>CM074719.1:207682573-209054583 GCA_037306005.1 Rhinophrynus dorsalis | reverse complement strand
TGTAGAAGTGGGGTCTTCCTTCGATAGACCTGATGGCCACTAGGGACAACTGTAAGGTTCAGGTCTTTTGCTCCTGCTGGAGGTATCCTCTGGTGTTCACTGTTGATGCTCTGTCGACCCCGTGGTGATTTTGTGTGGCATACATGCTTCCTCTCCTCCCCAGGGTGCTGAGGAAGATTTGGATGGAAGGTGCATCAATCATTCTGATTGCACATTATCTGACCAGACAGCCTTTGTTCCAGAATTGCTGTCGCTGGCTGCTCTGGATCAGTTTCTTCTTCCACATTGACCAGATCACTTCCTCCAGGGTTATCTCTGGAGAGAGGATGTGGACAGTCTGGCTTTAACAGCATGGCTGTTGTAGCCTCTATCTTAAGGAGGAAAGGTTTTTCTCCTGAGGTGATTGCCAGGAAAACTGTGTCCTTCAAGGCATACCTCAAGGTTTGGTCTTATTTTGTGCTTAGTTTGTGGACAGGGATCTGTCCTTACAAGAGTTTGACCTTTCCATCCTTTCTTTTTTTGAAGGATGGTGTAAACAAGGGCCTTAGCCTTAGTTCCTTGAAGGTCTAGACCTCAGCTCTTTTGGTCTTTTTTCAGAAACTCATTGCCATGATGCCAGTTGTCAAGGTCTTCTAGGGAGTTGCTCATGCCTTCCCTGCTTACAAGGCTCCCACTCCTCAGTGGGACCTTAATCTTGTCTTGGGGGTCTTGCAGCTACCATCCCTTTACTTCTTTTGACGTGGAAGATGGCTTTTCTTTTGGCTGTGGTCTCTGTCCTCAGAGTGGCTGACTTGCAGGTCTTGTCCTGCAAACCGCCTTTTACTGGTGGTCCACAAGGACAAGGCTGTTTTCTGTACCTCTCAGGTAGTTCTTCCTAAGGTGGTCTCAGAGTTCCACATCAATCAGGAGATTGTCTTCCTTTGTCCTGACCCTAGATCTGACAAGGAGAGGGATCTCCACTTGTTGGTTGTAGTGCGTTGCCTCCAGTTCTATGTGCATCGTACTGAGCACATCTGAAAGACTGATGCTCTGTCTACCATCCGCAATGCTTTGAGCTTGGAGGGAAACCAGTTCCCTTGAGCATTACAGCACTATCTACCAGGACTGTTGGCATCCTGGGCCTATAAGAATCAGGCCTCTGCTGAACAGCTGAGCAATGCTGCCCCTTGGTCTTCTGCGCACACCTTTTCTCTGTCGTCCAGTATAGGTTACTGGTAACTTTGGGGGTAGGCGACCTGCCCCTTTAAGTAAGACGGGAAACTTTCTTGAATAAGAAGTGCTGGGTGGAGCCTATCTTCCCTCTCAGCCTGTAGTAGCCAATACTCTCCAGTTAGATTGTTTCCTTTGAAGAGGAAAGACAGAGGCTGTTCTGCTTTAGTTTGTGTTTTATTGTTTTCTGTTAGATATGGAATTGCCACCATTAGGCGGATAACCATTTACTGACAATTCCAGTGAATAGCTCGGTTTCCAGGTGCTATGGTGGACATTTTAGCCCTGAGGGGAAAATCTTGCTGAACAAGCTTTCCCAGGAGTGGCCCACGGAGGCTTCTTCTTAAATACATGGTAATCTGAAGACAGAAGACTTGCTAAAAACGTGAGTAACCCCTTGAGTGCTGAGGTCCACTTCTCCCACGCTTGCTCTCCTCACAGAGTTCTCCATTGGAGATCCTTTTACATACTCCTGCACTCGTTGGACTTGTCTGTATGTCTGTTGGGGGGCTTGGAGCACTGTTTCTGTGGTAATTTAACCCTTTGTATGCTATTTTGACATGTTGTGGGTACTTTTCAACACTTTCCTGGTTGGAGGCAGTGTTTATTTCACTTTTACTATGTTTTCTGGTGTATTTGCTAATTTTTTATTTATTTATTTTTACCTCAGTGTAAATTTTGTAAAATTTGTGCTTTACCGCATAGACGCCTGCTCCATTCACCTCTGAGACTTTACTGTTTGGGACATATCTCTGCAAACACTCATCGTAGCGACTTCAGAGATGGCTCATTTTTTGTGTACCCTTGTTCTATGATCCGGTTCATGCTCTGAGTGTTTTGGGGGGCTTCGGGCACTTTGTGGGGTACTTGTACAGGGAAACTACATTTCCCATGAATGCTTGCTTCGCGCATTTGTTACTGATTTGTCTCCCGTTGCGGTTGCCATTTTCTTTCATCCCTTCATGAGTATCCTACGCTGGGCTGGAGCTTTCCTTCTCTCCTCAGCTGATTAACCCTTCACCTCCCAGATAAATGCATATTAGTGATTTGTGGGGGTGAAATTGTAATCTTAAACACTGTTTAGCGTATACCAGATATATTGAGATGTTTGTGACACACTGAAAATGTCTAATCTGTCTGAACTTGGGGCTATGCCTAAGACTAAGGACCTTGGGACATCTGTGACCCCCATTGCACATTGTACTTTATATCAATCAAAGTTACCTAGAGAATACTCGGGTCATTTATGCCCTACATGCGCTGCTGCCCCTGAGTCACCTCCAGAGACCTCCAGCAATGTATTAGAGCCAACTTGGTTACAGGAGTTTAAGGCTACTACTAAAGATTGTAAGTCTACCTTACAACTGTTACCATCTCAGTTGAGTGGGGTCTTCCAGGCTTGGCAACACCCTGTATCCATCAGATCATCAACCGCAGGGGATACCTGATGTGTCTGATTCATCTGGAGAGGAACTCTGAATGGATTCAGACGACTAAGGTAATTCTATAGAGGTGTCTTCCTAGTTTTTTGGGGACCCATTTGAGGTGGACCCTGACCCCTCTGCTGAGGCCCTGATCAGGGCAGTCCTCACTACTTTGAATATTGCCTTGGCATCTGAAGATCCCAAGGACCCTTCTGATGTGTTTCAGGAGCCTAAGGCGCAGTCTACCTGCTTTCCTCCCGATCCCACTCTTGACCGCCTGGTCTTGGATGAGTGGAAGCTTCCTGACCAGAAGCTTGCTGTGTCTAGAAAATTTGCTAAATTGTATCCCTTCTCTGAAGCGGCTTTGGTACAGTGGGCTCAACCGCCTAAGGTGGATGCCCTGGTTTCTACACTCTCCAAGTCCACTGCTCTGCCAGTAGCGTATGGATCTGTTCTCAAGGATTGGACAGATAGGAATATTGAGGCCTTGTTGAAGTCCATCTTTTCTGCTGCTGGTACTTCCTTGCGTCCTGCTTTTGCGGCCGCTTGGGTGAATAGAGCCATTGCATTTGGACTGAGCAGCTAACAGAGGCTGTCCGTCAAGGCGCTCCAACTTCTGACTTGTTGCGGCTCTTGGCTAATATTTCTGAGGCCCAGCATTATGTGTCTGCAGGGATTTTTGATTACATACGTTTGGTAGGAAGAGTTTCCACCATGTCTGTGGTGGCCAGACGTGATCTTTGGCTTAAGATCTGGTCTGCTGACACTACCTCCAAGAAGACTCTTCTTTCCTTGCCTTTCTTGGGAACTTCTCTGTTTGGGCCTGAGCTGAAAGACATAATCAGTGAGGCTACTCGGGGGGGAAGAGCACCCTGTTGCCTTTCCTCCCCAAGAAGAAGCCGCAGTCCAGATGGAATCTGCTTTTTTGTCCTCTTTGTGGTTTTCAAGAAGGATGGCGGCTGCAGTCCCATTTTGAATTTGAAGGATCTAAACTCCTTTGTGGTCAGGTCCCAATTCCGCCAGGAGTCACTCCGCACGGTGATAGCTGCCATGTCCCCTGGTGAATTTCTGGCCTCGCTGGATCTTCTGGGTGCTCATTTGCACATCACCATTCATCCAGTGAGTCAGCAATATCTTCGCTTTACCTGCTACCGAGGGCATTTCCAGTTTTCAGCCCTGTCCTCTGGCCTGATCACTGTTCCTCAAGTCTTCAACAGAGTCCTGGGAACATTGATTTCCGTACTCCATCGGGACGGCATCGGAGTTACCCCGTACATGGACGACCTCCTTCTGAAGGCATCTTCTCCGGAACTCATTCATCAGCAGGTGCAGGATTGCATTCATGCTCTGTCCCGTCACTGGTGGATCATCAATCTGGACAAGTCAGACCTTGTTACTTCAGAGGATGGTGTTTCTGGGCCTCCTTTTCGACACCCAGAGAGGGATGGTGTTTCTCACGGACGAGGTGGCTCATCAGATAGCACTGAAGGTCCAAGCTGTCCTGTCTCAGGATCCGGTTCCAGCCAAGATGATATCCTTGATGGGCAAGTTCATTTCCACCATAGAAGCAGTTCCGTTTGCCATGGCTCATTCCAGGGAACTTCAGTGGTTTCTAATCCTGGCATGCAGGGATCTCCTGGAGAGGTCCCTATATCTCCCTCGTCACGTGGAGCTGAGCCTCTCGTGGTGGCTCAACCTGAACAATCTCCTGAAAGGCAGGCCCTTCCTAGTGCCATTCTGGACAACAGTGACGACAGATGTTGGCCTCTCCTGATGGGGAGCGGTCCTGGGGCACTTGAATGCTCAGGGTCGGTGGTCCCAGGAGGAATCTCTCCTTTCCATCAATGTCCTGGAGCTTCTGGCGATATTTCATGCCCTGCGACACTGGACACGACAACTGGAAGATTGTACAGTCGGACAACGCCACAGCGGTAGCCTACATCCACGAGCAAGGCGGCACAAGAAGTCTTGCAGCTTGGCTAGAGGTCAAAGCTATTTTGTCCTGGGCAGAGGAGCATGTCCCTGCCATTTCAGCAGTTCATATTTCTGGTGTAGACAACATTCTGGCAGACTTCCTCAGTTGGCACACAGTGGACAGCGGAGAGTGGGACGGGGATGGTGACAAGACATAACAGGAAGGTTCCAATATTCTGCTTTCGCTGGGCAGATCCTCTGGCTCTGGCAGTGGATGCCTTGTTGATCCCGTGGACCTTTCCTCTGACATACACCTTTCCATATGGAAACTGCATTTGGAGTGCTGCCAAGTCATTCTGATTGCTCCGTACTGACCTCGGCAGGCTTGGTTTCCGGAGCTTCTGGATCTCACAATGGCGGAATCTCTTCGACTTCCCTCCCATCCGGATCTTCTTCTACAGGGTTACCTGTGGAAGGAGAATGTTCATCGACTGGCTTTGACGGCATGTAGATTAAATCCTTAGTTTTGAAGAAGGGATTTTCTTCTTGTGTGGTGGCTACTATGCTTAGTGCCTGTAAGCCAGGTCTCCTCAAAGGCCTACCATCGAGTTTGGTCTACCTTTCTATGTTGGAGTGCTGATAGGAACCTGTCTCAGGATTTTGATCTTCCTACGGTCCTTTCTTTCCTCCAGGATGATGTGGTTAAGGGTTTCAGCCTGAGTTCTCTTAAGGCTCAGACCTCTGCTCTCTCTGTTTTCTTTCAGAGGCGTCTTGCTATTCTTCCTGATGTCAAGGTTTTCTTCCAAGGCGTTGCTCATACCCATCCTGTGTTTAAGTCTCCCTCTCCTCAGTGGGACCTTAACTTGGGTATGGGCGTCCTTCAGCTCCCTCCCTTTGAATCACTACTAACCCTAACCCTACTTTTGACATTATGCGTTGTCTCAAGTACTCCGTGCATCACACTGAGCCATTGAGGCAGTCTGACACTCCCTTTGTCAATCCTGAGGGTCCCAGGGCAGGGAAGCCTGCTTCCAAGGTAACCATTGCTTCCTGGATCAAGTCCACTATTCATAAGGCTTACGAACTTAGGAAGAAGCCTGTTCCCTTTTCGGGTCACGGCTCATTCTGCGAGGTCTGTTGGGGCATCTTGGGCCTACATAAATCAGGCCTCTGCTAATCAGTTGTGTAAAGTGGCCACTTGGTAGTCTGTACATATCTTTTTCCAAACACCATTGTGTGGATGTCCTGGCATCGGCTGGTGCCAGTTTTGGGAGGAAGATCCTGGAGGCAGCCTTGCCTGTCTAGGATCTTAGTCTCTTCAGTACGCTTTCACTTTTGAGCCCTGTTGGTTCTACTTCAGTGTGCTGTGTAACCGTTCCTGGGGGTGGTGTTACTCCTGTTCGGTGTCCATTGACACTTTGCGCTTATTGTTGAGCTATTCATGATCTGTTGGTTCATTGATGCTCTGGTGACTTTGGGGGCCTGCGCCTGGTCCTTGCCTTTCTTCCCGCCCTGGGGACATCCCAAAGTTACCAGTAACCTGTATTGGACGACAGAGAAGAGGATTTTAGTCTTACCTGTTAAATCCTTTTCTCTTAGTCCATACAGGTTACTGGTCTCCCACCCTGTCAATGGACTATGCTTGGCTCTCCTGTGGCGGAACATGGGGGTACTTCCAGGTTCATGCTCACAGGAGTCTTCCTTTACCTTCTTACTACCTAGTCAATAGTTTTCAAATCTTACTGGTTGGGGATTGGCTAGCTGCAAGCTAAGGAGAGGAGGTAGGCTCCACCCAGCAGTCACTTCTCAGAATTGTTCCTGCGTACTTAACTTTTGGTAGGTGATCAGCCCCTTTATCAGTAACCTGTATGGACTAAGAGAAAAGGATTTAACAGGTAAGACTAAAATCCTCTAGAGACACCAGGGAGGAAATGAGGTACATGGGGATTTTGCCTGATGGACAATAGTCCCCTAAAATGGGGACATTTGGAAGGTATGGATTACCCTTCATACCTTTTATCCAGTCCCTAATAAAAATGTAACCAACTGATCCCAAATTATGACAGGAAAACCTATAATTTTTTTTATTTATTTATTTATTTTATTTTTTTTTCTCTCATATTTGTTATTTTTATCAGATGAAATGGTGGGTTATCCATATGTGGTATCAAAATAAAACCCTACGTATGCTTAAAAAAATTGTTTATTATTTCTGTGAGTGGACAAAATGAATTGGAGGAAGAATATTGTTCAATAAAGGCATACTAAAAAGGCCAAAATTTGCTCTTGCTCTGTGAAAAAGCCCTAGTCACTAAGGGGTTATGTATTGTGTACGCTACCCTCAGCCCTTCCTGCAAGGCCGACCTTTATTTTTTTCCCCTCCTTTTTTTCTTTCATCCTGTGGGTTCTATGGTGGGTCTGGCTGCATCCAAAGGTTACCTATGCTGCTTGGATCAAAGCTACTATACACCAGGAATACGTGATAAGGAAGAAGCCTGTCCCCTCAGGATCATGGCACATGTGACCAGATGTTTGTGCTTCCAGGGTCTTCAAGAATCAGTCCATGGTTAAACAGTTAGTTAGTCCTCCTTGCACACGTTCACCAAACATTACAGTGTCAATATCTTTTCCTCGGCTGTGGGAGAACGGGTCTTCAGGCAGTTTTGCTGTTTGAAGACTACTCTTTCTTCTTTACTGCCAGTTTGTTCAGTGTGCTGTGCTTAATTCACTGTACTTTGAGACCTAAGGTCATCTCCAGTTTGGTCCCAAGAAACACTGGTATCAAGGGGGAAGTGTGATTTTCTGCTTTTCTTTTCTCACCAGAATCTTTGGGATGCTTTGTTATATCCCCATGGTTCCTGTGTTTCATATTAGACTTGGAGATCTCTTTTGAAGTGATCTGTCATCCCGCAGAAGGGGGATTTTACCCCCATGGTCACTGAAAAGGATTTAATGTTAAGAACACTAAAATTCTCTTATATTGACCCTTTACTGTGACTTTGAAAAAAGTAACTGCCCATCATAGGACCATGATAAATGCTTGTCTTGTTGAAAAACACTACATAAATAGGTATGTCTATGTTTATAGAGAACAAAAAAATATATATAATGTATATTTTTATTTTTTTATTTTTTTTTTAGGACTCCCATGACATTCTCGTGGAATTTGGAAATAACATATTACAGTTGTTGGTTGATGTTATAAAAAATGGTGGAGCATGGAAAAATCCAGTGCTTGTTAAGATACTGTCTCAGCAACCTGTCAAACAAGAAGAAGGTAAGAAGTTGAACATTCTTCTTTAAGTCTATTTAAAAAGTTGTAGTTTTATTGGAGATTTTCTTATACAGCGTTGAACGATGATTTGTAGATTCCCCTGGCAGAGGCTCTTAAATTCTTCAAAATTATTCAGATTAAAAACCTAGTAACTTTTACCCCTATTAAAACACCTTGAATTATTGCGCATATTGGTAAAAGCTAATTTGCAATTATATCTTGTGATTAACTGTTAACATATTTTCTCTTACGTCCAGTGGGGGTAACACATGAACTGTAAGGTTAAAGTATCCTCCGGCCAGGATGGCAGTGTAATTGCCTTAGTCACCATAGGCAAAGATTCTCTTGGTTAAACTTTTTTTTGCCTGTAGGAATGGGTTGTTATCCCCCATTAGGGAGCCTCCTATCTCTGGCCTCCATTGTCCATTTGAACCAAAGTGTATAGTAAATGGGAACTGGGTCTGCTAATGGATGGTTTGCATTGTCATGCTGTCTACTCTGTCCTGTTTAGCTAGTCTGAGCAGAACTTGTTGTGTCACATAGGAGACTGAAGAGTACAAGATCTCCAGTGTTCACAGTGCACTAGTCCTGTAAGTATGTCCCTGTCTGTCATCCTCATTGTCTATGGGGAAATAGTTGGACCGACACTCTACTCTGCTTGTTTCGCTCTCTCTCTCCTTGCTAGGTGGGGAGTTGTTCATTTTATTTTTTATTTTTTTTTTACTTCTTTTTTTTTTTTTTTTTATTGAGAGTGTGTTTGGGATTCTGTTTCAACATTGGATTTTGGTGGGTGAAAGTAGGCTTATTTTGAATTTCTTTCTTTATATTTGAAATCCTATATCATGCAGTGCTGTTGTGCTGTGGCTGGAGAAGCACTGCACCATTTTGGAAAGAGTTACTTGGAAGGCTACGTTATCTGTTGATCATGGGCCTTTGGGAATACGAAGAGCTTTTACACTGATCCTCTTCCACTCTAATTTAAAGGGATAATAATACTTTATTATTACTATCCTCCATATTGTAGATATTTGTAAAATAATTGAATAGCCCCCAGGTTCATCTCTCATCCTTTATGGTTTGAGAGATAACCGAAGGCAAAGTTCCCCCCTCCCTCCACCTTGCCTGAAGTCAGCATTGTACTGACTGCAGGGGAAGTCTGTCGTACGACAGGCTTGCGACTCTGCAGCTGAGCCGAGATCCCGTTAGTGAAAAATAATTACTTCACTGAAACGGTCTTCTACATGTGCTTGCAAACACATGCAGAAGACAGTTTCAGTGAAATAATTTTTTTACTAAAGCGATTGCGGCTCTGGCAAATGTATACAATATGGGCGATAGTAATAATAAAGTATTAGCATCCCTTTAAGCACTTTCTGTCAGATAAGTGCTTTTAACTTCAGATAAATTCTCTTGACTTACTTTTATCTTTTACTGTTCTGTATTCTGTTTTATGGTGTCTCCTCTGTGAGAGCACATGCTCCTCATGCCAGATTAGTCTTCCTAGGGATTCCTGTGGTACATTGTGTTCCTCTTGCTCTGTGGCCCCACTCCTGGGGCCCTCTTTTGCTGAGCAGGAGCCCAAATTGGTTAAGGTTCGAATTTATTTTCTTTTATGACTTCTCTACCTTCTTTTCAAGTGATTCCCAGAGTCTTGGTCTCAGGACTATCCTGTTCCCCCAGAAAAGTTCACAGCTACTCCAGATGGAGCTTTTCCCATGATAGGGGGGGTCCTGAACTAAGGAAGGGGACTTTGAGAACGAATTTGTCCTTTGGTATTGGTCTGTTGAGGAAGACCCTGATTCTCCAGCTGAGGGTCTTATCCTGGTATCCCTTGTAGACACTGAAGGTCTCTGAGGCATCAGATTCTTCTTCCTCTGGTATTTTTTTTTTTTTTTTTTTTTTTTGAGAGCAAAAAGTAGGCTGCCATTTTTCCGCCTCACCATTCTTGGAGGAGTGGAAGACACCTGACAAGAGGTTGTTACTTCCCAGATGTCTTTTGTATCCTTTCTGCTGATGCTTTAGAGCAGTAGGCTACATATATTGATATTCTTGTGAGTTTATTTATGGCTTATGGCCTTTGGGGGCTTCTGTCCCCTCCCATACTATTTTACTATTCTTTGTTCACCTCCTGCTACCCCCTGGATTTTGGGACTTTATAGAATTTATTTCTCCTCGACACGTCTGACCGTTGGGGGGGGCACATGAAGAAATCCAATGCTAAGGATTCAGGTGCTTGCTTTTCTCCCTTCACTCATTGTTTTTCTATGCATTGCTTGGCTTGCAAGGGGATATTCTGGGTCTCCATGCCCTCATGTACTGCGGCCACTTCAACTCCACCAGGGCCATCCAGTACTGACCAAGAGCCAGCTTGTTTTTCAAAGTTTATCATCAGTGGCAGCTATGCCTTCTTCAGTTCAGGTGTTTCTCCATTTTGGAAATCTTTACCCAATTTTAAATGTTGAACCTGTTTAACAGTCATACTTGAGTAATTGGGGTATCCTTTGAAGAGGAAACGGACTTGGACTCTTGCTTCTCCTTTGGAGATTTCATATGAAGCTGACCCTGTCCCCTCAAGGAGCTCATCAAAGAGGTTTTGGAGACCCAAAAGGTCTCTTGAGGCAGCTGATTGGGGGGAGAGGGGGGATTGAAGAAAATCCCCTGCCTTCCTTCCCAATAACACTCTGGATCAGATCCTTCTGGGAGAATGTAATACCCAAGATAAGAGACTTTTTGAAACTTTACCTCTTTACAGTTTAGGAGCTAGTGTGGTTTACCCCCTCAACATTTTCTGTTTCTGAGCACCGCAACTTGTGGCTCAAGATTTTGTCTGCAGGCCAGTCTTCTAAGAAGTCACTTGTTTACTTGCCTGAAATAGATAATTAGTGATGCTACTGGTGTAAAGAGCCCCTTGTTGCCCCAGATTTCCACCAAGCTGTCCTTTCTCCTGCCAGTCCGAAGAGCAGAGTGTAAACCCCTCAGGTCTCCCAAGCGTGCCTCGGTGCAAAGCTGAGACTGACTTTGGCAACACAAGCGGTCGTCAGTCGAAATCTGACAAGCCAACCTCTGCATGACTCAGAATCCTGGTCTTCCATTGCATTTTTGGTGTGTGGGGGGAGAGGTCTGCTGATTTTGTTCATATGTATTGTACTTCCTGATTTTTATTTTAGACAGTAACATGTTGATTCCTGTTTTTTGTTTGTAGTGTTTATTTCCGTTGACACCTAAGGTTAAGTTCTGTCAGGACTGGTCTCTTTGCAGAGGGTTTTTTCCTCTTTCCCTCTCTGGAATCTTGGTAGATGCTTTGATATATATTCTCATGGTTCCTGTGTTCAGTTTTTTTCTATTCTTAGAGATGAATAGTGGAGCACAAGACCTCCTACCAGAAGAAAAAGTGATGCAATTCCTGGGGGGGTTCGTTTTGGGTTCTCTGTTTAATGGGATTTATTTTCTTGTCCCACGTTTTTATTTTCTTTCATCTTTGCCGGGTATGTTAAACTAGGCATGACTAGATGTGGTGCAGAATGGGAGTCTCCCCTTCAGAGACCTTTTTTGTTTAAGGGTCCTGCCTTCCTGGCATTAGGACTTTACCCCATGGTTCTTGTGTTCCACATTTCCACAAAGACCAAGAGCAAAGTATTATTCGGTACGTTCCCAAAAATCACTTTCTTTTCTAATGCAAACTAAACTTGTGTTTGCAGCAATTAATAGACATATACAAAATACTGATTTGTTTTTCTCCTCTACTTTAGTTCAGAAATGGATTTCACAAGAAGGATCCTGTTTTCTACAGATGCGCATAAAACATTTGATGAAATCAAACTGCGTGCCGCAAGCAATGATCTTGTCAAGGATTTGTGCAGAGTCTGCTGACATTTCAAATGATTTCTCTTTCCGTCAGTCGTTTATCACATGCTTGTGTACAATGTTGCCCAACGAAGAAGCTTTTAAAGAGGTAAATACCTAAAATGATTAGTATTTAAAATGTGTAATCACAAAATATTTATTTTTTATTTATTTTTTTTTTTAAACACATTTTAAAATATTTATAAAATATATTTTAAATAAATTATTTTTTTTTTAGGTTCAGTTTACCATGCCTTGGAATAATTTAAAAATATTTCCTTACAAGGCTCTTCTACAGTATTTTGCTAGCTTAGAGGGATAGTAATACATTAGCGGCGCAGCTCAGTTTGTTCAACATACGGGATAACACTGCCGGCTGATGCTCATATTCTCCCAAATTGTATACTTAAAGATATATAATTTTAAGTTGAAGTTGATCCCTCCTGCACCTTTTTTCTGTTCTGATGCTGCGTCCCCTCAGATCTGCAGTCCAGACAAATCATAACAAGGGATTAAATCTTCCCTCATTCAGTATAAGGAAAAATCTGCCCTCCTTGTCAAAGGAGGGCAGGTTTTTCTTAGTACTAACTGAAGATTGTCCCTTGTGATCTGCTGTCTGATCTCAGCCTGAAATGCTTACATTTGGGAAAAGGGCAGGAGGCATGAACTTCAGCATAATTCATAACTATACTGTTTTGGAGAACAAGAGCATCAGACGGCAGAACTATACCTTATATTGAACAAATTGAACTGCGTTGCCAACTAAATATTGCTATCCCTTTTATAGTTACTAGGCTTTTGACTGATGATCATATTTTCTCCACCTTACAAACTGTGTCTGTCTTAGTCATCTGAAATGTGTTTTACAAGTTTGAAAAATGAATTCAAAACTGCCTATGTGTCATATTAACCAACAGATGTACAGTTTAGGAAGTATTCACACACATTTCTGCAAAAATTGAGAATGAGTCTCCCAGGGGGAAGATGCACTAAGGGATGATGCTGTGGTGATGTGTGGTGAGCACACCGTCTTTGTGATGGACACACACCCATATGCACTAAGAACTACGGATTGCGTGGGAGGACAGGAATCCCACCTAAAGAATTCAGACACTATTTGCTTGTGAAACATATAGATGCACAGAGAGAAGACTTGTGACTGCACATAGTGTAATATTATTTCTCTGTTGTCCAATATAGCTACCAGGTAACTAGGAAGGGGAACTCCTCTTTAAGTAGGCAGGAACAATTCTTGGAAAGAATGCAGGGTGGAGCTTTCCTTCCCTTCTTAGCTGGTCACCAGGCAATCCCCCCTCAGTTAGATTTGTTCCTTGAACAAGACAGGCAAGAGAACAGTTCTGCTTGGTTTTTAGCTTATTTTATTGTTTTCTGTTAGATATGGGATATAGAAATCCCTTATTAGGCAGGTTACCATTACTGACTTCCCAGTGGTGGATTGCTCAGTTAACAGGTGCTGTTTGTGGACCTTCCAGCCCTGGGGGAAAACCTTGAGTGCTATGTCTTTTCCCTAGGAGAAGCTCACTGAGGCTTCTTCTTTTCTCAATGGTAATCTGAAGACAGAAGACCTGCAAAAAAAGGTGAGCAACCCTTTGAGTGCAGAGGTCCACTTGTCGTACTGTTTCCCCTCTGCACAGGGAACTCCATTAGGAGTTCCTACAGCCATACTCCTGCACTCATTTGGTTTTATATGTTTGTTTTCTGGGTGTCTTTGATGCATTTTGGGTTATCTGTGGTAATGTAACCTCTTCCTTGCCATGTTGGGTGCTTTGTGGGGCATTTTCACACATTCCCCTTGGGGGTCAGTGTTTTCTACTAATGTATATGTGTTTACAATACATTTTCCAACTTTTTGAACACTTTTCACAAATTTTGTTTGTGAATTTGCTCGCTTTACCGCATGGACGCAATCCTCCATTGATATCTATGTGACAGTTTCATTTGGGGCATATCTCTGCAACCGCTCCACGTACAGAGTGCAGAGATGGCTCATTCTTCTTGTCTGCCCTTGTCCTACAAGGACAAGTGTCTTGGAGGGCTCAGGGGGATTCAGGCACTGTTTTTAGGTACTTTGAGGGGGAAACTACATTACCCATGAACGCCCGTTTCGTTGGCTGTTTTCTGATTGCCTACCAGTTGAGACACTATTTTTTCTCTCACTCACAAGTATCCTATGCAGGGCTTGGATCCTTCCTCTCTCCTCAGCAGATTAACCCTTCGTTTGCCAGATAAGTGTATTTTAGCTCTTTCTGGGGTGAATTATTAATCTGGGACACGGTATTTGGTTTATTCCTTATACTTTCAGACACTTTATCTCCTGTTAGGATGTCAGACCCTTTGGGACCTGGGGCTAGACCTAAGACTTAGGGATACTGGGGTGTCTGTGACCCCCCTTTGCGCACTGCTTCTCATGTCAATCAGGGAGAATACTCAGGTCATTTGTGCCCTTCATGTGCCGTGGCCCCTGCATCTCTGCCAGGGCCTACCAGCCATGTTCAAGAGCCACCTTGGGTGCAAGAGTTAAAATCTACTGTCACAGTTTCCTATGCACTTTCAGGGGGTCCTCCAGGCTTGGAAGCCCCTTGCATTATTTAGGTCTCTGGCACTTAAACCTCAGGGTTTTCCTGATGTGTCTGATTCCTCTGAATTATTGGTGGACTCCAATGAGGGTGAACTGAGGGGGTTTACTCAATTTTTTGGTGAGCTCTTTGAGGCTGACCCTGAGCCCTCTGCTGAGGGTCTTATCAAGGCAGTCCTGGATACCTTGAACATTCCCCCTGTTTCTGAGGTTCCTTTCTGGTGTCTTCCAAAGGCTCTAGAAGCATTATACTGTCTTTCCACCTAATCCCACTCTTTACCAGGTTGGCATAGATGACTGGAAGACCCCTGACAGGCGTCTTTCCCTGCCTAAGAGATTTGCTAAGATATACCCCTTCTCTGAGGCGGCTTTGGCTCAGTCGGCCCTCCCTACTAAGGTTGATGCCCCTATCTCTAGGCTTTCCAACTCCACGGCTCTGCCTGTGGTGGTGGATGCTTCTGCTTTCAAGGATTTGACTGATAGGCAGCTTAAGGCTATTCTGAAGGCCACATTTGCGACCATAGGTGCGTCTCTGTGACCTACCTTTGCTTCAGCTTGGGTTACTAGGGCCATTGCTGTGTGGATGGAACAGCTTACTGAAACTGTTCATCAGGGGGTCCCCACAGCTGACCTGCTGCTACTTTTGGCTAACATTTCTGAAGCTCAGCATTACGTTACTGATGCTATCATTGACATCAGGCTAGAGGCTAAGGCTTCTGCTCTGTCTGTGGCTGCCAGGTGTTCCCTTTGGCTTAAGATCTGGTCTGCTGATTTGATTTCCAAGGAAAGGAAGACTCTCATTAGTGAGGCTACTGGAGGCAAGAGCACCTTGTTGCCCTTTGTTCACAAGACAACGCCTCATCCTTGCAGGCACGGTCTTTTCGTGCCTACCAGGTCATGGCACGCCCCTAGCGTTTCCTCAGGCCCTGCGATCCACCAAGCCCAAGCAGTCCTCCACAAGCCTAAATCCACCAAACCTTCTTTGGCATGACTCTCCAAACCCTGGACCACATGTGCCAGTGGGTAGCCGCCTGCTCCATTTTCTCAGTGTTTGGATAGACACCATGGGGGATCCATCGGTTTTACAGGTGATTTTCGAAGGGTTCAGGATTCCCTTTACTTCTCTTCCTCCCTTAGGTTCTTCCATTCTCCCTCACCTCAAGCACTGGGAAAGCTTGGCCTTTTCAATGGGACCATCCAGACTGTCTTTGGAAAGGAAGTTCTGGAACTGGTTTCTGACCCAGAAATAGGTTTGGGCTTCTATTCCAACCCATTTGTGGTCTCCAAGAAGGATGGCAGCTACCATCCTATTCTGGATCTCAAGGATCTCAATTCCTTTGTGGGCAAGACTCATTACCACCAGGAGTCTTTAAGGTCGGTGATTGCAGCGATGTGCCCAGGGGAATTTCTGGCTTCTTTGGATCTGCAAGATGCTTATCTGCACATTGCTATTCATCCGGAGAGCTGGCAGTACCTCAGGTTTGCTTGCGACAAGGGGCACTTCCAGTTATCGTCCCTCTCCTTTGGTCTGACCACAGCCCCCAGTTGTTCATTCACGTCATGGGTGGATTAATTTCTGTTGTGCACAAGGGCATCAGAGTAACTCCATACATGGACGACTTGCTCTTGAAGGACCCGCCTGCGGAACTCCTTCAGCAACAGGTTCAGGACTGCATTCAACACACTCACCATCACGGGTGGGTTCTGAACATGGACAAGTCGGTCCCGATTCTATCTCTGAGATTGGTCTTTCTGGGTCTTCTGTCCGACACCCTGCAGGGCATGGTCTTTCTGACGGAAGATGCTGTTCACCAGATCACCAGCAAGGTTTCTTCAGTCCTGGCTTGCGAGTCCATTCAAGCCAAGAAACTGATGTCTCTGGTGGGGAATTTGATTTCAACCATAGAAATGGTACCATCTGTGGCTCACACAAGGGAACTTCAGAGGTTTGTGATCCAGGTTTGCAAGGGGAACCCAGATCTCTTGAAGCTGTCTCTCTCCCCTTGCATGTGGAGCTGAGTCTTTCTTGGTGGCTGAATCTCTCCATCTTGTGGAAAGGAAGACCCTTTGTGATTCCATTCTGGACCGCGGTGATGACTGGTTCCAGCCTATCCGGTTGGGGAGTGGTCCTGAGTCACCTGAATGTCCGGGTCATTGGTCAGTAGAGGAGTCTCTCCTACCCATCAGTGTTCTGGAACTCCAGGCGATATTCCGTGCTCTGAGGTACAGGTTGCCTCAAAGGCTGTTTGGTTCGTGTCCAGTCAGACAGTGCCACGGCCGTGGCTTACATCAACAAGCAAGGCGGAACAAGAGCTCTCGCAGCTTGGTTGGAGGTCAAGGCTATTTTGAACTGGGCATCTCTGCAGTACATACTCCAGGCATAGACAACGTCTTAGCCGACTTCTTAAAGGGATAGTAATACTTAAAATGTAAAAAAAAAAAAATGTTGTAGGGTTTATCCCCCTGAGTAAAACGAGTACTCCCACTGCTGAAAGGTGTTTCATTCAAAAGTTATTAATTTTCAAAGTTGAATTTTTTTTTTAGGTGCAGTATCACAGTGGCCTGAAATTGTACAGTGGCGCTGTTGCTACACCATCCTATGGAGATTTATGGTCCCGGGACCAGAGCTGTCCATAATATCGTGTAGCAACAGCGCCACTGTACAGTTTCAGGCCACTGTGATATTGCACCTAAAAAATCCAACTTTGAAAATTAATAACTTTTGAATGAAACACCTTTCAGCAGTGGGAGTACTCTTGTTTTACTCAGGGGGATAAACCCTACAACATATTTTTCGACCTCATTGTCCAGAGATGGGGGGGGGGGGGGCGCTCCCCTTGATCAACCTGATGGCGACCAGAGACAACGGGAAGGTTCTGACATTTTGCTCCCGCTGGAAGAATCCTCTGGCTCTCTCAGTGGATGCTCTGTTGATCCCTTTGCAGTTTCCTCTAGCCTACATTTTTCCTCCTCTTCCACTGCTTCCCAGGGATCTGAGGAAGCTACAGATGGGGGGGGGGGGGGACTCCAGTTATTCTAGTTGCTCTGTACTGGCCCCGGCAACCTTGCTTCCAGGAGCTATTGGACCTGTCTGTGTGCAAACCGTTTCGCCTTCCACGCAGACCGGATCTCCTCCTACAGGGCAATATGTGGAAGGAGAATGTGGAGCGTCTGGTTTTGGTGGCTTGGCAGTTGAATCCTCAATTTCGAGAAAGAAAGGTTTGTCTCCTGCGGTGGTAGCCACTATGATTCAGGCCCCGAAGCCTGTTTCCTCCAAGGCCTACCACATGATTTTGTCTATCTTCCACTCTTGGTGTGTGGACAGGGATCTGCCCTCACAAGTGTTTGATCTGCCCTCACAAGTGTTGTGAACAAGGGCCTTAGCCTGAGTTCTTTGAAGACTCAGACACCTGTTCTCTCTCTTTCATCAGAGCTGCATCACCATCCTTCCGGATGTCAGTGTTCTCTTTCAGGCAGTTGTTCATGCCTTCCCTGCCTTTAAGCATCCCACTCCTCAGTGGGACCTTAATCTGGTGCTGGGAGTCTTACAGCGGCCTCCTTTTGAGTCCTTGGCTACCATTCCTCCTCTTCGCCTTACTTGGAAGATGGGTTTCCTCTTGTCAATTGTCTGTTCGCAGAGTCTCCGAACTGCAGGCCTTGTCCTGCAAACCGCCTTTCCTGGTGTTTCCCAAGGATATAAGGTGGTTCTTCTCACCTCCCAGGAATTTCTTCCTAAGGTGGTCTCTGAGTTCCACATCAACCAGGAGATTGTTGTGCCTTCATTTTGTGCTGACCCTAAATCTGACAAGGGTCAGCATATCCACTTGTTGGATATGGTGTGCACAGTACTGAGTCTGTTCACCAGACTGATGCACTCTTTGTCATCCCTGAGGGTCCCAGGGCTGGTAAGGCTGCATCCAAGGTGACTATTGCATCTTGGATCATCTACTATTCGTAAGGCCTTGGAACTCGGGAAGAAGCTCCTTTTTGTGTCACAGCGCATTCCACCAGGTCCATTCTGGCCTCCTGGGCCTAAAAGAATCGTGCCTCTACTAATCAGCTGCGCAAGGCGGCTACTTGGTCGTCTGTGCACACTTTGGCTAAACACTATTGTGTTGATGTGCTGGCTTCGTCTGAAGCCAGCTTTGGTAGGAAAGTCCTGGAGGCAGTTTTGCCTGTCTAGGACTCTACTTCCTGTGTCTCAGTGATCTTCAACTGTTGAGCTCAGTTGGCTCTCGTTCAGTGTGCTGTTAGTTACAGGTGTATTGTATTCCAGTTCAGTGTCCGTTGACAGTAGGTTCTTTTTCTCAGTTTGTGTTACAGCATACACATATTGATCTTGGCTGAGTAGGACTGTAGGGTGCAGGGGCCTGCATTCCTGAAATGTTCATTCTGTCTTGTGGTGGTTTTGTTTACTTTGTGTGGACATGATTCTTTTCATTATTGAGCGGGGTCGACGTTCCTCATGAACCAACATGTGTGGTGGCTGGATGCATTAAAGGATGGCAAAAGGCATATTTATAGATTTGCCTAAATGGACTATTTAGACCTTTTTCTTTCTGTACCCCTTAACATTTTTTTACTTTTGGAATCGTGAAAGATTAGCTTTGGCTGATTATTTCTGTCTCTTTAACCACTTCACTTTTGAAACTTTTCACCCCCTATGTTAAGCTTGTTCTCACACTGTTGTGGCATTTTTGTTAAATGAGAATTTTTGTGGCCTTTAATTGCAATAACTCCTACATCCTAAATTTTATTTTTAGCAAAATCTGCACATTTAAAAGATACCATTGATATGTTTAACTCTTAAAAAATGTGAATAACAAACACTTGTCTTGCAGTGTAATTTTTGTTTTCTATTTCACACTAGCAAATGCTTAGTTTTACATGTACCATTAACTTGACTTTTTAAAACCGGACAATTATAGAAAAAATGATGCATAAAAAAGAGTAAAATTGTCTATTGAGCGCGAAGTGTGAAATTATTTCTCTGTCGTCCAATACAGGTTACTGGTAACTTTGTGTAGGAAATCTTCTTTAATTGTAGGCAGGAATAATTCTAGAATTATATGCATGGGGTGGAGCCTACCTTCCCTCCTTGGCTGCAGCTAGCCAACCAGCTCCAGAAAGATTTGTTCTTGGTGAAGATACAGGCAAGAGAATAGTTCTGCTATAGTTTTAGAAATGTTTTATTTTTCTGTTAGAAATGGAATACCACCATTAGGCGGATTACCATAACTGACAATGCCCTTAGATGTGGCTAGCTCAGTAGCCAGGTGCTTTCTGTGGAACCTTAAGCCCTGGTGGGGGGGGATCTTGGCTACAAGTTCTTTCCTCAGGAGTTGCCCACCGAGGCTTCTTCTTAACACATGGTAGTCTGAAGACGGAAGATCTGCAGGAAAGGTGAGCAACCCTTTGAGTGCTGCAGGCCCACATGTCCCACAGTGCCCCTCCGCACAGGGGTTTATCTTTGGAGTTCCTATTACAGCTGCACCCATTGGGTCTATCTGTATGTCTGTCTGGGTGTTTTGGAGCAGGTTTATGTGGTACTTTAACCCTTTAGCTGTTGGTTTTTCATCTTGGGGGGGGGGTTCTGACACTTTTCCTACTGGTTCAGTGTTTTTTGGGTATCCTAACATGTTCTAGTGATGTTTCATGCATTTTTATTTTACTGTTTCAATTTTGTAAAATTTGAGAGCTTTACAGCATAGGCGCCATAGCTCCATTCACTCTTCTGGGACTTAGTTTGGGACATATCTCTGCAACCACTTAACATATAGACTTCAGAGATGGCTCATTTTTCTTGTCTGCCCTTGCTCTCTCATTCGGTTCATTTTTCTATTGTGTTGGGGGGGCTCAGCGGGCTTCGGGAACTGTTTGGGTACTTTTTCTGGGAAAACTACATTTCCCATGAGCGCTTGCTTTGTGCGCTCGTCTCTGGCTCCCGCCGAGTCAGCCCTTTCTGCTATTTCCAGAACGAGCATCCTACTCAGGGCTTGGACTCTCCTTCTCTCCTCTGCTGATTAACCCTTCGCCTGCCAGATAAGTCTAGTTTAGCGATTTCTGGGGTGAAACTTTAATCCTACACACTGTACTTGGGTGATTTCTTTTATTAGAAGGTTATTGACACTGTGAGAATGTCTATACCATTGGAGCTTGGGGCCTGACCTAAGACTAAGGATGCTGGGGTCTCTGTATCCCCTATTGCGCATTGCTCTTCCTGTCATTCAGGGTTACTTATGCCCAGCATGTTCTGAGGTTCCTGACAGCAACCCAGGGACTTCCAGCCATGCTATTGAGCGACTAGGGACCTTAGGTCCACATTGCAATTCTTTCCATCCCTGTTACACGGGGTCTTCCATTCCTGGCAGACCCCCTCCTCCATCATCAAATCTTCCCTGCCAAAACCAGAGGGAGCACCTGAAGTATCAGATTCCTCTGAGGAGGAACTGCTGGTGGATTCAGATGTTGAGGAATGTTCTGCTGTGGGCTCCTCTCAGTTTTTTGGGGATCCCTTTGAGGCTGATCCTGAGCCCTCGACTGAGGGCCTGATCAGGGCTGTTTTGACTACCCTAAACATTCCCTTAGTTCAGGAGGTTCCTTCTGATCCCTCTGATGTGTTTCAGGAGCCTAAAAAAACCCTTACTTGCCTTCCACCTAACCCCACTCTTGACCGCCTTGTGTCTGAAGAGTGTCCAAGAAATTTGCCAAGCTTTATCCTTTTCTCTGAGACGGTGCTTGCTCAGTGGGTTCATCCTCCTAAGGTGGATGCTCCTATCTCCAGGCTATCTAAGTCTACTGCTGTGCCAGTTTCTGATGCGTCTGCTCTGAAAGACTGGACTGACAAGAAACTAGAGGTCTCCCTCAAATCCATTTTTGCCACTGCTGGTTCTGCCATGCGTCCAGCATTCACTGCCGCATGGGTGAACTGGGCCATTGCGGTCTGGACTGAACAGCTCGCCCTGGCTGTCCGTCAGGGTGCTCCTACTTAGGATAGGTTGCTCCTTCTTGCCAACATTTCTGAGGCACAGCACTGTTTCTGCTGCCTTATTTGATGCCATCCGTTTGGTGGCCAGGGTTTCCACCATGTCTGTGGTTGCCAGATGGGCTCTTTGGCTCAAGATCTGGTCTGCTGACACTGCTTCCAAGAAAGCATTGTTTTCCTTACCTTTTCAAGGTACTTCCTTGTTTGGGCCAGATCTTAAAGATCTGATCAGTGAGGCTACTGGGGGTAAGAGTACCCTTCTACCTTTGGTCCCCAGGAAGAAAACGCCGCTTAAGCGTAATCAGTATTTTTGGCTGTTCAAGGGTGCTATTCAGGCTCTTCTGGACAAGAACGTTCTAGAGCCAGTTCCAGATCAGGACAGAGGTATGGGTTTTTACTCAAACCTCTTTGTGGTCTCCAAAAAGGATGGCGGTTGTCGCCCTATTTTGGATTTGAAGACTCAATTCCTTTGTGCTCTGGGCTCATTATCACCAGGAGGCTGTACAGACGGTGATTGCTGCTATGTCCCCGGGAGAATTCCTTGCTTCTCTGGATCTTCAGGACGTGTATTTACACATCGCCATTAATTCAGAGAGCTGGCAGTATCTCAGATTTGCCTGTGACCGAGGGCACTTTCAGGTTTCAGCTCTTCCCTTTGGTCTGACTACAGCTCCAAGTTTTCAACACAACAACACTCTTATCTACTAGCCAGTATACTTTGTGTGTCCACAGAGCAAGCCATGGCCCATGGCTAGAGTAAAAGACAGTGTTAGACAACCATCAAGGGAGAAGATTACAGTTCCCATAATGCCCCATTTCACAGGCATTCTTCTGATTGGCCACCTTAGTTTTGCCTTGCTTATCTGGGTGATTTGCTTTAAAGTGGGTAATGTAGTCCAACTAGATTTATACATGGTCTCTTGGACATGTCTGACTCATAGTGAAATCCAATACTGATGAGGATTCAGGGGCTTCCCTTACTCCCTTTTCCCTCATGCCATACTGGTCTTACAAGGGAATACTCTGTATCTATGCATCTCTAGTACTTTGTTCCCTACCATTCCTCTGGACCCTTCCAGCACTGAACAAGAGCCTGCATAGGTTAAAACACTGATTTCCTCAGTGGCACATATCCCTTCATTTAAGTGGGAGGGTTCCTCCATTCTTGGAAACGTTTTCCTTCTTTGAAACCTTTGCCTGTATTAAAGGGGCACACTCAGGTTATTGGGGTATCCTCTGAGGAAGAATTGTACTGAGGATGGTATAGGCCCCCTCCTCTTATGCAGATTCCTATGAGGCTGACCCAGTCCCTGCTTTTGAAGGGCTTATCAAGTTGGTGTTGGGGACTCTTCAGGACTCTGACACTGCAGGTGGGTGATCTACCTCTCTGGACACTTTTCAGAGGTGCAGAAAGGATTATCCTCCCCCCCCCCCCCACACACACACACCACACACAACACACAACACACACCACACACAACACACACACATACACACACACAAAACACACTTCATCATATCCTTATGGATAAGTGAAAAACTCATGATAAGAGACATTTCATTAATAAAAGCTTCTGTAAGCTATACCCTTATATGGCTGAGTCTTTGGCACAGTGGGCTTCTTCCCCTGCTGTTGGCCCCCATAATCTCGTATTTGGTGAAGAACACTGCCTTTCTCCTGAATGATGCTGTGGGACTCTAGGATCGGGCTGATAAGAAGTTTGATTCCTTACTCTGTGCCTATGTCTGTCAATTTGGGATCCGATCTACATACGCCCAGGCCTGATATGTTGCTCCAGGGGTTCTTGTGGTATGAGGATGTGGAGAGGCTGGCCTTGACTGCATAGCTATTGAGGCCACCGTTCTGAAGAGAAGGATTTTTCTGATGACGTCCTCTCTACCATTATCTAGTCTCTGAAACCGATTTCTTCTAAAGCATACCACTGGGTCTGGTCCATTTTCCACCAGTGATTTGTGTGCTAGAATATGTTCGCACAGGTATTTGACTTCCCATGGTGCTGGCTTTCCTTCATGATTGGGTCAGCAAGGGCCTCCACTTTAGTTCCCTCAAGGTTCAGATCTCAGCCTTCTCTGTTCTGTTTCAGAGACAAATCAAACTCATCCTGGACATGAAGACTTTTCTACATGGGGTGGCTCACTCCTTTTCCATCTCTCGGGGTCCCACACCACCATGGGGATCTCCATCTACTCTGGAGCATTCTTCAGAGGCCTCCTTTTGAGCCTGTAGTTATCATCTCCTTGCATCTGCTGATGCTGGCAATGGCTTTTTGTCATGGCAGATGCCTCTGTTAGCCAAGCTGCAAGCTCTCTTGCAAATCTCCTTTCCTGGTGTTCCCCCAGCATAAAGTGGTCTCTTGTACCTCAAGTGTCCGAGTTCCACATCAATCAGTAGATTGTTGTGCCTTCTTTTTGCCATGTCCCTTAGTAGTCACAGGAGCGGCATCTCCACTTGTTGGACGTTGTGCATTGCTTTAAGTTTTTTTGTGCATTCCACTAAGCCTTTTCGTAATGCAGACTTTTTGACAACCCTGAGAGGCCTAGAGTGTCAGGCTGCATTCAAGGTAACCATTGCTCTTGGATTAAGGCTACCATATATAAAAAGTGTTCGATCCCTTCACGATCATGGCAAATTCCACCAGATCTGTGGATGCTTCCTGGGCATACAAAAACCAGGCCTTGGCTGTACAGCTGTGCAAGGCTGCACCTTGATCCTCTTTGAACACATTCACCAAACATTACCATGTCAGTATCTTGGCCTTGGCTGAGGCCAGCTTTGGCCAGAAGGTCCTTCAGGCATTGCCTGTTTAAGGATATATCTTTTTAGTCTTTTCTACTTCCAGTTGTTGCTCAGTAATTTTGAGCCCTGTTGGCTTGTTTGGTGTGCGCTGCGCTAGTTCATTGTCCATTGATACCTACAATTTTTCAGATCCAGATTAGTCATAGGGAACTTTGGTATCATGGGGACATGTTTGCCCTCCCCAGAATCTGTAATGCTTTGGTATATCCCTATATTACCTGTGTTCCAAAGTGGATGTAAAAGAAGGAAAAAAAAAAAGAGAGATATATATAATAGAGAGATGGAGAGAGAGAGATGGAGAGAGAGAGATGGAGAGAGAGAGATGGAGAGAGAGAGATGGAGAGAGAGAGATGGAGAGAGAGAGATGGAGAGAGAGAGATGGAGAGAGAGAGATGGAGAGAGAGAGATGGAGAGAGAGAGATGGAGAGAGAGAGATGGAGAGAGAGAGATGGAGAGAGATGGAGAGAGATGGAGAGAGGGGGAGAGAGGGGGAGAGAGGGGGAGAGAGGGGGAGAGAGATGGAGAGAGGGGGAGAGAGGGGGAGAGAGGGGGAGATGGAGAGAGAGAGATGGAGAGAGAGAGATGGAGAGAGAGAGATGGAGAGAGAGAGAGAGAGAAATATATAGTTATATTTATACGCAAATATTATGTATGTGTATAATGACTGTGAAGCAGTCCATTTTTGTTGGTCTCATTAAAATGAGGAGCGGGTGTAATTGTAAAAAATTATTTGAACTGTAGCTTTAAAAAAAAAAAAAATGTTTTGTAGATTTCGAAGATGGATGGAAAGGAAGTTTTGGATGCAATATGTAATTTGGAATCTGAAGGACAAGATAACACCGCATTTATTCTCTGCACTACATATCTTACCCAGCAGCTGCAAAATGAAATTACATCCTGCTCTTGGTAGGTATTACTTTGTGTAACTTGTCCTGCAGAAGTAGAGCTATTTCCATTACTAGATAACAGAATTTTTTTCTTTTTTTTTTCTTTTTTTTATTTTAAAGTTCGTTAACTGAATTAATACAAAGGGATGGAAAAAAAAATAAAAATATATATAATATAATTTTTTTTTTTTTTTTTTTTTTTTTTTTTTTGCATGTGTGGCTAGAGGGAGAGAGAGAGTGCAGGTTTTGAGGGGTGGTTGAAAGTGTGGTGGAAGGTGCATGCTTGTGTGAACTGGAAATCGAGGTTCACCAGTAAGAAGAAAAAGTTACTAGTCTGGTGAAAAATGACTAGTCCTCCTTATAAAACATAGGTAACTGTATAGACTATCTTGCTGGTCTCAGACAAGTGGAAATTTACAGGTGTGTGTGTGTATATATGTAGATATACTTTAAATGTAACTCTCACTCACTCTTGCACAAACATTCGTTTGCATGCACACATTTGCACTCATTCGCTCGCACTCTCTCACGCACTTTATTTTTATTAATTTAAAGATTAGTAACACAATAATACATGATAGAAAGTAATAAAGCTGTAACAATAATATACAAAGTATACCTAAAAAGCGAAGGAAGATGGATCTAAATAGTTCAGACTGTTTTAAAAGGGTTGGATGAAGAATTATGAAATTAAATCATTTAAGCTATTATAAAATAACATTTTTTACCAAATGTACTGTCCAGCGAAGGACCCCAAATCTTGTAAAATGTATCCTAAAAGTCTAGTTCAATGGGGCAGAGGTATTCATTCAATGCGAATAGACTCCATTTTACCTATTATGCCCCTCCAAGAAATTGTCTGTTTTGCATTGAGAGGTGACGTGCATTCTTGTTGCAGTACAAATAAGAATGGTTAGCTTATCTTCAAATGTATGCAGAATAGATAGTTTCTTTCCCAGTAGAGTTTCCCAAATGTTCAGAGTTATTGTCTTATGAAACAAGTAGGACAGGAGATTTGTAACTTTATTCCAAATGGATTGGACCTTGGGACAGCACCACCTGATATGATTAGATGCACAAGTCTGATTCTTCAGGGTACATTTTAGAGCTTAAGGTGGGACTAGGCAAATTTGTTGGATCATTTTAAGACTTCTCACATACATTGAAATTTAGACTACATTTTGGGATTCTCCTCAAGATATTTAACAAAGTGTTTTCGCCAATAGATTTATTAGTCATATTCTCCCAGATGTGTTGAGATGTCAAGGGTGAACAATCCTCTACAAAAGTTTATAAAGAATTGAGTTAGCTCTACCTCCCGAAATCAAACATAAAATCTTTAAAAATTGGAAATCGAAATCTAATTACCCAAATGTACTTTAATTTTCTCTTTAAGTAATATATAGAGAGCTTCAAAAGTACTATTCAACCCCTGAAACCTCCTGAATTTATTGCCAAAAGTCCCTTCTAAAAGCCAGCACAAGAGAGCACCCAGACAAGAAGGGGTGCAGATCTGTGTGTAGTATTTATTTAACACAATCGTATAAAAAGCATATACAGTAATGCACTCACATGTTCCCTATCTTGGTGAGGCATATTGGGGTCCCAGCCCCCTCTTACCCATGAAAACTGTGTCCTTGTAAGTCCTTGGAATCTGTAGATGAGCTGCATCCAGATGTTCCACTCTTCTGGGGATGATATAGACCCAGTCACCATGTAACACTGCCGATAGTTCTTACAGTCCCCATACCAATGTGGATGTGTCTGTGATGCAGCTCGACACGTGGTTCAGACAGTGAAGGGAGATATCAAGGAAACCACTGGGGGACGTGGGATTGCACTCAGGAGTGCAGTGTACACCCAACACGTCTTCACAAGCCTCACTGCTCGCTTCATCAGGGGTACAGAACATAATGATACATGATAGTTTTTAATGAAATTGAAATGCATATCCTATAACGCACAGTAAAATCACATAAAATTGCAAAAAGATTACAATAAAATGGCAATGTGTATTATGTGAATTTGCAATTGTAATCTGTTTGGAGTTATAAAACAGATCAGTATGTGAAAGCTGCATATATTTAACTTCAAACATATGTTAAAATGTATGTTAAATATATGTAAAAAAAAATAATGAAATGTAATAATAAAAAATAAATAAAATTGCCACAAGTTGTAAAGGGAGCTAACTCTCACCTTATGTGTGTAGAGTTTAAGAAACATTTTAAATATATATCCACATACTATTCCTTCGGTCACCCGAGGATCTAATAGGCCAAGGAACGGGCCAGCTTCATAGGGTTCTTTGGTGCTGGAGCACCCAAGAAATGTGTGTTAATATATAATATATAGCTTCAATGCCCTATCCTAATTTATAAAATACTAGAAGAGCCCTTGTACACGAGCCACTTTGGCAGGCGGTCACAGTGCAGTCATGCCCAGTAGAGACTGCGCCGCGGCTGATACAGAGCTGGGCGCTCCGAAGTCAGACCTCTAATTGGCTCAGTGTGTGTTTTAATCCTGTCAGTGTTTGGGGTTTAATGTGTGAATATTCACATTTTAGTTAATAATCTTGTCAGTGTTTAGGTTTAACATGTGAATATTTACAGTTTATTGAATAACCTGTCAGTGTTTGGGGTTTAATGTGGGAATATTCTCAGTTTATTGAATAACCTGTCAGTAATTAGGTTTAACATGTGAATATTCGCTGTTATTGTTTAGAAAGTTTTAACATAATGGATTTTGTTTGTTTCAGGGAGCTAACGCTCTTTTGGAGCAAGCTGCAACGCAGAATTGATTCTTCTTTAAATACCTTCCTTGAAAGATGCAGACAGTTTGGCCTGATTGCTAAAACACGGCAACACCTTTTCTTCCTTATTAAAGTTGTTCATACTGAGGTAAGTGAAGCAGTTCAAAAAGTTAAATGCCTACTCTGCTTTTTAAATATGAACTTTTGCTTGTGTGTTGTACATATTGTTTTGAATCATATCGAAGAGCAGTTTTAGAAAGTTGACCAGTGGAGGTGAGGTAGGCATATGCAAAGTGGATGCAGAAATGTTCAGAATCCCTTGATCTATGACACATCTGTTGCTCTCAAGTCTGGGCAACCTGACTCTCCCATCTTCTGAGGCCTACAGTTTCCATCCTCATCCAGCTGTGGGCTGGCCAGGGATGACGGGAACTGTGTAGTTCATCAGCTGGATGACCTCCTTTTGCCCAACCCTTATCTTAAATTAGTCTTTGTGTCTGGCTGTCTTACAAACATACAGTTCTTAATAGTGCTTACTTTCACTGGAGAAGAAGAGTGGTGCATTAAGTGATACGATTCTCCAATCCTCAGAGCCCACCACCAGGTCAGGTTTTCAGGATATCCCTAATTAAATGCAAGTAAATCTATCTGCACGAAAGATCCACAAATTCATGTGATCAAGCAGGAATATAATGAAAATGATCTCTCTTGCCCCCAGAGTTTTCCACTTTTGACTTTATACATACATAGATTGTATATGTTTTGTGTACAAAGCAACGTTGGTACAGTGTATTGTTTTTGGTGCAGAGATCAGGTGGTTTGGTCTCCATAAGGATCCTTTTCATGGTGTAACAAATTAGTGGAAAAGATCTATCCTGTGATTTCAGGATATTTCGTCTTACTATGGTACTCTAGAGCTAAAAGATTCCACCCTAAGTAGGATAAAGTCCTTTAGGGCCTCCTACATAATTTTGCATGCTATTTCCTTTTTGACCATCGGTGGCCCTTACTTTGCATTTTAAAGTAACCCAAATGTTTGGACTTGTCTTAAGGAATGCATGTCAAACTCCATACAGTTGAGGGCTGTACGTATCTAGTGGTGACGGTATGGTGGAGTTTGAATGCATTCTGTGATTTGTAGTCGAGGCTTACTAAACACTGTTTTACTGCATAGCACCGGCTACAATGAAACCTAAGTACTTGCACAGAAGTGAGTTTTTGCCACTTGACACTATGTAATTTTTGAAGTAACAGATCATTCGACTTTCCATTTTCCCAAATCCAAGTAGAACACCTGCAGATAAAATGAATTAAAATATGGCTTGCCAAGTGTTGTACTTCAATTCACATTTTAGGTAGACTTGGTGAAAACAGCTTATACTGGATGGGAGTGCTTGTACTGAATTTTCATAAAACAAGCATAAATAAAACAACCAGGAGTGTACTTGGGTCCTGCAGGTGGTTTTGGAAGGGTACAAGATTGCCTTCAAATCCCTTTCTCCCTTCAGGTTCTTCCAGTCCAGGACTCATCTGGGCCAAGTAAAGTTGTGTTTTTTCAACAAGGGGGTTCACGCTCTCTTGGTCAAGGGAGTTCTGTTTCTAGTTCCTCCTCAAGTGAGAGGTTCTGGTTTCTATTCACACCTGTTTGTGGTGGCTTACACCTTCCCTTCCTTTTGGGATCCCACATCTCTGTGGTATTTTAATTTGGTTTTAGGTGTACTACAGATGCCTCCTTTTGAGATTCTGGCTTTTATTCCATATCTTTAGCTGATATTAAAGATGGTTTTGCTTTTGGCAGTTGTCTCTTAGGAGGGTGGCTGAGTTACAAGCTCTGTTTTCCAAGCCTCCGTTCCTGGTGTTTCACCAGAGCATGGCGGTACTTTGTACACAAGGTTGTCTCTGACTTTCACATCTGTCAGGAGATTGTTGTGCCTTACTTTTTTCCTGAGCCTTCGTCCATGCATATGAGGAATACCCATCAGCTGGACCTTATGATTTGTCTTAAGTACTACATGTGCCGCACCAAGGCTTTTCCCAAAGCTAACTCTGATTTTGTCATCCATTAGGGTCCTAGGGTGGATTAGTCTGCATCCAAGATTACCATTGTCTCTTGGTTCAAGGCTACCATACACCAGCTGTAAGTGATCAGAAAGAAGCCTGCTCCTTTCAAGATCACAGCACACTTCACCAGATTAGTTGCTGCTTCCTGGACCTACAGGAAACAGGCCTCCGTGGAATAGCTGTGCATGGCTGTGACATTATTCTCTCTGCTCACATTCACCAAATATTACTGTGTCAATGTCCTGACCTCGGCTGTGGCCAGCTCTGGCTGGAAGGTTATACTATATTTTTTAGCAATATTGGCATGGCTTTGCCCGTGCTGTTAATAAAAATCCCTCCCCCCCCCCCCCACAAAAAAAAAAAAAAGTTAAAAAAAGTACCATGCAGTTGTATTCATGACTGAATGAACATAGGAAGTGATATGTGTGTGGTAGTTATAGGGTTAAAATTAAAAAAAAAAAAAAAAAACCTGGATTATTTTGGACTATTTTCCCCTGACATCCAGGTAAATCGAGGAACAAGGCAACGTTCTTAATGACTGGATTTTGTTGAATTTTCAGTGCTTAGCCCTTTTGTGTTACACAGTTTTGGACCTGAATCTCTGCTTTATATAACTGTCCATCAGTGAGTGTGTGTGTGAGTGAGCGTGTGAGAGTGTATGGGTGTGTGACCCTGTAGCGTTTGCACATGGAGTTCTGTGTTTAGCGTCTTGCATACTGTGTAAAACATTTTGCGGATAAGCTTTTGCGTATAGCGTCTAGCATATTGCGTGAAATGTTTTGCATATGGCATGTTGTGTACATCGTTTCACGTACAGCGTCTTAGGTATTGCTTTTTGAGCATAGCATTTTGTGTATAACTTTTGTGTATTGCTATTTGCATATTGAATTTTTTTTTGCATACAGTTTTGTGTATAGAGGTTTGCGTATATTGCACATTGTATTTTGCACATAGGTGTTTGTGGATTGCATATAGCGCATTGCTAATGGTGTTTGCGCATAGCACTTTGCATATAGTGTATTTCATGTAGCATGTAATATATATATATAATTGCTTTTTGCATAAAGCTTTACTACAGCATGTTGCATATTGCTTTTTGCCTATAGAGTATTGCATATAGCATTTTGCGTATAGCAGTTTGCTTCTAACGTTTTGCATATATCGTATACTGTATTGAGTATAGTGTTTTGTTCATAGCGTTTTGTGTATTGTGTGTTTGTTATGCGTGTATTGTGTACATGTTTTGTACGTATTTGTGTGTTTATATTGTCTGTGTATTGTGTGTACATTTGTGTTAGGTGTGTATTTTGTGTATGTGTATTGTTTGGTGTGTGGTGGTGGCACGTGTGTTGTGGTTTTGTGGTGTGAGTGCATGTTGTGTTGAAGGCCCTTGCAGTTCCTTACAGAGATTGTCACTGGAGTGGCAGGGGGTGGAAAGGCCATATTTGTTTTTTTGAAAGAGAAGATAGTGAAGGAGGGCCAGCTCCTTGCAGAGGAAATCATTCCCCTGTATGTCCTAGACAGGCAGTATAGAGGGAATTTAAATATCTACCCCATGGGTAAAATAAGAAATGGTATTAAAGCAAGCATCGGCCCACTTGATAAAGGTCTAAGGCGGCCGAAACACTGACATTAAATGCAATAATTAGTGATATAAGCAAGTCCTTAGAGGGCATTTGTTTTCTATGGTTTTATACCACAAACACGTGTGTGCGCGTACGTGCGTGCGTGTGTGTGTAATATATATATATATATATATATATATATATATATATATAATAATATACAGTTGAAACCAGAAGTTTGCATACACTATATAAAAAGACACATATGCATGTTTTTCCTCACTGACGTGAAATCAGAATAAACCTTACCCGTTTTAGGTCAATTAGGATTACCAAAATTATTTATGAAAAATAGCACAACAAACAACAACGGGGGCGCCAATGGTGAAATACGTAACACTGGTAATCCAATAAAAAAGAAAGAAATCCACTCACCTTCTAGAATGGTCAGGACTTCATTTCAAGTCAACTGACTGTATGAACATGTATAAAGAGGTTACCTCACCTCTATTCAAATTCTTCTCACAATATGATTCCACAGTCACACTATGTCTCCGATGGCAGATTCACCAATATCTTCTTTTGGTAGTATGATAATATTTCCAAATGTACAAATCCTTAGTGAATGAAACAAGGCGGCCACTTCGTATAAAATTTATTGTAACAAACAGTAAAACTTATAAAAATATATAGGCTAATATTACTGACGCGTTTTGCGGCTAATACGCCGCTTTATCAAAGTTAAATAAGCCAAAAGTTGTAAGAAACAATTCAAAACAAAAGAAGCCGCCACACAAATGACACATATATATATACGTAAATCTCACGAGGAGATCACGTGATTTGGGTATTCAAATGTACCTATGAATGATTGCGATTAGACATCACCTGACCGATCGCAAACTGGAGATCATAGGAGTAGACGTCCGAATTGAAACTACAATCTACCCATGAGTGATTGCGATTAGACATCACCTGACCGATCGCAAACTGAGGATCGTGGGAGAGGACGTCCGGATTGAAATTACAATTGAACGTCATCTAACTAATAAACCTGAGGATCATGGGAGAGGATTATTCGTTCTCTCACATGCTATATAACATTAACATGATTGGATAGAAAATGAATAAAAATTAAACTCGATCATGTATAAACCACGATAGAGAAAAGATGCACCAACAATAGAACGATAAATGATAACAATAATAATGAAAAAAATATAATAAAATAATGAAATGATAAAATAACAGACTAATGAAAAAACTGTGATAGAATGGATAAGATAAACAAATGAAAATAAAAAGTTAATTAAACGAATGGGTGAGTGAGTGAATAGTGAGGATGTGTGTGGTATATAACTAAGTTAAATAAAAAATTGGGAAAAATTGAAAATAAAACAAAATTGATATTGGTATGTTAATATACTGTAATGAAGAAGAAGTGAAAATAATATGTGAATAAGGTGTTCAGAACATGATAGTGTAGTGGATGAATGAGGTACTAAATGTTGCCTGAATGAAATTTGGGTGAAAAAATCAGGTGAGTATTATTTAAGTAATGTGTGAATGTTCGTGTAATAGATAAGATACTAAATATTACCAAAAATAAAATTATTTTTTGGATGAAAAATAAAAATGTGGTGAGTATTTATAGGTACTTAAATAATTAAATGATTTACAAAATTATTTATATTTGCCAAATGCCAGAATAATAAGAGAGAGAATGTTTTAAGGCATTTTTATTACTTTCTGTAAAGTCAAAAGTTTACATACACTAGGATTACTATGCCTTTAAACAATTTGGGACAGCCCGTATGATGTCATGTCTTTGGAAGCTTCTGATAGGTTTATTGGCAACATCTGAGTTAATTAGAGACACACCTGTGGATGTAGTTTAATGCACACCAGAAACACACTGCTTCTGTGTGTAATATCATCGGAAAGTTTAAAGAAATCAGCCAAGATATCAGGAAGATAATTGTGGACTTGCACAAGTCTGGATCATCCTTGGGTGCAATTTCCAGATACCTGCAGGTGCCTCGTTCATCTGTACAAACAATTATACGCAAGTACAAACAAGATGGGAATGTCCAGCCATCATATCGCTCAGGAAGGAGACGGGTTCTGTGTCTCAGATCAACGTGCTTTGGTCCGACATGTGCATATCAACCCAAGTACAAAAGCAAAAGACCTTGTGAAGATGCTGGCGGAAGCTGGTAAGATTGTGTCATTAACCACAGTGAAACGAGTACTGTATCAACATGGGCTGAAAGGCCACTCTGCCAGGAAGAAGCCATTACTCTGAAAGAAACGTATAAAAGCCAGATTAATGTTTGCAAATGCACACAGGAACAAAGATCTAAATTTTTGGAGACATGTCCTGTGATCTGACGAAACTAAAATTGAACTGTTTGGCCATAATGACCATTGTTACGTTCGGAGGAAAAAAGTAGAAGCTTGGAAGCCTAAGAACACCATCCCAACTGTGAAACACGGGGGTGGCAGCATCATGTTGTGGGGTTGTTTTGCTGCAGGAGGGACTGGTGCACTTCACAAAATAGATGGCATCATGAGAAAAGATTATGTGGTAATACTGATGCAACATCTCAAGACATCAGCCAGGAAGTTAAAGCTTGGGCAGAAATGGGTCTTCCAAATGGACAATGACCCGAAGCATACTGCCAAACTGGTTACAAAGTGGCTTAAGGATAACAAAGTCAATGTTTTGGAGTGGCCATCACAAAGCCCTGATCTCAATCCTATTGAAAATTTATGGGCAAAGCTGAAAAGGCAGGTGCGGGCAAGGCGACCTACAAACATGGCTCGGTTACACCAGTTCTGTCAGGAGGAATGGGCCAAAATTCCTACCAACTATTGTGAGAAGCTTGTGGAAGGATATCCAAAACGTTTGACCCAAGTCATACAGTTTAAGGGCAATGCTACCAAATACTAATGAAATGTATATAAACTTTTGACTTTGCAGAAAGTAATAAGAATGCCTTAAAAAATTCTCTCTCTCTCATTATTCTGGCATTTGGCAAATATAAATAATTTTGGTAATCCTAATTGACCTAAAACGGGTAAGGTTTATTCTGATTTCATGTCAGATAGTGAGAAAAACATGCATATGTGTCTTTTTATATAGTGTATGTAAACTTCTGGTTTCAACTGTGTATGTATGTATGTATGTAATGTATGTATGTAATGTATGTATGTAATGTGTGTGTGTGTGTGTGTGTGTAATATATATATATATAACATATTTGCTGAATTCTGATGTACTTTCTGTATTATAACGCTGGCATTAGCTTTATTAGAGGAAACCATTACATTGAAACTGTTGGCCCTCATACATGTTTAAAGGGATCGTAATACTTGCAAATTACTAATCCCCATATTGTAGCTTTGTTAAAAAGAAACTTATTGCCCCCATTGTCATCTCTCAAACCCTTATGGTTTGAGAGATGATAGTGCTCAAAGTCCCCCCCCCCCCCCCCCCCCCCTTTCCTGACTGAACACTAACTGCAGGGGAGGCTGTCGTACGACAGTCTTATGTGCCTCAGGCGGCTCTGCAGCTGTCCAAGATCGCGTTTATTAAAAAAAAAAAAAAAAAAAAATCTTTCACTAAAACGGTCTTCTACGTGTGTTTGCAAAACAAGCACACGTAGAAGACCGTTTCAGTGAATTATTTTTTATAAACTCGATCTCTGCAATTCTGCAGAGCCACCTGTTTCACATAAGACTGTCGTACGAATGCTTCCCCTGCAGTTATCATTCAGTCATGAAAGGGGGAGGGGGGAACTTTGAGCGATATCCTTTCTCAAACCATAAGGGTTTGAGAGATGACACTGGGGGCAAGATGTTTCTTTTTAACAAAGCTACAATATGGGGATTAGTAATTTGCAAGTATTACGATCCCTTTAAACTTTTAATTGTTTTACCCAGATGTTTGTATTGTAACTAAAATATGTTTTTCTTTTAGGCTGGAGAGGAAGGTGTTCCCGTTTCAATTGTATTATGCATACGAGCACTTCAGATCCAGTCAAATGAAACAGATGCAACAAAGACTTCAGTATGCAAAACAATAGCCTGTCTCTTACCACATGACTTAGAAGTGAGACGAGCCTGCCAGCTCACTGAGTTTTTATTTGAACCTACTTTTGAAGGATTAAATATATTGGAAGAACTATTTATGCAGCCTGATCAAAAGAATGAAGAAGAATCTAGTGTGATTTCAAACTCTCTGCGCTGTGAACTCTTGCTGGCTTTAAAGAGTCACTGGGTGTTTGATCCTGAATTCTGGGATTGGAAAACATTAAAACGACACTGCCTTAAGCTTCTAGGTAAAGAGGTTTCTGACACAGAGGAAGAGATCTATAATGAACCTTTAGTTAATGAGCCAGATGTTTTAAATGCCTCGGTGAGCAACACTGAAGACCATGTTGGGCAAACACAATCCACTCCAGAACATGTTCCAAGCGAACTTGAGAATACTAAAGTGAGAAAGCCAGTTGGATGTTCTGAAAGGTATAAACGTTGGCTTCAGTATAAATTTTACTGTGTTATCTGCAATAGAGAAGTAATTGAAGCAAGGATCCTTCACCATGCTAAAATGCATCTCTCAGATGGAGTGTACACTTGCCCAGTTTGTATTAAAAAATTTAAAAAGAAGGAAATATTTGTCCCTCATGTAATGGACCACATGAAAATGCCTATGCGACATCGTCCAAAAAAGAGAAATGAATTGGAAATGAGCTTTAGCGAAGATGCATGTGAATCTAAAGGTTACATTTCATTCAAAACAATAAAAGATAGAAATCTGCAAGACCGAGATGTATATCCATGTCCTGGCACAGGCTGTTCCAGGGACTTCAAACAGTTTAAATATTTAAGTATACATCTGAAAGCTGAACACCAAAACAATGATGAAAATGCAAAACATTATTTACACATGAAAAACTTGAGACAGAAATGTGCATATTGCCGGCGACATTTCATTACTAATGTTCATCTAAAGCAGCACATGAACCTTCATTTTGGACCTCAACCGTTTATGTGTGTATCCATAAACTGCAATGCAAGGTTTAAATCTCTTAATGAATTACTTCTCCATAAACAGTCACACTCAGATCCTCAGTATAAGTGTGAGCTAGAGGGCTGCCACTTGGTTTTTAGTGACCTGGGACTTCTTTACCACCATGAAGCTCAGCATTTTAGAGATGCTTCATATGCATGTACTTTTATGGGTTGCAAAATGTTCTATTATTCTAACGCTGAACTTCAGGAGCATCTTGCTACTCATGGGACGAGTCTTGGAGCTGGTCCCAGTGATGAAAATTATGAAAAGAGAGAAATCAAATGTGAGCCTGAAAGTCATGTTGCTTCTTGCCTTCATTCTCAAGTTCACCCTGATAATATGGACAAAGGAAGTCGCCATAGCCTCATGCTTACAGATAAAAATGTGCCTGAAAAGAGAACAAATTCTGAGTCTGAAGAAGTTAATTACAAACAATCAGATTGCACCACTCCACATAATAGATTTGAAAATCTGCCCAGTTTAGAAAATTCTTTAAGTTCTAAGAGTCTGAACTACAATTACAAAATTGCAAATAAAGTTCAAATCAATCTTCAAAGGATTGACCATCTTCAAATGAAGTCTCTTACAAGTTCTGAGGCACTGTGTACCAATAAGGATAATGTGAATTTAAATATTAAACTTGAGCCTGAACAGTTGGATTGTTCTACAAGCTCAGACAAAACAAGTTCTGTTAAGGGTGGTAATGATACTGCTTTTTCTTGTGGCTCAATGAAGTCTGGTTCTGAGAACAACTTAAATGAACTTCTAACAAGCTTGAAGCATTTAAACTTAAAGAACTCTAATGCATGTATTACATATTCTGCAGCTCAAGGTTCTGAATCTAAAGCCAGCTCCTCCAATAATTTGACAGTTTCAAAAACTCATTCACAGAAGCAAGAAAAGCTCAGTCAGTACCTTGCCCGATTAGCAGCCAAACCTTATTTTTGTGAGCTTAAAGGCTGCAAATATGCTTTCGTAACAAAAGACGCTCTCTTACTGCATTATGTAAAGAAACACCATTTTCCACGGGAAAAGGCTCTTAAACTACACATGTTTCAGAATAAATATTCTCCGTTTGAGTGCCATATTTGCCAAAGAAGGTTTACAAGGAGGACTCACCTTCGTATCCATTATAAGAAGAAGCACCACATAGGGAAAGAGAGGGTAAACTGCAGAAGAGGGCGGAGGAAACTTGAAAACAAAATGAAAACCCGTATCATAACGGAGAGGCGTACAATGTGCATGAAAAAATTCCAGCCAAATGAAACCATCCGAGCAGCTCGTGAGAGGAGGTGCCTTGAATATTTTAATTCTGAAAGCTATGTGGATTCATTTTCTGACGAAACAGATACTGGCAATGGGGTTGGTTCATCTGGAAGTCACACAGATGACTTTGAAAGCAGAGAAGGGAGAGGTAGCAGACGTGTTGTAGCCCAAGGGAAGTTGTGTTACATATTGAATAAATACCACAAACCATTTCATTGCATCCATAAATCCTGTAACTCCTCATTTACAAGCCAACAAGGCTTAGTTCGCCATTATCGGCTTGTACATCAGTACAACAGAGAATCGTTATGTTTGGAGAAAGACAAAACAAAAACTAAAAGCGAATTTGGCAAATGTAGAAGAATATTTACCTGCAAGTACAAGGAATGTAGAAAAAGTTTCATTTGTCCAAAAGCACTTTCCAAGCATTACATAGATTTTCACAATCAAAATGAGAACGAAGATGGAGAATTCGATATTTTTGACAGTGAAAACAACTCTAAGCACCAAACAGATGATGAAAAGTCTAGTGAAGAAACTGAAAGTGAGGAGTCTGAAATTTACTGTGATGTAGAAGGGTGCAATGCCGTCTTTATAAATCATGCAAGCTACTCTCAACATATATTATCCCGTCACAGAAAATATAACCTTTATGAGGAAAGAAGGAAAAGGAGAGAAGAAATGGGGGCGATGGAAGATTTGCAGAAAAACTATGTTCAGCCACGACGGCGTAATCGTTTGCTTTACAAAAGAAAAATAATGCAAGCAAAAAATAAGTTGTCAAAAAATGAGGCTGTACAATTTAAAACAATGGAAGAAGCGTTACAGATGTGTGCTCAGAATGTTAATATCACACAGTTTCCTTGCATGATTCAAGGTTGCCCATCAGTAGTAAAGCTAGAAAGTAGTATTGTTCGTCATTACAAGCTAACACATCACTTTAGTCCAGCATACATAATTGATCAAACACCAGTGTTAGTACACTGTGTTAAGAATTTTCAAAAACGTAAAAAAGAACAATCCCTTTCAGCTGAAGTACATAGTCCAAAGACGAGTGATTGTGATCAAGAACATAAAATACCTAAATTACATTTGCATGGGGATATCCATAGTACTTTTGATAAAAGGGAGGAAAGAAAGGAAAGTCCAAAGAAAGCAAGTACGTTGTCAAATCCTGTTGAGAGAGACCCTTTAAAACAGAGCATTCCAGTCAATCACAAAAAAGTCTTGCAAGGTTGCTTACGTGAATCTGATATTCAATCCTCCCTTAAAAATGAGGCTACTGTTTCCAAAACCAGTAAAAATATTTCACCTTTTACCAATATTCAGTCAGCTTACAAAATAAATAAACCGAGTAATGGTTCACAAAAACTACTAGATTCCAGTTCTGTCCTTTCCACAAAAGATACCAATCTCAAACAGACAGATTCTGGTGTAAAGTCCTTTAAACCAATGGGATTTGAATCTTCATTTTTAAAATTTTTACAGGAGACTAAGGAAACAGATGATGAGCTTGAAGATATGGACATGAAGCCACCAAAGCAATGCAAATGGCAGAATTCTTTCCAAAATAAACGGCCATCATGTAAAGACCCTGATAAGATTAACAGCAAAATGTATTTATCCAGAGACAAACGTTCAGGGCATGAAAACCTTGAAGGGTTCCAACCTTTGCTTTCAAGCACTGGACAATCTGCAGCATCTGCACCAACGCTACAGGCTCTAAGGGCAATACTGGACAAAGCATTAACAGACTGTGGAGACCTTGCTTTAAAACAACTTCATTATCAACGACCTGTTGTTGTTCTAGAGCGTTCTAAATTTAAAGCACCACTCTTAGACTTGTTTTCTAGTAAAAAAACTGATGAACTGTGCCTGGGAATTTCATGAAATCTGTACTCTAAGTGCCAGTATTAATTTGAGGAACCCAGTCATGAGAGGCAAAAGGATTATTCGTAAATAATAGACTTGTACTTTGTAGAAATATTGTGCAATTAGGTGTATTATTTCATGAATGTATTTTACCTGTTAAAATGAATCCTTATTTTCTCTTCCCAGGGGAAAAATAATTTTATTTGGTGCTAGGACATCAATATAATTGGGCTTCCTTTGGGAATAATTGTGCATGATTGTCCTGGGGTTTGGGTAATACAAGTTTTTCATACTTGAATGAATATGCACTCAAGAGTGCTCTGTGTAATATATTGTACACTACAACCTCTTATATTTTTGAGTTCAGTTTCAATAAATTACAAACTTTCACCTGTTTTGATAGTTCATTCCAACTTTTTAATATATATATATTTTATTAATTTTGTTTTGTAACACAAGACCCCCCTCCCCCCAATAAAGTCACAATGTTATTCTTTAAATTTCTATTGAATAATTTGCATTTTCAACACTGCGTAGGTATCGGCGCATGTCATTAGTTGAATACAACACACTTTGTGTGATCATAAAGGGACATCACCTAAAAAATGTACATGGTTAATTCCCATTGAAATATATTGTATTCCCAGCACACTTTTCTAAAAATTTTCTTAGGTGAAAAGGCCCCAGAATGTTATAAACTTGCTTTCTCTGTCGTCCAGTATGACTCACTGGTACCATGGGGAAGTGATAGCTCCTCCCACTGGGTTGGAATATTTCTAGAAGAAGTGCAGGGGTGGAGCTTCCCCTTTCTCCTCATCAGACTACCTAGCCACTCCATGCCATAAAGATTTGTTCCAAGTCCTGCTTAGATGGCTGAGAACAGTTCTGCTTAGTAATTAGTTATTTTATTATGTTCTGTTAGATTAGATATGGGGTGTCCAAATTCCCCATTAGGCTGATTACCATTGCTGGCTTCCCCTGGAGGGTTGTCCAGCTATCCGGTTCTGTTGTGGACCCCTTGCAGCCCTGTGAGAGAATCATGCAACCCATGTTTCTCTCTCCAGAAGGATTCTCTCTGAGGCTATTTTCTCCTCAATGGTAATCTGAAGAAAGAAGACCTGCAAAAAAGGTGAGCAACCCTTTGAGTGTCATGTCCTACAGTTCCCCTCCATACAGGGGTCTCTCTGGAGTTCTTTATAACTTAATGTTGGGTAATTATCTGTCTGCTCTCTGGGTCTTTGGGGCATTCTGGGCTGCGCTGTGGTACTTAACGCCTTCCCTTCAACTTGTATTGGGTTCAGGGAAGTCTATCTCATTTTCCCCTTGGATTTTATTCCTGTTTAAACCTGTAGAGACTCTGTCTACTTCAGATGTCTTTCAGAGGCGCAAGAAGTCTTGTACTGTTTTTATGCCTTAACCCCACTTTAGACCAGTTTATCCTGGATGAGTGGAAGACTCCTGACAAGTGTCTGTCTTTCTCCAAGAGATCCTCTAAGCTGTAACTCCTCCTCAGGTTGATCCCCCTATTTCCAGACTGTCTAAATCCACTGCCTTGCATTTAGCTGATGCCACAGTGCTTAAGGATTTAACTGATCGGAAGCCTGAGGCTATCTTGAAGTCTGCCTTCCCTGCCATAGGTGCCTCTTTGAGTCCTACCTTTGAATCAAGGGCTCAGAACTTTTTGATGCTGTCAGGCTTGATGCAAAGGCTTCTGCTTTTTCATTTGCTGCTAGACGCATCTAAGAAGTCCCTGTTTTTCTCTCCCCTTTCAGGGCACATCTCTTTTTGGGTCTGACCTGAAAAACATAATCAGTGAGGCCACTGGGGGCAAGACCACTTTGTTGCCTCAGGTTCCCAAACGCCCTAATCTGGCGAGGAAGCGGCATCTTTTTCGTCACCGCCAAAGTGAAGCACAAAGGTAGTGTCAAGCTGGGTCTCAGGCCAGCACCCAGCACTCCACCCCCAAGCCCAGGCAGCAGTGGAGGACCAAGTACTCCACTGAACCCAGATCCACCAAACCTCCCTCAGCATTACTCACTGAACCTTGGTCCTAATTCCTGTGGGTGGTCACCTGCAGCATTTGTCAAGCATTTGGGCAGGCTCTGTTTCAGATCAGTAGGTATTACAGGTGGTTTCAGGAGGCTACAGGATTCCCTTTGTATCCTGCCTCCCTTCAGATTCTTCCTTTCTCGAACCCCTCTAGGTCAGGAAAAGCTGAGTCTCTTCAACAGGGTGGTGCATGGTCACTTGGACAAGGGGGAATTCTGGCTCTGGTTCCTCCACCAGAGAGATTTATATTTCTAGTCAAACCTCTTTGTAGTTACCAAGAAGGATGATGGCAGTCACCCTATCCTGGACCTCAAGGACCTAAACTCCTTTGTGGTCCATACTCCCTTCAAGATGGAGTATTTGCACTCTGTCATCACAGCGATGTGTCCATGGGAATTTCTGGCCTCTCTGGATCTGCAGGATGCTTACCTGGGTGTTTTGATTCATCCGGACAGTCAGAAATACCTCAGGTTCACTTGCACTCTGGGACACTTCCAATTCACTGCTCTCCCCTTCAGACTCACCACTGCTCTTCAGGTTTTCGCACAAGTCTTTAGGCACCTTGCGTCTTTAGGCACCTTGATTGCCTTCCTGCACACCAAGGGGATGCAGATGACTGTTCACGGACGGCCTTCTGCTGAAGGCTCCTTCCAGGAATCTCCAGGAATGTGCTCAGATCCTCCTCCAGCACGGATGGATTCTGAACATGGACAAGTCTGCTCCAGTTCCTTCTCAAGACCTGGTTTTCCTCGGTCTCTGGTTCATCACCTGTCAGGGTATGGTCTTTCTGAGAGAGGACTCTGTTCAACAGATCACGAACAAGGTGTCCCAGGCTCTGGGGTGGATCTCAGCTCCGGTTCGCAAGTTCTCATCCCTGGTGGGCAAGATAATGTCCACCATAGAGGCAGTTCTATACTCCATGGCCCACACCAGGGAGCTTCAGATGTTTGCCGTCCGGTCTTACTGGGGGAATCTGGATCTCATGGATCATCTGGTCTCTCTTCCCCAGGAAGTGAGACAGGATCTCCTGGTGGTTGGACCGTTCCAACCTGTAAAGGGGATTCTCTTTGTGATCCAGTAATGGACCTTGGTAACAGACACCAGCCTTTATGGCTGGGGAGCTGTCCTGGGTTTAGGGACAATGGACTGCGGAGGAGACCCCCTGCCCATCAACATTCTGGAGCTCAGAGAGAGTCTTCATGCTGTGGTGTACTGGTCCTAACCACTGAGGGGCTGTCTAGTCCGCATCCAGTTAGACAATGCCACGGCCATGGCTTACATCAACAAGCAATGAGGCACAAGAAGCGTTTCCTCTTGGTCAGGGGTCAAGGCTATTTTGTCCTGGACAGAAGAACACATTCCTGCTGTGTCCACCATTCACATCCCAGGGGTGGAGAACATTCTGGAGGACTATCTCAGTTGCCAGAAGGTGGACCCCGAAGAGTGGGAGCTCCATCTGGAGGGCTTCGACCTGTTCCAGAAATTGGGGCGTCCTTGGGTAGACCTGATAGCTACCTGGGACAACAGGAAGGATCTGATGTTTTGCTCTTACTGGAGGGATCGGGCATGCCTTGTCCATTCAGTGACACTTTCAACTAGCCTACATTTTCCTCCTCTTCATCTCATCCCCAGGGTGTTGAGGAAGATTCGGTTGGACGGTGCATCAGTCAGACTGATTGCTTCTAATTGGACCAGGTAACCTTGGTTTTCAGAACTGTTGGTTCTGTTTCCTCAGGATCTGTTTCCTCTGCCAGGCAGACCAGATCCCCTACTCCAGGGTTACCTCTGGAGAGAGGACGTGGACAGTCTGGCTTTAATGGCATGGCTGTTGAAACCTCCATCTTAAGGAGCAAGGGTTTTTTCTACTGAGGTGGTCTCTGCCATGATCCAGTCTAGGAAGCCAGTTTCTTCCAAGGCCTACCACAGAGTTTGGTCCGTTCATTCTTGGTGTGTGGACAAGGATCTGTCCTCACAAGAATTTGATCTTCCAGCATCTCTTTCTTGCAGGATGGTGTGAACAAGGGCCTCAGCCTTAGTTCCTTGAAGGTGCGGCCCTCAGCCTTAGTCACTTGAAGGTGCAAACTTCATCTCTCTCTCTCTGTTCTACCAGAGATTTATTGCCGTGTTGCCAGAGTCTTTCAGGGTGTTGCTCATGCCTTTCCTGCCTATAAGGTACCCACTCCCCAGTGGGACCATAATCTGGTTGTGGGAGTCTTGCAGTGGCCTCCCTTTGAGTCTTTGGGCACCATTCCTCTGCGTTTTTTGATGTGGAAGATGGCTTTTTTCTTGGCTGTGGTCTCTGTCCGCAGGGTTGCTGAACTGCAGGCTTTGTCCTGCAAACCACCTTTTCTGGTGTTTCACAAGGGTGTAAGGCTGTTCTCCATACCTCCCAGGAATTTGTTCCTAAGGTGGTCTCTGAGTTCCATGTCAATCAGGAGATTGTTGTGCCTTCCTTTTGTCATGAGCCTAAATCTGGCAAGGAGACTGATTTCACTTGTTGTGGTACGCTGCCTCAAGTTCTATGTGCACCATACTGAGTGTTTCCGCAAGACTGATGCTTTGTCATCCATGAGGGTCCTAGGGCTGGTTTAGCTGCGTTCAAGATGACTATTGCATCCTAGATTGTCTACCATCCGCAAGGCTTATGAGCTCAGAGGGAATCCTGTTCCCTTCTGAATTACAGCACACTCCGCCAGGTCTGTTGGGGCCTACAAGAATCGGGCCTCTGCTGAACAGCTGTGCAAGGCGGCCACTTGGTCTTCTCTGCACAACTTTGCCAAACACTATAGTGTGGATGTGCTGGCTTCGGCTGAAGCCAGTTTTGGAAGGAAAGTCCTGTAGGCAGTTTTGCCTGTCTAGGACTTTATTCTTCCTTTGCTATACAGCTCTTTAACTCTTGAGCCCAGTTGGCTCTTATTCTTGCGTGCTGTTATGTTGTTTCAGTGTCCATTGACCGTTAGTTTGGGCAGTTCCGTGTCCTGGATAGTCCTTGGGAACTCTGATATCGTGGGGGACCGGCGTGTGGTCCTTTCCTTCTTCCTACCCTGGGAGCTCAATCTTGGTACATCCCTATGGTACCTGTGAGTTATATTGGACGCCAGAGAAAAGAGGATTTTAGTCTTACCTTTTCTCTTACTCCGTATAACTCACAGGTCTCCCACCCAGTGAAAGGGACCATGCTAGGTCTCCTGCGGCTGGATGTGGGAGTCCTCTTGACTTCATTGCTCAGGAGTTTTCCTCTCTTCCTTCTTGCTATCTTCCTTGGTAGGTTATTTTCTCAGATATGGCGGGGAGTGGCTAGGTAGCCTGGTATGGGGAAGGCTCCACCCCTGCATTACTTCTAGAATTGTTCCAGCTGTCAACTCTACATGGTACCTGTGAGTCGTATGGACTAAGAGAAAAGTATTTAACAGGTAAGACTAAAATCCTCTCTTCCCTATTCATATGTCGGCAGCCGGTTATGATCATCTTACACCCCCTTTTTTTTTTTTTTCCACTCCTCCAAACTCCCTGTAAGTGGTGGATCGCAGTGTTTGGTAGGAGAGAGACAAACAAGAGATAAATGTTTCTGTGAAATGAACAGACAACAAAATTATGTTCATGACTTTCTTTTTTGAAAAGTCTGATAAATATAGCCGTACTGTGTATAATTAAATATTTTAGCATTTGACATAAATTTAAGACATTCAGAATGAGTACATAATATCTAAATGGAAATTAAACCTTTTTATTTTTGGTGATGAAGTCCCTTTAAAGGGGAGTATTCTCTTAGTATTAAGTGGCTCTTAATTGAACACATTAGCGTAGCTGTCTATTATACAGTGGCCAGTTATTTAAATTTATATTTTCGTGTTATAGCTGCAGTTTCCTGCATATAGCAAGCATTGTTCAAGTCTCTAGTTCAGTTACATACAGCAAGCAATATGCTTCATTAGACCTGATAAGTCACAACAGAGAAGTATTTCAGGTTGTAAACTGAAACCGATAGAAGTGACCAGCAATAATGTTAAATGCATAAAAATCTATATATGTGTACCTGACTGCTGTATAACACTTACCTAGACAAATCTGTTAAACAGAATAAAAGCAACTTATTCCTAAAGAACCATTCCCCTTTAACTTGTAAATGTTTGGTTTAATTAGTGTAATTTTTGTGTTTTACATAGGTTGAGTTTAATACATTTATTTTCTAGTAAGTTTTAAATTGTGAAATAAACTTAAATTGTTTTTTTAAAAGATTTTAAGGATTATTTTGGTATATAACTTGTTTACTGTGTGCAGTAATATATGGGTGCATTATGGCCTGTTCTGTTCACCATTTCTTTAACCCATAAACAAAAATGCAAAGTGTGTTGACAGCATTGACAATGTACATGGGGATTAGTGTGTGACCATATTGATTCTCCTACTTTTATGCTTCTACTTAAAGGAGCAGTAAACTTTTTTTTATGAAGAAATATATATTATAGGGATTTTCCTATTGAGTAAAATAAGGGTACTTCCACTGCCAAGATATTTATATTTCCAGAGTTATTACAGTTTAAACCCATGTTTCTTTTTACATTAGCAGTGCCCTCTAGTGGTCAAATTCTAATTAGATTCCCTGTTAGATTCTAATGGAGAGAAAAGTCAGAGACTCCATAGAATGTGATAGTTGTGACAGGCAGTTTCTATCTGGAAATAAACACAGTAAATTCACTTCCTGATTATTTAAACTGCTATAATTTTTGAATAAAACATCTGACAGTGATGGGAGTGACCTTGTTTTATTCAGCAGGAAATGCTCTGTAAAATGTGTTTTCATAAAAAGTTTATTGCGCCTTTAATTTAGAGTTGAAGCATCTTCTGTGTACATGTATGCAGAAGCAATAATGTATGCCAAAAAATTAAAAAGTATCTCAAGTAGCCCTATTACAACATGATTTCTTTTGAGAAATCGATGGCAAAGAACAAACTGTTATGAACACCTTAATGGCTAATGAGGTGCCAAGACAGTTACAGCAGTCTGGCAGTTAAGAACCTGTGACGGCATGGAAATCCGGGGTTGATCCCAGAATTCAGTGCAGTAAAAAATGCACCATGGTCTTTAACACCACCCCCCCTTTTTTTTTTTTTTTTTTTTTTTTGCGCTGAATTGAGCGCGGTCGTTAAGGGGTTACACACCTAAACATTCACAATGGTATCTGGTACAAAGCACAAGCTCTGTAATATCTGCAATACCAATCTAGCCATTGTAATAGTCTAATTATAACTTGGCCCCAATGGACTCTTACAAATATCTTGACCCCAATCTCATTTTTGGTCTTCATATTGATAAATTAACATACAATCTTTATCCCATGGCAAGAAAACGTATTGTTCAACAGATGTTAATACTAGTCATAGACTATGGGGGATTTAGTATGCTCCCGCACCACAAATCCATCTTATACGATCTGTATAACTCATTAACCTACTTTATTCTCCATTGTAATTACACTACCCATCTTTGTGATATGTTTAAAGAACTAAATTGACTAACACTCAAATTTAGATTTTTCACTTCGCCTTTGTTGCTTAGTATACAACCACTAATCTGAAAGCTACCAGACTCCAGCTCTGTATTTGAACCTCCACTGCTAACAACTCACTGAGTATACCACACTACAAGAAAGAAGTTGGTCGATCTGCCTTCTCCTTCAGAGCTCTGAAAGTCTGGAATAACCTGGCTGAAAAAATCAGATCTTATAACAGTATAAAATCCTTAAAAATAACTACTTCTTTATATCTAAAAACAATATATACATGTTTAGTATGTATATTTGTGTGAGTGTGTATATGATGTTTGTCTATTTGTGTAAATATGCAACTCTTTGCTGCAAACCCTCCAGGGCATACTTGAAAACAAGAGAAATCTCAATGTATTCTTCCTGGTAAAACATTTATTAAATAAACAATAAATAATTATTAATCTGCTTAATTAGCCAGATGGGAATTGCAAACAAGTGGCCTCGGTTACTTAAAAAAAAAAAAAAAATCCACCAAACTCACCTTGCTTAAATGGCAGAATAGTTTTTAACTCTTTGAGTACCAGAAGGGTATGCAAAGCAGTGTGTTGTGTACCCTTATGGCACTCAAACGGTTAAATGGAAGCTCCCTCTTGAACAGAAATTTAATCAAAAAATAAATTAATGGTATGTTTTTTTACACTCCTTTTTGTAGAATAGATAAACGCATGCTGTCTTTTGTATATTTAAATAGTGTATTTCATACTTTTGTTTCACTTTCAGTACTGGAAAATGTTTCCTCATAAAGTGAGTAACCTAACAGTAGAAGGGAGTAAACATGCCTGTTTCTCTTCCGTCCAATATGGAATACAGGTACCATGGCGAGTGATCTTCCTTTGAACATATCCGAAGACAAGGGGGGGGGGGGGAGTTAAACTAAGTGGTGATAATGGTAACCCAATTAATGGAAAAATTGGGACAGCTATATATCTAAAAGAAAAAAAATAGCTAAAACTAAGCAGCAATGTTTCAAGCCATGTCCAGTTCAGTCAGGAACATATCAAAATTGGAGGCAGGGGCTAGGTTGGCCTGCAGAAGGGGAGGGAAGGATCTACCCTCAAGTGGTAATAAAGAGGTGATAAAGTGGAGAGAACATCTCCAGTTTATCACTTCTCCAGTTCCTATGTTATTATATACAGCCTATGCACTAAGATCACCAAAGTTGAAGAAATATTAGTGCATAGTCTCCATAGAATAACACAGGAATTGGAGAAGTGATAAACTGGAGAACTCATCTCCACTTTATCACCTCTTTATTACCACTTAGTGAATCTCCCCCAAGGTCTTGAGGGCAGATCCTTCCCTCCCCTTCTGCAGGCCAACCTAGCCCCTGCCTCCAATTTTGATATGTTCCTGACTGAATTGGACATGGCTTGGAACATTGCTGCTTAGTTTTAGCTATTTTTTTTCTTTCTTTAGATATATAGCTGTCCCAATTTTCCATTAATTGGGTTACCATTACTGGCTTCTCCTGGAGGATTGCCTAGTGTGCAGATACATTTGTGGACCCTTTGCAGCCCTGTAGAGAGAATCTTGCAGCCCAAGTTTTTACTCTCAGCAGGGCCTCTGTGAGCCTCTGCTTCTTCACAATAGTAACCTGACGATAGAAGATGTAAAGATTGGTGAGTAACCCTTTGAGTGCCTTGGTCCACTTTGTCCCCACTTGTGCCCCTCTGTATGTGGGTTGTCTCTGTGCCTTTGGGATCTTGCATTCATGTTGGGATTTCTATTTCTGTTCCTTCCCTGGATTGGGGAGTATGGATGGCTGCTTAGTGCATGTGAACCCCTTCTCTGCTTGTTTCTCTGGGTTGGGGGCTTTTCCGTTTAGTTTATCACCCTCTCATGTCTCCTGGGGTCTTTTGGTGTTTTGGGTCACTTTTAAAAATGTCCATATTTTTAGGTTCAGGGCACCTTTGACACACTTCCTGTGCCGCAGCCAACTTTGCTCCATTGACTTCTATGGGAGAAGTGTTCAGAGTGGGCTAATTCTTCTTGTCTCTTCATGCCCTTTCTTTTGGTTCACGTCCTGAGTGTCTTGGTGGCCCCTGGGGCCCCCTTTGTTATTGGATACTGCCCCGAAGAAAGAGAAATGTGTGCTCTCCAGGGGCACGGATGATACTGCCCTGTGGAATGGGACTGCAGTCTTTCTCAAGGCACAGAATGGCCCTGAGGTTTGTGGCCTGGAAGAAGAGGACCCCAGCAGACTGAGGGCCCTCTTGTTCCTGTGGACTGTGAATTGGTGTATAGGAGCGAGCCCACCAGCCCCTATGTGACCCCTGGCCTGGTGGATGGGAGCTAGCCCACCAGGCCCTGTGAAACCCTGGCTGTGATGAGTGGGACAGCAGTCCTAAGCATGTTGCCCCCTTTTCATGTTACCCCAGCCTGGTGGGTGGGAAGTCATTCCCCACCAGGGCAAGTGATGGCCCTGACCCAGGGAGTGGGACCATGGTCCTCCCTGCGGGGCTTATTGTCTCTTTGACGCCCCCACCTTGGTGAGTGGGACCCTGGTCCTCACCAAGGACACTTTGTTGGCCCTGGCCCCTACTGACCCCAGTCTGGTGGGTGGGAAGTCCTTCCCCACCAGACCAACCATTGATCTAGCACGAGGGAGTGGGACCACCGTCCTCTCTAAGAAAGTTGGGATTCGCCCCAGTTTTTACAGCAGCCCAAAGTCTGTTTGCCCTGGATTGGTGAGTGGGAGTGTGCATCTCTGGACGCCCCTACCATGGGCAAACAAGTCCCCAGTGCTGCCAGCGCCCCTTTGAATGCTGCCTCAGCCTAGGAGAGTGTGAGCAGCATCCTCTCCTGTTCCCCTGGGGCACTTGCCCAACCAAAAGCGGGAGATGTCCCCCAAGGTGACCCCCTGGCCATTGAGAATCCAGAGACAGGGTTGCAGCAAGGAGATACACCTATAGACTGGCTATGGACCATGAGCCACTGGCCTCAGACCCAGGAGGGTCTGACCCCAGCTCTGCCTGGAGCCTGGCCCAGGGGAGGCCTCCCAGCTTGGTGCTGTCCAGGACCAAGAGGCACCAATTTCCATGGCCCAGGCCAAAGGGCCCCAGTTTTATTCCTGGCCCAGGACAAGGGGCGCATCTGTTGTTTCCTGGCCCGGACAAGGGGCTATTGTTTTCCCCTGGGCCGGAGAAGGGGCTCAAGTCTCTTTCCTGGGCCGGACAAGGGGGCTCAAGTCTCTTTCCTGGGCCGGACAAGGGGGCTCAAGTCTCTTTCCTGGCCCGGACAAGGGGGCTCAACACAGCATGGCTCTCCCATAGTCCCAAGCCAGCATTTACTCAAGCAACCGCTGGCTTGGTACAAAAAAAAAAAAGGGGGGGGGGCTATTGGTTACGCAACTTGGACAAGGCGTTTGTGTGATTCTGGAAACAGTTGATTTCCCTACCGAGGTGCTTGGAACTGGAGGCGGGGTGATGTAATGGACCCCTAGGCCGTTACATGGAGGCCTTCTCAGGCCTCCCAAGAAACTCTCTGAAGAACTGACCTTCACGTAAAAAAAAAAAAAAAAAAATGGGTTTCGCCAAGAGAACAGAGACTGAACTTCGTGGTTACAGAGCCCATAGACTTTGCATGCTGCTGATTGGCCACCACCTGTGTAATGTATGCAAGGGTTTGGCATAGGTTTTGCAGGTGACAGGTAGGCGGCATGGGGATTGGTCCCCCTGTCCAGTCATCTGGTGACTCACTCAGCCAGGATTGGTCTTTGTATTTTGTCACTCTGAATCCTATTGGTCAGGATTCAGAGCGGCAAGATTAAATTATGTAGAATGCCTGTCTTTGTGTACAGCCCCATTGTGCGTTTTGTTGTACTGTGTTTCATTGTTTAGATGTGTATTGCAGCCAGACACTATTGATTCCCCACCCATTATGTCTTTGTACTACCCCCATTGGGTATTGTATGAACAGCTGTATAAAAGAGCTGATGTTTAACTCAATAAAGCAGAAGTTGTTTTGGGCTTGAAGCTGTGTCCAGTCCTTATTCCGAATGGTTTAAAGGGCCCCTCTGTCCCCCATTCAGGCATCTGATGTTACAGAGTTCCAGTGGCCAGATTCCCTGTGGTCCAGCCTGGTGTCCAGGGGCGGATTGTAGGGGAATACCAGCCCGGGCTACCCTCCCCTCTGGTGCGCACTGAAAGAATTGCAAATAAATTACAAGTGCTGCACAGCGCCGCACATCCATATATATATATATATATATATATATATATATATATCCCTCTCTCTCTCCCTCTCTCTCTCCCTCTCTCTCTCCCTCTCTCTCTCCCTCTCTCTCCCTCTCTCTCCCTCTCTCTCCCTCTCCCTCCCTCCCTCCCTCCCTCCCTCCCTCCCTCCCTTCCTTCCTTCCTTCCTTCCTTCCTTCCTTCCTTCCTTCCTTCCTTCCTTCCTTCCTTCCTTCCTTCCTTCCTTCCTTCCTTCCTTCCTTCCTTCCTTCCTTCCTTCCTTCCTTCCTTCCTTCCTTCCTTCCTTCCTTCCTTCCTTCCTTCCTTCCTTCCTTCCTTCCTTCCTTCCTTCCTTCCTTCCTTCCTTCCTTCCTTCCTTCCTTCCTTCCTTCCTTCCTTCCTTCCTTCCTTCCTCCCTCCCTCCCTCCCTCCCTCCCTCCCTCCCTCCCTTCCTCCCTCCCTTCCTCCCTCCCTCCCTCCCTTTAGTGCCCTCATTCTGCACTCAAGACAAAGTGGAGCGGAGGGGGAGAGAGATGGCCAGCGCTGTACAGCACTTGTATTTTAATTGCACTTCTTTCAGTGGGCACCGGAGGGGGAGAGAGAGAGAGTCTGCACTCAAGACAAAGTGGATCGCAACTTTTTAAAACTGAGCCGATATAGCGGCCCACCGGGGGATGCCCGATCCCCCGATAGGACAATCCGCCTATGCCAGTGACTGTTTCCAGCCTATTATCCAGCTACAGCGTTCAAGCCAGCTTTCCAGCCTACATCCTAACAGGAAGGATTCTAGCTCTTTGTGGTGGGTTTACCAGGCTACCCACTTGTAGCCGACCTCAGGAGGGAGAAACCCAGCACGACGGCCCTGGACAACGTGGTGTCCTAGGGTTACCGTTACAGCAGTCATTTCATCAACTCCTGTGGTGAAGTCACTGTATTCTCTGGATCCAGAATCATTCTGCAAGGGAGAAGAGCACAATATTCAGCTAGAACTAACTGAAGATGGAGCAGACATGAAGATCAATGAATACGTCACACACCCATTCTGTTTTAAAAATCAATTGCAAAATAAAACATTAAATCGGTCCCTTAACACTACTTAAATGTTGATTTTGTTATAAAGATTACACTCGCCCAGTGCTCGGGGTCGGTGGACCCAGCGCTGCTCCAGTAATTTGTAGTAAACGATTTCCACAGACGAGAGGACCACTGGACGGCAGCGCTCACGGGACCACCTAAGCACAATATCACCAGTTGTAAATCGTAAAATATGTAAATTAATTGTAAATAATGCCTTAAGAACATCAAACAAGTAACAATGTTCACCTCACTGGGATTCAAAGTTCGAAATACATACTTTAAGCAAGTTGGCATATTTTTCATTCACTGAAGCACATGAACCATGGGAAAAAGTATCCTCCCAATTGAGAGCAGGGTATATGCCTAATAAGAGCAAGGAGATGGTCTTAGCTCACTTTCACTTACATCCATATAGAATCCAGGAACCATAGGACTAAGCTTCCCTCCTCCAGGAAAATAAATATGGGGTCATTTGGGGAGGAGACTCCTTCCTTGTCTTCTAGCTCAACCCCCACCTTAATTCCCAGATTCATTTGGCCTCTATAGAAAGAGGACTGAACCAACGCTGTAGTTTGTAGGTCTTTTTATATTTTTACCTTTGATATGGGACATCAGTTACTGTAAACTTTATTTCTTTTGTGTCCACTCCATGGTATGCTGTTCCCATTCCTTTTTGTGATTGTGATTGCATGAAGCCTGATACCTCTCTATGGCGGTAGTGTGAATTAGGCATAAGCATGCTTCTTGTACCTGATTGCGCCAATTGCAGTGGTCAATCGGTGTGTCATGCGTGTTGTCTGGATGCATTGCTGCCTCCTCCTACAAGCCCAGTATGGGTTTCATAAACGAAAGCATCCATGCATACATGTTTATGTCAATACAGGCATCCTTATATTGTCCATGAACTGGTTTCACTATCCCTCTGAGGAACTGGCTGAAATTTGTAGAAGTCAGGTTCTTTTAATAATATAAGATGGACTCTATAAAAGTTTGAAGCAGATTACCAGGTCTCACAAAAACACACACATGTTATGGATGCTGTCTTCTTTGGAAATCTGTACCTATGTTCCATATTCACAGTGCAATTATCAATAGTGGATATGAGATTTACCATATCAGTGTTCAGGGGGGGAATTGAATGTTCTGTCTCCTGATCTAACCCTCAAGAAAATTTATATCCCTCTGGCACTCGCAGGGTTAACTATTGACAAATGTTCTACACTCAGTGTGGATCCTGGGGGTGGACTTCTTCAAAGCATTAGAGAACTTGTGTTTTTCTGGGCATTATCTGTTTGGGTCCCCTAATGGAAGATCTGATCAAGAAATCGGGGGGGGGGGGGGGGGGGTTCCTTCTCCAAGATAAAGGAGCAAGGTCCTTAAATCGATTTGAAAACCCTGGGTTTCGTTCTCTACTGCACTGATCATTTGAAAAATCAGGCATTTCCAGTTCTGTCACAGAGAGGGGGTTCACAAAGGATTTCCTCCCAAAGAACCCAACTCAATAAATGAAGATCAGCAGACTCCATCCCTAGAAGACCAGTAGGGGGCAGATAGGTCCAGTTTGCGAATGCCTGGACGATGACATCTTGTCCAGACAGAAGGAAAGGGGGGGGGGGGGGTAGGTGCAAACAGTTGTTAAGGAGTATCTGCTAGAGTTTAAGTTGTTCACAAGATCCAAAAACAACCACAAAAGCATAAAGTATGATAAATTCATTCCTGGATTTATAGAATGTGAGAATCTTTTCTCTGGATTGTCAGGTAAATATTAAACTTGAGGTACTGGTGTCATTTTTCAACCTAATTTCCAGGTTGCTATGTAGACGTACAGAGGGGGGGTCAAAGAATATATTCCTTTCTGTTCCTGGTACCACACTCATCAGGAGGTTTCAGAACTATAATAGTTTTGAGCTTGTTTAATTTTATTAAGTAGTCTTCATTCAAAATCAAGATCATAAATTATGGAAGTCATTTCTATGCAAGTCTTCCTGACCTCTATAAACCTTCAGCATACATATTACCGTGTTTTGATTATACCATGTCACAGAAAATATCAGAATTTTGGTACAGAATCAACATTACCATTTAAGAACCTACCATTTTGTCTGCTTCATTACAAACCTTATGAAAGGAAGTAATTTCAGCAAGAGTCTTATCTGGACAACATCCTAATTATGGCAAGGTCAGAAGTAAGATCACAAACCAGCAGAAGGCCCAGCTGATTACTGCTCACAATCTCCACGCCCCCCCCCCCCCCCCCCGCGGGGGTGAAGGTCTGGACACTCGTACAATAATGCTACACTCAAGATAAAATATTGAGAATGGGCAAAAGTTCAGTGGTTCAGGAAATTAGCAAGGCTGCAACTTTATGGAGTTATTAGGGATATCACCCACACAGATAATTTCTTGGTCTGTTTTTCTCCTGGAAGCCCTCCAATTTCCTAAACTTTCTGGAACAAAGGTCTATTCAATACCTAAAATACCTCCTAAAAAGTTAATCCATCTCTGGAACCAAAGAGGGAAGTTCTTAAGGCCAACGCAAGTCTCAGCAGTTAAGGATCAAGAATATGAAAACCCATGATGGTTCAAGGAGAATGGTCAGCAATGGAAGAAAGATCTTATAAACATGCTAGAATTGAAGGCAATTATAAATGTCTTCTTCTGAAGTGTCATCATGGAGAGAAACCAATTTGGATAAAAGGACAGTACAAGGAGCAGGTGTTTTGTGATGGAGACAAGAAGACTTCTACCTTTCAGTATATATCACCATTACACGTTTCATGCAGTCTCCTATAAAACAACTATTTTAGCAGGAGGAAAATTGGTCACGGGAATGGTCTCTGAAGGAATCCCATTTTTTTTCTGCACATAATGGGGACATTCTCTAACGGTCCCTCATCTCAAGAATAAGTACAAGAAGTATTTCTGAAGATTGAGAAACCCAAGGTCCAGGGTGCCCTAAAGAAGATATGGAACTTCATTTTAGCTTATAATTTTTCCTCCACCTCTGATTTATTCCAGAAGTGTTATGAGGAAGATAAAGACAAAGCACAATTAATCCTGATTGCCCCAAAAAGGCAAAGGAGAATGGTATTATTGCCCCAAAATGGTAAATGAAAATATGGTATTTTCAAATCTGCGGGAGAAGCACCATGGATTCTTCCAGTCTCTCACGATCTGTTAACTCAAGGGCCTTTCTGTCTCCTCAGTTCAGCCTTTTTGAGGTTAACAGCCTGGAAGTGGAACAGAATTCTCTAGCTTCAAAATAATTTTCTATGCAAGTGGCTAGTACCATCATGGCTGGAGGAAAATCTTCCTCATCTGTTCTATTGCAGAATATAGGCCATTTGTTCAGTTTGTGGTGTTTATAAAATTGAGAGATCCCAACTTGTTGCAGCTACTGCAGTTTTGGATGTTTTACAGAGAGGTATAAATTGGGATCAGAACTGGCATCTCTGAAAATTAAATTTTCTGACTTATCAGCCATTCTTTCAACTCAGAGGTAAAGTGCTTAAATCTATGGTATCATAAACATATAGTGCAGCTTTTTAGCGTGAAACATGTTAGAAACTAAGTCCCACCGAGCCAGTTTTTACCCTGAATTATTGAGACGGTGGCCTGCAGAAAAAGTAAACTATGAAGAAATCTTAAATCGGAGTCTAATCACTGATGAAATAAGGAGAATAATATCGGAACTGTTGGAGGGTGAGGAGGAATAAGGAGGCACATCCAATACGGAGGAAGACTGAAATTTTCCCCTGTCCTCTGTTAACACTAAGCTGATGAGTCAGGAGCTGGAGAAACCCTGCCCGCTTAACAACACCGGAGAAAATATTTGCAACCTGTATCTTCAGTAAAATCAGAGTCGGGAGGAAGAGAACCCTGCCCGCTGATACAACAGCAAAGTACGTATGGTGACTACAAATGTTCATAAGATGACATATTGCCTTGCTTCTAAATCCTCCACATGGTGACAGATTATTGGATTTCAACAAGATCATCTGGTATATTTGGATCAGAAGAAACAAGATTTCTCATTCATAAACAATGTCTCTGAAATATTTCTTTATAGTTCTGTTACAAGAACTGTGCATATTGCAGATAAACATTCTGGATTTGAGAAAAATGGTTATTTGGGACTTGAGATGTATGTGTGTGTATGTATATGTATGTATATGTATATATATATATATATATATGTGTGTGTGTGTGTGTGTGTATATATAAAATAATTCTAATACATACTTTTTATAGAGCATTATTGGTATTGTTTTTAGCATTATATGTACTAAAATTTTCTTCTACTATTTCAGCGACAAATATTTATTTTAATCTTTTATATCCGTTTCATACCATAGATTTGAGCGCTTTACCCACAACCCAATTCTTTGTTTAGTATATTTTCTTAGTGACTTGACTGCCAAATCGCAGTGGGTTTAGAGCTGCTAAATCTATAAGTAGTCTATATTTTGAGCGCCATTTACACCACTGTTGTTTTTGCAACTCGGTTCATTGATGGTTATTTAATATGTTTACTAAAGTTTATCTCCATCCTTTGAAACCATGAATAAGATACCAGTGAAGAATTCAACTATTAAAACTATATATCTAACAGCAGTTATATTGACAAGAAACAGGAGAAGCTGCAGGCCTTGTCCTGAAATTAAACAATATTGCAAGTGTGATTTTGTGGAGCCATGTAATACACTTATATACGCCACCAAATGCCAGGGATAAAAAAAAAAGTGTCAAAATAGGATGGGAAAAAGGGACATGGGGATTTTCGGGGGGGGGGGGTACAGTGGCCACTTTAAACTGCGCATTTTGTAGGTATGACTGACCGGTCATACTTTTCATGCAGTATATAATTTATGGGGGTGGAATAAAAGCCTAAGAGGGAAAACACTGTTGAACAAAGACATAGTCAAAAAGGTCAGAATTGTTCCTGTCCTTAACGGAAAACAACCTCAGCCTTTCCCGGTCCTTAAGGGGTTAAGGTTGTATCAGATTTTCACCTTGACCAGGAAATTGTTCTTCCATCTTTTTGTTCTAATATAAGAATAAGACAGAAGGTGTCACAACCTAGACTTAGTAGGTGTTAGATTACATTTACAGAACCAAAGAAATTAGTCTGACTCATTATTTCTTCATGATGTGGTTCAGCCTCCATCAAGCTAAAAGCTTATTAAATGAGATCCTTATCTACATCCTGGGCTAGCAAAGCAGCATAGCCTCCTGAAGATACGTGCAAAGAGTCCACATGAACTTCAGTTTCTACATTCAGTAAGCACTACAAGGTGGATCTTCATACATTAGCAGAAGTTAGGAGGAAGATGCTTGAAGCAGTGGCTCTAGTAATAACTGTAGCGTTCTGATGATTCTCCTGCCTATATATACACGTTTTTCACAATGATGAAGTCAACTATAAATTCTGGAGTTTGTTTTTTCTATCTTTCTGCATGCGTTCTTACCTTGTTTCTGGTTCATTGCTACTGTATGTCCCATTCTATTGCCGTTGAGTGGACACAGAAGAAAGGGAGAAATTTACCAATATTTCTTTTTCTCCTGTGTCCCTCCACGGCACACCCAACTGTTCACATCTTGTTTGTTCTATTTTTACAGCTGAGTCAATATTGTAACTGGTGAGATATGCAGAGGTGCTCTATTAAAGTCAGTGATTGGTCCTACCAGCTGGAGGCAGGCAATAAGCACATTCTATTGCCGTGGAAGGACAAAAATATCGGTGAGTAAATTTCCCTTTTCACCCTCTCTCGGGTACCCTATTGCTGAACCTTTCTGAGGTTGGATACCTTGTATGTGCATCTGAGTCAGTGCAAACTTTATTTGTATCCTATGTCAGTTGTAAAGGGGGGTATTTGAGACATTTTTTACTTAATATTTAGTAACTACATATTTTTGGTGTGCATCCCCTTTAAGAACCAGAGTCCATGCTTCCTAGACATGAATGGGAAAGGATGTGTGGGAAATATCTCTGCACCCATTTATGCTGCAGGAGTTAAAGTGGGTCCTTTTGTCATCCCTGATTATACACTCTCTCATGATCAGTGTTGTGATTGTCCGGTAATGGGAGTTTTGCAGCAGCCCATGGATGGGGAGCCATGAGTTTGCTTAGTTTAAAGTAAAGGGTGAAAACTACATTACCCATAATATTCTGGTTCTGGGGCTTTTTTGTGATTGGACCTTTTTTTTTTTTTTTTTTCCCCCCATTACTTATCCTAGTTGATCCTCTCCCCCTTCCCTTTAGCTCTTTGCATGCCGGTTAAGTACTGTATAGGGGCTTTTTATCACACTGCTTACTTTTATAAAGTATTTAATGTTTATTAGAAATTCAAGCATTACAAAAGTAAAATATACAAGCAGATAACAAATTGCTGCTGCACAAAGTCTTTGAAGGAACATGAGTATTCTAAAAAAAAAAAAAAAAAAAAAAGAATTACCAGGAAAAGAGATCCTATGAATAAAATTGATACAATAACAATTCTCAAATAAGCTACTGATTCAGCTGGAACATTCAATATGACTAACTTTGTGCCATACAGCATCAATACAATGAAGCTTAACCAGTTAGGTGTGTGTGTGTGTGTGTGTGTGTGTGTGTGTGTGTGTGTGTGTTATATATATATATATATATATATATATGTATTGGTCAACTGCAAGAATAACTTGCATTTAGAAGCATTTTTAACAATAGGTACAGGTAAGTCATGTCCAAATAGCATAGACATAGGAGATGCTGTAAACTGAATGCGGAAAATACAGCACAATTGAGTAGTGATGGCCTCCCAAAAGGGAGATATCAATGAACAAGACCACCAGATGTGTAACCTAGAACCCAGACCCAAGCCACACACCCCTAGCAAGTAGGGGAAGAAGCTGGATAGAAGTTATGTAAGGTTTGGGGAGTCCCACCTAGTAAGCAATTTAGTAGTTAAGTCAGGGGCCGAGTCTGCCAAGCGATGAAGGAAGGAAGAAAGATACCCAACTCCTCTTCCCAAGCCACAAAGTAATGTGGTTTCGAAAATTTTTCGCTGGTCAGTAGGAACGAGTACCAGCATCCTAAGGTATGTGAGTGAATGGAGCGTGAAAGAAAGATGAACATTAGGGAGAATAGGGAGTATAAAATGCGACAATTGCTGATACTGCCAAAAGTGGGTAGCCAGAACAAGGGACTGCGTTGCCTTCTGCTGTCTTTCCCGGGTCTCTCCCTCTCGATGCCGGACTGGTGCCATCGAATGCACTGGTCGAGCAGATAACAGGTCCGGTGGTCGACTCAGTGGTGTCGAACCCCGGGATAGCCGACTCTTACCTCGAAGGATGCGGATGGAAGGGGGGTTGACGGGCTCTCAAACAGTCGAGCTTCGCAGAACTGGGGCAGCGGGCAGTAGAGAGTGGATCCTCTACTCCCGGGCTACGAAGAACAGGGAAAATGTCGCAGGAACAAAGGGAGCGGTTGCCAAGCCGTTCGAGCACTCCGGTGCTTTACTCGAAGATCCTACTGGAACGGGAAGCAAGCCAGGCAGAGTCCACATTGCCATCTGACAGCATCTGAAGCAGATAGCGGGATACGGGCAGCAGACGGACGAATGATACAGGAACCTGGGCTTAGATGGGCAGCAGAGTGGCTACTTTAAAACCATACGAACACAAAACTCCAGGACTCTGGTTCACTCCAAACATAACTCACTTTATTGAATAACAGCACATCTTTTATACATAACACTATGCCACAATGGGATGGGATGGGCCAAGTATTCTAATAGTGACTTGGCCCAAGAACCAATCAAATACAATAGGCATGTCACACATGGGACAAAGGGCCAATAGCAGATGACCACCGGTTCATATTCGGTGAACGTTTATCCCTCTAACATAGTACCTACGATAACTAAGACATTCGACAAATATTACACATGAACCATCTGACAGTACATGAAACATAAGTCCTTTAACATAGGGAATGGCTGGCCAGTTCGTACTCTGGAGCCCACAGCTAAGTTCAAACAGGGCAAAAGGTCCATAGTCTTTGAAATATAGTTCGAAGTCCAGACAAGGGCTCAAGTAACGGGTAGGATCCGTTACACAGTCCAAAAGAAGTGACAACCTTGAAGCTTTATAATAAGTGGATATATCCTGTAGACCCAGATCACCACTGTTTCTATGCATTCACAGAAGCTGAAAGGGTAGCCGAGGTCTCTTAAAGTGCCAAATAAGAGTTAATGAGCTGCTGCAAAGACGTTAAAAGATGAGTAGGTACCCAAATTGGGAGGGAATTCAAAACCTATAATATTTTTGGTAAAATCATCATATTAGAGACATTGACATGACCCTTCCACGAAAGGAACAAGGGAGACCATCTTTTAATATCGGAGTTCACAGAGGCAATTAATGGGTGTATATTAGTCATAGCTAAAGAGCCTGGTGAGGAAGTAAGGGTAATTCCTAAATATTTTATACGTTTTGTAGGCCAACTGAAAGGGTACCTTGTTTTTATCCAGGATGATTCCGAACTAGCCAGATTTGTTAAGGATAGTGGACTTGGCAGCATTAACTTTATATAGAGATAAAGCACTGAAGGCCTCAGTTAGAGATAATAGCGGAGGCAAAGATTTATGGGGACACGGGGCAATAGTAGTAGATCATTAGCATAACAAGCCAATTTTGCTGGAGAGGCAGATGTGGAAAGGCCCACAATGTCTGGTTGCAGAGGCTCAATTGCAAGGATAAATAGTAGAGGGGGGAAGGGGCACCCCTGACGAGTGCCGTTATGATTCTGAAAGCCTCAGCGTAGAAGCTGTTAACGACCACTTTGGCAGAAGGGGCAGAATATAAGCTCATAACGGAGGAGAGAAAGCAAGGACCAAAACCAATGTATTGCAGAACCAACCTCAAATATAACCAGTCAATACGATCAAAAGCTTTCGCTGCATCAAGAGAAAGATAGTAGGAATACACTTCTTGATCACAGTATACATAAGGGAGATGGCTCTCGAAATATTATCCCTAGGAACTCTCCCCGATGTGAATCCTGCCTGGTCATAATGAATTAAGTATGTTAAAAACAGTTTGAGCCGATATGCCATAAGTTTCGCAAACCGTTTCACATCGGCGTTGAGTAAGGAGATCGGTCTATAACTGCTACATAAAGTCGTATCCTTACCGGGTTTTATCAGAACAGCAATAATCGCTTCTAACGATTGGGGCAGAAAGTGAGCGCCCGAAGCCAGTTGGTTGAAAACCAGACCAAGATATGGCACTAACTGTAATGGGAAGCTGTAAAACCATCCGGACCTGGACTTTTCCTGGATGGAGTCTAAGGGCGACAAAAATCTCCTGTTCAGTGAACGGCTCCTCCAGTGACAGAGGACAAAACTGGAATGTTAGAGGCTGCTAGGAAGCTGTTTATCTTAGCAAGCCTGTCTGTGAGTGTAGCTCCAGAAGGCATAGGGCCTAAGTTATAAAGGTCAGAGAAAAAGGTTTTAAATGCATCAGCCATGCTAGAGAATGCGTGGCATAGAGACCCAGTATGATCCCTCACCTTAGCGATATATCTGTCTCTTTGCTTTATTTTAACTAAAGACGCTAAGAATCTGCCACATTTGTCACCCTGCATGTACTGTTTATACTTCTGAAAAAGGAATGTTTTCTGAGTTTGCTCTTGTAATAGAACAGCCAGAGCCTCGCGCTTTTCGGATAAGGTAGAAAATACTGATTCAGACAGATTTCTTATGCAGGAGTTCCAATGCTGCAATCTCCTGTAGAAGAGACTGGATATGTTGTAGCAGGCTATGTTTACGGGCTGCGCCTATCTTAATCAAGAGACCCCGGATGTAGCACTTATGAGCCTCCCAGGCACACTGCTTAAATGTTAATCTAGGTTTAAACTACTTTCTCTGGACATGTCTGATTCCAAAGGACACATGGGGCAAACTAAACCCAAAGATTCAGGGTTCCACATGCCATGCTGGGCTGGGTCCATATATCCCTCATTAACTGTGCCCTGAGCCAGCTTGGGTTTAAACCCTTGTGTCTTCTACAACATATAGTCCCTCATTCATCATGGTGGACCTCCATTCATTGCGTCCCATGCCCACAGCAGTCAACTCGATCTTTAGGGACCACTCTCGGATAGTTGTGGAATCATCTGATGAGTTAATTGACTCAGAAGAAGAAGATTTAGACTGTTTAATCCCCTTTAGGGAGCCCTATGAGTATGACCGTATCCCCTCAAAGGAGCTCAACTGAACAGTGTTGGAGACCTCCAGGTCTTTGATGCCCCTGAAGAAGAACCTGCCTCCCCCAGTATAGTATATAGATCTTCCAGGGACTGAGACAATACAGTCTTCCCTCCTAAGACCCCCTTAGACCAGGGTCTATTGGAGGAATGGAAAACACTGGATAACAGACTTTTCCTTAATAAGCACATTTCTAACCTACACCCAGTTATGGCTTAGGCTATAGCGTAGTGGGCTTCAAACTCCCCACGCACACTGTTGACACCCCCTGTCTCACACCTGTCCAAGAATACAGCTCTTCTATTGGCAGACATTGCAAACCTCAAGGATCAAGCTGATAACTGCCTTCATTCTCTGTTAAAGGGAAACTATGAGGCCATGGGGCAGCTCTGCGACCCAGTTTTGCTTCAACATGGATTGACAATAGTCATCTAGGGTGAGCGGATTTCTGAAGCCATACACTCTAATATTCCTAAGGAGGACATCTAAGAGTAATTTTTCATATGGAGGAGCAATTCTCTGTATAAATGGAAGAACCCCTTATGGTGGGTACTCACTAGAAACAGAGGTTACCCCAGCCTCTGAGTGTATTCGCATTATCAAATAAAGCTTTCTCTGTCCCCAGGCTTCCAACTCTCTGTACCGGGTTCAAGCAGTGATCCAGCAGATGATTCTTGTATTTGATCCAAATATTTTATCAAAGCGGAACTTTCAGATAATAGAAACTCGCCATGCGTTCATTAAATGCATGGCGACTAGCTTGAAAATGTATGTCTTACCAAAAAAATATATATATACTTGTTTCTAAAGGAATCCGTCCCGTTTGAGACAGGAACTGAGGCTAGAGCGCAGACATCTTGTCCGCATGTGCCGTCAGTCCCGGCCTCCATAGAGTAGACTGCTTTGCACCATATGGCCACCGGAAGAGACTGACTGCGCAGGCTCACAGACTGCACTAACTTGCCCGTCATTCCCAAAACAGGACGGATTCCTTTACACACAAAAAAAACAAAAAAAAAAAACTTAAGACACATTTTCAAGCTAGTAGCCATGCATTTAATGACTGGCTATTATCTGAAAAGTTCTGCTTTAAAGGTGGATTTTAAGTTGCTTTTAGTACACTAAGTGTACATATATTTTAGTAAAATATTTGGATCAAATACGATGTTCCATTTATTCGATCATTGCCTGAACATGGTACCAAGAGTTGGAAGCCTGGGGTCAGAGTAAGCTTTAATTGATAATGCAAATACACTCAGAGACTGGGATAGCCTGTGTTTCTGGTGAGTACCCACCCTAAGGGGTTCTTCCATTTATACAGCGTCTTGCTCTTAGATGCGCTCTTGCGTTGGGTCGTTTTCTTTTATTGTAGTTCTACAGCTGGATTTCTGTGGAGGTCACAAGGCCAGGTGACCTTGACCCTAGCGGCACTGTGTGAGGAGGAGAAAAAAAAGAAATAGAAAGAGGAGTGTAAACACCAAAACTATTGAAAATAAGATCCACTCTGGAGGACTGGTCACTTTTGAACATTTATCGCTTAAGTGCTCTTGATGTGGTGAAGGGGTTCCTTTATCTATTGGATACCTCTCATTCACCTTTTTTGTGTACATCACCCCTTAAGGTTGAAGATTTGGTCCATGGAACAATCTTCCATGAAATCACCGTTCTCTTTTCCCTTTGTGGGTAAGAATCTATTTAGACTTGACATAGGCATGGTCATTAGTTCTTCTAAGTGCCCCTTATTTGCAAGGAAGACGTGGCTTTTCTTGACCTTCAGAATGCGTTTCTGAATGTCTCTATTTATTCAGACCACAGTTTCCTTTTGATTTGCTGTATGTAGTCATTACCAGTGCACGGCACTGCCATTTGACCTGGCTTCAGCTCTAAGAATCTTCATGAAGATAATTGCAGATCTTGCCGCATACTTACGTTCAAAGGGAATCTCACTGATATCATATCTAGACTATCTCCTGATCAATGCATCTTCAAAAGTGATTTTAGTGAACCATATCCAAATACTGGTGCACCACTATTGTGCTTTCTTGCTCACAGATCCTCTACAATTCCGACCCAGATCCTGATCTTCCTGGGAATTAAGTCTGAAACCATTCAATGACGTGCGTCCTTAAAGGGATAGTAAAGTGTTGATATTAAGGAAAGGTTGATTATTCAGCGTACCTTTTAGGATGTGTACCTTTCTAAATGTCAATAATGTTGTAGTCTTCATGTTGTTTTATTTTAAAGTGTCCCCCTCCCAGCCATTTTCTGTACGATCGGCTGACTCCTTCAGAGCAGTAATGTGGTCCAGATGGATCGCGACAATGGACAATCTTTTGTCTGCATAAGGAAAAACCTTCCCTCCTTTTTCAAGGGGGGACAGGGTATTCCTTATACTGATAAACACAATATTGTCCAGTCAAGCGACCGGCTTTCAGATCTGAGGGAAGGCAGAGTGACACTTTGAAATAAAATAACAGACTACAATGTTATGGACACTTAGAAAGGTACACTTCATTATTTAAAAAAAAAAAAAAAAAAAAAAAAATTGAATTATTGACCTTGCCATAATATCCACACATTACTAGCTCTCTGATGACAAGATACAGATCCTGTTTCAGGACGTGTCTCGGTCACTAGTATGGCTGGTAAATGTGGAGACAGATAATCAGCGGCACTACATGAGGGCAATATGCAAAATATACACAAGGTACACAGCCAAACTGAAAAACACTCACTGCCTTTGTATCAATCCATGGTGCAGGTAATGAAAATCCTAGTCCTTGAATGTAGTGCAGAAAGAAGAAAACCGCACAAGAACATAGAAATACTAAAAACGGCTTTATTCATGAAGTAGTGCAGATGCCACACTGCATAGATGGTCTCTCGTGTTTCGCACCTTAATAAGATGTAGATGTAACCACATATTCCAAACCCCATTCTTATAAAGGAAATTACATCACCTCCCCAAATAATTGACCTGTAACAAGAACTTGCGGATCAGGTAAATTTAACCTCATCTCTGCCAGACAAACACACAATGAACCGGTAATATGGAATGCCACATTCGGCTTCTACAAATGTAAATATTCCTGCAACCACCGAATCAGCAGGTAAACATAACAGTGTGTAGAACTACAAGAAAACAGAGGTGCAGAACCTTCTAAGAGTATCTATTTGAATAATGTGACGTATTGAGCCCCCAGCATAAGAGATGCTTACCGGATATCAATGATAAAAAAAGCCTTTCAGTTATAATCACTCCACTGGGTATAGATATAATAGCATCCAGGATCCACTCAATGTGTGTAAATACTAGCGTCTTTATTAAAATAAAGACGAGCCCAACGATACGTTTTGTGCTCCACAAGCACTTTCTCAAGGGCAAATAAATTAAACGTTTGTAACGTAACAGTGTTACAATATAAGGTGTCAGTTCCAAACAAAAAATAAATATAAACACCATAAAAATCACGATTGTGAATATTATCCATTTAAACGAGTCTCAAAGAGACATGGGATGAGGATCTTATTATAACAGCCAAATGTAAAAAGAACCAAATAATCCAAACACGCAAATATTTGAATAGTTAAGTATGAAAATGTTAGATGGGGGATCAGGTTGACAGTGAAAATCCAGATTATAGGTTCATTGTGTGTTTTCTGGTTGACAGTGAAAATCCAGATTACTTGTTCATTGTGTGTTTTTCTGGCAGGGATGAAGTTAAACTTAACCTGAGCCGCAGTCTCTTGTTATAGGTCAGTTATTTGTGGAGGAGATGTCCTTTCCTTTATAAGAATGGAGTTTGGAATATGCAGGTATGTCTATGATTAAGCACTCGGTGTGAAATGCAAGAGACCATTCAGTGTGACGTGTGCACTATTTCATGAATAAAACTGTTTTTAGTAGTTCTACATTCTTGTCCAGTTTTCTTCTTTCTTTGGTACCAGAAGGTGGAAAGGTTCACTTTGACAGCAGGATTTTTGAAGTCAACATCCTGAGGGAAAAGGGTTTCTTATTTCCACCATGGTCCAAGCTAGGAAGCCTATCTCTTCCAAAGCATACCGTAAGATCTCAATCTTCTATCAGTGGTATACTGATAAGGACATGTCTGTTCAGGCTTTTAGTCTTCCTATGGTCTTTGCTTTTTTGATGAATGATGTGAACAAGGATCTCCGCCTGAGTTCCATCATGGTACAAATCTCAGTATAGTTTGTTAAAAAAAAAAATCTCCATTTATTGGAGCAATGTAAAAATACAATATAGTTTAAAAGCATAAAAAATCAAACACAATAGTAGATATATCCCTACGTGTTTTGTCACTTAAGTGAATTCATTGGGGGCATACTATACAATGCTCAAAACTTTTTTTCTTTTATACACCTCTACCTGACCACATCAACATCTGCCCTAGCTTACCCTTGAACAGACAAATATTCCTCTAACATAAATTGGAAATGTCTGATTTCCACTGGCCTCACCATGCATACTTAGTTTATACATAGCTTGCTGTAGTACTTAAGTTCTCCAAAAATTATGGAAAAAAGTGTATAACCCTTCTGAGATTATTTCAGCCTGTGTAACTGGCCTGGGGGGAGATTCACTAAGTGGTGATAAAGCGGAGATGACTTCTCCAGTTTATCATGCCTCCAGTTCCTATGTTGTTCTATAGAGCCTATTCACTAACATCTCCAAAGTTGAAGAAATCTTAGTGCATAGGCTCAATAGACTAACATAGGAATTGGAGAAGTGATAAACTGGAGAAGTCATCGCCACTTCATCACCTCTTTATCACCGCTTAGTGAATATTCCCCCAGATGTCACTATTTTAACAAAGTAATACTAACCGAAGACAGACCAGAGAATTCATGATGTAAAAATATCTGATAGTACGTTGACAAGAACTTATTCCTCCTTTTCGGTTTCCAAATTCTTGTATGAAAACTTTATTGCAGGGGTTCACAACTAATAAATATAAACCTCATTGGGACATCCACCTGTTTTGCTACTCACCTTATTTAATAACTGGATCCGTGAGAGCTGCGGGAGATGTCCTGAGGTATTTTGCATGTTTAAAATACATAAAACATTAATATTAACTATACATAGTGGTACATAAATTATCAAAAATATCCTAACCTGCCTATATAGCCAACTATCTAAGGAACATATATTACATTGTTGATACTTATATTTTCATTAAAGGGATAGTAATACTTCATTTTATCTTTATTTTATTTTGTAGGCATTAAAAAAACATGAAGAATGATATAAGTCTTATGGTTTAAAAGAGATTCACAAGCAAAGTTTCCCCCTCCCGCCCCTTTTTCCTAGTGTAAGCCATCTCTTCTCAGATGTGAATCTGGTTGTAAGACCACACAGATAACAGAAGGGGACAATCTTCTTTGTATGAAAAGAATGAAAGCCCTTCCCCCCCCCTTGACAAGTTTTTCAGCTTTTTCCCTTATCTTAATTGAAGATTGTCCCTCTGTGCAGTCTACCTGGTCACCTCCCTTCTGATCTGGCTGAACAGGGGGAGGGGGAGTACTTTGCTTGTGAATATCTCTTAAACCATAAAGGTTTAAGAGATAAGACTTATATCTTTCTTCATTTTTTTAATGCCTACAAAATAAAATAAAGATAAAACGAAGTATTACTATCCCTTTAAGTCCATGGGGGGGGCATCTAACTTAGAGATCCCTTAGAGATCCACTGTGATTCTTTTCTGCATAAAGAATGAAACCTGTTGGTAGAGCTACATGGAACTGCTTATAAATACATCCTTTGGACATTTATTAAAGTGACGGGATACAACATGTTTGGGAGTCTTTCCCAATGATATTCCTGAGATGCTCTCCTTTCTTGCAGGCATCTGGTAGTTCTCCCCGCATACTGCATCCTTCAAATGCATTGGACTAGATTAAATTGCATATTTGCTATTACAATTAATACTTTTTTTTTATATTTTCCTGTGATTCTGCATCAGCAAACAGGTATGATACCTGCCAAAGTCGCATCTAAAATTCCCAAATAGGATGTTTTTCCCCACAGAATTGAAGTTCGCTTGATGTATCATCAGTGCCTAAAACTGACTCTGTTGCTATCTTGCTGTTGGTCCCTTTGGGTCTACTTCGTGCTGCACATAATTATATTTTTGGCTCTTCTAAATGTCGTCATAGGGCATTCTCCTATGTCCTCTTTAAGTAATGGACCTTGCGACAAGATGCCCCAATGTGTTTAAAAAAAAAAAAAAAAAAATCAGGTGTCTGAAAATAGACTAGGGGGCAGACTTTTAGTGGACCTGGGTCTGTTAGAGGATGCCTCACCTTTCACTTCGCAATCTTTCCATTTCTCTCATTTCATATGGTAGCAGGAAACTGAAGAAGATTCCAGTTTACTAGAGTGCTCATAATATAAATATATATTTTTTATACTCTTAAAAATGGACTACCTCAGTGGTGTACCAGTGGGTGTTTTCAAGTACTTTTATATGGTTATTTCATAGATTCCAAAACCCTTTCTCTTCAGCAAGGGCTGTTTATTCTTAGAAGCGGCTTCTTTCCTATTGGGTATGCAGGTCCTGCTGCCTGTTCCTTCCTTAGGAAAGATTCATGGGATTGTATTCCAACTTTTTCCTAGTTCCCAAAAAGGACAGCAGCTGCCATCCTGTCCTGGATTTAATGTGCTCCATCACCCATGTTATGTGGCCAGGGATGATAATCTGCATATAGCAAATTCATGTAGATCACCCAAGCTTTCTTCACTTTGCCTTCCAAGACCGAATCTTTTAGTTCAACCGACTCCTTTATGGGTTGAATTCCTCTCCACTTGTTTTCACAAAAGTCGTGGCAGCCTCTTTATATTTCTCCGAGGACTCCCTATCTGGGCAATCTTTACTGAAAGCCCCTTCAGAGGAGGATGGACACTTTCAGCTTCAGCCGTGTGTGTTCCATCCTGGAGCAGCACTGCCGGATGATCAACTTCAAAAAAATAGTTTCTGATTCTGTCCCAGATGCTAGTCTTTTTTGGCTTGGGATTTGGCATGCTTCAGGGACAAGTCTTTCTGCCAGAAGACAGGATGTTGTTGTCTTGGCATTAAGCATTAGAATGCCTGTCAGTAACTGCAGTACATGAAGGTTTCATTTGGTTTCTTCCTTGGCAGTGCACTTTGCCCAGTTATACAGCTGGAAATTCCCAGGGATTGGTCCAGACATCAGTGTCATCTCTCCAAAGTCATGTCTTCCTAGCCAGTTGAAGTCATGTATTTTGTTGGTGTCTTCAGGCTTTGCATCTGACTCTGGGCTGACCACTGGTCATCTTAAATTGGACAATAGTTATGATGGATTTCTGGGATAGGGAGTGGTTTTCTACTCCATATTTAGACTGTGGGGTCTCCTGATGTAGATCTGATGGTATCTTTGCCTAACTGTAAGGTTCCCCTGTTTTGCTCTAATCCTGGAATCTCCTTGCTCTGATTGGAAACAAGGAGCATACCATGACACTTCCCCCTTGTGTGTTTCCTCCTGTTCCTCTGATCCCCTGAGTGCTAAGGTCTGGATGGAGCACATGCATGCAATCTGGATTACTCCTATCTGGCCTCAGAACTTCAGTCAAACCTTTGCTGTGCCAGTTTTTCATTTTGTCATTCCTGAAGGCCCACAGACAGATGAAGCTACCTTCACAGCTCCAGCTTCCACCCCTCCCATATTAAACAGGGCATCATCTACAGCCAAGCAACTAGGTACCATCAAATTTGCTCTGACCCTAATGACTGTAACTCACACCTAAATGTAACTCCCAGTCTGAGACAGGCTACAAATCTAGGATGATTACCAAACAAATCCACTCTGCTCTAAAAGCACCATGCACGCACCTGCTGCAGTACAGGAAGAAAAAAAATCTCTACACGGGTACCACTTTTAGTCACCTGCAACCCAGCTCTTGAAGAAATATGGAAAATTATTAAAGATCTACAACTGCAACAGCAGAAGATGATACTCTGAAAAATATCTTCTCTGAAACCCCCATTTTGGCCTTTAGACAACCACCAAACCTTCAACAAAAACTAATCAGCAGGAAACTACACATTGATGAGAAGAATACAGAAAAAGGTACCAGACAATGCAAGAAACCTCACTGCAAACTATGCCAGCATATATGCCCAGACAATAAAGCCACCCACAACAACAAAACCTACAGCATTAAAGGATCCTACTCCTACACATCTAGCAATGTGGTATATATGATACATTGCACCAAATGTCACCTAGGGTGCTATATTGGGGAAACCAACCAGCAATTAAATGGCAGAATGAACACGCACAGACACTCTAGCAAACATCACAAAGAAGGATCCTACTGCACCCCTGTGGGACACCATTTTACCCAGCCTGACCGCTCAATTAAGGACCTAAAAATCAGTGCTCAAAGGGAACTTTAGAAATACCCAAGAAAGAAAAACTTTTGAAGCCAGAATGATTATATATTTGGGTTTCCTATCCCACTATCAAAGTTTCACATGACCCCTCTATCATTATCTTCTTCTTCATATATATCCACATGTTAATATACATTCTAATGACAGGTTTCATATTATTATTAACATATTAGGTATACGTATTGACATATGCTTTCCCATACTCTTATACATGCAGATATATATATATATATATATATATATATATATATATATATATATGGCTTAAAATTGGAAGTCCATGGCTACTAGCCAGATCTGAAAAGTTACTCACCACTGCAAGCCATAACATACCCACCAGGGCTTAATTTCAACTCGCCAGGCCTAAATTTTCACTCGCCATTGGCTAGTGGTGAGTGGAAATTTTGAGCCCTGTGTGTATGTATATATAATATAATGTATGTGTGTGGGTGGACTATTCTATATGTATATATGGATTTCTGTGCATGTATGTACGTGTAGGCATGCATGCATGTATGTATGTGTTTTTGTATGTATACATATATGTTCAGGTACTTGTGTATAGATATGTTTTAGTATGCATTCCTACATATTGTGTGTACGTATTTAGATACATGTATATGTGTATATGCTATATACATGTATATTTGTGTGTGTATATATAGATATATTTTATGGGTATATGTATGTGACCATATGCATGTATATGTGTGTGTATATAGATATATTGTATGGGTATATGTATGTGAGCATATGCATGTATATGTGTGTGCGTATGTGTGTGTGTATATGTATATATGTATGTGTGTGCATGTACACGTGTGTATATATAAAATATATGTATGTAGGTGTGTGTGTGTATGTGTGTATATATATATATATATATATATAGGCCTGCATGCCCATGCTGGATTGTTGGCATTTTAGCAATCCTAATATGTGCAATCCTTTTGCTCAGAAATGCTTTAGACTCTTGAGAAAGGGAGTTTATTCTGAAAGCTTGTCAATCCATAATTCTGTTAGTCCAATAAAAAAGGTATTACAAGATATAAATTTTTTGTTATTTTACACACATATATATGATTTGCAGATGGGGATAGCATCAAGTGCACAACTTGGTCTTAGTAAAAGGTAGAATTTATTGAATAATAACACATCAACTTTTCGACCCCCTTGGAACTACAGGAACTAACTCTATCATAGGACTCTGTGATATCTGCCAGACGCAGTACACGTAGAGCCAAGGGTTAATGAAACTGTTCTTTTACCTTTACATTGGATTAAGGTATGGACTGCTGGAGCTGTGTGTCGCATCTCACTATGGGTCTCCATGATGTCTGCCTGAAAAGCAGCACACGTTGAGCCAGGGATGTTAGACACTACTCAGAGTTTGGTCCTTTTGTACTTCTAACTCAGGCTCAAGGTCATATTAAGCTTGTGTATAAACGGAAGAAATAAGTTTAAGTACCACCCCCATTGGGTGGCAGATTCTGGTTTTCGCATGGTCAATATATACCTTTATATGCAGTGCTCTGAGATAAGCAAGGATCATGGTGACAATTGCTCTTTAAAGGATAATACTGGGACATTTAAGGAACTTTTGTATATGCATATATAACATATTTAGGCACAGACAATGTTTTCAGTAGGAGCATGTGCATCTCTTGGCCTCATCGGGGGCTTTTCGTCTCCCCGGCTGCTTTACGATACAATGTATACTTTGTGTATGTTTTTGCTATTTTTGTTGTGTTTATTATTTATTTGGATACTCTGAGTTAGAGCCTTTATATTAAGCTACCCCACAGTATAGCAGTTGGGTGGGGATGTCATCATGTATGTCATCCTTACTTGTATCTCTGTGCCGCTATGAATCATAATATCTGGTACTACATGAGTTAATCATACATGCGTGCCACCGGTGTGCGTTCCACAGAGCGAGATAATATTGCGTTTCTTGCCTTGTGGCATTTTTACGCTATTCTGGTCCTTACTGCATTTAAGGCTGACAGTAGGTTAAAGCTAGCGTCTTGAGAGAGGCCCCAAGAATTCAATAAATTCTACCTTTTACTAAGACCAAGTTGTGCACTTGATGCTTGATGGTTTCCCTACCTGCAAATCACTGTATATTATAATTTTCAAGGTGCACCGGGCAAGTTGTTGTGCATGCAATTTTTTTTTTTTTTTTTTAAGCTATGGAGTGCCCACATTCAACTGAAAAAAAAAATAAAATAAAATAATAATAAAAAATATATAAATATAATATATATATATATATATATATATATATATATATATATATATATATATACACATACATACATAATCCTCAGCAAACTGCGCTTATCAAACTTACACATAAGCCATTAGCCTATTTACGCCTTGGGTGGCAGAGAGGTAGGCAATGCATTGCAATGTGTCCAATACTTCTGTGGCAGTGAAATGGATAAGGAAACCTATTACACACACAGCTGTAGAATCAAGCAAGTAATTGCAAAGTCACACTTGCACAAACTTACTAAGGCACACTTGTAGTCACACACAATAGCAGACACAGACTGACTGAAATAGACAGACATTTACACACACAAACACACACCTTAAAGGGATAGTAATACTTCAGTATTACAAATCCCTATATTAAAGGCCTAGTAAAAAAAACATATTGCCCCCAGTGTCATCTCTCAAACATTTATGGTTTGAGAGATGATCGCTTCTAAAGTTGCCCTCCCCCTTGCCCGTAGTCAGCATTTTAGCTGACTCAGGGAAATCAGGTCAGAGATCATCAGGTGGCTCTGCAGCAGAGCCACGATCTCGTTAACTAAAAAAAAAAACTTTCACTAAAACGGTCTTCTACGTGTGCTTGCAAGCCAAGCACATGTAGAAGACCATTTCAGTGAAAGTTTTTTTTTTTTTAGTTAACGTGATCAGGCTGTGCTGGAGAGCCGCCTGAAAGTCGTACGACTTTCTTCCCTTCAGTCAGCTAAAATGCTGACTACGGGCAAGGGGGAGGGAGAGGGCAACTTTAGAAGCGATCATCTCTCAAATCATAAAGGTTTGAGAGATGACACTGGGGGCAATACGTGTTTTTTTTTTTTTTTTTTTTTTTCCTTTACTAGGGCTTTAATATAGGGATTTGTAATACTGAAGTATTACTATCCCTTTAAGATAGACACGCGTACCCATCTTTTTAAAAAGTTTAATCTACATGCAGAAGTAGGGAGATAACTATGGAAGGAGGGAGATACACATGGAGGGTAGAAATGGTGGAGGCATTGAGGAAGGACATTGAAGAGGAGAGTAAGGAGGAGCTATGGAGAAGGGGCTGATGTACATGTGGTATGAATCTTCTCTAAAATCACCCTTGAGTGACTGTGTAAGTAAAGCTAAGTGGAATAACAGTGACACTGTGAGACTCCCTAGGTAGCATCATGAGCACAGGAGACTTTAAATGTAATGCAAATGCAGCTTGAGTATTTCAGTAGCATTCACATGTTTAACTATTCCAGTGCCACAGTGGGTATATGTTGCATTCCACTGTGACATAGAAGCAAGGAGATGGAGGACAGAGTAGTGGGAAGCTATTTAGTACAAGGAGGGAAAAAGGACACTTGATACTGGTATGCACATGCCCACTTTCCCTCCCTCTACTCCCTCTTGAGGCAGGAAGTAGTTCAGAGCAGCTAGCTGCATGCTTGAGTTGTTAGCTACTGTTCGTCCTTGTTGCAGGACCTCTTGTAGTGATAGATTTGTGGCCTGCAATGAACTGACTGGGCAGTACCATAGTTTAAATGTGCATTGCTCTGAATATTGCAAATATGGTAGTGCCTTGTGAGGATCTGAAGATCCTGACATGGCACGAACCAATGTTCCTTGCAAGAAGGAGGAAGCAGGCAGCAATTCAAGGATGCTGGCCAATGCACTGGCCTGGGAGCTGCTTCCAGAGGGTGGCCATGCTGCTTTAAGGTGGGTAAAAAGGGAGCTTCAGATGTTGAGAGGTCAAATATGGAGGCTAATGGTCAAAGATAAGGGTGGGAGTATATCACATTGATTTTGAAATGGGCAATACCCCCTTGGCTGCTATGGATGCATGTAACGGACAGGGAGGCCAGTCCCAGGCTGAGGAAGTGAGCATAATACATATTATATTAATTGTTTGTTAGGAGGCAAGGTGTGAATAATATTAACAGGGGATAGAAGATAATGGCCGGTAAGGCCCAAGCAGAGCCTTGGGCTACAAAAATATGGTGCTGTAACACTGAGCTGAACTGGCACTGGAGGTGGGTAGAGGGAGGGAGAAATGGAGGTGCTGATAATGGTACTGAAGTGAAGGGAGCGTGTTCCAGTGAAGATAGTCTTAATTGAAGGGGGGGGGGGAGAAATAGGAAAGAGGGCAAGTCCTTGCAGAGATTTTGATGGGAATAGCCTAAGGGCCCCCTGGCCACTCCTGTCAAAAGTCATGCCCCTGTATGTTGTGGAGTGGCAGTATGTAGGAGATTAGAATATCGCTTCCTTACTGCCTCCCGGGGGTGTGGCATGCATGCATGGCTGGAGAATTCTCTTTTATAGTATAGATGAAAAGGGTCACTCTTCTATTGATTGAAGCACAGCACTTGCTCTACAAAAGTGTCCTATACGCAGAGAAGAAAAAAAAAAAAAAAATGAAGGCACCCAATGGTGCTGTATAGCAAAAACGTCAATGTATAATGTGAGATGGGACATGCATTCACATTCTTAGATGGACAGAAAATAAATCAGACAATCTAGCAAACTGAAAAAAAACCCTGTGTCATTTTAGGGATCAGCACAGTGGAGAACAACTAGCTGCTCACCAGATTAAAGGTATTTGAAAAAAAATTAATTAAAAAAAAAAATTAAGCTGTTTAATTGTCCTGGATACTCTGGATCAGGCAGTAGGCAAGAACAGATGGTTGCCACTAAACGGAAGACTGGCAGAGCTTGTGAGTTTAACTGCAGAACCCAGGGTAGAGTTCACAGTTATCCAGCAAGGCAAGTGAATTTGTTCTTGCAGTTGCTGGGGTTGGAGGGCCCAGCAACATCCCCTCCAGAAATACAGCTGAAACTTGTATTAAAGGGATAGTAATGTTTCACAATAAAAGCAGCTCCAATTAATCTTCATAGTATTTGGACCATGGAAAGTGTTATTTCAATACTGTCTGAGCTGTAGTTCAAGAGTAATTGAATGATAAAGTATCCCCCTCCTGCTCCTTTTACTGATGTAACACTGCTCACCTCAGAGCAGCAAGACTGTCGGGATGGATCACAGAGAGGGACAATATTCAGTGAGCATAAGCAAAATCCTGTCAACTGGGGCAGGGTTTTTCTTATGCCCACAGTAAGGAGATTGTCCCTTGCTGTGAGCTGTCTGGTCCCAAGACCAGATTCCCCATCTGGGGGGAGGTGGCCTACACTAGATAGAGTGGATGAAATAATCTCCATGGCCCAAATACTATGAAGATTAAGGGGAGGTACTGTTTTTGTGAAACATTACTATCCCTTAACCCCTTAACGACCCTTGACGTACCAGGACCGTCAAGGGTAAATTTGCTTTAAGGACCAGTGACGGTCCTGGTACGTCAAGTGTTAAATGGTAGCAGCGCGCCGCCGTGCACGCTGCTACCATTCAATCCAGGCTGAGACTGAGCGGTCCAGTACAGGACCGTTCAGTCTTAGCCTCCGTCGGTTGTGCCAGGTCATGTGATCGCTGCGTCAGCGATCACATGTACCGGCATTCTAAAACAATGAATGAGGCAGTGCTACTTACTGCCTCTAGTGTCTCCTCTCTGCCAAAGCGTCCCTTACATCAAAGTAAGGGACAGAGAAGCAGGGAGGAGACACGTAGTGGAAATAAAAAATACAGCAGCTGGGGGTGTTAACCCCTTCACTGCTGGTGCAGGAGGATGGCTAGATGCAGGTCAATTTCTGACCTACTAAATACACCTTTTTATTTAAAAAAAAAAAAAAAAAGTGTGTTCTTTTTATTTTAAAAAAAAAAACGCACTTTTTTTTTTTTTTTTTTTTTTTTTTTGTTTTTTTTTTACAAATAAAATGTTTGTTTTTTTTAAATAAAACATCTCAAGAAACAAAATTGGAAGTGTGATTGTTGTGGAGTCATGTAATACACTTACACACACTGCCAAATGTAATGAACAAAAAAGTGGGAAAATAGGGTGGGAAAAAGGGACATGGGGATTTTCACCCAGGGGGGACAGTGGCCACTTTAAACTGCGCATTTTGTAGGTATGACTGACCGGTCATACCTTTCATGCAGTCTCCATAAAAATTTAACCCTTTGCGCCCAATTGATCCCAAGAGAAAAAACAAAAATTGTGTTTTTTTTACATTTTTTTTTACCTTTTTCTTTAATTTTAATAAAGTAAGTGGTGGGTTATCCATATAAGTGGGGTATCAAAGGAAAGCCCTATTTGTTTGTAAAAAAAACAGTATATCATTTATGGGGGTGGAATAAAAGCCTAAGAGGGAAAACACTGTTGAACAAAGACATAGTCAAAAAGGTCAGAATTGCTCCGGTCCTTAAGTCAAATCCACCTCTGATTTTCCTGGTCCTTAAGGGGTTAAAGGAGGAAAGTACAGCACTTTATGAAAAACACTACTCTCAATAAGATCAGAATCCAGAGTCCTTTGTCACACAGTATAATATTCCTACTCTGCCCAAGGATATCTTGAAACCACTGTCTGTTCCATGTATTTGTAAAGGATCACCTTTGAGGTGATCTCATAACCACAAATTGCCATCATCCTGGAATACCCTTGGCTATGTCTACATAACCCAGTTGATTGGAAGACAGGGTAGATCACCTCCTAGAGTGACTTTCACTACCCAAAACCCAAGCCATAGAATAATATATATGTACATTTTCGCAAAAGGTTTTATCAGACCTTTCTTCTCTACAACAAGAGCTGGGATATTTTTTGTACAAAAGAAGACAGAATCACTTAGACCATTCATTGAGAATAAAGGTGTAATCCTTTCTGGCACTTAAGGGGTTAAACCGCATCACCAAGAGAGTTTTGTCCACTCCCTCTCGCTCTCTGATTTCACAACTATTTGACCAACCTTGAGGATCTACAGCTTTTTCTAAGCTAGACCTTCATGGGGCTTACAGTCTTATGCGGATGTGAGAGAGAACACCAGTTCAGAACACTTTGCATATGGAGTCTGCACATTGAATGAGAGTCCCTGGAATGACCCTTCTGCTGGGTACATTATTGAAGCTTAAACTGATAATAATGTTCCAAAATAAATGCAGCTCCAATTATTCTTTATAGTTTTGGGGCCATGTAGAGAGGTATTATCATTCTCTACCATGTGTAGTTCCAGACTAATCTAATTATAAAGTGTCCCCCCTCCCACCCCTTTCACCTATTTTATTGTAAGCCGCCTCCCCTCAGCTGTGGAATCTGGTCGCTTGACCGCACAGCTCTCAGCAAGACACAATCTTCTGGCTGTGAGCATAAGGAAACGCCTGTCCCCCCTTGAAGGAGGAGGGCAGGTTTTTCCTTATGCTCACAGAAGTTTGTCCCTTACTGGGATCCATCTGGAAGGTCTTTCTGTGCAGCTTTACATAGGTAAAATGGGTGGGAGGGAGACACTTTGATAATAATGCTCTACATGGCCCAAAAACTATAAAGAATAAACAGAGCTGCATTTATTTTGAAACATTAGTATCCCTTTAAAGGTAGAGGTAAGGAGATAATCCCTCACTGCCCACGGGCTGGGATTTTCTCCATATCTGGCAGGCAGCTCGAATAAAGGGTGACCCCATATATAAGGCAAGGTTGCTTTTTCAGACGTGAAGAAAAATCTGGCCTTATATTACAGCAAATATTATATATGTATTATAGATTCTTAGGATGCATTGGAAGTGTATGTGAAGTATGCAAAGGTTACAATTATCGTGAAGGATCCCTAGAAAATAACAATTGGAGGCACGCTTATGCTCCTGTACAAAAGTAGACAAATAGCCAATAAAGTACATACAAATTGTCCCTTAATAATCACAATAAACTGTTAAGAGTTTACAAAAGGCACACTGAAATCCAGGAACATGAGGATTCACAGTCGTACTGACAGAAGAGAGTGTGATGTAAAAAAAGAGAGACTAGAGGGGGAGAAAGAAAAAAGTTAGTGAGGGGAAGCAACAACCTCCAACACCACCAGGAGTTTGCCAAGGGACAGAATGACAGTCAGTTCACCGGGGCTCCCCCTAGTGAAGCCACAGGGCTGCACCAAATAAGGCAGGGCAGGAAATGAATTCCCAAAGTGCTCCATGACCAAGAGGGAACTCATGCATTATCCACCTGTAAAGATGAAGATTTAAGGGAGAATCAGGGGTCCCATATTAAGGCATATTGGTTTTAAAGTGTCAGTTGCTACAGCATTTGTTCTCTCCAGAGTTGCAATTCTATGTAGTTTGTCATACCACTCATCAATTAGTGGAGGAGTTGGTTGTTTCCAGTGTAAGGGAATCAAATCAATATCCCTATTTAGCGCTCTAGTGCCAGAGAAATAGCTATTTTCATATTTTGTTGACTCCACCCAGCTGGATAGCCCTGTCCAAAAATGTAGGGCTATTCCTGGACAAGAATTCCAACAAAATCCAGATGTCCATTTTGGCATTCTTGGGCTTCATCAATGAGGTGTAGCTGATCTCTCTAGGAATCATAGACATGTGGATAGACTATTGCATACATACAAAAATAGTGCTTAAAGTAATTTTCTCTGTTGTCCACTATAGGTTACTATAACGGGAAACCAAGATGCTGGGGTGTCCTGGGCCGTCGTATAGGAATCTTCTCTCCTGAAGGCGGCTGGGCGATGTCGGGTGCATCAGTTGAAGACGGGCCAGAAGGGTCAACTGGTTTAAGGATGGGAGTCAAAGTGGACTCTTTAGACCATCCAGGCAAGATCTACACAAGGAGACTGCTTGCTCCAAACTAACACACTTTATTGAGCAACTCCTGGGTGTTTATACACACTGAACCAAATCCAAATACAATGCAAGACAAGAAGCACAAAGGGCAGTGACATAAAGTGTAAGCATTATACAAAAGAGCAGACATGATTGAATTAAACCAACAATGGGTTTGGGCGAGCACACAATGGGGCTGGAATACACATTCTGGGGACAATGGCCATGGGGTGAAGCAATTCGTGGACTAGTTTGAATATTCCACTTCAACCCCCGGCCAATCAGCTGTTATGGTGGAACCACGTACTGAACAATCCCTGAGCCACCTACTTTTCTCCATGTTACGACTATGGAAGATTTTCTAATGTTTTGGCTCAGGGATTCGACCAATCCGGCAGCTGCCCACTGTTCCTGCCACTAAGTGTGCGACCTTGTGTCGTAGTTCGACAAAGAGTCGTTGACGGTCCAAGGAAATGCAGCTCTGTCCATTCAGTCCTTGGTGACAGAGCTGTCTGCTGCTATACAAAGTTCCACAATAGTGCAAAAGTTCACGTAGAAGGGCCAAAAGTTCGAAGGCCCAGCCATAGCTTCCAGTAATGGCCTATACTGACTATAGCCACTCGCTGGAATGGCTTACCTATCAGGGGCAACAGTTGGAGGGGTGCGGGAGGATGGTCCCCCCTTTTCCCGACACGATGACAAATGTCACAGGTACGGCAAAAGTGGCAGACATCCTGGGACAATTTGGGCCAAAAGAAGGCCCTGGTGAGCCGGTGCTCAGTGCGCTGGGTTCCCAGGTGGCCCGCTAAACGGATCTCGTGGGCCAGGGACATGAGAGCAGCCCTATGCTGGAGGGGTACTAACAACTGGGTGTGATTCACCTGAGTGGTGCCCTGACAGCAGGTTTGGGCTTTCCTATAGAGTAGCCCATCCTCCCAGGTGAACCTTTGCCCCCTGGACCCTGTTTCCCCGGTTTCTGCCCGGTGTCTGTACCCAGCTAGGGTAGGGTCTTCTAAGAGGGCAGCGTGGAACTCAGTGGGGGCAGCCAGGAGATGGAAGAATAGGGGGTGTTGGGGCCTGCAGGGGTGGGTGCAGGGCTTACCAGTTGTCTTACGGCCGCTCGGGAGAGCACCTGGCAGTCTTCTCTGTTTCCCGTGGGGCAAAGCGGCTTTGTAAATGGCCCAAGTTATTCCCAAGTAGAACATCCGTGGGTAGGCAGGGCATAATTCCCACAAGTCGGCTGCCTTGACCGGAGCGCCAGTCCAGATGAACTCTAGCCATAGGCAGTTGGTAAATTCGTACCCCACCCACTCAGACTTCCATGACCTGAGGGGTCTTCTGGCATAGGGAGACACAGTGAGGCTGGAGCAAGGTGAGGGTGGCCCCTGTGTCACGTAGACCCGTGGCTGCATTTCCGTTGAGGCTGACAGGCTGTCTATGATGCGTGCGGTTGTCTGAGTGGGTGCCTTGGGTTATAGCAATCTCATGGTAAGACCCCCATTCACAATGGTTCCCTGGGGGTACCTTAATCTCCAAGGGGGCAGCCAATCCTGGTCGTCTGGCAACGTAGCAAGGGGCCAGGGGCTGTCGTTGGTGAGACAGTGGGTCTGTCTCGAGACCGGTTTGGGAAATTGGGGGGCCGCACTGAATCGAGGGGGTGCCTGGTACTTGACAGAGGGTCCCTGGTTGCTTGATAGGGCCCCCTCACCCCATGCGGCAGTTGTACTGAGTGTGGCCTCGCTGGTTGCAAGTGTAGCATAGTGGCCCATAGTTGGGGCTGGTCCTGTGCGAGGGGGGTAGGTAGTAGGGGGTGGTGGTCGTGCCCCCCCTCTTCCTGGGATATGCTGCAACCGTGAGCCCATTTTCTGGGTGCCTTCATATGTATCTGCCAACTGGGTGGCTTGAGCGAGAGTGCAGGAGTCGTGGTCCCATACCCAGTCTCGAATGGGATCTGTACTGTTCAAAAGGAAATGCTCCAGCATAATTTGCTCGCAACAGTCCTCAAAAGTCTGGGCCCCACTCCTCTGCATCCAATTCCAGACGGCCCGTTCCAGGCCATGGGCCCATTCGGTACAGGAATCCTGTAGCCTCTTCCGGGATTCCTGGAACTGCCGGTGGTACGTGTCCAGCGTTATGGCATAACATGCCAGCAATATTTCCTTTACTTCCTCATAGTTGGTTATGTTTTGGTTGGGCACAGCCCGGAAGGCTTCCATTGCTCGACTGGTGAGTTTACCCACCAGGACAGCGGTCCATTGCAGCACATGACATAGTCTTTCAAAGTCAAACAAAAATCCATCCATGTCCCCCCTTTAGGTGGTTGAAGACAGCAAAAGTTTGATGGGTCACAGGTAGGGTCGACCTTCCGCACTCTGAGCGGGTCTCTGACGTTGAGCGGCAGCTGGGAGACCAATCAGCTCTCGGATCAGAGCCTAATCTGCTTGCGCTTGTTCCATGAGTGTCTGGACCAGCTTATCAGAAGGGTTAGGAGCAAAGTATCGTAGTCGCTGGTCGAGAAGGTGGCACACTGGATCCTCGTCATCGAACCTCTGGCAAGGAGATGCGTCGTTGACAGCCCGCTGAGGCAATGCATCTTCGATTGCTCGATGCGTAAAATGGGAAGTTAAAAGGGGCCCAGTGGGGTAAGTGGAGGTATCTTCGACGGGCAATGCGGTCTGTCGAGCTAGTTCAGTGGCCTCCTCATCCCAGACGGGCAGCATCTGTATTAAGTCCTGTTTCCGTAAACCCTCCACGTTCTGTCCACGCTGGGCAGCCAGATCTTGTAAGGTGGACAATGGAGCGTGCTTGTAAAGATCCTGCATAGTTCCGCCAGCTGAGTCCCCAGGTGGTGGTTTGGACCTCTTGGAAGAGAAGATCCCACTGCTGCCACCAGTATAACGGGAACCCAAGACACTGGGGTATCCTGGGCCGTCGTATCAGAATCTTCTCTCCTGAAGGAGGCTGGGCGATGTCGGATGCATCAAAGACGGGCCAAAAGGGTCGACTGGTTTAAGACTTCGTTGACACAGGAGGTTCAACTCCGATTCGAACAAGGCGAGCAGGTGAAGGTCGCTGAGTCCTAGGGTCGAAGTCCAACTGCCGTCGGGAACCACGGGACATAGAAAGTGAACAGCTCTACTCCTGGTTGAATGCATCTGGCAGCTGGTGAGGCTTCGAGGCTCCAAGTCGAGTCATAATCTGGAACTCCTGCAAACGGGTGGTGAATAGCTCTCGATGCCTGTCGGGGATGGGAGTCAAAGCGGACTCTTTAGACCATCCAGGCAAGAATGACACAAGGAGACTGCTTGCTCCAAACGAACACACTTTATTGAGCAACTCTCAGATTTTTATACATACTGAACCATATCCAAATACAATACAAGACAAGAAGCACAAAGGGCAGTGACATACAGTGTAAACATTATACAAAGGATTAGACATGACTGAATTAAGCCAACAATGGGTTTGGGAGATGCACACAATGGAACAAAGAGTCTGAGGGGTGGAATACACATTCTGGGGACAATGGCCAGGGGGTGAAGCAATTTGTCGACTAGTTTGAATATTCCACTGCAAGCCCGACCAATCAGCTGTTATGGTGGGTCCGCATACTGACCAATCCCTGAGTCGCCTACTTTTCTCCATGTTACAACTAAGGAAGACTTTCAAATGTTTTGGCTCAGGGATTTGACCAATCTTGCAGCTGCCTACTGTTCCCGCCACTAAGTGTGCAACCTTGTGTCTATGATTTTAGCCTTGTCCCAGGACCCGCCGACTGGGTGTCTGCGAAACAGATAGTTCCGTAGCTCAACAAGGAGTCGTTGACGCTCAGAGGAAATGCAGCTCTGTCCATTCAGTCCTTGGTGACAGAGCGGTCTGCTGCTATACAAAGTTCCGCAATAGTGCAAAAGTTCACACAGAAGTGCCAAAAGTTTGAAGGCCCAGCCATAGCTTCCAGTAATGGCCTACGACCCCTTACAGTTACTGGTAACTTTGGGTAGGCGACCGCCCCTTTAAGTAGGCAGGAACAATTCTTGAAGAGAATGCTGGGTGGAGCCTACCTCCTCTCCTTAGCTGCATCTAGCCACTTCCTCTTCAGAAAGGTTTGTTCCTTGATGAAGATACAGGCAAGAGAACAGTTCTGCTGTAGTTTTAGCTTATTTTTTGTTTTCTGTTAGAGATGGAATACCACTGACATTCCCTAGTGGACAGCTCCGTTTCCAGGTGCTATGGTGGACCTCTTAGCTCTGGGGAGGGGGGGGAGGAATCTTGTTTGGCAAGTTCTTTCCCTAGGAGTTGCCCACTGCGGCTTCTTCTTTATACATGGTAATCGTAATCTGAAGACAGAAGATCTGCTGAAAAGGTGAGAGACCTTTTGAGTGCTGAGGTCTACTTATCCCAAGCGTCCTCTCCGCAAAGAGGTCTCCTTTGGCATTCCTAATACATACTCCTGCACTCATTGGGTTTGTCTGTATGTCTGTTGGGGGTTTGGAGCAGTGCTTCTGTTGTAAATTTAACCCTTTATCTGCTGAATTGGAATTTTTTTTGGGGGGTTTAGCACTTTTCCCTTCAAGGTATAGTGTTTATTTGACTCTTAACATGTTTTGTGGTGTTTTTCCAACTTTTTTTTACTTCACTGTAAAATTTTGCAAAATTGAGTTCTGCTCGCTTCACCGCATAGACGCCATGCTTTATTCACCTCTATTCGAATTTACAGTTTGGGCCATATCTCTTCAACCGCTCAACGTAGCAACTTCGGCTCATTTTGTTTGTCTCCCCTTGATCTATTATCTGGTCAATGTTCTGTGTACCTTGAGGGGCTCAGGGGGCTTCAGGCACACTTGGGGTACTTTTTTTAGGGAAAACTACATTTCCCATGACCGCTTGCTTCGCACACTCGTTTTTGATTGGCTCCAGTCGAGGCAGTCATTTTCTGCTTTCCCTTCAAGAGTATCCTACAAAGGGCTTGGACTCTCCTTCTCTCCTCAGCAGATTAACCCTTTGCCTGCCAGATAAGTGCAGATTAGCGATTTCTGGGGTGAAATTTTAATCTTACACACTGTTTTGGGTTGTTTCCTTATACTTGGGGCGTTTTGACACTGTGAGAATGTCAACTCTGTTGGAGCTTGGGGCTAGACATAAGACTAAAGATACTGGGGTGTCTGTGTCCTCCATTGTGCACTACTTCTCATGTCAATCAGGGTTACCTAGTTCTCAAGTAATTTATACCCAGCATGCACTTTTGCCCCTGCGTCTCCCCCAGGGACCTCCAGCCATGCACAAAAGCCAGTTTGGATGCAAGAGTTTAAGGCCACTACTAGAGACCAGTGGTTTACCTTACAACTCCTTCCATCCCAATTGCAAGGGGTCTTCCAGTCTTGGCAGCCCCCTACTCCTATCAGGTCTTCCCTACCAAAACCGCAGGGCGTTCCTGATGTCTGTGATTCCTCTGAAGAGGAATTACTGGTGAATTCTGATGAGGGGGGAATGTTCTGTGGTGGTCTTTTCCCAATTCTTTGGGAATCCCTTTGAGGCTGACCCTGATCCCTCTGCTGAGGGCCTGATCAGGGCGGTGTTAAACACTCTAAACATTCCCTTGGTTCCAGAGGCTCCTGTGGACCCCTCTGATGTGTTCCAGGAGCCTAAAAAGCAGTCTACCTGTTTTCCACCTAACCCCACTATTGACAGTCTTGTGTCTGACGAGTGAAAAGCTCCTGACAAGAAGCCTTCTGTATCTAAGAAGTTTGCTAAGTTGTACCCCTTTTCTGAAGCAGCACTGGCTCAATGGGCTCATCCACCCAAGGTGGACGCTCCTGTCTCTAGACTTTCTGACGCACCTGTCCTCAAGGACTGGACTGATAGGAAGCTTGAGACATCCTTAAAGTCCATCTTTGCTATGACGGGAACTTTGTTGCGCCTGGCATTCACCACTGCTTGGGTCAATAGGGCTATTGCAGTTTGGACTGAACAGCTCCGTCAGGGAGCTCCTACTGCTGATATGTTGCAACTTCTTGCTAACATTTCTGAGGCTCAGCATTATGTCTCTGCTGCTATTTTTGGTGCCATCCGCTTGGTGGCTAGGGTTTCTACCTTGTCTGTGGTAGCCAGATGGGCTCTTTGGCTCAATATCTGGTCTGCGGACACTACCTCTAAGACAGCCTTGCTTTCATTGCCTTTTCAGGGTACCTCGCTGTTTGGGCCGGAGCTTAAGGATCTCATTAGTGAGGCCACAGGGAGTAAGTGTACCTTGCTGCCTTTGGTGCCTAGGAAGAAGCCTCCAGTCAAGCGCCTTTCAGGCTGAGGCGAGCTCCGCGAACCAGGCAGTTCCTCAAGTTCCACGCTCCTCCTCCTCCAAGCCCAAACAACAATGGAGGGCCAAGCAATCCTCCACCAAACCCAAGACTTCCAAACCTCCTTTGGCATGACTCGCCGAACCCTGGTCCCCACGCTCCAGTGGGTGGTTGTTTGCACCACTTCCTCCATGTCTGGACAGACACCGTGGGGGATCTGTGGGTTTTGCAGGTTGTGTCAGAGGGGTACAGGATCCCTTTCGTATCTCTTCCCCCATTCAGATATTTTCCTTCTCACACTCCACAGGGAGTGCAGAAGCGCCGTCTATTCCACGGTGACATCCAGACCCTTTTGGACAAGGAAGTTCTGGAACCAGTCCCAGTGCCTGAAATGGGTTTGGGTTTTCACTCCAACCTGTTTGTGGTTTCCAAGAAAGACGGAGGCTGTCGTCCAATTTTGGACCTTAAGGACCTCAATTCCTTTGTGGTCAACACTCATTACCACCAGGACTGTGATCGTGGCCATGTCTCCTGGAGAATTCCTCGCTTCTCTGGACCTTCGATGCGTACCTGCACGTTGCCATCCATCCAGAGAGCTGGCAGTACCTCCGGTTTGCTTGCAACCAAGGGCATTTTCAGTTCCCTTTGGTCTGACTACAGCTCCCCAGGTCTTCAATCGTGTCGGGTGGTGAATAGCTCTCGATGCCTGTCGGGGATGGGAGTCAAAGCGGACTCTTTAGACCATCCAGGCAAGAATGACACAAGGAGACTGCTTGCTCCAAACGAACACACTTTATTGAGCAACTCTCAGATTTTTATACATACTGAACCATATCCAAATACAATACAAGACAAGAAGCACAAAGGGCAGTGACATACAGTGTAAACATTATACAAAGGATTAGACATGACTGAATTAAGCCAACAATGGGTTTGGGAGATGCACACAATGGAACAAAGAGTCTGAGGGGTGGAATACACATTCTGGGGACAATGGCCAGGGGGTGAAGCAATTTGTCGACTAGTTTGAATATTCCACTGCAAGCCCGACCAATCAGCTGTTATGGTGGGTCCGCATACTGACCAATCCCTGAGTCGCCTACTTTTCTCCATGTTACAACTAAGGAAGACTTTCAAATGTTTTGGCTCAGGGATTTGACCAATCTTGCAGCTGCCTACTGTTCCCGCCACTAAGTGTGCAACCTTGTGTCTATGATTTTAGCCTTGTCCCGGGACCCGCCGACTGGGTGTCTGCGAAACAGATAGTTCCGTAGCTCAACAAGGAGTCGTTGACGCTCAGAGGAAATGCAGCTCTGTCCATTCAGTCCTTGGTGACAGAGCGGTCTGCTGCTATACAAAGTTCCGCAATAGTGCAAAAGTTCACACAGAAGTGCCAAAAGTTTGAAGGCCCAGCCATAGCTTCCAGTAATGGCCTACGACCCCTTACAGTTACTGGTAACTTTGGGTAGGCGACCGCCCCTTTAAGTAGGCAGGAACAATTCTTGAAGAGAATGCTGGGTGGAGCCTACCTCCTCTCCTTAGCTGCATCTAGCCACTTCCTCTTCAGAAAGGTTTGTTCCTTGATGAAGATACAGGCAAGAGAACAGTTCTGCTGTAGTTTTAGCTTATTTTTTGTTTTCTGTTAGAGATGGAATACCACTGACATTCCCTAGTGGACAGCTCCGTTTCCAGGTGCTATGGTGGACCTCTTAGCTCTGGGGAGGGGGGGGAGGAATCTTGTTTGGCAAGTTCTTTCCCTAGGAGTTGCCCACTGCGGCTTCTTCTTTATACATGGTAATCGTAATCTGAAGACAGAAGATCTGCTGAAAAGGTGAGAGACCTTTTGAGTGCTGAGGTCTACTTATCCCAAGCGTCCTCTCCGCAAAGAGGTCTCCTTTGGCATTCCTAATACATACTCCTGCACTCATTGGGTTTGTCTGTATGTCTGTTGGGGGTTTGGAGCAGTGCTTCTGTTGTAAATTTAACCCTTTATCTGCTGAATTGGAATTTTTTTGGGGGGGTTTAGCACTTTTCCCTTCAAGGTATAGTGTTTATTTGACTCTTAACATGTTTTGTGGTGTTTTTCCAACTTTTTTTTACTTCACTGTAAAATTTTGCAAAATTGAGTTCTGCTCGCTTCACCGCATAGACGCCATGCTTTATTCACCTCTATTCGAATTTACAGTTTGGGCCATATCTCTTCAACCGCTCAACGTAGCAACTTCGGCTCATTTTGTTTGTCTCCCCTTGATCTATTATCTGGTCAATGTTCTGTGTACCTTGAGGGGCTCAGGGGGCTTCAGGCACACTTGGGGTACTTTTTTTAGGGAAAACTACATTTCCCATGACCGCTTGCTTCGCACACTCGTTTTTGATTGGCTCCAGTCGAGGCAGTCATTTTCTGCTTTCCCTTCAAGAGTATCCTACAAAGGGCTTGGACTCTCCTTCTCTCCTCAGCAGATTAACCCTTTGCCTGCCAGATAAGTGCAGATTAGCGATTTCTGGGGTGAAATTTTAATCTTACACACTGTTTTGGGTTGTTTCCTTATACTTGGGGCGTTTTGACACTGTGAGAATGTCAACTCTGTTGGAGCTTGGGGCTAGACATAAGACTAAAGATACTGGGGTGTCTGTGTCCTCCATTGTGCACTACTTCTCATGTCAATCAGGGTTACCTAGTTCTCAAGTAATTTATACCCAGCATGCACTGTTGCCCCTGCGTCTCCCCCAGGGACCTCCAGCCATGCACAAAAGCCAGTTTGGATGCAAGAGTTTAAGGCCACTACTAGAGACCAGTGGTTTACCTTACAACTCCTTCCATCCCAATTGCAAGGGGTCTTCCAGTCTTGGCAGCCCCCTACTCCTATCAGGTCTTCCCTACCAAAACCGCAGGGCGTTCCTGATGTCTGTGATTCCTCTGAAGAGGAATTACTGGTGAATTCTGATGAGGGGGGAATGTTCTGTGGTGGTCTTTTCCCAATTCTTTGGGAATCCCTTTGAGGCTGACCCTGATCCCTCTGCTGAGGGCCTGATCAGGGCGGTGTTAAACACTCTAAACATTCCCTTGGTTCCAGAGGCTCCTGTGGACCCCTCTGATGTGTTCCAGGAGCCTAAAAAGCAGTCTACCTGTTTTCCACCTAACCCCACTATTGACAGTCTTGTGTCTGACGAGTGAAAAGCTCCTGACAAGAAGCCTTCTGTATCTAAGAAGTTTGCTAAGTTGTACCCCTTTTCTGAAGCAGCACTGGCTCAATGGGCTCATCCACCCAAGGTGGACGCTCCTGTCTCTAGACTTTCTGACGCACCTGTCCTCAAGGACTGGACTGATAGGAAGCTTGAGACATCCTTAAAGTCCATCTTTGCTATGACGGGAACTTTGTTGCGCCTGGCATTCACCACTGCTTGGGTCAATAGGGCTATTGCAGTTTGGACTGAACAGCTCCGTCAGGGAGCTCCTACTGCTGATATGTTGCAACTTCTTGCTAACATTTCTGAGGCTCAGCATTATGTCTCTGCTGCTATTTTTGGTGCCATCCGCTTGGTGGCTAGGGTTTCTACCTTGTCTGTGGTAGCCAGATGGGCTCTTTGGCTCAATATCTGGTCTGCGGACACTACCTCTAAGACAGCCTTGCTTTCATTGCCTTTTCAGGGTACCTCGCTGTTTGGGCCGGAGCTTAAGGATCTCATTAGTGAGGCCACAGGGAGTAAGTGTACCTTGCTGCCTTTGGTGCCTAGGAAGAAGCCTCCAGTCAAGCGCCTTTCAGGCTGAGGCGAGCTCCGCGAACCAGGCAGTTCCTCAAGTTCCACGCTCCTCCTCCTCCAAGCCCAAACAACAATGGAGGGCCAAGCAATCCTCCACCAAACCCAAGACTTCCAAACCTCCTTTGGCATGACTCGCCGAACCCTGGTCCCCACGCTCCAGTGGGTGGTTGTTTGCACCACTTCCTCCATGTCTGGACAGACACCGTGGGGGATCTGTGGGTTTTGCAGGTTGTGTCAGAGGGGTACAGGATCCCTTTCGTATCTCTTCCCCCATTCAGATATTTTCCTTCTCACACTCCACAGGGAGTGCAGAAGCGCCGTCTATTCCACGGTGACATCCAGACCCTTTTGGACAAGGAAGTTCTGGAACCAGTCCCAGTGCCTGAAATGGGTTTGGGTTTTCACTCCAACCTGTTTGTGGTTTCCAAGAAAGACGGAGGCTGTCGTCCAATTTTGGACCTTAAGGACCTCAATTCCTTTGTGGTCAACACTCATTACCACCAGGACTGTGATCGTGGCCATGTCTCCTGGAGAATTCCTCGCTTCTCTGGACCTTCGATGCGTACCTGCACGTTGCCATCCATCCAGAGAGCTGGCAGTACCTCCGGTTTGCTTGCAACCAAGGGCATTTTCAGTTCCCTTTGGTCTGACTACAGCTCCCCAGGTCTTCAATCGTGTCCTGGGTGCATTAGTGGCTGTCCTTCATTGGGATGGCATCAGAGTCACTCCATACATGGATGACTTGCTTCTGAAGGCCCTCCTCTCCGGAACTCCTTCATCAGCAGGTCAAGGACTGCATTCATGCACTGACCCATGACGGATGGATCCTCGACATGGACAAGTCGGACCTTGTACCATCTCAGAGGCTAGTCTTTCTGGGTCTCCTCTTCGATACCAAGCAGGGTATGGTGTTTTTTATGGACGAGGTGGCTCACCAGATCGTCCACAAAGTGTCTGTGGTTCTGGCTCACGATCCAGTCCTGGCCAAGAAGCTGACCTCCCTAGTCGGGAAGTTCGTTTCCACCATAGAAGCGGTTCTGTTTGTCATGGCTCACACCAGGGCACTTCAGAGGTTTGTGATCCATGTGTGCAGGGGTCGGCAGGATCTGTTGAAGATGTCTGTGTCGGTGTCTCTCCCTCTTCACGTGGAGCTGAGCCTGTCATGGTGGCTCAACCTCTCCAATCTGCTGACAGGCTGTCTCTTCATAATTTCCTTCTGGACTACTGTGAAGACGGATGCCGGCCTCTCTGGCTGGGGAGCGGTCCTGGGTCATAACAATGCCCAGGCTCGGTGGTCACCAGAGGAATTTCTCCATCCAATCAATGTGTTGGAGCGTTGGGCAATATTTCATGCTCATCGCCACAGGACGCGTCATCTGAAGGTGTGGCCAGTCAAAGTTCAGTCCGACAACACCGCAGCCATGGCTTACATCAACAAGCAAGGCGCTACAAGAAGTCTCGCTGCTTGGTTAGAGGTCAAAGCTATTTTAACCTGGGCAGGGGAACATGTTTCATCCATATCCACAGTTCATATTCCCGGCGTAGACAACTTGCTGGCAGACTTCCTAAGTCGACACACAGTGGACAGCGGAGAGTGGGAACTGAATCAAGAAATGTTCAACCTCATTGTTCAGAAGAGGGGACTTCCTTGCATTGATCTGATGGCGACAAGGCACAATCGGAAGGTTCCGTTGTTCTGCTCTTGCTGGAGGGACCCTCTAGCTCTGGCAGTGGATGCACTTCTCTCTGGCATACATCTTTCCTCCGATTCCCATGCTTCACAGGGTGTTGCAGAAACTATGCATGGAGGGTTCTCCATTTGTTCTAATTGCTCCACACTGGCCTCAACAAGCTTGGTTTCCGGAGCTCCTGGATCTCTCCATGGTGGAGCCATTTTGGCTTCCCCGCCATCCGGATCTTCTTCTACTGGGTACCTGTGGAAGGAGGATGTGGACCGTCTGGGTTTGACTGAAGAGGAAGGGTTTCTCTTCTGGTGTGGTGGCCATTATGCTTAGTGCCCGCAAGCCTGTTTCCTCTAAGGCCTACCATAGAGTCTGGTCTAACTTTCTCGGTGCGCTGATAAGGATCTTTCCCAGTAATTTGATCTTCCAATGGTTTTGTCCTTCCTGCAGGACAGAGTGGACAAGGGCCTCAGTTTGAGTTCCTTTAAGGTTCAGACTTCGGCACACTGTCTTCTTTCAGAGACTTATCGCTATCCTTCCTGATGTAAAGGTTTTCTTTCAGGGTGTTGCTCATACTCATCCTGCTTTTAAGAGCCCTACTCCTCAGTGGGATCTTAACTTGGTTTTGGGTGTCCTTCAGCACCCTCCCTTTGAGTCCTTGGCTACTAATCCTCTGCACATGTTGACTTGGAAAATGGCTTTTCTCCTGGCGATTGTATCTGTTTGCCGTGTTGCTGAGTTGCATGCCCTGTCTTGTAAACCACCCTTTTTGGTGTCTCACAAAGACAAGGCAGTTCTTCGCACCTCTCAGTAGTTTCTCCCAAAGGTGGTCACTGATTGCCACATTAATCAGTAAATTGTGGTGCCCTCCTTCTGTCCTTGATCCTACATCTGACAAGGAAAGGGATCTTCACTTGCTGGATGTAGTGCGATGTCTCAAGTTTTATGTGCATTGCACTGAGTCTGTTCGCCAGTCTGATGCCCTGTTCATCATTCCCAGGCCAGGGAGACCGGCATCCAAGGTGACCACAGCGTCCTAGATTAAGTCTACTATTCGTAAGGCTTACGAACTGTGGAAGAAACCTGTTCGTTTTAGGGTTTTGGCTCATTCCACTAGATCCATTGGGGCATCTTGGGCTTAGAAGAATCAGGCCTCAGCTGATCAGTTGTGCATGGTTGCCACTTGGTTGTCTGCACACTTTTTCTAAGCACTACCACGTTGATGTGCTGGCGTCAGCCGATGCCAGTTTGGGACGGAATCCTATAGGCAGTTTTGCCTGTCTAGGTTCTCCTTTTGTCTCTTCAGTGCTCCTTCACTTTTGAGCTCAATTGGCTCAAGTTTGTGTGCTGTGCTACGATCTGGTGTGGTTATGCACCGGTTTTGTGTCTGTGGACACTTAATTGTTATTGTTGGGCTTTCTATGATCTGATGGTTCATATAGGCTCTGCGCCTGGTCCTTGTCTTACTTCCCACCTCTGGGAAACTCAATGGTTGGATATCCCAAAGTTACCAGTAACCTATATTGGATGACAGAGAAAAGAGGATTTTAGTCTTACCTGTTAAATCCTTTTCTCTTAGTCCATATAGGTTACTGGTCTCCCACCCTGTCAAGAGACATACTTGGCTCTCCTGTGACCGAACGTGGGAGTCCTTTCTGGTTCATGCTCAGGATGCAGCTAAGGAGAGAGGTAGGCTCCACCCAGCATTCTCTTTAAGAATTGTTCCTGCCTACTTAAAGGGGCAGTCGCCTACCCAAAGTTAACAGTAACCTATATGGACTAAGAGAAAAGGATTTAACAGGTAAGACTAAAATACTCTCTTAGTGGGTTTATGTTCTTTTGTTTTATTTTTAAATCCTTGTTTTAGTATAGTGGCTGTAAAGTAATGGTCAGAAATGTCCCACTAGGAACAGGGCTATTGGGGTTTATAACAAGCTCTGTAGGACTTCAGCCTACGTAGGATGCATTCTTTTAGTTCACAGTGCTGTACCAGAGATGATAGTCCAGTCATAAAGTGGCAGACAATTCTTCTTTAAATGACAGCAGCCAACCCCAGATGTCAGTTTCAGCATTCTCCTTGTCAGTGAGGTGCAGCTTACCAACCATGTAATATTTAAAAGACAATCACTAGGGAAACAAGCACACAAAAGCAGTACCCTCTCAGAGCCAAGCAACCCAATATGTATCGTCAACTAGTGGCTTCATCAGGGAATAGAAAACAGGTAAGGGCTCGATATATTTAAAAATAATGTGAACCAATGAGCAGACTGTAGGGAACATGTGACCATATGTCATGCTGTCATACAGGGCGGAGCACAAAGTAACCAAACCTAGGAATAAGAAATAAATATTGAAATTATATTATAAATGAAAATCTATGCGAGAACTAAAGTAATGATACATAAGAGACATATAGAAGCCTGGGTAATCACACTGACCAGCGCATGTGTATACAGCCAAATGCTCAATCAGAATAAATGCATCAAGCACATGCACATGTACATCCAGAAGGTAGAGTCTACAGGGAATATTGATGCAGGGTAAGTAGTAAATTAATGTATATCAAGAGGATAGATTATGGGTAATAGAACAAAGCCGGTGAAAAAAATGTTAAAACAGTAATATGGATCCATTTTTTGTGTGGAAAATAAAAACAATTCTTAGCTGATTTGAAACACAACATATATATATCACAATATAAACAAGTAGTCCCCAGGTACTAGATTAAAATACATAAAGGTATTGAAGACCTATATATTTGAATAACTAATCATCAATAAAAATGCAAGCACAAATCTAAATGGAATAATGAGTTATAAGCAGTCCTACTCACTCATAAAGCCATCTATCTAGAGTCGCATCAACAACTTGAATGCAAATACCAATATAATAGAAAAGAATAACAGCATATTTTAAAGACGTGGATTAGCCAATGTTCCTAAAACAGAGGTATAGTAAATAATTGCATGATAAAGTACACAGAAATATTTTAAATTGGTTCAATGTACCCAGCACCATTGGTGCATTCGCCAGAGACAACATAACAATGGTTGATAAAAGTTCAAGCTAGTGCAAAAAGTTGTACATGGATAAGAAATAATATCAGGTTTCAATGGCTTGATTTAACATAAACATTATCCTATATAATAATCCGCCAGATGTATGTTTGTCCAATTCAGTCATGCGCAATAGAGACTGCCCGAATGCAGGCAGTAGACATAGCCGTTGGTACCTGCCGTCAAGCACTTTGGCCCACGTACACAGGCTTTTACACTACTATGCAATACACAAATATTTTTGTTACTTCATTTCCCCACAAAGGAAAAGAGTATTTTCAAGCTAAGGAAGGAGTCCAAAAGAATGGTCTGATGCACAGGACCAAAGATGGCTCCAGTGAAATTAATGTTAATTCTTTTAAATTTCACAAAGGAAGCTGAAGTCACAGTTTATATACTGATATAATGCAGAATGTAAGTTGGCTTGCATGCTAAACAGTACGTGAATTAGCTTCCATATTGGACGGTATCCTCAGAGTTCATTATCAATAAAGATTCAAAGGAGCAAGTCCTCTCTGTATGGGAGAGGCATTAGCCTCAAATCTTCATTAGTTCAATATATCTATTTATACTCTCCTTCTACTTGAGACAACAAATTGTCACGTCATAATGAAAAAAACAGATTTGTAATGAAAACCAATGACAAACATGATTATTACATTCCAGGGACCTCTTTGGAGAAATGAAAAAGTAAAGTTAGTAAATATAACTAATGAAATGCATGTCCTCATTCATGCCAGATGGATGGCATGACTGCAGCATACTGTCTTCAGTAATTGCTTGACTATATTACCTCTCCTTATATTCAATTTGACTGTCTCCAAACCATAAAATGTCAGAACTTCCACTGCTCAAAGGTGTTGAGCAACTGTAGTTAACGTTAAACACTTACCTAAATCAGTGCAAGCATTACGTATTCGTGACAGATGTTTCTGCAAGCAGGATTTAAGCATCTGGGTAGTTTATCCCATGTATAGTTTGTCACAGGGGCATCTGATGGCATAGACACAGTTATTAGTCCGGGAATTAATGAAATGTCTATGACACAGGTCATTGCCTATCACTGGACTAAATATCTATCAGCAAATGGAAAAGATGCCACAAGGGAAGCTACCTATGCACTTATGACCATCCGTATGTCGGGTAAGTGGGCAGAAATGGCTATGTACTAAAATATCAGAAACCTTTTGAGATCTACTGGCTATTAAAGAGGGTCATACACTAAGATATTTCTGTAATGGTTCATCGGTTTGTAATATATGCCAGTGTTTATGAAATAGGCATATGATGTTATCCCACTGTACATTATATATTGTAATAGGTTTTAATTATCTGCATTCCACTACAAATGTTTTACCTGTACAAAATAGTTCTTCCCTCTTAAGTCGTTTTAGCTCTGATATCCCTTTTTTTTATCCCTTTTTTGTGCATGATGTAGGGTATCCTCTGTCCTGAAATCTTTGATAGAATGCTTTAGAGTGATGACCAAAGGATTCTTCTGTTGAACAATTACAATGTATATGTAGGTACTGTCCCGTTAAAATAGCCTTTTCCACATGGGTTGGATGGACTCTGGAAAAATGTAGTAATGAGTTAACTGCTGTACTTTAGTGAAACAAATTAGTTTGTAAAAACCACCATTATCCAGAATAATCGTTAAATCCAGAAAATCTGCACAGGTCGTGCATGTTAGATGGATATTTAAGATATTCTCATTAAGTGCCTTTATAAATTACTGGCATAATTTTATTAGCCACTGCCAAAAGAAGAAAATGTTGTCTATATATCAGTACTATAACAAGACATTATCAGTAATATTTGCTAGACTCTCTGCAAAGACACACTCTTGCTCCCACCAGCCCAAAAATAAATTTGCAAAAGAGGGCACGCATTTGGCCCACATGGAAGTACCAACCATCTGAAGAAAGAACTCTGCATCAAACAAAAAGTAATTATGTTCTAGCACACATTTTAATAAAGCCAATAAGAAGTCACAAAATTTAACATCCAGAGCCAAGTTTGATTGTCGCAGGTTATAGGCCACAGCATTGAGACCCTGCTTGTGAGCTATGTTGAAATAAAAAGATTCCACGTCACAGGTCACGAGCAGGGTGAATGAAGGGTAATGAATATATGAGGCTAATGCCTCTCCCATACAGAGAGAACTTGCTACTTTGAATCTTTATTAAGAATGAACTCTGAGGATACCATTTAGAATGGAAGCCAACTTACATTCCGTATTGTATCAGTATAGAAACTGTGACTTCACCTTCTTTGCAAAGTTTATGGGACTCTGAATTATCCGATTAATTTAATTGGAGCCATCTTTGTTCTTGTGCATTGGACCATTCTTTTTTACTCCTTCCTTATTGTGAAAGTTCTCTTTTCCTTTGTGTGGAAATGAAGTAACAAAAATACTTCTGTATTGTATATGTTTGTTAAGTCAAGCTATTGTGAACCTCATATTATTATTTCTTATGCATGTACAACTTTTTGCACTTTGTCTTGAACTAACCTTTATCAACCACTGTCATGTTGTCTCTGGTGAATGTACCACAACATTTTGAAATATTTCTGTGTACTTTATCATGAGACTATTTACTATGCCCCTGTTTTAGGCACATAGGTTAATCCCCTGGACACTTCTTTCAAATATGTTATTCTTTCTATTATATTGGTATTTGCATTCCAGTTGTTGATGCAACTCTAGATAGATGGCTTTACGTGTAACACTGCTTATGATAACTGTCATTATTCCATTTTAATTTCTTGCTAGCATTTTTGTCAATGATTATTTATTTATGTCTTCAATACCTTTATGTATTTAACTCTCTTACCTGGTGCCTAATTGTTTATATGTTTATATTACACCATATTCATATATATATTTCCATTTTCGGGTTTCAGATTGCTTAAGAATTGTTTTTATTTTCCACACGAACAATGGATCTATGTTACAGTCGTGAAATTTTTTCATTGCCTTCGTTCTGCTACCCGTAATCTATCCTCTTGATATTTACTACTTTTATATCGCTATTACTTACCTCGCATCCATATTCACTGTAGACTCTACCATCTGGGTATAAATGTGCATGTGTTTAATGCATTTATTCTGATTGAGCGTTTTGGCTGTATATACATGCGCCAGTCAGTGTGATTATCTGGGCTTTGATACGTCTCTTACGTATCATTGCTTTAGTACTCACATGGATTATCTTTTATATTTTCAATATTTGATCTGTACTTTGATTCACCAATATGTTAACAATTACTCCTTAGTCCTAGGTTTGGTTACTTTTTATGCCACCCTGTATGAAAGCATGACATATGGTCATGTTATCTATGGAGTCTGCTCGTTGGTTAACATTGTTTAAATAAATCAAGCCATTAGCTATTTTCTATCCCATGCCAAAGCACTTGTTGACGATATGTGTTGGGTTAGTCTACTCTATGCAGTTATTGTTTTGTGTGCGTTTTTTCCCCCTACCAATAGTCTTTTATATCTTACATGGTTGATAAGTATTTTGTTATATTATATTTAGTCACTTATTTTTGCATTAAAAAATTCCTGAGTCTGTATTTAATTACCCTACCAGCTGAAACCACAACAGACATGGCCACAGAAAAGGACTTGTTCCCAAAACGCATGCTGAATCGCATGAATATAGGAACATCAAAGAAAAAAAAAAAGCTAACGATTGGTGCCTGACATACTGTCAAGCACTGATGTTTAGCTCAAACACAGAGTCACCCTCCAAAACACTAACCCTGCACTACCACTAACAGTAAAGTTTGACAATACTACCTAAAACTAGCCTAAAACCCAGATCTGTCATCTGTCACCCCTTCCTTTGCTCCAGGGTCATATAACATTTATGTAAGAAAAGCACTAATCCATTAATAAAAAACTGATTTGATTGCATCATCACTTGACGACTGCTTACACAACCTACAAACGCTCTATGACTGCCCACGACAAACAGACTTATGTTGCTGCCAAACGCTCCTATGATACTGTGCTTTTTGAGAAGGCTCAGATATCCCTTTGTTATGTACGTAGCACATATTACAAGGAAGCAAATAAATCAGAGCACCTTTTAGCTTCTCTTTTTAAAGCACATAGGGGTCTTATATTTCTTCTATTATAGACAAACATCAAACTGTTCAAACCTCTCCATCAGAGATGCAGCTAGAAAACCTTCGATATTACCAATGCCTCTGCAATGCTCAGCCAGATGATGCATGGACATGCTCCAAGTTCCTGCATGGGGTTCTCCTCCCACAGCTCTCCTCTGCTCAAAAAAATAGTCTAAATTCCAGGGTGCTGGATCATGAAATCCACTTAGCCATCAAGGACCTTAAAAATCTTAAAACTCCAGGCCAAGATGGCCTTGTTTCTGAGTAGTTCGGGTATCTCCCCACCTATTGTCCTTACACAGTCGCGTCCTTGACACCCACACAATGCATCCCCAGAAATAACCCCTCAGAATACAAATTAGTCTCAACAAAGTTGAACCAGAAATATATATGAACCTCAGGTCTCAACGGACACAAACACACCTAACCAAGTGAAAACAAAAAGGTTACTAAAAAGAAACGCAACAAGAACTCCTAAATGGACAGTACAGCCTTTAGGATCTTATGTCCAAACCTGGCTTCAGCTGAAGCCAGAAAATTGACTTGGTGATGATGAGTGAAAGAGTGAAGGGATAAGCAGGTGTCACAGCAGGGAATAAAGACAACGAGGTACAGTAATAGAACACCACTTTATAGAATATAAACAAAATGGGAGACTGCTGTGGGAAGGTACCTAGGAGGAATCTGGTGTCCAGGCAGTTTAAATATAAGAGCAGGGAGGTGGAGCACACAACTAGCTCCAAGATCTACATTTAAAAACTGAGCGCAACATCGCTGGCACACCACCAGATGACGAGCACCTGCACGTTGAGCCAAGCGGAATCAACCGGCATCCAGAGACGCGGCATAGAGAGCCGCGAGTGGACAAGGAAGCAACCGGCTCTCCCTTGCCAGCCGAAGAAGTAAGGTACTCGTGGTGACAGCATGTCTGCTCTGCAAAGGCCTTATTTTTATAGGCTCAGGATGCATCCACTACTCTGGCGGAGTGACCAGTGACCCTAAATAGTACAGGACATAGGAATGGTCACCATGACCGGTGAAGCCACTGTCACCATAGACCCACTTGGCCCGCATGTGAGAATAACAAAAAGTGAGCCCAATATGTGGAAAGGTTGTGTGCAATGAATGTAGTACTTCAAACACCTGTGTCCAAGCAATGAATCTCCTGCTTCTGTCTGTTACATGAGGCCAGACAAGCAGAACACATTACAATATCCTGGGTAATATGAAAATCAGAAACTATTTTGGGGATAATTCCAAAGGGGGTTTGTAAAACCACCCTATAAGAATGAAAGATTAGAAAGGGGGGAATTTCAGGACCATGCCTGTATTGGCCACAAGACACAATCACAAGCAGGAAAGCTGTCTTAAGGATCAAGAAGTGAAGGGAAACAGAATGCAAAAGCTCAAAAGGAGCCTTCTGAAGCACTCGAAAGACCATGTTCAACTCCCATGTGGGAGTGGGATCCCAAAAGACTGGGTAGACATAAGCCATCATTGCACAAAGGTTTTCACATCTGGCAATAGCCTGTGGAAAAAAAACCAGCTGAAAACTGCACCTAGATTTAAGACTAAAGCCATTCTGAAGCCCATCCTGAATAAGGGCTAAAATAAATGAATAACTAAAGGGATGCAGTCACGACCCTTGGTCCTCGCACCACTGGAAAAACAAGGACCAGATCTTATGATTTGGGTGAAAAAGGCTTCTCATCCTTCATCACTGTAGTGATGACAGAATCAGAGAAACCCTTTTTCCTCAAAATGTTGGCTTCAAAGCTAACATCCACCTCTTGGTGACACAGGATACTGGTTCAAGAGGTGTGGAAGATGAAGTGGCTTGGGAACATATATACTGAGACGTTTCTAGAACCACTGCCTGTGAGGCCAGTAAGAAGCAATCCATATTACATGTGCCCATTACATCCTGACATTCCTCTATACCCTGGGAATCCGAGGGAGAGAGGAAACATATACACCAAGGGAAACTGCAACTGATTGCCGTTGCTTCTACTGAGAGAGTGAGAGGGTCCCATGATCTGAAGAAAACAGTTGAATATTGCAGTTTGACTGAGATGCTATCAAATCCATAAGCGGAAGACCCCATAACTGAACTATCGGGTCAAAGAGTGTGTACTCATGTTCCCAATTCCCAAGATCCTGATGCTGACACATGAGAAAGTCAGTCACAACATTGTCTACTCCTGGAATGTGCACCTCTGAGGAATCCAGAACATGAGCTTCGGTCCAAGCAAGAACCAGGTGAACTTCTGATCATACTGCTGTACTTCTGGTCCCCCTTGGATGTTGAGATCAGCCACCACTATTGCACTGTCTGACTGAATCCACAACAGCAGGCCCTGATGAAGCTGGGACCAATGCACAACAGCAAGGCGAATCACTCAAAGCTTCAACACATCGATCAAGAGAAGACGTTCTGTCAAAACAAAGGCCCTGAGCCATTTAAGAGCCAACGAAGCTCCATCGCTTTTCAGGCTGGTATCTCCTATCCATGGACCAATGTAAAATCACCAGTGGTTGACCCAGAGCCAAACTGGAGCCACGAACAAAGATCTGCATTCATCTGGCTGGGAGGAGACATGACACAGGAGAGCTGATACTGTTGAGAATCTTAAGCTGCAGTTGCCAAGTGTAGAATTGATCAAGTTAATGTGCCTCAAAGGTAGAGGCCAGATGCCCTAGCAACTTCATGTACTCGTACATTGTTACTGACAGATGAACTAAGGCTTGAGAACTTGCAGAGACAGAAAGAAAAGCCCTTCTCTGAAGCATGTTAAATCTCACACCGGGAAAGACTAGAACATGGGATGGAACTAGACTCTTGGAATTGATCACCCAGTCGTGCTTCTCCAGGATGGACATGCATGTCTGGATATGATTAAGAGGCCTGAAGAGCCCTTAGTAAAAGGTCATCCAGACAGGGAGTAACGGAAATCCCAAGTGAATTAATGTGGGCAGACATAGCTACCATGACCTTTGTGAAGTCCCTGAGTGGTTGCCAGCCCAAAAGGGATGGTGGTGTACAGAAAATGTCTTGTCTTGGAAAGCATAACAAAGGAAAGGCTGATGTTCTATGTGCATGGGGATATGCAGATAAACATCTTATATCTATTAAGCTAAAAACTCTTCTGGACACATGGCAGCAATGACTGAGCTCAAGGACTATCTTGAACTGAGATGCGTGTAAAAAAGCTATTGAGTCCAGGATAGGATGACAACCTCTCTCCCTTTGGAGACTATGAAAAGTCTGGAATAGAATTCCATGAATCTCTCCTATAGGGGAACAGGTACCAATACCTGCATATCCACCAAGGAAGAAACTGTTTCTAGGACAAGAATCCCAGAAAAAGATCTAGAGTGACTCTGGACATGTAGAAGCAAAGAGGAGGAAAAGATCTGAGATCTATGTGATAAACTTCCAGTATTACCTGTAACACCCAGTGTTCTGCCATGGAGAGAGTCCATGCATTGTGGATCTCCTCTGATTGCCTGAGATGGATCGGACCTCCGCAAGTCATGTCGAGGTTAACTTGTCAATTGGGCTTTTTTTTTTTGTATGCTTGCAAAGGAACTGGAAGTCCTTGTAATGGTTTTTTAAGACACTCAGACCAGCAGGTAAAATAAAACACAGTTTTATTAAAAAAAAAATAAAGAGAAAGGAATGCCCTCTACAGGCGACAATAATAATAGCCATCACAGACAGAGATGCTATCACAGGCTAAGTGTACAGAAGCGAAAGTATCTCATAAAATATCACAGGATAGGTACACAGTAGCGAGGCTACTCAAGGGTTAAATGCAATGTTCAGTCAGTCTCAGCTGTGGTGTTTGGCACGCCCAAGATGGTGATTAGGCAGTTATTGGTGAAAGTTCTTAAGGCTGGAATGCTACAGCCAGTACTGCATATCAGAAAATTAGCGGTGCATAGCCCTCACTGGCGTAGCAACGGAGATAACAATATCTGCAAGTGCTTGAGTCGATAGCCCCCACGGGCGGTACAACGGAGACTGCTACAATGCAAGAGCTTGCCAATAGCCCCCACGGGCGTAATAAAGGAGACCAACTTGTACCGTAAGACTTGAGCCAAGAGCCCCCACGGCCGTATACCGGAGACCACCTGTAAGAGCTTAAGCCAGTAGCCCCTACGGGTGTAATAATGGAGACTGCTATAACGCAAGAGATGGCCAATAGCCCCCACGGGCGTACATCAGAGACCACTCTGTGCTGCACGATGTATGAGCCAATAGCCCTCACGGGCGTATACTGGAGACAACCTGCAAGAGCCAATAGCGCCACTACCGGGCGCTGTAATGTATACCGACTACTCTGCTGGTGGAAGAATGAGCCGCCGTCCAGATCAAGCTTTTAACGCGGCCAGCTCTGCAGAAGTAGCAGCTAGACAGGAATAGGCTCAGCAAGTAACAAGAAGGCTCGAATAGATAAATGACAGCACTGCACAGGTTAAGCAGCTCAAGGATCTCAGGCTCAGCAGTCAAGGAAAGTGCTCTGCAAGTGTCAGGAAGGCTCAGCAACGGAAGCACAGCTCTGCTAAAGGTAATGGAGACTCAGCACTGGAGGCACAACTCTGCAGGAGTACAGAGGCAAAACAATCAGTCCGGTAGTCGGCCTCAGCGGAAGTCAGAATATCGCAACGGCGACAGTAGCAGCAGGAAGCAGGAACACGCAGGTCACTGGAACAAGCCGGTTCAGGTCACGGAGCAGAAAGTTAGCCGGGCCGGATCGGTACACGGAGGTGGTTCTCAGACAAGCCAGATCAGTCACAAGCAGGAACGTCATCCAGGCCGGGTCGGTACACGGAGGTGGTTCTCAGACAAGCCAGATAGGTCACGAACAGGAACGTCAGCCAAGCCGGGTCGGATCACGGAGAAGGAACACAGGAGCGTAGTCAAGACAGGCCAAATCGGTACACAGGAATCAGGATCACACGAACACAGCAACAGCAACACTGGCTCTGGAACACCATGAAAGGGCAACTGACAGGTGTCAATGGCCGGGCATAAAAAGGTCACCAGGGGCGGGCCAAACAGCCTCAGCCAATAAGCATGCACCACAAACGAGAGTGACAGAGAGGGATCACGGGCACAGTGATAGTTCTAGGTGCATGCTTGTAATGACGAGGGTAACAAAAACCATGTGTCTTCCATAGAAAGGAGGAATGCTTTGGGGGTAACTTGAGGTAACCTTTTCCAGTTCTGGACCAAATAACTGCTTGCCCACAAATGGGAGAAAGAAAAAAAAAAAGACTTCTTAGAAGACTGATCCACAGACCAAATCTTCAACCAGACAGTACACTGCAAAAGATGGTGCTAAGGACTTACCAATGAACTTGGCAGTGTCAAATGCCACCTCAGCAAGGCATGCATTGGCACCAGAAATCTTAGAAACAAAACAACATGTTTCTTAGGAACATCTGAATGGACTGTTTCTTATAGCTGCTCCCCTCAAAAATACATAGCTCTGTTCACCCATGTCATAGCAAAGGCTGAATGTAAGGTGGCTCCTGAGGCCACTAAATTCACTTTAAGTAGGGAATCCACCTGGTCCTTAAATGCAGCAGTATCTGCAACTGGCAATGCTGTGTTCTTAGAAAGGTGAGAAATAGGAACTACAAATGCTGGGGTTGGTCCATTGCTGTAGCATAGCTGGGAAGAAGTGATATAACAGAGAAAACGGTGGGGATTAATAGTTATCGGGCATTATCCACTCATCATAAACCACTTGGTCAAGGAGTGATAGAGAGGAAAGAATACCACATCAATCCTGTGCCTCTTAAAAATGTGTGGGGAAGAAGAACTTGAGTCTGAGGCCTCAGAAACCTAAAGGTCTCCAAAACTGCCATATAACACCTTCTACAGATAGCCCATGGTCTTCCTCTAATTAATACAAAGGGATAAAAGAGGATCTGCCTCCCCTTCCTCAATAGAGGACTATCTCCCTGCTGAAAATGACAAGAATCAAGAGGGGAAGAGTCCTTAAGAGATAGTAATACTTCGTTTTAACGTTATTTTATTTTGTAGGCATTAAAAAAACATGAAGAATGATATAAGTCTTATCTCTCAAACCTTTATGGTTTAAGAGATATACACAAGCAAAGTTTCCCCCTCCCGCCCCTTTTTCCTAGTGTAAGCCATCTCTTCTCAGATGTGAATCTGATTGTAAGACCAGACAGATAACAGCAGGGGACAATCTTCTTTGTATGAAAACAATGAAATCCCTTCCCCCCCTTGACAAGTTTTACAGCTTTTTCCCTTATCTTAATTGAAGATTGTCCCTCTCTGCAGTCTACCTGGGCACCTCCCTTCTGATCTGGCTGAACGGGGGGGGGGATACTTTGCTTGTGAATATCTCTTAAACCATAAAGGTTTGAGAGATAAGACTTATATCATTCTTCATGTTTTTTTAATGCCTACAAAATAAAATAAAGATAAAACGAAGTATTACTATCCCTTTAGTTCCAGTCTCCCTTAACAGATGAATGAATAGTAGCCATAGTGGAAATAAAGGATTTAACACGTCGTTGCTGTATTAAACTTTGGTCATGTCTTCAGGGAGCTAACCAATTTTGTTTCGTAGTGGAGTTGGATTGCATATATATGTATATGTTTATATATCGATTATGAAGAAAAAGTGTAAACAGATCTGCACCCCCGCACTGATGATATACAAAAGTGGTCTTCCTGTTTCTAGCTAAGTCAATAAGTACTGACAAGATATTTTTGAAATGATTGACTGTTTTTTTAAGCAACCTGCTTTGTTTTTGAAATAACTGATACATATGTTTTTATTTGTGATTATTTTAAGGGTAATGTTTGTTGTAAATGTTTATATTAAAGATTGGTTTGTCTGTGCAGCATATGAAGAACAGCGATTTAGCAGCAGCTGTGGCGACATCTGATGAAAAATATACATAGAGTCATTTTATACTGTTTTTCCAGATGCAGGTTAAGGATTTCCCTACAGCCCTTTGAATTAACATAAGTTTTAATAGAAATGTAATTGTGTTTAGGACTACTGAGATCTATTAATACCTGCAGGTTTAACAGTGCAACACTTGAGGCTACCATACGAGTGGTTTTCGGATTGTTAATTGACAGCTGTCCTTTCTCGCTGTGATTGGTTGCTGGCACATTCAAATATATGGAAACAAGTGCTACTGGCTTTTTGATGATCAAGAGTAAGCGTGTTTACACACAAAACGCGATGATCACAGTGGTGTAGGAGACATCTGCAGAGAGGTGCCCATTTAACTCTCTACACGCTTGCAGAGTGATGAAAAGTACTGTCTGTTATTTTATGTTCAGTAAAGGATTAATGATTTTACTATACACCTGGTCATATCCTCAATATATCAAGGTTAGTGCGCCAATTATAAATTAAATCAGATATACTATGCAACAAAATTTTTGGGAAGGAAAAAAACCCAAAACCTTCCACTGGAAACCAGTATCCATAAGACCAACTGCTACAACATGAACCTGTCTGTCAAAGGACACCAAAAAACAGTAAAGAAACAGGAAACCAACATGGCATTCACACTACAGTGTTTGGTGAAAGTGTGCAGAGATTCCCACATTGAAAGCGCCAAAGAGTGTAGTACCCCACAGTTACTGCAGATGAGATATTATAACACTCAAGTTTTTGGATGGTTGGCTGAGGTTTATGCTGCACGCCAAAAATAACAGCATGCAGACTTCATAACCTTGTCTCTGCTCTAGGATGCCACTTTGCAGGAAACAGCTTCTCCCAAACAGTGATATATTCGGTAAAAGATTTATTTAAAACATCAATATAAAACAATGTAACAAATTAGCTTGTTTACTTCTGGTGTTAGTAAAGAAATTTGCAGCATTATCACTGCTTTGTCAAGATTCTGCCAGGGAGAAGCGGCGCGCCAGTGGCCATTTAAATGCAAACATCAGTCATTAGGATAGACGAAAGAAACTAAAACTCTGCCCTCATCAATAAAATTGTGAATGTATAATTGATAAATTATTAGTGACACAACCTACTCCTCATAGTAAAGAGAGATGTTCACATAAACTACCCTCCAACCAAACAGAGACCAACAATAAGGAATGGATACATTATAGTGATAAGCAATTGTTCCATTCTATACAGTAATAAATAACAGCATAAAACTGAATTATTACTACATACACAAAATACAAACATTATATAACAATAAAAACATATTTTAAACTTATTGAAAGCCAGTGACATCAAGAATCTTATAGATTGTGATTTGTTTATATAATAATTATAATAAATAGTGACTGTGAAATATGCTCTAAATAATATTTACTTACCTACCAATGTGAAATGAAGAAAAAAAAGAAAAAATACTAAACTACTCTTTACACTATAATCAGCAACAATATTATATTGTATACAACAAATGTGACTGTGAAACAATGAAGTGCAAATTAATTAGAACTACTTATAGGGATAGTAATGTTTCATAATAAACATTCATAGTATTTGGGCCTTAGAGAGTGTTATTTCAATTCTGTTAGAGTTGTAGTTCAAGAGTAACTGAATGATAAAGTATCCCCTTCCCGCCCCTTCTACTGATGTAACACTGCTCAGCTTAGTGCAGCAGGGAGTGTCCATGTAGATTGGAGAGAGAGACAATCTTCAACTACGATAAGGGAAAAAACTGAAAAACCTGTCAAAGGGGGGGCACAGTAAGAATATTGACCCTTGACGTGAGCTGTCTGGTTTATGGACTGGATTCCACATCTGAGGAGTGGGGGCTTACACTAGGTAAAAGGGGCAGGAGGGGGGAAACCTTTATCATTCAATTACTCTTGAACTACAACGCTCACAGTAATGAACTAACACTATTGCTCAAATACTATGAAGGTTAATTGGAGCTGCTGTTTTTGTGAAACATTACTATCGCTTTAAGACGATATAATAGCACAAAAGCATACAAAACATCTAATGTGCCACAAATATCCTCTAAACAATATAGAAAGAAGAAAGGTGAGTGCAATATAATGGTCACTTTCACCCTGCCACAATAAAAAGTGAATAAATATGTATAAAATGTGCTCACATCACTAGTTAAAATCTAAAACACAATTATAGTGATATAAAATAAAAATAAATAAAACCATCCAATGATAAATATAGCAAATATTCAGAGTCCAAAACACAATTAAATCAATCTAATAGTCCCAGGTGTTGATAAAAGAAAATTATTGGAAAGCTCACACCTTGTAAGTTGAGAGGCATGAGGTCTTCCAAAGATATGATGTCTTGAAGCTGGGAAAGTAATAGCTTTTAAAACAAATTCTCTCACTAGCACCAACCCCCATGCTGCTAGTCCAAGCAGGTGGTCCTGTATTTGCCCACCTAACGAAATACCAACAAAAAACAGCTTGACTGTGCTCAGAGGAATGGCTCGCTCCAGGTCATTAGTGAAATGTAAAAAATAAACAGAAAGATGGAAAGTACTAAGTGTGGAATTTTAATCAATAAATAAAAATTGCTAAAGGAAATAAAGAAATGCACTCACAAGCTCCCAAAAGGGTATGAACATCTTAGGGTGCCTAAGCCTCATAGCTGTGTCCGCTCCAGGTCATTAGTGAAATGTAAAAAATAAACAGAAAGATGGAAAGTACTAAGTGTGGAATTTTAATCAATCAATAAAAATTGCAAAAGGAAATAAAGAAATGCACTCACAAGCTCCCAAAAGGGTATGCACATCTTAGGGTGCCTAAACCTCATAGCTGTGTCCTCCTTCACCTGTATCCCGGTACTTGAGTCCTTATGTGAGAGTTCTTATCAGTCTTCTCCGAATGTGCTTGATGACCCTCTGGCTGACACGTGTGTCTCACACCAGCCAAGAGTCCACTTGTCTGGGCGCCACTAAGAAGGCAAGTAAAAATGGGGAGAACACACTCAGGCTAACACCACACAGCATACAGTAACTCTTACCTCCAATAATGGACCGTGTCACTTTAATTCCAGGTTCCAAAGTAAAACAGCCGTCTCAATACAATGCTGCTTCAACGTGTGTTGTATAATTCAAAAATGGAATATCCACATGGGTGCGTATACATAAGCTTTCCCCATTAGCTTAAAATTGCTAATTTTTAACAAATCGAAAGAACCACACATCCAAGGTTTTATCCACAAATATAAAAACAACTTTATTCGTAATCAACAAGTAAAAACAGAAACTATACCTCCAAAGAAGATTTTCACATATTCATCAACCATATGAAGAGACTTATATCATGGAGCAGCACATCAGCAGATGGGGTACCAAGAGCAAATTGGGATAAAGGGGAAAACTCACAGGGGACGCTGGACACTAAAGAGTGCAGGCAATGTTAAAACTGGGGCCCAATGCATTTTCACTGGCCTGACTGACAGCTTCCTCAAGGGCCAAACAAACAGAAGTGGCCGGCATATGACAACATTATATAGCTGCCTCCACTTCCACCTGCAACATTAAAACATCACATAAAACAATGATCAAGTAAAATACAGAGAAACACAATATACATAAAATAGACATAGGATACACTTTTGAAAAATAGATGAACAGTAAATTAATATATTGAAATATTGGAGCTTTCATTAAAAACTAGATTATAGCAGTGTGTACACCCTCCACCTACTGACCAAAGAAGTATAAAGGGAAGCAATTAATTTGTGAATGACACTTAGTTAACTTATTGCGGAGCAAATGGACAACCCCGTAATATTACAATGGATGCCCAGATGCTCCATCATTCGTGCCACCCATGAACCATCGCATCCAATTTACGATTACCCACTGCTTCCATTTAGATTGGGGGTACATGTGGTCCCCCAACTAAAATACAAGAAATGCGAAAATCTGTACATAGGTGAATATTAAAAGTATAACTTAAAAGTGAAAAATAAAACTAAAAATAAATAGACTGTCCCCTATTGTACAGTTGAATTGGTCCATTTTTCTTAGAGTATACAGAAAACTCATGCTTTCTCATGTTGGAAAAGAAGTATTTTCATGGACATTGCAGTGAGGTGATATGATTTAAATAGTGAATAACCTCCTCGTCATTCAGTGCAAATCATCCAGGACCCAAAATTATACTAAATGTCTTAATCGCAGCTTCTCGCTCCCCATGAGTATGTAGCAAATGCCAACCCTGATAAGCCTCCTTATGTTGTTATGTGTGAAAGGGATAGTAATACTTCGTTTTATCTTTATTTTATTTTGTAGGCATTAAAAAACATGAAGAACAATATATGTCTTATCTTTCAAACCTTTATGGTTTAAGAGATATTCACAAGCAAAGTTTCCCCCTCCCGCCCCTCTTACCTAGTGTAAGCCATCTCTTCTCAGATGTGGAATCCAGTCCATAGACCAGACAGATAACAGAAGGAGACAATCTTCTTCCTATGAGAACAATGAAAGCCCTGCCCCCCTTGACAAGTTTTTCAGTTTTTTTTCCCTTATCTTAATTGAAGATTGTCCCTCTCTGCAGTCTACCTGGGCACCTCCCTTCTGCTCTGGCTGAAAAGTGTTACATTAGTAAAAGGGGCGGGAGGGGGATGCTCACTGAATTACTTCTAAACTACAACTCTGACAGAACTGAAATAACACTCTCCATGGCCTAAATACTATGAAGATTAATTAGAGCTGCTTTTATTATGAAACATTACTATCACTTGAAGACTTGATCCTCGTAATGGGTGGATAGTGACAAACCTTTAACACAAGGAAGTGAACGGTATAATAACCCCTACACCCAAACCTTCAAGCAGAACTTTCACATGTTAATAAGTCACCATTCAATCATTAAGCACATGGCGACTAGCTTGAAAATACGTGTCTTACCTATAAAGAGTGGCAGATTCTAAAGAAATCTTTACCCTTTGGAGACCGGAAGCCAAATACCAGCGCTGACAATGCATTGTGTACCCCTCTGGCACTCAAAGGGTTAATATTGCATATAACACAAGATACGTAAAATATGACACAATTGGATGAATTTGTCACAACGCAATGTGGCAAGTTCATCAAATTGTGTCATGTTTTTATGTACAGAGCCGGATCACAGGCAAGGCGCACAAGGCGCCTGCCTAGGGCCCGGTCAAACGAGGGGGCCCGGAGGAAACCTCCTTCTTGCTCCCCCTGTGATATTCTGGCCGTGCTCTCACACAGACGGCCGTCATTTGAAGTGCGCATGTGTCAGGACTTCCTATTCTCCTGGCACATGCGCATATGGGGAAGGCTGCACTGGTCACACGGCGGCGGAGCTATAAAATAGAAGAGCTTCTGCGCGCTTGTAATTTTTGAAGGTGACTGTATGTTTTTTTAAAATATTTTATGCAGACACACACACCCTTCTACATGCAGACACACACACTTACACACAGACCCACATACAGAGGCGTAGCGGAGGCGCCCGCCAGCCTTGGGGGCCCCCCATAAAATTATACCCGGCTATATTGTATTGGAGGCCCGGCCACTCATGGGGCCCCCAACAGGACATTAAGAAGATCCCCGAAAGTGAGAAGCGCTGGGCAGCTTCGCTTCTCACTTCTGTACAATTTAACCCTTTGAGCGCAAGAGGGGTACGCAACGCATTGCAGCGCAATGCGTTGCGTACCTCTCTGGCACTCAAAGGGTTAAACACCACAGTCCGCTTCCTGTCACTCCTCTGAGTCCTAAGTTACCTCCTTATAGGCGTCTCCCAATTTCTGACCTTCCCCCTGGTCTGCATGCAAGGCAGCAAACATAAGAGCGGAGTCTGGAGGCAGGGTGACGTCATGCAAAGCTGAGCAGCCGCGCTATGTCACCACCTAGCTAGCGCGGGCTGCTTAAAATCTTCACACACTATGCAGTGTGTTGTTGGTGTAGTGTGTTGCTGATCTGCTCCACCTCCCGTGCCACTGTGCCTCCAGAGAGAGATAGAGAGACAGAGATACTGTCTGAATATTGCCCTGTGTGAGGTATATAATCTCATGGTGCTCTAGAAGTCACTACACGTAGGACAGGAGAGGGTTACTCTACAGAACACTGCTAAATACCTGCCCACGATATATTTGGCATGCTGCCAGCTTATGCCGTTTCACTGGGGAAGAGTGGCTTTATACAGAGTGTGGAGAGGAATCCTAATCATACACATGTGAGCACATTGATTATTTTTTATAGCTTCATATTTTTCAGTGATATCACTGTATTACATGTAAATTGCTCATTTTTTGCTACCATATTGCATTCTGGAGGAGGAAATTTTATTATGGGAGTACTATCCTAGATATCACATATATACACTTGTCTATTGGGCTTATTTGTTTGTCTTATTTGTATTTTAATAAATAATTATATATATATATATATATATATATATATATATATATATATATATATTTATTCAGTGCATGGAGGATAACATAGTAAAACATTAGAACCCCCCCCAAATGAATACTAAGTAGGAAATTGGTAATGTACATCAAAATTACATGTATATACATTATCACAGGGGTGAGGAATCATAAAAATCTAACTTCTTCACTAAGATATACATCTATATTCTGTAAATTGGACTTGGTGTATATGTTAATACAGAAATGTTGTTTTTATGATTGCCCACCCCGGGCCATGCCAATAAAACTTTTTTTTAACCATATCTATCAACTAAGACAGATAAATGCATGCAGTGAGTATACATATCTGGTGTATGATACAGAGCTGGACGCTACGAAGGAGCGGGTGGCAGTGGCACTGTGGCCCGTGTAACGGGCTGTTCAACTAGTATATATATAATATGTGTGTGTAAAAGTGTAAATGACCCCATGATCATATTCTCATGTCGGAGTTTTTTTATCAGTTCACAGTCAGGAATGTGTTAATGTGTAAAATAGCACTTTTCTGTATTAACTCCTTGGGGCTTTGAGAACTTCTCTAGCACCCAAAGAGTTAATACAAACAAGTGGAATATGTTTTTTTTGTAGTATTTTTGAATAATCCCTTAGGCTGCTATGATGCCCATTCATTTATATCAGTGGAAAAGGGCAGGGCAGGGGGGGGGATACTATGGCTGCTGCTCCCTTAGTGTATGTATTGAAGACTAGATTTGATGCGTCAGAAAACGGAGCCATTTTTCTGAGTTTGGCATGAGCTTAGTAACATTAAATCCTTTTAGTGCCAGAGGGCTGAGCAACAAGCTGCTGTCCATCGTATTGCTTGCCCCTCTGGAACTCAAAGTATTAACCCCTTAACATCCAATGCCGTGCAAGGACAGTCATGGCTGTCCGGCACTTAAGGACCAGTGACCGACCTGGCACGTCATGGAATTCAGGGCTCCTCGCGTGGCTGCACACCGCTCGGGAAGCCCTGAATCGGATCTACAAAAAAAAAAAAAAAAAAATGCCAAGTGGTCCTTAAGTACCAGCCACGCGTGAAAGTGCCGGTCCTTAAGGGGTTAAGCATATATGGACCCCATGTTCATGTTCCGATGCTGCTGTTCTTCTATCTCCTTGAGAGCTGAAAATCCCTTCAACTTGTCTGATACACTGGTCTACAGTCAGTAAAGTGTTAATGTGTAAAATCCCACTCTTCTTTGTTAACTCCTTTGGAGGTTACATACTTCTCTAACACCCAAGAGTTAAGTGTAATATGTATTTTGTATCTAGTCAACCGCATATACTACTATGATTCCCATTCGTTTATAGCAATGGAAAGGTTGGATCGGGAAGGAAGTATTGATACTGCTCCCGCATATTTGTGTGTAAGACTGGATTCTAGGCTGAAGGGAACAAAAGAATCTAGCATGATGTCCGTGATATTTAAGTGTATATGACCCCAGGCCTGTTAACTTTCAGATGTTGTTGTTCCTTTAATTGAATGCCATAAATCTCTTCAAATTGTAAGAAACTAGTCTAAAATTAATGTACAACATTTTAATTCTGGCGATGCCTTCTAAATAATTTGTATTCTCCAGTGATTACACTTTGCCAGTTTAAAAGTTTAAAAAAAAAAGTATATAATTGGTATATGTGTACTAAAGAAATCTGGATCGTTCTTACTCTTCTTTGTATAATTATTTATTGTTATAGGTGGGGAATTTGAATGTGGGTGGAGCATAATTGGGGGTGGAGCATGGGGGCCCCTAATTAGAGTTTGCAGGGGGGCCCCTGCATTTTGTGTTACGTTTCTGCCCACACACACGCGCAAATCTTCACTCATACATTCAGACACACAAATGCACACACATACACTTTTTCAAGCAGACTTGACACATACATACACACACACTCGCAGATGCATACACATAGGCAAACACAATCTCACACACACTCACCTGCACATACACTACATGCAACATGAAGATACACTGTGGACTGTGATTAATTATTTTAGTAACTGATTCAGTCAAGATTCTGTCTCTTGTCAAAGGCATCACCTACCACCATGTTGATTATTGAAGCCCCTCATTGAATACTTGTTTGATGCTATGTTTGATGTTATATTACGATCACAATATCTTAATTGTTGGTTTACTGTACTTTTTTGTAGTAGGCTTGCACTAAACATACTGTTTAATTTAATGAAACAGTATGTTTAGTGCAACTTCGCAAGCCTGCTACGAAAATGTACAGTAAACCAACAACTAAGTTATAGTGATTGTAACATAACATTCAAAATTACTAATAAGGCTAGCATTGCGTCAAAGGGTTAAAATCTCTATTTCAACATCAGTTTGTTGGTTTGCCCCAGAATTAAACAATTTCTTCAAAAATCTGCCTCATTTTCACATTATTTAGAAATCTGCCTCATTTTCACGTTATTTAGTTTTCAGTTTGGGTGGGTGATGTTAGACAACCCTTCCTCAGATATCCCTGATCAACTACTGTCTACTATATATATATATATATATATATATATATATATATATATATATATATATATATATATATATATATATATATATTAGACATCTGCATGTCTGTTAATTATTCTATTAAAATGGAAAGAGGTGGGCAAGGTGGAGGTGGACAATGGGGGCATTGTGGAGGTGGAAAATGGGGGCAACCTGGAAGTGGACAATAGGGGCCAAGCTGGTGGTGGACAATGTGGGCAAATCCAGAAAGGATTGTGGGAGGGGGGGCCCAATTTTGGATCCTGCCTAGGGCCCCATAGAGTCTTAATCCGGCTCTGTTTATGTATCTTGCGTTATATGGAATATTAACCATCAAATATACCTGTAATGAAAATGTACCATATTTTCCAGACTTTACAGAGGGGAAGCATGTTATGGGCATAGGAAGCCACATTCACAGTTTTCTCATGGCAAGGACATTACTTGAGCTTTCAAAATGAAAAGTAATGGGCACTCTCTGAAGAAAATTACCTGTTTGTAGGAAGTTAAACAAATTTCATGATCTAAGGGTGTATGCCATCAGATAATCAAAGCCTGAATGTGAATGCAGTTATGCTGTTTTTGCTGTTTGAAAGTAGTAAGGATAATTGTTAACAGGATAAATATCCATTATAATAAATCCATGGCAGTATAAGTAACTTACTCCAACTGGTCCGGTGACAGGGCGAACACATGACACAGCGCCTCTCTCTCTCTCCTCATTTTACAGCAGCTGCCGAAGTGCGTGTGGCTTTGCTCCTGTGCCCCCAGTTGATGTGCGCCCTAGGAAGCCACATTCACAGTTTTCTCATGGCAAGGACATTACTTGAGCTTTCAAAATGAAAAATAATGGGCACTCTCTGAAGAAAATTACCTGTTTGTAGGATGATAAACAACTTTCATGATCTAAGGCTGTATGCCATCAGATAATCAAAACTTGAATGTCAATGCCATTATGCTGAACAATTCATTTTGTCCTTTTTGCGGTTTCAAAAGTAAGCATTTATGAGGGTGCCAAATCTTCATTTTGAATATTATCATGCAGTCCTAACTCGTAAAAAAACATATAGTGCCATGGTGAAGAAATGCATTAGACGTCTTTAGCATCCACATGCCATTGTGTCCCATACTTCTCAACATAATTGTTCATCCACTGTGCCATATATAGACTGTTTGCTAGTTAAACCAATTATTCCTGTCATAAACCGCATATTTAAATTGAGAGGCACACAAGATTTGTAACAGAGGCCAAACTCTTGCTCACGAATGACACAGTAAAATCTTAAGATCCACAATGCATTGCATCTGGGAAATGTGGACATTTGTAATATGTCCCCTATGGTGCACTTGGTTTATTCCAGAATTACGTCAGCTTAGTACTTCAGCTTTTTTATGTGTAAGAGAGCTACATAAGGGGCAAAGAGTAAACCACCTGCTTTATAGGGGACAAATCAGAATTTCCAATTGATTTAACCCTTTGAATGCCATGGGGGGGATGCAATGCCTTGCTTTAAAAAAAAAAAAAAAAAAAATATATATATATATATATATATATATATATATATGTGTGTGTGTATAAAAAACATAATGTATGTGTGTGTGTTTTGTTGGAGGGGGCAACATTTTATCTTTGGACCCAGGCAGCACAATGTCTTGGGCCGGCCCTGTGCATCAGAGACATTTTTAAAAGTGCCCAGCCTTCCTGAAAGAGAGGATGTTACCCCCATGGTTTCTGTGTTCCAAATTAGACAGAGAAAATAATTTTAATGGATTGAGTTTAATACCCAGAGCCCTGAAATTCAGAAATGTTGTCAACTTAACAACAATGCAAAACAATCACATTTTACTGACACTAGCAAGATTGGTGAAAAAACATATTGTACAACAGATGCTGCCAGTCATAGACTATGGGTACGTAGTATATGCGCCAGCCATCTTAGTAACATGACACTCGGTATAATGCATGATGCCGCTTTATCCTCCAATGTAATTAAACTACCCATCACTGTGATATGCTTAAAGAACTAAATTGGCTAACACTCAAATCTAGACATGCCCTTCACCTTTCTTTCTTAGTACACAACCACTTCTCTGGAAAAATACCAGACTACCTGAGCAGTATGCTCACTCCAGCCCTCCATACTAACTATAACCTCTACTCCACTGCTAACAACTCACTGCATATACCACAATACAAGAAAGAAACAGGATGATCTGCCTTCTTCAGAGCTCCAAAAGCCTGGAACAATCTGCCTTAAATAATCAGATCTTCTCCCAGTCTAAAATCCTTAAAATTAAATGTTCCTTTATATATAAAAACAGTGTGTTTTTTAGTATGTATGTATATTTATGTGTGTATGTATATATAATGTTTCTCAATTTGTGTAAATATGTACCCTCTACTGAAAACTAGCCAGGACATACATAAAAACAAGAGAAATCTCAATGTATTCTTCCAGGTAAAACATTTTCTACGGTAATAGGAGCCCTCTAAGAGCATCATACCTCCCGAGTTTCTCACTTTAGAGGGGACATTGTCTCCTTCAAAGCCAAATCACTTTTTGGCTCTTCCCACCTTGGTGTCCCTCCTTTTTAGGAGATCAGCTTCTGTGGTGTATGTATGTGTCACTGCTCCACAGCAATCACATATTAATGTTTGTTTAAAGGGACAGTAATATTTCATAATAAAAGCAGCTCTAATTAATCATCATAGTATTTGGACTTTGGAGAGTGTTATTTCACTTCTGTCAGAGTTGCAGTTCAAGAGTAATTAAATGACAAAGTGTCCCCCTCCCGCCCCTTTTACTGATGTAACACTGCTCAGCCAGAGCAGAAGGTAGGTGCCCAGGTAGATTGCAGAGATGGACAATCTTCAATTAAGATAAGGAAAAAAACCTGAAAAGCTTGTCAAGGGGGGCAGGGCTTTCATTGTTTTCACTGTAAGAAGACTGTCCCCTGCTGTTATCTGTCTGGTCATACAACCAGATTCACATCTGAGAAGAGATGGCTTACCCTAGGTAAAAGGGGCAGGAGGGGAAACTTTGCTTGTGAATAGCTCTTAAATAATAAAGGTTTGAGAGATAAGACTTATATCATTCTTCATGTTTTTTTAATGCCTACAAAATAAAACAAAGTTAAAATGAAGTATTACTATCCCTTTAAAGCGAAACTATCACCTTCATAATATTTCCCCCAATCCTTTACTAATGTAGTGATAGGTAAAGCCATACTGGTATTATTCTGAAAAAGTCTGCATTAAGTAAAGCATCTTCTTCTGTAGGCATTCAACGGACAACAGCACAGACATCTTAGAGGTAAGGTCTGCTCTGTGAACCCCGTGCACTGCCAGGATTGGTGGTGACTTACTTCCATTACCTTAAGGTAACTGAAGTTGCTGAAGGAGCAGGCACACAGAGCTTCTCTTGTAAGCTCTGTGTCCTGGATGCCTACAGAAGAAGTTTATTTTCTTTAAAGGGATAGTAAATGAGTTAAATGAGGCCAGCATCATCTCTCAAACCGTTTGAGAGATATCCGCTTTCAAAGTTGTGCTTTTTGCCTTTTCCTCTGACGTCAGCGTTCTAGCTGACAGCAGGGGAATCCTCTGCTGGGATCAGCTGGCGGCTCTGCAGCAGAGCCGAGATAGCATTAATAATAAAAAAAAGAAATCCTTCACTAAAAAGGTCTTCTACGTGTGTTTGGTTTGCAAGCACTCGTAGAAGACCTTTTAAGTTAAGAATTTCTTTTGTATTAACTTGATACAGCTCTGCTGCAGAGCCTCCGCCGTACTGGATTCCCCTGCTGTCAGCTAGAATGTCAGGGGAAAGGGAACTTTGAAAGCGGCTATCTCTCAAACCATAAAGATTTGAGAGATGCCACTGGCCTCATTTAACTCAGTTTTTTACTGGCTACAATATGGGGGATATTAATTTTTAAGTATTACTATCTCTTTAATAACACAGACTTTTTCATCATAACAGTATGGCTTTACCTTTCACTACATTAGTAAAGGATTGGTGGGCAATATTATGAAAGTGATAGTTCCACTTTAACCCCTTAAGGACGAACGGTCCCAGTGTGTTTGGTCCTTTAAGGACCAGATAGGAAACTCTGACGTGCCGTCCCACGTAACTGATCACATGGGGCTGCACTCCGAATCGGGGACTGAAAGAGACCTCTCCAGTCTTGGAGCGATCAACTTCAGACCCCGGTATTACTCACTGCGCTCCTACAGGAGCGCGGTGAGTAAAACTACGTGATGTACCAGGACCATCACTGGTCCTTAAGTGCAGGACCAGCGTGACAGTCCTGCCACGTCAATGGTCCTTAAGGGGTTAAACTTCAGTATATGTGTTTATAAATTAGTCTGTATAAATAAAACACTTTGGTTTTGCGCTGTCATTTACCAAGTCTGTCATTTACCAAGTCGCACAAAGCTGTCAATAGGCCATAAAATAACAAACATTATTGGTAATGCTCCCTCTTTGGCCATTAGAAAAGACGGAGGCTCAACAAAATATACTAGATTTTAGCCCCCCCAAAAAAACAAGTAATTTGTACAGAGGGTAACATAAAGGTACAAAGTATTTAAGTGCGTACGCGCTTGCGTTTCGTTACATAGATGCGTTTAACTAGACTAAAAGATGTAGAGGTAACATATCCCCTTTATCCGTGCTGCGCATGCCTAGCAAGTCGTTCACTCTGACATTGCAGCTCCTTGAACTTCATATGCCATATTCCCTTCCGATCTCGCATGCGAACTAAGGGTTCAGCTAACGGAGTCGCGTTGGTCCAACCTTTTCTTACCATATTGGACGCAATAATATCCTAGTTCCTTCTTATTGGAGAGAAAGCAGTACCTGCCACGCCTTCTTTCTCAACACCTACCTCCTATTGGTTAAGAGTCTGAATTGTATTACAGAATGTTGCAAAGCGATTTCTTTTTTCCTTTTTTTTTTATTTATTCATTAAGTGGGTGGTTCCGCCCCGCCCTCTACCGGTCTTTTTGTTGTGTGTGTATTCTTGGTGAGGGGACTTTCATGTTGTAGGTATAACGGGGCACTGTGTGCCAACTCTACTGTGCCGTGCCAAGGGCCTAGTCTGTGTTGGTAAGACTCTTCATGGCAATGGCTTCCTTGTATCCAGCAGCTGCGCCAGATGCTACTGTGCTATGTAATGAGAGTGCTGAGGCCTATGGGACCCCCGAGACACTCGAGGGGCGGAGGACCTTTCGGAGGAAGAGGTCCAAGGTAAGAAGGTGGGATAATGAAGGACTGGGAGGGGAAATATGTTTATACAAGTGTCTAAGGTTAACCCTCTGGGTGCTAGAAGGGTAGGCACGCACCCTTTGACACTCAAAGGGTTAATTTTGTGCACTTTAGGCTGACATTGCTTTATTTGTTGTGTGTTGGTGTATTCCTTACCATATAATATGTTGGACATAAGTTTGCTGTGTGCGTGGATTTTTTTTGTTCTAATACAGAAAAAAATGGTACCGTGTTAGTCATAGAGTAGATAGGATTCAGTTTAGCAAAAAAAATCACAAGAGTAATATAAATGTGATACGTTTTAATGGCTGAGGACATAGCAAGTGCAAGCTTTCAGCCTAAGGCCTGAAGAAGGGGTCTTAGTGTCCTGAAAGCTTGCACTTGCTATGTCCTCAGTTAGCCATTAGAAAGTATCACCTTTATATTACTCTTGTGAGTTTGTGCTACACTGAAGCTTATGTTCTAATACAACTACAAAATGTACTGACCGCGGATGGCTTATATCATGTTATAAAATGTTGCTACTTTGCAGATGTCATCATGTCCTAAGTAGAATTATATTTTATACTGAGTATTAAATGTTAATTGAATAATTTTTTTTACACTAGGATCTAATTCAGGCTGTTATGGTCGCCTTGCATTTTATATAACAGATGGTATAACGCTTTATTTTACACAAATATTGTACTGAACTGATAGGTTATAAACTGTTAAACCTTTGAGTGCCAGAGAGGTAGCTATATGTGTGTGTGTGTGTGTGTGTGTGTATGTATGTATGTATGTATGTATGTATGTATGTATATATACACACACACAAACACATTGGTTACAATTTTATAACTGCACACATTCTCCAGTGCTAGCACATTCCTCTGATCCTTAAATGGTTAAAGTGACTGTTGATTTAAGTTCAAATGAACCAAATATTTTCGGCCTACTAAGGTGCCATTATATTGGAAACTATTGAAGGGACACACTAGCCTCTGCTTGCCAGAATAACTGCCTTTTACACCACCATGTAGAGTGTAAACACTCTAGAATAAACAAAGCTAAAAATTCAAAACCTTAGAAAATAGATATTATATAAGCATCACAGCTAGCTCTGCCCCGTTAAGGAAAAATCAGAGAGTGATACTTCTAATGAGTTATGAAAGTCTCAATTCTAAAGACACAATTCACCTTTGGGGGGGGAGAAAGCAGAAAGTGCTACATTGTAATACAAAGAGCTCACACACACATTTAGCATCTGGAGTGAAGTAACCTTTCAGTATCTATTGTGGACGGAACACATTGGATCCATGTTGGACACCTCACATCTTTGTCAAGGCAACAGGTCTCGCCTGGTATACGTACTGCTACATTCAGTCCCAGAGGTCATCAGTGAGATGGGAGGAGTTTAATGATCTGATTCTAGTATTGGGGTGGGGAGGACCCTACACAAGATGAGGGGGCAGAAAGCACTCCACCAAACCCTAAAACAGAAATGGGACACTTCAGCTTGTCTAGATGAGCTTTGCCTTATTCTGAAATGGGTAAGGAACTGATATTTGTTCCAACCAATAGACAAGATGACTTGAGGTTGAGATGGCTAATTACAGGATGCTTAGGCAAGGAGCAATGTATTTATATTTTTAAATCCCTTGTTTGATGTTGGCACTCATAATTTATCTTGAGATGCAATAAAAATCTGCTGCTAACACTCCAGGTGCCACTCTGCTACGTATTCATCAATTTTGAACAAAAGTATGGACTCATGGATTGGGTGTAAAAGCTTCAAGTGTGTTCAGAATATATCGAAACATTGTGCAAAAATCATCAATAACAATCAATAGATACATTTCTGCAAAAAATCGTCAGCAGCAACGTTTCGGTCCTCTACACGGGACCTTCATCAAGCCAACTGTGTATATACAATAATGCAGTATTTATAGTGTTATACTCACAACGTGAAACTTCAAAGAAACCCCCTGGAAATACCTAGTATAGGCGAGGAAGACAACACCGTGTAGTTAGTCACACCAGGTGTGATGTGCAAAGTGTGAGACATCCAATCAGACTTGTATCAAAGCATGCTTTCCACAGGCAACCAGCTTGTGGTCCATATGGTTGTCTTGGTAGCTAGTACCATCTACTCACAATTTGTATAAAGAAAAGGTGCTAAAGAATCTGCCCCTTGATGTGCTAAATGTGAAATTAAAAGAGAGAATCACCCAATATCAAGACAAATCCAAATGTAAACTAACTGTAAGAAAATATCAAACAAAGGGAAAAAAAGGAAAGGACCTAAATCTAGAAGCAATTCTAGATCCCTTCTCATTGTTTTGGCAATAGGAGCTGACAAAATGAACTACACTGGGGGCCATCACTAGGGGTCCTTACCCCCCCATGCAAATTATAGTTGAAAAATGTATAAAAAAAATAATAGATTGTAGTTGACATAGTTTGGTGCATCTGGCACCCCCTACAGTATGTCAACTCTTATCAACAGGGTGGAATTTCTCTGAAAGAGTAGTTGCTAATTAGCCATAATCCCATGTATTTTCAGTACTATCTGTATATTTGAAGAAGTAGAAATGTAAAATATCAAAATTGTTTCCCACAACTCCACCTTCTGGTAACAGCTGCACACATCAGGCTTGGGCTGAAGTGGGACTACCCCATTTAAGAAAGATGTCCCCAAATAATTCCTCGTTTGGCGACTAGCTGATCAGTAGTGCTAGTCACCAGAATTGCCTCCTTAATGCGAACTATCCTCTGCTCCGGGATTGACAGGCAGGATGGAGAGCAGATATCTTTCCATAGTGACGTCTGCATGCCTGCGCTGTCAGTCCCAGCCGGCTCTAGGAGGAGTTGCTAGGAGCTGTTCGGCTCCAAAAGGGACTGACAGAACAGGCGTGCAGACGTCACTATTGAAATTGAGCTATTTTACATTTCTACTTCTTCAAATATACAGTTAGTATTGAAAATACATGGTATTATGACTAATTAGCATCTACTTTTTCAAGAGAAATTCCACCTTGTTGATAAGAGTTGTCATTTTTCTTTTCTTGACTTCTGTAGCTAGTATAACGATTTTCGTACAGGCAAGTCATTTTTGAGAAAATGTTAGAGGTTGTAGTAGGTGTCGTTTTCTACTTCTAGGACCCCTAAGGTATGTCAGCTCATACCAACGGGGTGGAATTTCTCTTGAAAGAGTAGTAGCTAATGAATAGTCATAAATTCTGCATTTTCAATGCTATCTGTGTCTTTGAAGAGGTAGAAATGTAAAATGGCTCAATTGTATCCTATAAAGCCACCTTCTGGTAACAGCTGTGTACATCCGACTTGGGTTAAGAAGGCAAGTGACCCCTCACTTGATGGGATAGGTTATTTTCTTTCCAAAATGGTATGGTTTGTCTATTTTTTTCTTCATTTCTCTCTATAGTCAGAAGAAGTGCAAAACTAGACAAAAACACAGGCGAAATTAAAGTCTGATCTAAGTGGAATAACTTTAATATACATTAATAGAAACAAAAAGCAGTCAGTGCACTCACATTTGGGCCATCTTGGTCTTTCTCTTGAAAGAGCGGTAGGTAATGATTACAGTCATAGATTCCATGTATTTTTAATGCTATCTGTATGTTTGAAAAGGCAGAAATATAAATATCTCAACTGTTTCCTATAATGCCACTTTCTGGTAACAGTAGCCTAGGCTGTTAACACCAGCCTAGTGTTAAAGCAGAGCTTTCAGATAACAGCAGGTCGCCATGCATTCATTAAATGCATGGCGACTAGCTTGAAAATTGATGTCTTACCCTAAAAAAATAGATGTGTATAAAGGAATCCCTCCCGGAACTGACGGGCAGGTTAGTGTGGTGTGTGCACCTGCGCTGTCAGTCCCTTCCAGTGACCATATGGTGCAAATCAGTCTACTCAATGAAGACCGGGACTGATGGCGCAGGTGCACAGACAAGATGTCTGCGCTCTAGCCTGGGTTCCGGTGTCCAAACGGGACGGACTCCTTTAGACACATCTATTTTTTTTACTGTAAGACATCTATTTTCAAGCTAGTCGCCATGAATTTAATGAATGCATGGCGACTTGTTGTTTTCTGAAAGTTCCGCTTTAAAAAGGCAAGTGATCCCTCATTTTATGCATGTGACTATCTACTTTCCAAAATGGTATACCTTGCCTGCCTTTCCTGCATATCTATAATGGTTGTGAGCATTTTAGTGCAGGCAGGTAATTTCAAAAACAAAAGTGGCAGGTGTAGGTTAGTGTTCCTGACATCCCCACATTTTTTATGTTAACCCACACAAATGGGGGTACCATTTTTCTCAGGTTGGTAGCAGGTACCGAATACAATTGGAAATTCTATGTTTTTCAAATATTTTAGTATCTCTGAAGTGGTGGAAATATGAAAACAAACATATTTGTTCCTATAGGGCCATTTTTGGAAATATTTGTGAACTTCAGCCTAGGGAAAGAAAGGCAAGTGACCCTTCATTTGATGTGGGTGAATGTCTACTTTCCAAAATGGTATACCTTACATCCCTTTTCCTCATGTCTCTAATATTTATGACCAATTTAGTACAGTCAGCCATTTTCTAAAAAGAAAACTGGTAGATGTAGCTTCCAGCACCCCCTACAGTATGTCATCTCCTATCAGTGGGGTACCATTTTTTTTTTGTAAGAGCAGTAACTAATGAATACAGTTGAAAATTCCATAGTTTTCACAGATTTCTGTACGTTTGGAAGAGTAAAAATTTTAAAAATAAGTTGTTTTTTTTTTAATGTGGGTTATTGTTGCTGTAGGTGGTTTCTGTACTGCCAGAGCATGAAAAATCATTGTTTGCTGTTTTATGATCTGCTTGTGTGGCTTCTAATCTTCATTAAAAATTAATAGAATGGGCATAAATTTGTTATGATTGCAAGTGTGGGTATTGATTATTGCCTCTCAGCTGGTATGATCAATGAAAATCTTTAAAAGTCAGCTTAGAACACCTTTGCTTCAGTTGTTTTTGGTCCTATCTGCTGAAGGACAGAGGTGTCTTGCCTCCAGTCTCCTAGGTCAAATATGCAGAGTTCTTATTTTAGTGCCAACATGTATCCTACAAACAGCTGTAGGATACATTCATGCAACTTTCAGATATCCTGGTATAGGGTCGCATAGCTCTTTGTTTGGAGGAGTTGGGCTGATGTGGAGTCTGGGAGCAGAGTGGCAGGGGAAAGACTGCAGGAAGTGCGTGGAGGTCTTTATCAACTAGAAACGGAATACACATATACCAGAATGAGGCTTCCCTATATAAGAACGCTGGTTTCTGGCTCTCCGTCAACTGTAAGCCCATTAAAACTTAATTCTCATTATTAAAGTTCTGTTATTGTTTGCAAATTATGTCTTCACCATATAAAGTTCCCAGGCAAGCAGTCCTAAGGCAGCGACTAAACTGTCTACATCTAAGGAGGAGTTGCCCAAAAGCCCAGACATTGTGTTGGCTGTGACTCTAAGGTATCCCCAGCTGATGCCTCCAAACTATGCATTGAATGCTTGAAGAAAATAGCTGGCAGTGATATTCCTTCACAATTTTTAAAGATTTCTTAGGATGGGTGAAGGCCTCCATTCAGGAGACCTTCACATCCATGCAACAGAGGCAGAGAGTATCTGATCCAGATGAAGATACTTCCCAATGCCTGGATGAGGAAGAACAACGGAGTATTATGGACATTCTAGATATTATGGATGCAGCTTCTATGGGCCATAAGAAACCTGTACCTTTTGTTTCCTATACATAGTTCCATACAAGAAACAATAAGATACGAATGGAACCAGGGAGACAAAAAGTCGGACATCTCTAAGTGAATGTTAAAGATGTAGCCTTTCTCTTGTGAGGAAACAACAAATTGGGTCACCCTGCCAAAAGTGGATGCAGCAGTGGCTCAAATCTCTAGACTAACAGCCATCCTCCTTGAAGACAGACTACTTTAATGGATGCCATGGATAAGCACGCTTAGTGCTTTGAAGAAGTAGTTTACTACGATCGGCCATAATTTTAAATCTTCCACAACCATGGCTTGTATCTTCAGAACCCTTAGAATTTGGTTAACAGAGGATGAAGATAAAATTGAGTCATCAGTCTTCAGGTCAAGATTACTTAAGGGACGTATCGTCAATCAAAGAGGTTGTAAATTTCTCCTGCGATGCCTATGCATTAAGGCATGGGAAGCAGACAAGCTGGTCTCTTTTTCTTTCCTAGAAAAAAATTTATTTGGAGATCAATTAGAAGATCTAATTTGAAAGTCATCTGGTGGGTAAAAAGTGCCTTTCTGCACATGAGAGAAAAACTAGGGGGTCTCCTCATCTGTCATCAGCCTATAGGAGGCAGTCCTTTCGAGAGGCAAGAAAACATACCTGGTAAGGTATAAGACCTTACCAGTACAGAGTCATACCTTTTCTATCTGACCTCAGCTTCTCAAGTCTTCACAAGGATGCTGGCAGTTGCCAAAGCTCATTTGAGGCAACAAGGAGTTCTTTCATTTCCATATCTGGACATCCTCCTTTTTATAGAATACTCAATACAGAGATCATACCAAACAATGAGACTCTCCCTATCCTACTTGATAAGCCTTAGTTGGCTTATCAATTACAGAAAAAGGATGACATTTACTTCTCGATATTTCCTTTTCTTCTGTGTCCCTCCGCGGCACTGAAATGTGGGTTTGGTCTTACACCAGCTGGGAGGAGGGACAATCTCCAAAAAGTTTAAAAGCTCCTCCCCACCCCTGACTGGCACTCATCTTTTGTCAGATCTAGGAGAAAACACAAAGAAGTTAATAGGCGTGGTGTGCCTTGGAGGAACACAGAAGAAAAAGAAATATTGAAAGGGTGAAATTCACCTTTCTTCTGTGTCCCAAACACTGCACTGAAATGTGGGATTGTATGCAGCCTCATAAAGAAGAATAAAAGAATAGTCTTACTACACAGGCAGCGATCCTGTCTGAAGTACCAAATCATGCGTCTACTGAAACCTGGACATAGACCTGATAATGCCTGATGAATGTCGAGAGAGAGGACCATGTTGCTGCCTTGCATAAGCAGTTGATACCGCTGCTGTGAATGCCCAAGATGTAGAAACTGCCCTGGTTGAGTGTGCCTTTAATCTTCTTTGGAGGGTCTAAACCAGCCCCCAAGTATGTGATCTTAATATGATCTCTAATACATCTAGCGATGGATGCCTTGGATGCAGCTGTCCCCTTGAATTTTCCTTGAACATGAACCAAAAGACTGTCTGTCTGATTTCCTGAACTGCTTGGTTCTCTTCAGGTAAATGGATCTGCAACACACCAGGTCCTTGTTATGCAACAGTTTTTCCTTTTCCATATTAGGATTGGGACAAAAAGAGGGCAGCACTATATCCTGATTCTGGGATCATGGGAACCAGAGGAAATACATAATCATCTTGAAGTCCCAAAGGAATCTCATGGCATCCTGACCTAGAGCTCGAGGGTGCTGCTGTCTGGGGGGGGAAACATCTGGCATTTCTTGTTTAAATTTGACGCCATCAAGTCCACTGTTGGGGCCCCCCATCTCTGAACGATCTGTTCGAATACTTTGTTTAGAGACCATTCCCACTGATCCAGCAGATTTCTGCTTGGGAAATCTGCCTGGCAATTCTGCTTTCCTGATACGTGTGATGCGTTGATTGCAATTAAGTTTTTCTTGGCCCATTTTAGCAACTTTCTTGCTTCTATGCTCATCAGTCTGCTTCACGTTCCTCCCAGGCTTCTGAGATGCAGGACTGCCACAATATTGTCTGACCGGATGTGTACTGGCTTCCCTTATTCTTAGAAGAAGCATCTGCCCCGCGACCCCTTCCCCCATGGTCTAAGCCATAATGCTCTTATTGAGGAAATAGATAAAGATGATGCTCTGGCCGATAACTGTGTCTAATGAAGCATCACAGTAAAATCCAACTGACTCTTTTATGGTAGCTACTTCTCTAATAAGATGAGATCTGGAAACAGACGATTCAATCTTTTCCTTCAACTCTTTGTACCAAAACAAACAAAAAAAAAAAAACCTTTTTCTTTTTATGCATTCTCCATTTTCCTATCCATGCAGTCTTTTAAGGAAGAACCATCCTCCATGGGGATCATGGTCTTTCTGGATAGCTGTGACACCGCTGCATCTACCTTTGGAAAATTAGACCAAGTTGCTGTATCCGCTTCATTGAATGGGTACATTTTCTGGAATTTCTTTGGGCCAAGCATGATGAGAGCGTTTCTAACTCATTCAGCTTTTTCTAGGTCCGAGACTGAATGATGGACTGGAAATAGTGGCACTGATTCCTTGCTGCCTAGGAAGGCAGTATCCATAACATCCAATTCCTTTTGAACATCTGTGAGCCCCAAAGCCTTCCTTACCTGCTTTAGGAAAGGTTCAGTTTTTTTCATATTAAGAGGTACCTTCTGTCACGGTATTCAGGCAAAGAAGGACAGACACAGTAATAAAATATAACCACCTTTATTAGAATATACAGTGATGATAATATATGAGATATAGCGATTTATAATATTCCACACAACCCCAGACCACCGGATGATAGGGCCCAAGCTCCTACCCAGAGCTGCACACTGTGCTATGACCTGCACTACTGCGAGGTACCGGAGACTAAAGGCAACAGGGAGCGAGAGTCGGACAGAACCGCGAGACAGAGGGAAACGGTCAGGCAGGCCGGAGAGCAGACAAGCCGGGATCGTACACGGAGCAAGTAAGTCAGCCAGAGCCACAGGTCAGAACTGATCTGGCTAGTCAGACAAGCTGAGGTCATACACAGAGTGGATTCTCAGATAAGCACAGGTCACAACGGAGCACAAGAGTAACTAACAGGAACACCACGTAAGGGCAATGAGGTTTAAAAAGGAGCAGGAGAAGGTGGGACCCAATTAGGCCACCCAGAATAGGCCCATAAACAAGCGTCCGTGCTAGTGCCTGTTACCTGATGTCAGCAACGAGGAAGTGGCCGGAGGCCATGCTGGCTGGCGGCCATACAGAGGTAGGACGCACAGGAACACTTAGCCTCTAAGGGAGACTGTGATACCTTCATCTGTAATTTCCACTTCCTTCTCAAAGGAATAATCTGACAGCCGAGCTGAAGCACTCTCCTGGTCTTCCAAATCCATTCGGAGAGAAGTACCCTCATCTTGTGTCATCTAGACGCTGTCTTTTCCTGGGACTAACAGACTGCTGCATGGAATTGAAAGTATCCTGCATGGATGCTTTCATCCATATTACAAAATCCTGAAACGGAGTCTGCATATTCTGCCCAGGTGTCTTCTTTAAAAATTCCTGGCACACTTGGAATCGGGTTGCCACCTTAACTTCACATAGAACGCAGTTTTTTTTTTTTTTTTTCTTTTTTGAGGATTTTTGTCCTCCTTGGCCTCTGCTGACACTTCCTCCTTGGAAGTAGAAAGCTTAGGACTAGTAGCCATGCTTAGATTCACTAAAACTTAACTTTTAATGATGAAATAAATTAACATAAATACAACTGCAACACATGGACTGACCAACCATTTCTTTAAATAGCAGAAGCCTGGCGTGCATTTCACACTGTAACGCAGAGGCCTGAAATGCATTGCCACCAAAATAACACACAAAAACTCCAAACTCTTACCTTGCTGTAAGAATCTCGGCTCTGCAAGGGTCCCACTGGGCCGGCTGAAACTCTGCCTGGCTTCTCTGTTGCTTCTTTTCCTGCGTTCCAACTCCTCACAAGCGGAATTTCCGGTCCTCATTCACCCGACGGCGGAGAGAGAGAGCCATATGTCCCTAAGCGTCACAGCCTCCTCTTGGCTGGCACGAGCAAGAAGGCCGAGGATAAACTGTGCAGAGAACCTGTGGTTGCGACTCCAGTAGGCTAAAACAATATAAAAAAAACTTGCCACAATACTTAACAAAAAATCGTTTGTGCTGCCTCGCAGCACCCCCAACCCAGCTGGCAGGACCAAAAATAAAGACTGCTGGTCAGGGATGGGGAGAAGCTTTTAAACTTTTTGGTGGTTGGTCCTACACCATCTGGGAGGAAGGACAAACCCACATTTCAGTGCAGTGTGTGGGACACAGAAGGAAGCCATCACAGAATTTGACCAAAAAAAAGAAAATACAAAAATCAATAGGTACCACTGGAGGTACAAATCCACCAGTCCACCTATTTTTGCTTGAATGTTAACAAGCATTATAGACGCACGCCTCTTAACCTGAAGCAAATAGGTTTGTTAATCTTCACATATAATAGAATCAACTGTAATACATATAGGAATTAAAACATTAAAATCCAATATTCTTTAAATAATCGTGTACATGTATTAGTATACAAAACCAAAGTCCTGAGCACTGTACTTTGCTGCTTATCTGATGCAGGTTTGGATCCCCCGCTATAACACCATCTATAGATACAAAACAAAAAGAACAGCCGGCACAGAAGATCCTCTGAGTGTAGTAGTTTTTTGATCTTAAGCTTGATCCGACACCTTTCACCCTTGTGCTGGTAACAATTGGGTACTCACATATATTTGAGGCCTTAATTCTGCCTCTAAGAATATATAGTCTTCCCAGTATATACCCTAGGTTCGGTATTCTTGTCCTTCAGTCTCTTTAAAGGGGAACTACCACCCCGCAAAAACTTTAATTAAGTCTTCATCTGGCGATGAAGACTTAATTAATGTAAAGTTTTTGCGGGGTGGTAGTTCCCCTTTAAGCCTCCAGTTACTTGTGGATATCTAGGGCGTTTATGTGGTCCCACATTAGTTAAATATGCATTTAATCACTCCAACCACAAACAATTCTTATTACCTCTGTAAACTCGCAACAGCTTTGGGACTTTACAGGAAACATATAACCAACAGGATCAAATTCCTTTAAATGCAAGAGCTTTTATTTGAGCTAACCAGCTCTTAAGGAATACAAATGCTAGTACACAAAAATATACGGGCAATAAAAACTCAAACTCAAAACAATAGATCATTCAACGCGTTTCATGGCGCCACCGGTCACTTCCTCAGGAGTAAAAATCACACCTGAATCTTGCTGCTTACACCCTTATATTTATACCTTCATTAAGACTCTTCATTCAGTTTGCGTCAATTCTGTTCCTTGATTACTGGGCAAATACAGGTCACTTCTGTGTTACTCCCATAAAACTACTACACTCAGGATCTTCTACACCGGCTATTCTTTGTTTTGTATCTACAGAATCCGACCTTACTGGGCATAGACTTCAATACCAAAAAGGGTCTTGCAACACTGTCTCTCGACAAACCAGGTTAAAGCAGGAAGTGTCTATGTATGTTCAAAAACAGTATCGGACCACCAAGGGATTCTCCAGGCTCCTGGGACATTTGAACTCCGCAGTTCAGATTGTGCCCTGGACTATAGCCCATTTAAGGGAGAACCACTAAAACTTCTTGAAGCTTTGGAAAAAGGACACATCAGATTATCTACCCAAAATTCCAGTCCTGATCTCAACCAGGAAAGAATTAAATTGGTGAATGAAGTCAGCCAGCCTCCAAAAAGGGAGAACATTGCAGGGCAGGGAATGGGAAATCCTAACCACAGGTGCCAGCAAAACAGGCTGGGGAGGGGGTTTGGAGAAACCGGTCTGTCAAAGGCCGTTGGAAAAAGGAACAAACATCTAGAGATGAAAGTAGTGTGGAACTACCTCTACAATCTAAAACACAAATTGATCGGTTCACTGGTACTAATCAGATCTGACAATGTAGCCACTGTCGGATACTTCCTCAACAAGGAAGATCACCAAGAGTCCCAGTCTAAGCATGTTCTCTGTTTAAATCCTATTTTGGACAGAGAAACACTTGTCAGCCTTAACTGGCTCACACATATAAGGAATATCCTACTGGCATGTTGATTTCCAGAGCAGAAGAATGTTCGACCTAGGAGAATGGTCTCCAAAGATGGAAATATTCAAAGACATTGTAACACAATGGGGCAATCTGGACATTGATCTGATTTTCCTCAAACCCAAAATGCTCAGTGTTTCTCTCCAGAGTGAGAACAAAAAAAGCAGTGAGTCAAGATTCCCTGAAGTGGACGTGGAATTTTCCACTGGCGTGTGCTTTTTTTCCTCCCATTCCCATACGCCCCTGTGCTTCTTACCTCTGTATGGCCTCTGGCCACTTCCTCATTGCTGACATCGGGTAACGGGCACTAGCACAGACGCCTGTTTATGGGCCTATTCTGGGTGGCCTAATTGGGTCCCGCTTCCTTCTGCTTCTTTGTAATCCTCCTTGGGGCTAGAAGTCATTGCCCTTATGTGGTGTTACTGACAGTATCGGCTTGCTCCGTTTTGATCCGTGCCTGTCTGAGTAGTCGGTCCGTGTATGACCCTGGCTTGTCTGACTACCCCACCAGTGCTGACCCCTGGGCCTGTCTGTGGTTTCACTACGTTTAGTCCCCGGTGTGCCTACCTTGGGCACCGGCTTCTGACTCGCTCTGTGTAGTCTTTGGTGTACTTGCCTATTGGCTCCGTGTACTCTTCGCTTGTCAGGTCATTGGCCCTGGCCACGATCTGTGACTGTTACTGCCTATTCGCTGCCTCGATCACGAGACCTAAAATAGTCCTACACTCCATTGTTAATATGGTGGTCTCCTCTGGCCTTTGTCTGAAGTCCCTACACAGTGCAGTGCACCGCACTGTGCGCAGCTCCCGGTGAAGCCTGGTGCCCAGTCCTTCAAGGTCTGAGATTGTATGGGCTATTATCTATATTGCTGCATTTTCAATAAAGGTGGTTAAATTTTATACTGTGTCTGTCATTATTTGCCTGGTTACTGTGACATGATGGAAATCGTCGGGAAAGTCTCGGGTCCAGTATGGGATTTAAAGGGATAGTAATGGCAGAATAAAAGTGCATCTCCGATCCTTCTATAAGGAGGATCATTTAACGCTGTAATTCAATATTGTTTTGTAGTTCAAGGGTAAATCAATTGAAAAGGATCCCACTCCCTCCTCTTTTACTTATGTTGTGCTGCTTCTCTGAGCCAGCCAGATGGAGTGCAGTGAAGCTCAATCTTCAATGAGCATAAGAAAAATCCTGCCCGCCTCCTGTCAAGGGGGGAGGGGTGCGCAGGGTTTTCCTTATACTCAGAGGATGTCCCTCGCTGCGTGCTGCCTGGTCCCACTACCGGATTCCACACCTGGGGGGAGGAGGCTAAGGGTAGTTAAAAGGGGCAGGAGGGGAATCCTTTATAATTGATTTACTCTTGAACTACAAAATATAAACTATTGAAATACAGCATTACATGATCCTCTTTTTATATGAGGATCAACTGGAGCTGCATTTTCATTCTGCTATTACAATCCCTTTAAACTTTGTTTTAAAACAGTTATCCTTACTAGGCAGTTTTGAACCCCCTGGAATTTGTATCCCTGAAGAACATGACTCTTAAAACTTTTCCTGACAGCCATTACATCGGATAGAAGGGGGAGTGAATTACAGGCCCTATTTTGCTCAGCACCTTATTTAGCTTTCCATCAATATAAGGTGGTATTAAAGTGGCACTATCATGCAAATTAAAGTGCCCCCAATTAATTTATACCATAGCATTAAGCCAGTTTTACAGACGTGTGTGTGTGTGTGTGTATGTGTGTATGTGTATATAATATATATATCTCAGCACACATCTGGATGACCATCCGTATCAGCATTTGACCTGATGAAGGCCCATGAGAGGACTGAAAACATTTGGTTTTCATGATGATACTGATGGAATAATTAATTATACTCGTCCAGATGTTTGCTGTCTCACTCGACAACCAGGGGAGTCCCCAGGCTGCGTACATACATATATTCATTATTAAGGGACGTGCACCATTTATCTAATCGATTTATACTTGATCTGTGCCACTGCCTTGATCTTTTTTTCTCATATATTTATTAATGGAAAAATCTTGTAATAACATGATTTTTGAGAGCTTTAACCCCTTAGTGACGCCGTCACTTAACGCCCGTCTAACATATTTTTTTTTTTTTTTTTTTTTTTACAAAGAATCCGGAGTCCCCGAACGGCGCGCAGCCGCGCGGGGAGCCGGATTTCCGGGACGTACATGTACGTCCTCTGTCACTAAGTGACAGCCACACAGGACGTACATGTACGTCCTGTGTCACGAAGGGGTTAACCAATGTTTTTGTTGTTCATTCTCTATTTAAAACAATAATTTGTCATTTGATCCAAATTGGCACCGCCTCTCCCTCAAACTGCCACTCCCTGCCATTCAAGTACTGGCGAGTTTGCATATACGGACATAAATATCGCTATATATCTTGTATACAATGGTTGTAAATAAAGAATGCCTAGTAAGACTCAGGTAATTTTGAAAGCCCTTTCTAAATCACCCAAGTAATTATAAATTATTAGTTCTACTTTAAAAGCATGGCCACCAGAAGTGCCACAATGTAAAAAAAAAAAACCAAAAAAAAAAAAAAAAAAAACAAACCTAAGCAAAAACGAACAGACTGGCCACTGCGCTGTAGGTGCTTTTGCAGGACACAGGAATTCTGGTAGGTGGGGGGGGGGGGGGAGTGTCCCCCCCAAAAGCCCCTATCTTTTGTAATATGCCCGGCCTCCAGGAGGAGGGACTCAACCTCATGTTACCAGTGCCCCATATTGGATGCAAGAGAAAAAAACATTTTTTAACCAAATCTCTTCGGATAGGGCTGTAAATGTTTACTTTTACATTAAAATATATATTTACAGCCCTATCCTAAGACCTTTTGTTACAAACAAAAAAAAAAGCTCTCAAATGTACAATGTTGGAGATCTCTCTAGAATCCATTCAGAGCAGCTAGAATTTTAATCTGTTCTGTGTAGTGTAGTTTGTTTCTCAGTATTTTTCCTATTTACCCATAGTCTCAGGGGCATTCTAATTGTTCATATTGATCCATGTTTCATAGATAAAAATGTCTTTTAATCTTGAGTGCCAGAGAGGTATGCTTCGTACCCCCACTGGCACTCAAAGGTAATGCAGACTGGGGTGGTGGCATGTTTGTTATTTAACTTTGTGTGTCTTTCTTTCAGATTGTTCCAGTGTGGGAGAACAAGCCATGTGGCTCTGCACGTAGCCTTGTTAGAAGAATTGGGTCCCACCTTCCATTGAAGCCATGTGCCAGAGCTTGTTTTGAGGTAATTATGGATTCTAATGCTGGGATTTGACTTCTAAAATTTCTTTTAGGCATGGGCAGACATTTTTGTAGGTGGGAGAACAAAATCATAATATGACCCTCAGGCCAGCACTTTCATCCTCTGTTTATTTGGAGGGGGCAAATGTGTGTAGTGTGCCCTTGAAATCAAGTCCAAAGCACATAAAGCTGTGATTGTCCAGATATTTATAATTGTAACATGGTACTGTTTCCTACCTGCCTGCCTTCTGCAGAAGGATCCAGCCCAATAATAGAGTGCTGTTCTGTTTCCTGATTTGCACAGGTGCAATCATATAAACATATACAGAACTGTTTAGTTTAACCCCTTAAGGACCGGTGGTCACGGGACATTTCCCATAATGACCGCATAGGGGCACTTTGACGCGCCGGTACACATGACCTGTCACGTGTATCGGCGCGTCACTATGGGGCTTGAAAGAGATCACTCCGATCTTGGAGCGGTCTATTTCATGCCCTATTTTTACTTACAGCGCTCCCGGTAGAGCGCTGTAAGTAAAAAGTACGTGACGTACCATGACCGTCATCGGTCCTTGAGTAGTTCAAGGACCGTGACGGTCCTGGTACGTCAAGGGTCCTTAAGGGGTTAATCCTTGAATCATTTCTTCATTGAGTTGTATAACAAGCACACAAGGAGTCCTTAATGGCTTTGGTGTCTAGCTGGCTAGTGCAGTGAATTTTGACATTACTAAAATTTAATTTGTTAAAACCCCACTTAAATACATTGGGCGCGCTTGGTTTGCTCCAGAATTACTCCACTTATTGGGGCATCAGCCTCACTATCTTCTGTTATGTTTTCTTCAGTCCAGTTCAGCTTGTGGCTCATCCATCATGTTTACTAACGCAGAGGTTTTCAAGCTGAACATGCTTTCAGGATCTCATCCCAGAAAACAAAAACCATTCAGTCTGATTGATCTTCCTGTGTTCATATGAGAATATTTAGAAAATCTACCCTGTTGGTGGTTTACATTGATCAACTTTACAATTCTTCTTTTCCATGTACAGTTAGGGAAAAAAAATTACTTGATCCCCTGCTGATTTTGTACGTTTGCCCACTGACAAAGAAATGATCAGTCTATAATTTTAATGGTTTGTTTGAACAGTGAGAGACAGAATAGCAACAAAAAAAATCCAGAAAAACCCATTTCAAGAAAGTTATAAATTGATTTGCATTTTACTGCGTAAAATAAGTGTTTGACCCCTTTGCAAAACATGCCTTAGTACTTGGAGGCAAAACTGTTGTTGGCCACCAGGTTTGCACACATCTCAGGAGGGATTTTGTCCAACTCCTTTTTGCATATCCTCTCCAAGTCATTAAGATTTCGAGGCTGACAATTGGCAACTCGAATCTTCAGCTCCCTCCACAGATTTTCTTTGGGATTAATGTCTGGAGACTGGGTAGGCCACTCCAGGACCTTTAATGTGCTTCTTCTTGAGCCGCTCCTTTGTTGCCTTGGCCGTGTGTTTTGGGTCATTTGACATGCTGGAATACCCATCCACGACCCATTTTCAATGCCCTGGCTGAGGGAAGGAGGTTCTCTCACCCAAGATTTGATTGTACATGGCCCCCTCCATCGTCCCTTTGATGCGGTGAAGTTGTCTTGTCCCCGTAGCAGAAAAACCCCCCAAAGCATAATGTTTCCATCTCCATGTTTGATGGTGGGGTTGGTGTTCTTGGAGTCATAGGCAGCATTCCTCCTCCTCCAAACACGGCGAGTTTAGTTGATGCCAAAGAGCTCGATTTTGGTCTCATCTGACCACAACACTTTCACCCAGTTCTCCTCTGAATCATACAGATGTTCACTCGCAAACTTCAGACAGGCCTGTACATGTGCTTTCTTGAGCAGGGGGACCTTGTTGGCGCTGCAGGATTTCAGTCCTTTGGCGTAGTGTGTTACCAATTGTTTTCTTGGTGACTATGGTCCCAGCTGCCTTGAGATCATTGACAAGATCCTCCTGTGTAGTTCTGGGCTGATTCCTCACCGTTCTTATGATTAATGAAATGCCACAAGGTGAAATCTTGCTTGGAGCCCTAGACCGAGGGAGATTGACAGTTATTTTGTGTTTTTTCTATTTGCAAATAATCGCACCAACTGTTGTCACCTTCTCACCAAGCTGCTTGGCAATAGTCTTGTAGCCCATTCCAGCCTTGTGTACGTCTACAATCTTGTCCCTGGCATCCTTGGACAGCTTTTTGGTCTTGGCCATGTTGGAGAGTTTGGAATCTGATTGATTGATTGATTGCTTCTGTGGACAGATGTCATCTATACAGGTAACAAGCTGAGATTAGAAGCACTCCCTTTAACAGAATGCTCCTAATCTCAGTTTGTTACCTGTATAAAAGATACCTGGGAGTCAGAAATCTTTCTGATTGATAGGGGTCAAATACTTACTTCACTCAGTAAAATGCAAATCAATTTATAACTTTTTTGAAATGCATTTTTCTGGATTTTGTTGTTGTTGTTCTGTCTCTCACTGTTCAAATAAACCTACATTAAAATTATAGACTGATCATTTCTTTGTCAATGGGCAAAAGTACAAAATCAGCAGGGTACTAAATCATTTTTTCCCTAACTGAAGCTATATTGCAAATTAAAATGTTACAAACCATTAAATTATTTTAAATGACATTTTGGATGGATCCATCAATATTTTACTGCAAATCAAATACATAAAATGTAAATGAAGGGAATAGAAAGGGCAACATAGGAGCAATGCTTGGTCACATTTTGATATAGGAATATTCATCTGTCACAATATTAAAGGAGATATAACCTCACCAACAATAACTGTGACCAAAAAATTCCAATGGCTCATATTAATTTTACCTTTGATCTAAAGATAATCTATTTAATCAGTCTTGGAGGAGCACCTGACAGTTGCTAACAGGAACAAAGGACACCTGTTCTGCCCACTGTATGTAGTGCAGTTCTTTACAATGCTTTGAGTACTCTTTTTGGTCCTTAAAGCATTAAGGTGGAACTGTCACCTTAAAACAACGTTTGGGCAATTTTAAAATCTCTTTCAAAAAAGCCCACATGTCTGTCTATACACTATTAGAACGTTAGACAAAGCTTAAAGGTATAGTAATGTTTCATAATAAAAGCAACTCTAATTAAACATCATAGTATTTGGGCCTTGGAGAGTGTTATTAAAATTTTGTCAGAGTTGTAGTTCAAGAGTAATTGAAGGATAAAGTATCCCCCTCCCACCCCTTTTACTGATGTAACACTGTTCAGCCAGAGCAGAAGGGCGGTGCCCAGGTAGATTGCAGAGAGGGACAATCTTCAATTAAGATAAGGGAAAAAGCTGAAAACTTGTCAAGGGGAGCAGGGTTTTCATTTTCTCATAGGAAGAAGATTGTCCCCTGCTGTTATCTGTCTGGTCTAGCAACCAGATTCCACATCTGAGAAGAGATGGCTTACACTAGGTAAAAGGGGCGGGAGGGGGATACTTTATTATTCAATTACTCTTGAACTACAACTCTGACAGTATTGAAATAACACTCTCTATGGCTCAAATACTATGAAGATTAATTGGAGCTTCTGTTTTTGTGAAACATTACTATCCCTTTAAAAAATACCTGCTTATATGAGTGCAAGGAAGCTATCCTATAGATATTTAACAATGGGGAAGGTATCTTCTATGTTATGGAAAACCCTGGGGGTTGTATACTAAGGTGTGCCAAAAAGGTGTTTATGCTGAGATTACTTCTCCAGTGATAGCATGTCTCCAATTCCAATGTTATTCTATGGAGCCGATGCTCTACAACTTGAATTTGGAGAAATATTGGTGCATTGTCTCCATAAAATATCTTAGGACTTGGAGAGTTTAGAACACTGGAGAAATGGTCACCTCTTTATCACCCATTAGTGCATCTCCCTCTCCCCATCTACCTACCACTCATTATCAAAGCGTCTCTGCAGACAACCCCATTGTAGTTAACATATCCATTACCAAAGAGGTGTGCAGTTTTCTTTGCACAGTTATCTGATGATTGCACACACCTAACTCTCAAAGGATTTAAACCTTGAGGTGTGTGCCTTGTAATTATAAAAACATTAATAGAACAAACATTATATCACCACAAATATTCCGTATATAACATTGTTTTACAATTTTTATTATTATTATTACTCCTTTCACTACTCCTATACAGAAAGGTGATTCTTCTTTTACTGGAAATGGCTGCTGTAGCCTGTTTTGCAGCTGGTGGGTTAAATCTGTTGTTGCAATGACTGCTTTCTCTTACAGTTCAGCAGAATTTCACTTCAGTCTTGTATATTTATACTTTCAGATGGCACTTTATAATGCACTTTAGTTTCTCTGTATGAAAATTTTGCAAGATATTGTTTGAAATGAGTTGCAATTTGTACATACATGACTCTATCTACAGAGGACATACTGTAAAATCTCGGGTATAATACGCACAATTTTGACCCTCTTCACCTTGTGAAGTTGGGGGTGCGTATTATACACGAGAAAAAAAAAAAAAAAGCCCATGTATTTATGCTCTTCCACCCACCAAAATCTGCTCCTTTTCCTCTCCTGCTACTCGCCTCCTCCAGAATCTTCTGTGATAGCTTCACAGCTGGTGGCATGCTTGCATATGCCACCCGCTTCCAGCAATGTCCTAATAGGACCTTTTAATTTACGCCAATGGTAATGCCCTTTGAGGACCTAAAGGACCTTGCAGGGAAATACCATAGATCCAATGCACAGAGATCTATGTATTGGCTCTAGGCTCTTCCCCTGCGAGGACCTTGAGGTCCTCAAAGGGCATCACCATTGGCTTAAATTAAAAGGTCCTCACAGGGCATTGCTGGAAACAGGTGACATGCAAGCATGCCACCCACTATGAAGCTATCACAGATGACTCCAGAGGGGTTGAGTAGCAGGAGGGTAATCTGGGAGCAGACTGAGGTGATGCATACATATACAAAAGTGTGTGTGTGTGTGTGTGTGTGTGTGTGTGTGTATAGATATATAATAAATATATATATTATATAGATATAGAGAGAGAAAACAAGGAATACTGAGTATAATTTACACCTGCATATTATACACAGGTGCATATTATACCAGGGATTTTATGGTAAGGGTAAAGTGTGGAAATTGGTAATGCAGTAAGTGTCCTAGTCACTGCTGCACATGACCATTTTCCTTCTTCAAATTCTCTTCAACCCTTTGAGAGCCAGTGGGGGTGAGAAGTGTGTTGCACCTTCTTCCAATCAATGGTTAAACAGGAATGGTTATTTATATATATATGTGTGTATATGTATATATGTGTATATATATATGTATGTATATATGTATATGTATATATATGTATATATATTTTTTTTATGGCATGGGAAGAGGAGTCATGGGGATCCCCTCTGCCTGATCAGCATCAGATCCACATTTGGACATGGGGAGAGGATGATTTGGGGAAATCCTCTCTTCCTGGATCAGTTTCTAAATGCATTTAACCTTTTCAGTGCCAGTGAACTGTGAAATGCATTACTCATACATGGAATGCAAATGGGTTAAAGTTGTTTTTGGCTTGAATATGAGGGAGATGACCAAATTTGTGTAATCAGTTGATTTAAAAAAAAAAAAAAAAAAAAAAAAGTGCCAGTGTCTGTCATGTCCACTTCCTTGGGCATGACATCCAGGACCGTTTGAATGAACAAAAGCAATTTTGCAAAATGCGTATATGCCATTAGGACTTCCTGGCCATAGTAAGATACTTATGGAGAGGGGGAAGATATTATTCAAATTTGTTACATACTATCACCAAAAAAAAAAAAATGTGGTTATATAATTTTAACCCTTTGAGTGCCAATGGGTTAAATGTGTAATTCCAGCTAGCATCTGTAAAAATTTAGTTTGAGCCCTGAAATCTAGTCCTAAACTTGTTAGTAATGCATGTGTAGAATGTCCAGTATCATTCTCTGTTAATATTTAGGACAATCCAACAGTTCACTCTTTCAGTACGTTTTTGCTTGTTCACAGGTGATTAATTGTTGGTCATTTTAATCGCACTACTAGTTTTTTACTGTATTTCCTCGAAATATAAGGCAATGTTTTATTTTCAAGCAAAAGGGAAAATTAACACCTACCCTCCCCGCAACCACAAGATATAGTAATCCTGCCAGAAAGAGTCATGTCCACCTGCCTGGACATTTGATACAAAACAAATTCAAGTTGAAGGAACAAGAGCAGAACTCCTACCGGACATTAGGATTTTTAAACCAAGGTGCAAAGGCAAAATTCATAGTGACCATTAGGATTTTCTGGCCATAGTATAGTAATGAGGGAGAGTTATTAGTAAGATGTTAGTGTTGATTTAATATTATGAAACTCAACTGTTCTAGTATAATTTCCTTTTAGGCACTTCCTAGTGGTTCCGAGTTTTATTTAACGAACACACCGATGGTCCCTACATTAGCTGATATTAAGTGGATCGCAGCAGATGATGACGAAACATATGCAAGAGTGAGGTAATTAATTTATTATCACTTTTATAAGGTGCTGAAATACTACTTAGCTTTGTACACTTTTGTTAGACTCAAAAGTCTCTTACATTGTATGTGGAGCACACAAACCAAGTGGTCAGGGCACTTAAACAAAACAGTCTTTGAGACAGACTCCTTCTTATCCTCTTTATGCTCAATTTTAAAGGGATAGTAATGTTTCATAACAAAAGCAGCTCTAATTAATCATCATAGTATTTGGACCTTGGAGAGTGTTATTTCATTTCTGTCAGAGTTGTAGTTCAAGAGTAATTCAATGACAAAGTATCCTCCTTCCGCCCCTTTTACTGATATAACACTGCTCACCTCAGAGCAGCAGGGAGCGTCCATGTAGATTGCAGAGAGGGGACAATCTTCAATTAAGATAAGAGAAAAAGCTGAGAAACCTGTCAAGGGGGCCAGGGTTTTCATTATTCTCACAGTAGAATATTGACCCTTGATCTGAGCTGTCTGGTCTATGGACTGGATTCCACATCTGAGGAGTGGGGGCTTACACTAGGTAAAAGGGGCGGAAGGTGGAATCTTTATTGTTCAATTACTCTTGAACTACAATTCTCACAGAATTGAAATAACACTCTCCATGGCTCAATTACTATGAAGATTAATTGTAGCTGCTGTTTTTGTGTAACATTACTATCACTTTAAAAGTGATCTTACAGGAGGTGCATTGGCAAAGCATCTCTCCAAGTTAGCCTTCCTTTTTTTTTTTTTTTTTCTTTTCTTTTCTCCTAGGGCTGTATTATCCCCCATAAGGTAGGCTCTTGTTCCTGGCTTCCTTTGGAATGATTGACCAGTGCATAGGCTTTCAGGAACAGAGTCTGTGGAGTTTAGTTTGTTTTATGAGCTCGTTTTCCTCATGGCTTCTGTGAAGCTTCTCTATTTGTAGAGGAGTCAAGGGGATTCTCTGAGTACACAGGTCCTGTGAGTTTGTCCCGATTTCTCTGTCTGACATTTGTGAGTAACATAAGGGTGCTCCCACTGCTGAAAGATGCATGTTTCCAGAGTTATTACAGTTTAAACCCATTTATTTACATTAGCAGTGCCCTCTAATTATCAAATTCCAGTTGTTTCTCCTGTTACATTCTAATGGAGAGGAAAGTCAGTAACTTACAGTTCTCCATAGAATGTGATAGAAACTGCAAAGTCACTTCCTGTCAGAACTATCAGGAAGTAAACACAGTAAATTCACTTCCTGATTATTTGAACTTTTGTAACATCTGACTAAAATAACTGACAGCAGTGGGTGAGACCTTGTTTTACTTGGCAGGAATAGATCTATAAAAGTTTACTGCTCCTTTATCAACTAAACACTCTATCACCCTCTAGAATGCTAGAATGGCTTTTGCAGTGCATTGGAGATGTCTCTACCATCCATGGTGTTAACAAAATATCAGTATCAAATATACAGGAATACTAGTACTTTGCTTAGCAAATGTGTTCTGTGGAATCCATTGTACTAGTTCAGTAAACCCTGAAGTTCCACAGAACATAGTTTGAGGACTACTGATATAAAGTATAAACTTTTGGGGTCACTCTTTGCTCCTTCTGGACCATAGTGAGTTATCAAAAAATCTGAAACATTGGCATGGATGTGAGCAGTGTATTACTTCTTGAAAATATCCCTTTTTCTTCTAAATTCACATGATCACATCTAAATAATTGTGTTTTTATGTATGTGAATACCTTACCAGATGTTCTGTTTTATAATTCTGCCATAGGAGCGACACAAGACCTCTGAAACATAAGTGGAGGCCAAGCCCCCTTCTAGTGATGCAGAGAAATTCGTCTGTCCCCAATCTGAAAATGAAAGAAGAAAAAATGTATTGTTTAAAGAAAACAGGCTTGTCCTTAAACCATTCTGCAGATCTACAAGATGAGCTGAGTCTTCTGAGAAGTCAGATAGCTAGAATTGTTGCTTCAGATTCAGGTATTGGCGTTAATCCTGTTTTTGTGAGCTTTAGTTACTTGCGTTTGACCAGATATGTTTAACACCTTCTTGGTTTTTGAATGGCTCAATAGAAGCGCTGCATAGAAGAAAAAGAGCCTAGAAGCACCATCACTTACAAAATTGCATACTTCTCTGTGGCAAACCCAGTATTTGCACAGTGGGGATTCTAGAAATAAAATAAGTTTTAATTAACAGCACTTAAACTTTGTTTTGTATGTCTGCAATGGACAAAAGGTAAGAAATTGTGAGATAAAAGTAGTAACTGATTTCTAGCTGCCACTCTCCCACCATTATATTGCCCCTGTCACAGCGGAAACACAAAACATTGGAAGTGTTCCAATGAAGTATTTATTTCTAAATAGCTCTGTATCCGCTCTGTTGAAGAGCCACCAGACGTCCCCGGGACTGGAATCTCCTGCTGTCGGCTAGAGAGCTGACTTGCCTGAAACAGCTTGGAGGGGTGAACTTTAGCCAGTTATATCTCTCAAACTATAAAGGTTGAGAGATAAGACTTACATTCATGTAATTATGTTTTCCTCTGTGTCCGATCCACAGCATACTATGGGCAATTGGCTCTGCCTCTAAGCTAGTTGGACCAATCGATAATTATCAAGTGTGTGAACATCCTCCCCTCTGCAATTATTTGGTCCTACTCAAGATCTCCCTCCCCCCTCTCTCTCTCCCTCCCTCCCTCCCCCTCTCTCTTTCCCTCCCCCTCTCTCTCTCCCTCCCCCTCTCTCTCTCTCTCTCTCTCTTCCCCCCCCCCCTCTCTCTCTCCCCCCCCCTCTCTCCTTAAAACAAGTTTTCTTATTTTCCCATGGGGGGTCTTGTCTCACCGCGGCCCACATACTTTCTTCCTCTGCATCATGCTATGGCAAGAAGACGCGATCCGGAGACCTTTGCCCCATCTGCGACCGGAAGAACGCCGAAGGTTTAGGAGAACCAAAACCGGAAGTGACGTTTGCGTTTCACGAGTGGAATGCAGGAAGCTACCTGGCGTCTTCCTCCTCGTGTGTATTGGAGGGTATTTTAGCTCGGCAGGAAAGAGGGTCTTCAGGAGGATCGTGAGTTTTTATATATAATATATATATATATATATATATATATATATATATATATATATATATATATATATATATAAAAATATAATATACTTTTTACTGCATTTATGCTTGTATTCTCTGCAAACAATCCAGAAATAGAGCTGTTACTCTGCTTATCATAGGATGTATTGAGTATTGCGCATTGATATTTGTGCTTATAATGTCTGACGCTAAAGGAGAAAAAGAGCCTTCTAAGGAAGAAAAGACTGCTGTAAAAACTAAATACTGTGCAGGCTGCGATCAGAAACTACCCCTCTCTGATCCTTCAAAGTTATGTCCTAACTGCTTAAAACGTGCCTCTGGCAGCGAAGTACCTACACAGTTCCAGGATTTTTTGAACTGGATGAAGGTCTCCATGCAGGAGACCTTCTCAACTATGCAGGACTCCGCTAGAAAAAGATCCAGAGTTTCAGACCCAGATGAAGGTCCATCCCGTCTGCAGGAATATGAAGAAGAAAGTATTGTTGAATTGGAATCTGCAGGTTCTTCAGCTCAACAGCCTAGCAATGAAAATCCTGCTCTGGGCGGAGAAACATCTGTTAGCCTTAACAGTATCTCACTTATCAGGCCACCTGAACATCCAGGCAGACTTCCTCATCCGGACAAAGCTACACCCAGGAGAATGGAGCCTAAACAGACAGGTGTTCCTATCCCTAACACAGACCCTGGGATCCCCATCAATAGATCTCATGGCCACAGCCCAGTACAGACCGTGTCAACTCTACCTATCCAATTGGGCAGAAAAACAGTCGGCTGGACAGGACGCCCTAAGCATTCCTTGGACGTTCACACTAGCTTACATTTTTCCACCCATTCCTCTCCTAGCAGAGGTCATAAGAAAAGTAAGAACGGACAGGGCCAATGTCATACTCATAGCCCCAAACTAGCTGAGAAATTTATGGTACGCAGACCTCCTGCAGCTATCCGTCTGTCCTCCAGTTCCTTCCAGACATCCCACACTTGCTGAATCAGGGACCAATCTTACATCCCAATCCAGCCGCCTTCCAGCTCAAGGCTTGGAGGCTGAACAGGTATCTTTAGCTTTCCAAGATCTTTCTGAGTCTGACATTAATAACATCTTGCAAGGCAGACGTCCTTCTACTACTTAGATCTATTACAGGGTCTGGGCCATATTCCATCTCTGGTGTACCTCTCAAGGTCTAACTAGACAGTCTATTTCTGCTCCACAATTCCTGAATTTTTTTACAAACAGGCTTCCAAAAAGGGTTACGACTGTCGTCATTAAAAGTTCAGCTCTCAGCCCATTCAGCTGTCCTCGCCATCCCCTACGCTGAAAAATTTCTAATAAAGAAATACATGACAGCAATATCTAAAATAAAGCCCACCATACTTGACACTGTTCCTTCCTGGGATCTTAACCTGGTTTTACAGCAGCTTTCTTCCCACCCCTTTTTCGAACCATTGGATTCTGTTTCCATGAAGCACCTTGCTCTAAAAACCAGTGCTTCTTACGGCAGTGACTAAGGCTTGCAGAGTTGGGGAACGTCAGGCCCTAATGGCTACTGCCCCTTGCCTGATATTTCATCAGGACAAAGTAGTACTGCGTCTGAACCCTGCATTCCGCTCTAAGGTTATATCCCAGTTCCATTTAAACCAGGAGATTGTGCTTCCATTATTCTGCTCTAACCCAACTGGTGACCTGAAGAGGCTCCTCCACAGTCTCGACCTTGTACACTGTCTCCAAATTTATCTCAGGCGCACCCAACTCATTTGGGAAATGGATTCCTTATTTGTCCATAATTTCAGGAAATTTAAAGGATGTGCAGCATCGAAGCCCTCTATTTCCTGAAGGACAAGAAGTTGTATTATCCTTGCTTATGAATCCGCCGACAACCTCCATTGGGAATTAAGGCCCACTCAACCAGGGCCATATCTACCTCTTAGGCACAGAAAGCAGCAGCTTCCCCTGAAGAGATATGTAAAGCTGCAACCTGGTCCTCTGTCTCAACCTTTGTGAAGCACTACAAACTGGATCTCCAAGCATCTGCAGATGCTACATTTGGCAGAAAGGTGCTGGAGGCAGCCATATCCACCTAACAAACTTCTCTTCAGGGACCCTCCCTATGTACACTGGGTACTGCTCTGGTAAGTCCTATAGTATGCCGTAGATCGGACATAGAGGAAAAGGTGAAATTTACTCACCAATATTTGTTTTTCCTCTGTGTCCTTCCACGGCAACCCACACGGTTATATATATATTTGGTACATTTATTGTTCCAAATTAATACCTTTTAGCAATACTAGTTTCTATAGGTATTTGCTTATGATCATAATGTTAACTCGGCTAACCATCTTTTCTTCTTGCAGCTTGGACAAAAGTATAACTGCAGAGGGAAGGATGTTCACACACTTTATAATTTTCGATTGGTCCTACCAGCTGGGAGGCGGAGCCAGTTGCCCATAGTATGCCGTGGAAGGACACAGAGGAAAAACAAATATCGGTGAACAAATTTCACCTTTTTTTAAAGCCTACAATATTAAACTTAAAATAAAACATTACTATCCCTTTAAAGTTGCACAAGTAAAAGTGGGCTTGGCTGCTATGTTCATGTGTAGTTTCAATGCAGCCCTTGTATAAACAGTCCTTTAACTCTTTTAGTGCTGGGTTGCACAGATTTGTTCACTTTAGAGGGAACTCTGCTAGAAAGTTCTCCAATGAATTGCTGTGCATATTACTGGACACCTCACTAGCTTTCAAGGGGTTAAAAGCCCTATTTTTTAAATCAATGAATTTCTACTTGTGCGCTGTTGTGCAGGTAGTCTTCCCAGATGTATACACATTTAACTTCATGAATATGGCCATATATGTTTGTGTTAACGTTAAATCGCAAAGGCGTCTTCCTGGATAAATTATTTCAAAATATATCTTTTTCTGCATATTGAACTGGTTTTGGGCACCAGTTCTGAACAAGGATATTCTAGAACTGGAGAGAGTACAGCGCAGAGCAACAAAATGAATTAAAGCAATGGAGGACTTGACGTATAAGAAAAAAACGGGACTAAGAGGATATCTTATCACAATGTACAAATATATTAGAGGTCAATACAAGGATCTCTCTGGTGATCTATTGATTCCAAGCTCTTGGCAAATAACCACGGACCACCCCTTGAGATTAGAGGAAAGGAGGTTTCGATTTGAGCAGAGGAAAGGGTTTTTTATAGTGACATCTGTTAAATTATGGAATTCCTTGCCCAAGGATGTGGTTATGGCAGACACAACGGATACATTTAAGAGAAGATAAGACACATATACAGGGTTGTACTCAATATGTAAATTGTAATCCTGGTTAATGTGCCAGGAAAATAAAATGGCGTCCAGGACTCAGGATGAAAAGGCATCCAGAACTGATTGAAGATATAGATCTCTTGAATAAAGAGACATTGGCAAGGTTTAAAACTCCCATTAGGATTTTCTGGTCTTAGTAAGGTAAGTTGTGGGTTATTATTAGAGGTCTTAAAAACCCAGTGTAATTTGCAAGGATGACAAGTTTTGAAGGCACTGGCGTGCTCCTGTTAAAGTTGGTACAGCAGGGCCAGGCTGATAAGACCTTCCTGGATCAGCAGCTGAGAGACCTGAATTGATCATGCTTCCTAGTCATGAGATGACTATGGACATTGGGGAAAGTCACTAATTCTCTCTACTGTGCCAAATAAAAACACATAAATGATCTGCACTTTGACCATTTGTACAGGTTGATGCCCAGCCCTTAGGATCCCCACTTCAGGTGTGCTGTTATCTCCTAGTTCTGCTCACAGCCTCCTATTTGAATCTGTTTCTGGGTGGCTTGGTGCGCCAGAGGACATGTTAGATGAAGTGCTGATTTGGGGGAATTTGCTTCTATAAGTGCAGCATGGATTCTATGTATGAGTAGAAACTTAATACAGTTTTGGGAGTTGTGTTATGTGCCAAAAAAAAAAAAAAAAACTTAAAATTTCAGTCCTTACAAAAATAATTAATTTTTTTTGTAGCTTCAGTGACACTTTTTTTTACATTTCAATGCTGTCTATAATTTTGATCCTAGTAGGGACTAACTGCAACTGTATACATTTGCTTTCCAGCTTCTTCAGACTCTCTACATGAAACTGTGGATCTCGATGCCACTCTGCCTGACTTTGGCCCCTCCTTTCAGTCTACCACCTCTTTTGTTATTAGTGACATTACAGAGGAGGATGAGTTGGACATTTCAGAATATTCCTCTGCTTCTCTGGTTGAGTCTACCATCAGTCACCAGCGGCAAATAGAGACCAACATGTCTGACGACGACGATGATTCTTTGTGTCTATCAAAGTCCAATAGCTTTGCCGATATGATGGGAATTTTGAAAGATATTCACAGGATGAAGCTTAACAGAGATTGGTGTGTGTGTGTGTGTGTGTAATTGTCCTCTTGTTTTTACAATCGGTTAATATATTGAAGGATAGTGATATATTTTAATTCCTTTTTTCCAGGTCCAACAGGAACCAATGTTTACACAAAGAAGAGGATCCAGTCAATCTTATATCAGAAGTTTTAAGGCAAAAGTTTGCACTTTGCGATGAAGAAGCTATTAAAAAGGACATTTAACCCAGTTCATGAAGCTATATTTTTCACCTAGTAGAAATCTGTAAAGGTCACTTATTTTGTTATAAAATATCTCAAGGGCATGAAAAAGTTATTAATAATCTGAATATTTTTTTTTTTTCATAAATATATAATTAACCTCATAGTAATTATTATTAAGCAAAGCACATGTCAATATATTGTTTCTGGATACAGGAGGTAACAGTTACTCATGTTATAGCACAGCTTGAAACACTACGTAAAGCAAAATTCAGTTTGATTTCATGTTGAGCCCTTATGATGTGGCAATTTCAGATGACAGAACTACAGACTGCATAGCAGCTTTTACAGCTCTGACAAAAATGTAAATTAATGCAACTGCTAAAATAGTAAGTCTCTCAGGAACCAATCCATATCCAGATGCACTTTTTAGCTTTAGGAGGCAGTGGGCCTTCTAGGGAAAAATCAACTGCATGATGTGTAAATAAAAATTCCCATTGATTTTAAATGGGTCTCTTATTCCTTTGAATGTTAAATTAAGTCTCTAGGATATTTCTTAGCAATGCTTTTTAAGATCTCTAGCATTCTATGGGATTAAGACCCATTTAAATCCGTGAAGGTTTGGGAAATGATTTGCAGTCTCTATGTCCTAGAATTGCTCTACTTTGCCTTTTATATGTAAGCCGTGATGGCTTAGGTTAAGTAAGACATTGGTTCTCGGGGAACCTATAACAGGCCAAGACTTTCACTCAGTTGAACTAAATTATTATAGGGTGCAACGTATAACAACTTAAGTTCATTTGGGAGAGCTTACAAAACCATCTATAATTATGTTTGCAATTTTTTTTATTTAAAACAAGAGTTTGCTATATTTTTATTTGAATAAACGTGCAAATAAAGTTAAATATCTCAAACAACTGATTTTAATAAAAATGGCTACCATAAATGTAGCTGATTTTGAGTTTTCGCATGAATAGAAGTTGTTATAAGGTATTTCACGTTTATTATACATCCTATAATAAGAGGGTGAGAGTCCTTTACAAGTGAATGAAGGTGCATATTGTGTGTCTCTCCCCTTCCAGAATTCGCTGCATACACAAGATAATGTTCCTTGATTGTTATACACTCTAACTGACCTTGCTCCCTTCTACAGTCTCACTGTACACAATAACAAGTGCAGCAGTGACCACAGACTAGACCAATAAGGTCTCTATACTTAAAAGAAAACTAGAGAATTTTGATTCAAACCACCTGCACCAAAGGGGACAAATGAAAATTCCTGTTTATTTAAATAGATTCTTTTAATTATGTAGATACTAAATGTCTTCATCTCATTGCTTAACAATAGGTTGGTTACTTCTAGCTTTGAAGTGGTTAACCCTTTGAGTGGCAGAGGGGTACGCAATGCATTGCCTACCCCTCTGGCACTCAGTGTTAAAACCCAATTTAAATCAGAGGAAATGTCATATGTCCTGTGATGCTGTCTGTCTTCTCCAGAAATGCACATCATTAGCTTTCTAAAGCTCAATTTGGCTGTTACATGAGATTCCAATCTTCTCTGGAAGATTCTTTAATTGGACAATGTTAACTGGTGAATGTCCAATGGGAAAAGTACATATTTTGGAGCATTGGTAGTAAGCAGTATAAAGGGGAAAGTTCATACCTATTTTACTGATGCATTAATAATGGTATTTCAAAAATTTGTAATGATAGGGTTACCTTATTTGAACTTTCAAACTAGAACAGTTCAGCATATCAACCATATTTAATTATTTGTATGCTGGAGGGGTCAGTAAGCATGGAGAACAGTTGACACATCTGGCAGGCAGAATTCTGATCCCCTCAGGCAGTTACAGGACTCCCATGTTCCTGCATCAGTAGTTGTTGTGAGGGAAGCTTCACCTCGGAGCATTTAATGGAGAGAGATGTGAAATAAAGTTTGCATGCTGTCTCCAACAAGGAACTCCATGGCATTTACAGCATACTATAACATTTTAGCAGGAGATACTCTTAAAACCCCAGAAAGAGAACATGGCCTGGTAAATTCCAGGAATATAGTAAACCATTGTTATGTGGTCTTTATCTATGTATTCTGGACATAATGCATTGTCATGCTTCTTCCTGATGTTAATACTGCTAAATATATGGTGAACACAGTGGAATATCTCTTCCTTCCCCCTGCCTCGTTTTGCACGGGCATCGCCGTGCTTATTTTACTAGTTATAAACTACAGTGGAATTGAGTCCTTTGTAATACAGTAATGGGGTGAATCAACTCTTAACAGTAAGGATTAAAGTAACTCGTGAAAGGCCTCATGCCTGAGAAAACAGGAGCAAATCTGGAGTAAACCAATTGAACAAGTGTGCACAAATCTTCTCCCAAATTCCCATTGATTTCACTGGAGCATTTAACCCTTTGAATACTTCCGTATGCATTGTGAAGCAATGCTTTCGAAACTCTTAGCATTTAGGGGGTAAAAGCCCAATTTAAACCAGTGGGCTTTTGGGAATGTTTTATTTGACTCCTCTGGTTCAGCTGGTTTACTCCAGTGTTGCTTCTGTTTTGTTTGTGCAGGCAGCCCAAGATGGTGGTTAGTAAAGAGCCTGCATTAGAATCCTTTATACTTCTTGTTTACATTTGGTCCAGTGTTAAAATTGTAAAGGATTATCTTTTGTGTTTACTTGTTTACCATGGTAGAGTTTTTTTTCTAATTCTTTAATCCCTGGTATTGTAGAAGAGTCTTAGAAATGGAGCTTTTTCTTTACACCTTTAAGAACCTTCGGGTGTATATAACTCATTGCAGGTAATGTGTTGCACACCCCCTCTTGTCCTTAACCCTTTGAGTGCTAAAGGGGTAGGGAACGCATTGCAAAGCAAAGGGTAACCCCTTGAATGCCAGGAAGTTACGCAGTGCATTGCGTACCCCTCCGGCACTCAGAGGGTTAATAAAAATATGGCGCAGTTGATCAATGTTAGTCTTGTTTTAGGCACCACAGTGGACAAATCAGGAAATTTAAAAATTTTAAGACTTTCAATGCTAGTGAGGTCACCAAAGTATTTTGCTTGCTCCAGAACTGGTACACTTTTTCCTTTATACATAAGGCTCAATCTCTTGCATCAGACTGGATCTGGAGGATGGAAATCGCTTTAGAATATCATTGTTCTCACTGATTGAGAAGAGTGCAGTTTTATTTATAACTAGCAATGGTGGCATGACATTGTCCCTGCAGTTTAACCCTTTAACTGCATGAGTTGGATCCCCTTCTAGTACTGAAAGGGTTAACTGTGCACGCCCACACGCACACACACTATATAAAACCTTTTTTATTTGGGCCTTTAGTTACATGGACACTTCTTTGCACTGTGTGGTTCAGACATGTGTAGTATTCGTAGTTTTGACATTTATGTGTATGCAGATTTTGTATTTGAACTCACTTGTTTGTTTGGGCCACTCCTTGTTAGCACATCAGCCTCAATGTTTGTATTGACATGAAAGCTGCATGTTAACAATTTAAGCCTTTGAATGTCTGGGAGGGAGAGCAGAACATTGCTGTGTACTGCGTACTGCTTTGCACACCCCTCTGGTTATGTCAGGTACTGCAGGAGAATTCTCGGTCATGTGAAGCAGAGATGTGAATTTTTATTTATTTTTTTTTTATACATGTACTTTACATGCGAAGTCTACCATAGGACCTATGTTTAAACCCATACCCGTCTGGCACTCAAAGGGTTAACAGATGATGTGCCAGGACAGTCATTGGTGGAAATGCGTTAAGGACCAGTGACGGTCCTGCCACTTCATGGAATTCTGGGATGCAGTGCAGCTGCAAGCCACTCTGCCATCCCAGAATTTGTTGCACAAAAAAAAAAATTAAAAATGCTGTGGTCCTCTACAGCTGCCCAACCCGTCGTAAAAATAGCTAAATAATATATAATTGCTGATTTGGGGATATATAGCATCCAACAAATGTTATTCCTCCATTGTGGAAGTTGGTTTGTCTGAGAATGTCTCCACACTTTTTGTGCGTGTGGTTCCATGTGATCAGCTTTGTTATTAATTGCTTCCTGAGAAAGCTATGACGTCTATCATTTCAGCCACATGGTGAGTGCAGGGTAGTACAGTCACCATAATGCATAATTTGACCTTTTTTTTTTTTTTCCCCCCCTTTCTGGGAGTTTCTTCCCACCAATTCAGTATCTTAGCAGGACTGAATGGTCTTGTCTTGACTTTTCTGTTGTTGCTTTCCTTGTGAAATGTTCAAGGTCAAACTTTGTGAATTTGTTACAGGAAAAAAATCAAATGTTAACAGCAAAATGGAGTGCATGACTCAATGAGTTTGTTTACTATTAACCCCTTGAGGATCAGAGCAGTGCACAGTGGTGTTGCACACTCTTCTGGTCTTGAAGGAGTTAATTAAATTGTGCTGTGTGCACGCCTGCGTCTGCTCGCGCCATTTGGAGCATTGTTACAGGAAACCGTCACCTAAAAACAACTTTGGTGATTGTGAAAGCACTTTAAAATTCACCTCTTGTTAGCAATTTTTAATTTCAAATTTTTGGTTTAGAGTTAGAGAAAATGACAATGATGTTGAACAGGTTCTTCCTGCCTTAGTCCTACTTTACACTCCCCCTTTTACTGACACTGACCCTTCTCCCTAGAACTGATAGAGATAAGTACCAGTGAGTGGAAGTGCCTGCACGGCTAATACAACATGTAGATAATTGGTGAGGGCTCTTTACAAATCTCCAAACCTGTATATAGGTGATAGAATTCCATAAGGAAAAATTGTCCTAGGAGGTTTCCTGGTGAGTATAACATTCATATTGCTGGTAGATTTTTTTTTTTTTTTTTTTTTTGTTCCAGCTCAAAATTCATATTTTCATCAAACGGCAACAGTTCCAGAAATGTCCAAACAGCATTTTTTTAAATAATGCAATTTGTGGAAGATATTGACTTTTAGGCTATAGTTCTCCGTTTCAAGTGAGCTGACCAGATGACCAGAACAGAAAATTGTGGTTTATTAAAGAAAAGAAAAACTTTGAGCTGTAATAACTTTTGAATTAAAATATCCCAGCAGTGGGATAAAATACATTTTCATATAAAAGATTACTGTGCCTTTAACCTCCTTGGAGGCTAGAGGGGCTTTGTGATATTTTGGAGAGATCTCTAGCCTCCAAAAAGTTAATTAGTAGGTGGATCAAACCACTTCTTCCTGAATGCAGGCATGTTTTCCTCTGTATTTGCGACTTATTGTTAATGAGAATCACAGAAATTTAAAATTCAATTTTTAATTTAAATTTAGTCACAGACTATTGAACCCTTACAGTATGTTAGACACGTTTCTTGCATCCACGGGTTTTCTTGCCCAGTACTCGAGCAGTCCTAAATTACCGGATTACAAGAATCCTTCCAAAAAGGAAGGGGCCCTATGCAAAAACAAACTATAGTAATTCTGGGGAAAACCAATTACACCAAAGGAAATACCTAGAAATGCCCCCCCCCCCCCATAATATTTTTCTTATGGAGTATTTTTAGACCCTTAAATGCTTGAGAGACCTCCAATACATTGCAGATCAGTTCTTTGGAGGCCTCTCTAGAATTGAAGGGATTGAAAAGCCCCATTGAAATTAAGTCTGCTTTTTATCCTTCTGTCTTTGTGAATGCTGTAGCAGCGATAGCTTTTGACCCTTGGATGCCAATAATACTGCAAAATGGCTGAACTGTGTATTTGAGGATTAGAGTTTAAATTGTTTTTTAATGAACTGTATTTAATTTAACTGCTGTTTCACTTGTGTGTGAACTTGGAAAAAAAATGACTTAACAGTGAAGGTTAAAAAAAAAATGAATGTTTTAAAGTTACTATAAAATAAGTATTGCAGGAATGGAGCACTTGTTACATCAATAAATATTTAAATTGAAAACGACCAGTTTTTGTGGTGGTGTGTTTTAACATCCAGGCCATATTTTCCCATTAGAGTCTATTGCTGCTTGATGTGAGAGGAAATCTGTCTGCGTTACACAGTACTCCACTAAATCTTGAAGTGGAACGGTCACTTTGTATTCTAAGTGATTAAGAGTTTTTTCTAAATCACCTATATATTTGTTAGCCATTTTTTTTTTATTTTATACAATAGTATAAGAAATATAGTTTGTTAGTTTGTGCAAATGAGCTAGTACTTCCAGGTAGGAAATGGCAGTACTTGCCAGATTTACACTTACTGACAAAGCCAAGCATATCAAACCATTGTTCTTAATTAAAATAAATACAAATCCTACCTTTTTGAATATTTGTTTTAATCAGCAGAAAAAGCCCAAAAAGCTTACTGCTAATTTAAAATTGATATTTTCAAATTTGCATCACTGCACATCTGTCTAAGACCTGTTTTTATTCCCTGCTGGCACAAACCAACTGTACCTTAACGAGCTAGTAATACTTTATGATTACTATCACCCGTATTGTAGATATTTGCAAAATAATTTAATAGCCCACAGGTTCCTCTCTCAAACCTTTTATGATTTGAGAGATAATCGAAGGCGAAGTTCCCCCTCCCTTCCCTGAAGTCAGCGTTGTACTGACTGCAGGGGAAGTCTGTCGTACACCAGGCTTGTGGCTCTGCAGCTGAGCCGAGATCGCGTTAGTGAAGAAGAATTATTTCATTGAAACGGTCTTCTACATGCGCTTGGTTTGCAAGCACACGTAGCATACTGTTTCAGTGAAATAATTATTTTTCACTAAAGCGATCGCGGCTCTGAACCGGATAACCCTGCAGTCAGTACAACGCTGACTTCAGGGAGGGAGGGGGGAACTTTTGCCTTCAGTTATCTCTCAAACCATAATTTTGCAATTATTTTGCAAATATCTACAATATGGGGGATAGTAATAATAAAGTATTACTATCCCTTAAAAGGACAAATGAAAATTCCCTAAATCCCTGTTGATTAAAAAGGAGCTTTAAAGTGTTGAATGCTGGAGGTCTCCAGCACATTGCTTCACAATGCTTTTAAGACCTCTCTAACTTTCAAGGAGTTAAAAGGCCCATTTGAAATCAATTGGAGTGTCTATTTCCCGGTGGTGCAGTTGGGTTGATCTAGAATTTCACCAATTTCCTTTTGAACAGAGGACTCCTACAGGTCTCGATCAACTTTGCATTTTATATACAAGTACCTGGGAAATTCAGCAGCTTTGTCACTTGGACTCTGGTTTTCTGTGTCTTTAGAGACTGAGGGAGAGATTCACTAAGCGGTGATAAAGTGGAGATGACTTCTCCAGTTTATCACTTCTCCAATTCCTAAGTTGTTCTGTGGAGCCTATGCACTAAGATTTCTTCTGCTTTGGATTATCATAGTGCATAGGCTCTATAGAATAACATAGGAACTGGAGAAGTCTTCTCCACTTTGTCACCGTTTAGTGACTCTACCCCTGAGCCAGTTTCTTCATTAGGGGTGCATAACTCTACCCACTTCATATCCCTTATACTCACTTTTACATAAATCTTCACCTACTCTCCTTTTTCTTACTTGTACACCAGTAAATCATAATGTAAAACTAACACTTCATAATGACTTGGGTGATTTTGAAAGAACTTTCAAAAGAATTCTTCTGTTTCTTCCACTGTGGAACACTGGAACCATGGAGTATAAAGTATCCTCCTGCAGGAGGGCAGGCCACTTGCCTTAAAATATTCTCTAAAGGCAGAGACTCACTCCCTGCTCAACTTCAAACCCTCCAGACATGCTCCGTTTTAGGTTATCTAAATGGAGGTGCATCAGGGCAAAGATTCTTGGACTTCTTTTTATATTTTCTTAAAGGGATAGCAATATCAAAAAAAAAATCTACATATGATCAATTCAGTTACATATTTTTCTAATACTATTTTCTACAAATCCTTTACCTTCATATTTGTCTTCAAAATCCAGTTAAGTTTCCCCTCCAGCCCCTTTTTGTCACATCATGCAGAGTTCCCTTAGATCCAAAAGCCAGTCTGGAAGCATCGCAACTAGGAACAATATTGTGTCAGCATAAAGAAAACCCTTCCCTTCTTCCTCAAGGAGGGCAGGGTTTTTCTTACACTGACACAACAATATTGTCTCTTGTTGAGATTCGACTTGTCAAGCGACCATATTTCGGATCTGAAGGAACAATGCATGACGTGATGGAAAGTGGCGGTAAGGAAAAAAACTGGATTCTCGACTAATACGAAGGTAAAGGATTTTCAGAAGATGGTATGCATTATAAAATATGTAATTGAACATTCGTATATAGATTTGTTTTTTGACATGTGTAAACAAATTAGCCTGCACCATCTACAGGTAAATGGTCACAAAATATAGGTACAAATAACCCAGGTGCACTCTAAATTCAACATAAACCTAAAAGGAGATTTCAAGTGCCAGAAGTGCACTATTGATCACCTAAAAAGTAGAGCTTTCAAAAGAAGCACTCAAATGACCATAATATAACACTCTTTATTATAGCAAAAAATATCACACAGGATAAATATATATTTATTAAAAAAACAAAAGATTTGTGGACTGGCTGTGCTATATAATCTGATAAATACAGACCTTCTTATATTACTGTATATAACCAAACATATTAAATACCTAATACAAGTGCTTCACTTCTGTGTTAGACATTCAAAGAATAAAGTGCAATATATAATAAAAATAATATTTAAATGGAAAAATATGCAGCACTACACATCATCTGAGTGAGATAAGTGTATAGGTCACGAGTACAGCCAGTCATCACACCCATAACCCAACGTGTATCGCCAGTAACCCAGCTTCGTCAGGGGTAAGGAGTCAAATGTATAAAGAATTAGTCAGCCAATGAGATGACCACTTTAAATCATGTGATTTGCTTTATTTGTCATGGTGGCATACATCAAGTTTAATATGAAAGGCATCTACCTGACTGCTATCCATATTTGTTAAGGAGACTGCAGTGAATCAAAGTATCTCAGCGTAGTAAAATACTATAACTATCCTAATTTTCATCTCAAAATATTTATCAATGCAATTGGTACAGCAAAACAAGTAAATGATGTAGTTACATTCTGTTATATTTATATAAATTTAACACAGGTGCACCTAAGTCATGACAGGGTAAGTTATTTTAACACTGTCATCACAAAAAAAAATTATTAGATGTTCAAATTCTATATTGTATTTCCAAAGTAGTGCAAATTAGTTGCACATACCTCATACAAAAGTAACCATAACATTGCATTTATGAGACTCACTATCAATACAATTTCCCTGAATTCCCATTGCTGTTTTACATTATGTAAACTGTCAGTAATGAATAAATATCTATAGTCCTAGTCATAACTAATATGCCTCACATCTTATACAGAAGCAGTAAGGCATAAGGATCACTACACCGATCTTCAAAAATTATAAAGTGGATTCGGAAACATGTAACAGCAATAAAATATAACTTTGGTATAAACATTGTAGCATATATAAATGGAACATTCTGAGATGGCCAAACAATCAAATAGACCCAAATCTCTAGGTAGATCCATTTTTAGTGGTAGAGAGTCTTTATGATGCTTGTTTGTTGGCTCCAAAGTGTGGAACTAAATACATTTAAATCCTAGCATAGTTGGAGTATCAACAGGTACAAGGCAAGTTATGGACTCCTAAGGTACTACGTCCAAAATCTGTGTATTTCGTTTATCAAGAGGACAAGACAGGCCAGCTAGATTCCAAAACTGGTCCTCATATAGTCAGACAAAGTCCTCCTGTATTGGTACAACAAAAATGGGCTGTTAATAAAGGAACTGGACAGAATCTGGACTCCTAAAATTCTGCATCCAGAATCTGTATATTGTAACAAAAAAAGATCAGTGCTATATTCACCTTTAAGGATACAGTGATACAATTCCTGACAAATCCAATAAAAGTGATCACGCTAAACAAAATCACATATATTCTACGTACTATAGATATTTCTACCATGTAGATTCTAATGGCATTACGCCTCAGGTAACCTGGTCAAACGGTAAGGAGAAAAATCCCAATCGTGGACCTCCTAACAGCACCGGGAATCAAGCTTTCCCCACCTGTCTGTAAGTGACGTGCCCACAATATGATACCCAGCACATCTCCCCACTAGACTATAATGGGATGAACTACCTCCCTCCGCTGCATCCAGAAGTCCCTTCAAGGGTTAACCATCCTCCGTCCGTCCACGTCAACCGAGATGCGCATCCAAAAATATCACAGATATACATCCAACAAACAACAGAATAAAACTTCTAATTCTATGAAGAACAATGTAGAAATTAACCCCATGCGTACCTTCACCTTTGGCATGAGCTCTGACCAGTTATTGTAGTCCACGGTGGGCGTCCACCATAGTAGAACCGTGCTAGTTATCATTGTCTGCCGTTACACTTCTGCCATTGTCGCCTCCTGCTGTGTTAGGCGACATTGTACCGCAGCTATTGCTAGCCACTCTGCCTGTGGCTCCACTGTACATATCGGACTCATACACTGTATAAGGATATTACCTGACCTGTGTCAGTATTGTGTTGTGTACCATACTGGACCCGTGTGGGTAACCCGCTTGTAATCTGTCCTGTGTCAGTTTGATGCTATTTACTGGACCCGTGAGGGTTACATTATTTCTTGTGTGCTTCAATAAAATTGTGTTTTTTACCTAAACCTAACGTGTCTGAGTGTACTGAACCGTAACACCCTCCCACCCCTTTTACTGATGTAACACTGCTCAGCTCAGAACAGCAAGGTGGTGTCCATGTGGATCGCAGAGACGGACAATCTTCAATTAGCATAAGGGAAAAACCTGTCAAGGGGGGCAGGGTTTTCATTATTCTCATAGTAAGAAGATTGTCCCTTGCTATGAGCTGTGTGGTCTCAAGACCAGATTCCACATCTGAGGGGAGGTGGCTTATACTAGGTAAAAGGGGCGGGAGGGGGATACTCTATCATTCAATTACTCTTGAACTACAACTCTGACAGTATTGAAAAAACACTAACTATGGCTCAAATACTATGAAGACCAATTGGAGCTGCTGTTTTTATGAAACATTACTATCCCTTTAATCTGGGTGACAGTATTTGGGTTCTCTAGTAATGTTAGACATTTCTCCTGTTAGGATGTTGGATCTAAAGGGACAGGTGGGTAGACCTTGGACTAATTATTCTGGGGTGTCTTTGACCCCCATTGATTATTGTTCCTCATGCCAAAGAGAGTATTCAGGACAGTTATGCCCCTAATGTGCTGTGGCCCCTACCCCTCCGCCAGGGCCCTCCAGCACTGAAAAGAGTAACTTTGGGTCAAGGACTTAAAGTCCTCTATGGCACAGTTTCCTCTGTCCTTCAGACTTGGAAACCCCCCACTTCATTCAGGTTTGTGGCCTCTAAGGCCCCTGGCATTCCTGATCTTTCTGATTCCTCTGAGGAGGATTCATTTGAAGAGTCAGGATGGTGTGTGCAGAAGCGGCTTCTTCACATATTTATGGTGACCCCTTTGAGACTGACCCTGAACCCTCTGCTGAGGGTCTCTTTAAGGCGGTTTTGACTACCCTACAAATTCCTGTTAACCCTGTAGAGACTCAGTCTACTTCTGATGTCTTTCAAAGGTACAAGATGTTCTGTACTATGTTTCTGCCTAATCCCACTCTAGATCAGTTTATACTGAATGAGTGGAAGACTCCAGGCAAGCAACTTGCTCTATCCCAGAGGTTCTCTAAGCTGTATCCCTTTTCTGATGCAGCTTTGGCTCAGTGAGCTACACCTCCTAAGGTTGATCCCCCTATTTCTAGATTTTCTAAATCCACTGCTTTGCCCTTGGCGGATGCCACGGCGCTTAAGAATTTAACTGATAGGAAGCTTGAAGCTATCCCGAAGTCTGCTTTCGATGTCATAGGTGCTTCTTTGAGGACTACCTTGGCTTCTATGTGGGTTACTAGAGCCATTGCTGTTTGGACTGAACAGCTTACTAACGCTGTTCACAAAGGTGCCCCTAAGGTGGACCTTTTGGCCATTTAAGCCAACATGTCTGAGGCTCATAACTATGTGACTGATGCCCTTTTTGATGCTGTCAGGCTTGAGGTAAAGGATTCTGTTTTTTCTGTGGCTGCTAGATGCACTCTGTGGCTTAAGATTGGTCTGCTAACCTATCATCTAAGAAGTACTCATTTATCTCCCTTTTTAGGCTGCGGGATTTCCTTTGTGTCCCTGCCACCCTTCAAATTCTTCCTTTCTTGATTCCCTCTGGGACAAGAAAAGCTCAGTCTTTTCAATGGGGCAGTCCAGGCTCCCTTGGACAAGGGACTTCTAGTTCTGGTACCTTCGCAAGAGAGAGGTTTAAGTTTTTCAAATAGATAACATGTAGAAGCACTTAACAGGTCGGCACAATTAAAGGGGAGGTCAGAGCTCAAGTTATTCAATCCAGGTTTAGGTTTTTATTCAAACTGTTTTGTAGTTCCCAAGAAGGATGGCAGCAATCGCTGTATCCTGGACCTCAAGGACCTCAATTCTTTTGTGGTCTATACTTACTACAAGATGGAGTCCTTGCTCTCTGTCATTGCATTGATGTGTGCAGGGCAATTTCTGGTCTCTCTGGATCTGCAGGATGCTTACCTGCATTTTCCAGTTCATCCGGACAGTCAGAAGTGCCTCAGGTTCACTTCAGCCTTGGAGTACTTCCAGTTCACCGCTCTGCCCTTTGGGCTCACCACTGATCCTCAGGTCTTTGCACAGGCCTTAGGGGTATTGATTGCCTTCCTGTACGCCAAGGGGATTCAGGTGACTCCATACATGGGCGACCTTCTGCTGAAGGCTCCTTCCAGGGATCTCCTGGACTGTCAGGTCCAGGAATGTGCTCAGATCCTCCTCCATCACGGATGGATTCTGAACATGGACAAGTCTGCCCAAGCTCCTTCTCTGGACTTGTTTTTCCTCGTTCTTCAATTCAACACCTGTCAGGGTATGGTCTATCTGACAGAGGACTCTGTTCAGCAGATCATGCTAGTACAGCGCAGCCAATAGGAGAGCAAGAATAGCAAGATGGACAGAATGTCGCCCAGATCACGGGCGCCGTGATATTCCCCCTTCTTACCAGCCAGACTATGAGCATTTGCATGCATACATTTTATCATTTTGCCATTCCTAAAGATTTTATTCTTTGTCAAATGTATTTGTCTTTTATCAGGCTGTAACAATGGCAACTCTATATTAGATGAACTAGCCCATTCCCCCTCTCCACCCCCCATGCCCCTTTTCTAATCCCATTTCCTCAATTATACTATCTTCCCCAGCCATTGTTGCAGCTACTTCCCCCCCTTTCTCATTTAAAGTCTCCTCCAGCCCTCTAACCATCCCATCACCCAGCACTGCTAAGGTGCAATCCATCATTACTATAAAGATTGCCCACAAGGGAAAAGACTGCCCAGTGCTCTAGGAACCCAAACCCCTCCTGCTTACACCAAGTCTTTAGCCATGCATTTAACTCCCTAATCTCCCTTTGCTTCTCTAATGTAGTGCGTGGCAAAGGTAGTATTTCAGAAAATAGTACCTTAGAGGTCCTCTGCTTAAAGGGATAGTAATACTTTGTTTTATCTTTATTTTATTTTGTAGGCATTAAAAAAACATGAAGAACGATATAAGTCTTATCTCTCAGACCTTTATGGTTTAAGAGATATTCACAAGCAAAGTATCCCCCCCCCCGTTCAGCCAAATCAAAAGGGAAGTGCCCAGGTAGACTGCAGAGAGGGACAATCTTCAATTAAGATAAAGGAAAAAGCTGAAAAACTTGTCAAGGGGGGAAGGGCTTTCATTCTTTTCATACAAAGAAGATTGTCCCCTGCTGTTATCTGTCCAGTCTTACAACTAGATTCACATCTGAGAAGAGATGGCTTACACTAGGAAAAAGGGGCGGGAGGGGGAAACTTTGCTTGTGAATATCTCTTAAACCATAAAGGTTTGAGAGATAAGACTTATATCATTCTTCATGTTTTTTAATGCCTACAAAATAAAATAAAGTTAAACGAAGTATTACTATCCCTTTAAGCTTATATCCTAAGTCCCTGAACTCCTTCTTAACGGACCTACATTTTTGCATTGACTTTGTCATTAGTACCAACATGTACTATGACAGCCGGGTCATTCCCAGCCCCTCCCAACAATCTATCAACCCGATCAGCCACATGTCGAACCCGAGATCCCGGGAGACAGCAAACTGTACAATTGTAGCAATCCTGGCAACAGAGTAACCTGTCTGTCTTCCTAATAATAGAATCCCCTACCACCACCATCTGTCTAGGTCTGCCTGAGACCCGTATCCCAACAGCGCTAGAGGGGCTGTTCTCCCAGTTGTTAGAGAGAACAGTCCTCTCCAGCAAAGGCATTCCTGTGTCAGCATCCCCAACATCATTACTCAGAGCAGTAAATCTGTTAGGGTTAGTAACCACAGGAGTGTCCTTCCTATTCCTCTGCCCACCCCCTTGCTATGTCTGACTATAACCCATCTGGCTACCTGCTGATTCTTTGTGCACTCTCTACCCCCAGAACTACCTATCACCACTTTCCTCTCAAGATTGGCCATCTCTTTCAGTGTTGCATCTTGCCTCTCCAGATCTCTAATACGAGATTCCAGAGAGACCACGTTCTCACATCTGCCACAGAGGTATGCACCATGGAATTGTTGGTCCAGGTAGGCAAACATATGGCAGTTTGTGCACTGAGTTAAATAGACAATCATGCTTCCACTCATATATGCCAGTTACCACAAGCTACATAGGCCGGCAGGAAGGAAAAAAATAGCTGCACAATAAGGTTGATAAATGTGTACACCTGTGTAATCCCCTGTATTTGAATTTCCCTGTTATTTACATTCCCTCACTTACCACACTTCTGCACTTACACACTGATGCAAGATTCACATGTTTAAGTATTCACTATATATCTGTTATTTAAGCCAACAATCCACCAATTATAAACACAGCAATCAGCCACTCCCACCACACCAGACTGCAATTATTTTTTTGTATCACAGCAAAGGGAGGGAAAAAACACCCCAAAGAGATGTGTTTTTAACCTCTCCCTTACCACACTACACCACGCACAATATACTTATTCTCTTTTCCAGTAAATATCCAAACACAGTCTTACATGTCACAAGCCACCATCCCCCTTTCCTAGTTTTAAAGCTCCTACAACCTTCTAAGCATTCTATTCCCTAGTACTGCAGCTCCCTTTCCATTTAGGCGCAATCCATCACTATCATACATATTGTACCCAAGAGGAAAGGCAACCTATTGCTCTAAAAATCAAAAACCTTCCTTCCTACACCAGTACTAAAGCCATGCTTTAAAGGGGTAGTAATATTTGTATTAAACTTGTTCTCCGAGCCTTCTTATGTGTTTTTTAACACATAGCGCTATATTTGAATACTCACAGATCTGTAGTTCAAGCTCTATTCAATCAGAAAGGATCTCCCTCCCTCCCTTTCTGGCAACCTCCCATTAGATCTGTAATCTGGTCGTGGGACTGGACAGATGCAGCGAGAGACAATCTACACACAGTAAGTATAAGGAAAACCCTGTCCCCCTTGACGAAGGAGGGCAGAATTTTCCTTTTGCTCACTAAAGATTGTCCCTCGCCACACTCCATCTGGACCAGATTGAGAGGAAGGGTGATGCAGGTAAAGTGGCGGGAGGGGGATCTTTCGGATTGACTTGCGTTTGAACTACAGAACTGTGAGTATTCAAATAGAGAACTAAAAAAACATAAAGAGATCTCAGCGCTCAAGTTTAATAAAATTATTACTAACCCTTTCAGCTCTCTGATCTCCCTCTGCCTACTTGCACTGGAGCATGGCACTGGTAGTATTTTAAAAAATACTGCCCTGGAGGTCTTTGCCTTGAGCTTGCACTCTAAATCCCTGAAATATTTTTTTAGGGACCTCCATCTTCCTCCAACTTTGTCATTAGTACCAATATGTACCAAGGCAGCTTCATTATTTCCAGCGCCTCTCAATAATTTATCTGCAATATGCTGAAACAGAGCACCCTGGAGACCACATGTTGTTTGGTATTCACCTTCCTGGTGACAGAGTACCTTATCTACCCTCCTAATTAAGTCCCTTTGTATCGGTAACCGTAGGATTAGTATGTTGAGTTGAAAAGCTGGTAGTCAATGATAAATATATGTACCATGGCACATATATCTTTTTAAATATTTATCTATAAAGTAGTCAAAGCAAGTGTGATTCAGTTTACCTTGACAGTGACATGATATCACAAAATGCATACTGTATAAAAGGCTCAGCTGTTTTGGAACTTTTTTTACCATCACTCACGATTGACTATTGGAGTTTGGCATTTGCGATAGGCAGATGCCAGAGGAAACAGGGCAACCTGTGACTCAGAGAAAAGGTTTTACTTAATACATCTGGAAAAGACACTTGAATCCTAGAGACTGGATCACGTACGTTCTTGGACTGAAGATCTGACAAAGATTACTGTAACCCATGAGCTTATACGCAGAGGCAAGCTTCTGTGCTTCTGTAAAATGAATGAGATATCAGACGTTTTTCATCTCTCAACTATTTTAATGTAATAAATATACAGCACTATATTTCTGTTGAGCTTTCCTCTTAAACATTTCCTATTTATTTGCCTTTTTTGTTCTATTTAGAGTGTTTACTGGGTTCCACATCTGTGTGTGGGGGGGGCGGGGTTGCAGTGACAAAAGCTTAAAGGGGAACTACCACCCCGCAATAACTTTACATTAATTAATTCTTCATCTGGCGACTAGCTGCTTAGTAGCGCTAGTCGCCAGAAATATTACCTAGTTTCAAAGATTTTACAGTTTTTCGGAGGCTAACAGTAGCAGGAAGCACGGACATCTCGTCATAGTGACGTCCGTGCGCCTGCGCTGTCAGTCCCTTTTGAAGCCTCCTAAAGCACCTACTGCTCCATGAAATTTGAATCTGGTATTGGAAGTTCTTCGGCCAACACCCTCCAAACATCTATATTCAGTCTCCAACAAGCATCTGACATGTAGCACTGGTTTTCTTATGGCTATTTAATCAGCAAGGTGAGTTTTAGAACTTTGAGTCCTGTCTTGAAAATGTCCATGAGTTGTCTTCCATAAAGACAAAGTGGTTTTATGAAGTGTTCCTGGATTTCAACCAAAAGTTGTTTCTTCCCTCCACATCAATCAGGAATTAATACTTCCCTCCTTATGTCCTAATCCCCACAATCAATTTTTTAGTCTTTTCATCAGCCCTAGAGGAACATCGGTCTCATGTCCAGCAGGTACAGCTCTGGAAGAGAATCATCTTTATTGTAAGCTCAAAGTGCGAGTTTGAGCAGCTCACTTTGGCTTGTTCTGGGTTATGTCATTTCTGCCCAGGGCCTTGCCATGGACCCAGGAAACCTGTTTGCTGTAACAGACTGGCCTTTACCTTTGGGTCTGAAAGCTATTCAACAGTTTGTTGGCTTTGCCAACTACTATCGTCACTTCATCAACGGTTTCTCAGCTCTCATCTCCCAGATTACATCTATGACCCGCAAAAGAGCTGATCCTCACCGCTTTGACATCAGAGGTGTTGCACGCTTTTGAGAGTCTGAAAACTGCCTTCTCCTTGGCTCCGATTCTTAGATACCCTGATCCTCTCAATCCATTTATCCTTGATGTGGATGCGTCTGAAATCACTGCTGGAGCAATCCTCTCTCAGAGATCTCCTGATAAAGAATCCTGCACCACTGTTCCTGCTTCTCAAGAAGGATATCGCCAGCAGAGAGGAACTATGAGGCCGGTAACAGGGAGCTTCTGGCAGTGAAATTAGCCTTGGAGGTGTTAGGGACCAGGAACCAGCAGACTCAAAAATGTAAAGTGCAAAACATCTATATTAAAATAACAGAAGCAAACAAAGCAAAATCGGGATCCAAAAGCATAAACCAAAAGACAAACCGGGGTGAGAAACCAAGACAGGTACTCAGCCAAGCCAGGGTCTGGAATATGGAGATCAGCGATCTCAAGAACAAGCCAGGTATCAGGAACCAAAAAGGATGTCAGAGGAATAGCATACAGAAAAGGCTTCGGGGAATGAACAACAGCACAATGACCTGTTCGACAGCTAGTCACCACCCAGAAGCAACACATTTTAGCTCTATAATGCCATTACAAAGGAGATTTTACCATTTACATATTAAACTAATCCCACCCAAAGGAGCAGTCCAGTTCCAAAATGACAGGCAAGTCCCCTTACACAGAAATATCATCTAGCCACAAACATACATTTCAGCCTAGTTGGGACTTGTCAGGTGAGTGCAGCTGAATTCTCTAGTCACTGAGAGCAATGGGTCCACATCTAAACTTTAAGTTTTAGCTCTCTAATGCCATTATAGAGGACAAATTTCCACATACATATTAGACTAATCCCACCCAAAACATCAGTTCAATTCCATAATGACAGACAAGTCCCCTCTGCACAGGAGCACCAGCTAACCCCCAATATATGTTTAGACCTAGTTGCATCTTGTCAAGAAGTGCAGCTGAATTCCCTAGGCACTGAGAGCAATGGGTCCACGTCTAAATTACCCTTCGCTCTTAGGGAGACCCCGTAAGAGTTTTCAAAATAACATAAAGAATGTGAGGGTAGCTGTTGTTCCTGTGCAGGGGTGATTTGCTTGTCATTTTGGAACTTAACTGTCCTTTTGGGCAGGATTGTTTTTATATGTAAGTGAAAATTTCTCCTTTGTAATGGCATTAGAGAGCTAGAACATGATGCTTCTTGGCGGTGACTAGCTGTAGAACAGACCATTGTGCTGTTGTTCATTCCCAGAAGCCTCTCACATTCTGTATGTTATTTTAAAAAACTATTTGGGGGTCTCCCTAAGAGCAAAGGTCAATTCAAACGTGGACCCCATGCTCTCAGTGCCTAGGGAATCCAGCTGCACTCTTCTAACAGGGCCCAACTGGACCAAAATGGATATCAGTAGTTAGTTGGTGTTCCTGTGCAGTGGGCACTTGCCTGTCCTTTTTAAAACTGCACTGCCCTTTTGGGAAGTCTTAGTCTAATATATATATATATATATATATATATATATATATATATATATATATATATATATATATATATATATATATATATATATAAAAATAAAGACACTACAGAGCTAAAAGTGATGCTTCTGGGTGGTGACTAGCGGTAGAGCAGGCCATTGAGCTGTTGTTCATTCCCAGAAGCCTCTCACATTCTGTATATTATTTTGAATACTTTTAGGGAACCTCCCTAAGAGTGAAGGGTAATCCAGACGTGGACCCCTTGTTCTCAGTGCCTAAGGAATCCAGCTGCACCCTCCTGACAAGGCCCAACTAGGCCTAAACGTATGTTGGGGGTTAGCTGGTGCTCCCGTGCAGAGGGGACTTGTCTGTCATTATGAAATTGAACTGCCCTTTTGGGTGGGATTAGTCTAATATGTACGTGGAAATTTCTCCTCTATAATGGCATTAGAGAGCTAAAACGTGATACTTTTGGGCGATGACTGGCAGTAGAACAGGCCATTGAGCTGTTGTTCATGCCCAGAAGCCTCTCACATTCTGTAAGTTATTTTGAATACTTTTAGAGGGTCTCCCTAAGAGAGAGGGGTAATCCAGACATGGACCCCTTGCTCTAAATGTCTAGGGAATCCAGCTATAATCTAGTGGGGAGGTTCAACTATGTCTAAACATATGTTGGGGATTAGCTGGTGGACTTGCCCGTTGTTTTGGAAGAGGATGGCCCTTTTCGGTGTGATTAGTCTAATATGTATGTGGAAGTTTCTTCTCTGAAATGGTACTAGAGAGCTAGCACATGATGCTTCTGGGGGGTGACTATTTGTAGAACAGGTGATTGTGCTGCTGTTCATTCCCAGAAGCCTCTCACATTCTGTATGTTATTTTTAATATTGTTAGAGGGTCTCCCTAAGAGTGAAGGGTAATCCAGACGTGGACCCCTTGTTCTCAGTGTCTAGGGAGTCCAGCTGCACTCTCCTGATGAGGCCCAACTAGGCAGAAATGTACGTCGGGATTAGCTGGTGTTCCCGTGAAGGGGTGACTTGTTCCTTGCTTTGGAACTGAACTGCCCTTTTGTGCGGAATTAGTCTTATATGTACTTGAAAATTTCTCCTTTATAATGGCATTAGAGAGCTAAAACATGATGCTTCTGGGTGGTGACTAGCTGTAGAGCATGCAATTGTGCTGCTGTTCATTCCCAGAAGCCTCTCACATTCTGTATGTTATTTTGTATGCTCTTAAGGGGTCTCCCTAAGAGTGAAGGGGAATCCAGACGTGGACCCCTTGCTCTCAATGCCTAGGGAATCCAGCTGCAATCTCTTGACAAGGCCCAGCTAGGCCTAAACATATTTTGGGGGTTAGTTGGTGTGTCCATGTGGGGGACTTGCCTGTCTTTTTGGAACTGGACTGCCCTTTTGGGTGGGATTATTCTAATATGTGCATGGGAATTTCTTCTCTGAAATGGCACTAGAGAGCTAAAATGTGATGCTTCTGGGTGGTGACTAGCTGTTGTTCATTCTCAGAAGCCTCTCACATTCTGTATGTTATTTTGAATGCTCTTAGTGGGTCTCCCTAAGAGCGAAGGGTAATCCAGGCATGGTCCCCTTGCTTTCACTGCTTAGGGAATCCAGCTGCACCCTCCTGACAATGCCCAACTAGACTGAACCGTACGTCGGGGGTTAGCTGGTGTTTCCGTGCAAGGGGGATTTGCCCGTCATTTTGGAGCTGGACTGCCCTTTTGGGCGTGAATATTCTAATATGTAAGTTGAAATTTCTCCTCTGTAATAGCATTAGAGAGCTAAAAGTGATGCTTTTGGGCAGAGACTATCTGCAGAACAGGCCATTGTGCTGTTGTTCATTCCTAGAAGCCTCTCCCATTCTGTATGTTATTTTGAATACTCTTAGAGGGTCTTCCTAAGAGTGAAGGGGAATCCAGACATGGACCCCTTGCTCTCAGTGCCTAAGGAATCCAGCGGCACCCTCCTGATGTTGCGCAACTAGGCAGAAATCTACGTCGGGTGTTAGCTGGAGTTTCTGTGCAGGGGTGACTTGCTCCTCATTTTAGAACTGGACTGCCCTTTTGGGTGGGATTAGTCTAATATGTACTTGGAAATTTCTCCTCTGTAATGGCATTAGAGAGCTAAAACATGATGCTTCTGGGTGGTGACTAGCAGTAGAACATGCAATTGTGCTGTTGTTCATTCCCAGAAGCCTCTCACATTCTGTATGTTATTTTGAATACTCTTAAGGGGTCTCCCTAAGAGTGAAGGGGAATCCAGATGTGGACCCTTGCTCTCAATGCCTAGGGAATCCAGCTGTAATCTCCTGGTGTTGTCCTATTAGGCCTAAACATATTTTGGGGGCTAGTTGATACGCCCATGGTGGGGGACTTGCCTGTCATTTTGGATTGGCACTGCCCTTTTGGGTAGGATTAGTCTTATATGTATGTGGAAATTTATTCTCTGAAATGGTGCTAGAGAGCTAAGCTATGATGTTTCTGGATGGTGACTATTCATAGAGCAAGTGATTATGCTGCCTCTCACATTCTCTATGTTATTCTGAATACTCTTAGAGGGTCTCCCTAAGAGTGAAGGGTAATCCAGATGTGGACCCCTGCTCTCAGTGTCTAGGGAATCCAGCTGCACCCTCCTGATGAGGTCCAATTAGTCCAAAAAGTATGTTGGGGGTTAGCTGGTGTTCCCGTGCATGTGGGACTTGCTTGTTTTGGAACTGGACTGCTCTTTTGGGGGGGATTATTCTAATATGTATGTGGAAATTTATCCTCTGTTATAGCATTAGAGAACTAAAACGTGATGCTTTTGAGAGGTGACTAGCCTTAGAACGGGTCATTGTGCTGTTGTTCATTCCCAGAAGCCTCTCACATTCTGTATGCTGTTTTGAATACTCTTAGAGGATCTCCCTAATAGTGAAGGGTAATCCAGACGTTGTCCCCTTGCTCTCACTGCCTAGGGAATCCAGCTGCACCTTTCTGATAAGACCCAACTAGAACAAACTGTACGTTGGGGGTTAGTTGGTGTTCCCGTTCAGGGGTGGGTATGATGACTTGTCTGTCATTTTGGAACTGGACTCCCTTTTTGGGTGGGATTAGTCTAATATGTATGTGTAAATTTCTTCTCTGTAATGGTATTAGAGAACTAAAACATGATGTTTCTCAGTTATGATTAGCCATAGAACAGGCAATTGTGCTGTTGTTCATTCCCAGAAGCCTCTCACATTCTGGATGTTATTTTGAATACTCTTAAGGGGTCTCCCTAAGAGTGAAGGGTTATCCAGATGTGGACCTCTTGCTCTCAGTTCCTAGGGAATCCAGCTGCACCCTCCTGACAAGGCCCAACTAGACAGAAATGTATCTCAGGGGTTAGCTGGTGTTCCCGCGCAGGGGGGGACTTGCTCATCAATTTGGAACTGGACTGCCCTTTTGGACGGGGTTAGTCTAATATTTACTTGGAAATTTATCCTCTGTAATGGCACTAGATAGCTAAAATGTGATGCTTTTGGGCGGTGACTAGCCGTAGAACAGGCCATTGAGCTGTTGTTCATTCCCAGAAGCCTCTCATATTCTGTATGTTATTATGAATACTTTTAGGGGGTCTCCCTAAGAGTGAAGGGTAATCCAGATGTGGACCTCTTGCTCTCAGTGCCTAGGGAATCCAGCTGCATTTCTTGACAAGGCTCAACTAGGCCTAAATGTATGTTGGGGATTAGCTGGTGCTCCTGTGCAGAGGAGACTCGTCCGTCATTATGAAATTGAACTGCCCTTTTGGGTGGGATTAGTCTAATATGTACGTGGAAATTTCTCCTCTATAATGGCATTAGAGAGCTAAAACGTGATACTTTTGGGCGATGACTGGCAGTAGAACAGGCCATTGAGCTGTTGTTCATGCCCAGAAGCCTCTCACATTCTGTAAGTTATTTTGAATACTTTTAGAGGGTCTCCCTAAGAGAGAGGGGTAATCCAGACATGGACCCCTTGCTCTAAATGTCTAGGGAATCCAGCTATAATCTAGTGGGGAGGTCCAACTATGTCTAAACATATGTTGGGGATTAGCTGGTGGACTTGCCCGTTGTTTTGGAAGAGGATGGCCCTTTTCGGTGTGATTAGTCTAATATGTATGTGGAAGTTTCTTCTCTGAAATGGTACTAGAGAGCTAGCACATGATGCTTCTGGGGGGTGACTATTTGTAGAACAGGTGATTGTGCTGCTGTTCATTCCCAGAAGCCTCTCACATTCTGTATGTTATTTTTAATATTGTTAGAGGGTCTCCCTAAGAGTGAAGGGTAATCCAGACGTGGACCCCTTGTTCTCAGTGTCTAGGGAGTCCAGCTGCACTCTCCTGATGAGGCCCAACTAGGCAGAAATGTACGTCGGGATTAGCTGGTGTTCCCGTGAAGGGGTGACTTGTTCCTTGCTTTGGAACTGAACTGCCCTTTTGTGCGGAATTAGTCTTATATGTACTTGAAAATTTCTCCTTTATAATGGCATTAGAGAGCTAAAACATGATGCTTCTGGGTGGTGACTAGCTGTAGAGCATGCAATTGTGCTGCTGTTCATTCCCAGAAGCCTCTCACATTCTGTATGTTATTTTGTATGCTCTTAAGGGGTCTCCCTAAGAGTGAAGGGGAATCCAGACGTGGACCCCTTGCTCTCAATGCCTAGGGAATCCAGCTGCAATCTCTTGACAAGGCCCAGCTAGGCCTAAACATATTTTGGGGGTTAGTTGGTGTGTCCATGTGGGGGACTTGCCTGTCTTTTTGGAACTGGACTGCCCTTTTGGGTGGGATTATTCTAATATGTGCATGGGAATTTCTTCTCTGAAATGGCACTAGAGAGCTAAAATGTGATGCTTCTGGGTGGTGACTAGCTGTTGTTCATTCTCAGAAGCCTCTCACATTCTGTATGTTATTTTGAATGCTCTTAGTGGGTCTCCCTAAGAGCGAAGGGTAATCCAGGCATGGTCCCCTTGCTCTCACTGCTTAGGGAATCCAGCTGCACCCTCCTGACAATGCCCAACTAGACTGAACCGTACGTTGGGGGTTAGCTGGTGTTTCCGTGCAAGGGGGATTTGCCCGTCATTTTGGAGCTGGATTGCCCTTTTGGGCGTGAATATTCTAATATGTAAGTTGAAATTTCTCCTCTGTAATAGCATTAGAGAGCTAAAAGTGATGCTTTTGGGCAGTGACTATCTGCAGAACAGGCCATTGTGCTGTTGTTCATTCCTAGAAGCCTCTCCCATTCTGTATGTTATTTTGAATACTCTTAGAGGGTCTTCCTAAGAGTGAAGGGGAATCCAGACATGGACCCCTTGCTCTCAGTGCCTAAGGAATCCAGCGGCACCCTCCTGATGTTGCGCAACTAGGCAGAAATCTACGTCGGGTGTTAGCTGGAGTTTCTGTGCAGGGGTGACTTGCTCCTCATTTTAGAACTGGACTGCCCTTTTGGGTGGGATTAGTCTAATATGTACTTGGAAATTTCTCCTCTGTAATGGCATTAGAGAGCTAAAACATGATGCTTCTGGGTGGTGACTAGCAGTAGAACATGCAATTGTGCTGTTGTTCATTCCCAGAAGCCTCTCACATTCTGTATGTTATTTTGAATACTCTTAAGGGGTCTCCCTAAGAGTGAAGGGGAATCCAGATGTGGACCCCTTGCTCTCAATGCCTAGGGAATCCAGCTGTAGTCTCCTGGTGTTGTCCTATTAGGCCTAAACATATTTTGGGGGCTAGTTGATACGCCCATGGTGGGGGACTTGCCTGTCATTTTGGATTGGCACTGCCCTTTTGGGTAGGATTAGTCTTATATGTATGTGGAAATTTATTCTCTGAAATGGTGCTAGAGAGCTAAGCTATGATGTTTCTGGATGGTGACTATTCATAGAGCAAGTGATTATGCTGCCTCTCACATTCTCTATGTTATTCTGAATACTCTTAGAGGGTCTCCCTAAGAGTGAAGGGTAATCCAGATGTGGACCCCTGCTCTCAGTGTCTAGGGAATCCAGCTGCACCCTCCTGATGAGGTCCAATTAGTCCAAAAAGTATGTTGGGGGTTAGCTGGTGTTCCCGTGCATGTGGGACTTGCTTGTTTTGGAACTGGACTGCTCTTTTGGGGGGGATTATTCTAATATGTATGTGGAAATTTATCCTCTGTTATAGCATTAGAGAACTAAAACGTGATGCTTTTGAGAGGTGACTAGCCTTAGAACGGGTCATTGTGCTGTTGTTCATTCCCAGAAGCCTCTCACATTCTGTATGCTGTTTTGAATACTCTTAGAGGATCTCCCTAATAGTGAAGGGTAATCCAGACGTTGTCCCCTTGCTCTCACTGCCTAGGGAATCCAGCTGCACCTTTCTGATAAGACCCAACTAGAACAAACTGTACGTTGGGGGTTAGTTGGTGTTCCCGTTCAGGGGTGGGTATGATGACTTGTCTGTCATTTTGGAACTGGACTCCCTTTTTGGGTGGGATTAGTCTAATATGTATGTGTAAATTTCTTCTCTGTAATGGTATTAGAGAACTAAAACATGATGTTTCTCAGTTATGATTAGCCATAGAACAGGCAATTGTGCTGTTGTTCATTCCCAGAAGCCTCTCACATTCTGGATGTTATTTTGAATACTCTTAAGGGGTCTCCCTAAGAGTGAAGGGTTATCCAGATGTGGACCTCTTGCTCTCAGTTCCTAGGGAATCCAGCTGCACCCTCCTGACAAGGCCCAACTAGACAGAAATGTATCTCAGGGGTTAGCTGGTGTTCCCGCGCAGGGGGGGACTTGCTCGTCAATTTGGAACTGGACTGCCCTTTTGGACGGGGTTAGTCTAATATTTACTTGGAAATTTATCCTCTGTAATGGCACTAGATAGCTAAAATGTGATGCTTTTGGGCGGTGACTAGCCGTAGAACAGGCCATTGAGCTGTTGTTCATTCCCAGAAGCCTCTCATATTCTGTATGTTATTTTGAATACTTTTAGGGGGTCTCCCTAAGAGTGAAGGGTAATCCAGATGTGGACCTCTTGCTCTCAGTGCCTAGGGAATCCAGCTGCATTTCTTGACAAGGCTCAACTAGGCCTAAATGTATGTTGGGGATTAGCTGGTGCTCCTGTGCAGAGGAGACTCGTCCGTCATTATGAAATTGAACTGCCCTTTTGGGTGGGCTTAGTCTAATATGTACGTGGAAATTTCTCCTCTATAATGGCATTAGAGAGCTAAAACTTGATACTTTTGGGCGATGACTAGCAGTAGAACAGGCCATTGAGCTGTTGTTCATGCCCAGAAGCCTCTCACATTCTGTAAGTTATTTTGAATACTTTTAGAGGGTCTCCCTAAGAGAGAGGGGTAATCCAGACATGGACCCCTTGCTCTAAATGTCTAGGGAATCCAGCTATAATCTAGTGGGGAGGTCCAACTATGTCTAAACATATGTTGGGGATTAGCTGGTGGACTTGCCCGTTGTTTTGGAAGAGGATGGCCCTTTTCGGTGTGATTAGTCTAATATGTATGTGGAAGTTTCTTCTCTGAAATGGTACTAGAGAGCTAGCACATGATGCTTCTGGGGGGTGACTATTTGTAGAACAGGTGATTGTGCTGCTGTTCATTCCCAGAAGCCTCTCACATTCTGTATGTTATTTTTAATATTGTTAGAGGGTCTCCCTAAGAGTGAAGGGTAATCCAGACGTGGACCCCTTGTTCTCAGTGTCTAGGGAGTCCAGCTGCACTCTCCTGATGAGGCCCAACTAGGCAGAAATGTACGTCGGGATTAGCTGGTGTTCCCGTGAAGGGGTGACTTGTTCCTTGCTTTGGAACTGAACTGCCCTTTTGTGCGGAATTAGTCTTATATGTACTTGAAAATTTCTCCTTTATAATGGCATTAGAGAGCTAAAACATGATGCTTCTGGGTGGTGACTAGCTGTAGAGCATGCAATTGTGCTGCTGTTCATTCCCAGAAGCCTCTCACATTCTGTATGTTATTTTGTATGCTCTTAAGGGGTCTCCCTAAGAGTGAAGGGGAATCCAGACGTGGACCCCTTGCTCTCAATGCCTAGGGAATCCAGCTGCAATCTCTTGACAAGGCCCAGCTAGGCCTAAACATATTTTGGGGGTTAGTTGGTGTGTCCATGTGGGGGACTTGCCTGTCTTTTTGGAACTGGACTGCCCTTTTGGGTGGGATTATTCTAATATGTGCATGGGAATTTCTTCTCTGAAATGGCACTAGAGAGCTAAAATGTGATGCTTCTGGGTGGTGACTAGCTGTTGTTCATTCTCAGAAGCCTCTCACATTCTGTATGTTATTTTGAATGCTCTTAGTGGGTCTCCCTAAGAGTGAAGGGTAATCCAGGCATGGTCCCCTTGCTCTCACTGCTTAGGGAATCCAGCTGCACCCTCCTGACAATGCCCAACTAGACTGAACCGTACGTTGGGGGTTAGCTGGTGTTTCCGTGCAAGGGGGATTTGCCTGTCATTTTGGAGCTGGACTGCCCTTTTGGGCGTGAATATTCTAATATGTAAGTTGAAATTTCTCCTCTGTAATAGCATTAGAGAGCTAAAAGTGATGCTTTTGGGCAGTGACTATCTGCAGAACAGGCCATTGTGCTGTTGTTCATTCCTAGAAGCCTCTCACATTCTGTATGTTATTTTGTATGCTCTTAAGGGGTCTCCCTAAGAGTGAAGGGGAATCCAGACGTGGACCCCTTGCTCTCAATGCCTAGGGAATCCAGCTGCAATCTCTTGACAAGGCCCAGCTAGGCCTAAACATATTTTGGGGGTTAGTTGGTGTGTCCATGTGGGGGACTTGCCTGTCTTTTTGGAACTGGACTGCCCTTTTGGGTGGGATTATTCTAATATGTGCATGGGAATTTCTTCTCTGAAATGGCACTAGAGAGCTAAAATGTGATGCTTCTGGGTGGTGACTAGCTGTTGTTCATTCTCAGAAGCCTCTCACATTCTGTATGTTATTTTGAATGCTCTTAGTGGGTCTCCCTAAGAGTGAAGGGTAATCCAGGCATGGTCCCCTTGCTCTCACTGCTTAGGGAATCCAGCTGCACCCTCCTGACAATGCCCAACTAGACTGAACCGTACGTTGGGGGTTAGCTGGTGTTTCCGTGCAAGGGGGATTTGCCTGTCATTTTGGAGCTGGACTGCCCTTTTGGGCGTGAATATTCTAATATGTAAGTTGAAATTTCTCCTCTGTAATAGCATTAGAGAGCTAAAAGTGATGCTTTTGGGCAGTGACTATCTGCAGAACAGGCCATTGTGCTGTTGTTCATTCCTAGAAGCCTCTCCCATTCTGTATGTTATTTTGAATACTCTTAGAGGGTCTTCCTAAGAGTGAAGGGGAATCCAGACATGGACCCCTTGCTCTCAGTGCCTAAGGAATCCAGCGGCACCCTCCTGATGTTGCGCAACTAGGCAGAAATCTACGTCGGGTGTTAGCTGGAGTTTCTGTGCAGGGGTGACTTGCTCCTCATTTTAGAACTGGACTGCCCTTTTGGGTGGGATTAGTCTAATATGTACTTGGAAATTTCTCCTCTGTAATGGCATTAGAGAGCTAAAACATGATGCTTCTGGGTGGTGACTAGCAGTAGAACATGCAATTGTGCTGTTGTTCATTCCCAGAAGCCTCTCACATTCTGTATGTTATTTTGAATACTCTTAAGGGGTCTCCCTAAGAGTGAAGGGGAATCCAGATGTGGACCCCTTGCTCTCAATGCCTAGGGAATCCAGCTGTAATCTCCTGGTGTTGTCCTATTAGGCCTAAACATATTTTGGGGGCTAGTTGATATGCCCATGGTGGGAGACTTGCCTGTCATTTTGGATTGGCACTGCCCTTTTGGGTAGGATTAGTCTTATATGTATGTGGAAATTTATTCTCTGAAATGGTGCTAGAGAGCTAAGCTATGATGTTTCTGGATGGTGAATATTCATAGAGCAAGTGATTATGCTGCCTCTCACATTCTCTATGTTATTCTGAATACTCTTAGAGGGTCTCCCTAAGAGTGAAGGGTAATCCAGATGTGGACCCCTGCTCTCAGTGTCTAGGGAATCCAGCTGCACCCTCCTGATGAGGTCCAATTAGTCCAAAAAGTATGTTGGGGGTTAGCTGGTGTTCCCGTGCATGTGGGACTTGCTTGTTTTGGAACTGGACTGCTCTTTTGGGGGGGATTATTCTAATATGTATGTGGAAATTTATCCTCTGTTATAGCATTAGAGAACTAAAACGTGATGCTTTTGAGAGGTGACTAGCCTTAGAACGGGTCATTGTGCTGTTGTTCATTCCCAGAAGCCTCTCACATTCTGTATGCTGTTTTGAATACTCTTAGAGGATCTCCCTAATAGTGAAGGGTAATCCAGATGTTGTCCCCTTGCTCTCACTGCCTAAGGAATCCAGCTGCACCTTTCTAATAAGACCCAACTAGACCAAACTGTACGTTGGGGGTTAGTTGGTGTTCCCGTTCAGGGGTGGGTATGATGACTTGTCTGTCATTTTGGAACTGGACTCCCTTTTTGGGTGGGATTAGTCTAATATGTATGTGTAAATTTCTTCTCTGTAATGGTATTAGAGAACTAAAACATGATGTTTCTCAGTTATGATTAGCCATAGAACAGGCAATTGTGCTGTTGTTCATTCCCAGAAGCCTCTCACATTCTGGATGTTATTTTGAATACTCTTAAGGGGTCTCCCTAAGAGTGAAGGGTTATCCAGATGTGGACCTCTTGCTCTCAGTTCCTAGGGAATCCAGCTGCACCCTCCTGACAAGGCCCAACTAGACAGAAATGTATCTCAGGGGTTAGCTGGTGTTCCCGCGCAGGGGGGGGACTTGCTCGTCAATTTGGAACTGGACTGCCCTTTTGGACGGGGTTAGTCTAATATTTACTTGGAAATTTATCCTCTGTAATGGCACTAGATAGCTAAAATGTGATGCTTTTGGGCGGTGACTAGCCGTAGAACAGGCCATTGAGCTGTTGTTCATTCCCAGAAGCCTCTCATATTCTGTATGTTATTTTGAATACTTTTAGGGGGTCTCCCTAAGAGTGAAGGGTAATCCAGATGTGGACCTCTTGCTCTCAGTGCCTAGGGAATCCAGCTGCATTTCTTGACAAGGCTCAACTAGGCCTAAATGTATGTTGGGGATTAGCTGGTGCTCCTGTGCAGAGGAGACTCGTCCGTCATTATGAAATTGAACTGCCCTTTTGGGTGGGCTTAGTCTAATATGTACGTGGAAATTTCTCCTCTATAATGGCATTAGAGAGCTAAAACTTGATACTTTTGGGCGATGACTAGCAGTAGAACAGGCCATTGAGCTGTTGTTCATGCCCAGAAGCCTCTCACATTCTGTAAGTTATTTTGAATACTTTTAGAGGGTCTACATAAGAGAGAGGGGTAATCCAGACATGGACCCCTTGCTCTAAATGCCTAGAGAATCCAGCTATAATCTGCTGTGGAGGTCCAACTATTCCTAAACATATGTTGGGGGTTAGCTGGTGGACTTGCCTGTCATTTTGGAAGTGGATGGCCCTTTTGGGTGGGATTAGTCTAATATGTATGTGGAAGTTTCTCCTCTGAATTGGTACTAGAGAGCTAGAACATGATGCTTCTGGGTGGTGACTATTTGTAGAACAGGTGATTGTGCTGCTGTTCATTCCCAGAAGCCTCTCACATTCTGTATGTTATTTTGAATACTGTTAGAGGGTCTCCCTAAGAGTGAAGGGTAATCCAGACGTGGACCCCTTGTTCTCAGTGTCTAGGGAATCCAGCTGCACTCTCCTGATGAGGCCCAACTAGGCAGAAATGTATGTAGGGGGATTAGCTGGTGTTCCCGTGAAGGGGTGTCTTTTTCCTCGCTTTGGAACTGAATTGCCCTTTTGTGCGGGATTAGTCTTATACGTACTTGGAAATTTCTCCTTTGTAATGGCATTAGAGAGCTAAAACATGATGCTTCTGGGTGGTGAGTAGCCGTAAAGCATGCATATCATACATTCTGGGAGCTAAGAATGTCAAGGCTGATGCTCTTTCACATCAGTATGAGGTCTCTTGTGCTCCTTCTCATATTCTGGAGTCGATTGTTTTGCCTACTGTGATTGTGTCCTCCTTATACACCTCTCTTCTCACATTCATCAAAGATGCCCAGTCTTCTGTCCTTCTGTAGTAACCATGCCCCCAACGTGTATTTTGTACTGGAACCTCACCATTCTGATGTTTTACATTGGGGACATTGCTCTGTAGCTGCTGGCCATCCTGGACTTGTTCGTAGTATGACCTTATGTCCAGGAAGATAGGTACTGTTAGAATTTATATACGTGGCCACGTAGGTATTGTTAGTTGAGTACTGTGTTAGGTAGAGATTTAGGAGTAGGTTAGCGCCTCACTGAGGATGATGAGATATGTGGTACTGTTTATTAGATATAGAGGCGTCATTGCAGTTATTTGTATGGTGCGTTTTTTAACAATAGGTATCTCATAATCTCTATGGTGTCCACTATAACGGAAACCCAAGACACCGGAAGATCCTGGGCCATCATATCCGGACTCTCTCACTTCGAGGTCGGCTGAACCACGTTGAATGCCTCGGTCAGGCCGTGCCACCGGAGAGTCGAACCCGCCATTCGAACCAGGAGTCGGTTTCCTTCGAGTTGGTCAACCCTTCGAGGTTCGATACCGCATCGAACAATTCAAGCCGGTGCCGCAGATCCGAACAGGACATCGAGCAACCGCCCCCAGTGTCCATATCTCAAACTCATAGTCCCAGTAACGGCCTATGGCCTGTTAAATCCATTCATTGTGATTTAGATATTTTATATGTATTTCTTTTCTTATTTTTTATTATTTTCATTTGTGATTTGTCTATTTTTTATTTTTTAATTTTATATATTTTTATGTACTAGATATATGTACATATATCTATTTTGTAACCGTTTCTGTCTTTGAAGGAGTCAGGCAATAAGTCACTTAATCTGGGGAATGAGGTTATTCATTTTTGCTAGTTATTTAAGGGTTAATCTAATTGTAGAAATTAATTCAAGTCATCTGGCATAGAACCTTGACCCATTCAGAGACAGAAGTGGAAATTTTAAATGTTTGTCGGCAAGCGGGAATTAGTTTTTATATTGTTACCACAAGCTTTGATAAAACAGCGTTAAGCTGTGAAACTATAGCATTGTGTAATTAATTTTGTACTATTTAAGCTTGCCACATTATAATTTTATATTTATTTTTATATTTATTTTCACCGATTTTTTAGTTTTAGTTACATTCATTATTTTCTTTGAGTCCTATCGGAGGGATCGATAGTCCATGAAATAGGCTCTTCGGACTGCCCTATCTGAATGAAGGCAGTCTAAAACCTGGACAGACGAATAGGTGAGAGAAAACACCGAACAGAGACGGTGAGACATCTCTGTATGCAATTTTAGCTATGTGAATGCATATGACTACTACATAGCAATTGTTTAATGTAAGTGAGCTACGTTACATTTGTATATAGCGATTAATTATCATAACGATAAGGCACTATTGGTGCCACTCTTGTTTTTGTGTTTTGTTTATCTCCAGGTACGTCTGGTGGCCAGAAATGAAGTCCTCTACTACTTGTTCCTTGCAACTCCAGAAAATCACCCTCACGCATCTGTATAAATTATACTGGAGAAAAAAAAAAGAAAACTGCTTTTCCCTTTTTGTATATTCTAAATTTCCTAGCTGGCTCTTAAAAGGTCTATCTGTTGTTTATGATTTTATCCACCCATGCTCTAAAGCTGGTGTAGTCAGACAACTCTTTTAATCCCCAACCAGCCTATGGCTGGAGGTCTAATATTGGATTACCCCTGCCCTATAGGTAACTGCTTCATAATTTCTGTCCTGTTAATGGTCTGTTAGGACCTTACTGGTAACCTCTGTTCTGTATAGCACTAAGTCTTATATTTTATTTGTAACTATTTTAAATGTATGAAGATTTATAAATCCTTTCTATGTGGATAAAGCAGGAGATATCTCATAATTTCTAAAGCTATATATCAATTTAGAAAAGCTGTATTATGCCCAATGTTAACAAACTTCAGTCAGTTTATTTACAGTTGCTATAAATTTTCCTAATATTGAAAGAGATATGTAAAAATTGTATTCTTGTATACCATGGCTGCACTCTTCACAGCACATTCAGACATTATGGAGTAAAGACTGTAGTAATTATGGGGTAAACCAACAGCACCAAATTGAATATAAAATGTCCAGTTAATTGAATTGCAGTTGAAAGCCCTTGGATACTACAGAGCTCTCCAGCTCTTTAGGGGAGATTCACTAAGGTGTGATAAGTGGTTATGACTTCTCCAGTGATATCACTTCTCCAATTCTTATGTTATTCTATGGGGCCAATGCACTAAGATTTCTCTGACTTTTGGAGATCTTTGCGCAAAGAAATGGGAGAAGTGATATCACTGGAGAAGTCATCACTGCGTTACACCTATTTATCACGCTTTAGTGCATAACCCTGCTGGTGCTCTTGCTTCTAGGGGGGTTTGCTTTATAATAAAAGTGCAGATGTTTTGCCACAAAGTTGCTGCACCTTTGTCTTTATGCACATCATTGACAGATCTAGTGAATCAGGGCACTGGAGTAGAGTCATTTTTGGACCCTGAATTCACTGCAAAGTTCTGGAAAAACCCAAACTATCTTTAGCATTCAATGTGCCTGGGTACCTTGTACCTGCTGCACGAGTTGTAGTTCTGACCCTGATACACATTCCCTTTTGATTTCTACATATAAGATAATGTAATTCTTGCTTATATTAAAGCACTGTCCATTAAAGGGACAGTAATGTTTCACATTAAAAGCAGCTCCAATTAATCTTTATAGTATTTGGGCCATGGAGAGTGCTATTTCAATACTGTCAGAGTTGTAGTTCAAGAGTAATTGAATGATAAAGTATCCCCCTCCCACCCCCTATAACACTGCTCACCTCAGAACAGCAAGACTGTCTGGATGGATCACAGACAGGAACAATCTTCAGTGAGCATAAGAAAAAACTTGTCAAGGGGGGCAGGGTTTTTCTTATACTCACAGTAAGAAGATTGCCCCTTGCTTTGAGCTGTCTGGTCCCAGGACCAGATCCCACATCTGAGGGGAGGTGGCTTACACTAGGTAAAAGGGGCAGGAGGGGGATACTTAATCATTCAATTACTCTTGAATTATGACTCTGACAGTATTGAAATAACACTCTCATTGGCCCAAATACTATGAAAATTAATTGGAGCTGCTTTTATTTTGAAACATTACTATCTCTTTAAAGCACTGCATTAAAGCATAACACTAGTCTGTTCCTCTCTTCATTTTTGCAAATAACCTAAAGTAAGATTAGCTACTCAAGGACCAGATGAGTGTGCAATGCATTGCTTTTTCAATGCATTGTTCAGCTCTCTGGTCTGCGAGGGGTTAGAGTAATCTGTATCCAGCGTGGCGTGAGAGAAAGTACTTTATGTGAACATGTTAGGGCAAACTGCTAAAAAAATATGCATAAATTGAAATACATTTCAAAAACAAAGTAGTGTGTTTATATCTGTATAGGTACATTCCAGACAAATTGGAATGGCTGCTAAAGGCACACACGCACTATACTATATATATAGTTGAATTCAAATGATTGGTAATCCAGAGATGTTAAATCAAGCTCTATAGTGAACAAACATAAACTTGACATATTTCTGCAAATTATAATGAACAGTTGGCATGTACAAAAGCTTGGGCACCCTTTCAGTTGATCCACTACTGGTACTTTTTGTAAAGTCTCAGAACATAATTGACTCATTAGGCCTTAATCTAAATTAGGTAATGACAATTCCAGAGCTTAATAAACTCCCAGATTCTTTGAACCTCTCAATAACCATGGGTTATTTTAACCCCTTCGCGTCCTGTGACGTACCCGGACCGTCACGCTGGTCCGGCACTTAAGGACCAGTGACGGTCCTGGTACGTCACGTACTTTTACTCACCGCGCTCCTGCAGGAGAGCGGTGAGTAATACCGTGGACTGAAATTGATCGCTCCAAGACCGAAGCGATCTCTTTCAGTCCTCCTTTCGATGTGCCGCCCGATGTGATCAGTCACGTGGGACGGCACGTCGAACGCGTCTATCTGGTCCTTAAAGGACCAGACACCACGGGATCGTCGGACCCTAAGGGGTTAAGCAGCTGACTAAGGATCAGAAAATAAAGATAACTGACTCTTACAAAGCAAAGGGAAACTATAAAATATATTTAAACACTTTCTGCTTGCAATTTACACAGTTTGAAATGTCATTAAGAAATGGAAGTTAAGGGGAAATATTGAAGTCATGACAAGATTTGTAAGACCAGAAAAATCTCTGATAGAACTGCTTGTAGATTGGTCAGGAAGGCAACACAAAACCCTCATATTACTGCAAAGGATCTACAGGAAAGTTTAGCTGACATGGGATTAGTGGTGCCCCAGCCCACTGTTCAAAGTTGCTTTCACAAGGAAACCTTGCCTGCATTCTCATCACAAAAGTCAACATCTGAAGTATGTAACACCACACTGGATTCAAGTGTTGTGATGAAGTTGAATTTGAACTATTTGGCTACGATCACCAAATGTACATTTGCAGAAAAAAGGAGAAGCATTTGAAGAAATGAACGCCTTGTCAACTGTTAAGCATGGGGGGTGGATCTATTATGCTTTGGGACCGTGTGGCAGCTTGTGGTGCAGGAAATATTGTGCAGGCAGAGGGAAAACTGGATCCTACTAAGTAACAACAAATCCTGGAAGCTAATGTCCTGCCGTTGGTGAAGAAACTGATGCTAAAAAGAGTGTGGATATTACAACAAGACAATGATCCAAAACATACCTCAAAATCAATCATGAACTACTTCAAGAACCAAAAGGTTAAGGTTTTGGAATGGACTTCACAGTCCCCAGACTTGAATATTATTGATAGTCTGTGGGTAAATCTCAAACATAATACAAAACAGAGAATGCGCATTGGATGGAGAAGGGCAAGGAAAACACTTGTGTACAATGCTGACCAAATGAAAAAGGATCCCCACCACAAGAACGAACAATTTTTTTATATATATATATATATATATATATATATATATATATATGTGTGTGTGTGTATCAAATCGATATATATTAATAAAAAAGGAATTTTAATAGCATATTCAAAAACAATTCCACATATCTTAAAACACTATTCCATTATATATAATATATATATGTAATATATACTAGTACAGTTGGGAAGCACTCTCTCTAGTATTTGTAAGTGCCTGGGTGCCAAATTTCTAATGGGAGGCCATACGATATTTATGTAGAAAAAGAAGGAAGAAGAAAAAGAAAATGTGGAACTCACACTGAAACTTTGACACTACATAAAAAAAAAAGTCCTGTGTGTGTCGGCTCTTTTTCTACATATATATATATATATATATATATATATATATATATATATATACTAGTTGAACAGCCCGTTACACGGGCCACAGTGCCTCTGACAGCCGGTCGCGGGACAGTCACGCATATAAATACTATGTACATAGATGTGACTTACTGCCATCCGAAGGACACTCATCTACTTTGTAATTCTGTTTAAACAAATTAAAAGTCACTCCAGTTTTAAAATCCAATTAAAATGTGCTTTACTGACTTTCATGTATAGTAGTTGAGGAATCCTGAACACTGCAAGAATGGATTCCCCTCATTACCCTTAGGGTGACCAACGCCAAGAGCAATTTGCATATGTAGAAAGAAAGGTGAGAGATGCTCAACTAGGCTCATGAGCTACCAAATACATGCAAAAAGCTCTCTGGGACTGTGTCCTCACAACCAGTACCATACACAGAAAGGAAATCTTCTGAAGCATATCATACTGGTTCTGCTAAATAACACTACAGCCACAAAATGCCAAACAATTCCTCTCTGAACAAGGGAAACAGATAACCCCAGGTGTACATTTCAGCCTTTTTGGGCATCATCAGTGAGGTGCAGCTGATCCCTGTAGGCACTGTGAGCAAGGGGTCCATGTCTGGATTCCCCTCATTAATCTTAGGGTGACCAACCCCAAGAGCAATTTGCATATGTAGAAAGAAAGGTGAGAGATGCTCAACTAGGCTCATGAGCTAGCAAATACATGCAAAAAGCTCACTGGTACTGTGTCCTCGTGCCCAGGGTGCAAGCTCTTTTAGCTCACCAGTGCCATACACAGAGAGAAAATCTTCTGAAGCATATCATACTGGCCCTGCCAAATGACAGTACAGCCACAAAATGCCAGACAATTCCTCTCTGACCAAGAAAAACAACTAAACCCCAGAGGTACATTCCAGCCTTTTTGGCCTCATCAGTGAGTTGCAGCTGATCCCTCTAGGCACTGTGAGCAAGGGATCAACGTCTGGATTCCCCTCATTATTCTTAGGGTGACCAACCCCAAGTGCAATTTGCTTATGTCGAAAGAAAGGTGAGAGATGCTCAACTAGGCTCATGAGCTAGCAAATACATGCAAAAAGCTCACCGGCACTGTGTCCTCGCGCCCAGGATGCAATCTCTTTTAGCTCAACAGTGCCATACACAGAGAGGAAATCTTCTGAAGCATATCATACTGGTCCTGCTAAATAACACTACAGCCACAAAATGCCAGACAATTCCTCTCTGAACAAGGGAAACAGATAACCACAGCCGAAAGTGTCGGCCTTTTTAGGCCTCGCCGGTGAGGTGCAGCTGAGCCCTCTAGGCACTGTGAGCAAGGGGTCCACTTCTGGATTCCCCTCATTACTCTTAGGGTGACCAACCCCAAGAGCAATTTGCATATGTAGAAAGAAAGGTGAGAGATGCGCAACTAGGCTCATGAGCTAGCAAATACATGCAAAATGCTCACTGGGACTGTGTCCTCGCACCCAGTGTGCAATCTCTTCTAGCTCACCAGTGCCATACAGAGAGAAAAAATATTCTGAAGCATATCATACTGGTCCTGCCAAATGACAGTCCAGCCACAAAATGCCAGACAATTCCTCTCTGAACAAGAGAAACAGCTAACCCCAGATACACGTTATGGCCTTTTTGGCCATCATCGGTGAGTTGCAGCTGATCCCTTTAGGCACTGTGAGCAAGGGGTCCACATCTGGATTCCCCTCATTACTCTTAGGGTGACCAACCCCAAGAGCAATTTTCATACATAGACAGAAAGATCAGAGATGCTCAACTAGACTTATGAGCTAGCAAATACATATAAAAAAAGCTCACTGGGACTGTGTCCTCACACCCAGAATGCAATCTCTTTTAGCTCACCAGTGTCATACAGAGAGAAAAAAATCTTCTGAAGCATATCATATTGGTCCTGCCAAAAGACAGTCCAGCCACAAAATGCCAGACAATGCCCCTCTGAACAAGGGAAACAACAGTACAGTTTGGCTGCTTTTTTTTTTTTTTTTTTTTTTTTTTTTTTTTTTTTTTTTTTTTTTTTTTTTTTTTTACCAGTTATGTGCAGCTGATCCATCTAGGCATTGTGAGCAAGGGGTCCATGTCTGGATTCCCCTCATTACTCTTAGGGTGATCAACCCCAAGAGCAATTTGCATATGTAGAAAGAAAGGTGGGAGATGCTCAACTAGGCTCATGAGCTAGCAAATGCATGCAAAAAGCTCACTGGGAATATGCCCTCACGCCCAGAGTGCAATCTCTTTTAGCTCAACAGTGCCATACACAGAAAGAAAAATTTCTGAAGCATATCATACTTGCACTGCCAAATGACAGTCCACCCATAAAATGCCAGACAATTCCTCTTTGAACAAGGGAAACAGCTAATCCTAGACATACATTTCAGTGGTGGTGGTGGTGGTGGTGGTGTTGCTGCTGTTGCTGTTTGTTGTTTTTGTGCAAAAAGCTCACTGGGATTGTGTCCTCGCTCCAAGGGTGCAAATTGCTCTTGGGATTAGTCACACTAAGAGTAATGGGGGGGGAATCCAGGCATGGACTCCCTGTTCACAGTACATAGAGGGGACAAAGGCACCTTTCTGGTGAGGTCTGTTAAATCTGATATGTATTGTTGGGGTTAGTTGTTTCTCTTGTTTATGAATTGTTATTTGGCAGGGCAAGTATGCTATGCTTCAGAAGATTTCTTCTCTTGTATAGTACTGGTGAGCTAAAGAGAGATTGTACTCTTGGTGTGAGGACATGGTCCAAGTGAGCTACTTGCATATATTTGTTAGCTTATGAGCTTAGTTGAGCATCTCTATTTCTACATATGCAAATTGCTCTTGGGATTAGTTACCCTAAGGGTAATGGGGGAATCCAGACGTGGACTCCTTGCTTACAGTGCCTAGAGGGATCAGCTGCACCTCACAGACAAGGCCCAATAATGCTGAAATGTACGTCTGGGATTCGCTGTTTCACTTGTTCAGGGAGGAATTGTCATTTGGCAGGACCAGTATGATATGCTTCAGAAGATTTCCTTTCTGTGTACGGCACTCGTGAGCTAAAAGAGATTGCACCCTGGTGGCGAGGACACAGTCCCAGTGAGCCTCTTGTGTGTATTTGCTAACTCATGAGCCTAGTTGAGCTTCTCTGACCTTTCGTTTTACATATGCAAATTACTCTTGGGATTTGTCAGCCTAAGAGTAATGAGGAGAATCCAGACATGGACCCCTTGCTCACAGTGCTTACAGGGATCAGTTGTACGTCACCGATGAAGCACAATACGGCTGAAATGTACATCTGGTGTTAGCTGTTTGCCTTGTTCAGAGAGGAATTGTATGGCATTTCGTGGCTGGACTGTCATTTCGCAGGACCAGTATGATATGCTTCAGAAGATTTTCTCTCTGTGTATGGCACTGGTCAGCTAAAAGTGATTGCACTCTGGGCGCAAGGACACAGTCCCAGTAAGCTTTTTGCATGTATCTGCTAGCGCATGAGCCTAGTTGAGCATCTCTGATCTTTCTTTCTCCACTTCCACATTGCTCTCAGAACCCTCCTGTCCACTTCCACATTGCCCCCACTTTCCACTTCCACATTGCCCCCCCAGGCCCCCCACTGTCTATATGGTACTCCTTTAATCTCTGGGACCAGATGGCCTACAGATTATATTTAATCTCCTTGTCCTCCATATTAGCCTTATGCTTTACAACAAAGCTTTGCCATCTGGACTAGACCAGAGAATTTTCTGGTATTCCATACAACTAAGAGTCACTAGCTATAAGAATTTATCCAACAAAGTCTCCCTCGTCACATTCAGTTGGCTTCCCTTTACACACACACACCTAACAACTAAAGTCTTCTTTAGAGATATATAACTACATAGGTTTTTGGGGTCTATGAGGACTGAATCAAAAAAAATCATACCTCTTACAATCCAAGAGTCCCTTTGTTGGGAGCCTCAAACCTCAGCTTTATTGTATACTTGCATTGGGCATCGAGGATCTCAGTTTCTAATGCATGTAACCCTGGGAAAGGGATCTCAGTCATCCCTTATCCCCTGAGGCCTTTTGGAAGATTTGGGAGTCGAGCTCCAGTCTCTAGATATGTGCCACCCCACAAGGACAGGTGTGTATGACCTTTTTTATTTTCCATTGGTGTATCTCCCCATCTAAACTATATGCCATGGTCACTCTGGACTTGAAACTTTGCTGAAAGGGCTATAATCTAACTTTTTTCCACTGCTGGTGGTTTTGCCCCAGAATAATGCCCTTTTGGGTAGAAGTAAGATGACTGATAATGGCATGTATCAAACTATCATACTTCAAGACCCTGAAATCTTCATACTACTGAGACCCTCTTTGTTGCTCCCATATTCAAAATAAGCTTATAGCATCAATGACGATTATAGCTCACAGCTGTATCCACTGTATTCCAGTGACGGCCGCCAGGCTGACAGAACAGCCCTGTACTCATTACGCGCTCTTCTTCCATTGCATTTGTCCTGTGCATGAGCAGTCAAAGAACTAACTTTGTTGAGTTCCCTGGCTGTGCATGTGTGCTCACAGAGGCCATGACAGAAGAACAGGGCAGAAGGATTCCTGCCCAGCTGCCATGGTGTCAGCAGGGGTTGACCGGGCAGCCGGGCCCCCTGGAGTGACGGGCCTGGTCTCAGTGGCGACCCCTGCGACCACAGTAGTTATGCCACTGGGTGAGAGAAATATGATATCTCTAGTTCTTATGATATTCTACGGAGCGTATGTGATAACCTCTTTCCAACTTGAAAAGAAGTCTTCATAGAATATCATAGGAATTGGAGGGATTTCACTCATCTTTGTATAAATCCAATCACATGGCACTTTCTAGTGAGTGGTTTTTGTGAAAGACAAGGTGGAGATGCACTATGGGTTGATGTTATGGCAATGTGTGTCTGGCAATGTGAGGCACACACATTTCCATATACACTAAGAATTAAGTATACAAATGGAGGGATGTAGAATTTCCCCATTATCATGCAGGCTTGTGGAACTGCTGGTGATGTATACGGGATGCCCTACCTCACAAATCACCAACAGTTCCACAATCATGAAGTCGTAGAGCATCCTCTCTGCTCCCTCAGTTGCCCACTGGGAGTTAAGAGGATCTGCTCAGACTTCAGCACCACAAAATCTCCTTCTAACCCATTCAGTTCCATTGGAATGTGCATTGCATACCCCCTGTGGCCCTGAAGTGGGTGTAAACGTTAGTTTGTGGTAAGAGTTGTGCATTACCCCCTTGAGGACCAGAAGGGGATTACAACTCCCACTATCACCTTTGCTCTAACACCTCAGATGTTAGAGAGATTTCCAGCACATTGCCATTGGACACATCTCTAGTATCTAAGGGGTAAACATTCCCACTGGTGATGCAACGATCATTGCTAGTATCCTCAAACATTTATAAGCATTCTTTTGACATAATTTGCATGTGAACATATCAGTATTAATAATAATAATTAAAATGCTGTAATATGCAAGGTAATTTGGATCTCAAAGTATTGAGCCTAAACGTACAGTGATAGTTTTAGCTGCTCCTGGTTTATAATTGAGTATATAACTGGATATTGTAACAGACCTCAGTTTGGAAATGTTTGGCTGTGAACTTTGACAGCAGAGGCAGCTATCGGAGCTTAGTGCATGTAGCAAATAGCCACATTAACATATAAACCCACCCACATGAATTACAATGGCTCTTTAAACTGCATTTCCATATATAAATAAGCCCTTGCAATAGTGAGAGCAAAACAATAAATATGTTGAAGGCATGATTAATTCACAGGATTATCATGGCAAAGACATCTTTGTGCGTGCTGTTGATATGCCATCACCACCATATAATTGTCCTGGCCCAGGGCTGGTGCTACCATAAGGCAGCTTAGGCAGCCGCCTAGGGAGCCGCAACGGAAGGGCGCTGAAACGGAGCAGCAATTTTTTCCCCCCATTTATTTTAAATATATATACATCTATCTGCCGCGAGGGAGAGCTGACTCGTGCTACCAAGCACTCCCTCGCGCCAGAGAGCAGCAGTTACACGAGTGGGAGAGGAGTAGTGCCGGTGACAACATAGAACAATAGCCCCTGACGCCAGACAGCACAGCCCAGGGAGCATAAGCCTGAGTCAGTGCAAGCGCCATGGCTGTTTGTTCTTGGACTGCTGGAAGGATGCGGAGCCGGTACAGGACGAGCCCTGGGGAGGAGCAGGATGTCCGGGGAGCGCTGGGCTCAGGTGAGAGGCTCCCTGGCAGTGGGTGTGATCTCCTGGTCTGCTCAGGCTCCCTGGTGTACAGATACCTGCACAGCACAATGGTCCCTATGGATAGAGACAAAGGCTGATGTACTCGGAACAGCTGGATTAACCCCTTGAGTGCCACATCACTGCTTAGCATTGCGTAGCCTACCCACTGGCACTCAAAACGTTAAACAAACCGCACCACAGGGGGTAAATACAAATCCCCAGAGATTGCAATGCAGTTTTAACCCCTTGGATGCTACATAGGTGTCTCAATCTGTTGGAAACCTTTGTAGCTCTCTAGGGGTTAAAACAGCATTTAAGCCTTGAAGTGCCAGAGAGGTATCCAACACACTGCAACACAATACCTCTTTGGCACTTATGAATGGTATATGATATGATAGCCCTGCTGTATCAGCTCTCAGCACTGTACCAATACTCAGCTCCCATTTTAACCCTTTGAGTGCCAGAGGGTACGTTGGGTACCTCCTGCCTTTTAATGGATTAATTTTTAAAATCTATTTTACAGGTGTGTGCATCCTATATAATAATTCGCTAAATCGTGTGTAACGCCACGACATGCGCAATAGACACTGCTGCACGTGCTGCAGTCATGCGCAGTAGAGACTGCCCGTGCCGCGGCTGATACAAAAGGAGCGTCCAGCTCTGTATCAGCCATGGTGCTGGCAGTCTCTGCTGCGCGTGATTGCCCCGCGACCAGGTGGCAGTGGCACTGTGGCCTGTGTAACGGGCTGTTCAACTAGTATTGAAATAAAATAATAATCACTTTTAGAATGAAAAATTAGAGTGATGTGTTACTCAACGTACACACACACGCACTGATACACAGAGATAAGACCACACACACTGATACACAGAGATAACTACACACACGCACGCACGCACGCACACACACACACACACACACACACACAGATATACAGAGATAAGTACTCACACACACACACAAGCATACAAATTGGCACACTGATGCACAGACAGAGAAGCACACATACTTACACACTGATACCCCTACAGAGACTCACACACATTAACACACTTATACACATATAGGGAACACACACGCACTTATATACATATAGGGAATACACATACACACCGACACTTATACACATACAGGGGTGGGGCATAAAGCAGTGAGCACAAGGGGCAGAAAAATTAGGTTTTGCCTAGGGTGGCAAAAATCCTTGCACCGGCTCTGTCCTGGCCCTTATCACCATACCTGGTAACTCTCCAGATCTGCGCCGAAGACTCAGCTTTTTGCAGTGAATTACCAGGTCTTTGGTGACAAAGGCTGATTCTTCTGTGGTGGGGAGTTTTTTTATGAAACTCTGCCCACTTCTGCTCCTTCCCAGCCTGTTCCTCCCATTTCTAGGCTGACCATACCTCCACTTTAAAAAGGGACACACATGAAAAATGCATACTACAGGGTTGCTTTGATTTTTGTGCACTCTTGAAATATGCCTATTTCCTATGTGCCCCTTTTTAAAGGTGAGGTATGGTCAGCCTACCCATTTCCCACACTGTTATGTCCACTTTCCACCCACTTCCTGGCCACTTTGACATATTAGATTAAGCCCTACCCCACTTGTGATTAAGCACCACCACTTTGCATCGAGAATCTGATCATTTATATCCCCCAGTGGCACAACATGAGTCCCCACATAATTAATCATTTTTCCAATACAGCATGAACTCCATCTACATGAGCACCACTGACAGTCTCTCTTATTGGATAGCAGTAGAGGACCAAATGATGGACCGTATATGAAAAACAATAGAACAATAATTTGTGGTAAACCAACTGCACCATAATAGCAAATAAAAGTTCCCAGTGATTTATTTGGGGCTTTTAACCCCTTGAATGAGTGAAGCAATTTATTGGCGACCTCTAACATTCAAGGGGTTAACGGCCCCTTTTAAATCAAAGGATATTTTGGAACTGTCATTTGTCCCTTACTGTGCAGTTGGTTTGCTCCAGAACTGCTCTTCTTTTGCTTTCTGTCTGTGAAGAGAGGGTAACCTGCAGGGAATGAAAACAGGTCCCAAACAGACAGATGTGCAGCGATGCATAGTGATGGCAATTTGAAGATAAAAAGAAAATAAGCTTTAAAGGAGCAGTAAACATTTTAATGGAAAATGAAATGAAAAAATATGACAGGGATTTTCCTGCTGAGTAGAACAAGGGTACTCACACAGCTACAATATTTTTAATTTCAAAGTTTATAGCTACAAACTTTTTTAATTGTTATAAACTGAGCAACTGGAGTCCAAAATGCAATTTTTTTTTTATAATGTACTCGTTGCCAGAGCTTGATTATTTGACTGTGTTTCAGCTGTTGTAACTTTTGAATGAAAAATCTCCCAGTAACATTGCTTGCAGGAAGAGTTCTGCAACACATTTTACAGCTTCATTAATGCCCAGAACTGCCCAGCACATTCCCTGTCTTTTCCATCAATTATTTTAAGTGCCTTACTGGAGAAATTAAGTGAAATGGTTCTCTATGTCTGGCTTGCCACCTATAATGGAGAAAAAATTAGAAGTAGCGCAATAAACAAAGCATCTCTAAGCGTAGTAGTCTTAATATAATAATCCCCTGTACCCAAAAGGTGGTCTACTCACACATCCAAGAGGCTTCCCCTGCCTCTCAGTTTGAAGGCCTGCACTGGATAGTTGGGGGTCACTCCACGCAAATGACGCTCCTCTGATTGAAGGGTCCCCTTTATCGAATGTAGTTCTTATATGTTGGCCCACATGCATAAAATTAGCATTAGGGCATAGGATCCCCCATTAAAATTGCTTAGGGGGTAAAAGAACTGTTTGAATAATAGCTCAACGCGTTTCGTGATAGTCAATCACTTTGTCAGGAGCAAAAAGCTTTTTTCTATATTGTATTATACCTATTGAGACTACTACGCTTAGAGGTGCTTTGTTTGTTGTGCTACTTCTCATTTTTTCTGCAGTTCTTCGGTGACGTGGGGTGAGGATCGTGATACCCACAAGATACAGCTGCACGAACAAACTCATACTATTATTCTTTTATACCACTCACGGACTAAGCGCACACATCTATTCAAAATCCTGCTTCTTGCCACCTATGATTAAAGAAATAAATAAATCAAACCGATTCTGTGGCTCTTATAATATTAACAGAGGTCTCTGGGAGGTCAGAGTGTTTGTTATGGTGTATACTCTTGTGGAGTGCCACGGGACTATTTTATCACTATTGCTGTTTGCAGTGGGTGACAATGTATCATCAGAAGATGGCCTTAATTGGTATGCAGATGACAAACAACTATATCTGTCTTTTTGTTCCATATATAAATTATCCAGAATCAGTCCTTAATGAATGTCTGGATGTGCTCCCAGATTGAACGAGTGTCAGCTGGTAAAGTTTAAAACAGAAAAGACATAGGTACTCGTGTTGAGGCAGTATCACATGACAACAGTACTTTAACATCAGAATTGGCCCTTGAACCTGGAAGATCACCTTTGTTAAAATACAAGTGCAAAATATTGGGGTTTGTCTTAGTTTGTGGTTTTTCCTCAAATATCATGGGGAAGATATGCTAAGGTTACGATAAAGGGGGGTAACTCCTCCAGTTAGAGCAATTCTCCAGTTTCTGTTATTCTATGAAGCCTACATACTAAGATTACTCTAGTGGGAGAGATCATAAGGCATAGGCTCCATAGAATAACCTAGGACTGGAGAAGTGATTTCACTGGTGAGATTATCCCCTTTTCATCATTGCTTTATCACACCTTAATGCATCTCCTCCAGGTGTCAGTGTGATAAAATTCTCCTTCCATCTGAGGAACATACTCTGGATAAAATAAGTGATACCCCCCATGTTGGTCCATGCATTTATATCCTTATGACTGGACTACTGCAATTGCCACAGTACAGAATTTCTAACTAAAGTGCTACTCAGACTGTACCTGGTACTGTATTTGTAGCCAGGTTACTAAGAAACTAATTATATTCATGTTACATAAAACTTGTCCTCCATGATCTATAATGGCTCCCTGTGAAACATCACAAATATGTTCAGCTTGGTTTTCTGACATATATAGGGTTGCCACCCAGCCGGTATTTTACCTGCAGGCCGGTAAAAAATTGGCTTCTGTCCGATGTTAAGTCTATGGAGGGAATGCCATGGTAGGTATTTTTTTGAAGAAAAGGTGGCAACCCTAGACATATAAAGCTTTACATTACCAGGGAACCATTTACCCGAAGGAGCTTATCATTCTCTCCGTGTTACACTTTGCCTATTGAGATCTGAAAGTGAAAATATGTTAGCAATCCGCAAAATCTCCCTGTCTACATTTGGGGTCCTAGATTTCATGTATGCAGCACCAACATTCTGGCAATTATGTACAAGCAGAGACTCCCTCCACTTTACAAATAGTCAAAAGAGACATTTCTGTTTATCCAAGCTTCTAATTAACACATCACAGCTCCCAGAACCCTTCTGCCAATTTTTATGCTCCCCTCTCCTACTCTTACACTATCATCTGCAATGCTGTAAGGACTTTTACATTTTAGTGAAAAGTACTAGATAAATTAATTCTTCTTCTTAATTACTGCAAGAAAAAGAGTTGTGTGCATGTAAAAGCATGCCTGCTAAAAGTAAATATTATAACAAAAAGTTGATTGTGCTGTGAAAAGTGCTTGAGAGAACAAAAGATAAGACAAATTAAAAATGTTCATGCATGAGAAGCAAACTTGATCGAACACACCATTTGATGACAAAAAAAGTCTATCCTACACATGAATCTTGCTTAATTGAACAAAAAATTACTCACAAAATAAAGTGCCAACAGTGTGGACGAAGCATGCTCAATCAAACAAAAAATTATAAAACAATTGTGGACATCGTAAGAAAAAAACTTGCAAAGTAAGCTAAAGCGCTGACTTAAGAGATCAAAAGCATGGAAACAGAGATTTTAGTTCAGAGGAGAGAATCTTAACTCCACAATCCTCCCCACTGTCATTTCTCTCATTGATAACTACTAAAAAGAAAAAAAAAATCAACAAAAGCACAGGACAGTTGTGGAGGTAAAATGATTTTCTCTGAACTTTAACAGATATTTCCATACGTCTGTGAGTGCTACAAGGTCAGCATTAAGATCAGGTTTTTGCTTTATAATTAAGGCAAACAAGTATAATGTTTATCTGATGTGCTAATATTTCCGTGTATATCCAGTTCAACACCACTAGAGGGCAGAATAACCTTTAGTAAGTTAATTTATTTACAGTAACTTTGTAGTGGGAAACCTTTCACTGTATGTACTGTACATGTGGTTTCTGAGTACTTTGGTGTTGCACATTACATTTAACACTGTTATTAGACCTAATGGATGCACACTAGGTAAAATTCTGCTGAAGAGTTGTAGAGAAGGAATTAAAGTGGAAGTAAAGGGAGTGAAGGGAAGTAAGTATTTTGTGGTTGAGAAAGATTGCACATGTTCAGATGAGGAAGGCTTTCCTGTTATTGTGCCAAAGTGCAGGATGGTGGTAGTGGTGATAGGGTTTTGCATATGTCCCTAAGGGACATATGCAGTCACTATGCCTCCTGTTGTTCACATCAATTATACTAAAATAAGCTGATTTGTAATTTGAAACAATCTCTGGCTGTCTTTTGGCTTTCTAGCTTTCTGCTGATTCACCTCACCATAAAATGGATCCATGTGTGCAGTGCTTTAAAGTGGGGAATGGCATGGAGGAAGGGAAATCAGCTTCGTAAATGGAGGGGAGGGTCAAGGACAAACCGAGAGGTGTTTTATAGTTGCCTGGAATCAATCTCGTTTTGTTCGATTTTGCCTTATGAAAGGGGAGTTAGACACTAAGAATAAATAGCTCTTAATTTATTAGAAAGACTTACCTAGGTGTCCTCCAAGCAGCTGGCAGTTTCAATTTACTGTATTTGTTTGTATTTGATTTCAGTTTTAATCTCCTGCTAATTGTATCAGTTTCAATATGTTTTATTCAGATGAACAGCAAGGGTCCCTTATGAGTCATTTAGGTCTATTGAAACCTATTGATTGTTGTCAGGAGGAGTGCTCTAGAGCAGAGGTTCTCAATGTCCTCAGTAGCCACTAACAGGCCAGGACTTAAGAATTTCCCTGCTAGAGCACAGGTGTGTTGATCAGAGGCTCAGTCATTTTGATTAACTCACCTGTGCTCTTAAAAGGAAATTCTCAAATCCTGGCCTGTTAGTAGCCACTGAGAGCAAGGGTTGAGAACCACTGATCTAGAGTCAGACTACAATAGAGACAAATATAGTGGGAAAAAAACTGATACACCTGATGGCTGCATGAAGGACACCTACCTATGTGTCCTTCATACAGTAATCATGTTTATGTCTATTTGCTGTTGTTTTTTTTCCATTTTATTGTTAACCAAATTAACAGCTCATTCCTAGAGCATATTTCCCCTGTAAATCAGAGAAGAAAAATACTTTAGCACCCCAGTAGTGTGATATGCTTATTTCAGCATTTATGTCTGTGCCAGGGGTTTTCACCTTGCAACTTTATTTCAGATCTACAGACCTCTAGCTGATGGACTAAACTACAGTAATCTCCAGCTTGCCAACATCTGATTTAGGATGCTGGGAATTGTAGTGCAACAGCAGCTGGAAGAGAGTCACAGATTGCTCATCCCTTGTCTATATTTGTCTGTTGTTGCTTCCGGATGCAGAGCTAAATAAAACAAATTCTTCTGTTACATGCTTTTTTTTGGAAACCACTCTGTAAAATTTGTGGGTTTGCCCTTGAGGTTGAAGTGGCTAATAAAACATGTTTCTCTGGCACAGTCAGGAATTATTCTTATTCTTTATTTATATAGCGCCAACTAATTCAGCAGCGCTGTACAATTGGGAATAGTCATACAGAGATATTAAATAGTACAATCAGATGTGGAGAACGGAAGGATCAGAGGTCCCTGCTCGTGAGAGCTTACAGTCTAGAAGAAGGTAGGAATGTGTGTGTCTTTCTGTACCTTGTTATCCTGATGTATTTGGCTGAAGATGCATCTCTTTATACCCAATTATTCTTAAGGGGAAGGTGATTTGAAAGGGCTTGGACAAAGTTTTACACTCAGCTGCAATATCCCAGCTAATATGGCTCTCAGAAAATGCTTCTCTACTGTGATCCACAAGTACCGCTGTCAGGGCAAGGTTTTTACCCCATTAAGTGCCAAAGAGCAGGGCCGGATTTGCCATAAGGCAGAGTAGGCATCTGCCTACAGGCGCACTCCACAGAGGGGTGCCTGTCATTAGAATCAATTATTTTTTTTTATTTTTTTTTTATATTTCATTCACATCGCTTCTCGCTGTGGCAACAGTAACCCTACCCCGCTGCATGGTGAGATCTTGCTGTTGCTCCCTCACTGGCTCTTTAGTAATGCAGAGCGCTGGGAGATGACGTCTCCTGCTGCTGGACCACCAGGGAGGTAGGAAACAGATACTGGGGGCAATGTGAGGGCAAGTTGGAGCTGATGGGGGCAATGTGGAGATGATTAGGGCAATGTGAGGGCAAGCTGGAGCTGATGGAGGCAAGTTGGAGCTGATGGAGTCAAGTTGGAGATGATGGGGGCAATGTGGAGATGATGAGGGCAATGTGAGGGCAAGCTGGAGCTGATAGGGGCAATGTGGAGATGATGAGGGCAATGTGAGGGCAAGCTGGAGCTGATGGAGGCAAGTTGGAGCTGATGGAGTCAAGTTGGAGATGATGGGGGCAATGTGGAGATGATGGGGGCAATGTGAGGGCAAGTTGGAGCTGATGGGGGTAATATGGAGCTGATGGGGGCAATGTGGAGGTTAGGAGCATTGTGGAGGTGTCTATTGGTGATGGCCAATGGAGGGGGAGGGGAGCTTCAGATTTCTGTGCCTACAGGCTTCTGAGATGTAAATCCGGCCCTGCCAAAGAGGTGTCCAAAGCATTGCATTGCAATGCATTTTATACTTCTCTGGCACTCAAAGGGTTAAAGGGAAAATCTAGACTAAGGGTCTTTTGTTCAAAACAAAAGCTGAGTCATTTTTGGGACGAAACAACTGCACAATTGGGGGGAGGGATAAATTTAAAAAATGAGCCTTTTAATCCCTTGAATGCTAATGAGGTCACCACCACCACATTGCAAAGCAATGAATTAGAGACCTCTCTAGATTTCAAGGGGTTAAAATACCTTTTTTAAATCGAGCAGAATTTGTATTTGTCCCATACGGCACGGTTGGTTTTCCCATAATTATTCCTCTTTTGATCATAGGTAACAAAGAATAAGTTGCTTTTAATTTGTTTGTTAAAAGAACTTGCCTAGGTAGGTGTCCTTCAAACAACAAGTAGTTATTTCTATTTATTATGTTTAACCCTTTGAATGCCAGAGAGGTATCCAGTGCATTGCAAGGCAATAATTGTGTTTGATCTCTGTTATAGTCTGCTGGTAGTAGTTTATTTACTATCTGATGTATCTCATGAGTCATTCAGATGTATAGAAGTCCATGGTTTGCTGAGAGAAGGTGTGACCTTGAGTAGGGTGACCGGACCTCACCTTTAAAGCGGAACTACCACCCTATATAAAGTCGCCCGCCAATTATTAGGCATACGATGACTATCTTCTTAATATTGCTATTATTTCACACAAGTACCTGGTTCTGAAGTAATCCTTATTCTTCTGAGACTGACGGCAAGGCTTCTTGGTTTTGAGCCATCTACACGCCTGTGCCGTCAGTCCCTTCCGATGCCTTAAGGTACCATGCAATGCCTCCTAGAGGAGACCGGGATGGACAACGCAGACATCTCTAAGCCAAGATGTCTGCATGCAAGCCTGGCTTCAGGTACTTGTGTGAGATAATAACACTATTAACCCCTTAAAGACCCTTGACAGTCATGGCACATCATGGATTGTTTTGCATTAATGACTCATGACGTGCCAGGACCATCATGGAATTCCAGGCTCCCTGCGTGGCTGCACACTGTTTGGGGAGCCTGGAAACGGAAGGGAAAAAAAAAGGGTCCGTGGTCCTTAAGTCCTTAGGAATATGGCGACTAGCTTCTTAACCCCTTAAAGACTGGCCGCGTGCACACATGGCCGGTCTTTAAGGGGTTAAGAAGCTAGTTGCCATATTCCTAATTATTGGAGGGCAACATTATATAGGTTGGTAGTTACTCTTTCACTGGGGGCACATATGAAAAATGCATTCTGCAGGGCTGCTTTGATTTCAGTGCAATCCTGAAATATGCCTATTTCCTATGTGTCCCCGGATAAAGGGGAGATCTGGTCCGCTCAACCTAGAGGCACACTTCAACAGTGATCACTAAATACAGAAAACTGCATGTGTACAGCAAAAAATATATGGACAGACTAGCAGTGTGGGACGGCGTTGCCTGTCTGATTAAAAAACAAACAAAAAAAACAATGGTTAACCCTTTCAATAGCAGAGGGGTATGTAATAGTGTACCAATGTCACTGAAATGGTTCATGAGAGGCTGAGTGACACAGGAGTGTGTAAGACAGATAGATAGATAGATAGATAGATAGATAGATAGATAGATAGCACACCCCTGCGATGCATAAAGGCTTAAATTTAATGGCTTACTTCCTTAGGGCCATTAAGAAATGTGAGCAAATGATGCAAACTGATGTGTTGTCACCCAGGGCAGCTCTCTCCTCTGTGATCAGAGGGGTAAGGTGTTTGTTTGTGAAAAACAGTTGGGGAAGTGGAGCTCAGACCCTGGCAATAGGTGGGTATGCATGGGCACCGAAAGAGTTAAAATGTAGAGTCAAAGATGGTAACCTGTAAGCCATAACCCTTTTGTAGTGTACAAGATGGCAAAATGTAAGCCTTAACCCTGTGTTGCAATGCATTAGATACCTCTCTGGCCCTCAAAGGGTTATAATGTAGGAATAAAAACAAGTCTGTGTTCTATGCCTCTCTATCAATGGATACAAACAAGACCTACCATGTTCGATAAAATGGTGGGATAAAGAGAAGACGTTACCATCTTCGATAACATGCTTGTGCACACACTAGAGCAGGTCTATGCTTTAGAATTCTGAATAGGTGATGCCAAGTGGCCAGAGCAGGATGCGGCAGGAGACGCCTAGCAGGAAGACTGCTATGTCAGGTTCAGCCTCCTGGGCGTGACGGGCAGGCACGTGCACACATAGACACCAAGGGGGGCTTGAGCACCTGCCCTTTTTGTCCAAAGTGCCCTTACTGTTACGGTTTCCCAATCCCATATTTTACTTCAGCAGGCATTTTTCATGTGTCCACTTTTAAAACCCCTCTCGGGCACTCAGATAGATAAAGGGGTTATCCGACAATTCTATGTGACACTCAGCGGGTTAAAAAGCTTGACCTATCTTCCCATTTCAGTATGAATCATTAGTATACACTGGATTTATTAACATATTCTGAGGTAAACACTCGTGCTAACGACGATTAACCCCTTTGTAATTACCCCTGGAACTTATTAAACGTTTGAAAGCCAGAGGGGTGTGCGACGCATGGGCTGCACACCACATTGACACTCAAAGGGTTAATTGACTTTTGACGGTGACTTGACTATGGGCGTCCGAGCACCACCAATCTAGGAAATGGTTAAAATGATCAGTAAGGAGCACCCACCTCGAAGTCACAGCCCCCCTGAGTGAGTAGCCACTGCAGGCAGGACAGATTACCGGTGGCTGCTGCATCGTGAGCCGGAGTGGCCCCGTTCCTAGCCTGGCAGTTGCCCTCCAGTTGCACCTCATCCACTAAGTATCGCATACAGCGGGCGGCATGGTGCACCGCAGAGGCACCCTTCGGATCCTTTAGTCCTGGCTGTAGCTGCCCCTTGGCGTGGAGGCACCTCAGGGTTTCCAGGTCTCCCATGTCTGGCAGCCTGCAGGATCCTGTCTAGGACCATGGTGAGTGAGACCGGAGACTAGAGCTTCAGCGTGTATAACAGGCCATGGGCCCCAGCACTGGCACCTTGCTGCCTCCTTTCCTCCACTTACATGAGGGACAAGGTCTTCTGTGAAAATCGTACAGGTACTGTGCCAGACAGGGTGGTACAGGTGAAATGCCAGGCTGGGTGGTAATGGTGTTATGCCAGCATGCGTTATGCCAGGCTGATACAAGAAGTGCCAACTAGGAAAGTCCTAATAGCTTACAGATAGTCACAGTTCAATTCTGCAATAAATATATCCAGAATAAACAAAACCCTTTTTGTTCTTAATTTGTTCTAACACTTCCCAAAGTGGCATAATTGTTAGCCCCCTGTCCTTGTAATGGAAGGTGCTTGTTCTTTATCCCTGATTCGTGCCTTTTTAACAAAAAGAAATAAAAAAAATGTAATCAGTCCGATTTTATCTTATCCCAGTCCGTTTTTCAATTTTGATTACCGGGGTGGGGGGCTGTTCTCCTCTCCTCTTATGTCCAGGTCCTTTTTAAGTGTAAGGTCCCTTTAACATGCCAGCCGGGTCCTTTTTATGTGACGCCTGGTCTTCTCCTCTTGTGTGTCAGAGTTGTGTTAATATAATTAACATTCTTTTCTTTTTTTAAATATATATTTTGAATAAATAATTATGAGAAGTGCCCTTTTTTTCATTTGAGCCCCTGCCCCCCAAAATGTCTGTGCACGTCCCTGGTGACGGGTACTCAAACCCATGGGATAGGATCTTCTACATGACAACGGCTTTCTGTGTGTGCCCAGCTTAAGTAGGAGGAACTTGAATACACACAAACATCATGTTGTGTCTTGAAGGTCCTCCTAGTCAATCTGGACATACAAAGAATGGTGATTTGATTTGGAGGCTGTAAAGGGAAGGCAATGATCACCTTCTTGGTGGCAGCAATAATTGCCTATCATATTGGATAGGTGATCAATGTTAGAGTGTGGCATCAGGAGGGGTCCTGATGCCCCTCCACGAGGTCTGATTATTTTTTTTTTTATTTTAAGTGTACATAGCAAATAGGAGGGAGGACAGACAGGGAAAATGCAGCTACTGAAAGGCTTACTCCATGCTGCTACTCTGTTGTGCTCCACATGACTCAGGGTGAATGAGAGGTTGTATGTGTGTGTCTGTGTCCGTCTGGCTGAGGCTACTTTGATTGTGTGTGTGTCGGCCGTGTTTTCTCCTTTCTTCAGGCAGATGTTGGAGGCAGGATAACTCCTTGCACAGATTTTGACAGGAGTGGGCAGGCAGAGTGGAGGAGATTTGAATATCTCCTGCTTACTTGCTTACTTCTGCCCCTGGGTGTGTGTGGAGATGCAGGTTAAATACATATATATATATATATATATATATATATATATATATATACACACATATCCTAGTTTTAAAGCCCGTGTACATGGGCCAACAACGGCGGCGCTGCAGTCATGCGCAGTGCTTACTGCCCGAACGCACAGTGGCTGATAAAGGAATGGGCACCCTGCTGGTGGGGATTGGCTTGCTGTGAAGAAGTGGGAGCAGTGACATCATCACCACCACCTATTTTGGGCTCTGTTCTAAATGGAGGTAGCCTGGAATTTTCACTGATAACTTTCCCACTTACAGGAATGTGTATTGACCTTCGGTAAATAAATGTCCCCCAAATCCCCAATAATAAATAAACAGAGATTTTAACCTCTTGACTGCTTGGAAAATCTCAAGTGCATTGTTTTGCAATGCAGTTGACACCTTGCAGACGTTCAAGAGGTTCAAAGTCCCATTGGACAGATGATAGAGTATGCGGAATCTTGAGACATGGGGACTACTAGGTGTCAAATTAGTGCTGGAGGTGGTGCTTGTATAAGTTGGAAAAATATGATGGGCATGTGGGTGGGGCTCCCTGGGGGGACACACTGAGGTGAGTAGGGGGGGATTGGTAGGTTTCTGTGTTTTATGTTTCTCTAGTCTAAGGTTGAGGCTACACTCAACTGCTCATACTGTCCCACAATGGGGAACTCTGGAATGAAGGAGTGTCTGATGTTTTTAGAAAATTTGATCTGCCTATTACTGGCATATTATGCCCTCTACTGATGCGGTTGTGTTCGCTTACTATTGTATCTTTTATCCTTTACTTCACAATCTTATTATGTAAGATTGCTGTCATGGAAAATGTAAAAAAAAAAGAGTCCCACTGGAAATTTGTATTTCTACCCTATGGGGCAATTGTGTATTCCATAATTTTAGTCTATTGATTTGTACCTTAGACATCTATTACTTTCTAGAAAGAAAATATGCTGACAAAAGAGAGATTGACATCCAAGATTATAATTGTATACATGCAAAGAAAGAGAAATAAATGCATGTTTCCCAACACTCATAAACATGAAAGGCAATCTGAAACCGTGAGGTATGTGTGCCTTACAGCTAATCTGGGCTAAACCAAATTATAGGGGAGAATTAAAACTTCTCCAGTCACCTTGATTTGAATGTGGCTTTAAACCCCATGGATGCTAAAGATGTATCTCAAGAACTTGATGGGCTGTATGTTCAAAAGAAAAGTGGAGGAGTTCTGGTGCAAACCATTTGCGATTTAGGAGAGAACTAAAGATTCCCATTGATTTATATACAGATTTTAACCCTTTGAATTCTAGAGTGGCCTCCGACAGGGAAACCATCCAGGGCCGGTGCAAGGATTTTTTTATACACAGGGAAGGTGCATTTTGATGCCCCCCCAACCCGGACAAAATCCACCTGCCCCCCCCCGACCTTGCCACAATCCCCTGCCCCTGCCACATATTAACCTCCACACTCTCCCCACCTCCACATTGTCCTTTCCACAATGCTCCCTTCATCTCCACATTGCCCCTTCCACAATGTTTCCTTGATCTCCACATTGTCCTTTCCACAATGCTCCCTTCATCTCCACATTGCCCCTTTCATAATGCCCCTTCATCTCCACAATGCCCCTTCCACAAAGACCCCTTCATCTCCACATTGCCCCTTCCACAATGCTCCCTTCATCTCCACATTGCCCCTTCCACAATGCCCCCTTCATCTCCATAATGCCCCTTCCATAATGCCCCTTCATCTACAAAATGCCCCTTCATTTCCTACCTTGAGTCCCTGGTGGTCTAGCGGCGTGCCATAAGAGAGCTCTGTGCCTCTTTCGGCACAGAGCTGAAGCTCCCGCTCGCTGTTCTCAGTAATGCAGAGCGCTGGGAGATGATGTTATCTCCCAGCGCTCTGTATTACTACAGAGCCTGGGTCACATAGATGCCGCGAGGGAGCGCTTGGTAGTGTAAATCAGCGCTCCCTCGTGGCAGATATATTTAAAAAAAACCCTCAGGTTTCCCCTTTTCGGCGCCCCTCCGTTGTGGCGCCCTAAGGCAGCTGCCTGTACTGCCTTAATGGTAGCACCAGCCCTGAAACCATCCTTTCATTCAAGGGCTTAAAACCCCTATTTAAATCACCTGGATTTGTTTAATTTTTTTTGTTTTCCCCTAAAGTACAGATGGTTTGCCCCAGAACCCACCCACTTTTATTTTGATCATATGGCCTTATGTCATTCATGGGGTAAAAAGACCCATTTAAATCAACAGGCTAATTAATTTATTCAATTGCATAAAGATCTCTCAAAAGGTCATGTAATAACCTAAAAAGTCTCTGTAATGCCCCACCAACCAGTCACGTCCCCCAGGAACAATTCCTGAAACAAAAGTGTTCCTCTTTGGCCATTTGAAATGTCAGAAAGTATGTTTCACAATAAGGATCAATTAAAAATCTCTATTGATTTAAAGGGATAGTAATGTCAGAAAAAAGTATTAAGTATATGGTAGATACAACTAAAAAAGAGTACTTGCACTTATTTGTATCTCTCAAACCGTTATGGTTTGAGAGATATAGGAAAATAAAGTTCTCTGGTCCCTCCCCTTTCTGTATGACGAGCTGTAAAGCCGTCAGAAGCAGATTCTGGTCACTTGACCAGAAGTGGCTCTTCAGCAGTTCCGATATAATGATATCTAAAGATAAATACTTCATCGGAATGGTCTACAACGCGTGCTTGCAAACCAAGCACACGTTGTAGGCTGTTCCGATAAAGTATTTAATTTTAGGTATCGATATGTTGGCGCTGCTGAAGGGCCGCCATCTGATCCAGGAACCAGAATCTGCTTCTGACAGCTTTACAGCTCGTCAAGCAGAAAGGGGAGGGCGCGGAGAATTTTATTTTCCTATTTCTCGCAAACCATAACGGTTTGAGAGATACGAATAAGTGAACGTACTCTCTTTTAGTTGTATCTACCATATAGTTAATACTTTTTTCTGACATTACTATCCCTTTAAATAGGGCTTTTAAACACTTGAATGCTAGAGAAATTGCCAACACATCCCTTCCCTTGATACTCCAGGGTTTATATAGGGTCTAAGGTTTCTACTGTGATTATCCATGATGGAACCAGTATCTTCGAAATGATGTGAGGTTAAAAGAAGGACTTATCCTATGTAATATAGCCATACAGAAGCAGGTATATCTAACTGTATATTTTGCTCTGTACCTGCAGTTGCATACATAATCCGGATCCAGGCTGAGGTCTGCATTGAATTCTTATAACGAAAAAAGACTTCTGTGATTACTGTCTTTAGCAGAGTTTAAACTAGCAGTAGACTATAAGAACAACTGAGGAAAATTAAAGTATCAATATAGCACACTGCTGTTGGAAGAACATCTACTTATATGTCATCCTATTAAACACATAGAGATTCTTATTTGTAGGGTACAGTTCCCCTTTAACTCTGCACACTACCCTCCATCTGACCAATGTACGTAGAAACATAGTTACAGTCATGCACCTAGGGCTTTCTTCAGGAAGATAATCAGGAGCAGTTCTTAGAAAAAATAACTGCATCATAGGGTTCAAATAAACATTTACCAAACCCTGATTAATTGAAATGGGTCTTTTAACACCTGTTGGGGAGAACTTGCATTTGTGATAGCGCTAACATCCAAAGGGTTAAAAGTCCCATTTATACCATTATGAATTTTGCCTTTGTCTAACAGAGAACATCTTCAATCAGATCTGGATGTCATGGAGGCAGACATGACAGTTGCTAGCAAAACCACATGACATGAAGTCTGACAATGGCACATGGTCATCTTAACCCTTTAAAGACAAGAGGGGTGGGCAACACATTGTTTACAATATGTTGCACACCCCATTGGTCCCTATAAGGGTTATGGAGGGTCCTATATTTTGCCTGCTTCACTCTGAAAAATCTGCAACAACTGTCATGTCCACCTCTATTGACATGAGATCCAGGACTCATTGAAGATATTATCTTTTGAACAAAGGCAAAGGGCAAAATTAAGTAGGGCCATGAAGATCTTCTGGTCAGAGTAAGGTGGTGGGGTTATTATTAGGAGGTGTTAGTTCTCCTTTAACATGGTTCAGCTATTATCAGCTGTATTGCATTGTAGGTGATATCTTCATCATTGGATGTATATGCAAATTCCCACATAGTAATCTGTGTGATAAAACAAATGATAACATTTATTAAATGAAATGGAATTCAGCCCAATGACAGACATTAGGGAAATCACAGAGTTCTCCCCACCATGTACTTTTACATTACAAGATGATTAAGGCAACTGGGTGTAATGCAATACACCCAATGGTACTTCAGGCACTTTGGTCTTTATTTATATACTCTAATTAGACATAGTGCCATATAGCTTGATGAAGATGTAGTTTCATAATTTACAAAGGATGCAAGATCTAAACCTGCAACATAGTAGGTCATTTACTGGAACAGTTAATACCTTCCTACCTTCCATACTAGATAATTTACTGGAACAGTTAATAAGGTATTAAGTTCAGAATAAAGAATGAAACAACAATATCCTATAATATAAAAGGCCAGATGTATGTTTGTCCGATGCAGTCATGCGCAGTAGAGACTGCCTGAATGCACAGAATGCTGGCCTGCGTTCACGGGCTTTTGCAATCATACACAGTAGAGACTGACGATGCAGTCATGCATAGTAGAGACTGCCCAAATGCACAGAATGCTGGCCTGCGTTCACGGCCTTTTGCAATCATACACAATAGAGACTGATGATGCAGTCATGCATAGTATAGACTGCCCAAATGCACAGAATGCTGCCCTGCGTTCACGGCCTTTTGCAAACATACACAATAGAGACTGACGATGCAGTCATGCATAGTAGAGACTGCTCGAATGCACAGAATGCTGGCCCACGTACATGGGCTTTTGCATTCATACGCAGTGGAGACTGATGATGCAGTCATGCATAGTAGAGACTGCTCGAACACACAGAATGCTGACCCACGTACATGGGCTTTTGCAGTCATACGTAGTAGAGACTGCCGGTGCTGTCATGCGTAGAAAAGACTGCCCGAATTCACAGAATGCTTGCTTGTGTACACAGGCTTTTACACTAGTACTAGATAATGAAAGGCCAGAAAGTTTGTCACGATGCAGTCATGCGCGGTAGAGACTGCCCGCATTCAGCCACTCTCTACTACACATGATTGCATCGCATGAGTGAGGCGGCGCAATCGAATGGAGCAGTGAGGTAATGGCAGTATGCAGACCAGATCCAGGTAATGTTAACCCTTTGCGTGCCAGAGGGATACGCAACACATTGCTTTGCAATGCGTTGTATACCCCTCTGGCACTCAAAGGGTAAAGAGGCCGGTCCTGCTGTGCGTACTGCCGTTACTTCACTGCTCTATGGCCCGTGCACAAGGGCTTTTACACTAGTTATTAATAAGTCATCATCGGTAGAAGAGAGCTAGATCATGTCAAACAAATGTAGTTCTGTTTTATGATATGGTAAGTTTTAACATACACACAAGTATTGCTAAGTCTGTAATATAATTGGATTTTACAAAAGCCTTTGATACTATGCCTCACATGAAATGATGATAAATTGAAAGGGCAATGTGTGAGAGATTAAATCTGTGCTTGGACAGAAAAGTGGTTGAATGATAGATATAACATGAACAAAGCTGTTGTAAATGGACTCTTTTCAAGGTGGTCTGAAGTGGTAAGTGTAGTTTTAGGGTTCAATCCTGGGCCCAATGCTTTTTATTAACAATCTTGCAGTGGGTATTGAAAGTAGCATCCCAGTCTTGCAGATGACACTTATCTAAATACGGAAATATACACGGAGAAGTATTTTTTTTTTTGCAGATAGATTTGGATAAACTAAGTGAGAATGGCAAAAAAGAGGCAGCTGAGCTTTAATATAGATAAATGTATTGTACATTTGGCCTGTAGAAACAAAAATGCTACAGGTACTGTAAATGGGAAACTACTTTAGGAATCTTTGTTAGAGAAAGTTTTGGGAGTACTGATAGACAGTAGACTTCATAGCAATGTGTAGTGTTACTTAGCTGCTGGGTTTAGGTGCACAAGATGCTAATCTCATTCTACAACTTTATATATCCTTGGTAAGACTTCATGCACAATATGAGCAAAGTGGGAGTCTGAAAGGAAACCCCCAGAGCTCCCACAGTGGTCCAGCAAGAGACAGAACTTCAATACTTTAGTTTCACAGTTCAGTCTAGCATAATGCTGTCCTCATAAATTCTCTGAATTGGGCATGAAATCCTGACACAGTGGGTCTATGAAAACTGCACATGCAATCAATGATGTTTGTTGCTGAGAGTCACATATTTCTGTATTGCATTCAATCTAAAAGGTTCTGTTTTCTGACCTTGAATGATAGGAACCGTTTTAGGGCTACAGTTCTGTTTTTTTTTTTAGTCTATTCCCATAAGAGCATACATACTAAAGTATGATAATTGCCCTTAAGAACTGAAGGAATGTCACTTCCAACTATAACAAAGGCAGGGATTTTTTTTTTTTGCTTTCTCAGTAAGGATGTGGAATTATTTGCCTTCGTTGGCTGTGTTTACAGATACTGTAGATGCTTTCAAAAAGTATTAGATACATTTCTAGCTCAGAACGATATAAAAAATTATGAGAGCAGGTTTCATTGCAGAAAGAATAATGATCAAAGGTGATACCCAACTGCTTTTTTTACTCACTTAGAACATAACTCTAATGTTGTTGGTTGTTTGCCTCCCTGGATCGAAAATGTGATACTCCAATGGTTGGACTTATCAGCTATGTTACTGTATCTTAATCAAAGTAGCTCTAACTGAATGCATACTTTTTAACCCTTTAGTGCCAGAGGGTACGGGTTAAACCACTGAACACTAGAAAGGTTTCCATCAAATACATTTCTAGTAGGCAATGGAATTTTCTCGATGTCAACACAAACTGCTGTAAAGGTGAATAAAACTCCAATCTCTCTGTACCACTCCTGTGACAAGACTCGCAACAAATTGGCTCCTCCGCAGATACTTGACTACAACTCCCATCATCCTCTACCAGATAAGAATGAGAGTTGCATTCCAACAACAGCTGGAGGTCTACAGGTGACTCATCCCTGCACCTCCATAACTTTACACATATATCCAATTCATCGCTCGTTGCCCCGCTTGCCTTCATCTTTCTCTAGCTCCCTTCCTGCTTCGCTTTTATTTTACTTTCCATCACCCACTTTAACAGAGCCCAAGTTACTCTCTACTTTTTTCCAACTTCTGCTCTCTTACCCCTCACCCTTCCTTTCTCTCTCTTAACACTCTCATCCTCCTCCACCCCCTTTTCCTCCCTGGTTTTCGCTCTCTCCCCCTCCCTTTTCCCTCAGTTAATGCTTTCTCTCCCTCCCTGGGCTCCGCCTCAGCTGAGTTAGAAGTAAGGAGGACTCGGCCCAGACTATCCTTATATGGCAGAGTACTGACGGCAGCAGTCAGGAGGCCGGCTTTGCTGTAAGGGAAGCCCACCTAGCATTGTTACTATCCCCTGCCTGGAATGTGATGTCGGAGCCCTGCACTGCAGGGAAGGGAAAAGAAGGGGGAGAGCCTGATCTGGGGGAAAGGAAACCACTTTTTCAAAGGACTTTACACGCTTCACAGTTTGCTGGTCACCCCGTGGCAAGGTAAGAAAACCAAGCCCTTTAGGATCTCTGTTTTATGATTTGATCGTATGTAAGACCTTGCCATCCCTGTTTGATCGTCATGTGCAGTAAGACGGTATAATGTGGGTCACCTTACTTCAGTGTATGTAGGGTGTACAACTGTGGGATCTTTCATTTGGTTACGGAGCCCATGTTTGGTTTACTTTGACATAGGTGATCTGATCGCATCATGTTGGGTGCTCTTGCTGTAAAATCACCCTGGGTTACTTTGACCCAAAGCTGTATTATGGATTCAGTTTTTACAGCATGGCTTCAAATTTACCATGTAAGTTAGTGTGCATTCCAGAATTTATGTACTTGTGTGCATATATATAATTTGAACCGCATGATCGCACTGATCCCCTGCGTTTTTTTGGATTGTAGTTCTTTAGTGCATGATTTCCATAGGATATTTTGGGCGGTGGGACTGGATGCCTTGATTTCCTGGATCAGATTGGAAGTGTAAGGAGGTCGTGATATGTTGAGCCCTACAGAGGTTATTACGGGGAAAATTACTGCAGTAACCTCATCTGCAGTGGGGGAGATCAGGTGGTTGCTAACAGCTGCCTCAGGAAGGCTTCTTTTAGCTGTGAGTCTGCAGGGAGACCTAATTGTATATGGAGGAATTTAAGGCATTTGATTTGGGTTTTCAAGGCAGACCATCCTTAAGACGAGTAACCCTTTAGCAGCAAAACAGGCTTTAAACTTCAAATGGCTCTCAATATGTGTTCCTGCTTGCGAAGCAGGCCTGGATAGCATTAAAAGCTAATTATGAATTCCTCGTGTAGGGTTTTTCTTGGAAGCAAGGAAGACTAAACATTGTTGTGTGGGATTATAAAATTACTTTTTCTTTAAAGAGGGAGACTTACAAATAAAATGTATGTTGGGTGGTTTCACTGGGGATAGACAATTGTCAAACAATATAAATTACCAGAGGTGAGCACAGTATCAGAAACTTTAAAGAAATAGTTCTCAGCTTTCTTTGCTGAAAACACCACCGGCACACTAGAATCTTCGGGACCCCCTTAACCCTTTGAGTGCCAGAGTGGTAGGCAATGCGTTGCGTACCACTCTGGCACTCAAAGGGTTAACATTCGATATAGGCAATTGTCAGGGTGTACTGAAGGGACAAAAACACACATCTAGTTATTCCTAGATGTCACAATCAAAATGACAAAAAGAAAGCTATTGGGCCTTTTTCATAAAGCTGAATAGGTGCAATTCTGGAGAAAGCAAACTGTACTGGAGGTTAAACATTCTCATTGACTTTAAAAGGGAATTTTAACCCCTTGAATGCTAGAGGTCTGTGGCACATTGCGTGTATAACATTATGATCTGCTCTGTTATGGAATATTGGGACTTTCAGGATCCTTTTGTAGGTGAATCACAAAAGTATTGAATCAATAATTCCTCCAGCACTGTGGCTTTAATCTTGATAAAGGGCACAGTGCTGGCCGAAACATTTGATTCAGTAAGTGCTTTTGTGATTCACCTGCAAAAAGGATCTTGCGAGTGCCAGCATTCCATGTGTGTTTTGTGTGTTGGGAGTCCTGGTTTCCAGTCTCATGTAATGGTTTTTGATTTAAAAGACTTTATTGTAGAGAAAAGAGATTGGCAAATGGAATACATAAACAGATCAAGATTCACAGGCTTAACCTGGGGTCCTATTCAGGAATTGAGAGATGAACAATTCTGGAGCATAATATCTTCACCATAGGGCACAAGTAAACATTGACAAAACTCATATTGGTTCAAATGGAGCTTTTAACTAGTTGAATAGTATAGGAGCTCTCCAGCACATTGAGAAGCAATGCATTTGAGAACTTTCTTGCATTCAAGGGGTTAAAAGCCCTGTTTACATCAATGGGACAAACCACAGTGCACTTGGTTTGTCCCAGAATGTCTCCTTTTTTAGTTTGAATATGGCCCCTGATGTGGTTTTTTCTTTTTCTTTTATGGCCCGGAAGTTAATGCATGGTACTACAGCACATTGCAAACAGCAGATAAGGAACTGGGCTTGGAACAGAAAGGTCAACTCACTAGATTAGCAAGTGGAATTGCCATTTTCCTATATATTCTGTATATAAGATGTATGCAGTGCAATTATTTATTTATTTTTTTTATGCTAACTTGTTGAAATAAAGCCTTGATAATGTCCATATGCGTGCCCTCTTAACTTTGTCAGAAGTGATAGTAATGGCTTAAGAGAATTAATATTGTAGATAAAGCAAAAAGAAAGAGATCCGTACAAGTTGTATCTCTCAAACCTTTATGGTTTGAGAGAGGGAATGTTTTAAAGTTCTCCTCAGCTGACAGCAGGAGATTCGAGTCAGCCGACTAGAGATACCAAAATCTAAATAGAAATACTTCACTGGAACAGTCTACAAAGTGTGCCTGGTTTGCAAGCACACTTTATAGACCATTCCAATGAAGGCTTTCTTTTTAGATTTCGTTCTCTGCTCTGCTGAAGAGCCACAGGATGGTCCCTGGACCTGGATCTTGGGCTGTCAGCGAGAAGCTGACGTCAGGGAAAGGGGAGGCAGAGGAGAACTGTAAGATGTTCTGTCTCTCAAACCATAAAGATTTGAGAGATAGGACTTGTGCCGATTTCTTTCTTTTTTTGCTTTATCTACTATATTACTTATTATTTTAAGCAAGTAGTAACCCTTTAACCCTTTGAGTGCCAGAGGGGTATGCAACGCATTGCAAAGCAATGTGTTGTGTACCCCTCTGGCACTCAAAGGGTTAAAAGGGTTCACATGGATTTGTCTGTCTGCATTAAAGATATATAGACATACTGTATTGAATGTAGGGGACATGTATTAACTGGTAATTATCATATGATAGGGCAACTATCTTCAGATCCATCCACAGGGAACTGACCTGCTAATTTAAAAAGCTGCATTGTGCATCCCAGCAAACCACCTGGAGAGTAGAACGAGGGTTTGAAAAGAGGCCCCCAATGCAGCAAAGCCATGGGGAAAGCCAGAAAGGTACTAGGTTGTATAGGAAGAGGTATCAGCACACATGGGAACTCTTTGATCCTGAGACTCATAGGGGTTATGCACTAAGGTGTGATAAAGAGGGGCTAAAGTTGAGATTACTTCTCCAGTGATATCTCTCCTCCATTTCCTATGTTATTTTATAGAGCCTATGTACTAAGATCTCCAAAGTTGGAGAAATATTAGTACATGTTGGTTCCACAGAATAACATAGGACCTGGAGAAGTGGTATCACTGGAGACGTTATCTGCATTTTATCACACCTTGGTGCATAACGCCATAAGTTTGGCACAAATCTCAGGGCTAAGGCAATATCTCAGTATGGGTTAAAAACTAAAACATATGAGGAAAGACTCCATAATCTTAATATGTATAGCCTGGGGGATACAAGGGGTGATATGACTGAAACCTACAAATATATATAAAGGGGTTTAATAACTATCAGGAGAGATCCATTTTCACAATTAAAGGAATCCTATAACAAGAGGGCATATTCAATAATTGGAGATAGAAAAATAAATAATGTACGAGAAAACAGCTGCTTTATAGAAAGGGTGCTGGATAAATGGAATAACCTTCCAGCAGGGGTGTTTTGAGGCTTAATCTGTGAATTCTAAGAATAAAACATCTGAGCTAAATAAGCAAGGAAATTGGTGAAATTGGCACATTTCTTTATGTATACATTCACGCATACATTGTGACACATTTCTTAACTGGACAACAACCAATTCTACTCCACTTTTTGTGTGTTAAAAAAAAAAAAAAAACAAAAAAAATCCTGATTAGCGTGAGCAAAAAAGTCGCTAAACATTTTATATCCTTGTTGCTTTGTAAGAATGTTATGCTATTTCTTTATTATGCCTGTTTTATACATCATCCCCCCCATGTTGCTTTAATGCTTCCCCATATATATGAGCTTGTATGCAACTGGACAGTTTCCTGTCCCACATGATACGAGTCCTGTAGACCTGTCGTATTAGGCTTGAAGGCAGAACACGGTTGGTCTACAGAGCCACATACCTCCTGGTTTGTTTACATCTGAGGGGGTGAATTTTCTGACCCGCTTGAATGGCTGATAGGAGCTGTTATGAGACTGCACAATGGAGCAGATTTAATAACGTGAAAATTTCCTTTTGAGTATTAAATAGAGACTGAGGTAAAATGACTTTACAGCATGTATCAAATGACAATATTTAATGGAACCAATTTACTTACGATTCTCTAACATTGCAAGGGTCAACAATAACCAATGTGATGCCAGAGCCTCACTTATTTATGTTCTGTGTTATACAGCGTAATAATGGAGCCTGTGGAATCTCTGCAAAAAGTGTTCGGACCAGAGACTAATTTTTATCACTGAGGTGCAAAGACAAACCTACTTGATATACATGAACAATTTTCACCAGCTCAGAGTTGTTGGTTATCCTTCCTTTCTGGGAGCAATGTGAAGATATTTATAGTGACCACAGATTTTATGATAAATATTTCTGTAGGAGCCTAGTTAGAAGGCCCACTGGGGCCTTATGTATAATGGGGTTTTAAATCTCTTGAGTACTAAAGAGGTTGCGTTGGAGAGCTCTAGTATTCAGTGGGCTGAAAGCGCCGTTTAAATCAATGGCCGTTTTTAAATGTCCCACATAGTGCAGTTGGTGTGCCCCAGAATTGCTCAGCATTGTCTTTATACATAAGGCTCAATGGCCCATATTTAGAAAAGCAAACTAGAATTATTCAGGAGTAAACTAACTGCACCATGGGGGGGGGGGGAGGCAAATAAATTATTAAATTCCCATGTACTTGAACAGAGCTTTTTAACCTCTTGAATGCCAAGGATGTTTCAATGCATTGCATACCTCTATCATTCAAGAGGTTAAAATTCCAATTGAATGTTATGGATTTTTTTGTCCCTTATGGTGCATTTGGTTTAACACCTTAACGACCACTGACATGCCAGGACTGTCACTGCGGTCCGGGACTTAAAGGGATAGTAATACTTCATTTTAACTTTATTTTATTTTGTAGGCATTAAAAAAACATGAAGAATGATATAAGTCTTATCTCTGAAACCTTTATGGTTTAAGAGATATTCACAAAGTATCCCCCCCCCCTGTTCAACCAGATCAGAAGGGAGATGCCCAGGTAGACTGCAGAGAGGGACAATCTTCAATTAAGATAATGGAAAAAGCTGAAAAACTTGTCAAGGGGGGAAGGGCTTTCATTGTTTTCATACAAAGAAAATTGTCCCCTTCTGTTATCTGTCTGGTCATACAACCAGACTCACATCTGAGAAGAGATGGCTTACACTAGGTAAAAGGGGCGGGGAGGGGAACTTTGCTTGTGAATATCTCATAAACCATAAAGGTTTGAGAGATAAGACTTATATCATTCTTCATGTTTTTTTAATGCCTACAAAATAAAATAAAGTTAAAACGAAGTATTACTATCCCTTTAAGGACCAGTGACAATCCTGGCACGTCATGGAGCTCAGGGCTCCTGGTGCGGCTGCATGCAGTTCCGGAAGCCCCGAACCGTAAATGGGGGGGGGGGGAAGCCCCGTGGTACTTAAGTGTGGGCTGTGCGTGCGCATACCAGTCCTTAAGGGGTTAATCCTGAATAACTCCAGTTTGCTTTTATAAATATGGGCCAATGTCTTTAAAGCTCTGAGTGTGGGAACAGTGTCCAAAAAATTCTGGGATTTTTTTCACCTCTGCCTATCACAAAAAACTACTTTACTTACAAAATAAAATAAGCACAAAATCCACTTGACTTTGCATTGCGTTTGAGACCTCTCTAGCATACAGATAATTAAGTCATGGTGATTTAAATTGGTATGCAAACTGGCCAATTTAAACGTGCTAATGTATAAAGCAGGAGTTTGATGTCTGTTTTGGGACTTTGGAATTGCTCTGGTCAAACAACACAGCTGAGGCATTCCTCAAAATCGGGAGCATTAGCCAAGTACCTAATCCAGTGATGAGAAATCTGCCCCTTTGTTGTTCATTTAACTAAGACCATGCTTGCATTTTGTTTACTTATTGAATTTTTATAAGTTCTCTTTTGAGACCAGTTCACTTGGAGAGGGAAATGTGTAGGGTGAATTTTACAGCTGAAACCACTACATTTTCCTTTCTGATTGGGAGCAGTTTTGTCATGGGCCTTTCCTAACCCCAGAGTCCAAAAAAGGCAGCACACATTAGTATAAAGACCACTGGGACAATGTATGGGTAAACCAACTGCACTACAAGGATTACATAAACGTATAGCACAAACCAACTGCATTGTAGGGTACAAAAAATCTAATTGATTTGTATATTGGCATTTTAATCCATTGACTGCTGGAGATCAGCAGATCAATAAGTGGTGATCTTTATTTGTTTCCTATGGTGTATTTTGGCTTGACCCAGAATTGCTGCACTTTGGTCTTTTTAAACATTATATTCATACAAATGTTGCTGGTACGAATTACAAACTATAAAAATAAGTATTTGTGGGTCTGATTGATGATGATGATGATGCAGGTTATATGGTTGTATGTTCAAAAGGGAAGTGGAGGAGTCCGAGGGTAGTGATTATTTTTATTTATTTATTTATTTTTAATGTGGATTTGAACACTAGACCTCTAGCATTCATGATTTTAAAATCCTCTTTTAAATACAATGGGATATGTATTTTTTTTTTTTTTTTTTTTTTTTAAATAACTTTTTATTCAAAGTTTCCAATACACAAACAAGAACAAAAGTAGTATACAACTCCACCAAAAGCTATACATGTCAGCAGGCTATATATATAGTTATAGGTTAGCTTTCTAGAGCAATTGGATTTCCCCAGAGTTCCTCCACTGAACATGTGGCCCTCAGTCCCCAACAGCAGGCCTGTACCTTCATTACCATTTGAGTGCAAGTGTTATCCAATGTATTGTGTTGCAATGCTTTGTATACCTACTAGGTACTCAAAGGGTTAATATATACAGTACAGATTTTGTGCTACCATGCCATGGAAAAAAGCCAAAAGGCCATATTGGGATAGAACATGGACTCACCGCATTGAAATATGGGTGTTGTACTGCCACAGCCTTCAGGAAGAATCATGTAACAAAAGAATGGTTGCAGACTCACTCCGACACATAAAGTTGATTACTTAAATGTTGAAACTTTTATTAATCCAGTATAAAATACATTAATACGTACGTAGAGAGGCATCCGTTTTAGGTAGCTAAGTTGGAGGAATAAGAGACCCCTACCTGGCCTTAAGCATTTCGCTCTACAAGGCGCTTAATCATAGACTCAAAGGGTTAAAACTACTACTTTAATATATGTGCAGAACTTTCTGTCTCAGCAGTCAATGGGCAGTTCTCCTCTAGTGCAACGGGTTATCCCTCCAGCTTTTGACTACAACAGTTTGAGTCAAATATTGCCTATCGCAAAAGAATTAAAAACAAGTACACACATTCATGCTAATTAGCAGGTGTGTGGCACGGCTTTGCCCATGCAGCAAACTTTTTGTGTGTTTTTTTTGTAAGCTGTTGCCCCACTGCCACCCCCTAAGCCAGTGGATAACTTTTTTTATTTACAGAGTGGCAGCTGTGGTTGGATGAGGTGGCAGGGGGCTCACGCCACCTGAAAGCAAGCTAGATTCACATACAAATACTCTCTACGTGGGAGTCCAGAGAAGGTGAGGGCCATCACGCATACAAAAATGGAGTAATAAGTTCAGGTTTATTAGCCAAACGTTTTAGGTCCTTGTAGGAACTTCTACAGCCCTGAGGAAGGTTCATACGAGGACCATACACATCTGGCTAATAAACCTGAACTTGTTCCATTTTTGTTTGTGTGCCGACCCTTATGTTCTTTAGGCTCCCAGGTAGAGGATATTTGTATATCTATCTGTTTAATTTTGTGAGGTGCACCAAAAGCAATTGGCTGTTGTTTTGAATGCATTAATCTATATGTGTACACCTGTTCATGACCTTATTTGTATTATTGATATTATAAATACACATCAGACTATGTAGGTAACAAATATTCAAGGCTTAGAGGTGTGTCTGTTTTGTCATGTCATATACTGCTCCTGCTTTGCTACATAGCACCACTCCATTGTCTTTTAGGGCCATGTGTTCAAAAGAAAAGTGGAGACATTCTGGGGTAATCATTTGCATTATAGGGGGAAAAACTAGTTCCATTGATATAAAGTGGGGATTTTAACCCCTTGAACATTAGAGAGGTCTCCAACGCATTGCTGAGCAATGTGTTGGAGGCTTCTCTAGCATTCAGAGAGTTAAAATCTACTTTTAAATCAATTGTATTTTATGGAGTTTAGTTCTTCCCTATAATTTAATTGGTTTGCCTCAGAACTGCTCCACTTTTGGTTTCGATATATGCCCCTTAGTCTGGAGTTCACTGCAGCTAAATTTACACACGCACTAATGGCCTTGTTCAGAAAGCAATCGGCATAGTCCAGCTGTACCATAGGGGCAAATGATTGGTCCCCAAACTTACAATGCGTTGTAGATGTCTCTAGCAGTCAAGGTGTTAAAAGCCCAATTCACATTAATGAACTGGTTCCTAAAAAATGTTGTATATCTCCTTATAGTTTTATCCTCCCTTGCAACAGGGTACAAATAAACAATTCTTAAATAACACTCATTAGTTTAAAATGTCTTTTTAACCATTTCAGTGCCATAGGGGTAGGCAACGCATGGCTTTGCAATGCATTGCCAAGCCATTTTCTACTCAATGGGTTAAACTGAATTCAAGAGTTCTCTAACATGACACAGGTTTCAAGGGGTTAAAAGCATCATAAATTTTTTTTTTTTTTTTTTTAAAGAGCTAGTAATGGTTAGATATTACTGCAATCTTGATTCTTCAGTGTGCATTTTTATAACTACGTGTGCCTTTCTAACTGCTCATAAGTTGTCGTTTTATTTTAATTGTGTCCCCCTCCTGCCCCTTTTTCATACTTAATGCTACCGCTCCTCAGAGCAGCAATCCGTTCTGGACGGAACACAACGAGGGACAATATTCTGTCAGCATAATGAAAAACTTGCCCTCCTTTTCCAAGAGGGACAGGATTTTCCTTATAGAAAGAAGATTGTCCCTTGTTGTGATCTGCAGTCCTGTCGACTGCCCAGACAGATCTGAGGGGAGGTAGCATAGCATTACATATGGAAAAGGGGTGAGAGGGGGGACACTTATTTAAAATAAAACAAAAAAGACAACATTGTGTATATTGGATAATTGCAGTCATATCTAGCCATTACTATCTTTTTAATTGGAAAGTTGCGTTTCTTTAGCTTATTCAATATGGCACTCTGCGACTTTGGCATATATAATATAATATTTTTATATATGCACTTCTAACTAGTTTGAGCACTATGCAGCGTGTCTGGTGAATGACTAGACTGTTGTGCAATACATTAAATTGCAATGCATTAATTTCAGAGGTGGATTGAATCCAGGATTCAGTTTTGTATACTGATGTGATCTTCATTTCTTGTTATGTTTTAGATTAAGCCAAATCGTTTTCACTTTTGGTTCTATAGTGGCTAGATTTGTAGTAGGATTCAGATTCTTTTGGGGCCTTCTGTGACAACCTCACTTCTGTCTTTGATCCTTTTGCATTTCGAGTTTTTGTTTCTTTTTAATTTTACACATTAACCCCTTCGCGACACGGGACGTACATGTACGTCCCGTGTGGCTGTCACTTAGTGACAGAGGACGTACATGTACGTCCCGGAAATCCGGCTCCCCGCGCGGCTGCGCGCCGTTCGGGGACTCCGGATTGTTTTTTTAAAAAAAAAAAAAATGTTAGACGGACGTTAAGTGACGGCCGCGTCTGCACGCGGCCGTCACTAAGGGGTTAACTTTCTTTTTTTTTTTTTTTTTTTTTTTTTTTTTTTTACTTTAAATGCCTCTGAGGTTGATTATGCTATTCTTCTATCATCTATATATTTTTTTTCACCTTTCTAATTTTTAGCTTAACCCCTTAAGGACCAGCTGTGCACATACTTTGCGGTCCCTTAAAGACCATGGAGCGTTTTTTTGTTTTTTTTTTGTGCGATTCGATTCCAGACTCACTGAACAGCGTGCAGTCGCGTGAGGAGCCCGGAATTCCATGATGGTCCAGGACCGTCATGGGTCCTTAAGGGTATATCAACCCATAACAGTCCAGGACCGTCATGGGTACTTAAGGGGTTAATGATGTGTGAAGCGTGAGTAGACACTGTGTACAAATCTGCTTTTATACAAAGGTGTGTGTGTGTGTGTGTGTGTGTTTAATCTGTGTAATACATTTGGATATTAATGCATCAGTTGGAGATTCAGTTCTAGCAGTGTTATTTGTGTGTGAACTGACTGAGTGCACCTCGCCTAACAGGTTCTTTTAAATGACAGGAAAGGTTAGATAGTCTTCCAGCAGATATATAATTGCTGGTTTCTTATATCCTTTTAAAGGGGAACTACCACCCCACAAAAACTTTATCCGAATCCAGTCCCCATCTGGCGACTAGCTGCTTAGTAGTGCTAGTCGTCAGAATCATTACCTGGTTTAACAGATTTTAAACTTGTTCGGAGGCTCACAGTAGCAGGAAGCACGGACATCTTGCCATAGTGACGTCTGTACGCCTGCGCTGTCAGTCCCTTTTGGCGTACCTTATATTGCATAATATAATATAAATTTTTTTTTTTTTTTTTTTTTTAATTCTATACCAGATCATGGGAGTGAACGTGTGTGTGTGTGTGTGTGTGAAATATATTGATTGGTCTTCAGTTAGCACTCGTACCTTCAATGAATAAATGGCCTGGGTGCTCCAGCAAGTATAATACAAAATCGTAGTTAGGCTAGCACTCACAGAAAATCAAGTGTATTGCATCAACGTTTTGGTTCAGTAAGAACCTCTATCAAAAATTTACTTGAATCAAAATTAAATCAAACCAATATATATACCTGCTGCCCAACACTGGAAGTGCAAAGTGACCTTTGGTAGAAAACCCCCATTACATGAAAGAGGCATCTAGTGGATGGAGCAACAAAGTATATAATTTTCTACTTTGAAGTTGATTTGTGATGTGATGAAATTGTTAATAAAGATGTCTATGTCAAGTATTAAAAAATTATATTGTTCCTCTAATCGTTACATTGAATAAAATAACCATCGTTTATTAGTTCTATATTGTGAAAGAAGTGTTAAAGCAAATGTAGAGAGAATCTAATAAATAATAATAAAAAAATCTGATTGGATGCACTCCGTGTTGAAATTAGTAGCCCTATATGAAATATAAGGTCACTAATTAAATCATGTGGTTTTCCACTCTGGATGCATCCATTATAAATGACAAGATCTCGCTAATTGTGTAAACAAAAAAAAAACACAAGATCAGCACCTTACTATTCACTTACATAGAAACAATAAGAATCACACCATACTTCTTAGATGTATCCCCTAAGACTTTTATAACCTCAAGGTTTAATGTTATGTTCAGTAGCCAGAACACCAAAGAGGTCATTTTTTTTTTTTTTTTTACACTTTATTAGCAAGATTTCATTAGTTATAAAGGATGCATCTGGAGTGGAAAATACATGTAATGAGTAGAATTATATTTTATCATTTAATTAGTGACCTTCTATTTCATATAGGGCTAGTAATTTCAATATGGAATGCATCCAGTTATATATCCTGTGGTGGTTTTTTTTTTTTTTTTTTTTTTTTTAATTTTTACTAAATTATCTCCTATATTTGCTTTAACACTTCTTTCACAATATAGAACTAATACACAAAGATCCCCAGATTCACTGCTTGACACCCAAGTAGAGCCCCACTGCCTCTTGTAGCCATAAATCCCCCATATACACTATCTGCATCAGGACTGAAAATGTTTGGCTTTGTTGGAGATGTGGCTGAATAAACCAACAAAGCCAAACATTTTCAGTCCTGATGTGGAGCTTCCTCCTGAAGGTTGAAAGCGATTATGAGATACATTTTTTTTTTTTTTTTTTTTTTTTTTTTGACCTCCTGTGATCTAATTGCTTTGTTTCAGAATAACTCCCATTGAGCACAAGTCTTTGTGTTTTATAACAAGGACAGCATGTTTCTGAACTGGCTTCATATGACACTCAAGTCCTGTACATACTCATTTAAAGACCCCCTTGAGTTGCAGTATAGGGAAGAGCCCTCAAGTTGGACATGAGCAGTTTCTAGTTCCATGTCCCTTTTTAATACCCGCTCTACTACTACTACTACAGGCCTCTGCTAGCCTGCCTTTCACCCTACACCTACTGACCCAACTATCCCTGGAACAGAGTACCATCTGATTTAGCCTTTCTTATTGATAATCTGTTTTCTATTTAACTGCATATCCTATATATAATAATTCTACAAAACTGGAGACAATTTTTCTGGGAAGTTAGTGTCCCTTTAAAATCTGTAGGTTTTGTGAGGTGCCATAAACAAAAAACAAACAAACACAATAGTTTGTTGTATACAAGTAGAAGATTATTAGTGGGACTCATACCTAAACAGATGGATCACAAAAATGCTGAAGCTGTGTCTGGCCAGCAGTATACAGAAAATTCCCCAAGCCTTTGGCATTGAAAGGGTTAAAGATTTGATGGTAGCATGTGCGCTGTATGGATTTTAGTATATACCCAATGTGCAGATTCAATAGTTGGAGCCTAAAATCAGGGAGCTACACTGGTAGATTTGTACACTCCCTCTGTTTGTTGGAGACTTCTCAGTCATTCAAGGGGTTTTATTTGGTCCCTCTGGTGTAGTTCGTTATGCCTATAATCCACTCTTGCCTTTGTGCATATAGCCATTTACGTGTAGGGTAGAACTGAGTACGTTTCTAGAGCTGCATTGTGAATAGAGGGAACAGGCCCTGGAAGATCGTCATGGAGTTTTCTCTAACAGTGGACTGATGACTATATATTCAAAGGAATGTGTCAAGAATGGAATTGCCTATGAGGAGAAAGATTCAGCATTAATTACTAGCTTGTTTTCTAACACTTCATCACAGAGAAACCACAGAGAAGATTCTTGTGGTTCCAAAAGCAGTGAAATTTACCTCGGGGCAGGTACTATGATTCTCTCTAGTTGACTCAGAGGAATGTCTCAATTATTTGTAGTTCAAAGCATGTCATTTGAGAGTTATGTTTTGGAGTCAGAAAAAAAAATGTGACCAGTCCTTTCAATTCATTTGAAATTTTCAAATCATACAAGGTGTTTGTTAGTTGTTTGTATCTTTCTAATTGTGTGGAAGATTTTTTTTTTTTAAGGGAGAGGTTTTTGCTCATAGGTTTTCTTGGCTTTATATAGTGGATAGTGGTTAATGTGTGATTTCTAAATGATTGTTTTTACTTCCTCTTCTGTTGCTATTTTTAGAGAAAGTTTAGGGTATTCATTAAGTGGTTGCATCCTTCTCCTTTTTATTTAATACAAACAAATGCTATGATAAATGACAGAATGTAGAACGAGAACGCATCTTTGTCTGTCAATGCCAGATGTGTGTCCCTAGAACACTCACACCCACACTCACTGGTATAAGTCTTTCTTAGTTTCTCTTTTTATACAAAATAATATACAGTAATTATACCAAACAGGCGCTAATGATCATCAATTTAATATGTAGGTTGAAACACAATCATTAACTGAAACAGATGTGTAGGGGGAATAAAACTGGATAAGGAACAGCCAAACTTGGCTAACAAAAGGGGGATTGCTGAATACCTTTTAATGTTAAGCTATACACCATGCAAGACTGAGCTCAGCAACAAGACACAAGGTAGTTATACTGCATCATATATATATATATATACATATATATACACACACACAAAAATTACAGCTCGAGCACAAAAAGAATATATTATCATCTAGGTCATGTTACTTAGGACTCATTTTTTTCCTCATGGCCACGCTTCCTTATCTACACTTGTTAAACGTCATCACTAAAAAGAAAAAAATGGGAGAAAAAGAGAGAAAATACTCTCTATCTTTTCCTCAGAAAAATAGATAATGGGGCAAATGATATCAAACAAATATTAACCCCTTGGGTCCATATTTTTCGTAGGTGAAATTATTTAAAACTTAAATTTTTATTATTCCTTTAAAATACTTAATAATACACACTAAAATATCTAGTAGGCTCTCCCAAAACTAATCTGGCTGGATTGTAATGATCTTATCATAATCTATACAGATACTATTATTACTGTAACTGGATCACTAAATTTGATCCAGTGGCTACTGTATATTGATCCTCTCTTAAACTTAGACTTGTACTTGCAATATAAATATTTGTACAATGTAGTAAGAGAGTACCCTTAACATTCCTGTTAACCCCGTAGAACCACAGTCTACTTCTGACATCTTTTCAAGGTGCAAGAAGTCCAGCACTGTTTTTCCACCTAATCCCACTCTGGATCAAATCATCCTAGATGAGCGGAAAATCCCTGACAAGCGTCTCACTCTTTCCAAGAGATTTTCTAAGCTGTACCCCTTTGCTGATTCAGCCTTGGCTCAGTGGGTTATGCTGCCTCGGCACTCAAAGATCTGACAGCTTTAAGGATAGCCTCCAGCTTCCTATCTTTGCTGCCATAGGTGCGTCCTTGAGACCCATCTTGGCATCCACATGGGTTAATAGTGCCATTGCTGCTTGGACTGAACAGCTGACTAATGCTGTCCGCAAAGGTGCCCCTAAGGACGACGTATCACTGATGCCTTGTTTGATGCCAGACGCACGCTGTGGCTTAAGATTTGGTCTGCTGACTTGATCTCTGAAAAATCACTGATCCCTCTTCCCTTTCAGGGTACATCCCTTTTTGGCTCTGAATTGAATAATCTCATCAGTGAAGCCACTGGGGGTAAGAGTACTTTTATTACCTCGAGGATTGCGTTTAGGAAACAGCGTTCCTTTAGTTCTCGCCAAAGCGAGATGCAAATGCTGAACCTGGTGCCGCCTCAGGCCAGCATCCCGCTCTCCACCCCCAAGTCCAGGCAGCAGTGGAAGTCGAAACACATCTCCACAAAACCCAGACCTACTTCGGCATGACTTGTCTAAACCTGTGGGTGGTCACCTGCAACACTTTTTCACTACTCTTTCAGTCTCTGTTTAGCAGATCAGTATTACAGGTGGTCTCAGGAGGTTACGGGAGTCCCTTTGCATCCCTACCTCCCTTCAGATTCTTCCCTTCTCACTCCCTTCATGGAACCGGAAAAGATCAGTGTTTTTAATGGGACAGTTCAGACTCTTGGGCAAGAGAGTCATCTCTGGCCAAGAAACCTGAACCTATTGCTCCGGTTCCTATTCCAGTGTCTTCGTTGTTCGCAAAAAGGACGGTGTCTGTCGTCCTATCCTGGATCTCAATTAATTTGTGGTCCGTACTCGCTTCAAGATAGTTTTTGCTCTCTGTCCTTGCAGCAATGTGTGCAGGAGAATAACTGACTTTGTTGGATCTGCAGGATGCGTACCTGCAAATTCCAATTCATCCGGACAGTCAAAAGTACCTAAAGGTTCTCATGCAGTCTGGGCCAATTCCAATTCACTGCTCTACCCCTTGGGCTCACCATGGCTCCTCAGGTGTTTTTCTGGGTTTTAGGTCATTGATTGCCTTCCTACACACCAGAGGAATTCAAATAACTTTCTACTGAAGTCTCCACTCAAGGATCTCCTGGACCGCCAGGTCCAGGAATGTGCTCAGGATCCCCTCCAACAAGGGTGGATCCTGAACATGGACAAGTCTGCTCCAGTTCCTTCTCAGGACCTGGTCTTTCTTGGTCTCTGATTCGACACTCCTCAGGGCATGGTATTCCTGACTGAAGACTCTGTGTAGCAGATCATGTCCAAGGTGTCTCAAGTTCTGGCATGTAGTGTCCAATTATTGTCATAGAACCACACACATATCTATCTATCTATGACTCCAGACCTGGCATGGACTTCCAGCAAGGAAGTTCTCCTCCTCTCTGGTGGACAAGCTGATATCTACTATGGAGGCGGTACCATACTCCATGGCTCACACCAGAGAGCTTCAGAGACTTGTGATCCATGTGTGCCGGGGGGATCCGGCCCTTCTGGATCACCCTTTCTCTTTTCCTCACGAAGTGAGACTGGATCTTCCCTGGTGGTTGGACAGCCCCAGCCTGAAGAAAGGGAGGCCGCTTGTGATTCCATATTGATCATACTTACGACTGAAGCCAGCCTGTTTGACTGGGGAGCTGTTCTGGGACATCTCAGTGTTTAGGGTTGTTGGTTGACGAAGGAAACCCTCCTTTCCATCAACATCTTGGAGCTCAGGGAGATCCTCCATGCTCTGAAGCATTGGACCTCTCATCTGAGAGGTTGCCCAGTCAGCGTCCAGTCAGACAACGCAACAGCCGTCGCATAATCAAGCAAGGAGGCACCAGCAGCACCCCTGCTTGGTTGGAGTTAAAGGCTATTTTAGCCTGGGCAGAGGAGCATGTTCCTGACATCTCTGCCATACACATTCCAGGCGTGGAAAAATTCTTGGCAGAGTTTCTCAGTCGTCAAACTGTGGACCCACGGAAGTGGGCACTGCATCTGGAGGTTTTTGACCTGTTGGTGCAGAAGTGGGGTCTTGCCTCGATGGACCTGATGGCCACCAGGGACAACCAGAATGTCCAGATATTTTGCTCATATTGGTGGGATCCTCTGGCGTTCACTGTGGGTGCTCTTTCAATTCCTTGGCACTTCGATCTGGCCTGCATCTTTCCTCCACTTCCTCTCCTACCCAGGGTGCTGAGAGATTTGGATGGATGGTGCGTCAGTCATTCTAATTGATCCTTATTGGAACAGACAGCCTTGGTTTCCAGAACTGCTGGCTGTTCAGGATCTGTTTCCTCTGCCACGCAGACTGGATCTCCTTCTCCAGGGTTACCTGTGGAAGGAGGATGTGGACATTCTAGCTTTGACAGCATGGCTGTTGAAGCTTCCATCTGGAGGAGGTAAGGCTTTTTTCCTGAGGTAGTCTCCACCATGATCCAGCTTAACACAGGTTTTGGTCTGTTTCATTCTTGGTCTGTGAAATAAAACAAAAAGAGAGGTTTACAACACATGACCTATTCATTGTAGTGATCCATATCTATTACATTCTTGGTGTATGGACAGGGATCTGTCCTCCATGGACTTTGGCCTTCCATCTATTTTATCATTTTTTTTTTTAGGATGGTGTGAACAAGGGGCTTTGCCTTAGTTCCTTTTAAAGGTTCAGACTTCAGCGCGCTCTGTCTTTTATCAGAGACACATTGCCATGATGCCAGATGTCAAAGTCTTCTTTCAGGGCTTCGCTCATTCTTTCCCTGCTTAGAAGGCTCCCACTTCTCAGTCTTGTCTTGGGGGTATTGCAGCGGCCTAACATTCCTTTGTCTTTTGACGTGGAAGATGGCCTTTCTTTTGGCTGTGGTGTCTGTCTGCAGAGTTGCTGAGTTGCAGGCCTTGTCCAGCAAACCACTTTTCCTGGTGTTCTACAAGGATAAGTCATCACAGCACTCTCCACCAGGTCCTTTGGGGCCTCCTGTGCCTACAAGAATCAGGTCTCCGCTGAACAGCTGTGCAAGGCAGGGCCACTGTGCACACCATTTCCAAACACTACCGTGCTGGCTTCGGCTGAAAGGGATAGTAATACTTCATTTTTTGTGGCTATAATATTGTATATATTAAATTAAATAAACCAAAGCATCTATTTATTTTGCAATAACTTTAGTAGATTGAGTAATCTTGATCTAAAGTTTACCCCCTTCCGCCCTTGTAGCTACGTCACTGCTCTATCTGTGACTTGGATTCTGGTCTGTGGACCGGATGGAGTGCATGGAGAGCCAAAATAGGAGTGGATACAAAGGAAATTTTCTTTGTGATGATGGTGCACATAGATTTCCTTTGTATCCACTCCTATTTCGGCTCTCCATTCGCTCCATCCGGTCTGCAGACCAGAATCCAAGTCTGACGGAGCGGTGATGAAGCTAAAAGTGGCGGAAGGGGTAAACTTTAGTTCAAGATAACTCTTAAACTATGGAAGCTATTGCAAAAATAAATGCTTTGGTTTATTTATGTAATGCCTACAATATTATAGCCTCAAAAAAATAAGTATTACTATCTCTTGAAGCCAGATTTGGCAGGAAGGTCCTGGAGGCCATTGTGCCTGTCTTGTGTATTATTTTTCAGTGTCCTTCAACACTGCGATTTGTGGGGGGGCAGCACCGGGGCCATCAAGCCCAAATCGGACTTGGTGAGTGTTTGTCAAATTATATGATTCTTTCACGTGCAGCTGTAGCGACTGATGTTTTGTGAGAGATTCACTCACGAAACTATATTTTTGATTGCTTATCCTTTAACACTTGGTTAGTTTGGTGCTGTTCCGTGTTCTGGATAGTCCATGGGAACTCTGGTATCATGGGGACAGGTGCTTGGCCCTTTCCTTCTCTTCCCACTCATGGGAGCTCGATGTTGGTACATCCCCATGGTACCTTTTAAGCTATATTTGACAACGGAGAAAAGAGGATTTAGTTTTGCCTGTTAAATCCTTTTTTCTTAGTCCATATAACAGGTCTCCCACTCAGTAAGGGACCATGCTTGGTTTCCTGTTGCTGGACGTGGGAGTCCATTTGGGTCCATGCTCACAGGAGTGTTCCTTGTCTTCTTGCTATCTAGCTTGGTAGGTTTATTGTCTCAAATCTATCTTGAGTAGGGGAGCAGCTAGGTAGCCTGTTAGGAGGAGGGAGAGGCTCCACCCTGCACTTCAAGAATTGTTCCAGCCACTAGGAGGCGCTGTCGCCTCCCCATGGTACCTGTAAGCTATATGGACTAAGAGAAAAGGATTTAACAGGTAAGACTAAAATCCTCATTTTTGTTTGAAAACCTCTCTCCATAGTGCACTTGGATCGCCCAAGGGCTACTCCACTTTCCTTGTGCATATGGGTCAGTGTTTTTCTCCATTTTAACTTTTTTTTTATTTTTTTTTATTTTTTTTTATTTTTTTAATAAGGTCTGACTTTAAGAAAAAAAAAAAAAGTAACACATGACAGCCACAGATATTCAACATGTCTAACCCATCCTTGTTCTATTACCCACTGGTAGCCACAGATCGCCACATGTGCTGAGTGAAGTTCTAGTCACACATAACCATGTATACTGTCGCCCCCCTCCCCTAGCCTTCTTCCCCCATCTACTGATAGCCACAGATCCTCACATACAGTGTCTGACCACCTAGCAGGGTCCCACTTCAACTAGTAGCCACAAAACCCCAGACCCCTCCTAGCCTTGTTCCACTGGTGGCCACAGGACCACACTTTACTCTGACAGTTCTGTTGTTATCCAAAGAATCGCACAGTCTGCTTCCTCAGCCTTTTTCCACTAGACCCAAAGAGAAAGTTCTCCTCTGTGATGCAGTCTGGCTCCTACATTTTTGGTCTGGCTCCTGGAGTTGAACCAGAATTGTCAAGCCCTGCTTCAATGAGACTTTTTGCTTGGCAGTAACGAAGGGTTTTATTCAAATGTTATTGCAACCCGGAATTTTTTTATTTAATTTTTTTGTGTGAATGTTGCTACAGCAGGCTATGGTCAGTTGACCATAACCCTCCATAGGATTCTGTAGCAAAAATGTCACATCAAAAACTTTCAGGACATGTAAGTACTGAACCCATTGTTAGTTTGAGTTGCAATAACTTTTGGACAAAATCTGTCAGAAGTTGGAGTAACCTTGTTTTATACTTAGTGCCAGAGAGGCATCTAGTGCATTGCAGTGCAAAGTTTTGCATACTTCCCTGGCACTCAGAGGGTTAAAAGCAAGTTTATGGTTTTCATCCAAGTGAAAATGCAATACATTTTATACAGTAGAACAAAATAAATGCATTGTGTAACCAACCAAATTAATTTTTAATTCCCAGGAGCCCCCCACACCATCACCACCAAACAGTGTGCATATTTTAATTAAACATAAGTGAATGTTAACTTGGGCAGATCCTTCAAGATGATTGAACCACCTAGTGATTCAGCTGTACTCATGTGAGGAGGTCCTGAAAACCTGTACCCTTTGGGGCCCGGAGAGGGCTGAGGACAGGTTTGGGCAGCCCTACATGACTAAAAAGAGGGTACTGGATTACTTAAAGGGATAGTAATACTTCATTATTACTATCCCCCATGTTGTAGCCCTTAAAATTCTGAATTTAATGATACCAGCGGCATCTCTCAAACCTTTATGGTTTGAGAGATATCCGCTTTCAAAGTTCCCTCTCCTCTTTCCCCGACGTCTGCATTCTATCTGAAAGCAGAGGAATCCGGTCCTGGGACCAGCGGCGGGTCTGCAGCAGTGGCGAAACTGAGTTATAGAAACAGAAATCCTTCACTAAAATGGTCTTCTACATGTGCTTGGTTTGCAAGCACACGTAGAAGACCATTTTATTGAAGGATTTGTTTCCGTAACGCTATCTCAGGACTTCAGGACTTCTGCAGAGCCGTCGCTTGCTCACTGACCGGATTCCTCTGCTTTCAGATAGAATGCTGACGTCAGGGGAAAGAGAAGGAGAGGGTACTTTGAAAGAGGATATCTCTCAAACCACAAAGGTGTTTGAGAAATGCTGCTGGTATCGTTGAATTCAGAATTTACGGACTATGACATGGGGGATAGTAATAATGACGTATTATTATCCCTTAACAGATGTAAATGCAATGTTCATCTTTATTGTATGTAAAGTGTTCCCCCTTTTGTTTATTACAAAGAGTGTATTGGCTGTTGATGGACAATTTTTGTTTGTTTTTTGAGTCTGTAAAACATGTAGTTCCAGGGTATAATCTCAATCCTATTATGTAGAAATTTATTCCCAAGGGCCTTATGGAGAAAGTAAGTGAGCCTTTAGGAAGTATACAAAATGTGCAGTAAGGGACATATAGCATTTTCATTTCTTTGTAAATGGGGCTTTTAACCTCTAGACATACCTGGGAACTTAATGAAATGAGCTGACACTGAAATCTTATAAATACTAACCCTTACATTTCCCATAATATACATTCTCTGTGATATGTCCCTATTTGCTGTAATCAAGAGGTGCTCCAATCAGTCCTCATGGAACCATTAACGTGCAGCAGCTCAAAAGTATCACCTCTTGAACACACACAAGATAAACAGTACTTCTACCTCTGCCTTCCTAGTATAAGTGGCACCACTTTAGAGACTAAAGTAGCAGTTCATTCTAATAAATTAGATAATAGCAGTGTACTCTCAACCTGAGAATCTGTCCCTTCACCCTAATATCTGTGTCAAAATCCTGAGCCAGACCATGATGTTTCCCAGGTATGCCTCTAGAATGCTAGACATGCAATGTGTTGGAAACTTCTCCTGTATGCAAGGGGTTAAAGGGATAGTAATACTTCGTTTTATCTTTATTTTATTTTGTAGGTATTAAAAAAACCTGAAGAACGATATAAGTCTTCTCTCAAACCTTTATGGTTTGAGAGATATTCACAAGCAAAATTTCCCCTCCCGCCCCTTTTACCTAGTGTAAGCCATCTCTTCTCAGATGTGGAATGCAGTCCATAGACCAGACGGATAACAGCAGGGGACAATCTTCTTCCTATGAGAACAATGAAAGCCCTGCCCCCTTGAAAAGTTTTTCAGCTGTTTTCCTTATCTTAATTGACCCCTACAGTAGTGCATCCTATCCTTAGCACATGTGCCAAGAAGGGGAGAGAGAGGCTGCACAGCGCTGTGTGTGTGTGTGTCTCTGTGGTATAGGAGCGAATGGCAGCCATTTTTTTTTCCCCTCACTTGTGTACTGGTGGGGGGGCGGGCCAAGTCTCTGCATGATTTTCATAGGAATAGCAGTGGCCTTCGGCCACTGCAAGTCCTATGAAAATCACGCCCCCATTGATTCACCAATGGGAGCAGTAACTCCTCCTTACTGCCACCCCTGGGTGTGTTTGTCAGGCACACAGAAGTCTTCTTTTATGTGTGTGTGTGTGTGTGTGTGTGTGTGTGTGTGTGTGTGTGTGTGTGTGTGTGTATATATATATATATATATATATATATATATATATATATATATATATATATATAATATAATAATTCGCTAAGTGTTTGTCAGAAGCTGTCATGCGCAGTACAGACTGCCTGCGCTGCAGCTGATAACTGAGCGGGGCTCTGAATTCAGACTGTAGTCCTCTCTGCGGTCTGAATTTGGAGCGTCCCGCTCAGTTATCAGTCGCTCAGTCTCTACTGTACATGACTGCACCATGGCCGTTGCTGGGTGGCACTGTGGCCAGTGTACACTGGCTCTTCAACTAGTGTATATGTATGTGTGTGTATATACCTTTTGTAGTATTAAGTGTTACTATTCCGTTTAAATCAATTGGAACTGGGGGTGTGGGGGGACCAAACCATGATGTAGTTTGCTCCAGTGTTCCTGAACTTTTGTGCAAGGCCCCAAATTTTTTACTCCCGCAACTTATTTTTGTGTGTGACCTTTAGACTTATTTTTTTACTCAGATGTAAGGGGGTAAAGCACACTTTTAAAGATATATATTGTTTGGAATAACAGGGATTCATTTTTCAGCCCGTGCAAGTAAAATAAACACTTATAATCTAGAACTAAGGTTTGGCACAGAAATGTGTCATTAAGCATTAATAGTGTGGTGCTTCTATGGGACAAGAGCTAACAAGCTATTTGTTGTGTGTCTTTTAATCTTATGATCTAACTATCTTAAACAACCTGAGGTTTTGTTCATAATGCAAATATTATAGACACTTATTTTAAAGAAAAAAAGTTTTATATATATATATATATATAATTTTTTTTTTTTGTCTCTAGTTCCAACTGTGAGGTCCTGAAATTTCCATTACATGCTAAAACACCGTGGCAGAATGCTAGTCTTCTTTCTACTTGGGGTTGAAACTTGGGGTTGCACATGTCTTTTATGATAGTGGAGGAGTGAAGTGCAATATTAATGTACCTCACTTACAACAGCTGATAAGTTTAGATCAACACAAACATAAGTGTATATATACACATATATAGCATTTGATGTTTAGTTAGAGTTGGGCCACTCTCAAGTACTACAATGCCTCTGATCAGCGATCAAAGGAGGAGATTTATAAAAGGCCTTAGTGTATATTTAAAGGGATAGTAATGTCTTTGTAAAAGAAAACAAAATATTGTAGCTGTTACAAAAAATAAACTAAACGATCCCAGTCCCATCTCTCAAATCTTTATGATTTGAGATATAACGTTTTAAAGTTCCCCTCTCTCTTGTAAAGCTGACCGCAGGAGATTCGTGTCAAGCCGACTCGAGGTGGCTCTTCAGTAGAGCCAAAATACCAAAATCTAATTGGAGCGGTCTACAAAGTGTGCTTGCAGGCACACTTTGTAGACCTGTCCAATGAAGTATTTCTTTTTAGATTTCGGTATTTTGGCTCTGCTGAAGAGCCTCCACCTACCGGTCCTGGGACCAGGATCTCCTGCTTACAGCTGACGTAAGGGGAAAGGAGAGGGAAAAGGGAACTTTAAAATGATATATCTCTCAAATCATAAAGGTATGGGACTGGGGATCATTTAGTTTATTTTTTAATTGCTACAATATTTTGTTTTCTTTTACAAAGACATTACTAACCCTTTAAGAACTATTGTTAAAGTTCATAACATCTGGTCAAATTTACAAAGAAGTCAAGTAAATGACTGAGGATATTCTGAGAGAATTCATAGAAAATGTATTTATTTATTCTCCTACATACCTGCCACTATATACTTGCATTAAAGGGATAGTAATACTTCGTTTTAACTTTATTTTATTTTGTAGGCATTAAAAAAACATGAAGAATGATATGTCTTATCTCTCAAACCTTTATGGTTTATGAGATATTCACAAGCAAAGTTTCTCCTCCCGCCCCTTTTACCTAGTGTAAGCCATCTCTTCTCAGATGTGGAATCCAGTCCATAGACCAGACAGATAACAGAAGGGGACAATCTTCTTCCTATGAAAACAATGAAATCCCTGCCCCCCTTGACAAGCTTTTCAGCTTTTTCCCTTATCTTAATTGAAGATTGTCCCTCTCTGCAGTCTACCTGGGCAGCTCCCTTCTGCCCTGGCTGAAAAGTGTTACATCAGTAAAAGGGGCGGGAGGGGGACACTTTGCTTGTGAATATCTCTTAAACCATAAAGGTTTGAGAGATAAGACTTATATCATTATTCATGTTTTTTAATGCCTACAAAATAAAATAAAGTTAAAACAAAGTATTACTATCCCTTTAAGAACAGGTTATACCTGGCATTGAGCTTTAATCACTTCCTTTATTTTTGGTGTAATTAGCAAATCTCTTGGTGGTGGCAGCAAATTGTAGTACTGGGGTGATAGTGCAGGAGGAATTTCAGGGGTTAATTTGGTGGTTGCTAGGAATAGTAACAGGAAACCAGTGATCTGGTGGAGTTAACCCATTCTCTCCCCACTGTCTCAGCAGGGCCTATAGCCTTCACTTGTGACACCCAAGCTTAATGAAGTAAAAATGAATGAGAATGAATCTAATTTAAATTGAAGCACAGGTGCATGGCATATTTATTATTTGAATTTTGACCCTAAATAGCCATTCTTTAGTATGCACGAGTTTAATGTAGAATTATATCTCCGGGATAAGTGACTTTTAAATTGATTAACAGCATAATTTGCCTAGCTAGGTGTTTTTATACAGTAGCTGGGTATCGCTATGTCTTTATTTCATACATTGTATCTGCAGTGTCTTCTATACAGTAATCTCTCCATCACACCTCACAACAATAAATAGGCTTTATTAGACCAGAATATATTGTAAGTTTCTCTAATCTTTATCATATTGTAGACTAAAACAACTAACACTAAAACACAGATAAAATGCATACAAATACATATTGGAAGGGATAGTAATGCTTTAAAATAAGTGCAGTATTAATTATTCTTCAAAGCTTTTTGTCTATGCTCTGTGTTATTTACTCTTGAACTATCCATCTGGATGGTCTTGCATCTGAGGCGTGCAGCATACGTAGGTGAAAAGGGCGGGAATGGGACTCTTTATAACTTATTTATGTAAGTTATGTATCTTTGAAATACGTATCAGATGGTATTGTAATAACTGTGTATGGACAAAAAACTATGAAGAATAAACGAAGGGGCATTTTATTTTAAAACATTTTACTGTCCCTTGAAATGCAAGGGAATTGCAAATCTGGTTTGCTGTCAGGGGGCGTGGCTGGAAAGAGCTAATTAGTTAAGGTTGAGGGAGTAGCCCCCTTCCTTCTCCTCAGCCGACCACTGCTGCCACACTGTTTTTGATTTGCCCCCTGCCTCCTCAGGCAACTGCTTTCCCTCATTGACATGAGAGGGTTTTCCAATCCTGCCCACGCCAACCTGATGCTCTGTCTTGCATGGAAGCAGGGGAGCTCTCTTGCTTCCCTGTTTCGCCTTTATTGATCTCCCAGCTGAATCCATTGGGAAATCAGTAGCTAGGGACCATCAGGAAGGGGCCTGATGCCCCACCATGAGGTCTGACTTTAAAGGGATAGTAATATTTAATTTTCACATTACTTAATATTGTTTGGCTTAAGTTATACAAATATCCTACAACATAGCTATAGATTGGAATAGTTATGCTCAGAAACTCGATATTCTTCAGACAAGCAAGCCAATGCAATGCACTATGGGTAGTGAAAGGTGACAAGTGACCGCATGAAGCTCTAAGAAAAGGAGAGTGCATTGCAAAGGCTTCATGGTGACGACAAGACTGACTGAGCATGGCTTACCTCTGCTATATTGCTGTATCTCTTCCCTCTAGACACTCCCTACAGGCCCGGGACCAGATTTGGTTTCTTAGAGCTTGAGAGTTGACATAGTAATAAAAAGGGGAGGGAGGAGGAAAATATAAATGGCAATTTCTAAATAACTACTATGCAAGTTAGGACAATGAGGCATGGATTTTTTTTTTTTTTTTTTTTTTTTTTTAAAAGCTGAACAATATTGAGTAAAGTGAAAATTAAATATTAATATCACTTTTAAGAGCTATTCATTGTAGGGTAAAGATGCACATAGAACGTGTGTGTGTGTGTGTGTGTGTGTGTGTGTGTGTGTGTGTGTGTGATCCCATTTTTAGACAGGTACAGGGAAAAACTACTGTAATTTGAAAATAAAAGCAATGTTGCTTCTGTCTTTAGGCTGTGAAACTGTTACCGAACACAAACTGTAAATAAAAAAAACAAAACCGCTTCTTGCTTGTTTATGCTTCTCCAATATCAGAGTTTCTTTGCTGCTAATCTCTCATTGTTATGTCAAATAATACCACGCAGCATTAGTTACCATGTTTACTAAACAGTCTGGGTGGATGTGTACAGTCCAGTGTTAGACTTACCTACTTGCCATTTAATGGCAACTTTTTCCCCTGGTCTAATAATAGTTCTTTTGTGTGATTAATTATTGATAAGAGAGAAGTTGTCCGCTCTGAGATCTTTCTCTGCAGTTTCCTTGTTGAAAGTCCTCATCTTACAAGTTGAGAATTCATGAAAGGTTCAGTTTAGGTTATCTTGATTGAGGAGAGTTTAATTTCAGCTAATTGCACTCCCCCCCCCCCCCTCTCTATTTCCCCATATATTCAACCCCTTGTATGCTACAGACCTCTCCAACTCATTTCAAAACAATGCTTTGGGAATGCCTTTAGCATCCAATGGGTTAAAAGATAAACATACACAGCAAATCAGTGGGCAATCTCAAGGCTGGTTTTAAATCTCAGGAGTCTCTATTCAACTGGACAATTTAAAGCAGAACTACCATGTTACAAAATGTTTAGCTTAACTAAGTCCCCTTCTGGTGACTAGCTGCTTAGTAGTGCTAGTCACCAGAATTATTACCTGATTTAATAGATACATGCTTTATTCCCTAGCTGTCAGTATCACGGACATCTTGCCAGAATGATGTCCGTGCGCCTGCGCTGTCAGTCCCAGCCGGGTTTAGGAGGCGTTGCTAGGAGCCTCCTAAAGCAGTATCCTGGACATAGGACTCTAATCCAGTCCCTTACAGTGGCAAACCCTTACAGTTAGTCACCTGTGTTGCTTGGTCTCTGCTCCGGAAGCCGTGCTATATGCTCAATTCCACATGAGGGATTTACAGATGAACATTCATGAAAGCTGGTCAAGACAGTGCTCTCACTGGTCTCAATGCCATGTACCTTCCTCATCTAATGCAGGATTAACCCTTTGTCATAACAGAATGGGTGGTACTCACCACTGATGCCAGTCTGACAAGATGGGAACCACCTTGTGTCATCTAACAGCATAGAGCTGCTGGACCGGGTAGGAGATCCTTCTTCCTATCAACATTCTGGTGATGCAGGCGCTTAGGCTGGTGCTTCACAACTGGACATGTGCTGTTTGGCTCACCAGTGAGGGTCCAAGTGGACAATGCAACAGCTGTTGCCTAAATCGCCAAAGAGGAACCAGAAGAGTCTGCCTGGGTGGAGATCCGGGAACTTCTTCAGTGGGCAGCAGCTCATGTTCAGCATACTTTTGTGCTAACTGCTAATATTTAAATTTTGCTTTCCATACCTATTCCCAGGTCACTTATAAACAGGTTAAAAAAAAAACAAAAAACAGTGGACCAAATATTGACCCCTGAGGTATTCCACTCTCAACTGCAACTGTATTGGAGTATATTCCATTTACAACAACACGCTGTTCCCTGTTCCCAATTCTCTATTTAGTTGTAAAGTTTATTCTCTAGTCCCAATTTTCTTATTTTATACACCAGTCTCCTGTGTGGCAGTGTATCAAATGTCTTTGTGAAAGCTAAATAAACATCTACTGCTTTACCATTGCCTAGGTTGCTACTTCTTACCAAACAAATCTTTTTGAGAGTCTGTAAAGAGCTACTGCTCCTAAAACAGTGATTCCTGCTCCATAATTATTTTTTGTAGTGTAATCCTGAATATAATCCCTCATTAACTCTTTAAGCTGTTTTCCCAGTACCAGCCCTATAAACCAGGAGCTGGGGTCTGTTTCAGTGGCATTGGGATTTAGAATGTTGGTGTAACCATCACTGTCATAAGCAAAGGCTATAGGCCCTGCTGAGACAGTGGGGAGAGCGTGGGAGTGAAAGGGTTAACAATACCAGACCCCTGGTTACCTGTTACTGTTCCTAGTAACCACCAAATTAACCCCTGAAATCACCCCAGTACTACAATTTGCTGCCACCACCAAGACTTTATATCAGGGCATCTCAGGTTACCCCAAACACAACAGAGTTAATGTTTAAAATAACCTTAATAATCAGACATATGTAATTAACCCTTTAGTAACGTGCTACCTGAGCTTCCTTCAGAGTAGAGAATTCATATTAGAGAACAGAGACACGAGCGGATTAATTGAACATTTAATTTGAAAAAAGGCTTCACACTGCTGGTTACAAAAATACAGAAATAAAGGACATACACAAATAAAGATTACACATTAGTCCATAAAATAAAATAGGAGAAACACATGAGATCCCTATACACAATTACCGATATATTAGGAGTCCTCACGGGAACTTCAGGTGGAAAAAGCTCTCCTTCCAGATGTTGCAAAGAAATTCACCTTTTTTATCCACAAACCCATATTAAATAGGAGTCCACAGTTGCTGCTAAGAGGCCAAACCCCCTGGGTGTTAGCTAGGAGGGTCAGGGGTTTGGCCTGACAGTTTATGGCCCACTCAGTCAGACCTGTCAAGGATGTTACTGCAAAGGTCTACCTGAAAAATCATATGGCTTCCCAAAACATGCAACCCACAGCACACCTCTATAATTTTATAATAATCATATTCCTCATATCTGTTTGAATATCTGGACACCAAACATGCTGGGTCTAACCGGTTGCCAAGTGGCTATTCTTGTAACTCATAGCAGGAACATCACCCCCTGGCATGTTTGGTACCCACCACAAGGGTAAAACCTGGGCATTCTGAATATATAGTTGTATTGAACCATTTTACACTTTCTCCCTATTTCATAATATTTGACTGTACCTTGGATGAACCCCATCAGAGCAGAGGGTCCAATATATTTTATGACACTCTGTTCTGCTCCGGTGATCTACTCATTCAGTTTCTGGTGATGTTATCTACTCGGCTAATTTTATGGCCTAGGACTGGTGCACTTTGAATAGCATACAGGTCCGCAAACAAACAAATTATACAACCCAGAGGGCCAACTCCATGCCTTGGCATGACAATCACAATAAGCCACTCCTCCAGATGTGGTGCACTTGGAAGTTGCGTACTTTGCCTAATGGAAAATCTGGCTCTGGGCACCCTACAGTTTGCCAGATGAGAATGAAGAATCCAACAAGCAGTAGGTATATGTTCCACGGTTGCCCTCCCCTGCTCTAGAAAGTGGCATGACAAATGCAGGTGATGGTGCTTGGCTGCCATAGCTCATTGTATTATTTCTTCTGGCTCATGTAATAACTTTTCATTATCCTTCTACCCACCGTGACCTTATAGTTATTTTAATGAGATGATCTCAGATGAATAAAAATGTTCACCTTTATAGAGTTTTATCTTGCACTATAAGATCAGGGTGTGGTATGGTGAGGATTTTTGTAGTATAGTGGTGTTTTCTGCTTCACTAAGCCTTGTCCTATCTTGTCTCGTCTTTCACAAACAGGCAGCAAAAAACAGGTATGTTCTTTGCATCTCTGTGTTGGAGGTAAATACCTTTTTTAAATAGTAAACTAATGTTGCATATAATGAAACCTTAAACATCATATGTTTTTAAATGTACTAATTTGGGATTAGAAACCTTAATCTATTTGAAGTTTTTAGCTCTATTTGAATCAGTAAGACAGACATATTCAGTCGTTACATCACAAGGTATACGTCTGACCCTTGTGCAAATGGCACAGGACCCTTGACCTATTTGCAATGGATGCAATGACATCCCATGGAGCTTTCACCTCTCCTTTATGTTTCCCCTGATTCCTCTCATCCCAGGGAGATCTGGAAGATCAGAATGGACAGAGAGACGGCTATTCTGACCCAGGAGGGTATGGTGTGCACACCTGGTCAGTCTGTCCATATGGGATCCAATTCGGCTGCCATCGAGACTGTATCTGTTGCTCCAGGGTTCCTTGTGGTATGAGGATATGGAGAGGTTGTCTTTGACGGCATAGCTATTGAGGCTACATTCTGAAGGTGAAGCGATTCTCCTCTGATGTAATCTCCACCATGACCCTGGTGCAGGAACCAGTATCCTCCAAGGATACCATAGGATCTGGTCCATATTTCAATGGTGGTGTAAGTACAAGAACATGTCACCACAGGTATTTGACCTTATGATGCTGTCTTTTCTCCAGAATGGAGTCGACAAGGATCTTAGCTTGTGTTCCCTCAAGGTTTGGCTATCATTCCAGATGAAAATATATTTTTTTTTTTGCTGGGGATTACTCACACCTTACCCTCCCTTTGGGATCCCATTCTTCTGTGGGACCTCAATCTACTTTTTAAGAGGCCTCTAGCTTCCATCTCTTTTTGCATCAGCTGTCTTTGATGATGGCTTTTCTCCTGGCAGTTTTCTTTTAGGAGGGTGGGTGAGCTGCAAGCTCTCTTACAAACCTCCTGACCCTGCATTTGCACAGAAGAGAGATCTCCATCTGTTAGACATGGTGTGCTACCTTAAGTTTTATTTGCATTATACCAAGTCTTTTTGTTAGGTTGACTATGTTCTTCATCCCCGAAGGTCCCAGAGTTGGCCAGGTTGCTTCCAAGGTAACATTGCCTTGAGGATTAAGGCTACCATATGCCAAGCAAATGAGATTAGGAAGAAAAGTGTTCCCTTCACTATCACAGCACATTCCACCAGATCTGTGGGTGCTTCCTGGGCCTATAAAAACCAGGCCTCAGCTGTACAAGGTTGCTCTGCTTCCTTGCACACATTCACCAAACACTACCTTGTCAATGCCAAGCCATCTTTGGCCAGAAGGTCGTTTAGGGATCTGTCATTTTGTCTACTGTCAGTAGTTTTTGAACCCTGTTGGCTCTTGTTTAATGTGCTGTGCTAGTTCAGTGTCAGTTGACACATTTGGGTTATTCAGATCCTGAATAGTCTTCGGGAACATGTGAGAGGTTGTGTGTGTTTTTTTTTTTTGTTTTTTTTTTTTAAGCGTTCCCTCCCCTGGGAATCCTAACTTTCGTATATCCCCATGGTACCTGTGTTCCATATTGGACATAAGGGAAATAATTTTCTCTTTAGTCCATATGGATCACAGGTCTCCTATCCAGAAAAAAACCTTTCCTGTGTTTTTTCCTGGGCAGAGGAGTCCTCTTAGGGTCTTAGTCCTGTGATTTTTTTTTTTTTTTTTTTCTTCTACCCTCTTATTTTCCTTTTTTTTTTTTTTTTTTTTTTTTTTTTTTTTTTCACACATGGCTTTTGGGAGACAGTAGGTGGGGGGTTGAGGTGGAGGGGAGGGAGTATCCACCTCAAAGACCATGGGGGAGATTCACTAAGTGGTGATAAAGTGTATATCACTTCTCTAATTTATCATTTGTCCAATTCTTATGTTTTTCTATGGAGCCTATGCACTAAGATTTTAACTTTGGAGATCTTGGTGCATAGGCTCTATAGAATAACATTAGGACTGGAGAAGTCCTCTCCACTTTATCACCTCTTTTTATCACTGCTTAGTGAATCCTCCCCACCATGTTTTTTGTGATGAGGGACTCATCCCCATGGTACCTGTGTTCCATACGGACTAAAAGGAAAAGGATTTAACTGGTAAGAACACTAAAATTTTTGTATTGTGTGACAAGCTATGATGTCCAAAAAAAACAACAAAACTTTCTTTTCTGATGCCCTCTGTGACATGCATTCTTCTGGAAGCAGGTGCGAGAGTTTGGACTTCCCACCCTACCTCTGTGATCTTTACTTATTTTTGAAAAATATACTTTCTGTGCTGATCTGTATTGGCATTTGGGGGTGGGGGGCTGTTCTTGATCACACATATTATGTGTTTGTATTAGCTAACTTTTTGTTTTTTATGTCTATATTGTAACTATTTCATTCTTGTATGTCTTTCTAGTCTTCTAATAAAATTATGGAACAAAAAATACTACTTTATTTTGCCAGTATCATAAACATTTATGTTGGTAGTGAAAATTTCATTTAAAAAAAACAAAAAACAAAAAAAACCCCTAATTATCAGAAATGCAAAATGGAGTTTTTCCCTTTGGTTGCATGATACCACCTTATAACAGCCCAATAACTATATAAAAGTAAAGGTAGACAATGTCCACCCTTTTGGAAAGAAGATAGTCCACCACATCAAATGAGGGGGTACTTGCCCTTTTACCCCTTACCTAGTGTCCACAAATGTTTCCAGATGGTGATGCTAAAAATTGTTATGCATTTTTACGCTTTCAAATATACAAAAATCTTTGATAACTGTCCTTCTGCATTCCTTAGGTACTGCTATTCCACTAGAAACGGTACCCCACTGGCACAAAACTATACCTACCTATTTTCTTCTTCCTTTTTTTTTTTTTTTTTAAATTGGCTGTCTGCACAGAAATGGGCATAATGATTAGAGAGATAAATTAAATGCATGCAAGTCATATCGTTTTGGAAAGTAGACCTTCCCCCTGCATCAAAAAAAAAAAATGTTACACCTCCAGACACTTCAGAGATACTGAAATCTTTCAACACATAGGATTTCCTAGTGTACCCAGTACCTACGGCCAGCCCTAGAACAAATGGTACCATATTGGTGTGGGTTGACAAACTGTAGTGGGTGCCAGGAGCTGCGTATATTTAATTTTTTTGTGGGCGTGGCTAAGATTAACGAATCTGTGTGAGTGGTATAGCAAATGCGCCTAATGCAAGAACTGCTATTGCGAATTAATTCATACGTCTGTATACTGTTGTAAAATGGGATTTTTCATGCGCAATTCAAGAAGTGTTCGGTATTTTGCTTCCTGGATTAGAATATGCGCAAAATCTGTCTGTGCACAAAAATGCCTTTATCTGATGCGAATGTTTTTTGCATCGCGCCAAAATTGTGTATGTTGGAGTCTGTAACTAATAGTGGTCAGTGGAATCAGTCTAGCAAGAATCTGACACTGGGATGTGTGAATGCCAGTGCGTAGTAAAACCAGGCTTGGAGGTCTGACAGTGTATCTAGTGTCTGTAGTGGGACCAGGCATCAGGACCCCCCTCCTGATGTTGTCCCATTCCCCCCCCAGCTACTGATCAATAGAGCTGATGCAGGGGTCAGTGTGGCTCCCCTGCTTCCATCCTACATGAAGTACTAGGTAGAAGTGGGTAGGATCAGGCAAAGCCTTCCATGTCACCTGTGACATGAAGTACAAGGCTTTCTCCAGTCTTGGTCAATCTTGCTACCCACACTAAGCTTGTATGTTGTACAGGCCGTGGCACTTTGGGTATTAAATCAATAACCATTTTTGTTTGCTAAGATGCGGTTGATTTGCTCCATTTTGCCTTGTACACATGGCCCTGTGTGTCTAAATATAAAGGTCTGGATTTTGTCTGCTTCTACTCAACTATTCCTAGTATGTTTTGGTTTTGATAAATTGTTCTATTTTGGTCTTTGGAAAAGGAAATGTTTTGATTTTGTCTCAAATCCTGAGAGCTGGATGCAATTCACAAGCATTTCTTTCTAATGCAATTTTTTTTTATGTTTCATTCTATCAGGGCTGTCCAGCGCGTGGCCTATAGGTCAGATACTGCCCTTATGGGGCTTTTGGTGGCCTGCAGTTGACTGAGAACTCAATGGCCTTCATTATAGCTTTTAAAGGGCCAGTCTCCAATTATGAAAACTGACTCTATAAACAATGTCATGAAAAGCTGGGCAGCAATGAATTACAGGACTTTTAAACGTAATACACTAGACAGAGGATGAATCCACTTTAAACTATTGATTTCTAGAGGTCTTCTATTGGAATGTATATGGAATCCTTTTTGTTGTGCCCAAAGTTTCAATGGATCACTAAAATATTAATACGTTTGTTCCAGACAATAACCTCTATTTATTAAACTGACATGTACATTTGTTAAAGGAGAGCATCTTGCCATTTAGTTTTGTTGAGAGAATATCTTCAATCTGTCCTGAATGTCATATGAGTGTGGAATTAGACATGACCGTCTCACTGGGACTGACAGCGCAGGCGCGCAGACGTCACTATGGAAAGATGTCTGCGCTGTTTCCTGGCTGTCCGTCCCAGGAGCAAGATGAATTCTTGATAACGCGGTAATAGTTCTAGCGCTACTGAGCAGCTATTCACCAGAAGGGTAATTATTTGGGGCCATGTTTAACCCTTTGAGTACCAGAGGGGTACGCAATGCGTTGCGTGCCCCTCTGGCACTCAGAGGGTTAAAAGGGGTGATGTGCTTTAAACTGAATCAGGCAGAGTGCATGAAACTACTGAAAGGGAGATTATGCTCTATTTTCAATTTAAATATTTATTAAAGTGACCTCTTTCTGCCCCTTTGACCTATGTCAGTCTTCGTTCCTCAGAGCAGAAAGCGGATTGAGAAGAGGGACAAATATCTGTCAGTATAAGGAAAAACTTGCCCTCTTTCATGGTGGGGGGCAGGGTTTTCTTTATACTGACAGAAGGAAGACTGTCCCTTGTTACAATTTGTGCGGTACGATGACCAGACTTCAGATCTGAGAGGAGGTGACTTGTTGAAAAGGGGCAGGAGGAGGACACTTTTTATAAAATTCCATTGAAAATAGAGGTATCTCAACATTGCCAATGTCGGAAAGCAATAGTATACACTATAAGGAAGGTTTGTATCTTATTTTATATTGAACCATTACTATCCTTTTAAAAAAAAATTAAGGACCAGAGGGGTTCTCAACACATTGTAGAGCAATGCATTACTCACCCCTCTGGTCCTTTTAAAGGGTTAAGATTACAGGGTGCATTGAGCAGAATTTGAAGTCCTGTGAACCACAGACCTTGCTAGCAACTGTCATGTCTGCCTCCATGGAAATGACATCCAGGATTGATTCATGTATTATCTTTTTTTGTATAAAAAAAAATGTTCTCCCCTGTGACACTGGTTTGCGGAGGAATTGTTCTGGAAAAAAATTTGTCTTAAGAAATGAACAAAAATAATTCTGCTGCCCAAATGTAGAACATAAAAAACATGTGTAAAATCTCCTCCTTCAGGACAGGGCACATCAAAAAAGGTCTGAGGCAGAGACTTCTTCCTCCGTTCCACTTTACTCTTGCCTGCTATTCTTAGCATATAGGGTTGTATAATCCCACATTAGGTGGTCTCCTATTCCTAGCTACCTCCTTAAAGGGATAGTATTATTTCAAAATTACTATCTCTCATATTGTAGCCCTTAATAAACTGAGTTAAATGACACCAGCGGCATCTCTCAAACCTTTATGGTTTAAGAGATAGCCGCTTTCAAAGTTTCCTCTCCCCTGCTGTCAGCGTTCTGCTGCCAACACGAGAATCCGGTCTCTGAATCAAGCGGAGGCTCTTCAGCAGAGCTGATATCTCGTTATGGAAGGAAGAATGATTAATCGAAACAGTCTTCTACGTGTGCTTGGTAACCAAGCACATGTAGAAGACTGTTTTAATTAATAATTTTTCCTTCCGTAACGAGATATCGGCTCTGTTTAAGAGCCTCCGTCTGTACCGGGACCGGATTCCCCTGCTGGCAGCAGAACGCTGACAGCAGGGGAGAAGAAACTTTGAAAGCGGCTATCTCTTAAACCATAAAGGTTTGAGAAATGCCGCTGGTGTCATTTAACTCAGTTTATTAAGGGCTACAATATGAGGGATAGTAATTTTGAAGTAATACTATCCCTTTAAAGGAAAATGTCACCTCCAGTAAACTGCTTCTTATATAAATCTTCAATGACAATACATTTTCAGTCCAGATTTAAAAATCTGCCTTTTAATGGATGTTTGTAGGCTGTTCCAGTGAAGTATATCTTTTTAGATAGCGCTGTTTCGGCTCTGCTGAAAAGCTGCCGTCGGGTCGCACAACCCGAATCTCTTGTTCTCAGCTAGAGGCTGATGTCAGTGAAAGGGAAGGGAGGGGGGAATTCAGCAGCTTATATCTCACAAACTATACATGTTTTGAGAGACAACGCATACATCATAGAATTTATATTTTTAATGTCTACAATATTAAATTTTCTTAACAGCAGGCATTACTATCCCTTTTAAAGCAAATTATTTTTTAACTTGTTGATTTTTCTCCATTACATTATGTAGCAATGCAGTGGGGATGAGCTAGCAGCTAAGAGGTTAAAGCGGAACTTTCACCTGCTATAAAGTCGCCCTGCAATAATTAAGAAGGTAGCGGCTAGCTTTATAATATATATGTTACCTCTGAAATGTAGCCGATTTTATAAAGAAATCCTTTACTATAGGAGACTGGAAGCCAGGCATAAGAGCAGCCATCTTGTCTGCAAGCCTGCGCTGTCAGTCCTTGTCTCCATTGAGAGGCACTGCAGTGTGCCACATGGTAATCGGAAGGGACTGATGGTGCAGGCGCAGACTTCACTAACCTGCCCGTCAGTCTCCTAACATATATATTCTAAAGCTAGTCGCTGCCTGTTTAATTATTGCAGGGCGGCTTTATAGCGGGTGAAAGTTCCGATTTTAAATACACTCATTTGTCTAGTTTTTATTTTCAGCTACAGTAACTATTAGAAGTTGTGTTCACTTTTTGATGTGGTGTTAGCTGGTTTTAGTACACCCTTTGTGTGCTTAGTCACTGCCCCTTCGTCACCCCACCTCCTGTTAGTTAGAGATTAGAATTTCACAGTCATATAAGGAGATGCTCCTGTGAGGATGAGGGTAAAAGTACATCAGATAACTGGTTATTGTCATGCCATAAAATATCAGAATGTTTACTGAAAAGGACAGAATGAAACCTGCATATACCACCTTGTTGTGTTCTGCATCTGTACTGGCAGTACGTAGTAGGTTTGAACCAGAGCGGTAATTCAAGTGTTAAAGATGTGTTTGTCTTCCCATTCCATGTCTGCACCAAGATCTTAAACTTCTTGTGAAACTATTTTGGTGCCAGTTATTTTCAGAATTATGTGTAGTTTTATCTCAGACCTGCCAGGCAGCACAAACCTGTGCCAGTCTGGAAATTAACCGTTTTATGTGACAAGTGGGGAGGCAATGTTAGAAACCCCTCTTGTGCACAAGGGTTAAATACGTTTATCTGTGAAGAAAGTGCCCTGATCTCTTGAGCATGTTGTGTTTCTTCTGTAGTTCATTATGAGACATTACATAATTCAGTAGCAGGGTTAACCCTTTGAATGCCAGTGTGGTATACAAAGTATTGCTTTGCAATGTTTTGCATCCCCCACTGGCATCCAAAGGGTTAAATGAATTGAGGTGTTAAATTTAGGAGAAAATTTTATTCTTTTCTCCACCCCGAATGATAGATCAGATAGTCCCTTCTAGTTTATTTCCTGGTTTAATATAATTTGATTTCAGACTTCAGGCCACAGCCTGCTGCTTCAGTCTCTGTGGTGCGTGTATTTATTGATATGAAAGGTTATGGTCCTGCAGATAGTTCTGGGGTTGTTTTTTAAAGATGTGTTTGAAAACAAATGTACCCATTTAATCCCTTAAAGGGGTTAGTAATGTCTGACACTGATCTCCTGCTGTCAGTAGGAGACATCAAACTTTTAAATGCCTGTATCTCTCAAACCATAATGGTTTGAGAGAGATGTTTTTTTGCATTTAGCTCCGCTTTTTAAGCTCTTCTAAATGCAAAAAAAAAAAGGGACACTTTGGAGGTATGAATGGACGTTCATACTTTATCCAGTCTCTGTTAAAAGATGCAATAACTGAGCACAAATTGTCACAGAAAAACATACATACATATATATATACTAGTTGAACAGCCCGTTACACGGGCCACTGCCATCCGGTCGCGGGACAGTCACGCGCAGTAGAGACTGCCCGCCACAACTGATACAGAGCTGGACGTGTATCAGCCGCGCCGCGGGCAGTCTCTACTGCGCATGACTGCAGCAAGCGCAGCAGTGTCTACAGCGCATGTCGCGGGGTTACACATGATTTAGCGAATTATTATATAGGATATAATTATTATTAATTTTTTTTTTTTTTTGCCACTTATCACACTAAATGTTATACATTTTAAAGCGGAACTACCACCTTTAAACAACTTTAACTTCAATAACTCCCCATCTGGCAACTAGCTGCTTAATAGTGCTAGTCGCCAGAATTATTACCTTGTTTAGTAGATTTATCAATTCTTCTGGGGCTGACAGGACGGATCGCAGACATCTCGCCATAGTGACGTCCATGTGCTTGCTTGGTCAGTCCCAGCCGGCTCTAGGAGGCGTTGCTAGGAGCCGTTCAGGTCCGGAAGGGACTGACAGTGCAAGCACACGGACATCATTGTGGCAAGATGTCTGCGATCCGTCTTGTCAGCCACAGAAGAATTGATAAATCTATTAACCCCTTAAGGACCGGCGGTCACGGGACATTTCCGTCCCATAATGACCGCATAGGGGCACGTTGACGCGCCGGTACACGTGACCTGTAACGTGTATCGGCGTGTCACTATGGGGCATGAAAGAGATCGCTCCGATCTTGGAGCGGTCTATTTCACGCCCTATTTTTACTTGCAGTGCTCCCTGTAGAGTGCTGTAAGTAAAAAGTATGTGACGTACCATGACCGTCATCGGTCCTTGAGTAGTTCAAGGACCGTGACAGTCCTGGTACGTCAAGGGTCCCTAAGGGTTTAAACAAGGTAATAATTCTGGCGACTAGCGCTACTAAGCAGCTAGTCGCCAGATGGGGAGTTATTGAAGCTAAAGTTGTTTAAAGGTGGTAGTTCTGCTTTAAGTATGGTGTCAAAAGAAATCCTTGCTCTTACCCTTAAACCGTATATAAATTGTGTGGGTGCATTAAAAGAATTAGAGGGAAAATATATTGAACAATGACTGACTTACTAAAAAGGTCAAAATTGCTCTGGTCCTCTAGTGTAGAAGAAAAAAAGCCCTGGTCACCAAGGCATGTCAAACTTTAATAGCGCTGAGGCCAGCATACGCAACATTTCCCTGCAAGTTATGCCACATCATTGGTTACAAGGGTGGGGGGGTGTGTGTGTGTGTGCTCAAACTCACTCAAACGACATCTTTTATTGGGAGCTCTTTCCTTCTCGCTCTCTATTTAGCGCTCTCTCACACACAAAATTAAAATGTAACCAACGCCACCATAGGAAGCAAATACAAATTAGCTTTGATTTTAATATGATGCTTTTTACTCTTTGAATGCTAGAGAGTTCTCAAACACACTGCTTCACCCCTAAATTTAAACTACGTTTAGGTCCTAAGGGCATCACATGTGGCCCACAATCCATAAAGGCGGCACACTTTATCTTCACACTGTGCCATGGAACAGGCTGGCGGCTGCAGGAGAAGCCATTAAGGGCCACATCTATCCCCAGGGCCTCTAGTTTCTGCCTGTAGTATCCCGGGGTCTTTGTTTGACATGCTTTAAAACGTTAAGCCTACAGGGACATTGGACTTTATATTCAACTAGGTACATTTGTTTACTATATTGGTTTCTACCAGGAGTCTCCACTATAAAGTACCCCTTATCCAGAGTAACAGTGGCCCCTATGCGCCGAGCTTCCATGTCATAGTCCCATATTTTAGCTTCTCTTTTTCCCTGCTACACACTGTTCTCCCTGGTTTTTTTAATTGCTTATCTTTGGATGTTGAATGTTAAAAATAAACAACCAAATGACACTTAAGCATATGTGCAAACTTCTAAAATGTTGCAGTGGGACTCAATTGGCACGCATTGCTTAAAAATTCAGTGGAAATGTAAAGTGGAACACAGTCTAACCTCCTCTTTGGTGATGTTTTTACTTTTACTCAATGTATTTGTAAGTTGACTGAGATGCAGTCTCAGTTTCTGTATATATACTAGTTTGTCTGCTCTCACCCTTCTGAGAAATATAACATTGTTGTTTAAAAGAGCAATGCATTTTTTAAGTGCAAAATATTACATGGCTTTTCCTGCTAAGTAAAAGTAGCAGTGGTGTAACTAGTCATTATCAGGTTCTAGGTGAAAATGTTTTTGTTGGGTGCCCAAACACAGGTTTTTCTCTCAGGGGCTTAAACCTGTTGTGCTGATGGACCTCTTTGGATCCTGAGCCCATTCACTATTGCATCCCTTGTAGACTCACTCCTGAAAACTAGGGTACTCCCTTTTCTGAGACATTTTTAATTCAAGTCATCATAGCTCAAATGTCCTTTATGATTGAAAAGCCTGAGTCCTAGCATGTTGCTGTTAATAGTAAGAGATGAGAACAGTACCACCTAGTAACAATTTTAGGAAAGTTCAGTTAAATGTGGGGAAAGAAAAGCTTACTTCTATTTTAAGGGAACTTGCAGTCCTCTGATTTTAAAGGGGATCTATCGCCCCAGTACAAATGTGTGTTAAACGTTAGATTAGCTAGCAATGAGGTGGAATTCATGAATATTTATTTAATTTTTAATGCTAAACTGGCAAAAATTAATGTTTCTAGAGTAGACTGCACTTCCGGATAGACTGTGGGTACAGCTTTTTACCTGCAGTCTGTAACTTTGCCTCTGCTCCCTCTAGCCACCCTCCTCTGATGACAGAGACTTTCTGTCTGTAGGCCTGAGCGGTCTCATTGGCTAGATAATAATCTCTTCCAGTGAGATCGCTCCAGCCTACAGACAGAAACCTTTGTCTTTGGAGGCTGGATAGAGAGAGGGGAGGCAGAGTTACAGACTCGCATTTTAACATGCATTTGTACTGGTGTGATAGATCACTTTTAATTTTCGGTAGTTGGGTTTAAATGTCTAGATTTGCACAACTTGTAAGGGGTGACACCTAAGTGGGAGTGCGGAAAATATACATGTCAAAGGATGAGGGTAGATTTCTGGATTTCAACTGTGCCATAGGGGACAAGTAAAAATTACCATTCTTTTTAATGATTTATACTAGAGATCTTCAATGGTAATATTTTATTAATTTCATGATGCAGGAGGTTGACTCTAGAATCTGTGCTTGGTCATGCAATCCTAGTGTGTTTCATGATGCTTGTGAGATCACGAATGCATTTGCATTTGACCCTTTATAGTCAGCAAATATCTGAGTCCTCCGGGTAAATCCAGGGAGATCCCAGAAATGGTCATGACATTGTTTGGGATTGCCCTACATTTCAATGCAGGGTCCGCCTTTGACTCTGGCACTAGAATACTGCTGAATAGGGGTGGTACAGTGCTAAAGGCAGAGTGCCAACTGATGATGCCAGATACAATTGGGAAGTCATTTTCTAAGATTATTAATAGTTAACCTTTTTATAGATACAAATAGGACCAAACTGAAGCTCCTTTTTGTAGCTGTTGATAACAAAGTGTACTTTTTGGTAAATGAATGTAGTTAGTTTTATAATTTTAATTTTCAAGCTGTAGCATACTCGACAATGGTCTCAAAGGGGACTATAAATACAGTTCTTGTTACATAAAGTTATAGACCAGTGGTTCTCAACCATCATGCTGTGACTCATGGGGGTGTCATTGCCACCTGCTTAGGGTGCCACTTTTCTGAGTTTCAAAAATGAAGTTTGAAGATTAACTTTTTCCTCTTGATGTCTTCTCATTTTGATTGGCACAAATTGTGCCGATGAGAATACAGGAGACATCCTCCTCCCCGCTGGTCTGCCAGTAAGCTGGAGAACTCTTTGCCAGAGATCGATATTTAGCCAATGAGTGTACTCAAAGAACAGAAACCCCCTTTCATTAGAGGATGCGGGAGAGACTGCCTTACTTGCCCACACCTGTCTCTGAGGGCGCCATAATAGAGGTAATGCGGCAGGTACAGGCAGAGCTAGACCGTGCAGGTGACACAGGGTTCGATAGCAGATCCCTGCTTGATGCTGGGTCCTGAAAAAGCAGTGGAACAGTAATGGATCTTAAGATAACCCACCAGCCCTTCAAAGATTGGGAGATGGAGATGGACCTCAATGAGGAATGCCAGATAACCAGTCTGGTTCCCCAACCAGCTGCCTACAAAGAGATGCCTGAGGAGATCCACTGTGATAAATCTAGTGAGGATGTAGAGAGATTGTTGCCCAGTAGTGTCATGGAACTGGAGAATGAAAGCCAGTGGGATGACTCTGCTTGCCAACAGCCCCTGCAGGACACTGAGATAGATGACCCAAAAGTCTCTGGTCAAGTGGCAGAAGGTGTCACGGAGAGGGAGGCAGTTCCTCAAAATGATGGCTGTGGGGAAAGTAGCCATACACTTCCTCCACCCACCGACATGCCAGGTACAAGTGGTGTTGCAGCAGTGGAGACGGCAAAGTGCAAGTGCTGGATTCCTGCATCAGCCCGTTGGAAAGGGGCCCAGAGCATAGGTCAGGGGAGTGCCAAGGAACTGACCACTCCTGTGATATATTGGAAGCCTCCAGCACAGTGGAGATGGGCACCAGCCTTGGCACCTTGGCCCAAAACATTGTCTTTGATTTGGGAGCCATCGGGCTCCAGGCACCCAAGTTGGAGGGGGTGCCAAGGGATTGGAAGATCCCTAGAGTTTTTCCCCTGTTTCTCCTGACCCTTTTGGATGTTTGCAGAGGACTGCATTTGGGAGGAGTGATGTGTCACCTGCTGCCCTAGGGTTGGGACCCACCAACACATGTATCCTTGGTACCCAAGTTCATAGTCCAGATGACCCTCTTCTCCTAGGACATACCTGGGCTTCTGTTGCTCCTCAAAATTTTATATTTTGGCTGGAGGTTGTGGGATCCATTTAGCTTGGCCCAAAGGACTAGCAGTTCGCTTCCCTTGGACAAAGGAGGTGGGACAGAAAGGTGCTCCTGGTGTGTGTCTCGACCAACTCACTCTTATTTTGGACTGTGGGACTCTGCACAATGCATACTCTGGTCCTACAAGCTGGACTGGTGGACAACTGTGTTTTAATTCCCCCTGTAAATCAAGTGAGTCTGCGGGGGGCCTGTGGGAGACCGCCCCGCCACACACTCTTATTTGGGAGGTGGGGAGGAGTGTGAAGAAACAGGATGTTTATATATGAGGACTGTGGGATTACATGGACATTACAGCAATACATCTGCTATGGACTTTTCCTATCTCAAGTCCTTTGAACTCAACCTCGCCATCTATTGGTTGGACCTTGCATTGCAGCATTGTGCTATGCACTGCCATCTATTGGTTGGTGACAAGCATAGCAGCATTGTTCGGTGCACTGCCATCTATTGGCTGGTGACATACATTGTAGCATTGCTGTGTCCCATGCGAGTATGCAAATGTCACTGTTGCATTCTGGTACCTCCAGTTTCTCTTCAATGTTTTAATTATACCCCCCCATCCCTCCAAAATTGTGATACTCTGTTATGTTCGTTGTATATTTTGTCTTCTGTGTATTGCGATATTTTGTTATATTAATTTCGCCCCAAGTTAAATGTATGCTGTGAAAGACCTGGTATTCAATTTCAATAAACTGAGGTGCGTTTTTCTACTCCTGAAGCAGATGTTTAGATGCTTCTGTTGGGGGCGGTTGCAACCTCAGTATGCCAATTGTAGCTTGCTGTAGCGTTGGGAGCCGCTCACACCACACCGAAGTGAAGCGTGAACTCGCTCGCTGGGAGGGAGGTGGGAGGAGGCTTTAATAGCGCTGGGAGGGCCTGAGAGCTGTGCCGCTCGTCTTGTACAGCAAATATCTTTAATAGTAGGTGAAAATAAAATGTAAGCATAACGTTTCCTGAAACTGCTTATGTGTTTGAACATATGGGAAAACATTTTTATCAGGTGAAAGTTCCCCTTTAACCTAAGCTCTGTTTGTCTGTCAGAATATTATCCGCTTTAGATGTTTTTCATTAAAATGTTACTTTGTTTATTTTAAGTATTTTTAAGTATCCTCCAAGAGGCTTTGCTGCTGTTCACTTGTTTGACTGATAAGCCCTAGATACTGGCCAGAGAGAGATGTGACTTATTTTTACTTCCTATGTTAGCCTTCCTCAATGTGGAGGAGGAAGAGACAAATGTTTTATTAGTTGGAAAGTGTCACAAACTAGGGCTATAGGCCCTGCTGAGACAGTGGGGAGAGTGTGGGAGGGAATGGGTTAACAATACCAGACCCCTGGTTACCTGTTACTATTCCTTGCAACCACCAAATTAACCCCTGAAATCCCTCCTGCACTATCTCCCCAGTACTACAATTTGCTGCCAACACCAAGACTTTATATCTGGGCATCTTAGGTTACCCCAAACACAACAATTACAGTATAAAATCACCTTAATAATCAGACATATAGTATTAACTGTTTAGTAGCATGTTCTAACTGAGCTTCCTTCAGAGTAGTGAGTTCATATTGGAGAACAGAAACAAGAGGTGATTAATTGAACATTTAATCTGAAAAAAGGCTTCACAGTGCTGGTTACAGAAATACAGAAATAAAGGTTACACATAAGCAAACCAGTTAATAAAATAAAAAGGGAGAAACACAAGAAATCCTTAAATACAACTTCCTTGCGGGAACTTCAGATGGTATTTACCCATTCAGTTGTTACAAAGAAATTCACCTTTTTTATCCACAAACCCTGGGGGCAGGTTTGGCCTGACAGTTTACGGCCCACTCAATCAGACCTGTCAGGGATGTTACTGCAGAGGTCTACCTGAAACGTCATAAGGCTTCCCAAAAACATGCAACCCACAAAATGTTATAATAATCCTATTCCTCAAATCTGTGTGAATATCTGGACACCAAACATTCTGGGTCTAACTGGTTGCAAAGTGGCTATTCTTGTAACTCCTAGCAGGAACACCTCCCCCTGGCATGTTTGGTACCCACCACAAGGGGAAAACGTGGGCATTCTGAATATAGATTTGTATTGAACCTCTTTACACTATATATACGTGTTCTTCTCCCTATTTCAGGTTATTTGGATGTCCCTTGGATAAACTCACCCCCCCCCCCCCCCAGAGCAGATGGTCCAATATATTTTATGACACTCTGTTCTGCTCCGGTGATTTACTCATTCAGTTTCTGGTGATGTTATCTCCACAGCTAATTTTATGGCCTAGGACTGGTGCACTTTGAATAACATACAAAACAAACAAACTAATTTCACAAACCCAACTCATGCCTTGGCATGACAGAAAGTATTAATGTATGTCAGCTTTGAAAATTAACTAGTTCAGGTTTATGCAAAAGGGAATCATTCAGCTAGCAATTTATAGGAGGGATTAAAATACCAGCGCATGTAAAAGAATGCTAATTTCCGTGTGCCTAGACCATGTTATGGCATTTTAATAAAGGAATCTGAAAGGTAAGCAGCTAAAGAACTGTAAAAGAAACATGTCTATACGGGAGTATGAGGCATGGGGAGCTGAGAAGAAAGTATAGTTTCGGTTAGAGGAAAAGGCCAAATATCAGGATGTCTATGGAAGCTGTACATTTATGGAAAAGTTTGTCAGAAGAGCTAGAAAGTTGGGCAGAAGAAGTAATGTGAAAGGATCTATCTAAATTAGAGCAAGGGATAGAGTTAATATTGCCCCCAACCAACAAGGTACCTGACCAATGAGTGGAAATTTATCTATGGACTTTCAAAAAACATGGAAGGCTCACAGGGAGCATACAGATTTAAGAGTGAGATGCTTATTAAAAAGAAAACAAGTTAAGACCAAAACTATATCATCATTTGTGTGGAAGGAGGAGATCTTAGAGGTCATAGTTTTATGTATCAAAATGGACATGTTCTTGAAAATGGAGCAGAAATGAAAGTGTTGGTATAATTGCTCTAGGAAAAAACTTATACAGAGAGATTAGGCCCATTGAACTTAAGGACACTATTTTAAAAGGACTACCCATGGTGATGGAAGCAAAAGCGAGAGAGAGAGATTCTTTTGCAGAAAGTACCTACTATAGTGAGAATTAGGTCAGAAAAAAATACTCTAGAAGACAAAGTGACACTTGAAACCAAGAATCAGGTGGTCTGAGGAGGCCAGCTGTCTGTAGAGAGAAAACAAATCATTTAGAGATACATAAACACCCAGCCACACGGGGAAAAAAAGACAACCTGGGGGGTGATAACTCATAACTAAACCAGAAGAAATAGAGGACTTTTTTTTACTGTTGATGCCAGCCTGGTCCTCAAAAAACAAGTTCCAGAGCAATGGGAGAAGCAGAGTGAAGGGATAAAAGCTCAGAAAGGTGCTCAGATGGTGGGGTAGGTGGTGGGGAGACAATGGAAAACACAACCTGCAGGGAGGATCAAAACGGGGAGGTAGACATATATGAAATAATTAATTATGAGAAGTAATTGAATTCAAATTGATGCAACCTATGTGAATAAATGGGAAAACATATTCTTTCTACTCTTTCTAGCAAGTCTTCCACAACGAAGAAAAGTTCAAATACAACTTAAAGGGATAGTAATGTTTCACAAAAACAGCCAGCCGCTCCAATTAATCTTCATAGTATTTGAACCATAGAGAGTGTTATTTCAATACTGTCAGAGTTGTAGTTCAAGAGTAATTGAATGATAAAATATCCCCCTCCCGCCCCTTTTACCTATTGTAAACCACCTCCTCTCAGATGTGGAATCTGGCCCACAGACCAGACCGCTCACAGCAAGGGACAATCTCTACTTACTATGAGAACAATGAAAACCCTGCCCCCCTTGACAGTTTTTTCAGGTTTTTCCCTTATGTTAATTGAAGATTGTCCCTCTCTGCAATCCGCTTGGACAACACCCTGCTTCTCTGAGCTGAGCAGTGTTACATCAGTAAAAGGGGTGGGAGGGGGATACATTATCATTCAGTTACTCTTGAACTACAACTCTGACAGTACTGAAATAACACTGTCCGTGGCCCAAATGCTATGAAGATTAATTGGAGCTGCTTTTATTATGAAACATTACTATCCCTTTAAAAGTCCACGACTCCGACTGAGAGCATTAGTGTAGAGATCAGAGTGGTAGATCTCAATGAGCAGGGAAGAGAAAAAAATTGGCGAAGAAGGGGAGAGTAAGTAAACTGGAACTGAATCTGTGGACAGAGTCTGGTGGTGCCAGAGGAGCCATAGATGTATGGGAACATTCTATTAGTCCTCAAAATCCAGAATGTCTTCGAGTAAAGGCGGAGGACTGGAGGCATCATCTAATATTGAGGATAATTTAGGTTAATTAACTTCTTCATGGTGCAAGGTTTTTTCTGTAACTGCAGCTTTAATGCATAGTAGTAAAAAAAAAGAAGCTTTATATTCTAAAGAGGAAAGTGAGAAGGTTCCCCTCCTTGAAGGTGAAAGGGTGACTCCAGACATATCTTATTTTGTGAAGTCAAAGAAGGTCTGTTGCTGACCTGCCATTTTTTTTTTTTTTTTTTAATGAAATTTCATGAGTGGGAGAGAGATCTTTAAAGAATTTGAGAGTAACAGAGTGCTTGATTTGAGAAGATTCTATACTGTTGCCATAAGACATTCTTCGTTGGAGAAGTAATTCAACCATGGTAACACAGCATAAGGTTTGGAGTCCTCAAGGCTAGGAGGCTTAAAGCCTCTGTGTGCACAATCCTTTATAAGTTGTGAAGGATCAATGTAAGGTGCAATCTGTTGAAAGAGCTCGTCAAGATATTTATGTAGCTTATACAAAGATACTTGGGTATGCCCCGAATGCGGATATTGTTGGCCTGGGACCTGTTATTAAGGTCTTCAAGAGCATTTGGATGAATGGAGTTAACCTCTTTCTTGGAAATGCAGGAAACTGCTAACCAACTCATTTTATTTTCTAAATCATGAGTTCTTGTACTTGAGGAGGTGAGTTTCTTCTGAGCTCATATTTTTCCCCAACTTGTTAGTGAGAAACTTCTGCACATTCACAAACAAGTCTTTGATATCTTATTGTGTAGAAAGCTGAGAGGAGATTAAAAATTACCTTTTTCAGAATCCGTTATGTTCTTTGGCATTTTGAGAGCATTTTTATTTGTTAGCATTCCTAACAAAGAGGGAGGCAAATCCACATGGTGTATATTTCTTCATTTGTCTAGACATGACACAAAGTATACCAAAAGAGTCAATAAAAAGCAGGATGATTGTATTTATGAATGAGATGTCCCAGGTATAGACAGCATTAGTCAGTGCTGCATCATAGCAATATGGAAGTGATTATCTAAACCCCACTTGCAGTTGAGACCGTGTCCGTGTTTGAGAAAGAAGTAAAAAGATTGGCATAATGATGAAGAGCAAGGCAACAAGCGTCCGTCTAAGGTGGTGGCCAGGTTGCCCCCATGAACTGATTTATAACATGCACAGAACACCTCCAATAGCAAATTTTTCTATTCCACATATAGTGAGTTGTTTTCAAAAGATGCTCTCATTAGCACGGTACTATTCACATATGCTGGGCATGGTAGTGACCCTACGGCCGACAGACCATAGAGTGAAAGTGTAGCTTTGTATGTAGATTTTGAGTCTACATACTGGTAGTGTTGAATGTTTTCTTTTCCCAGCACTTTCATAATGCTGCTGCCTCGTGATGTGGGTAGCTGAGACTACATCTCTGTCATGTTTGGCTACACACTACTGCCATCCAGATTGGACAGCTGGTGTTTAATCAAGCTGGACTTAATATACGTGGAAAAAATACAGACACAAGAGAGCGCAATACACCTCTAAGTGCAGAACAAATGGAGTACCCCGCTCCTATAGTTGTACTTGGAAGAAACAGAGGCTATGACCTGCCTCTAAGAATAACCTCTTGTACTGGTATATGCTCCAGAAAAGCAATGCGATACTTCAGATTAGATTGGTGGTCTTCTTCAGACAATTACCATGAATGCTCCAATATATTAAAAGTATCTTTAAAGCTTTATTTATAAAAGCGTTTCATGAAATAGCCATCACTTCCTCATGGGTCAAAACCTCTGAGGAAGTGATAGCTATTTCAAGAAACGCGTTGGGTCTGTTTACAACTTATGATTTTATATAACCTGATAGCAGTCCAATTGAGTGCACCAGTAGGTGTTGTTTGTTAATATACGTGGACATTTTTCTCAGTCTAATTCCATGGCAAGTGGATAATTCTACAATTACATAAAATCTTAAGATTCTAAATTTGAAGCTAGATATGTTGCTTTCCTTTTTCTACCATACAAAATTGTACTCCCTGTTTATTTCTTATTGGATAAAGGACTATGGCTTGCTTTGCCTACTTCAGTTCTCTTTCAGAAGTCTGATCTATTTCCCTGTCCCATATGAGGCTGTTTTGCCCCAGAATTGCACCTCTTTAGCCTCCTGTATAATGTCATAAGGGTTTGTGTTCAATAGAAAAGTGAAGTAATTCCGGGACAGACCAAGCACTGTTGTATGATGATGGGGGAATAAAAAGGCTTATTAAGTGAAACTGAGCAGTTAATGGAGATCAAGTATTCAAGGGTTTGAAAGCCCCATTTAAATAAATTGAAATTTGAGGAATTTGTATGTGTTCCTTATGATGCAGGTGGTTTGCTTTAGAATTATTCAACTTTTCCATTGAACATAAGGCCGTAAGCATTAAATAGGATGTGTGGTTTTACGGCAGGTGTGAAAAGAGCAGCCTGGGTGGGCTAAACTATTCATAGTGGTATTGGAATTCTGATTCTATGGATGGGTGGGATAAACCTAGACCTGCTTACTCTTATGACTGCAGAGCCAACAGTCCACTTAGCCCAGTTTTAACTCCTTTAGAACAAGAGGGGTGAATAACGCAGTACAAAACAATATATTACATATGCCCCTGGTACTCAAGTGGACAAAAATACTGATCAGAGTAAAAGGTGGACACAACAGTCTGTTATGAGCAGATCTTCAAATTTAAAATATCAAATTTTTGAATATAAAAAAAAAAATATTACAAAAATTCAAGAGTTAATACGTTATTCGTTTCAGCCAATAAGTTGAACTTTTACTCTAGTAACAAAACATGAAAGCTCGTGGGGGGTATGGTAATCACTAACAGCCACAGTTTTTCATAGAACGTCTTTAAACGTTTGAATGCCAGATGGAATTTGCATCATGTTTCTCTGCTGTGTGTGTGTGCAAAAGATAAACTATACCCCTTTCACTTAACCTTTTGAGTGCCAGAGAGGTGTCCAACATATTGTGGGACCTCTCGGTCACTCAAAGGTTTAAAAGGGATTCATAAAATTACAATATTTTCCAGTTTAATTGTCTTTGTTGCCAAGCATGTACAAAGAGATTAACTAGATTATAAACATACCTGGGAAATTTTGAAATTGGCTTACACTGAGATCTTTGAAATATTAACCCTTTACACTCCAATAAGCAAATTCTAGGTGCTATATCCATGTTTGCTCGAACCCACAAGGAACCTTTAACATTCTACAGTTCTGAGGCTTTGCTTTTTTAAACACTCACAAGGCCAGCAGGACTTCTCCCTCTGCCTTACTGGTAGAAATGTCACTAATTTAGACACTAAATGACCAGTTTATTGGTGCAGATCAGATAAAAGGAACATTAGACTCTGTTGCCCTGAGAATTTCGCCGTTCGCTGTGAGATTTGGCTCAAAACCCTTGGTCACTGAGAATTTGTCCATTCAGCATGAGATTTTGATCAAAACCGTGAGTCACAAAGTCAAACCCTGAGAGTTCCCAGGGATGATTATAATTTTGAAGTTAAAGGTTCCCCTGTCCCTACTATCTACGGACTGTATGTGTTTGATTAGAGACCTGTATTTAGGAACTTTGGGGCTTGTTTATAAAAGCAAAGTGGAGCAGTTGTGCAAGCTGTGGCTCCCAGGCTCTTATAATTTTTCCTACCCCTCCAAAGCAATGTGTTGGGAGACCTCTCCAGCATTCAAAGGGCTAGTAGCTCCATTTAAATCCATAGGGATTTATTAAATGTTTATTTCAAAGTGGTCTTGCAAATTGGTCTGAAATTATAACTCTTCAAGTGCAATAAGACCATTACAGCCTAGTGGGATAATGGGAGACCAGTACCATGGAGCTTACAGTCTAGTCTTATAATGAGATACTGTGCCAATGAACTTTGTCTAGTGATATGAGGGAAACTGTACCACTGACGTTACAATTAACGGATAGACTACTCTTTGTAATGTTCAGTTGTGATTCATCCATCTCGGATATGCAGTGGGCCTTGTACGTAAAATAAGTGGAGCAATTCTGGTGCAAACCACTTGGGCCATGGAGGGGGGGGGGGAAGAATCATTCCAGTCCAATGTGTTGTAGACTTCCCTAGCATTCAGGGGGTCAAGAAACCTTTTTAAATCTATTTTTTTTTTCTCCAAGTAGCACACTGCCCAGTTAAGCAGTAAAATTTTTGAAAAGATCACCCATCCTGCCTTCCCCCAATGTATACCTGTACTACCCCCAAAAAAGGTAAATTTTCACTTTGTTTTGACTTCCTGTGCCATTCCTCTGTCTCTTTCAGACTTAAAGGGATAGTAATACTTCGTTTTAACTTTATTTTATTTTGTAGGCATTAAAAAAACATGAACAATGATATAAGTCTTATCTCTCAAACCTTTATGGTTTAAGAGATATTCACAAGCAAAGTGTCCCCCTCCCACCCCTTTTACTGATGTAACACTTTTCAGCCAGGGCAGAAGGGAGCTGCCCAGGTAGACTGCAGAGAGGGACAATCTTCAATTAAGATAAGGGAAAAAGCTGAAAAGCTTGTCAAGGGGGGCAGGGATTTCATTGTTTTCATAGGAATAAGAGTGTCCACTTCTGTTATCTGTCCAGTCTATGGACTGCATTCCACATCTGAGAAGAGATTGTTTACAGTAGGTAAAAGGGGCGGGAGGGGGAAACTTTGCTTGTGAATATCTCATAAACCATAAAGGTTTGAGAGATAAGACATATCATTCTTCATGTTTTTTTAATGCCTACAAAATAAAATAAAGTTAAAACGAAGTATTACTATCCCTTTAACTGGCTTTTCCTCTTCGAGCATTAATGGCAGTGGAGTCTCTTCTCAGTTATGTGAGGCTCTTCACATTTACTTTGTGGCTTATATGCACCTACAATAAGAGGCATTTCATTTCTTAATTATTGTTTTGAGGAATAATTTCCCTCCAAGATGGTAGGGATATTGGAAATATTGTCCCCCAGTACACTTTGTTTTATATGATTGTGTATAGAGATTTTTAACACAGACACTTATTTTGCATATATGTTAACCCATAATTAGGAAAGGGGTATGTTTCAACCACTATTCAGTCACTTATGGTAGTGCATACACACTACCCTTTACTGCACTGAAAAGTATTTATTTATTAGTAGATACCAGAGGGTCTACCTTGCATACTGAAGGACCCTATCCTGACATCAGCATATTGTCCTTGTGGTTTAACCCTTTAGAGTGCCAGAGAGAGATCACTGCATATGTGTAGTGAAGAAGCTCAAGTATTCCTTCCAGGGTACCTGGAATCCATCCAAAAGAACAATTCATTCCAGTTACTTAGAGTGATATTTGTAGTCCCTCACTGATGAGAGCATGGTGCTTCACCTAGAAGTTCCTTGCTGTTTGGGAACCATTCCATCTTTCGCTAGAAAAGGACTTTCACAAGCTAAGACTATAGGCCCTGCTGAGACAGTGGGGAGAGTGTGGGAGTGAAAGGGTTAACAATACCAGACCCCTGGTTACCTGTTACTGTTCCTAGCAACCACCACATTAACCCCTGAAATCCGTCCAGTCCTGCACGATCTCCCCAGTACTACAATTCGCTGCCACCACCAAGACTTTATATCTGGGCGTCTTAGGTTACCACAAACACAACAGAATTACAGTATAAAATCACCTTAATAATAAAACATTTAGACTTAACCCTTTAGTAGCATGTTCTAACCAAGCTTCTTTCAGAGTAGTGAGTTCATATTAGAGAACAAAGACAAGAGCTGATTAATTGAACATTTAATCTGAAAAAAGGCTTCACAGTGCTAGTTATAAAAATACAGAAATAAAGGACATACACAAATAAAGATTACACATAAGCAAAACAGTCCATCAAATAAAATGGGAAAAACATAAGAAATCCTTAAATACAATTACCGGTATTTTAAGAGTCCTTGGGAACTTCAGATGGTATATCCCCCTTCAGTTGTTACAAAGAAATTCCCTGTTTTATCCAAAAAACACATATTAAATAGTTTCCACAGTTCCTTCTATGAGGCCAAACCCCCTGGGGTGGTTACCTGGGAGGGTCAGGGGTTTGGCTTGACCGTTTACAGCCCACTCAATCAGACCTGTCAGATCTTATGGGAGAGTTCTACCTGAAAAGTCATAAGGCTTCCCAAAACATGCAACACACAGCACACCTCTATATTGTTATAATAATCATATTCCTCATACCTGTGTGAATATCTGGACACCAAACATGCTGGGTCGAACTCTTTGCAAAGTGGCTATTCTTGTAACTCATAGCAGGAACACATCCCCCTGGCATGTTTGGTACCCACTGCAAGGGTAAAACCTGGGCATTCTGAATATAAATTTGTATTGAACCTTTTTACACTATATATACGTGTTCTCCCTATTTCAGGTTATTTGGATGTCCCCTGGATAAACTCCCCCCCCCCCCCCATAACAAACAAATAAATTATACAACACAGAGGGCCAACTCATGCCTTGGCATGACAAGGACATTCTACACCAAGGGCCTGTGTTACACCACCAAGCTTTCAAGCTCCATCTATCAGCTTTGTTCCTGTGTGAGTTCTTGGGAATGCAAGGGGTTTGCCCATGCCTGTCAATCAATGATCCTCCACTTCAGTGTCAGAAAGACAGACAACCTTGTCTGGAAGCTTTGTTTTGATGTTCCTCATTTCGCTCATTGGGTTCTTCAAATGGTTCTTAAGTCTCCACTTAGAGAGCCATGTGAACCAATCAATAGCTGCACCTTGAAGATGTTAACCTTAAAGACTTCTCCTAGTCACTTTAACTTCTGGCAGAAAAGGAAGTGAACTTCTGGCTCTTCATTGCAATCTTCCGGGTCCGACATTAGACTTGGCATGTCTCTGATTACATACAGAATTTTCTCCCTAATTATACATCTTTCACAGAAGCCAAGATATCGCAGCATTTTTTTTCAAGACCCATGCAACAGTAAGGATCCAGATCTTCACGAACTGAATGTTTTAAAGGTGGCATTAATGTTATGTAGTCTGAACCAGTGATTCCTGATAGACCCTATTTGTTTTTGTTAATTTCTTTGGCCCTTTGAAAAGGATGAAAACTACTAAGGCTACAATCACCAGACTGGTTTGATCTGCTTTTTCTGAAGCCTACACCATTCAAGGAAAAACTCCACTTAAATTACTCTGAGCCATTGCTACTTCTTGGCAGAGAAAGCGAAGGAATCCATTGCAGATCTGTAGTCACTGCATTGTAGAATGTCCACACGTTCACAAGGCTTTACAAGCCCTTGGAGCTTCAGGAGGAGCTTCTTTTGGTTGCAGTGATTTTAAAGCACATGTGACCTAATTATTCTCTGTTTCATTTTGTCTTTGTAATCTCTGTGTTATGAGGACACACTGAAGGAAACATGATTATTTCCTTATTTTAATATTTGGTCAAGTAAAAAAAAAAAAAAAAAAAAGTTTCATCATTGTGATGGAATGGTTGTCACCCTGAGAATGAACCCTGTCTGTTTTCACGGATCTCCATTGTTTCATGTGTGTTCCCATTCTTGAAAACATTAATGTCCCCTGTGTGTGCATGCATTAGAGAGTGTTGGCAATTTACCAGCATTGAATGGGTTGATTAGTGTGTATGATGTACAGAGGAATGGTGCCATCCAGTCTAGCTGACCACAGAGATTGTTATGAGATAGCCAGTATTGGTCAGATAGAGGGGGATAGGGCAAATATGTGCTTGGAATGTGTGTACCTTCCCCCTTAAATCAGGCTAAGCAAAAAGAGAACTTGAAAATGTTACCTGTGACATCAGATCCTGTAGGGGGTGGGTAGAAAAAAGCCTAAGAGGAGAGAGCGAGAAGAGTGAGAGAGAGGTCAGAGTTGAAAAATGTAGGACCAGGTGAAAAGGCCTCTCCAGAATGGTGGGAGGCCTAGGGTCCATGTGCTTACTAAAGGAGTACTGGTGAGTGCCCTCACCAGAAGAGTAAGAGTGAGCGGGCACTGTAGTGGCCAGGTGCCCTTTTCAGTTGAGGGCTGTAAGTCAAGGAGGCTTCAGCCACAGAGAGTACCCTGATGTACCCATCACAAGGATCTTAGGATGTCTTCCCCAGCTCCTCTGTGAGGACTAAAAGATACAGGGAAATGTCATGCAATCCAGCACCAGGCGCAGTGTACGAGGCTCCCACTCTTGCCTCTAGTGGGACTATGAGTAAGCTTCTCCAGTGACATCAGTTTTTCCAATTCCTATGTTATTCCATAGATTTCCAAAGGGAGAAATCTTAGTAAATTGGCTCCATAGAATAACATGGGAACTGGAGAAGTGATATCACTGGAGAAGTTATCTCTATGTGATCACCTCTTTATCACGCCTTAGTGCATGTCTGTTATTATGAACAATGGACCATATGCACAAAAAATGGCACAATTATGGAGCAAACAAACCACCATAGGGGACAAAAAATATCCTGGTTGTTTTATTTGGCTTATAAATCCCTTGAATGCTAGAAAGATTATTAAATTGCAAGGAACTGAGATACTTAAGTTATCCAAGGATTTAAACACCCTATTTAAATTAAGGGATTTTTTTTTTCCCAGAGGTAGTTGGTTTACCTAATAATTGCTCCAATTTTCACTTTATAATTGCTCAAATTTTCACTTTATACACATGCCCCAGTGTGTAATTTGGCCTGTCAGAACATGCTGAATGTAAGTAGTTTTCTTTTTTTTTCTTTTTTTTCTTTTCCTTTTCCAGTTGCCGATCCAGCTCTGCAAGTGTTAATAAAATGCGTGTAGTTGTTTTAAAAGGAAATTAATCACTGCTAGAACAAAGCTTAGTAGCTGGAAAAATATGCAGACAAATGGTTTAGACCAGACCTCAGAACTTCCTGCGCTGCCAAGTCTTTTCTTAGATATTTAAATGGATCCCTAACACACTGGAGAAGAATTATGATGGGTGTGAATGTGTCTCCTTCAGGAGAAATAGAATGTGCATATTTACATGGGTAAAAAAAAATCCCAGAAACCGAGAGAGCATCACAGACTCACTTCACTTTTGGTTCTTGGAATATATCTATAAACATATGTCGGTTCTCCAACTCTTACAGCTTCTGAGGCTCATGTACTATAAAGTACTGGGGCAATTCTGGAGCTAACCAGCTGTATCGTGGGGGACAAGTTAAAATAGCAAATCCCCATTAATTTAAATAGGACTGTTACATTTTAGAGAGGTTTTCAATGCATTATGAAACAGGGTGTTGGAAATTTCTCTAGCATTCAAAGGGTTAAAATCCATACTTCAGTCAATGGGTGGTGATTGCACCAGAGCTGCTCAATTTCCTCTTGATATATCAGCTTCTATGTCTTGTTTTAATACATAGCTGGAAAGACCTCAGTGAAGTTCACCATAGCTGGAAAGACCTCCGTGAAGTTCACCAGTCAGAGAAACCGTTACTAGTCAGAGGTGAAAAGTTAATCAAATGGATCAGCCCACTCATTGGAGAAGGAGCTGACACTGGGATGAAGGGGGTATGTGTGAGCATGAGTGTGTGCCTGTTATTTTCTGTACCTTGGTGGCCAGACATATTTTCAGCATTTTTGCAATCTTTAGGCACCTTTCTTGTTATATATGGAAAACTAAAACTAAACTTTGGCCACTATCCTAGATTACGTATAAAAAACCTTTTACGTTTTGTAGTGAAAATTTCATTTGTTTTTAAAAGCCCTGAACCCCCTTTGTACAAAACCATATATGTACAGCATGCCTTCACTTGCATGGCCTGAATTCCAATTCACCTTCCATTGGTTACACCAATCTAGGCAGTGTGTCTCTATTAGCACTGAACATGCTACAGTTCAGAGATCTGTGCTAGAACACATATGCGACAAGCAGGGAATCTGTCTACATCTGACAAAAACTGCGTTAGTTTACAGACTAAAGGAGTAAACTTTTGCAGATCAAAAACAATGGAGACTCTCTGTAGCTGAGAAATTGGCTCTTCACTTTGAGACTGAGACTTAATAAAATCCTGAGCCTTGCAATTAAACTGAGATTTCTCAGATATGCATATAATTGTAATACTGGCACTCGCAGAAACCAAATTATTACAAGACTTGGGTGCAATGTGAAGTGTGGACTTCAACAGCTGGCGGTCCAACAATTGACAGCCCTTGGAATGGAGGATTTTTGGTCACTGATAGGGTTTTTTAAATTGCTGTTTATTATCCCAAAACGCAAATGACTTAATTGTTGATACTGTATAATGTAATGAGAAACATGTTTTAGTACATTTCTTTCTAACATACTAGGGGGAGGTGTGTGTACATTACTGTTATTTTTATTAAAACCAAACATAACACTGTGTTCTGGGAGCATGGGGTCTTGAGTATAAGACCAATTTCTATCAGTTGACACAAACAGAGATGCTCCTTTGGATCTGTTGCCCATGTTGAAAGTAATATGCTTGATTGACCATGATACCTTTCACATAGGCGGCTATTGCCTCGTGACATTGTACCAAAGTGTTGCATGCAGTAATTTTAGTGTGTTCCAACAGAAATGCAGTAGAGTTGAAGTAAGTAAGTTCTGCCCGGTAGCCTATGGAGCCTCTGTCAGATCTCTCACACAAGCTGAATTGAAGGTTGCGATGCTTATCACAATGAATGGTTGACTGAAGTGGGTGTCATATAGTAATATGCGCTGGCGCTCACTGGGGACTGCTGGAAGATCTATTTCTCCTGCGTTCTGGATTGGTGGGGGAAGGCAGAAGAGATGATTGAACTACTCTGATGACGCAACTGTTGAAGGGGGCTATAACAGTTCTGTTGCCTATCTAAAAGAGCCCTAAAAGAAATTTGGAAGCATTTCTGTGACAATCCAGCTGCACCACAGGGTGGGCACACACAAAGCTTCCCCTTAAATTCTAGACAGATCTCCAATATATTGCAAAAAGAACTGGAGTAAATCTGGGGGAAACCAACTGCAGTAACCCTTTGAGTGTCAGAGGGGTATGCAATGCATTGCAAAGCAATGCATTGCGTACCCCACTGGCACTCAAAAGGTAAAATACCAAATCAGCATTCAAGGAGTTAAAATATATATGTAAAATCAATGGGGGAGTACGTCAAATCATTGGAGACATCCTTTGGCATTCAGATGGTTAATAATCCATTTTTAATAAATGAGACTGTTTGCAGTATTGATTTGCCTCATAATGCAATTGGTATGGAAGAAACTAAATAAACACAAGTGCCTGAGCTCTCTGGACTTCATTATTGTAACAGATCTGCCTGTTCTCAAGCACTGCATTTTAAAGCTGAACTTTCACCAGAATAACCTAGTGCCGCAAATGATAATTACATTGGTGACATCCACAGACTTAGTTTTATTTTCAAGTATAATAGCTGCATTAATGAAAGAACCTTTTAAGCAGACAGGCAGCGGGGAACAGAGCAGACATCTTGCAGAGCTGGCATCTCTGCGTCTGTGCTGTCCATCCCCTTCAACTCATGATTGTCGAGTTGAATGCCTTTGTGCCAAAAGGTGTAGAGAGGGCCTACGGCAAGATCCCAGCTGGTGCCTGCCAGCATAAAAGGTTTTTGTGTTAATGCAACAATTATACTTGAAAATAAAACTAAGTATGTGTATATTGCTAATGTAATTATCTTTTGTGGCGCTGTGTTGTTCTGGTGAAAGTTCCTCTTTAAGTCTTTGAGAACCTGAGCTGGGAGCCATTGTTATTTTTGACAGTGACTGCATAGGTGGATGTGATTTTATTTATTTATTTATTTTTTTTCTCCTGTGACTCATTCTTTACACATGTTGACGTCCACATCTCCACCCTCTTATTTAGTGTTAAAGATGATTGTGTCATGGATTGATGGAGTCACATAGAAGTTACCAAATCGTGTGCTCTGAACCAAACAGCAAAATCTGATCTAGATCTTTAATTCAGCCCTTGTGTTTATGTATTACCTAAATCAAAGGATGTCTTGTGCAAGGTGGTTTGAAGGATTACTAGTGCTTTTCTCATTTGATACTTTGGAATACAGGAAACAATCTGTAAAATATCTTTCCGCAGGAGGGCAGGGTACATGCATAAAGAGAACACTCTAGAGGTGGAGACCCCCTTCCTAGTCCACTTTACCCCCTATAGACATGCTTTGTTCTAAAAGTGACCTCAAAGGAGAAGGTCAGGACAAAAATTCTCTTAGCTTGCTTTTTTATTTTTATATCTTATATGGAGCTGTTCAATTCCCCTTTAGGCAGGCTCCTATTCACTGTTCCTCCATGGTGAATATGGGCCAGAATGTAGACTTTTACAGATTCTGGGTCTGATAGAGGATGGCCTTCATAACTTAGCAACTCTCCTTTCTTTCCCTTCGGTTCCATAGGAGCCTGATGACTGAAGAGTATTCCATTTTCAGAGTGCACAGGTCTCTGTGGTCTGAGGTTTTCTTACTATATTTTGTACCCCACCCCATGCCTTCTCTGTTGCGTAGTGGTGGATCCTTGCCTTTTTTACTTACTGTTTTTAATATTATAGTGGGCCATAGCTCCCTTAAGAAAAGGGTGATAACTGTGGCCATCTTTGACATGATATCTGCTCTCTTTTGACACCCACATGTCCATGAGTCTGTTTTTGTTTGTTTTTTTTCCCCTTGAGCCCCAAGAAAAGGAAGGGGAGGTGCTTTGACTCTCCCATTACCTTTCTCTTCAGCTGAGCAACTTGAGGCATCTGCTTTTCAGCTCTCTATTCTGGTGGCTGATTCTCCCTCCTATTTATTACTTATTTAACCCTTCACAGGCAGATGTGTTTTATCCTATATTTCTCCTCTTTAAGGTCTCCTGTCTGAGACATGGGAAAGTCAAAGATCACGAAGGCTTAAGAGGTTGGTTGAGTAACCGTTTGGTCCTCATATCAGACTAGTCTTCCAAGGTGTTTTGCTGGTCCCTCTTGTTCTGTGGCCCGTACACAGCAAACTCAAGATCTTCCTTCCTTTGAAAAGGAGCCTGCATAGGTTAAATGCCCTTATTTGTACTATGGCTACTATTCTTTCATCTATTAAGGGGGTCCTACAACCACCCCAAAAGACTGTTCAGTATTTCTTTTTTATTTTCTTTTTCTTTCTAGGAAGTGGAATCGAAGGAAGATGATGTTGCTGCCTCATTAACCCCTGGGGATTCATTTGAGGAATACCCAAAGACATCTGAGGGTCTTGTTTGGGAGACCCTTAAAGTTTCAGATTTTGCTTGCCCCGGCAGTAAACCCTCCTATTTCTTTCCTTTCTAAGAGCACAGCATTGCCAGGATCAGAAGCAGTAGCATTTAAGGATCTGGTTGACAGACTCCTGGGTAACTAGAACCATGGCTGTTAGGAGGGAGAAGCTGTCAGTTGCAGCCCAGTCAGGTGCTTCTAAGGAGGATATCATTATTTCTGTTTCTGAGATGAATGCTTACCTTGATGCACACAACACTTCCAAGTTCATTGGCAAGTCCAAGGTCTCTATTGTAGCACAAAGTACCTCTTAACTGGAGAAGAATGCTCCATTACCTCTCTAAGTGTTTCTCCTTCCCAAGGGAGACTCATGGTTTTCATTATCCCTGCCAGTAAGGGTACATGCCCAGGGTTTCCATCCCTACTGCGAGCCAGATGTACTCTTCCCTGAAACCCAAGCAGGCCTAGGCAAGAAAGAAGCCTACCCAAAATCCAGCAGTTGACAAGTCTACCTTTGCATGAATCATAGAGTATGGGTCCATCCCTGGCAATCGATCATCTAAATCTCATTCATGATTCATGGACTCTATCTAGTGGGTGTTACAGGATAATCTGTTCCTGCTTGTAGTTTCTTCATGTCCAGAATCCCTAACTATAGCTAGAAGCAGTTTCTTATCTGGTGGACAAGCAGATCCTGGTTCCTCAGAGAGAGATGGGCTTCTATTCACACTTTTCATAGCATTATAAAGGTTGGTGGGTGTTGACCTATCCTAGATTTACATTGTCGCATTCGCTCTGTCAATGAGCCTCTGTTCAAAATGGAGTCTCTGCCCTCCATTATTGCCTCCATGTGCCTAGGGGAGTTTTTAACTTCCCTAGAAATAAGACTCTTATTTGCATATTCCCATCCATGCAGTTAATAAGCACTTCCATCAGTTTGCCTTTCAATACTGACATTTTCAGTTCACCATTCTCACCTTTTCGGCTAGGTCATGGAAGCACTGGCTATTCACATTGGTTCTCTGTGGATTTCCTACTCCCTATCTGGTCTATGTTATTAAAGGCTCCTGCAGAAGCGGCCCTGTGCCTTCAATGTCAGACTTGTGTCCATACTGGTGCAGCACGATTGGGTGATCAATTTCAAGAAATCCTCTCTGGTTCCATCCCACATTCCAGTCTTTTTTGGAGTAAGATTTGACTCTATTCAGCGACTTGTTTTTCTACTGGAGTGCAATGTTCACTTATTTTCTCAGCAGGAGTCTCTGGCCTTAGTTTAACCATTGGTGACAGTGCAGGACTACATGAAGGTGCTGGGATATCTGGTCTCTGCCTTGGAGGCAGTCCACTTTGACCAATTCCACAATTGGGAACTGTAGCTGAAGAGTCTCAGGAATTGATTCAGGCATCAGTGTCTTCTATTCCTTGTGTCCTTTTTCAGCAGGCTGAAGTTAATTCTTTGTGGATGGCTTCAGGCTTACCACCTGTCTGTGGGTTGTCCATTGGCCATCCTGAATTGGGTGGTAATCATAACAGATGCTAGTCTGAAGGGCTGGGGCGCCTCTTTTCTCTTTGACAACTCAGGGTCTTTGGTCTCAAAGAGGGTCTTCTGTTTGTGAGTATGTTGAAGCTTTGTTCAATTGATATTGTTCTTCTGCATTGCTCCCTGATTCTCCAGGTCTGGTGAGGATTCAATGTGGTAAAACCATCAAGGAGGGACCAGGTGTAAATTCATGTTCTGCCTCTCTCAGACCTCACTGGGGTGTATTTTCTCAGCTGTCTGGTTCCCCTGAGTTGGGAACTCAACCAGACTGTGTTCAGCTCCTTAAATCCGCTGTGGATCTGATGGCAGTCTCGGTCAAACCACAAGGTTCCTCTGTTTTTCTCCAGCACCGTCTAACTTTCCCAGTCGACAGGATGGTCATTTTGTGGCAGTTTTCCCTAGTGTATGTATTTTCTCCCTTCCCCATGATTCCTGGGGTGCTGAGGAAAGTCAGGATGGATCGGGCTCATGGATTACTGATTTGCTTCTTTCTGGATTCCCCGAGCATGGTTCTTGGATCTTCTCAATCTGTCAGCTGCTGAGATGCTTCATCTTCCACTCCTTCCAGACCTCTGACTTTATGTCCTCTGTGCCTCCCAGAGTTGGAGAAGTTGGTTTCAACTGCTTGACTTGCCAAGCCTGCATTCTGAGGAAGGCGGCATTCTTGGATTCTCCAATCTTTCCTATGATGGAGGCCAAAATGCCTGTTTTAGCCAAAGCATTTCACAGTGTCTTGTCTTTGTTTTACAGTTTGTGAGAGTACCAGGGGTTGTGGCTGTGTTCCTTTTAGTCTTCTAGCTGTTTGGGGATTTCTTTAGAATAGGCTATAGAAAGAACTTGGTACTAACAAGGTCCATATTTCAGCTTATTGCCTGATATACAAACCTTTTGTGCGAGGGGTCGCTCATGTCTACCTAGGCTTTCAGGACCCCTCTCCCAGTGAGGCTTGAACCTGGTCCTGGGAGTACTCCTTTTTGATCCTGTATTTTCTGTTTCCCTTTTTCCTGCTTTTCTTCTTGTGATTATCTCTGTTCTGTGTGTTCACAAATGACAGGCTTTGTCTTGTAAACCCCCTTTCATTCTGATGGGGCAATCTTGCGTATTGCCGTTGGGTTTCTTCCGAAGGTAATTTCTGAATTTCACGTTAACCAGGAAAATGTTCTTCTTAGGAGTAGGAGTGACACAGTTTGGACATAGCTAGGCACTTGACGTACTAATCACACAGAACCTTTCTAAAAATTGGACTTGCTTTTTTCCCATTCCCAAGGGCTTACATGAGGGCCAGATGACATCTACGGTGGCTTGTTGGATCAAGGCAACCATTCACCAAGCCTACATCCTTTGGAATAAGTATGTGCTCTTTATGGTCCCTGCCCATTCTACCAGAGCAGTGGGTTCTTCCTGGGAATACAAAAACTAAGCCTCGGCAGATCAGTTGTGCAAGGCTGCTACTTTGTTGCCTCTTCACACATTTACTAAACACTTTCAATGTTCTGGCTTCAGATTAAACCATTTTTGGACAAAAGGTCCTATAGACCATAGTGCCTATGTAGGGGTCCTCCTTGTCTTTACTTCCAGTAACCGCAACCTGCTTTAGCATTGCCAGCTGCTCAACCGTTCTCTGCAGGGAAGAGGGCTATCACTGCAAGGTGGTAGCCCCAATACCTGCAAGCTTCACAGCCACCCTACCAATATACTGCTGTTAATGGGATGAAAGGCTGTGGAGAGATCAAACAGAGGTATAAGGAAGCAGTTCATTGGTTAATTTGCATCCTTAAAGGGATAATAATACTTTAATTTTACTAATCCCCATCTTGTAGAACTTAAAAATTGTAATGCCCCCAATCACATCTCTCAAACTTTTATGGTTTGAGAGAAGATCTATTTCAAAGTCCCCCCCCCCTTCTCTGAGATCAGTGTTGTAGCTGACTCCAGGATTATTGTGTCGTACAACCATTCGGGGCTCTGCAGCAGAGCAGAGGTCGCGTTAATGAAGAAAAAATCCTTCACTGAAACGGTCTTCTACGTATGCTTGGTTTCCAAGCAAACGTAGAAGACCATTTCAGTGAAGGACTTTTTCTTCATTAACGCATTCTTGGCTGTGCTGCTGAGCCGCCGCATGGCCCCAGGATCAGATTCCCCTGCATACAGCTAGACGCTGATGTCAGGGAAAGGGGAGGGGGGGGGGGTACTTTGAAATCGATGTTCTCTCAAACCATAAAGGTTTGAGAGATGTGATTGAGGGCATTAAAAATCTTTTAAGTTCTACAAGATAAGGGTTAGTAAAATTAAAGTATTACTATCACTTTAAGAGTTTACAACAGTTCATATTTTCTGTCTATTCCTGAATCTGCACAGGCAGACCAGTTAAAGTGACTGAGCCAATAATTAGTCCACCTTTGCTCTCCAGCTTTTATATAATGAAAATATACACTGCTAGTATCTTCTGTGGGCCAAATTCGCTACCCCTGGTGTATACAATATTTAACTGGCTCAAATGTTTTAATGCTTTCTCTTCTTTTGTTATACAAAGACTCAGAACGGTCTTCAGAATACTTCTTTGAGTACTGATGAAAATAAGGGTACATTACAAATTAGGGCTAATGATGATCACACTTGGGGGGGAAAGTGCATTGAATAGATTATATTCTCCCCTTTAGTGCAGTGTATTTGCTCCAGCATTGGACCTATTTTATTTTGTGCATGAAGCCTGCTATATCCTTTTGGAAGTAATCCTATCTTATAGCGGAACTTTTTACTTTCTGTAGAGTCAACCTGCAATAATTAAGCCTATGGAGACTACCTTCATAATACTTCTATTACCTCTCAGAAGTGGCAGATTCTAAAGCAATCCTTGATCTTCGAGACTGAAAGCCAGGTATCAGAGCAGACATCTTGCCTGTGCTGTCAGTCCCTGTCTCCTCTAAGAAGCATTGCAGTGTGCCACAAGGTAACCGGAAGGGACTGACGGCGCAGGCATGCAGACTGCACTAACCTGGCTGTCAGTCTCTGAAGATTAAGGATTATTTTAGAATCTGCCACTTGTGAAAGGTAATAGAAGTATTATGAAGCTAGTTGCCATATGCTTAATTATTGCAGGACGACTTTATACAATGTGAAAGTTCTGCTTAAAAGTGGATCTATCATCTAAAACAATTTGCTCCCAATCACTGCATCCCTCCAAGTCATACTTCATTTTATAAATATATGTAATAAAATCTCACCCACTGTTGAAATGGCAACAATTTTGTTTGCTGTGTAGAAAAGGTATGTGTTAATAATACATAGTCATTCCCTTAAATAGACTGACCTGCACATGCTCAAGGCAGGTGAGGGAGGGACTGGAAATCTGGTATGGGGGGAGGTAATTATAAGCCATGCAGTTGTGTTTCTACATCACTGAGGGACATTGTGATGTCCAAGGTCGTGTTGTTTTTTTTAAACCCGGATGTCTTAGAGACCATAACATTTTGACCTATAAAAATTAAACATATATACAAATCTCTAATAGAAGAATGAATTGACTTTGACTTCACAGGAGGTGAAAGTTCCATTTTTAGGACCAGAGTGGGGGTGCACGGTACATTACAAAGCTATGCTTTGCACACCTCCTTGACCCCTTAAGAACCAGCGCACGCGCGGCCGGCACTTGAGGCCCACGAGGCTTTTTTAGTTCCGGTTCAGGGCTTTCGGAGAGGCGTGCAGCCGCGCCGGGAGCCCTGAACTCCATGCCGTGCCAGGACCGTCACTGGTCCTTAAGTGCCGGACCGTCTTGACAGTCCTGGCACGTCAGTGGTCCTTAAGGGGTTAAAGATTGAAGTGCATCTTTCACCTGCATAGCTTTTATATATATATTTTTTTTTCTTCATAGTAAAACTTTACTATCCCTTTAAGGGACTGGCAATGTTTCACAAAAACAGCAGCTCCAATTAATCTTGGTAGTATTTGAACCACAAAGAGTGTTCTTTCAATACTGTCAGAGTTGTAGTTCAAGAGTAATTGAGTGATAAAGTTTCCCCCTCCTGCCCCTTTTATCAAGTGTAAGCCACCTCCTCTCAGATGTGGAATCTGGTCTTAAGACCTACAGCTCTCAGCAAGGGACAATCTTTTTACTGTGAGAACAATGAAAGCCCTGCCACCATTGACAGGTTTTTCAGGTTTTTCACTTATGCTAACTGTTCATCTCTGCTATCCACGTGGATATAACAGTGTTATCATTGATTTACTCTTGAAAACTCTGACAGAATTGAAATAACACTGTCCAAGGCCCAAATACTATGATGATAAATTAGAGCTGCTTTTATTACGAAACATTTCTATTCCTTTAAGTCTTATTCTGTCTTGTGTGAAGATATTTTACTTGATGCAGTCTGAAAACCTTTACATTTAAAGGTGAAAAGCAAAAAAGTCTCAAAAAAAGTCCAGGAAAAAAAAGATGGTACTGTGTTAGACACACATGAAGAAGGGCCCTTTAGTGTCCTGAAAGCTTGCACTTTCTATCTTCTCAGTTAGCCATTGAAAGGTATCACTTTTAGATCACTCTTGTGAGTTGTTTTTTTTTCCGCTACATTGGATCCCATCCGTTCTGTGGGGAAAATACTTGCATTTTTTTTATTTTATTTATGAAAATGTTTTACCAGGAAGCATACATTGAGATTTCTCTCATTTTGTATGTCCTGGAGATTTACAGCAAAGCGTTGCATATTTACAAAAATAGAGGAACATTATATATACACTCTCAAACATCCTATAATATAAAAGGCCAGGTGTATGTTTGTCTGATGCAGTCGTGTGCAGCAGAGACTGCCCGAACGCACAGAATGCTGGCATGTGTACACAGCCTGTTATGCTAGTACATAATAAAAATATATATTCAGTTACATATTGCTTTTAGATATAAAGAAGTAGTTGTTTTAGACTGGGAGAAGATCTGAGATGTGTGTGTGTATATGTGTGTGTATATATATATAATATACTAGTTGAACAGCCCGTCACACGGGCCACAGTGCCACTGCCACTCGGTCACGAGGCAGTCACCTCAGTGGAGACTGCCCGCGCTGCGGCTGTTACAGAGCTGGACGCTCCTTCGGAGCGCGCAGCTCTGTATCAGCCGCTGCGCGGGCAGTCTCTACTGCGCATGACTGCAGCATGCGCAGCAGTGTCTACTGCGCATGTCGTGGCGTTACACACGATTTAGCAAATTATTATATAGGATATATATAATGTATCTTTTTTTTTTTTTTTTTTTTTTTTTTTTTTTTTTTTCAGGCAGGTTATTCCAGTCTTTTGGAGCTCTGAAGGAGACAGCAGAGCTTCTTTTTCTGTAGTGTGGGATACTCAGCGAGTTGTTAGCAGAGGTTGTAGTTAATATGGAGAGCTGGAGTGAGCATACTGCTCAGGTAGTTAGACTTCAAATACTTGGGTAAATACAGAACATAGTTTTCTAGCAGATGTGGTAGAGCACAAATCTATAAATTTCTGTATAGATGCAAGACTATATTGGTTTCAAAAGAAGGCCTAAGATCCACTGTTGAGACATTCTGCAGAATGTTGGAAAGGGACAGAACTGAGTAAGACACACTGGCCTATATGTATAAAAGCAAAGTGGAACAATGCTAGAGCAAAATCCACTGTACCATAGGCGATAAAAATAATCCAAAATCCGACAGTGATTTAACCCTTTTGAATGCCAGAGAGTTATCCAACATGACTGCAGTTCACTGGATACTTTGCAAACATTCAAGGGTTGAATGAGACTTTTAAGGTAGTCTGACAAGACCTCACCTTGAGCGCCAGAGCGGTACATAAGACTTTGCGTACCCATCTGGCACTCAAAGGGTTAACTGGGGACACACAAAAATTGCTTTGATTTCAGAGCAGCCCTGAAATGCACACATTTTCTGTGTCCCTGGTTAAAGGTGAATTCTGGTCAACGTATTTGAAGGGGTTAGAAAGCTCCATTTAAAAAAACTATATATTTTTTGCCCTGCGTGTCGCAGTTGATTTTCCACAGAAGTGTTGCACTTTACCTATTGTACATACGTTTCTATATGCTTGTATGTCAGGGTTGGGAAACCTGAGACCAACCAGCTATTCAGAACTACAAATCTCCTTACCCCCAGTGAATGGGGATGCTGGCAAACTGTAGACCTGAACAGATGGAGGGCCTCAGGTTGCTTATCATAGAATTAAAACTATGTCTGAACGTGGCATAAAAATTCCTGACTGCTCCCTTTTTGTTCCTTACATTCTTCTCTGCTCTCTTGTGTTGCTTAACAGGAAGCCCATCTACTCTGACTGAAAAAGGGAGGGGCAGGATGTGTGGGTGAGGAGTCAATCTGACTTCACAGCTTTAACCCTTCTTACCTATGGTGTGCGTGGGGGTACATAACTTCAGGTATGTACTTAAAAAAGCAAAACAAAAAAAAACAGTTGTGCAATGTGCTGTATTCACTAAATCTGGGATGGTCAACGTGAGCAACTTAACTGCTCCCTGGTTACAGCTCCCATTAGAGTGGCGGCAGGGAATTATGAGAGCTGTAGTCTGGCATCAGCTGGATGGCGTTGCCCACCATTGTGCTACAATGCAACGATCTGCAGTCTGCTTCCTATTGATATGAAGCATCCATAAGGCATTTCATTTTGACATTTAACAAAAATGGGCCACAGTGCTGTTTCCAGGTCCTGAAAGCAAATTGACCTAAATGTATTGTATGCTGTCTTGTGGAGAGGTTATTACTAAATGATAGGTGATGCCATTTTATATTTTGCTACCCTGTTTTTGGTTTTGTAGTATCCAATATAGCTTACAGGTAACTCTGGGAAAGTGACAGCCCCTTTAAGTAGGCAGGAACAAATCTTGGAAAGAATACAGGGTGGAGCCTTCCCCTCCTCCTTAGCTGGTGGCTAACTAGTCCCCTCCCATTTAGATTTGTTCCTTGTAAGAAAGAGGCTACAGAGAACAGTTCTGCTTAGTTTTATTTTTCTTTATTATTTTCTTGTTAGATATGAGTTGTAGAAATCCCTCATTAGGCAGATTACCATTACTGACTTCCCAATGGTGGATTGCTCAGTTTACAGGCTCTGTTGTGGACCTTCCAGTCCTGGGGAACAACCTTGCGTGTTATGTCTTTTCCCTTGAAGATGCCCACTGAGGCTTCTCCCTTGCTCAATGGTAATCTGAATGCTAAAGACCTGCAAAAAAGGTGAGCAACCGTTTGAGTACCATGGTCCACTTGTCCTATTGCTTCCCCTCCCCACAGGGGTCTCCTTCTGGAGTTCCTGTATATATAGTCCTGCACTCATTTGGGTTTATCTTTGTCTGCATAGAGTCTTTGGAGCATTTGGGGTTTTCTGTGGTACATTACCCCCTTCCCTGCCATGTTAAGTGCTTTGGGGGACATTTTTCACTTATTTCCCTTGGGGTTCAGTGTTTTCTGCTGTTCAGATTTTCTCTATGTGTTTTATAACTTTTGGAACACTTTTGAAAATTTGTTTACTTGAATTCCACGTCTTTAAGGTGCGTTCTACCGCATGGCCGCAGTGCTGCATTATCTCTATGGGACGATTTCACTTGGGATATATCTCTGCAACCGCTCCACGTACAGAGTTCAGAGACAGCTCATTCTTCTTGTCTGCCCTTGCCCTACACTCTGGTGCACATCCTCAGTGTCTTGGGGGGCTTTGGGGGATGCGGGTGCTGTTTTTGGGGTACTCTGAGAGGAAACTAAGTTTCCCATAAACACCCATTTCGCAGGCTGTTTTCTGATTGGCTTACAGTTCAGTCACCATTTTCTTTCTTTTCTTTCTCAAGTATCCTACACAGGACTTGGGTCCTTCAACCCTCCTTCTCAGGTTAACCCTTTTCTTGCCGGATAAGTGTATTTTAGCCTTTTCTTTTCTTTAACCCCTTAACGACCGGCCGATCGGCGCGGTCAGTTAAGGACCACGGAGCGTTTTTTTTTTGTTTTTTTTTTACTTTCCGCTTCTGGACTCCCCAAACGGTGTGCAGCCACAGGGGGAGCCTGGAATTCCATGACGGTCATAGTACGTCATGGGTCATTAGTTCATATCGACCCATGACGTACTATGACCGTCAAGGGTCGTTAAGGGGTTCATCTGGAGCACAGTATTGGGTTATTCCTTGTACTGTGAGACCCATTGGGACTTGGGACTGTACCTAGGGCTGATGTTTCTGGGGAGTCTTAGACACTCATTGATTATTGCTCCTCATGTCAAAGGGAGTATTCAGGACACTTATGCACTGCGTCTCCACCAGGGCCTTCCAGTCACGAACAAGAGCCACATTGGGTCAGGGACTTAAAGGGGAACTTTCACCCCTTAATAACTAAATCTCCCTTTACTGCTGACCTGGCGACTAGCTGCTTAGTAGCGCTAGTCGCCAGAAAACTTACCCCGTTCTCAAGATTTCGCCTTTTGAAAGGATCAGGAAGCACGGACGTCTCTTCACAGTGACGTCCGTGCGCCTGCGCTGTCAGTCCCTTGTCAGTCCCTTGTGCACCGTACGGTGCATACGGTGCACAAGGGACTGACAGCGCAGGCGCACGGACGTCACTGTGAAGAGACGTCCGTGCTTCCTGATCCTTTCAAAAGGCGAAATCTTGAGAACGGGGTAAGTTTTCTGGCGACTAGCGCTACTAAGCAGCTAGTCGCCAGGTCAGCAGTAAAGGGAGATTTAGTTATTAAGGGGTGAAAGTTCCCCTTTAAGGTCCTCTATGGCGCAGTTTCCTCTTTTTCTTCAAGGGGTTCTTCAGTCTTGGAGGACCTCCACTTTATACAGGCATGTGGCCCCTATGGCTCCTGGTATTCCTGTCTTGTCTGTTTCCTCTGAGGAGGAATCGCTGGAAGATTTAGAGGATAGTGTGTGTTCACAAGGGGCTTCTCCCTAATATTATGACAGCCCCTTTGACGCTCCTGAACCCTCTACTGAGGGTTTCATTAAGGCGGTTCTAAACACTTTGCACATTCCTACTACCCTTGTGGGTTCTCCGTCTACTTCTGGCATCTTTCAAAGGCGCAAGAAGTCTTGCACGTTTTTTCCACCTCATCTCACTCTTTACCAGATCATACTTGCTGAGTGGAAGACCTCTGTCAAGTGTTATCTCTGTCTAAGAGATTATCTAAGCTCTGTCTATTTTCTGATGTAGCCTTGATGCCTATATTGCCAGTCTTTCCCCTTCCTCTGCATCACCTGCAGTGGATCCTTCTATTCTCACAGATTTAGCTGATAAGGAGCTTGATGATATTTGATATTTTACAGGCTGCATTTGCTGCCATAGGTGCGTCCTTGTGACCTACCCTGGCTTCTGCATGGGTTAATAGAGCTATTGCTGTTTGGACTGACAAGCTGTCTGAAGCTGTCCGTATGGGTGCCCCTAAAGCTGACATTTTGATGCTTTTGGCTGATATCATTGTGGCTCAGTGCTATCTTACTGATGCCCTATCTGATGCTGTTAGGCTTGAGGCCAAGGCCTCTGCCTTTTCTGAGGCTGCTAGGCACTCACTCTAGCTGAAATTCTGGTCTGTTGAACTGATCTTTAGGCAATCGCTGGTTTCTCTTCCCCTCCAGGGTACATCACTTTTTGGCCCTGAACTGAAGGACATCATTAGGGAGGTTACTGGAGGCCAGAGTGCTTGGCTTCCCTTTGCTCCTAAGAGCAATCCTCAGACACAAAGGCACCATCCTTTTCGTGCTTGTCTAGATGGAATATAAGGGTCTAACCCGGTGCTATCTCAGGCACAGTGTTCCATCCCTATGTCTCTGTAGCATTGGAGACCATGCAGCTCCTCCACCGAGCCTAACCTCCTTAGGCAGGACTAGCAGAACTTTGGTCTACATGCACCTGTAGGTGTTCATCTGCAGCACTTTTTCTTTTCAGCGTTTATGCAGATAATGTTGTGGACCCGTGGGTTTTGCTGATGGTTTCCAAAGGGTATTGGATTCTTTTCAACTTCCTCCCTCCCTTCCATTTCTCTCTTTCTTGCTTCCCTCTGGGACTGGAACAGCTTTGTCTTTTCCACGGATCCATTCAGGATCACTTGGACAAGGAGGATATGGAACTGGTTCCCTAACCAGAAATAGATTCAGACTCATGTTCCAACCTATTTGTGGTTTCCAAGATGGATGACTGCTGCTGTCCTGTTCTGGACCTCGATTCCTTTGTGGTCAAGACTCCTTATTACATCGATTTCCTACGGTCAGTCGTTACGGCAGTGTGTCCGTGGGAATTCCTGGTCTCCTTGGATCTGCAGGATGCCTACCTGAACATCGCTATTCATCCTGAGAGCCGGCAGTACCTCAGGTTCGGTTGCGACAAGGGGCACTTTTCAGCTCTCCCCTTTGGTCTGACCACAGCTCCTCTGGTGTTAGTCTTGGGTGCGTTGATTTCTCTCATGCACACAAGGGGGATTCGGGTCACTTCATACATGGACGACCTTCTATTGAATGCCCCCTCCGGGGAACTTCTCTAACAGCAGGCACAGGTCTACACACACACACTTACACTCGCACACTCTCTGGGTTTCCTAACAGATCACCAATAAGGTATCCTCGGTTCTGGCTTGCGCGAGTCCATTCAGGCCAAGAAGTTGGTCTCTTTGGTGGGGAAACTGATTTTCACCATGGAGGCAGTACTATTTGTGATGACTTGCATGAGGGAACTACAGAGGTTTGTGATCCAAGTTTGCAAGAGGAATCCGGATCCCTTGAAGCCATCTGTCTCTCTTCCCTTACATGTAGAGCTGAGTCTTCCTTGGTGGCGGAGTCTCTCCAACCTGGGGAAAGGAAGGCAGTTTGTGATCCCATTTTGGACCACGGTAACTATATATGCCAGCCTATCCGGCTGGGGAGTGGTCTTGGGTCACCTGAATGTCCAGGGTTGTTGGTCGGCTGAGGAATCTTTCCTACCCATCAATGTTCTGGAACTCCGGGCGATATTCCATTCTCCAAGGCATTTTTCATCTCATCTCAGGGGCTGTCCAGTCAGACAACGCCACAGCCGTGGCTTACATCAACAAGCAAGGCGGCACCGGAAGTCTCGTAACTTGCTTGAAGGTCAAGGCTAGTTTAACCTGGGAGGACAAACATGTGCCTGCCATCTCCTCACTACATATTTCAAGTGTAGAAAAGTCTTGACAGACTTTGTCGCCGCACCATGGACAATGGCGAGTGTGAACTTCACCAGGAGGTGTTCGACCTCATTGTTCTGAGATAGGGTCTTCGACCTGATGGCCATCAGACACAACCTCCGGGACCAGCGGAGGCTCTTCAGCAGAGCTGAGATCACATTGATGAAAAATAAATCCTTCACTGAAACGGTCTTCTATGTGTGCTTGCAAACCAAGCACACGTAGAAGACCATTCCAGTGAAGGATTTCTTTTTCAGTAACGCAATCTCGGCTCTGCTGAAGAGCCTCTGTCGGTCCTGGGACCAGATTCCCCTGCAGTCAGCTAGAAAGCTGATGTCAGGGAAAGGGGAACGTTGAAAGTGAATATCTCTCAAACCATTAAGGTTTGAGAGATGGCACTAAGGGCATTTAATTTTTTTTAAGGACTACAAGATGCAGCATTGTAAAATAAAGTATTACTATCCCTTTAATGTCTATATAATTTTTTTTAACATTGCTTATTCTTTGTGTAGGAAGTTTTCATGTAAAACAAATGTTATGGTAGTTAAGAATGAAAAGCAAGTGATACAAAAACAAGACTCAAAACACTGTAATGTACAATGTGCATACAAATCTATTTTTTATTGTAATAGTAGATGCTAATGTTACTGTTGAGGGAGAGGTAAAGTTTTCAGTGTTTATAACACAAGAAGTCAATAGATACGGATCACTGGATTTCCTTTGTGACTATCACAAATATAGATACCATTGTATCTTTTTTTTCAATTTTGTGTGTACCAGAGGGGTGTGCAGAGAATTATGGGGCAATATGTTTCACACACCCAAAGTCCTTAACCCATTGCTTTGCAATGCATTACGTACCCCTGTGGCACTCCAAGGATTAAGAGGTTAATTACCAGAATAAATATTTGTGATCTGGTCTTTAGGCCAGATGAAATAATAGGTTAAAGTGGATCTATCACCCCTATAAATGTTAAGCGTATTAGGTGCAGTATTTAGTGATGCCAATAAAAACCTTATTTATTGAAAAAAAAACAAACAAACTCTATTTAGGCTAAAATGATTGATTACATAGTACCCTGCGCCCTACTTCCACATACACTAGTCTTGCTGCACTGCCTCTGCTCCTTTCCCACTACCCAGCCTCCTCCGATGACGGAGTCTTCTGTCTGTAAGGTGGAGCGCTCACAGTGGCAGAGATCGATATCTAGCCAATGAGATCGCTCCAGCTTACAGACAGAAAGCCTCCATCATCGGAGGATGCTGGGTAGAGGGAAGGGAGCAGAGGCAGTGTGGCAAGACTAGTGTAATTTTAGTCTAAATAGTTTTTTTTTTTTTTTTTTTTTAAATAACGTTTTTATCGCTATCACTATATATACTATACATATTAAGTCTAACTTTCATAGGGGTGAGAGATCCCCCTTTAAATTGTAAAAAAACAAGATTGATGGTGAGAAATTTGGGGTTGGACACCCCACTAGAACTCAAAGGGTTAATTTTCTGAAAAATGGCTAGGGCATCTCAAAGGTAGTGTTACACACACACACACACACACACACACACACACACACACACACACACACACACACACACACACACACACACACACACACACACACACACACACACACACACACACACGGGCTGAATTTCTACTCGCCATGGCTACATTTTCAATCGCTAGTGGCGAGTGGAAATTTTGAGCCCTGAGATCGATAGATAGATATATCTCAAGCTAAACTGTCTTAGGGTAACAGGTACACTTTAAAACCTGTGAGAGAGGGTGAAGGTGAGAGAACGAGCAGGAAAGGGAATGACAGGGGAAGCGCACACGGAAGGGGGGAGAAGGATGGGAGGAATTTGAGAGAAAATGACAACAGTTCAATTATTTAAGATAAAGGGAGGAAGAGAGTAATGGAAGCATGGGAGGAGGCCATATGGGGGGGAATGTAACAGTTCCTCCCATACTGTATTTAAACAATTTGAACCACATTTGTGCTTCTGTCCTTGTCTTGGACACATTACTCACCTATTGAAAACTTTCTGGTGTTTACAGTAACCTGGCAATTTAGGATATTTGCTAATCAAGTGATTTAAAGGAATAATAATACTTGTTTTACATAAGATTTAATATTGTAGTTATTAAATAAATAAAGCAAAGCTTCTGGCTTTTTGCTATAACTATTATAGTTTTAGTGTAATCTGGACTGAAAGTTTACCACCTCCTGCCCCTTTTAGCTAAGTCAGCACTCTAGCTAACAAACTTGGATTCTAGTTTGTGGATTGGATGGCTTGTCTGGAGAGCCGAAATAGCATCGCATACAAAGCAAATCTTTGTGACAACGGTCTACTGCCTCAAACCAAGGACCAATTTATAGACCGTTGTCATGAAGAGTTGCTTTGTATCTAATGCTATTTCGGCTCTCCAGACGAGCCGTCCGGTCCGCAGACCAGAATCCAAGTTTGTCAGCCAGAGTGCTGAGGTAGCTAAAAGGGGAGTGAGGGGGAAAACTTTCAATTCAGATTACACTAAAACTATAAAAGTTATAGCAAAAAGACAAATACTTTGCTTTATTTATTTAATAACCACAATATTAAACCTTATGTAAAACAAGTATTACTATCCATTTAAAACATTTACTTTGAAAGGCAACTAATATTGATTTTCTGAACTATATATATTGATGACCTACTTGATTTACTTCCAAAGTAGAAACTGGCAGCCTAAAAGAAAACGTTAGGATGATGTATTATGAAGTAATTCCTCCCGCAGCCTCCTAGATGAATTGGATGATTTCTTTTTAGCTTATCACTGACAGACTTTCCATAGTAAGTGATGATAATAACACCACATGGAGACCACAGTAGGAAATTGCAGTTTATTAATAAAAAAAAAAAGCTGTATTAACTTTTGAATTAAAAAATTAAGAGTATTAACATTTAAAAATAATTATGGTTCTTTAAATTTTAGCATTCTTGTTAAATACATACCCTAGGCCGGGTTGGGGGACAACACAGACCTTGGTCCTCAAGAGCTTACAAACAGTCCTTGGTGTTTTCTCCTCTACCTCTTATGCTGGTAGGCCATTCCATAAAATTGCCACCTTATGTCCTTAACAAAAATAAGAGAATTATTCAGAGTTGTCTGAACTAGCCTGCCCAGTCCATTTGTGCAGCCCATTGGCCCAAATTTTGTCTGTTTCTATTACCAAGATCCATACCTCCCAAGTGTCCCTCTTTGAGACCGAAATCCCTCTGTCCCTCTTTTCTACACTTTTGTCCCTCTTTTCTACGCTTTTGTCCCTCTTTTCTACGCTTTTGTCCCTCTTTTTAGGAGAAAAGAATGTGTAGTGTGTATTACATTGCTCCACAGCAGTATAACCCACAGAAATGTGTTGTTACTCTTCAGTATGAGTGTTTATAAATTAATCTGTGTAAATAAAATTATTTAATCTTGCTCTAAATCATTTATCAGTTACACAAAGAGGTGCCAGTAGTTCAAGAAATAACCTAAAAATTCTTGGTAATGCCACGCCCCCAGAAACAACACCCAAAACAGAAGTGCCCCTCTTTGGCCATTTGAAATGTTGGGAGGTGTGAAGATCAGGGTTTGTCTTGACCTCAAGCTGGCTGCTCTGTTCAAATGCCATTTTTTCAAAATAAATTGGAGTAGTTCTGTGGAAGAGCTATAGCACCATAGACCACGTATAACATTTCCTAAAACTACCACTGATTTAAAAGGAACGTTTAACATCTTGAATGGTATAGAATGTATATGGTGCATAATACTATGTGCACTATTTTACAGCTGACAAGGGGAGTGATTTTCCTTACATCCCTCTATTCCTGCTGTTTCCTGGACAATCAAGTACATAATCTGGAACAGGAAGTGAGACGTGCAAAGGCAAGTTGCTTTTGCTAGCCTTCTAAAAACGTCATGGAATTTCAAATACCCTTTTAAAGGAGCAGTAAATTTTTTTTTTAGGAAAAAATATATATTGTAGGGCTTTTCCTGTTGAGTAACATAAGGGTACTTACACTGTTGAGAGATGCATATTTCCAGTTATTACAGTTTAAACCAGTGTGTTTTTTTCCCCTTAGCAGTGCCCTCTAGTGGCCAAATTCCAATTAGTTATTCTGTTACATTCTAATGGAGAGGAAAGTCAGTGGCATACAATTCTCCATAGAATGTAAAGAAACTGCTGAGTCACTTCCAGTCAGTTAGAACCATCAAGAAGTATGCACACAATAAATTCACTTCCTGATTATCTGAACGGTTATACATTTTGAATAAAACAGCAGTGAGAGTGCTCTTGCTTTACTCGTCAGGAAAAACTATATAGGATATAGATTTGCATAAAAAAAAGTACTGCCCCTTTAAATCTATGATGTTATGGAAACTTTTAATTATACTTCTGTAAATATTTCAGCATGCTTTTTCACAATGTATTATAGTTGGTCTACCTTTAACCCTTTGAGTGCCAGAAGGTTACGCAGCTGTACCCACTGGCACTTGGTTGCTACTGCAGAGGTAGGCATTCTTCAGACTTCCAGCTGTTGGACTACAACTCCTTTCATCCCCATTCAGCCATTGATGCTTTGCATGCTGGGGGGGGGGGTATCCAGTGCCTTGCTTCACAATGTGTTCAACAACCATCTGGCACTCGTGAAAATAAAGACCGCTATAACTGAATGGCTAGATGTAGTAATGTTATTATTTATAGTTGTTTTCATTATGGTCTTTTTTGGAATATGTCTTTTGTAGAATTTGTAGAGAATTTTTTTAGTTCAGGGATAAAGCGGGTACTTCTACTGGTAACTTGTTTATTCTTCATCCAAAAAGTTCATACAGAAGGTATATTCCACAATAGAAAACCTTATGTTTTTCCTTTTTCATGAGTGCATCTTTACATTTTAGAAGATTTCTTTTATTTTTGTTCATTTCTCTCTCTTTCAGAGGAAGTGTTTAAATTTATATTTAATAATATTTTGGTGTAAACACAAATATACATATAAAAGTACTCTTTTATCCTGTAGATATTTATAGACGTTTTCAATGACTTCTAATTGTTATTTAGATCACCTCAGGATGGCTCTTCAATATCACATATTTTGTGGGTTCTTAATCGGACATAATAACAATCTATTTCATAACCTTTATTATAACTCGTTCAATGTAACTCATCAATATTAATGGTTGCATGCTGAAATGCCATCTATTTAAAGGGATAGTAATACTTCATTTTATCTTTATTTTATTTTGTAGGCATTAAAAAAAACATGAAGAACGATACAAGTCTTACCTCTCAAACCTTTATGGTTTGAGAGATATTCACAAGCAAAGTTTCCTCTCCTGCCCCTTTTACCTAGTGTAAGCCACCTCTTCTCAGATGTGGAATCTGGTTGTAAGACCAGACAGATAACAGAAGGGGACAATCTTCTTCCTATGAAAACAATGAAAGCCCTGCCCCCCTTGACAAGTTTTTCAGGTTTTTCCCTTCTCTTTATTGAAGATTGTCCCTCTCTGCAGTCTACCTGGGCACCTCCCTTGTGATCTGGCTGAACAGTGTTACATCAGTAAAAGGGGCGGGAGGGAGATACTTTGTTATTGAATTACTCTTGAACTACAACTGTGACAGAAATGAAATAACACTCTCCAAAGTCCAAATACTATGATGATTAATTAGAGCTGTTTTATTATTAAACATTACTATCCCTTTAATAACCATCAAACACCAATTTATTCCCCCCCCCGAGCACAGTCTTACAGAATTCTTGAGTCCTGCAAAGCAGCAGCAAGGTCATTCTTAGTTTTACTTTTTTTTTTTTTTTAATTATTATTTTCGTATTAGATACACGGGCCACAGTGACACCCAGCAACGGCTGTGGTGCAGTCATGCACAGTAGATGCTGCCCATGCCGTGGCTAATACGGAACGGGGAGCTCCGAATTCAGATGGTAGTCCTCTCTGTGCACTTTCATGGGACCAAGAGGGCAGTCTCTATCGAACATGACTGCAGCACGCGCAGCAGTCTCTACTGCACATGACTGCTTCTGACAAACATCCTTGTATAATATAGGATGGGGCTGTATAGTCCTCCATTAGGCAGGTTACCATTACTGGGCTTCCGTGGCGGTGGATTGCCCAGTTCACAGGTGCTCCTATGGGCGTTTTGTCCTGTGGAGGGGGGCTTCATTAAAAGTCTTCCCTCATGTCTGGGTCTCTTGAGATTCTGCCCTCTCCTATGGTGATAACCTGAAGCAGAGGATTGGTAAAAAACCCTTCGAGTGCCTTGGACCTTTTTCTGTCCAAGTTTCTGTTGCCTTTTCCTAAAGAGGCTGATGTGAGCATGGTTGTACTCTTTCACTCTTTATGGGTTTCTTTATTATTTTCTAGAGGACATTGGAGTGAGGATTGTTGCTATATCCGCGTTTTTTTTTTTAAATCTAGTTAACCCTTGCTGTGTTATTTTGGGCTTTTTTGAGTATTGAGTGCTTTGGGATTCTAGTTTTCGCACCCGCACTACTTAGTTTTTATACACCCCATGGGGTTCCTTGGGGGCTTTGAGTTGTTTGCTAGACAGTAGTATATAGCTTTATTTTAGTCTGGCAGCCCTTTTAAGAACTAGAGATTGCCTGCGGTTGTCTTCTCTCCATTGACTTCTATGGGGAAACTTCTTTGGGACATATCTCTGCAACAAAATAAAATCCCTCAGCACTCTGTGCTCTTTGGCTGGATTTGTAGGTGTTGCTTGGCAAAGAGCAGCAGAGAACACTACAGTGCCCAGAATTCCCATTTCCCAGGCTTTCTTCCGATTTGCTGTCACTTTTCTGGTGGCCATCTTACTTCTCTTGCTTATCTTAACAAAGGCCGAATCTCTTTGCTTTATTTCTGGGTATTTAGAGATTCTCTCTTTCTGGGGACATTTTCTAGTTTTTACTAGGCTCTGGACATTTTCTCAGAAACATGTTTGACACTAAGGGGCATATGAGGAAACCCAAGGCAAAAGTTTTAGGAGCTTCCCTTATCCCCTCATTCACTGTTCCGCCTAGCATTCAGGGCTTTGCTAAGCTATACCCTTTTATGGCTGAGGCTCTGGCACAGTGGGCTTCTCCTTGTATTGTTGACCCCTCAATCTCGCACTTAGTGAGGAATATTGCCCTTCCCATGGTGGACGCTGCGGGGCTTAAGGTTCAGGCTCACAAGAGGATTGATTCGCTACTTAAGGGTGTTTGGGGTGAACAACTATCGAATGCTATGTGTATTGATGTTGCTAAAGAGGACTCCTTGGTTTTGATTGCCAGTATCATGGAAGCAAACATATATGTGAAGGAGGCCTTGTTTGATGAAGCCAGGTTCTCTGCTTTTTTTGTTACCACAGGGCGCCTCTTGTGGCTTTAAGATTTGGCCTGCATACCAGTCCTCTGAGTCACCGGCATCCTTGCCTTATCAGGGCAAGGATCTTTTTGGGCCTGACCTGACACCGATCATTAGTTACGCTACTGGTGGTAAGAGAACGTTGTTGCTTTAACTTTCCATCAAATGTTCCTTTTGGGCATGGAAGGCACATGGTTTTATCCTAAGGGGGAACTGGGGGCTCAAATCCCTCAGATTTCTCACGTGTGAACCACTGCAAAGCCCAAACAGACCTGGCAGCTCAAAATATCAGCTGCACGGGCTAAATCTGGCAAACCAACCTCCTCATGAGTCACAGAATCCTAGTCTGTTGCTTGTAGGGGGCAGTCTCCTCTTTTTTTGAGAAGCCTGGGCATTGTCTGCTGGACCAGTGGGTTTTTGTGGGTGATATCAGAAGGGTATCACATAGATTTCAAATCCATTCCTCCATATCTCTTCTCCTCAAAGGTTCCAGGAAACCCAGACAGAGAGAAGTTGTTCCAAGAGGCCCTGGCAAATCTACGGGGGGGGGGGGGGGGGGGGAACAGTACTGTTGCCAGTCAATGTCCCAGAGCACTTTTCATATTTTATTCCAACCTTTTTGTGGTTCTCAAGAAGGACTGCGCCTGCTGCCCTGTTCTGGACCTCAAATGTTTCATCTGTACGTGGTTGCTGCACTCATCAAGATGGAATATTCAAGCTCTGTTATCACAGAGATGTGCCCAGGTGAGTATCTGGCTTCTCGGGATCTTCAGGACACTTATCTACATGTCCTAATCCACCCAGACAACCAACTATACCCGCTTTTTGCTTTAAGTTCCAGTTATTATCAGTTCATGTCTCTGCTGTCTGGCCTGGCTTCAGGGGCCCAGAACCTTCACAAAGATCATGGCATTTGGCTGCTTTTATATATTCCCAGGGCATTTCTATGACTCCAAGACTCCTTCTGGAGATCTTTTGGCTCACTGTATCCACATTCTGGTGCATCATGGCTGCATTGTCAATCTCAAGCAGTCAAAGAATTTAGTAGATCTGATGGCAACTAGAGCGAACAAGAAGGTTCCAATGTTTTATTCTTGCACAAGGACCTTCTGGCTTTTGAGACAGATGTGATGTCCATCCCATGAGGCGTCCATCTCTCCTGTGTGTTTCCCCTGACTTCTCTCATCCCCAAGGTGGTCTGGAAGATCAGAATGGACAGGATACTGGTCATTCTGATTGCACCTTACTGACCTGGGAGGGTGTGGTTTGTGGGCCTGGTTAGTCTGTCCATTTGGGAGCCACTTCTGCTGCCTCCCAGACTGAATCTGCTACTCCAGGGTTACCTGTGGTTCAAAGATATGGAGAGGCTGGCTTTGATGGCATGGCCCTTGAAACCACTATCCTGAAGGGGAAGGGATTCTCCTCTGATGTCATTTCCACCAAGACTCTGCCATGAAAGCTGGTGTTTTCCTAGGCATATCATAGGGTCTGGTCTATTTTTCACCGGTGGTGCATGGACAAGAATATGTCCCCACAGGTCTTTGACCCTCTCTTGGTGCTGTCTTTTCTCCAGAATGGAGTTAAAAAGGACCTCAGCTTGAGTTGCCTTATAGTTCAGATTTGTGATGTGCCCTGCCCTCCAGGAGGAGGGACTCAACCCCCATTGTACCTGTGTTCGACATGGACTAAAGAGAAAAGGATTTAACAGGTAAGAATTCTAAAATATTGTATTTTATATATGAATAAGTTAATTACCCCCTGAAAACAGGGGGTTTAATTTGGATCCATTGGCTCTATGAATCGGTGAACCTTTTTGATATTCCTTCAACACTTATTGAGTTGTATTACCATGATGGACCATTTAGCAGTATTCAATTAAATTTTAGAATAATTATGGCATTTGGTGTGACTGCACTTCTATGCAAGCCTTAACGGGATAGTAATACTTCGTTTTAACTTCATGTTTTTTTAATACCTACAAAATAAAATAAAGAATGATATAAGTCTTATCTCTCAAACCTTTATGGTTTAAGAGATATTCACAAGCAAAGCTTCCCCCTCCCGCCCCTTTTACCTAGTGTAAGCCACCTCTTCTCAGATGTGGAATGCAGTCCATAGACCAGCCAGATAACAGAAGGGGACACTCTTATTCCTATGAAAACAATGAAATCCCTGCCCCCCTTGACGAGCTTTTCAGGTTTTTCCCTTATCTTAATTGAAGATTGTCCCTCTCTGCAATCTACCTGGGCACCTCCCTTCTGCTCTGGCTGAACAGTGTTACATCAGTAAAAGGGGTGTGAGGGGGACACTTTGTCATTGAATTACTCTTGAACTACAACTCTGACAGAACTAAAATAACACTCTCCAAAGTCCAAATACTATGATGATTAATTAGAGATGCTTTTATTATGAAACATTACTATCCCTTTAAGATAGAGCAGTGTTTCAGCTGTGAAATGCATAAACATGCTAAACTGAAAGTTTTAGATGTATATATTTTTTTTTTTTACAAATAACATTTATCAAAGAAGAATTCATTATTCATTTTGCCACTCCTAAAGTCCACCGATCCCTGAATGTGAGTGTGTCAATTGATAGCATTCCCATTCTGGTAAAGTCCTAATTAGAGTGCATTACTTACCTCTGTATTTTATATTGTGTGGCAGTATGTTATACCTTTGGGCACCTGTTTTTAATTTTGTTTTATCGTGTTGGGCCACTGATGGAGAGCGAGTATTAGAGGTGCTGCCCTGTTGCCATTTTTTTGGACTAATACACTATACTTTAACTAAGGAACCCACACGTTTTGAGTATTGTATAATGCTTCAGCTGCTTCCTTTGTGAGTATCTGACCTAGATGTTATTTTGGTGGTGATTCTAAAGTGAAATCTGTGGAGCTACACAAGGAACATCCCCATTGTTTCTCTCTTCTTCTATTTTTCCAAAAGGAAAAAAGGCTCTCTGCTTAGAGAGACTTTCTGGATTTGTTTAATCATTGTGGTGCCTGCAGGACTTAATGAAATTGTATGTTTTAATGTCTACATGTATTGATGGTGCAGAACCAAATAAAAAAAAAAATACCAAAAACTGATGCACTCCATTTTCTTTTTGTGACTGTAGTCATCCCGTTTCCCATTTCTGGGATGAGGGCTCTTAGCAACCCTAGTCTGATACCCTCTGGTGGCTTGTGGGCCATTTTTTTTTTTTTTTCCAGTTTCGCTTTACTCTGGTCACTTTTCTGGTACTTTATTTCGCCCCCCATACGCACAATTTTTATTGAGATATATATATATATATATATATATATATATATATATATATAAATTTATTTATTTTTTTTCCCTGGGGTTTGCAATGCTCCAGCCCTCGTAGGTCAGTCGAGCCACTTGTAACCTCGCCTGCTAGGTTTGGGCACAGACAAACCCAGTGTCCCAGTGGTTCTGAAACTGACACAACTGCATTTGACATCTGTGCATCTTATGGGTTCATGTTGGTTTATATACTGTGCCTTGATGTGTTCTTGACAATTGTAACACTGCTTATTAACCTCACACAATGCCGCATGGTTGATTTAGTTTGGTTTGGTGTCCACCCCCATTTTTTAGTGACCTTTTTATTTTTAGCTAGTTTTGTTTCTATTTTTAATCTTTATATCATTTATTTAATTTTTTGTCTGTATACCTTTCTTTCTTATCGGATCCTGAGTGGATGTTTCATCCTATTGGGCCGTTTGGCTTTTCTTCTACTGTGCCAGTTCTTGGCATGATCCTTTTAATAAGCTCTCTTCAGCACGGTGGCTCAGTGGTTAGCACTGTTGCCTTGCAGCGCTGGGGTCCTGGGTTCGAATCCCACCAAGGACAACATCTGCAATGAGTTTGTATGTTCTCACTGTGTTTGCGTGGGTTTCCTCCGGGTACTCCGGTTTCCTCCCACACTCCAAAAAACATACTGATAGGTGAATTTAGATTGTGAGGCCCAATGGGGACAGGGACCAACATGACCAATATGAGTGTAAAGCGCTGCGTAATCTGTGCGCTATATAAATAAATATACAAATACAAAATACAAATGTGGTGTCTCACCTTGCCACAGTCACTAGCATTGTGTCTCAGACAGGGACTGCTTTGTTCTGCTCTGCCATGTGGTGGTTTTCATTGCAGGCATATTGTCTTTTTCTTTATTACCTTTTCTCCATTTTGCTCTGCTATGTGGCATCTTGCATAGTTTGGGCCATTCACCCTTATACGAGGCACTCAGAAGGTTAAATCTTACACATCCCCAGGATAAATGAAATGTGAATGTTCTGTTGGAGCAGCATACAGATACTTTAGATTTCTTTTTATCTCTGTTTATTTTATTATACGGTTTGACGGCGGGTGGTCTTTACACTTTTTTGTTGCTTCTTTCTGATGAATATGCATTTCAGGGGATGTGATTGATTTACAATATTGCACTGAAGTGTTTGGCGTGACTTCCAAATTAGATACTTGTGGGGGTGACTGGTCAGTATTTGTCCTGATTTAAAATGTTTTCCATCACATTGAAACATTGACATAAGAATAAATTTAGACCTGCAGGTGCTTGCAGTTTTCTAATATTTTCATATCTCTATCTCTCGCATTTATTTTTATATATAAATCCCAATGTATAGTTGCATGCACGAGGCAGGGTATAACACTTGTGCAATTGGTTCATGTACCAGTGGATATAAGATTATTCAGTAGGTTAATCATCACTTAAAATGATAATAGGCCCCCTTTCTTTTCAGGTCATATTTGTTTCCCATTAAGTCAGATGGGTTAGCTCCAAAGTATATCTTTTAGCAGTGTGTTTGAAACCGCATCCAAGGTGTTAATATGAATCTAATATTGATTCTATTTGAATGCTAGATGGCAACAGTAAATAAGGGCTTTTGTGATTAAAAAAAAATGGAGTCCGTTTGCACTATATGGGGGACATAAACATTCCTCAAGTTCCCTTTGATGTAATTGGGGCATTTAAGTACAGATGGGGATAGAAGATTAGTTATAAAGACTGGCCAAACTTGGTTGGTTTACATTGGAGAAAGTCTAAGGGGTGTTATGATTACTAGTTACAACTATTTTAAAGGTCAATACAATGCACTCTGTGGGGAACTCTACTCAAAGAGCTGAGCAAAAACGAAGTGTGAATCCTTTAATATTTGAGGAAAAACGCTTTTAACTTACACAAAGGCAGGGTTTTTTATACTAAGGGCAGTAAAGACATGGGCTTCCTTGTTTCATGTTTATAGGCCTGCAGGTTGTTTAAAATTCTGATTTGGGCATTATACTATACTCTAGGGGTGACAAGACGTATGAGGGAGAGGAGAGAGCCACTTATGAACCATTAATGCATGGGTGCCCAAAGTGTTTTTGTTTTTACTTTTTTCTGTCCTTAAACACTGAATGGAAAATAAAAAGATGAATGGAGGGTTGGAAGCCAACTAATGTAAAGGCATTAAAATAAAGTATGGTTGCTTTACTGTTGTTTCCAACCCACTTGATATCACTTTGTCTTGCAGTTTTCTACATAAATGTGCATTAACTAAAGTGTATCGTGTTTTGTGTTGGCCATATTTAATTCAGTTTGCTTGGACAACCTGACTGTCAGTGCTGCAAGAGTTGTGTAACTATTTTCCCCTACCTTTTCATATATGTACATAAGAGATGCTATAGTCTTTGGAGAAAGCCAGGCTAGTTACTGATGCATAAAATAGCTATTTCATTCTGGACATCTGATACTCCTATTCTTCTTTATAGAAAGAAAGAGAACATGTTGCTTGTTTTTGTCTCATTGTTTCCTCATTTCCTTACGCTAAACAAGCAGGCTAAACATTACACTGTATTGTTGATATTCCCTTCTTCCTCATTTCATGGTGACATTATCAATGTATTCTTAGTTACCTAGGCTGATGTAGTAAAGAACTGCAGCAATTATGTGGCAAAACAAGTTCACTATAGTGGACAATAAAAAATCCACTGAGCTCCCATTTAAATTCAATGGAAATTTTAACCAGGAGTTGACAAATATGTAATTAAATTTAGAAGCAAACCAAAACAATTTAGAAGCCAGTAAAAGTAGGTGCATGTAAACAGATGTTTGTGGAAAACACCAAAAACATAGGAAACCAGCAGCGAAACTTTAGGATCCCTGGCTCCGGGGTAGTGGGATTTTTCCACCCCAGCTTTTAATACGTCAAATGCTAGAAAGGTCTGCAGTGCAAAACCAACATATTGCATAGATTAAAGCTGCTGTTGTAGAGAAAATTAACGTAGGAACGCTTAATTCATAATCCCACGTACACATTAAAGAAATTCAATATTTCCATGAGAAAACGCAGTGCAAATAAAACAATAAAAGTGCTTAAGCATTAAACTACATCACAAATACGGTCCGTCCAAAGAGCAAAAAATACTACTCTGTCAAAAATAACACCACATCAATGGAATGAATGTGAGAGTAGGGGTTCAAAATACTACCCTCCTACTGAATTTCCAAAGCATATCGCCACTCTTATGGCTTACAGGGGCTTTTATTCTATGTAAACAGGATTGTGTCGCCTGTTTATAAACAAGTTTTGTTTGGGACTTTTCAGTAGTGACTGTATGATTGTTCCGGTAGTATACAGGAATAGGAAAACCAAAGATTTAATTTGGTTGGTATAACTTGAAATATCATGTACTTACAGTTAGTATATGTAAACATTTAATACTTCATATGATACATCCTTAACTATAATCCTAAACTTTAACACATGTAAACTGTCCTGTTCAGAGCATATTTGTTAAATGTGCTGATAGATAAGTTGAAGTTGGTCAAGTAATTGTGATTAGTGCACTTAGATTGAGAAACGCTGTTCCTTATCTATGCCAGTTAACAGACGATTGTGAACAATCATTGGAAGACCTGAAGCCTTGTAAAAGGAAGGAATGGCTGTTCTCTCTCAGCATCTGTAAGACTGGATTTAAAGGGATGGTAATACTTAAGTATTACTAATCCCTATAGTAAAGTACTACTTAAAAAAACGTATTGCCCCCAGTGTCATCTCTCAAACCTTTATGGTTTGAGAGATGATCGCTTCTAAAGTTGCCCTCTCCCTCCCCCTTCCCTGTAGACAGCATTCTAGCTGACTCAGGGAAATCCAGTCAGAGATCATCAGACGGCTCTGCAGCAGAGCCGCAATCGCGTTAATTAAAAAAAAAAAAAAACTTTCACTAAAACGGTCTTCTACGTGTGTTTGCAAGCCAAAATGCTGACTATGGGGAAGGGGGAGGGAGAGGGCAACTTTAGAAGCGTTCATCTCTCAAACCATAAAGGTTTGAGAGATGTCACTGGGGGCAATACGTTTTTTTTTTAAGTAGTACTTTGCTATAGGGGTTAGTAATACTTAAGTATTACTATCCCATTAAAAAAACATGAATAATGATATGTCTTATCTCTCAGACTTTTATGATTTAAGAGATATTCACAAGCAAAGTGTCCCCCTCCCGCCCCTTTTACTGATGTAACACTTTTCAGCCAGGGCAGAAGGGAGCTGCCCAGGTAGACTGCAGAGAGGGACAATCTTCAATTAAGATAAGGGAAAAACCTGAAAAGCTTGTCAAGGGGGGCAGGGATTTCATTGTTTTCATAGGAATAAGAGTGTCCCCTTCTGTTATCTGTCCAGTCTATGGACTGGATTCCACATCTGAGAAGAGATTGTTTACAGTAGGTAAAAGGGGCGGGAGGGGAAACTTTGCTTGTGAATATCTCATAAACCATAGAGGTTGGAGAGATAAGACTTATATCATTCATGTTTTTTTAATGCCTACAAAATAAAATAAAGTTAAAACGAAGTATTACTATCCCTTTAAGGCTTTTGTAAATTAAAAAGATAATATTTATAGATGTTTAGGTGTTTTGTCTTTTATTATTTTTTTATCCCCAATTTGGGGCTGTATGCACTCCATTAAATAGGGTTTCTTTTCTGGAGTGTTACTTTTTTTTTGTTTCACTTCCAGTACAGATAATTCTATATCATGTCAAGACATAACAGGTAACTTCCAAAATAAGCTGAACATGAGATCGTTGCTATAGTAATATTTTAAATTTCTGTCTGATTTGTATTCAACATCATATCCCTGCTTGCTCTAACCCAGAAGTGCTATCTTCTGTCGTCAAAGGAAAAATCTTCTTGCTCCAATTTAGAGAGTTTACTGCTTCAACACCATACATACAAGCAAGTCTTCTCTTTTATGCACTTGTTGTTGAAGTGACACCAATGTAAGGAATAAATCATCCTTCATTTGGTGGAGATCATGTAATGGATAAAGGTAGAAACAATACCTAAGAATTTGGCCCTTTGCCCTATGATTTGGGTCAAAACCTTAACCCAATCCCTGGGAATTTCCAAGTTTGGTCATGGTCACTTGTGCTGTGTTGAACCCTTGTGCCACTGCTTAGCCACTTGGCACCATCTCTTTGGCTTACCTTTAATAAACCTGCATTTCCAAAGGCAGAGACTGTATTGCTGATTTTGTTCTCGCATGGCATTGCATTCCAGTGTTCTGAGTGTGTTTGTGACCCTTTGTTCAGTAGTGAGCATTTTGTTCCCGTCTGATGTTGGTTTCCGTGCTTCTTTTTCTGCAGGCTGAGGTGTCGGGATTAGCTAATGTGCACTGCTGGAGGGGATTGTGTCTGGTACATCATCTCCGAGAAGGAATGTAGGAAGCAGGAAAGGTATGTATGCAGGGATTAGAAGTCTATTTGTATACTTCTCTATACATTTTATATATGTACTAGTTGAACAGCCCGTTACACGGGCCACAGTGCCTCAGGCAGCCGGTCGCGGGGCAGTCACAAGCAGTGGAGACTGCCCGCGCCTCGGCTGATACAGAGCTGGACGCTCCTTCAGAGCGCCCAGCTCTGTATCAGCGGCGGCGCGGGCAGTCTCCACTGCTTGTGAGTGCCGCACGCGCAGCAGTGTCTACTGCGCATGTCGGGCGTTACACACAACTTGGCGAATTATTATATAGGATATATATATGTATGTGTGTGTATGTGTGTGTATGTGTGTGTATGTGTGTGTATGTGTGTGTGTGTGTGTATGTATGTATGTGTGTATGTGTGTATGTGTGTATGTATGTATGTATGTATGTATGTATGTATATATAATATAAAATACACACACCAGTGCTGTTTTTGAGTATATCTGCCAGCCAAAACGGTATTGGGGGAAAAAAAAAATCTACAAAAGTGCGCATACTTTGTGCTAATCACTGTTCAGTTTTTATCAGGTCAATGAAAAACCTCAGGCGGGCCGAACCTTGGGCTCAAGTATGCCAAATTTGGCCCATGGACCTAATGTTGAACGCCCATGTTCTTGTTAATAAAAGGAAACACTGAGAAACCTCAGCACTGGTGTATCTGCCAGCTTAGATGTACTAAGTGAAACTGGCATAATTCTGAGGTATACCATAATTCAAAATTGTGAAGTGCCAAGAGTCACAAATAGATAGATATGTTGTTGATAAATAGCACATGCCCAAAGTCTATGGGATTTAATTTTATTTCTGTGAAAAAATCAAAAATGCTTATTTGTAAACCTTGTTGAAGTAACCGTAAATGAAGTGCTATATCATGAAAGAGCTGAAAAGCTATGTATATCACCTAGAACAATTACATAGAATTAACCCACAGGCAGTCGCCAATAACCTTAAAATCCACAATATTTCCCCATGACCATTTTCATATAAAACATGGTGTTGTACTCCTTTATATATAAACTGCTGATAATCTGCACTTAAAGCATAAAACATAAAATAGGGGTCTACAGTTTTAGTATTCAAACACATACGTCTCATTTCACTGATCATATAAAGTGAAACATGCAGTGATAAGCAGCCACTCCACTGGCTTTACTTCTAAAACTTAACACAGTTATTAGTGACTGCTTGTTTGATTTTAATTTACTCTTTCAGCCTTTAAAAGGTAAAAAGTTGCTATACACCGTGTCGGCTAATTACATTTTATTGTTCTATGTGAAATATAGTTGTGAGTAAAAATCTTTTCCGTTATACCACAATATAACACTTCATTTTCTGTTAAACCGGAACTTTCATCTTATATAAAGTCGTCCTGCAATAATTAAGTACATAGCGACTAGCTTTATAAGTCTCAAAAGTAGTAGTAGTAATTCTTAAAGGGATAGTAATACTTCAAAATTACTATCCCCCATGTTGTAGCCCTTCAAAAACTGTGTAAAATGAGCTCAGTGGCATCTCTCAAACCTTTATGGTTTGAGAGATATCCGCTTTAAAACTTCCCCCATCCCTGACATCGGCATTCTGGCTGACAGCAGGGGAATTCGGTCCCAAGACCGGTGGAGGCTCTGCAGCAGAGCTGAGATCGCGGTAATAAAAAAGAAAACCTTAACTTAACCCCTTAAGGACCGGACATAATGGGACATTTCCGTCCCATAACGTCTGCATAGGGGCACGTTGACGGGCCGGTACACGTGACCTGTCACGTGTATCGGCGCGTCACTATGGGGCTTGAAATAGATCGCTCCGATCTTGGAGCGGTCTATTTCATGCCCCATTTTTACTTACAGCGCTCCCGGTAGAGCGCTGTAAGTAAAAAGTACGTGACGTACCAGGACCGTCAAGGGTCTTTCAAGCAAGTTTACCCTTGACGGTCCTGGTACGTCAAGGGTCCCTAAGGGGTTAAAAGGTCTTCTATGTGTGCTTGCAAACCAAGCACACGTAGACCTTTTTAGTGAAGGATTTATGTTTTTGATACTGTGATCTCTGCACTGCTGCAAAGCTGCCAGCTGATCACAGGAGAGGTTTCCCCAGCTGTAGGCTAGAATGCTGACTTCAGGGGAAAGGCAAAAAGAGGGGACTTTGAAAGTAGATATCTCTCAAACCATAAGGGTTTGAGAGATGCCGCTGGGCTCATTTTATGCAGTTTTTGAAGGGCTACAAGATGGGGGATAGTAATATTTAAGTATTACTATCCCTTTAATCTTAGGAGACTGGAAGTCAGGCACCAGCACAGTCATCTTGTCTGTGAGCCTTCGCTGTCAGTCCCGGTCTCCTCCAACGAGCATTGCCGTGTGCCGCAAGGTAACCGGAAGGGACTGACAGCGCAGGCGTGCAGACTGCACTAACCCGCCCGTCAGTCTCCCAAGATTAAGGATTACTTTACAATCGGCTACGTTTGAGAGGTAATAGACTTATTATAAATCTAGTCGCTATCTGCTTAATTATTGCAGGTCGACTTTATATAAGATGAAAGTTCCACTTTAAATTAAAAGTCTCCTTTATTGTTCACAATGAGCACTTTTGCACAGAAACATGTTAATCGCATAGCCTTTGGACACGTGCTATTTATCACCAACATGTATATGTATGATTTGTGGTGCCTCCTAGTTTTGATTTTTTGTTTTCTTATTTTTTGGATATGTAGTGGTCACATAATGTAGGCCAGCTTGACACATTTTGTTGTTTAAAAATCTGTTTAGAGAATCACTTTGTAGTATATAAATGTTTGCTTAAATCTGGGCAAACCAACTCAACCACTTGAGACAACTAAAAATTCTTATTGACTTAAATGTGCTTTTAACACCATGAATGCTATAAAGGTCTCCGTTTTATTACAAAACAATTCTTTAAAGACCCCTCAAGCATTCGGGGGGGTTAAAATCTTGATTAAAATCAAAGGGAATTTGTTTTCTCCTATGCTTGTTAGTTTGTCCCATAATTGCCTCATTTCTTAGTCCATCATTCATATTGTCAGAATCATTTATTTATCTGTTTCTTCTCAATGCGGGGGTCCTAAAGAACAGATTAACAAAACTAACAGCAAATCTGGGGTAAGCCAACTGCACCATAAATGTGAAATAAAGATTACCATTGATTTATATGGAATTTTTAACTTTGTGTTCAAAGTGTTAAAAACCCTTTTTTAAACTGATGGCGATTTGTATTTCTCAACCATAATTCAGTTTCCTTTGCTAGGCCCTATGCCATTTTAGTAGTGTGTGTGTGTGTGTGTGTGTGTGTGTGTGTGTGTATATACACAATCTATGTACATGCCATATAATGTGTGTGTGTATATACACAATCTATGTACATGCCATATAATGTGTGTGTGTGTGTGTGTATATATAATATATAATAATAATTTTGTTGATTTCCTTACTTGAACACAAGTAAGTTAAAGGGAAACTTTGCCCTAGGGATAAGTGCCTCTTAACCCCTTAACATCCATTGACATGTCAGGACTGTCGCTGCTGTTTTTCCCTTAATGATCAGTGATGGTCCTGGCACGTCATGTATTTTTTACTCGCATCGCTCCTGCGGGAGTGCTGTGAGTAGTACCTGGGACTGAAATTGACCTCTCCAAAACTGGAGCGATCACTATCCATTCCCCGTCTGGCATGCAGGCACAAGTGATCAGTCACGTATGCCGGTACGTCAAACTTTGCTATCTGGTCCTTAAAGGACTACACACCCTGGGACCGTTGGTCCTTAAGGGGTAAATTTTCTTTATAGATTAATTTATCTGGTTTGGTGTTCTTCACACGTCAATCAGTTAAATCATTTGTAACTTCAGTTTCCTGTATGTAGTGGTCTCTATTAAAGTTTGCCTGTAGATCATGCCACCTCACAACTGTGGAATTCAAAAAAAACCTGAAAGTCTCCTAAAATGTAATTTGGGTTCAACAGATTGTAAACTGAAGATGCAAGCAGTAGACTACAACAGAGGTCAAAGGCAAATAAAAAATATGGCTACACTGGACTGCTCTGAATATAGGTAAACATATCTAGGTAATTGCTTATGTTAATCGCTTGAGGGACCTGAGGGGTGTGTGTTCATTGCCTTGCTTCACAATGTGCTACACGCCTTCTGGTTCTCAAGGGGTTAAACAGAGTTGAACGTTCCTAGCATAACATTTCCCTTTAATCAGAATTACTTGGCCTCTCACCTGTTCTCAAATAGGAAAAATCCTAAAATCCTGACCCATTAGTGGCCCCTGAGGGCTAGGATTGAGAATAATTTGCATAATGGGACATTAGGGTACAAGAGTTGATGTGTGGTAAATTGAGTTGAGGGAGAAGTGGTTGAATAAAATTGTAAAAAACATCCTACCTTTTCTGAACTGTTCTGTACATTTGAAAAAGCAAAGCAATATTTTTGGTTCCGGAGCCCTGAGAGCCAACATTTTAAGTATACGCATTCATCCAGTGCTGGGCCACTGTAAGTCTGTAATGGGGTGATACAGTAAGGATTTTAAGTATTAGATAAAATATAAGTACTGTCCAATATCTGCTGCAGATCTTTTGATTTAAAGGGGATGTTTACCCCTTCACAACTTTGACTAAATAATTTCAGTACCAATAATAACCAATGGAAAGGGTGTTTTTAAAAAAAAAAAAAAAAAATCTGGCCGTTAGAATTTCTTCAAAGTTTAAATGTACCTCTGTTCCTACTTCCAGCAGACAGTGCTGACCGGATCTGTGCCGTAGTCTCCGCTTCTCTCCAGCCTCCTCCGATGACGGAGGCTGTCTGTCTCTAAGCTGGGGGACTTTCATTGGTAGAGATCGATTTCTGGCCAATTAAAGTGCTCCAGCTTAGAGACAGACAGCCTCCATCACTGAAGGAGGCTGGATAGAAGCTTGAGACTACGGTACAGATCCAGTCAGCACTGTCTGCTGGAAGTAGGAACAGAGGTACATTTAAACTTGGAATTTCTTCAAACGGGCAGATTTTTTTTTTTTTTTTTTTTTTTTAAACACCCTTTCCATTAGTTATTATTGGTACTGAAATTGTGAAGGGGTAAACATCCCCTTTAAAATGTAACTGGCTCTGTAGCCCAGGTTACTGGCTGTCATTACGTGCATATGATCATTTTGGTTTAGGGTGCATTTCTCTTTACTATGGTAGGAAGATTGAGGATGAAAGAGAGCATTTTTGGTTGTTCAGTAAGCATAAAAAGTTCAATTCTGGCTTAAACCACCTTCGCCATAGAAGAGAAGAAAACCTTTTGATTGATTTGATTTAAATTACCCTTTTAAGATGACATAATTACCTAAAACAACTAGCTTTTAAAATCACTTGTATGCTATACTTGCCTTTCTATATTTAGTAACTAGATTGCTATTTAGATTAATTAAGGCATGCCATGCAAGTATTTTGTTTTAGCCGTACATTGCCTGTCCCACTTACTGACACTTACAGCCATTTCAGATCTATGGGAGGCGGGGGAGGTAATGTAGGGCTATAAAGGAAGTGCCTGCGTGACATGCCTTAATTAACTTAAAGGACCGTAAACACTAATATACTTCATTAACTGAAAACTGGCTTTGCTCCCCTGACTAACTCTAACATGTTCTGGTAGCCCAAACAGTGATGCATTTATAGGCCTAGTGCAGCAGATCATTAGTGGGCATACGAACAGAAGGATTTTGCTACATTTTGCCTATATATATTTTTTTTTGTTTTGTTTAAGAAAATTCACTATTCTTGAGACTCTGGTTTTGTATCCTCCTCATAGATTTCTATTCCCAAACTGAACATACTCAAATGATATTTATTCATAAATACAAATTTTTTACTTTTTTTAGCCCCTTGGATGCTAGTTATTTGCATTGTTTCTGTGACTTTAAGGGAATGGTCATAGCTTGTGGATGGGCAGTATAAACTTAGGGTGTGACAATATGCATGGGGGTGCATGCTTAGGATTAGCACTTACTGAGCACATGGTTGATCCCACACTGTTTGCTTATAGCTAGGGAGAGGGAAGATCTACTTCCTGCTTTGATTGGCAACCGGCTTTGTCTCAAGCCCCCATAGAACCAGTGGGCTTGCACAGAGCTTATATTCTGTGGACCATTTTATCTGGAGTCTGGGCCACATACCTTATGCTTTAGCCTAATATTTGTGTTTACAGTTCCTTTTTAATCTATAAATTGAAAAACCTCAAACTAGTTTTCTTTGTAAAAATGGTGAATAAAACTGGTGGTTTTTGAAAGCGCTTTCAAAATCGCCTAATTACCGAAGTTGTTTTTAGGTTATAGCATCCTTTTTAACGATTGGACCATGAAGCAGTGCATTGGAGAACTCTCTAGCATTCAGGGGTTAACAGTCCAATTTGAATATTGATGAAGTTGGTAAAGGTTTTTGTTTGATGCAGTGTGCTTGGTTTTTTCCACTATGGCACCTCTATATATTGATGAATACAGCTCCATGTTTTTGAAGTTGATAAAGTAGGAAACAAGCCAATATATGTATAATAAAGTTTTATATATATAATACAAATTACAAAAAAAAAAAATCTGGATGCATTTATAATTTATAACATTTTGTGTATTAACTTGGACGTGAAGGTATTTGCTGGGGAAAAGAATTCTCTTAGAAAGCCATTTCAGGTCATTGCAAGGAGCCATTTGATACTTTGTGAAAGACCTGGTTATACTTACTGTGAGTAATGCAGGCACATGGAATGTTACCATAAACAATCCATCTTTCTTCTTTAAAAAAAAAAAAAAAAAAAAAAAAAATCTGATAAATAACTTCATGTTCATTCCTGGTCTTATAGCATCTGTAGACAAAATGTCTTCCACAGGAACTGTATTAAAGCAACTGCCTATGTGAAATATACGATGGCTACAGCCTTCTTTGGCCTTACGCTCCAGGGGCCACATAAGGTCAACTATTTGTGTATCCGTTCTTCAGGGACTCCGAATACATTCAGAGGGGCTGTTTTGCAGGGGCTCTTTGATTATACTGAATCCTGAGGACCTGCTCTTCAGGGGCCGAATGACAGCTAATGCCAACAAAGGGTCTGCTCTCCAGAGGTCCTTTTGATGTCTACTTTATACTGCAGCACTGCTCTCCAAGGGTCCTGTGACAGCTACTAATTAGAGGGTGGCTAGAACACTGCTGCTACTTACTCTTCTCCTGCTCTCCAGGGGCCCTTTGACTTCTGCATACATAGGGCTTGCTTTCCATAGCCCCTGTTACCATGCTTGTATACTTTGAAGAGGACCGATCACCTTTCCAAGCTATCCCCTTTGTAGGAACTTTCATTTTGAGATAGTCTGCATAATTATTCCACCTACTTAGTATTTTTTTTTTTTTTCGGCCTACTGGTGGAAACTGTGAGGTCTTTTTTTATTTTCCCTCTCCTTTTCCCCCCTAGGAATCCTAGCTTTGGTAAATCTCCATGTTACATGTGTTCCATATTGAATGTGCGGGAAAATAGTATTTTTGTGTTCTTAACCGTAAATCCTTTTGCTTTAGTCCATAAGGAACACTGGTCTCCCACCTGGTGAAAAGACCTTCCTGGGTGCATTCCCAGCAGAGGAGTCCTTTTTGGATCTTCGTTTTGGGAGAGTTTATCTTCTTACACACTTATTTTCTTCACTCGTACCTTTTTTTGACACATCAGTTCTGGGAGATTTTAGGCATGTGGTTGAGATAAAGGAGGAAGTCTACACACCAAAGACTCTGTCTTTTTTATGTGCCCTGCCCTCCAGGTACCCCCATGGAATCTGTCTCCCATATAGACTAAAGAGAAAAGGATTTAAATGGTAAAAACACTAAAATTCTAATATATGTGTACATAAATACAATATATACTTGAAGCAGAACTTTCACCTACGCACAAGTTTGCTTTAATCCATTTATTATACCGATTGTAACTGTGCTGGGTTTTGTTGTGTGTTTTTTTTTTTTTTTTTTTTTTTTTTTAAAAAACACGATAGAAATCAAGTTTGAGGGTTTATCTTTTCCCTCTCAAGGTCTTCTCATTCTGATCGGCACAATTTTGCCGATGAGAATAAAGGAGAGATCCTCCTCCCTGCTGGTCTGTCAGTAAGCTGAAGTAATCTCATTGGCAGAGATCGATATCTAGCCAATGAGAGTACTCCGGCTTACTGACAGACCAGCGGGGAGGAGGATCTCCTGTATTCTCATCCGCAAGATGGTGCAGATCAGAATGAGGAGAAGATGGAAAAAGTTAACTCTCAAACTTCATTTCTATTGCGTTTTTTTTAAAAAAAAACAAACCCAGCACAGTTACAATCGGTATAATAAATGGATTATAGCAAACTTGTGCTTAGGCGAAAGTTACGCTTTAAAGATAGCAATGTTAGTCTAGTGGTGTAGATGCCAAATGGATGTTATGTAATAATACACTGGGCTAAAATTCAATTTTGGGGACTAGCTTTCGAGAGCTGTGCTCACTTTATAAAGTTAGAAGCATACCAAAGAGACAGAGAGAGCTATAAACATACCTGGGAACTTATTATCTTGAGCCCCCAGAGAGGGCTTCTGCACTGCTGACAAAAGTGTGTCAATGATGCGATTTGCATCATAAAGGGGTGGGACTTAACTGGGTGGTCAGGGTTTAAGCATATGTGTCATAAAGTGGGCAGAACAGGGTGGGAAGGATGGGAAGTTGGAGGAACAGGGTGGGATAGGAGAAGAAACTCTCCACTTCCGGAGGATTTGCCTCTGTCCACAGAGACCCAGTAATTCATTCTGAAAACCTGAGTAATAATATATACCATATAATAATGCACACTAACAATTTGGGAAGGAGGACACCAGCACGCAGTGTTGCAGCTCCTGACTATATATCAGCAGATAAAAATGTATTTTATACACTGGAAACACCTTGTTTGCTAGTATGTATGTACACAAAAGGGTTAAGTAAAAGGGACATTTAGGAAGTTTCATTTTGTATTGTATAGTGTATTTAGTTTGCCCCCAAATTACTACAACTTGCTTTTATACATAAGGCCCCCCCCCCAGGTTGGCAAAATTGTGCTTGTTTTACCATACACTGGTAACACAGAAATACATTCCCATCTGGAAACATACCCTTGAGGAATTGGTGTATAAGTCATATAATTAATTCTTTTGCATCAGATTTTTATTATTATTAATGTTTTATTATTAATCTTTATTTATATAGCGCCAACAAATTCTGCAGCGCTTTACAGTAGGGAGTAGACATACAGAGGTATTAAATAGTGCAATCAAATGTGGGGAACAGAAGGATCAGAGGACCCTGCTTGTGAGAGCTTAGTCTAGAGGAAGGTAGGTATGACACAGAAGGAGTAAGTGCTATTGGGTGTAAGTGCCTCCTGCCACCTGACCTGCCAGTCAGTGGGTGGGAGTGAGAAGTGCTGTTGAGTGCAGTGGTCAAGGCAAGGGGTGATTCTTAGTGATATTGTTTATGGAGGCAGTTGATAGGCTTCCCTGAAGAGGTGAGTTTTCAGGGAGTGTCTGAAGATCTGAAGGATAGGGGAGAGTCAGATTGGGCAGGAGAGGGAATTCCAGAGCTGAGGTGCAGCACAAGTCCTGTAGGCGGGAGTGGGAGGATGTGATAAGAGCTGTGGAGAGAAGAAGGTCGTGTGCAGAGCGAAGATGGCAAGTGGGAGTGTATTTGGAGATGAGAAATGAAATATAGTGTGGTGCGGTGTTAGTGAGGGCTCTATAAGTAAGCACCAGAATTTTGAATTTAATTCTGTATGCTAATGGGAGCCAGCGTAGGGATTGACAGAGGTGTTTGGTGTCAGAGAATCAGTGAGTGAGGTAGATTAGTCTTGCAGCAGAGTTCATTATGGACTGTAGTGGGGTTAGTCGGGTGAGTGGAAGGCCAATTAGTAAAGAGTTACAGTAGTCAAGACGGGACATGATGAGTGTTTGGACTAGAATGTTGATAGTGTCATGTGTGAGAAAGGGTCGGATTCTAGAGATGTTGTGGAGGCGGCATGATTTGGAGAGTGACTGGATGTGAGAAATGAAGGATAGGGCAGAATCAAATGTGATCCCCAGATGTAGTCTTTTCTGCTTAAAGGGATAGTAATACTTCTATTAAAGTGCTGCTACGAGTCTTCTTTATAATTTTTTAACTGGTAACGCTAGTTCAAGAGCAATTCAAGGGAAAGGACCCCCTTCTCACCCCTTTTGGCCACCTCCCATCAAATTTGGAATCGGGTCGTGAGACCGGATGGATTTAGCGAAGGACAGTCTTCATTATGTAAGTATAATGATGGAGGAGGACAGAATTTTCTTTATGCTTACTGAAGAATGTCCCTCGCCACGCTCCATCTGGACCAGACTCAGAGGCTGAGTGACGCAGGGAAAGGGGCGGGAGGGGGATCCTTTCTTCTTGAAGAGCACTTGAACTACAACCTGTAAGGAATTAAATATAACACTACTCGGAGCTGCACTTCAATACAAACATTACTATCTCTTTAAAATGTCACCTCCATTCCACCCATTTAATTCACACAATAAAAGTACTGCTGAAAACTGTTCTGTGTACAGTATGTATGCCAGCCAGTTCTTCTATCGAATAAAGATTAGAAGTATAAAGATCTGTGACGTTTTCAATGTATAATCTACTACTGATTTAACCCTTTCAGTGCCAGAATGGTACCCAATTCATTGCAGAGCAACGCGTTGCGTACCCCTCTGGCTCTGAAAATGTTAAATTTATTAACATATAGTATTTGATATTTGACATTTCATTGAATTTTCCTCTACTGTTTTACGGACAGCAAGGGCCAGGGTGATTAGAGCAGTCTCTTTTGACAATCAATACATGCTAAAAAGCTGCATGAATTCTTTATGAACATATAAAATATTAAAATTAAGTTCTTATGGAGTTATAGATCACTGATGGTGAATCATTAATTACAGCTTGCTAGACACTTTTTCTAATAAATGTCTCATATATAGTTTTAATATTTTTTGACTCAAAGTGGGAAATAATTGAGGTTTAAAGTCTAAATATGATTCATTGTTGGCCTAGCCAATTATTTTTGGTCTATAGAAATATCTCCTACTTTGGCACTGCTGTTCACCTACAGTATTTGATTACCGTGCATCTACTGCAGGGCTTAAAAGTTGAAGTCCTTTGCTACTAGCCAGACCTGAAAAGTTACTCGCCACTGCAAGCCATAACATAGCCACCAGGGCTGAATTTCTATTCGCCAGGGGTAAATTTTCACTCGCTATTGGCTAGTGGCGAGTGGAAATTTTGAGCCCTGTACTGTACAAAAGTTAAACATGCAGGTTACTAAACACTTTACAAAGCGTTAGATCTCTAGTACCCAAAGGATTGTGGTTACAAGTCACATTTTGTTCTAGTACCCTTAAGGGTCCCATAAGGGCAGAATTTAAGGATCGCTGTTCTTGAAGACAAGTTACAGTAATGGTTTGTTGTTGGCCTTCATGCTTTTTATGAACTGTATTTGGGGACCATTGTGTTAAGGTGGCAGCTCTTTCTATGGTGAGAACTCATGATCTATAGATAGTGACCTATTTAATAAGTTAGAACAGTAGTTCTTACACAGGCTTTCTTGGAATCTGGGGGTGCTTTTAAGAAGTCCAAGGGGATCCACAGAATAAATATAAGGAATGGCAGACCGTGCCATTTGTGGTTCTGTGGCTACCAGAGGGTGAGTAGAAGACTGTATCATTCCACACAATGTCAGCGATACATTGCTGAATATACAAAGTCCTCCTTCTTACCTTTAATGCTGTCCACACTGCTGCCCACCCCTTACATTGCTTCCCTCATAGCCTCTTATGTTCCCAGCTGCATACAACGGCCTTCTTATTACACAATCCACACCCTCTGGCCCATCTCGAACCTTTCACTTTCCAGTATGAAACTCCATATTTCTCTCCCTACATCGAGAACAATCCCCCTCTGTCTTAAAGTCTCCCCTGAAATCTTTTTTTCTGGAGCACTAGGACCATGCACTACCTTTAGGCAAACTTGGCACTTAAAACAGCACTTGACACCCTCATACCCTGTTGGCTGTCTCCTATTACCCATTTAGACTGTAAGTTTCTTGGGACAGGGACCCCTCTCTTATTGTTTCTATGACTGTGACACTTGTTTTATCCCCATTTTATTTATTGTAATATACTACTGTTGTAAGGCTCTGCGTGCACACTGTGTGGTGCAATATAAGTAAATATATTCATACAAAAATAGAGATATATATGAGAGAGTGTTTGTTTGTTTGTTTTTTTAGCATGACTACTTTTTTTTTTGTAACAGCTGAAAATACTGGTCCATATTTAGAGCTTACTGTGTGACCGGATTCTCACAGCATCCCATTATCTCAGGATAAACAAAAGTGACAAACCCGCAGAAAAAAACATGGCTACCTGTAGTGACTTTGCTGTATCAATGTAATTCCACTGAAAACCATACTACAAATGTGCGTTATCTCATTGTTGATGGAAAATTGCAACATGCTTCATCTCTACAAAATGCCCAACATTACACATTGAATCATAACTCCTGCTTTTCTCACTACTGCTGTGGCAGTGTCAATCATGTGAAAGGGGCTTAAGATTTATTTTTTAATAGGCACTGTAACATAGCTCTTTCTAAGAGGTTAACCATTTGAATGCCAAAGGGGGTACTCAACGCATTGCTTTGCAATACATCGTGTACCCCTCTGGCACTCAAAGGGTTAAGGGAGAAAATATGTCTTACTGAAGCTTGCCTACGCAAGATTACCATGTGGAATAAACATAGTTTGAAATTTGGCTAGAATCTGTCATGGCCACCTCTTTAGGCATGAAATCCAGGATTAATTGAAGATGTTATTTCTTGAACCACAGAGAAAGGGAAAAATTAATAGGGTCTATTAGGATTTTTGGACCATAGTAACGTAAGAGAGAGGGTGGTATTAATAGTGGGTGTTAGTTGGCCTATAATGTTATTAGATACATTTACATGTTATCGCTATCCCAATACATTTTAGTCTAATTTAGTCTTCAGCATGCATTGGAGACCTTGCTAGCCTTTAAAGCTGTGTTGTCCATACTTGAATGACATGGGATCTATTTATTTATTTTAATTTCATCTTAAAAGGGATGTATTGGCTATCAGCTGTGCCACAATTGATGGTAGGCAATATAAGCATACATATTCTGTGTAACATTTTTAGCATTTGCTTGTAATGCAGCAACAGATTCTGCAGCATTTAAACAGTGTTTGATGGCGAGGGACCATTGATGTATCCTGCTGAGTTAGCAAACCATGTTAAAGGGGATGTATCAACTTATACATTTTTTTTTTACCATGGCTTATCTTGCCTACCATCAATTGTGGCACAGCTTTGCCTTTAATAAAAATTAATTATTTGCAGCAAATCCCATCTCTCAAACTGCTATGCTATGGTTTGAGAGATCCGGTCTGGGGGCCAGCCGGCGGCTCTGCAGCAGAGCTGAAATTGCATTATTTGAAAAGAATTACTTCATTGGAAAGGTCTACAAAGTGTGCCTGGTTTGTAAGCACACTTTATAGACCGTTCCAGTGAAGTAGTTGTTTTTAAATAATGCAATTTCGGTTCTGCTGAAAAGCCTCCTCGAGTCGGACGACACGAATCTCCTGCTGTCTGCTTTATGGGGTAACTTTCAATGCGAATCTCTCTCAAACCATAGTGGTTTGAGAGATTGGATTTGTGCCACATAATTTATTTTTTTTAACCTCTACAAAACTAGAAGAACTTTTTATGGGACATTACTGTCCCTTTAATCCTTTAAATGGTAGAGGGGTATCCAAAGATGTATGCAGTGCATCGTTTTTTGCTCCCTCTGTGGCACTGAAAGGGTTTTAACCATTTGAGTGACAAAGAGGTGAGTAGTGCATATTGGTGCTTTGGATACCTTTGTGTGAGTTAGTGTTCCAAAAGAGAGGCATTGAATGCAATATGCCCCTGCAACTGAAAGGGTTAACACTCTAACTGCCAAGTAGTTATGTAATGCATTGCAATGTGTTGGAGAACCTTTTGGCTCGGAGTTAAAAAAAAAAAAAAAAAAAAAAAAAAAAAAAAAGATTTCTGGCACAAAATATGGTTAACCATTTCAATGTCAAAGACGTATCCAATACGTTTGATAGCTCTGTGGCTGTACACAAACATGCACAGACAAACACATACATAGACACATATTTACATACATACATATATAAGAGGAAAAATAAAGGAAAAGAGCTCTATAATACTATATAAAATATATTTATTATTGGGGAGAGAAACATCCAATCAGAAAATATCACTTCCGCACCTCAACCTGTGCTGGTTAAACCAATATGGATGCAATGCACACCAGCCAACAGCTAGAGAGGTACTGTAAATGTAACATCCACGTAAATTGAAACAAAGGCACTGGATGGGACAAAGGCACTCTGCCCCCTGGACAGACTATAACTGCTGAATATATCAAGGTTATTGGCGTTGAACGAAGAGCAGGGAACGAAGCCAGGTCAGGTAATACTGAACCAAAGATTGTGCTCTGATCCACAGTACCCGCTAAGGAAGCAAAGGAATGCTCATTATTGCTACAGCCGTGAGTCTCTAGTCAATAACTAGCAACCAACCTGTTAACCAAGACTGAACTAGTACACAATCGGTCTGATAGACCTGCTGAGCTCCGGTCTATATATTTATTAAAGGTGACATATATATGAAAGCTGTGGAGACTTTTACTAACCAAGTGGTTATATTTCATCAGACTATCCTTTCATACAGACAGGAGACTACTGATATACATATCTTTCGATACATATTTAATCTGATTGAGTTAGTTTTGTCCATACCTTTTCATTAGATCCTTCTGAATTGTATTGCACACTCATGTTTATGTAGCAGTGATCAGCTTGTTTATTTTGATATCTTCATGTTATAGATTTTAAGGAGGTACTGGGTACCCATTGTTTCCATATTGTGATACCCAGAACCCTGTTTAGTGCTTACACTATTTCAATTTATGTGGATGTTACAGTACCTCTAGCTGTTGTCTGGTCCGCATTATATCTATATTGTGTTAACAAGCACAGGTTGAGCGGCGTATGTTCTATTTTCTTATTGGATGTTTCTCTCCCAATAATAAATATATGTTTATATAATGTTATAGAGCACTTTTCCTTTATTTTTCCCTCTTATGTCTGTTTTTATAGTCTGGCCACTATCAGGCTAAAGGAAATATAGCGATCTGTTACTATATTGACACTTGCACAATTGTATTCAGATAGCGTTGTTATCCTTTTCTAGTACCAGTCCTGCATTTTTGTTTCTTCTTTAAAATACATAATACATGCACACACGCACACACACACACACACACACACACACACGCGCGCACACATATGCATACACAGGGCTTATAATTTTAAGTCCTTTGCTACTAGCCAGGCCTGAAAAGTTACTCGCCACTGCAAGCCAAAACATACCCACCAGGGCTGAATTTCTACTCGCCAGGGCTAAATTTTCACTCGCCATTGGCTAGTGGCGAGAGGAAATTTTGAGCCCTGCATACATACCTACCTCTGTCACCGGAGGGCTGACATGAAGGAAGAAGGTGGGAGAAGACAGAGGATATGTATGTTGGTTGGGGAGTGTGGTAGGGGACAAAGAGAACATATCTGACAGATGGGAATGGTGGTAGGGGACAAAGGGGAGATAGAAATGAATTACCAATTTATCTTGGCGCTTTCAGAGTTAGTCCAGTAATGCCAAACCAGAGAAAATACATCACTATTTTATTACCATGTATCATGGTAAGAATACCTCCTAAAATCTTTTATCCCCTTGTATGCTAAAGGTATCTAATGCATACACTACTCAGTATGAATTTGCTCATGTCTGTCAGTAACCACTTAGTGATTTACTTGTTTATCGTGGGCTACCTATTGAGCAGCCCAGATCTCCCGAGTTAAAGGGTTTAATTGTTAGGGTTCCACAAAGGTTTAATTTGAAACAAAAGTTTTGTTAATGGAGAAAAAAAAGAACAATAAATCAAGAAGCATTGTATTCAAACAGTGATGGACAATAATTTTCTTTTCAGTCTTGTATATGTTGTGACAAGTAAACTCTCAAAATGTCCTCAAACCGGACTGGTATCCATTTTCATTAATAACTTTTGCGTGTTTTATCACAGATTTTATCACTAGACATCTGGAAGATTAAACCTGTGATAACATTTATCACCTGCAATGGAATCCAGCGTGCTATGTTATAATCCTTGTTTTGGACTTGTCCGTTATAGGTTACCTATAGAGGTTTAAGGTGAATTGGATGGACTGGGACTAGAAGTGTATTGTAGGTCAGCAGAGAGGAGAATGTGTATTTTGGGAGACTGAGGATTATGTGTAAATATTTAAAGTGAAAAAATGACCTTGTGGTTTATACTTAAAAGGAAGAAGTGAGTCTGTGAGTTTCAAACAATTTAAATGAAACGTTTCTCCTTGTGACAAGTGTTTTTTATTTCTTTTTTAAATATTTTTTTTTTTTTTTTTAATTATTATTATGTCTCAAAGTGCCATGGAGCAGAAGTGTATAATGGTGCACTGAAGGCAATTCTGGGGCATACCATCTACACCATAGGAGACTAATAAAATCTTTCTACATTTCCATTGATTTTTAAAAAAGACATTTAGCTTCTTGAATGCTGAGAGGTTTTTTCAGTGCATTGATTTGCAAGGCGTTGGGGATCTGTATAGCATTCAAGAAGTTGAGACCCTTTTAAATAAATGTGTCTTTTTACAATTCCACTCTGGTTCAGTTGGTTTGCTTCAGTTTTTCTTTGTGGTGTCAGCAACACTATCTGTGTATACTGGATTAGGAGCATGGGAGCAGTAGTTTGGTACACTCATGCACTGTGAGTGAGCACTAAGAAAGCTTGAGCAACTCTTTTCCCTCACTCTCACTTCCTGTTTTGGCTTTGTCCTCTGTTACCATCATCGCTGGCAGGGCCTGTTCTCTTTCTCTCACAATGCAAATCCAGTACAAGAGAAGGGGAGGAAAGTTATCGACTCACTGACCTGATCCTAGTACAGTAATCCCATTTGATGTCCTGGTTGTCTGAGTATGGCTTTTACTGTGGCACACTGCACCAGTGGTCCCCTTAAAAGAAAAGTTATTGTGCAACAGATGTTAACTTTAGTCCTCAAATACAAGGTGTAGCGATTGTTTCTGTACCACAAATCAATCTTGGCAAACTCCGCACTCTGTAAAATTTTTTGCCACTTCGTCTTCCATTATGATTACACTATACATCCGTGTAATATGCTAAAAGAACTAAATTGACTAACACTTGAATCCATGCCTACCATTTACCTTTCTTGTGTAATTTTAACCACTTCTGTAGAAAGCTACCACGCTACCTGAGCAGTATGCTCATGCAAACTCCCCATACTTTCATTAACCTCTGTTCCACTGTCCTCAACTCGTGGCTATTCCAAATGCCAAGAAAGATGTCGGTTGAGCTTCCTTATATTTGCAGAGTTCTAAATGCATGGAATAAGACACCCAAAAAAAAAACAATCTGTCAATTTAAAATATCTAAAAATAAGAAAAAAAACTGCTTTTTGTGTTCAAAAACAACTTATAACTATATATATAAATGGTAATGTTTGTTTATTTTTAATTTTTATTTTGGTTTTATTTGTATATAAATAAGTACCATTGGGCTGTTGTAAATGCTTTTCAGGTTATAGTTAAATGTGAGAAATTGAAACCTGTTCTTTCTGGTAAAACAGCTAAAGAAAATTAAATAAATGAGTAGATCTTGGTCAGCACATTCCTTGTCCTGACTCTGTCATACTTGATCTCAATGAAAAGGGATGGCTAGTTCAGATCAAAACTAAAGAGAAGTTCAGGCCCTTGACTCTACACCATCTGCCTACCTTCAACCAAAAGGAATCCGACCCAGTCATCCACTCCCTGTGGTAAAAGGCATCAACAAGCATAGTCGCCCTAGTGAGTATTTTAGTTTTTTTCAAATTGAATACAATCCTTTATTCAGACACATTTTAAAAATACTCTTATTCAGTGCATCACCAACATATATACAAACACACAAACTCACGCCTACGTTTGGAATGAAGTTCGTGTTATCTATTTCTGAAAAACACAGGTGTGCCTTTTCCTGCAGGACCGTACAGGTTTACGTTTTGCTCTGAGACAGATATTTTCCTGTGGGCGAGGCAGGCTAAATCTAGTATAGTATGTAAACGTCCTACCTGCAGATCATCGCCCTAACTCGCTCTGTTACATCTCTATCAAATGAAAGTACTAGTGGAAATAGTGTCGCAAAATTGGCTACTTTTTTATTTTATTTAGCAAATTAGGAGGCATGTGTATCAAAGTAGCTTACAAATGCAATTGTGAATATTTTTTACTTTTATTTAAAAATAGTGATTTGTTAAATTTGTGACTTGAGAACAGTCAAGAAAAAATTGCATTTGTGGCAATGGGACATGAGTAGCAATTCCATGATTTAAATGGAGCCAAAGTAGAAAATCTACAAAAAGCTTTCACACCTTAAAGGGATAGTAATACTTACGATGTAAAAAAATATATGTTGTAGGGTTTATCCCCCTGAGTAAAACAAGGGTACTCCCACTGCTGAGAGATATTTTATGAAAAAAAATTATAACCGCTCAAACTTGGATTTTGTTTTTTTAGGTGCAATATCACAGTGGCCTGAAAATTGACAGTGGCGCTGTTGCTAAACCATCCTATGGAGATTTATGGTCTATAGACCAGAGCTGTCCATAGGATGGTGTAGCAACAGCGCCACTGTCAATTTTCAGGCCACTGTGATATTGCACCTAAAAAATCCAAGTTTGAGCTGTTATAATTTATTAATAAAATATCTCTCAGCAGTGGGCGTTCCCTTGTTTTACTTAGGGGGATAAACCCTACAACATATGTTTTTAGATTTCAAATATTACTATGCCTTTACAATTAGCCAAGCAATGATCTACTGAATAAAGAATTTTTTAGGACACTTTTATTAAGTTGGCTTTTATTTGCAAATTGCTAGTAGTCATTAAAGGGATAGTAATGTTTCACAAAAAAGCAGCTCTGATTAATCGTCATAGTGTTTAGTCCATGGAGATTGTTTTTTCAATATTGTCAGAGTTTTAGTTCAAGAGTAATTGATTGATAAAGTATCCCCTTCCTGTCCCTTTTACCTAGTGTAAGCCACCTCCCCTAAGATGTGAAATCTGGTTCTGGGGCCAGAGAGCTCGCAGCAAGAGGCAATCTTCTTACTGTGAACATGAGAACCTCCCCCCCCCCCCCCCGACTAGTTTTTCAGGTTTTTCCTTATGTTCACTGAAGATTGTCCCTCTGTGCGATCCATGTAGACAGTCTTGCTGTTCTGAGGCCAGCAGTGTTGCATTGGTAAAAGGCGAGGGAGCGGGATACTTTATCATTCAATTACTCTTGAACTACAACTCTGACAGTATTGAAATAACACTCTCCATGGCCCAAATGCCATGAAGATTAATTGAGCTGCTTTTATTGTGAAACATTAAAGGGATAGTAATGTTTCTTTTTAACAGTGCAATGTCAAAATGAATCCTTATCAGATGGATGCATACGGACATCTGTCTCTATTTGGGAACTTTTTATCGCAATAATTCATGAAGGTTCAAAATGGTGTGTGTGTGCATGTTCCATTGCATTATCTGATTTTATATAGTTACAACTGGTCATTAAACACCACATATTTGTTTGATTTACTCTATATAGCAGTCAATCAAACATGATACAAAGCACACAGCATAATTTCAGATCCACTTTGTCATTTTATAATAGAAAATTCATAATCTCCATTTCTTCCAGATTGTGGCAATGTTAGCAAATTTTTAACATTGTTCGGCTTATGTACTGATAATAAGAACAGGGTGTTGCTTATGGGTCTGATCACACAGAAAACTTGCCATGTGTGTTGAAGCCCCCATTATAATGCAGTCAATATGCAGTAGACTTTGTTCACATGGGAGATTTGCTCAAGCACAACTAAGCAATTCATAGAGACTCACTTGAGCATTAGCCAGTCATGTTTGGCTGATGCTCATGTGTGTCACCCATTGTTCACACCTCCGAAACACACTCACCCTCTGTGGAAACACTGGACCATTGGAGGTGAATTTGCAGCGGTGACTTATCTAGAGTTACAACTCAACACTGCCTTAGAACATCTATTTCTTTCTCTTTCTTTCGTAGTCAATGGCATGTTCACTTCTCTTTATACAGAGGTATTCCAGACCTATTAAATGGCCAACCTCCATTTGAGAGGTTGGTCTCTTGGTTGTTGAGGTTCATTACACTGGCCTGAGAAACTTCATATCCAAAGGACGGGAGAAAGGGGAGTAGTATTGGCTGTGATTACATGGCTGTATGTTGGCTTTCTTCTTCCATTTGAACAGATAGTACAAATGAAATAAGACTTTCTTGCATTAGGTATGTATGTGTCTTTCAGCTTTAATTCTGTTATGTCTTTATATTTATGGAACACAGCCCCTTTAAGAAAGTGAGCCTGTGCAGCAGCCATCTTTGTTTCATAGAAGTGCTTGGAGATTCTTTACAGAGGCATCTCTGCACCCATTTCAGTTAGAGACGGTGCCTTCAAAATGAATTGCTGGATCTGCTCTATTGTATTGTCAGCATGGGGTCAATGTCCAGACCGCCTAAATTTTCCAACTTTAATAGGCTGGTGAATCACCTTTTTTTGGGCAAAGATTTAATAGTACACTAAAATCCTCTGAGAATTTTAACCCTTTTAGTGCTAGAGGGGTAGGCAATGCATTGCAATGTGTTGCCTACTCCTTTGGCACTCAAAGGGTTCATTTATATTATGTGGTCCTGATGGTTTCCTTCAAATGTGCACTTCTTTGGCATCCTGAATACAGCACTATGTGTGATTCCATGATGCCCACTGGACATGTGGAACATTTTAAACATGTAAAACACTGTGGTTTTGTGTTCTCTAACATTCCTCTTGCAAGAAATATTAAACATCAGGATTGTAAGGAAACAAATCTATTTAAAAAAATACCTCCTTATTGTTTCCTGGCGATAATTCTAATTTAGTCTTAATTTGGCAACAATGATAGCATTCAAATCATACATCCCATCATTTCAAATGACCAAAGAGGGACACTTGTGTTTTAGGTGGGATTTCTGGGGGTGTGACTGGTGGGCGGGGAATTACTGAGACTTTTTAGCTTACTCTGTGACCTATTGACACCTCTTTATGTAACTGAATAAAGGATTTAGAGCAAGGCCAGAGTATTTTATTCACACAGACTCCTTTACAAACACACATACTGAAGATTAACTAAACATTAATGTAAGTTTTATTGCTGTGGAGCAGTGTAACACACTTATATACAAAGCATGCTATCAGATCTCCAAAAAAGTGGGACAGCAGAGTAGAAAAGAGGGTCAGAGGGATTGGGGTCTCAAAGAGGGACTGTCCCTCCTAAAGAGGGACAATTGGGAGGTATGTTCAAATGCACTTGATATTTATACAATGGGCCCTATCTATCATGCTAAAAACAAACAATTCTGTAGAAAACTGTTACGGTAATTTCCATGGTTTTAAATGTTGCTTTTAACCACTTGGAGACCTCATGTATCCAGTGGGTTAAATGCCATATTTACTGTGCTACTGGTTCCCTCCAGAACTGCAACTCTCTCTAGCTCAGTGGTTCTCAATCTCTTTTCCCTCAAGGCACGCCTAACACGCAGAACTGGCGTTTTCAGAGCCCTCTTTTATAGATATCTGTCAAGGGAATAATCAGCCCATTTGTGCATAATGGTTTCCTTAAATATACAATTAAAACACAATATTTATAATTTGTAAAAGTTTTCATGGAAAACCGTTTTACCCTAAGATTGGGCTTGTGGCACTCCAAAGTGTCCATGCACCCTGGTTAAGCACCATTGCTCTAGTTTGACAAATAAGAACCTATATTCTCTGCTTGAATGTTGGAGAAGTTGTGAAACCTTTTTAGTATCCAAGTGTTTAATTGCTAGGACCAAATGGCTTTTCATCTGAAACCAAAGGCTTCAGTGTTCACAAAACATTTAGTAATGTAGTAATTGGGGAAAATGCTTTGAAGCAGTTAAAGGGATAGTAATGTTTCACAAAAAAGCAGCTCCAATTAAGCTTTATAGTAATGTTTCACAAAAAAAAGCTGCTCCGATTTAATCTTCATAGTATTTGGGCCATGGAGAGTGTTATTTCAATACTGTCCGAGTTGTAGTTCAAGAATACTTGAATGATAAAGTATCCCCCTCCCGCCCCTTTTACCTAGTGTAAGCCACCTCCCCACCGGATAGGTTGCAGCAATGGACAATTTTCTTACTGTGAGCATAAAGAAAACCCTGCCCCCTTGACAGGTTTTTCCTTATGCTCACTAAAGATTGTGCCTCTCTGCTATCCATCCGGACAGTCTTGCTGCTTTGAGGTGAGCAGTGTTACAGCAGTAAAAGGGGCAGGAGGGGAATAATTTATCATTGAATTACTCTTGAACTACAACTCTGACAGTATTGAAAGAACCCTCTCCATGTCCCAAATACTATGAATATTAATCAGAGCTGTTTTTTTGTGAAACATTACTACCCCTTTAAGGGATTTTAAACAGTTATTAAATTGCACTTGGGCAAACTTTGGCTTTCCAGCTGTTGGGAGCTATTTCTCACATTACCCTCAACTAGCTGTTGGCTGGTTGGAGGTGATGGGATTTCTAGCCTCCAGCAGCTGAGAAGCAAATGGTTGCCAAGTCCTGGTTTAAATGAATAATATCTCCCTTGGATGCAGCCTGCTCTATGTTTGGACTATTTTAAGAACACCTGAAGTCCTTGGCAAAACTTTTAATGGAGGCCCATAAATATAGGTAAATGTAGATGTAGTCTCCCTTTTCTTCCTTTTCATTTGCTGAAACAGCAGCCACTTGGTATGTTTTGTACACGGAACAACCTCTACCAATCTGACCAGAAGACTAATTTGATTTATTCATGTAAAACTGGTATTGTCAAGAATATAAGGTGAGGCTGTATGAAACAGGAGGTGTATTTAATGAATGCTGGGTATTCCAATGCATTACATTTCCCTGACTGTATGGACCTGGCTCATATTGACTTGCAGTCTAGGAGACATTCATGCTAAATTGGTCACACAGAGTAGGCTTGCCAACATTGAAAAAGGGGCAGGGAGAGTCAAAATTAGGGCTTCTTTGTTTCTCAGGCATTTTTGCACAACTATGTGATACTCGCACCTTTGTCTTGATGCATTCCTACACAACACATGGTTGGGATGTAACTGTCTTGCAAAAAAGTATATTTTAAACATTGGTACAATGTTAATTTTTTTTTTCTTCTTTTTTTAAATCATTTTTGTATCTATTTTAAATTAAATGTGGAAGGGCTATACTAATGTGTGCAGTATTTTATTGTATTGGATTTCTGTTTACAAGAAAAAAGCTGTTTGGTCCCATTAAAAAAAGTGCAATGTATGCGGTTTCAACGTTTAACATTTCAACACTTTTACAACTGTAACAGTATTGCTATATGGCAAACAAACTTCTAGTATAGTCAGTAAACAGAGACGATATCCACTATCTACACACACTTGCAAGATTTAAAGAACCTTTTATTTGTTTTCACTTAAAAAACAGAGGGATTGTTGGGTAATGGCCTTTTATTTTGGGTTTTTCTATACCTGATTAGAACAGTCTTCAGTATGGACTTTCCATCTGTCCGTTTTCGTACGTTTTTATTTATTTATTTTACTTTATTACATTCTTGGATTCTAGATATCTCTCCAATGCATTACTTCACAATCTAGTATCCAAGGGTTTGGCATTGATGGTCTTTTAGTTATTTAAAGAAAATAATGCTAAAATAGAATTGCTGTCATAAGAGAGCATTTTTAAGCCTTTGAATGCCTACTGTACCCCTCTGGCGTTAAAAGGGTTAAGCGTTTGCATGCCAGTGTTAAAGGACCATTACTATCCCCACTCAGTCCTCCAAGGGTTCTCCAACTTCCAGGAGATGCTTTATTCAAAAGGTATTACAGGTAATGATTTTTTTTTGTTAAGTTGAGAATATTTTTTGATAAGCAACAGTCTTCTAAATAGAATAAATTTCTTTATCTTCCTTCCTTGCTTTCTTTTCTTGTTTTACTTTCTTTTTTGCTTTCCTTATTTTCCTTTTTCTTTTTTCCTTTTCTTTTCTTTTCTTTTCTTACATTATCTATAATTACGTCCTAAAGGTGATCCACCAGGGTTCAAGGGGGTGAAAGATTTGCCATGTTTATTCCTAGCAGTTTATATTGTCATAGAGCCTGACAGGTTCTCTCCATTATTAAAGGGATACTAATGTTTAATAATAAAAGCAGCTCTAATTAATCATCATAGTATTTGGATTTGGAGAGTGTTATTTCAATACTGTCAGAGTTATAGTTCAAGAGTAATTCAATGACAAAGTATCCCCCTCCTGCCCCTTTTACTGATGTAACACTGCTCAGCCAGAGCAGAAGGGAGGTGCCCAGGAAGACTGCAGAGAGAGACAATCTTCAATTAAGATAAGGGAAGAACTTGGAAAAACTTGTCAAGGGGGGCAGGGCTTTCATTGTTCTCATAGGAAGAATATTGTCCCTTGCTGTTATCTGTCTGGTCTATGGACTGGATTCCACATCTGAGAAGAGATGGCTTACACTAGGTAAAAGGGGCGGGAATGGAAATGGAAACTTTGCTTGTGAATATCTCTTAAACCACCTATATGAAAAAGAAAAAACAAAGAGGGGCGCTCCTAGTGTAATAGTTCCAAGATAGTGTAATACCACCACCGTTTATACACCAAACTCACAATTTAAAAATCCACTATAAGTGGTCAGCTTGGCAAATGGAGGAATTCAGACTGCCCCCACTCAGTCGCTCCAATGTAGTTGTAGAATGCTGCTCCCAACAAAAAAGGACCTTGAAGTAGACCCTTAACAAAATAGAAAGAAGAACCAGAAGGGGCGCAATACTTGACAATAGTTATGCAAATCCCAACAATAGGGGCAAATACTCACAATATCTGAAGTACCGGTTGAATCAACTTACAACCGGTAAGACATGCAGGGATATAAATCCGCCCTACTTCGGATAAACTGATCTCTGGAAACAAACAGCTGGAAACACTGGATCTCTTCATAAGACGCGTTTCGAGTATATTTATATACTATTTATATGTTATTTACATGACATTTGTTTTTTAATTGTTGAGCCCAAATGTATTTTTATTACGCTACTGATGAAGAAGCAGAGCTTCGAAACGCGTCTAGCGTTGGGGCTTGTTATTTTTAATATTAAAGTTTTAATGAGAGATCCAGTGTTTCCAGCTGTTTGTTTCCAGAGATCAGTTTATCCGAAGTAGGGCGGATTTATATCCCTACATGTCTTACCGGTTGTAAGTTGATTCAACCGGTACTTCAGATATTGTGAGTGTTTGCCCCTATTGTTGGGATTTGCATAACTATTATCAAGTATTGCGCCCCTTCTGGTTCTTCTTTCTATCTCTTAAACCATAAAGGTTTGAGAGACCAGACTTGTATCGTTCTTCATGTTTTTTGAATGCCTACAAAATAAAATAACGATAAAACAAAGTATTACTATCCCTATAAATAGAAAAGCAGCGGAGATGCAGCTCTTGTCAAACAAAAAAAAGTAAGGTTAGAACTTGTCTACTTCATACCTTGCTGTGCTGGCAGAGGCTTAGCATGTTATGACTGTATTATGTGACTAAAATCTCAGTTTTACCCTTTTGAGTGCAGAAGTATCTTTGCATTGCAACACAATGCATTGGTTACCTCTGTCATGCAAAGGGTTGATTCAGCGCTTATAGGTAGTCATTATGCCACATCATACATAGCCGATGTTCAGTGAATATGGAGGTGCACTAAGCTTAAAACCCGGTTTGGGAATTTTATGTATTTACTAGTGTTGTGGGTGGATTTGTGCACGTCTCATTCATAAGTGCCATTTTTTTTTTGAGTGTTTGAGCACATTTTCTTTGGCTTGTGTGTGCTTTCCAAGATTACAAAAAAAAAAGAAAAAAAAAAAGTGATATACAGTAGGACTTTTCAATATCTGACGCTGTTTTTGTGTCCTAATAGACTAAGGCTGTCTAGCCATGCCTGGATCCTGGAAATAGTGTATTACAGAGATGTATACGTGAAGGAGAGGCAGTCAATTCTTATTGGGAGTAGGAAGAATATGATGTATAGACTGGTAGAAGCAAACTTGGATGGTCCTCCAGAAATGGATCCGCTCTGCCTATAAGAAAAGAAGCTTCTGCAACATATAATGTTGCTGAAACGTACTGAAAGTTGTAGGTTATATGTTGCACCTTTAGGAGACAAATGACAATGCAACAATTTACCTTTGAAGGGATCCTAATGTTTCACAATAAAAGCAGCTCCAATTGATATTCATAGTATTTGGGCCATGGAGAGTGTTATTTCAGTACTGTCAGAGTTATAGTTCAAGAGTAATTGAATGATAAAGTATCCCCCTCCTGTCCCTTTTACTGATGAAACACTGCTTACCTCAGAACTGCAAGACTGTCTGGATGGATCACAGAGAGGGACAATCTTCATTGATAATAAGGAAAAACCTGTCAAGGGGAGGAAGGGTTTTCCTTATGCTCATGGTAAAAATATTGTCCCTTGCTGTGATCTGTCTTGTCCGAGGACCAGATTCCACATCTGAGGAGTGGGGGCTTACACTAGGTAAAAGGGGCGGGAGGGGGATACTTTATCATTCAATTACTCTTGAACTACAACTCTGACAGTACTGAAATAACACTATCCATGTCCCAAATACTTTGAAGGTTAATTGGAGCTGCTTTTTTGTGTGAAATATTACTATCCCTTTCAGTTAATTCCTTGAATGTTTGAGAGGTTGCTAGCACATTACAAAGCAATGAGTTTGAGATCTCTCTAGCATTCAAGGGTTTGACCCTCTGAATGCTAGAGGGTGTTCTAGTAAAAACCCCATTTCATTCATTCTCTCTCTCTAACTCCCCCCCCCCCCATTCTGCACTTGTTTTGCACCAGAATTCAGACTTCATCACTCTTTCAAAATGCTGCTCTCACTCAGATCTTCAAATTATGAGCTGAATTCCCAGAATTCCACTCTCTTCTTTTCTCTTGTCTTTGGACCATTTTATCTTGGGTATCTGCAAGGAGTACATAAGGTTTCCTTATCAGTCTTTTTTGTAAGGTACTGTTGCTAAGATTAGACTGACTATGCATCTGTTAGATAAACATATTATATGGTAAAATGCTCAAAGGATTGAAACTAGTCAAATGTAGAATGTACAAAGTGGTATATACATTTGCAGAATTAATTTGTTTAATAAAACAAAGCACTGAAGTAGGAGTTTCTTCCTCCCTGCCTTCTTTATACCAGTCAAAAATTTTATACATTAATTTAGATGGTTGTACTGCTGCATTATGTAGCATATTTAATGATTTCTGCTTCTTCTAAGTAATCTCTTATTATATAAAGTGGAACGTGAAACTATGGCCACATTTTGTAAGGAAAAGAATTGCTTATCTACCAACATAAAACTATTTATTTTATGTTTTCCTCTGATGAACAGGAGACTAGCAAATATAGTTGGCAAATGTTTGAGGCGTGCAGGGGGAGGTATTAGCACAAGTTAGGCTCACATGTTGAATCATGTAATAGCATACACAAGCTGCTCTCTCTGCACCTGTATGTGTGCATACAGGAGCATATCTTAATTAGAGTACCCCTGGAGCAGGCATATAGTATACTGGCAGAATTCCCATGATACCTAGCCTGCTTTTGAGTGCCAAAGAAGGGAACTACCAGTAAAAACAAGAAAAACTTAACACCCCTTTGTGCAAGAGGAGCATAAAATGCTTTGTACATAGGTGCAATGCTTGTCCGGGGTCCCGTTTGCACTTTACACAGTCCATCAAAATATGATCTGTGCCACATTTGTACCTGCAGTTTAGTGAGTCTTCACTCCTAGAGCAATACAGAGACAAACCAACTGCATCATTGGGGGGAGAAAAAAATACTATTTACAGTAAGGGAGGCTTTTAACCCCCAGAAGCCTTGAGGTGTTTTAGTGTATTACAAAACTGCATTGGATAACTCTCTGAAGCCAATTCAATGTATTTTTACCTTTTTCAGCCAGTAGTTATATAATTTCATTGAAGTGAATAGATTTTTACTTCATTTCAGACAATGCATGAATGGACACTTTACATGTGAAATTAGATTTGTATGTACAACACATCCATTAACGTTGGACCATCTAGTCATTTTTAAAAGACCAAAATGTTTTATCATATTGTTAAATAAGATGATGTCTGTCTGCCTTTTCATCTTATGCCTTGTATTCAGCTCCTGGCATACCTGAGACCTGTCCATATCTGCCTGAAGAGTCCAGTTTTAGGAGTTAATAACAGAGTCTCTGGTGATTGATTTTATTTTCAGCTTATTTAATTCTCTGGTAAAGCTGCCCGCTTCTCAGCCCTTCTGTACACACTCTTTTATGATGTGAATTACATGACTGGGACACTATCACTCCCAGTGCTTCTTAATATTAACTTCAGGGACTAGGAACAATAAGGTATGTCTCCCAGGTAGATGTTATAATCTATTAAATACTGGCCTTTATAGGAAAGCCAAAAGAAACTTAAAGGATTATATTGCTTTGTCATGTGCATTGGAGAAAATTGTGTCATTGGGGCATCTGCATAAAGCAAAAAGTAAGTGCAGTTTTTGTGGGAAACAACTGCCCTGTATGCAGCCAATAAAAATGTAATTTAATTTAGTGGGAAATTTAACCCCTTTGATTTGGAATGTTCAAGCTGATGCCGTGCAGCTGTCAAAGACTAGAATTCCCATCACCCCCAGCTAGACATTGGTTGGCTGAGGATGATGGGTGTTACAGTTTTCTACAGCGGGAGATTCTCAGCTTGCCCACCCTTGCCTTGGATGCTAGAGGGGTCTTCTACATTGCTTTGTAATGGAATGAAGACCACCTAGGGTATTCATTTATTAAACCTTGTACAGTTGTTTTGCTGTATATTGTGTCTTTACACACATGCCCCGTTGTTTCTGATTATCTAAAATTCTGGGATCAGTTTGCAAAGTGGTGGCAGAATCTGGAAGGCTGTTGAAATGTTAAAGGAACAGAGCTTTTTGAATGGAGAACAATATGTTTGAGTGAGACCAGGGTTTTTGCACTACAGGCAGGCCTTCTTTCAAAACTAATTACAGCTCAAGCTTGTGTATTTTTAAATCAAACTTATCAATTGGTGTAAAAAAAAAAAAAAAAAAAATAGCCTAAGGCTAAGGACTCAGGGGCATCTTTGAACCCTCTTGCTTACTGTTCCTCATGCCAAGTGGGGCTTCCCAGAGAGTACTCAGGACACTTATGCCCATCGTGCTATGGCCCCTTCTTCTCCACCAGTGCCCTCCAGCCATTAACAAGAGCCACTTTGGGTCAAGGACTTAAAGTCCTCTGTGACATTTTCCTCTTTTCCTCCAGGGGTCCTCCAGTCTTGAACCCCCCCCCCCCCACTTCATTCAGGTCTGTGGCCCCTAAGGCCCCTGGCATTCCTGATCTTTCTGATTCCTCTGAGGAGGATTCATTTGATGAGTCTGAGGATGGAGTGTGTGGAGAAGGGGCTCCTTTCCATACCTTTGGTGACCCCTTTGAGGTTGTCCTTGAACCCTGTGTGGAGGGTCTGATTCAGGCTTTTTGACTACTCTACACATTCCTATTAACCCTGTAGAGACCCAGTCTACTTCTGACATCTTTCAAAGGTGCAAGAAGTCCTGTCTATGTTTCCGCCTAACTCCACTCTGGACCAGGTTATTCTTGATGAGTAGAAGACTCCAGACAAGCATCTTTCTCTGTCCAAGAGATTCTCTAAACTGTATCCAACTAATAGGAAGTGTCACAAGCGAAGGCTATAGGTCCTGCTGAGACAGTGGGGAGACTGTGGAAGGAAAAAGATTAACAATACCAGAGCCCTGGTTACCTGTTACTATTCCTAGCAACCACCAAATTAACCCCTGAAATCCCTCCTGCACTATCACCCCAGCACTACAATTTGCTGCCACCACCAAGACTTTTTATCTGGGCGTCTTAGGTTACCCCAAACACAACAGAATACAGTATCAAATCACCTTAATAATCAGACATATAGAATTTAACCCTTTAGTAGCGTGTTCTAACTGATCTTCCTTCAGAGTAGTGAGTTCATGCACCTCAAAAGGAAATCAAAGTATTCCTTTATGGTAAACTATGCAAATGTCATTTTGGCTAACATGATGTGCATGCACTTTTAGGTCGGCTTTATATGTATACCTCTATTAAGTTAGTATCTCACCTTATGCATACACATTTATCTATACAGTTTTATTATTATGTACATGTGTTTTAAAGGGATAGTAATGTTTCAAAATAAAAGCAGCTCCAATAATCTTCATAGTAATTGGGCCATGGAGAGTGTTGTTTCAATACTGTCAGAGTTTTAGTTCAAAAGTAATTGAATGATAAAGTATCCCCCTCCAGCCCCTTTTAATTAGTGTAAGCCACCTCCCCTCAGATGTGGAATCTGGATACACAGACCAGACAGCTCACAGCAAGGGACAATCTTCTTACTGTGAGAACAATGAAAACCCTGCCCCCCTTGACAGGTATTTCAGGTTTTTCCTAATGATCACTGAAGACTGTCCCTCTCTGCGATCCATTTGGACAGTCTTGCTGCTCTGAGGTGAACAGTGTTACATCAGTGAAAGGGGCGGGAGGGGTATACTTTATCATTCAATTACTCTTGAACTACAACTCTGGCAGTAGTGAAATAACACTCTCTATGGCTCAAATACTATGATGATTAATTGCAGCTGCTATTTTTGTGAAACATTACTATCCCAGTAAGGCAAACAAAATGTGGTGTGTGATCGTTTGTATGTTTGTCACCATAAGCGAACAAAATTCTTAAAAACAGGCATATTTTAATAACATCTCATGACACATCTTGATTTCATTTGCACAAATTATTTCAGCAAGAAAAATAGTTTTCCATTTCCTTTCTTTTATTGGCCGCAGGATAGTACTAGTTAATAAGGAGTCTATTTAAATTAAGGGTTTTCTTTTCTAATTAATGCAAAGTATCTCACATTCAGAAATATTCAGTAACTTTGCAGAATCCTTCCTTGAACCCTTTAGTAAAGAGAGGGTATGACTGCAGGGCACAGACCCATCATTTTGGCAGTATTTTGCCTTTGGTGCGTCTGGAGTGGCTAGTTTATTTTGGTGGGCTGGAGGTTTGCTGTGTTTATAAATATTCCACAGTGGAGCTGCTTGCTTTTTATTTAAGCAAAAATAGAGGGACCAGTGCACATATTATTCTTCAAGAAGGGGCAATGGTATTGTGAGCAAGCCTATGTGGCGAAACGCGCATCAACAAAATTTGGTTTGAAGCCGAATCTGATGAATAGCGAGTTAGCGTCATCAGAACTAAGAGATTTCAAATGGTCTGTCTTTTTACCCCTTAAGGACCGGCGGTCCTGGGACATTTCCGTCCCATAATGACCGCATAGGCGCACTTGGACGCGCCGGTACACGTGACCTTTCGCGTGTATCGGCGCGTCATTATGGGGCCTGATAGAGATCGCTCCGATCTTGGAGCGGTCAATTTCAGGCCCTATTTTTACTTACACGCTCCCGGTAGAGTGCTGTAAGTAAAAAGTATGTGACGTACTATGACCGTCATCAGTCCTTGAGTATTTCAAGGACCGTGACGGTCCTGGTACGTCAAGGGTCCTTAAGGGGTTAAAATAGTTATGTTTTTAGTTATTAGGTTTGAAACCGGATCTGATCAGTAGCGCGTTGGCTTCATCAGCACTAAGAGGCTTCAAGCTTTCTATGTTTCACTTATAGTTGGGCTTTTTGGGAACCGTGTGCAGTTTAAGGCATATATACCAGTAAGATACATACGATCCGACGCTACAGGAGTGAGAGAGGTGACCGGGGAGCATTGTGAGCAGCTCCCCGGTCTCCCTCTCTGCAGCACCGACCCTGACACAGGGTATCGGTGCTGGCATCGGCCGTATTTGCACGAGTACAAGTACTCGCGCAAATGCTGGTATTGGCAGCGATACCGGTATCGGTGCAACCCTATAAACTTACTTATTATTATTAAATCCACTGTTCTAAAGATTCAAAATCTTTTCACCTTCTCCATCCTCAATAGTATACACACACAAAAAACAAAAATAAAAAATAGAAATAAAAATAAAAAAGCTCCAAATAACTCATCCTATAAAAAATATATTGTTTAATAAAACCAATAATATAACCCCACTAATAAACGTTTCGCTGCACTTCTCGCTGCTTCATCAGAAATAGCAGGTTAACAAACAGTTCTCACGGACGAGTTATTTGGAGCTTTTTTATTTCTATCTTTTATTTTTGTATTTTGTGTGTATACTATTGAGGATGGAGAAGGTGAAAAGATTTTGAATCTTTAGAACAGTGGATTTAATAATAATAAGTAAGTTTATAGGGTTGCACCGATACTGGTATCGGTATCGGTGCCAATACCAGCATTTGCACGAGTACTTGTACTCGCGCAAATATGGCTGATGCCAGCACCGATACCCTGTGTCAGGGTCGGTGCTGCAGAGAGGGAGCCCGGGGAGCTGCTCACAATGCTCCCCGGTCACCTCTCTCACTCCTGTAGCGTTGGATCGTTGCCGCAGGTTACCATGGCAACGCTCCGACGCTGACCTCTGCCGGGGCTCGCGAGAGAACAGTGAGCACCCGGCAGAGGAGAGTAAGGGAGGCAAGATGGGGCAGCGGGTGGTGAAAGAGGCAGAGAGTGGGGTCAAGAGGGAGAAAAAGAGGCAAAAGGAGGGGGGCCAAGAAGAGGCAAAAGGAGAGGGGTCAGGATGGAGAGAGAGGCAAAAGGGTGAGTCAAGGAGAAGGCAAAAGAAGGGGGCTCAAGAGGGGTAGAATGAAGTAAAAGGTGAGAATCAAGAGGGTGTGTGTGTGTGTGTGTGTGTGTGTGTGTGTGTGTGTGTGTGTGTGTGTGTGTGTGTGTGTGTATGTATGTGATATATATTGATATATATATATATATATAATATATAAAATTTCAAGTACTCACCAATACCAATTACCAATACTTTTTTTTGTGGTCATTTGCCAGTTTTCCAGGTACCTAAAGCATATAGGTACTTAGAAAACTGGCAAATGGCCGCAAAAAAAAGGTATCGGTAATTGGTATCGGTGAGTACTTGAAAAAAGTATCGGTACTCGTACTCGGTCTTAAAAAATCGGTATCGGTGCATCTCTATAAATTGATCAAAAATGACTTATATTACAAACAAATGTCTAGCAGGACGTATAGGCCATTTCTCTTACGTCCAATATGGAACACCGATACCATGGGGTTGAATCCCTCTTTCTGGAGGGCAAGTCACATCACAAATGACAGTCTTTGGGGGTGGATACTCCCACCTCCCACTCAACCTTCCTGCCTACTAACTCCCAGAATTCATGTGTCCTGCAGGAAGCGGATTTAGGTTTTTCTTATTTTTCTCTTAGGTATGGAGCCGTATAATCCCCCATTACGTGGGTTACCATTACTGGGCTTCCCTTGCGCTTTGTGGGCCTTTCAAGCCCTGTGGCGAATCTTGCTGCTAAGTTTTCCCTTTTTACAGGGTCTCTTGGCACTCTGGCTTATCTCTAAAATGGTAACCTGAAGACAGACCAGCATGTAACCCTTTGAATGCCTCTGGTACACTTTATTTCCCATTATATGTGGCCTCTCTGTGCAGGGGCTGTTCTGAGCCTTGGTAGGCTCTGGCACTCATTATGGATATCTTTCTTCTATTATATATTCCTCTCAGGGAGCTTTGGACTGAAAAGGGCTACTTTCTTTTATGGGATTAACTATCCCTTTATAGTTTTAGGCTGCTTAAGTGTTCCTGTGCTTTTGGGGAGTTTCTTTTCTCCCCCCCTTCCCTACTGTTTGTATATTAGTATCATGGTCCCTCCAGATGTTCCCTGGGGGTTTAGGGTCTTTTGACTACATTCTTACTTTAGATCTATATTTGTGTACAGGCACCTTTAAGAACAGGATCCCGCTCGCAGTCATCTTTGTGCCATAGGCTTCTATGGGAACAACAACGTTGAGCATATCTCTGCAACGGTTTAAGATACAACTGTCATATAGAGCTCTATCATATTGTCTCCTTGTGTCCTATCTTTCAGTCAACTTTCTGAGTGTCCAGGAGATTCCTGGTGCTTTTCTGGGCAGAGGAGTCTTTTTAGAGTCTTTCTCACTGGAGATTTTCTTCTCTTCCCTGCTTACTTTTCTTTGTGTGACTTTAGTCACATGAATTCTGGGCGATAGTAGGCGAAGGGGAGTTTGAGCTGCAGGAGCAGGAAGTTTCCACCCCAAAGGTGTCCTGCCCTCCAGGAGGAGGGACTCAACCCCATGGTACCTGTGTTCCTTATGGCAAAAGAGAAAAGGATTTAACAGGTAAAAACACTAAAATCCTATTTTTAGTTTCTCTATAAAAATAAACTTATTTGAAGGTAATAAAGTCAACTTTAACTTTAGAAAAATCTGTTTTCAATTTTTTTTTAAAGCTCAACATTTGTTATACAATTGAGATCTAAAATGAGTTTAAGTAAGTTGCTCTGTGTCACTAATGTGAATCTCTCATTTGATAAAAAGGTTCCACAGAACAACATATAAACACAGAATTTGACAGAGAAGAACCCAATGTCCCATTTAGTCCATTTTGTCTATCCATACAAAAAGCTAAGACATGGAAGTGCTAGCGGAGTATTGCAATATGTTCTATATTATTCTGGCACTCGAAAGGTCATTCCTTAGAATAGCTATATTTGTGTCCCAGAGGTATGAAACTTATTCACCATTTTCACTACAAACTCTTTCACTGAGAGGCTATTCCCAGTACCTTTCACTCCTTCCATTAAAGTGGACCTGTCGGTTTAAGGGGAAAAAAAAAAAAAAGTAATGTAGATTTTTAATTTTTTAGTTTGTTTTACAAGTTAAACTTGGTTGGCTCTTAGCTGCATTCTCAACTTAAGAAGAATATGCAATCACCGGGCGGGAGATGAATTAAGGTGTGATAAAGAGGGGATAACTCTTTCCATGTGGTAAACTCTCCACTTCCTTTATTATTGTGTGGAGCCTCTGAGAAAAGATATCTCGCAATGGAGAGAAGTTAGTACAGAGGTTCCATAGAACAACATAGGAACTTTTGAGTTTATAACGTGAAACCTTAACCATTTAAGTGCCGTAGGGGTACGCAGTGCATTGTGTAAAGATCTGGTGCTCAAAGAGGGTTAATACATCTCTCCCCCTACATGTCTCAATTTAAAGTGGAACTTTCATCACATTAATATTACGCCCCAAATCATAATTACAATAGTGAAATGAATAGATGTACTTTTATTTTCAAGAATAATTGCTGCATTAGAAATAGACCTTTTTAGGCAGACAGGCACTGGGAGGGATCTTGCAGTAGGCGTTATCTACTCCTGCGCAGTCAGTCCCTTCCGGTGCCTTGAGGTAACCAGGCTTTCAGCTCGCCAATTGTGGAGGTGAAGGGGACAGACAGCGCAGACTCAGATGGCAGCTCTGCAAGGTGTCTGCGCTGTTTCACCCTGCCCGTCTGCCTAAAAAGATCTATTTCTCACTAATGCCACAATTAAACTAGAAAATACAAGTATGTCTATTCATATCGCTATTGTAATTCTGATTTGGGGCATAATATTAATGTGATGAAAGTTCCGCTTGTAAAGAAAATTTTTTATTTATTAATTTATTTTTTTTTTAATTTTTAGTTGTGTATTAGCCCTTTAACGTTTTTTGTGTACTAGAGAGAGATCCAAAGCATTGCTTCACAATAAATTGAAAGCCTCTCTGTTTTGCAGTTAGTGACCATATTTCTCTTCTATGTCCTGTTTCCCTTGTAAATTTTTGTGTCCTCCATGCTGTTAAGCTTAAAGGAGCAGTAAACTTTTTTTATGAAAAAATATATATTGTAGGGATTTTCCTATTGAGTACAATAAGGGTACTCCCACTGCCGAGAGATTTATATTTCCAGAGTTATTACAGTTTAAACCCATGTTAGATTTTCTGTTAGATTCTAATAGAGAGAAAAGTCAGAGATATACAGTTCTCCATAGAATTTGACCGAAACCGCCTGTCACTTCCTGTCAGTTAGAACTATCAGGAAGTAAACACTGTAAATTCACTTCCTGATTATTTAAACTGCTATAATTTTTGAATAAAACATCTGACAGCGATGGGAGTGACCTTGTTTTATTCAGCAGGAAATGCTCTGTAAAATATGTTTTCGTAAAAAAAAAAGTTTACTTCTCCTTTAATGCCCAGTGCTGCTATGTGTGTAAAGAGAGGGGAGCCTGAGTAACACTGTCTTCAACTTCATTCCCTGCCTCTCCACACATGAGTGTATGTCTAGCAAAATATTTCACTTGAGTCCTGAGGTCACTGGAACAGCTTTTTACCCAAGTGACAGAGGAGTGAGCAAAGTAGTGCTTTGCAATCAGTTGTTCACCCCTCTAACACTCAAAACACACCTGTTTCAAGAAAGTGGCTTTACAGGAAAAATATATAAATACATTTATGGTTCCACCACTTCAGAGGTAGTAAGATATTTAATAACAGTGGAATTTCCTAATGGATTCAGCACCAATTGCAAGCCAGAGAAAAATATACTACACTGGTGTGACTTGACATACTGTAAGTGGTGTCAGCACTAATGTATGCCATTCACTCTTTAGTGCCTACCTGCTCTAAAAAGAAATACATATGTATACTTTTTTTAGACCAGGTGATTACCTGTAATTAGCACCTTCATGCTTAGCCTTGTTGGAAAGGTGAGACACCCCTTTCCATTAAGGATACTGTTTGTGAAAGTAGTTGGGGTGGTGAGTCCCTACACCTCCTGACACCCATCAGATGTATATGGTTATACATGGTGATCACCTAGCATGTCTACCTTTGTCGAAAAGTGGAGACTCTTCCCTTTCCAACAACGGTACTTCTGGTATTTGGGGAGGTGGACTTTTAATATAGAGGGGCCTCCAGCTACTAACAAGAAAAAAATACATAAATGTTTATTTTTATACATTTATTAATATGATTATACCATGTGATCCTGTGATCACTTGGTTTTAGCCCAGTTCATGCTATACCTTGTTGGATAGGAGGAGATGGAAGCTGTGGTGCCTGAGATCTCTGGAGCCCCCTCCACCTCCTATTCACAGATCATTTTTATAAAATGCATTAACCTGGCATGTGAAGTAATTGCTGATTCAGTTTATGCAGTCATCTGTATTTGTCTCTTAGAATACAGAATGTTGATTACTGAACAAAATGTGCACATCCAGTTAAAAAAAACACACATGGTTGCAGTTTTAACGGATGTCTTATATACATAGTGTGTGTGTGTTTTATTTAAGATGGGATTTTACCACATCCTGGTTGTAAACCAGGAACCCTCTGTGCCATCAACTAGATCCAAATAATGTGAGTGGTATTCAGAAGGGGAGAAAAAGATGCCCACTAATATAAATTATGCTTTTAACCCTTTGAATGTTGGAGGGTTCTCTAGTGCAATATTAAGCTTTCTGGGGTTGAAGTCCTCATTTAAATGAATTGGAATTTGGGAATTATTTGTCCCCTGTAGTGCAGTTGGTTTGGCCCAGAACTTCACATTTTTAGCTTCCTGAATGCGGCCCGGTGTCACGTGACTAAAAATGACTTTTCGTAGACCAAAAAAGGCTAATTTGAGTATGTCATAGATAAAAGGGCGGTAGATGATTTGGGAACTGGATTTGTTTTCTTGAATCTGAATTTCTTTTGCGTCTCATATGGAACACAGGTACCATGGGGTTAAGCCCTCCTCTTGAAGGGCAGGACACATCTCAAAGACAGTCTTATGGGTGGAGACTCCCTCCTCTTGTGCCAGCTCACCCCTTCCCCTGCCTGTATATCCAAGAATTCATGTGTCCTGCCAAGAGGAAGTGTAATTTCTGGGTTTTCAAAGGTGAATATTATTCTGGGCATATTTATAGTATTTCTTGCTTGTGTTGGGACACTTTATTGACAGGTTGTAGGACTCTAAGGGGCATGGGGGTAAATCCAAGGCTAAGGACTCATGGGTGTCCCTTACCCCCTTCACTTACTGTTCCTCGTGCCAAACAGGGCTTCCTACAGAGTAGTCAGGATCTCTCTGCCCCTCTTATGCTGTGGCCCAGTACTTAACCGGGGCCCTCCAGCACTGATCAAGAGGCAGCTTGGGTCAAAACAATTATGTCCTTAGTGGCCTGAATTCCTCTTCTCTCTTCAGTGGGTATCAGTCTTGTAAGTCTCCCACTACCTTCAAATATATAGCACCTATTTCTCAAAGCATTCCTCAGATTATAGGGGCCTCATCTGAAGAGGGGAAGAGGATGATGGGGGATATAGATTCTTCATACTCCTAAGGATATTCCTATGAGGGTGGCACCCTTCCCTCTGCTGAGGGGGCTTATCCTGGCAGTCTTGGAGACCCTTCAGGTCTCTGTCACCTCTGATGAAGGCTCTTCATCTACAGGTGTCTTCCAGAAGCGTAAGAATTCTTCTCCCTTCTTTCTTCTCAATGCCACTCTTCACCAGATTCTCTAAGCAGCACCCCTTTTCTGAGGCAGCCTTGGCACAGTGGGCCTCTCCCCCAGTGGTGGACTTCCCTATTTCTCTGTTGGCTAAGTCTGCGGCTCTGCATTTGGCTGAGGCAGCAGGTTTGAAGGTGCCAGCTGATAAGCTGGATTCTATCCTTAGGGCTGCTTTTGCAGACCCTCGAGCAGTACTCAGACCTATTTTTTCCTCTGCCTGGGTAAATGGGTCTGTTACAGTGTGTGGTGAACAGCTGATGGAGGCTGTATGTGCTGATTCTTCCAAAGAGGATTTGTTTGAAGACCAACAACTATGTTTCTGAGGCTCTTTTTGATGCAGTCATGTTGTCCGCTAAGGCTTCTTCCTTTTCTGTTGCTGTGCGACTCTCTCTGTGGCTAAAGATTTGGTCTGTGGACCAATCTTCTAAGAAGTCGCTGGTTTCCTTGCCTTTTTCAGGGACTCTATTCAGACCTGAACTGAAACAGATCATCAGTGATGCTACAGGTGGTAAGAGCACTTTGTTGCCTTAAATTCCCACCAAATGTACAACTATGGTGCGGAAACTGCATCTTTTTCATTGTTGTGTCCCTCTCCCCGCCAGAGGGGCTGTGACTGCAAGGTTCACAAGCCTCTCAAGCATGCTCCGCTGCAATGCATAGACTGGTCTGGCAGCCCAAGCAATCAGCTACATGGGCTAAGCCTAATAAGCACTCTTCCACATGACTTGCGGAATCCAGGTCCGTTATTGCCTGTAGGGGACAGTCTCTGTCTTTTTTGAGATGCCTGGGAGTCCTCGGTCATGTTCCATTTTGCAGGATATCTCGAAATGTTGCCAAATAAATTTTAAGTCCCTTCCTCCATATTACTTGTTTTTGCCAAGGGAGCCAGGTAAGGCTATTCCAGGAGGCAATGGATTCATTGCTGGCAAAACATGTCCTGGTTCTGTACCTCGCCCAGAGTGTGATTCAGGTTTTTATTCTAACTTGTTTATGGTTCCGAAGAAGGACGGCGGCAGTCTTCCCACACTGGACCTCAAATGTCTCAGCAAGTATGTTGTGACTATGCACTTCAAGATGGAATCTTTATGTTCTGTTGTCACAGCAATGTGCCCAGGGGAGTATCTGGCATCTCTGGACCTTCAGGATGTGTATCTACACAACACTACCAGTGTTTTGATTTAGACTCCGATCACTACCAGTTCACTGCTCTGCCATTTGGCTTGACGTTGGTGCCTTACATGTTCACCAGGGTCAAGGGAGCCTTAGCGGCCTTCATCCACGCCCAGGGCATTTCCATAACTTACTACCTGGATGATATTTTGCTCTAGGTTCCCTCGGAGAAGCTCTTGGATCCTCATGTTATGGACTTACCCCAAATTCTCCTCCACCATAGGGGGATCTTGGACATGTTCGAGTTCACTATGTTGCCTTCCCAGGAGCTGGAGTTCCTGGAGATGAGATTCAACACCCATCAGTGGAAGGTCTTCCTGCCAGAGGACCAGATTCTTCTTGTGATACAGAAAGTATCCCAAGCCCTGGAGTGGCCCTTGGCCACGATCAGGGAGTTCATAAGCGTTCTGGGCAGACTGGTGTCAACACTAGATATTGTACCTTACTCTCAGGTCCAAACATGGGAACTTCAGAGAAATGACATCCAGTGGTGCTCTGGAGCATCTGTATTGACAGAGGTCACTTTCCAGAAACGAGTCGGGACCTCCAGTGGTGGTTCTGCCTGTGCAACCTGGAACAGGGGAAACCCTTTGTGATCCCAGAGTGTACCCTGGTCACGACGGACGCCAGCCTTAGTGGCTGGGGTGCGGTTCTGTGCCACCTGTGGGTCCAAGCAGGTGGACTTACTCCAGGCTATCCGGCTGGCCTTTGTGTACTGGACCTCACTCTTGAAGGGGAAACCAGTGACAGTTCAGTAGTACAATGCCACGGCTGTGGCACACCTCAATCACCAAGGAGGCAGTCACAGTGCAGTTGCTTGGTTCGAGGTGAGGTACATTCTTGGTTGGGCGGAAGCCATCTCAGCAGCTCTAGCAGACTTTCTCCATCTCCAAGACGTAGATCCAGGCGAGTGGGAACTGAACCCGGAAGTGTTGTACCTGATTGTGCGCCAGTGGGATTTGCCTATGATAGAACTCCATGACCACCAGGGAAAACAGGAAGGTCCAACCTTCTGCTCCCAGACAGGGGATCCTCTGGCCTTTGCTATGGATGGACCCAATGTCTATTCTGTGCAACGTTCACCTCTCTTATGTGTTTCCTCCATTTCTTCTTATTCCCATGGTACTTCGTAAGATCAGGATGGATGATGCAACAGTAATTCTGGCCAACCATTACTGGACCAGGAGGACAGTTTGCAGACATGGTCAGTCTTTCGATTCAGGATCCACCCACTGCCCCTCAGGCCAGATCTCTTGCTCCAAGGTTTCCTGCGGCTTGTGGAGAAAATGGCTTTGGCGGTATGGTTCTTGAAGCCAACATCCTGAGGCGGAAAGGTGTTAACGTGAAGGTCATTTCCACTATGATTCAGGCTAAGAAGCCTGTCTCTTCCTAGGCCTGTCATAGAGTATGGTCTATTTTTCATAAGTGGTATGCAGTCAAGGAAGCCTTGCTGCAGCATAAGCCGTGTTAGAGGTGCAGACCATGAAGTCTGATAGGATGACAACCTAGGACACAGACGGCTACTCAGAGTCAAGAATCCGCTTATTTAAACTACCGTAAGTATAGTTGTCTCTGTCAAAGGTAGGAACTGGAACAGCAGTCTTAGAACCAAGAATCACAAAGAGTCACAAGGTTACCGTCTGATGGGGGGATCAAACCGAAGATACTCGACAGCGTCAAACTTGACTGGATGTCAACAACGTCAAACGCGATACACTGGGCACAGAAGAACCCACGGAGTGGAAGGTAGAGTAGTCAACGAGGTGGGCAAAGATTAGCCAAAGAAGCCAGGGTCAAAACCAGTCGAGCAAAATGGTACAAAATCAGCACGCAGAAGAGGTCGTATAACGGGCCAAGGTTAGAACCAGTACAGTAAACCAAAGCAAAATCAGGAGACAAAAGATGTAGTCGAGGAAAGCCAGGTCAAAACACTGGAATCACCGGAACAGTAGGAACTCGATAACAGGAATGCTTTGATTGTGCACCGACACCAGAGTGCCGGTGCTTGATAAGGCCCAAAGAAGGGCATCACAGGAAAACCAGGCAAAAATGCCAGCAAAACCCAGAGAACATGACAAGTAGATTCAACAAATCAGGATGTTTACTCCCCTTTTCATTTTCACCAGGGCGCACACATCAGGCTTGCTCAATGAGCTCTCCTTATTTGCCCTGGATATTGAACCTCTGGCCTGTCATATTCAGTCAGACACTTTGGCTTGGACGCTGGAGGTTGAAGACTTGATTGAAATGATACCTTTCTCTGTCGTCCAGTATAGGTTACTGGTAACTTTGGGAAGGCAACCGCACCTTTAAGAAGGCAGGAAACAATTCTTGGAAAGAAATGCAGGGTGGAGCCTTCTTTCCCTCCTTAGCTGGTCACTAGCCAATCCCCTCCAGTTAGATTGTTTCCTTGAACCTGAAAGGCAAGATAAACAGTTCTGCTTAGTTTTTAGTTATATTTATTGTTTTCTGTTAGATATGGAATAGCAGCCATTAGGCGGATTACCATTACTGACATTCCCAAGATGGATATCTCAGTTTCCAGGTGCTGTTGTGGACCTGTCAGCCCTGAGAGGGAAACGATTGTGTAGCATGTTTTTTCCGTGGAAGTTACCCACTGAGGCTTGTTCTTTAGGAAATGGTAATCTGAAGACAGAAAACCTGCTAAAAAGGTGAGCAACCCTTTGAGTGCTGAGGTCCACATGTCCCATGCTTCCCCTCCACATGGGTCTCCTTTGGAGTTCCTATTGCATACGCCTGCACTCATTGGGTTTATCTGTATGTCTGTTGGGGTTTGGCGCAACTGGGTTTCTGTGGTAAATTTACCCTTTGTTTGCTGATTTGGGCACCTTTTGGGGGTTCATTACACTTTCCCTGCTGGGTCCAGTGTTTATTCATTCATTTTAGTGTTTTGCACTGTTCACACACTTTTTGGAATTTATGGTTTAGCTTTACCGCATAGATGCCATGCTCCATTCACCTCTATGGGACATAGCTCTGCAATCGCTCAATGTAGCGACTTCAGAGACGGCTCATTTTACTTGTTTGCCCTTGTTCTATCATCCATAGTGTTTTGGGGCTCAGGGGGCTTCGAGCACTGTGTGGGGGTACTTGTCAGGTGGCTTCTCGTGCTCGTTTGATTGGCTGCTGTCACGGACTCCATATTCTATCCTTCCCTTCATGAGTAACCTACGCAGGACTTGGACTCTCCTCCTCTCCTCAGCAGACTAACCCTTCGCCTGCCAGATAAGTGCATTTTAGCTATTTCTGGGGTGAAATACTTAATCTTACACACTGTATTTGGGTTTCCTGTACCTGTGAGGATGTTAGACCCTTTGGGACTTGGGGATAAACCTAGGGCTGCTGTTTCTGGGATATCATGACAATTATGCCCTTTATGCACTGTGCCTATGCCAGGGTCTCCCAGCCGCGAACAAGAGCCACATTGGGTCATGGACTTTAGGTCCTCTATGGCGCAGATTCCTCTTCTACTTCAAGGGGTTGTTCAGTCTTGGATGCCCTCCACTTCCCTAAGGCATGTAGCCCCTATGGCACCTGGCATTCCTGACTTGTTTAATTCCTCTGTGGAGGAACAGCTGGAAGTTTCAGAAGACTCTGTATGTTCACTTGGGGCTTCCTTCCACCTTTGTGGCATCTCCATTAAACTTGACCCTGGATCCTCTGCTAAGGGTCTAATTAAGGTGGTTCTGAACACCGTACGTGCTCCTATTACTGCTTCTGCTGTCCTTCAGGGAGGCAAGATGTTTTCCACCTCATCCCACTCTTGACCAGACTATCCTGGATGAGTGGAAGACCTCTATCATGGGTTTGTCTCTGTCTGAGAGACTGTCTAAGCTCTAGCCTTTTTCTGATGCAGCCTTGGCTTGGTGGGTTACACCTCCCAAGGTTGATGCCTATATTGCCAGTCCTTCCCCCTTCCCCTGCATCTCCTGCGGTGGATCCCTCTGCTCTCACAGACTTAGCTGATAAGGAGCTTGATTATATTGTACAGGCTGTATTCTCTGCCATAGGTGCATCCTTGTGACCTACCCTGGCTTTTGCATGGATTAAAGGGATAGTATTACTTCAAAATTACTATCCCTCATATTGTAGCCCTTAATAAACTGAGTTAAATGACACCAGCGGCATCTCTCAAACCTTTATGGTTTAAGAGATAGCTGCTTTCAAAATTTCCTCTCCCCTTCTGCCAGCATTCTGCTGCCAACAGGGGAATCCGGTCCCGGGACAGGCAGAGGCTTTTAAACAGAGCCGATATCTCGTTATGGAAGGAAAAATGATTCTTTGAAACAGTCTTCTACATGTTCTTGCTATACTTGAGGTTAAGGCCTCTGCCCGCTCTGTGGCTGCTAGGCGCTCTCTGTGGCTTAAGTTCTGGTCTGTTGACCCGACCTTTAGGCAGTCTCTGGTTTCTCTCCCCTTCCAGGTTTCATCCATTTTTGACCCTGATCTGAAGGACATCATTGGCAAGGTTACTGGGGGCCAGTGCGCTTGGTGCCCCTTGGCCTCTAAGTGCTATCCGCAGGCAAGACGGCATCTTCCTTTTCACACTTTTCAGTGCTATCTCAGACACTGTGTTCCATCCCTATGCTGCGACACCACTGGAGACCAGATAGCTCCTCATCTGAGCCTAACCTCCTTCGGCAGGATTAGCTGAGGCTTGGTCCACCTGCACCCGTTGGTGTCTGTCTGCTGCGCCTTCTTTTCTGTTGAGCGTTCTGCAGACTTGCTGGTGGTTTCTGAATTGTATTGGATTCTTTTCAGCTTCCTTCCTTATTTTCATTCCTTTTTTCTTTTTGTTCCCCTTTGGGGACCAGATCTGCCTTTTTTTCCTTCCTTGGATCCATTCTGTATCTCTTGGACAAGGAGGTTCTGGACCTGGTTCATTACCCTGAACATGGATCCTTCTCATGTTCTACCCCATTTGTGGTTTCCAGGTCTGAGGGCTGCTGTCCTGTTCTGGACCTCTAGGGCTTTGATTCCGTTCTGGTCCAGATTTGTTTTTACTGGGGTCTTCTATGATCTGTCATTCTGGCCAGGTGTCTGGGGGGGTGGATTCCTGGCCTCGTTGGCTACGTAGGGTGCCTGCCTGCACCTTGCTGTCCATGGTTCCTTTGTGACATGGGTACTTCCAGTAATCTGCTCTCTATTTTGGGCTGACCTCGCCTCCGTTGGTGGTTATTCGAGTCTTGGGTGCATTGATTCTATCGTGCGCACAAGGTTATTCGGGTCCCTCTACTCAGGGCTTCTTCCTCGTACTTGCCTTCTCTGGTTGGGTTCTGCTTATGCCCAGGTGTCACAAGCGAAGGCTATAGGCCCTGCTGAGACAGTGGGGAGAGTGTGAGAGGGAATGGGTTAACAATACCAGACCCCTGGTTACCTGTTACTGTACCTAGCAACCACCAAATTAACCTCTGGAATCCGTCCTACACTATCTCCCCAGTACTACAATTTGCTGCCACCACCAAGACTTTTTCACTGTCGTCCAATACAGGTCACTGGTACTCTGGGAGGCGTAAGTCCCCTTTAATAGGCAGGAACAACTATGCAAATGATTTGCAAGGGGCGGAGCCTCCCCTCTCACTTAAGCCACCTTCTGGCCAGAGCCACTTAGATTGATTTGTTCCTGGGTGCTATGCACACCAGGTAGAGAACATCTATGCTTTCAACTTAGTCATTTGTTATTTTTTTTATTCAATATGGAATACCACCATTAGGAGGGTGACCATGGCTGTGAATGCCCTCACCCGAAGTGGCTAGTGCAGCTCCCAGGGATTTCTGTGGACCTTATGCCCTGAAGAGGGGACAGCTTGAGTTAAGCAGCTTCCCTGCTGGGGAATTTGCCTCTGGGTTATTCCTCCTCTATCATGGTCACCTGAAGACAGAAGTCCTGCAAGAGAGGTGAGTCACCCATTGAGTGCTGAAGGTCCACTTGTCCCCACAGTGTCCCTTTGCTGGGCTTGTATTTGGGAGTTTGCAATGCACTCCAGCACTCATAGGGTGTTTTTATTTGCATTTCAATGTTTAATGCAATTTCTGTGGTATTCTCTGGGTTTTGGAGCTTTGGGTATTAGTTTACTTATGTTTCTTATGTGTTTTATACTTGTTTGGGCTATTTTTAATGTTTTATTAAATTTCCCGCTCAAACGCTATGGCTCCTTTACTCTCTATGGGAATTCACAGTGTGGGACATATCTCTGGAACCGCTTGTCTCAGCAACTTCAGAGATGGCTCATTTTAATGCTAGGCTCCTGCTCTATCATCCGGAATGTGTTTTATTTATGTGGGGTGTTCAGGGGGGCTTCGGGCACTGTTTGGGGTACTTGTAAAGGGAAAACTACATTTCCCATGAGCGCCTGGTTCGCGCTCGTTTCTGATTGGCTGTCATATCGGCCGCCATTTTGTGGAACTTTTCCTAAGCGAGTACACTACGCAGGGACCGAGCCTTCTCTCTCCTCAACAGATTAACCCTTCGCTGGCCAGATGAGTCCAAATTTAGACATTTCTGGGGTGAAACTTTAATCCTTTGAACTTTTTCTGGGTGATAGTGTCATTAGTGGGGTATATTGACGCTGTGAGCATGTCTACTTCACTGGAGCTAGGGGCTAGACCCAAGTCTAAGGAGGATGGGGAGTCTGCTACCCCCATGGCGTTTTGCTCCTCTTGCCACATTGGGCTGTCTAGCGATAATGTGGGGGATCTATGCCCTAATTGTACTGGTCAAGATAGCAACCCTGGGCCTCCCAGCTACGCTATTGAGCCGTCTTGGGTGAGGGAGTTTAAAGCTGCCACTAGGGATCTCAGATCCGCTCTTCAACTCTTTCCCTCTCAGGTACAGGGGGCTCTCCAGGTCTGGCAGACCCCCTCTACCATCAGGACCTCCCTGCCTAAGCCACAGGGGGCTCCTGATGTGACTGATTCTTCTGAGGAAGAACTCTTGCAGGATTCTGATGCTGAGGAACGGACTGTTATTGAGTCTACCAGGTCCATTGGGGACCCCTATGAATGTGACCCTGAAGTTTCGGCTGAGGGTCTGATTAGAGCTGTTCTGAATACGCTCAACCTTCCTCTGACTCAGGAATCCACTTATGATCCTACTGATGTTTTTCAGAAGAAGCCATCTAAGCCTGTTGTTTGTTTTCCAACTAATCCTACTCTTGCCCGTCTAGTCTCTGAGGCATGGAAGAATCCTGATAGATCATCCTCTGTCTCTAAAAAGTTTGCTAAGCTGTACCCTTTTCCTGAGACTGAGCTGGCTAAATGGGTGCATCCTCCCAAGGTGGATGCCCCTGTTTCCAGGCTATCCAAGTCTACCGCTTTGGCTGTATCTGATGCCTCTGCCCTGCAGGATTGGACGGATAAGAAACTGGAACTTTCTCTTAAGTCCATTTTTGCCTCTATTGGCACTGCCATGCGTCCAACCTTTGCAGTGGCGTGGGTTAACAGGGCTATCGCGGCCTGGACTGAACGACTGACTGAAGCAGTTCGCCAGGATGCACCAGTGTCTGAACAGTTGCAGCTTCTTGCTAATATTACTGAAGCTCAGAATTATGTTGCTGACGCTGCTTTTGATGCTGTGCGCATGATGGCGAGGGCCTCCACTTCTTCTGTGGTGGCTAGACGCGCTCTTTGGCTGAAAATTTAGTCTGCTGATACAGCCTCTAAGAAAGCCTTGCTTTCCTTGCCCTTTCAGGGGAATTTGCTTTTTGGGTCTGAACTCAAAGAAATGATCAGTGAGGCTACTGGCGGTAAAAGTACTCTTCTGCCCTCAGTCTTTAAGAAAAAGTTTCCAGCCAAACGCAATCGGTCCTTTCGTTCCTTTCAGACTGAGACACGCTCCTCGGCCCAAACGGGTCCTCCCACTACGCGCTCCTCCTCCAAGCCCAAACAGTCCTGGAAGCCCAAAGTTGCCCCCAAGGCCAAGACCTCCAAGACTGCTTCGGCATGACTCGCCGAACCCGGGTCCGCATCCGGCTGTAGGCGGTCGTCTCCGCATCTTTCGCCGGACTTGGGAGGAGTCAGTGGCGGACCCATGGGTTCTTCAGGTGGTGTCAGAGGGATACAGGATCCCTTTCTCTTCCCTTCCTCCTTTTCGGTTCCATTTTACTCGTCCTTCTCAGGAACCCACAAAAAGGCGTCTGTTCGACGACGCTATTCAGGATCTCTTGGACAAAGAGGTCCTGGAGGCGGTTCCTCAAGGGGACACAGGTTCAGGATTTTTTTCCAACCTGTTTGTGGTAGCCAAAAAGGACGGAGGAGCTCGTCCCATTTTGGATCTCAAAGATCTCAATGCCTATGTGGTGACTTCCCACTTCCGCCAGGAGTCCCTGCGTTCTGTGATTGCAGCAATGTCTCCAGGGGAGTTTCTTGCCTCCCTGGACCTTCAGGATGCTTATCTTCACATCCCTATTCATCCAGAGAGCAGGCGGTATCTCAGGATTGCCTGCCACAGGGGACACTTTCAGTTTGCAGCGCTCCCCTTTGGGCTGACTTTAGCCCCTCAGGTCTTCCAGAGGGTGTTAGGCTCCTTGATAGCGGTGCTCCATCAGGATGGGATCAGAGTGACCCCCTACATGGACGATCTCCTACTGAAGGCCTCCTCAGCGGAGCTTCTCCGTCAGCAATTACAGATGTGCATGCACACCCTGAACCGTCATGGCTGGATCCTGAATCTGGACAAGTCGGACTTGATTCCATCTCAGAGGCTTCTGTTCCTGGGTCTCCTGTTCGACACTCGCCAATGCATGGTGTTTCTTCCAGAGGACGTGGCTCACCAGATAGCCGTCAGAGTGGCTGGGATTCTGTACATGGACGAAATTCCAGTACCGAAGTTGTCGTCTTTAGTGGGGAAGTTCATTTCCACGATCGAAGCAGTCCCATTTGCCATGGCCCACTCCAGGGAACTTCAGAGATTTGTGATCCAGACGTGCAAGAATCATCCAGATCATCAACATCTGTCTGTTTCTCTTCCTCCTCATGTCGAGTCGAGTCTGCACTGGTGGTTCGATCTCTCTCATCTCCTGAAAGGGAGATCCTTTCTAGTTCCTCATTGGACCACAGTCACAACGGATGCCAGTCTTCGGGGCTGGGGTGCAGTCTGGGGTCGCTTCAGTGCTCAGGGGAAATGGGGTCTGGAGGAATCCATGCTCTCCATCAATGTTCTGGAACTTCGAGCTGTCCGGCTTGCCCTGAGGCACTGGGAGTCTCAATTGACCGGTCTTCCGATCAGAGTGGAGTCCGACAACGCCACGGCGGTGGCTTACATCAACAGGCAAGGCGGCACAAGAAGCGGTTCCGCCTGGTGGGAGGTCAAGGATATTTTGTCTTGGGCAGAAGATCATGTGCCTGTCATATCTGCAGTTCATATTCCAGGCGTGGACAACGTCATGGCAGACTTCCTCAGTCGTCACACCGTCGACAGCGGAGAATGGGCTCTTCATCCAGAGGTGTTTCACATGCTCACTCAGCGGTGGGGGATGCCTGTGGTGGACCTGATGGCTACCAGACACAACAGGAAGGTTCCGGTGTTTTGCTCCCGGTTGAGGGACTCCCTTGCTCTAGCAGTGGATGCCTTGTCGATCCCTTGGGACTTCTCCCTGGCTTACATCTTCCCTCCTCTTCCTCTATTGATCAGAGTTATCCAGAAGTTGAAGAGGGAGCGTTGTCCTGTCATCCTGATCGCTCCAAACTGGCCTCGCCAGTCCTGGTATCCGGAGTTGATGGCCATGTCAGTGACGGATCCGATTCCGCTTCCTGCCCGTCCGGACCTACTTCTTCAGGGGTATCTGTGGAAGGAGGGTGTTCACTCTCTCCATTTGATGGCATGGCGGTTGAATCCTCAATTCTAGCAAAGAAAGGATTTTCTCCTTCTGTGGTGTCGACTATGCTCAGTGCTCGTAAGCCTGTGTCTTCCAAGATCTATCATCGCATATGGTCAACTTTTGTGACATGGTGTTCTGATAAGAAGTTATCCCTTGAATTCCATCTTCCCACTGTCCTGGCCTTCTTGCAGGACGGTGTGGATAAGGGGCTCAGTCTGAGTTCCCTCAAAGTTCAGACTTCTGCCTTGTCTGTGTTTTTCCAGGAAAGGATTGCTATCCTTCCTGATGTGAAAGTTTTCTTCCAAGGTGTGACTCATGTTCGACCTGCCTTCAAGAGTCCTGCTCCCCAGTGGGACCTCAATTTGGTGCTGGGAGTTCTCCAGCGGCCACCGTTTGAATCCTTGGCTTCCATTCCATTACGTCTCTTGACTTGGAAGATGGCCTTCCTTTTGGCTGTTGTTTCAGTGCGCCGGGTAGCAGAGTTACAGGCTTTGTCTTGTAAACCTCCTTACCTGGTGTTCCACAAGGATAAGGCTGTGCTTCGCACTACCAAGGAATTCTTACCCAAGGTTGTGTCCGAGTTTCACATCAATCAGGAGATTGTGGTTCCCTCTTTCTGCCCTAATCCTTCATCTGACAAGGAAAGAGATCTCCATCTGTTGGATGTGGTGCGTTGCCTCAAGTTTTATGTTCATCGCACCGAGTCTATCAGGAAGTCTGACGCACTATTCGTCATTCCTGAGGGGCCTAGGGCAGGGAGACCGGCTTCCAAAGTTACCATTGCCTCTTGGATTAAGGCTACTATCCGTGAAGCCTATAAGTTGAGGAATAAGCATGTTCCCTTCCGGGTGACTGCCCATTCCACCAGATCTATTGGGGCCTCTTGGGCCTACAAGAATCAAGCTTCTGCTGATCAACTGTGCAGAGCGGCCACTTGGTCCTCTGTGCACACTTTTTCTAAGCACTATCGAGTTGATGTACTGGCTTCGGCTGATGCCAGTTTTGGAAGGAAGGTCCTGGAGGCAGTCTTGCCTGTGTAGGTCTTCCGCTCTGTGATCCTTAGTGCTTCCTTACTGTTGAGCCCTGTTGGCTCTGGTTTCGTGTGCTGTGTTAGTTCAGGGATTGTTCCCTTGGTTGGTGTCCGTTGACACTTACAGTTTGGGCTATGTGATTAACTGGGTCATAGCAGTTCCAGTGACTTGGGCCTTGCGCCTGGTCCTTGCCTTACTTCCCGCCTCTGGATCAGCTCAATGTTTGTACATCCCAGAGTACCAGTGACCTGTATTGGACGACAGTGAAAATAGGATTTTAGTCTTACCTGTTAAATCCTTTTCACTTAGTCCATACAGGTCACTGGTCTCCCACCCTGTCAAGGGACCAGTCTTGGCTCTCCTGTGGCATTCAGTGGGAGACCGTCAGGGCATGCTCACAGGAGTCTTTCTTTTTGCTTACCTGTGGTCAGTTTTTAGGGTCTCAAATCAATCTAAGTGGCTCTGGCCAGAAGGTGGCTTAAGTGAGAGGGGAGGCTCCGCCCCTTGCAAATCATTTGCATAGTTGTTCCTGCCTATTAAAGGGGACTTACGCCTCCCAGAGTACCAGTGACCTGTATGGACTAAGTGAAAAGGATTTAACAGGTAAGACTAAAATCCTATTATATCTGGGCGTCCCCCCAGACCAACAGAATTACAGTATAAAATCACCTTAATAATCAGACATATAGACTTAACCATTTTGTAGCGTGTTCTGACTGAGCTTCCTTCAGGGTAGTGAGTTCATATTAGAGAACAGAGACAAGAGCTGATTAATTGAACATATAATCTGAAAAAAGGCTTCACAGTGCTGGTTACAAAAATACAGAAATAAATTACATACACAAAGATTACACATTGGCAAAACAGTCCATAGAATAAAATGGGAGAAAACCAAGAAATCCTTAAATACAATTACCGATATTTTAAGAGTCCTTAATCCACAAACCCATATTAAATTGGAGTCCACAGTTGCTTCTAAGAGGTCAAACCCCCTGGGTGTTACCTGGGGGGGGGAGGTTTGGCCTGACAGTTTACGGCCCACTCAATCAGACCTGTCAGGGATGTTACTGCAGAGTTGTACCTGAAAAGTTAAAAGGCTTCCCAAAACATGCAACTCCCACAGCACACCTCTATAATTATTGCGGTGCCCGTGCTATTTGGCGACATTTTGTCAGTTTTCACTCCTGCCTAACGCCTGTTGGCTGCACTGTGATTGTCCCGCCCAGTATTGTCCTTAAATACTGGGTTCTGGCACATCTCCGGTACCCTTTCGTGGTGTTCCAGTACCAGCGCTTGTTCCTGATTCTTGTATGCTCTGTGTATCGACCCAGCCTGACTGACTACTCTACATCTTGCTTCCTGCCTGTGCACTGACCCGGATTGCCTGACCATTCTGCTTCTCATCTCCTGTGTACCGACCCGGCTGACGTTCCTGCTCCGTGTACCGACTTGGATTTGCTGACGTTCCTGCTCCGTGTATCGACTTGGATTGGCTGACTTCCTGCTCCGTGTACCGACTTGGACTGTTCTCCGTTCCTGTGCTGTGTGGATTCCGCCCGGTTGGGCTGCTGCCTCCTCTGCACGCCCTGACCAGTCTCCGGTTAAGGGTAGTGCTGGTCTCTCGCTGTCTCTGGACAGCTTTGCAGATTGGTCTCAGTTGCCTCTGTGTCGCCCCGGCGACATTCCTATTGGTCTGCCTTACGAACCGTTCCAGGTTGGGTGCCTATCAGGGCGAGTAGCTCAGTTTGCCATTCCTGCTACGGCAGTGCTCAAGTGGCTCAGTCTCTGTTCCTGCTACTGCAGTGCTCCTATTGCTCAGTCTCCGTTACTGCTACGGCAGTGTCCCATTGCCGCTACGGCAGTGCTCAAGTTGCTTGGTCTCCGTTACTGCTATGGCAGTGCTCAAGTTGCTCAGTCTCCGTTACTGCTACGGCAGTGCTCAAGTTGCTTGGTCTCTATTACTGCTATGGCAGTCCACAATTGTCTGGTATTCATTCTTCTTAAAAGGCCTAGCTACACTAGGGCCTGTCAATGTTCTCTGCCTACTATTAAACCATGCAGTACTGATAAACTGGGACTCACACAAGATCTGCCTGACATGTGTCAGTATATTGTTATATGGACTCTCTACTTATACTGGACCTGTGTGGGCTTACCTCTATATAACCTGTCTAGTGGCTGTATTATATTATGTGAGGGTTATTGTGATCTTTATTATTTAATAAAATTGTGTTTTATCCAAACCTACTGTGTCTGTGTCGAACAAACCGTTACAATAATGTTATAATAATCCTCTTCCTGATATCTATGTGAATATCTGGACACCAATGATGCTGGGTCTAACTGGTTGCAAGTGGCTATTCTTGTAACTCATAGCAGGAACACCAACCCCTGGCATGTTTGGTACCCACCACAATGGTAAAACCTGGGCATTCTGAATATATATTTGTATTGAACCTTTTTACACTATATATTCGTGTTCTCCCTATTTCAGGTTATTTGGGTGTCCCCTGGATGACCTCTATCAAAGCAGATCTTCTAATAAGTTTTATAGTAGCCCTATATCCTGCTCTGGAAATGTTATCTACTCAGCTAATTTTATGGCCTAGAACTGGTGCACTTTGAATAACATACAGGTCAGCAGACAAACAAACAATTTATACAACCCAGAGGGCCAACTCATACCTTGGCATAACACCAGGTTAAACCCTATCTCATCTCTGGGCTTGATCTTTATGGGTTTCCTGTTGACATCCGGCTGGGCTTGCTTTTTCTGATGAATGATGTGCCTTATCAGATCACTTTTGGGCGGCCTCGGTTCTGGCTTGCGGATCTATTCAGGCCAAACTGTTGGTCTCCTTGGTGGGGAGCTCGGGTTCCGCCATGGGGGTGGTGCCATGTTGCTAGGCCCTTGGGGTTTCACACTGGGTTGTGGTCCCATTTTGCATGGGGTATCTAGATTCTTGCAGAGATCGTTCTCAATCTCTATTTCTTCCGTTCCATGTGATGCTGATTTTCCTTGGTGGCGGTGTCTCTGCAACCTGTGGAGGGTAGGCCCATTGTGGTTCCGTCTGCTTTGTGGATCCCATGGATGCCCGCATATCCGGCTGGGGTGCGCTTTGGGGTTCTCCTCAGTAGTCTTATCAGCCTGGATGGCTCCTGATGTCTCGCAGCTTGGTTGGAAGTCAAGGCTGTTTTCCTGTGGACGGAAGTCCATGTACTTTCCCTCTTTGCTGTTCAGATTCTGAGTGAGGAGGTGTCTTAGCTGTTTACCTGAGTTGCCTCACCATGGGCACCGAAGAGTGGGTACTTCATCTAAGATGAAGGTGAATGCCTCCTGGTGAAGTCTTCCCTGGATCGACCTGATGGCCATCAGTCTTGACTGCAATATCTTTGCTAGTCTGCTCTCCTTGGAGGATCCTTCTGGCTTATGCTGGGGATGTTCTATTGTTTCCTTGGATTTTTCCCTTAGTCTTTTTTTCCTCCTCTTCCCCTGCTTCCCAGGGTTCTGATGGAGCTATCAATGGTGAGGTCTCTGATCATCCTGGTTGCTCCATACTAGGCCCGGTGTCCCTGTTTTCAAGGGTTGCTGGACCTGTTTGATTGTGGACCATTTCGACTTCCACACACTCCAGATCTCCTACCACAGGGCTACCTGCAGAGGGTGTACATGGGGCATCTGGGTTTGACGCTCTGTAGATCGCGTCCTCGTTCTTGAGCTAGGAGGATTTTCTCCTGCTGTGGATGCCACTGTGATTTGGGCTCGGGTGCCTGTTTCCTCTGGCTTTCTACTGGATTTGGTCTATCTTCCACTCTTGGTGCGTGGGCAGGGATATGCCTTCACGAGAGTGTGCTCTGTCAACTGTCCTGTTCTTTTTTACTGGATGGAGTGAACATGGGCCTTAGCCCAAGTTCTTTGAAGGTTCACACTTCTGCTCTCTTGTCTTTTTTTTCGGAGGTGCTTTGTCGTCCTTCTGAATGTCAAGATTTTATTCTGGGTGTTGCTTATGCTTTCCCTGCCTTTCAGCATCCCACTTCTCAGTGGGATCTTACTCTGTTTCTGGGAGTCTAGCAGCGGCCTTCTTCTGGGACCCTGGCTACTATTCCTTTCGTCTTCTGCCTTGAGAGATGGCAGTTTTCTCTGTTCGCAGAGTTGCTGTCCTGCAGGCTTTATCCTGCAAGCTGCCTTTCATGGTGTTTTCAGGGCACTGTGGTTCCTTGTACTTTCAGGAGTCCTTTCTTGGGTGGTCTCTGAGTTCCACATCAACCAAGAGTTGTTGTGCCTTCATTTTTGCCCTGCCCTACTCTGACAGGGTGAGAGATCTCTGCTTGTTGTATGTGGTGCACTGCCTTACGTCTAATGTGCTGAGCACTGAGTCTGTTCGCCAGCCTGATGCTCTTTGTCGTGTCTGAGGGTACCAGGGCTGCCAAGGCTGCATTCAAGGTGACTATTGCTCCTTGGATCCAGTTTACTATTCCTGCGGCTTGTGTCCTTGTGACGGAGCCTGCTTCTTTTTCATGTCATGGCTCATTCCTCCTGCTCTGTTGGGGCCTCCTGGGCCTATGTGACTCCGACACCTGCTGATCACTTGTGCAAGGTGGCACTTGGTCGTCTGTGCACACATTTGTTCATCACTACTGTGTTGTTGTTCTGGCTTCTGCAGGAAAGTCCTGGAGGCAGTTGTCTGAGGCTTTATTTCCTGCGTCTTAGTGATCTTTACCCTTTGAGCCCTGTTGGCTCTTGTTCGGTGTGCTGTTTTACAGTTACTGGTGTACTGTGTTACAGTTTAGTGTACGTTGACACTTTGTTTGTTCTGGGCTGTTCTGGATCTGATTAGTCCATGTGGGGCCTGGTCCTTGCCTTTCTTCCCGCCTCTGGGCAACTTAGTGTTTGGACATCCGAGAGTTAACCGTAACCTATATTGGATGACAGAGAAAAGAGGATTTTAGTCTTACCTTTTAAATCCTTTTCTCTTAGTCCATATAGGTTACTGGTCTCCCACTCCGTCAGGGGACCATGCTTGGTTCTCCTGTGACAGAATGTGGGAGTCCTTTCAGGTTCATGCTCACAGGAGACTTCGTTTCCCTCTTTACTACCTAGTCAATAGTTAGCGTATCAATCTAACTGGAGGGGTGACCAGCTAAGGAGAGAAGAAAAGCTCCACCCTGCATTTCTTTACAAGAATTGTTTCCTGCCTACTTAAAGGGGCGGTTTCCTTCACAAAGTTACCAGTAACCTATATGGACTGAAAGAAAAGGATTTAACAGGTAAGATTAAAATCCTCTTTTATACTATTGACAGTTTGTTGCTTTATCTTCTGATCCTGGTCCTTTCCTTAGAGAAAGTCCTTGAACTGATTTATGCCTTTGGCCTCTTCTCTGGTCTCTGTGTAAATTGGCAAGTCTCAGATTTTCACTATAGATGATTTTAACAAATAGCTGTTTCCCATCCCACACAAATTAGAATGGACTACTCCTTTTAAATATCTTTGTGTTTTTATTAACAAAAATGCCAAATACTTTATTACTTGTCTAGTGAGTTGACATAGATCAGTTGATGGCTTTGCAATATGTTGCTTACTTGTCTGGTGCATGAAGGATTAAGTAGGGTCATACACTGCCTGCTTCAGTTTGAACAACTACTGTCATGTCTTCCATGGACATGAAATCCATAACTAATTGAAGATGTTCTCTCTTGATCAATGCCATCATTACAAAATTCATTGGTTCCATTTGCATTTTGTGTCTCTTAAGGTAATGGGATGTGGGTATTAGGAGGTGTTTATACTCCTTTAAGGACTATTCTGTGAGCCTGTATTTATATGGGTCTGTCACAAACTAGGGCTATAGGCTCTACTGAGACAGTGGGGAGAGTGTGGGAGTGAAAGGGTTAACAATACCAGACCCCTGGTTACCTGTTACTATTCCTAGCAACCACCAAAGTAACCCCTGAAATCCCTCCTGCACTATCACCCCAGTACTACAATTTGCTGCCACCACCAAGACTTTATATCTGGCTGTCTTAGGTTACCCCAAACACAACAGAATTACAGTATAAAATCACCTTAATAATCAGACATATAGAATGAAACCTTTAGTAACGTGTTCTACCTGAGCTATCTTCAGAGTAGTGAGTTCATATTAGAGAACAGAGACAAGAGAGGATTAATTGAACATTTAATCTGAAAAAAGGCTACACAGTGCTGGTTACAAAAATACAGGAATAAAGGAAATACAGAAATAAAGATTACACATTGGCAAAACAATCCATAGAATAAAATGGGAGAAACACAAGAGATGGGACTTGAGATGGTAAAAGCTTCTTTCAGTTGTAGCAAAGAAATTCACCTTTTTTATCCAAAAACCCATATTAAATACTTTCCACAGTTCCTTCTAAGAGGCTAAACCCCCTGGGTGTTACCTGGGGGGGGGGGAGGTTTGGTCTGACTGTTTACACATGTTCTCTGGATAACCCCTCCTCAAAGCAGAGGGTCCAAGACCTTTTTTATGGCAGTTACGTCCTGCTCTGGTGATTGCTATCTGCTCGTTTAGTTTTATGGCCTAGGACTGGTACACTTTGAATAACATACAAATACAAAATAAACAAGCGAATTATACAAGCCAGAGTCCCTGCAAAGGCCAAATCATGCCTTGACATGACAGGGTCCATAGACTTTAAAGGGTTAAAGCTAATATTTTCAAACCAACTACAGATCTGACCAAGAAGGTCCGTTTATTAACTACTGGGGAAAGCAGTGTCCCAGATAAGCATTATGCTCTCCAGGCCTTCCTGGCCTTATCAAATGATTTGGTTTTCTCTGGCATTCAACAGATGTTACTGGCAGCCATAGACTATCGAGATGTGGTACATGCTCCCACTCCACAAATTTATCTTGTTAAACTTAACTGTATAACTCATTATGCCGCTTTATCCTCCAATGTAATTACACTACCCATCACAATGGCATACTTAAAGAACTGTATTGGTTAACACTCATCTAGATGTGCCCTTCATCTTTCTTGCTTAGTATACTACCTCTTCTCTGGAAATGTACCAGACTACCTGAGCAGTATGCTCACTCCAGCCCTCCATACTAACTATAACATCTACTCCACTGCTAACAGCTCACTGAGTAAACCACACTACATGAAAGAAGCAGGATGATCTGCCTTCTCCTTCAGAGATCTAAAAACCTGGAATAACCTGCCTGAAATCATCAGATCTTCTCCCAGTCTAAAATCCTTTAAATAACTTCTTCTTTATATATAAATAAATATATATATTTTAAATATGTATGTATGTTTGTGTGTGTGTATATAATGTTCCTCTACTTGTGTAAATATATAATTATTTACTGTAAACTCTCCAGGACATACTTGAAAACAAGAGAAATCTCAATGTATTCTTCCTGGTAAAACATTTTTTTAAATGAATAGATAAACCCTCTCAAAACCAGAGAAGAGTACAATACATTGTGGTCCTTCAATGGTTACATATTCTGTGATGGTGATGTACTTAGAAGAACTAGTCATTTTGGAGTATACCAACTGCACCTTAGGGGACTAATACAAATTCCCTTTTAATGAGCTTTAAACCCCTGAAATGCTAGATATGTCTTCAATACATTGCTTTGCCTTTAATTGGATACTTTTCTATCATTCAATGTGTTTAAAGGGATAGTAATACTTAAAGGGATAGTAATACTTCGTTTTAACTTTATTTTATTTTGTAGGCATTAAAAAACATGAAGAATGATATGTCTTATCTCTCAAACCTGGTTTGAGAGATATTCACAAGCAAAGTTTCCCCTCCCGTCCCTTTTACCTAGTGTAAGCCATCTCTTCTCAGATGTGGAATCTGGTTGTAAGACCAGACAGATAACAGCAGGGGACAATCTTCTTACAATGAAAACCCTGCCCCCTTGACAAGCTTTTCGGGTTTTTCCCTTATCTTAATTGAAGATTGTCCCTCTCTGCAGTCTACCTGGGCACCTCCCTTCTGATCTGGCTGAACAGTGTTACATCAGTAAAAGGGGAGGGAGGGGGACACTTTGTCATTGAATTACTCTTGATCTACAACTCTGACAGAATTGAAATAACACTCTCCAAGGTCCAAATAATATGATGATTAATTAGAGCTGCTTTTATTATGAAATATTACTATCTCTTATTACTAATCCCTATAGTAAAGCCTTACTAAAAAAAAAACTTATTGCCCCCAGTGTCATCTCTCAAACCTTTATGGTTTGAGAGATGAGCGCTTCTAAAGTTGCTCTCCCCCTTCTCCGTAGTCAGCGTTGTAGCTGACTGAAGGAAAGTCCGGTCTTAGATCATCAGGCGGCTCTGCAGCAGAGCCGCGATCACGTTAATTAAAAAAAAAAACTTTCACTAAAACGGTCTCCTACGTGTGCTTGGTTTGCAAGCACACGTAGAAGACCATTTCAGTGAAAGTTTTCTTTTTTAGTAACGCGATCAGGCTGTGCTGGAGAGCCACCTGAAAGTCGTATGACTTGCATCCCTGTAGTCATCTAGAATGCTGACTACGGGAAAGGGGGAGGGAGAGGGCAACTTTAGAACGTTAATCTCTCAAACCATAAAGGTTTGAGAGATGACACTGGGGGCAATACGTTTTTTTTTTTTTTAGTAAGGCTTTACTATAGGGATTAGTAATACTTGCGTATTACTGTCCCTTTAAAGCTCCATTTAAATCAAAGGGAATTTAGAGAATATCTATCTGTCCCCTATGATGCAGTTTATTTGTTCCAGTTCTTATGTTCATAATTTCAAAGCTGTTTCTTTTTGGATTCTGTATGTGTCTGGTAGACAACTTTGTTTTTTTTTTTTGTTTTTTTTTGGGGGGGGGGTTTGGGTGGTGGTGGTGGGGGGGGGGTTACAGCAAAATATTATTCTGGAACTATGCAACCTGAATACATGGAGAAGTATGAAGTAGTCTGCTAAGCTGTTAAAATGTATTTTGTCATATTTGTGACCAAAGTAGATTCTAAAAGTATACACTTAAACTGTAAGCAAACTAACAGAAACATAGCTTCTATATTGTTTATAAGCACATGAATATGTGGGATTATAATGTTCTATTTTTTATGTTTGTTTTTTTTTGTTTTAGATTAAAATGGTCTCTGGATGTCCAAAAAAGTATGCTTACCAAGAAGAGAAAGGATAACCACTGACCTGCCTCTGGACCTGTACTGCAACCAGACTGACTGAATACTGTTGGGAGCCATTACTGTAACAATGGAACACTCAAGCAGACATCTCCGTTTCAAGCTGCAAAGTCTCGGTCGGCGTCTGGATGATCTGGAAGAAGCAACAAGGAATCTTCAGAAGGCAGAAGATGAGGTTCTGGAACTTCAGGACAAAATAATCCAGGCAGAAGGGAGCAACTCCAGTATGCTGGCAGATGTTGAAGCTTTGCGGAAGAGAGTACTGAAAATTGAAGGAAAAGATGAAGAGGTAAAGAAAGCTGAGGATTTGTGTAGGCTAATAAAGGAGAAACTAGAAAATGAGGAGAATGTTACTCGGGAACTTCGAGCAGAAATTGAGCATCTCCAGAAAAGGATGACTGAACTAGAGAAGTTGGAGGAAGCTTTCAGCAAGAGCAAAAATGACTGCACTCAGCTTTGTCTTAGCCTGAACGAAGAAAAAAATATGTCCAAGAAGTTAACTTCTGAACTTGAAATTCTAAGAGCGAGGGTTAAGGAACTTGAGTCTTCTGAAAACAAACTGGATAAAGCTGAACAATTTTTGACAAGTGAGCTAGAAAAAATAAAGGTTTTGACCAGTAGCTTTGTTAATGAAAGAAAATGTTTTCTAGAGAAGGAAAAGCAGAATGAGAAATTAATTATAGATCTTCGACACCAGTTGGAGTTAAAAGGGAAATTAATTACTGTAGACCAAACCAGAAATGAATCCAATCGTATGGAGAGGACATCTGATCAACTTTTGGATCATAACTTGCGGATTGAAGACAGCCTTACTCCTAAATTGTCTCAGAGAGCGGGATTTAACTATATTAAGCAGTCAGAAAATCAAACTACTAGCAAAGATGAAAATGAGAAAAACAAAAATCAAGAAGACAATAAAATCAAAGATCTGAACCAAGAAATTGAGAAGCTAAAAAATCAGATCAGGCATTTTGAGGGAATAGAAGAGGAGCTGAAACAGTTGAAGGAGAAAAATGGGAAACTACAGGAAACCTGCGTAACGGAACAAAATAAAAGCAAAAGGTTGGCTGAGGAAATACTTTTGTTAAAAAGTCAATCTAATCAATGTATAGAATTGGAAAATGGAGTTCTTGATGGTGATGAAATTACTTTACATAATCGATTTAAAAATGAAAGAACAAAATCTAGAGGAGTATCTTCAGAGCCTTTAATTTCAAAATGTACTCCACAAGATTTATCTCCAAAACTAGGTAGGAGGGAGAAGAATCATGAGTTAGAGCAAAATATTGATTCCCAGTCCAAGAGACATTTAATAAGTGCTAATGCAAATTCCAGGAGACCTAGATCGTCTTATTCAGACTTGTCCATAGTAAACACAAAGAAACAAGACAAACTATCTGTTTCTTCAAATACCTCTGGGGCTAAAGATGTTCTGATTAGTGAAATGAAAAAATCTAAAGATCAGCCATCTGTCCTGAGTCGATATCCACCAGCTGCTCAAGAACAAAATGCCCAAAAGCCATGGAAAGCGAGTGCAAGTAAGAAAATGGACAGATCTGCAAGACTTTTTGGGGAAGACTATTCTGTTAAATTGCATCGCCCAGACAACTCAAGGAAAGAGATCTCAACTGAAGAGATTACGGAACATCCTTTGGATAATTCATACCTTACTGCAGAAGTAGTGCTGGTTGAAAACCATTCAATAAATTCTTCACCATACACAGAACCAGTTTATTCAGGGTTAGATGGCACTAATGCATTGGATAATTCTAGCATAAGTTTGTTGGAAGACCAGTCTAAAGCTACTGCAAACATAGAACAAAATGAAGATAAGGAGACCCCATCTCAGGACAGGTCCTCCAGGTATGCACAACAATTGCAGAGAGATAACCGCGTGACAAATTCTACTGATACTGAGCCAACTACAAAGTCCTTCATCTCAAGTAAAGATGGAATGGATCCATTGGGTAATGAGGGCACACAGTCACGGTATTATGCCAGCAGGGAAAAGCCAAGACCCATATCCACCTCAAAACCACAAATTCCTGAAAAACCTAATATTCTAGAATCTACAGAAAATAAAGAATGGGAGAAAAGGAATATTTCCTCAAGGATTCAGACTAGAAGACCATCAAGTCCCAAAGAAAAAAGGAAATCTCAACAAAATAACAGGGTTTCTCAGATTGAACTGAATACTCAAGCCTCCCAAAGGGATTCAGAAACATTTAGAAAAATGTCTTTTGATAGCATAGAAAACCTTGAGAGACGTTCAAACTCTGAAATGAGGACTAGACCATATAGTCCAAGAGAAGCATTACAATCCACGGTGATTATTAAGCCTGTGATCATTGAAAAAGACACAAAAGAAAGTATGGGAGAATACAGAGCAAGATCCACCTCAGACTTTAATAGGTCACAGATAAACACCGCACCAAACAAAGTGACAAGTACTGTAACATTTTATCCAACTGAAACGGCTCCAACACGACTGAACACAGAGGAGACCACAAGAGAGAGGCATACTTCTACCAGTAATATTAGACTATCTGCAAATGATCAGTCATTGTTAAAAAATAATGTTAGCATCCCAGTTGAAATATCAATAAACAAACGGGATGTGTTAAAAGTGATGGATAAAGATGATGATTTAGATAGTAAAGATATTAACAAAGCTTCTGATGTCAAGGAGCAGAAGAAAACAATTGATGTGGAAACACTTGTCTGGAAAAGTCATGATGTGGATGTAAATCATATAGATGGTAAACCCTTAACAGTGAAGAGTTCTTGGAGGAGTGTGTTGGGCTCTACAGAAGATCTAGATATTCTATCTAATGTGAAAGAAGACTCTGTAGATACCACATTCAAGGGTAAAACCTATTTGGATGAAGAAAGGCCTGTGAAGTTGCGTCCCCGTGAACTATATTCAAGAAATAAAAGTTCTGTTATAAACAGATGCACTTCTCCAGAGGTTACTTCCAAACGGAGCTACAGCAGCTTAAATGCAACTGAGATAATGTCAAGAAGAAATGAATCTTTATTTTCTTTAGGACAAGCTTCCTGGAATCGTCTCAGTTCTGAGGTAACACATTTCTTATTGATGCTTTGAGAAAAAAAAAATCATTGGGGTTATCTTGGCACTCTTAAGGCTTGTGTTATTTTGCCCCTTAAAGGGATAGTAATACTTAAATATTAGTATCCCCCATCTTGTAGCCCTTCAAAAACTAGGTAAAATGAGCCCAGCGGCATCTCTCAAACCTTTATGGTTTGAGAGATATCCGCTTTCAAAGTTCCCTCTTTTTGCCTTTCCCTTGATGTCCACATTCTAGCTGACAGCAGGGGGAATCCTCTCCTGGAATCAACCGGCGGCTTTGCAGCAGTGCCAAGATCTCGGTAATAAAAAAGAAATCCTAATCACTAAAAAGGTCTTCTACGTGTGCTTGGTTTTCAAGCACACATAGATGACTTTTTAAGTTAAGGATTTCTTTTTTTATGACCGCAATCTCGGCTCTGCTGCAGAGCCTCCGCCTGTCCCGGGACTGGATTCCCCTGCTGTCAGCTAGAATGCTGACGTCAGGGGAGAGAGAACTTTGAAAGCGGATATCTCTCAAACCATAAAGGTTTGAGAGATGCTGCTGGGCTCATTTTACTCCGTTTTTGAAGGGCTACAAGATGGGGGATGGTAATTTTTAAGTATTACTATCCCTTGAAGGACAATGGCAAAATTAAGTTTTTGCTTTTTTTTGTTTGGTGTATCCATGGAAACTGCATATTCATTCAATAATGTTTCATTTGCTACAATTTGTTCTTTATTTGCATTTTTAAACTGAAATATGTGGGGAAAACATTTTTAGGATCTTGGCCTTATTGTTTGCATGCAGTTAGCACAGGAAACATAATATACCCCTAAATAAAGTTATAGAAGTGTCATAAAATTGTGTTTTGTATTTACAAGTTAAGGGGTTACATTTACATCAGGGGCAGTCATAGGCCACATCGTCAGAAAGCGATAAGTGTGAGGGCCGCATTATTATTATTATTATTATTTTCATTGATAAGGATGGTGAGTTATAGTCTGCTATTCAAAATATGGATTTATTTATTTATTAAGTCAATGACAATACTGATACATAAGACATATGTAGGGGATTAGGTCTTACTGGCCTACTGTTTCATGTGTGCTAGATAGGTATTGAGGAAAAAAAAAAAAAAAAACCTTAAGTGGGCCACACCCTGGGGTCAGGCTGGCCACATTTGGCCCGCCGGCTGCTCGTTGAACACAACTTAAATGAACACTACCACCTAAAAGCATACTGGGGTTTTGTGCACTTAAATACCATGTACTTCATGCTAGTATTAGCTCAAACTCTGCCTAAAAACTAGTCTTACATAGGCTCTGAGGGAGCAGCCTTTCCTTCCGTTTCCAAGGCTCCCACTGATTTCCAGGATTACCTGAGAATGAGTTAAGTAAACAATACGAGAGCAGTGGGTGCTAATCACCCACTAACGTTCTCTCATCTCTGTCACAAACAGGATTGAATAAATGCTTTCTGAATAGTGTTTAGAATTTGATTTTAGTGATAAAACACATGGATAATGTTTTAATCATTCTAAGTATGTGCTACTTTAATAAACAAAAAGGTTGATACAACTTTATGACCTAGAAGTGGGAATTGAAAGTAGAGTCTCAATCTTTACTGATACTAAACTGTGCAAGGATACGTACAGGGCTGGATGGTTTTTCTCTTCAGAAGTATTTAGATTAGATGAGTGAATGGGCACAAAAGTGTTAGAGGACATTTAATGCAGATACATGTAAGGTTATGCATTTGGGCTGTAGATGCACATGCTACATATACTCTAAATGGAAAACGATTTGGGGGATCCTCGTTAGAGAAAGATTTAGGAGTAGTGATAGAGATAGACTTCACAGCAGTGTGCAGAGATACTCAGCTGCTGCAAGAGCAAGTAGGTTACTAGCCTGCATAAAAAGAGGCGTAAATGCAAGGGATGCTAATATTATCCTTGGTTAGGCCTCATCTGGGATATGGAGTACAGTTTTGGGCACCAGTTCTTAAAAAAGACATTGTTGAACTGGAAAAAGTGCAGAGACATGCAACAAAACTGATAAAGGGATTGGAGGATCTGAGTTATAAAGACAGACTAGCCAAACTGTTTCTTTTTTACATTAGAGAAGAGACATCTAAGGGGTGATTTGATTACCATTTACAAATGCGTTCAAGGTCAGTACTATCCAATGATGTAGTCATGCAAAGAGTATGAGAGGGATCAACAGGGGTGTTTTGGCATGGGCTGGACTTGATAGACAAAAACAGAGGGGCACCAATAGTGCCTTATAACAAAAAAATCGGCTAAAAATACATAATCAAATTCACCCACATTATACAGTGGCTACCTAATGTAACTTGCAGGGGATTTATACTCTTCAGACTGTTGTCCTCATGACCACTGCTGTATCGGTATAGGAGTACTCTGTTCAGTTGCTCAATAATCTTTCAGTCTCAGTGCAGTATCCAAAAATCAGCATAAAAAAGAGATCCGCTCCACAGGATATAAAAAGGATTTATTTCAAAAACATGAATATAAAAGGTAAATGTACCTACCATCCACAATTTTCTTAGCACTCAGGCCACTTTTTCAAGATATGTAGGTTTCAAAAAAACATATACAAAAATGGAGCGGGACCCTACTGGATCTCTGTAATATACCTTATAACTCCTAAAAATGCCAAACTTTATTGGTACCTATATAAAACATTCTTCAATTAAAAAAAACATTAACACCTCACTTACTTATTGTGCTCAGGAGGATGAAGTTACATATTTCTAGCGCTATTAACCATTGTGATATCAGTATGATGGATTGCCTAGTCAAATACGTAGTTTTGTTTTCAGTTCATTAATTCACAGTATACTATATACTTCTCGATCAGCTATTGCTTCCCTTGTTTTATAGTTCACTTCAACATTGAACTTGTTTTTTACTCTGTCATATATGTTAATGCAACATAGACTATACATAGTAAATCAAAGCTCCAAAGAAGACCGTTATGGCTCTCCCTTACTTGGATACCTATTAGATGAAATGCAGGAACTATCTTCAGATATATAACTTCTTCGATAGTTTCAAGGATAAATATCCCAGGATAATTTTTTCATCTATCTCCAGGAATATACCTGAGCTCACTAAGTGAGGCGTCCTTTTATAACTAACACGCAGAATAAGCGTGCAGTTAATGACTTTTAATTGAAGAATGTTTGTTTTATATAGGTACTAATAAAGTTTGTCATTTTTAGGAGTTATAAGGTACATTACAAAGACCTAGTAGGGTCCGATTGGACAAAAGTATTGAGCTGGTCTTTCCCTCCAGTGATAACTTATGTTATCGAGTATCTTTAATGTCTTCTTTCTTTTCTCCATGATTTTGAGAGCTCTTACTTACTCTGGAAAAAAACCCTACACATATGCATGCAATAGTTTCAAAATGCATGTTACTATCCCTTTTGATTGCTCTTGACTAGAGATGCACCGATACCGATTTTTGTAAGACCGAGTACGAGTACCGATACTTTTTTCAAGTACTCACTGATACCAATTACCGATACCTTTTTTTTTTTTTTGCGGTCATTTGCCAGTTTTCTAAGTACCTATATGCTTTAGGTACTTGGAAAACTGGCAAATGACCGAAAAAAAAAAGTATTGGTAATTGGTATTGTTGAGTACTTGAAATATATACACACACACACACACACACACACACACACACACACACACACACACACACACACACACACACACACACACACACACACACCACCTCTTGATTCTCCCCTTTTGACTCTTTCTCCCCCTCTAGATTCCAACCTTTTGCTTCATTCTACCCCTCTTGAGCCCCATTCTTTTGCCTTGGCTTTTTCTCTCCGTTTTGATCCCCCTTTCTCCCCTTCCGTCTCCTTGACTCACCCTTTTGCCTCTCTCTCCCTCCTGATCCCCCCTCCTTTTGCCTCTTCTTGGCCCCCCTCCTTTTGCCTCTTTTTCTCCCTCTTGACCCCACTCTCTGCCTCTTTCACCACCCGCTGCCCCATCTTGCTTCCCTTACTCTCCTCTGCCGGGTGCTCACTGTTCTCTCGCGAGCCCCGGCAGAGGTCAGCGTGGGAGCGTTGCCATGGTAACCCGTGGCAACGATCCAACGCTACAAGAGTGAGAGAGGTGACCAGGGAGCATTGTGAGCAGCTCCCCAGGCTCCCTCTCTGCAGCACCGACCCTGACACAGGGTATCGGTGCTGGCATCAGCCTCATTTGCGCGAGTCCAAGTACTCACGCAAATGCTGGTATCGGCACCGATAGTGATACCAGTATCGGTATCGGTGCAAATCTACTCTTGACTGCCATGTAGATAGCTTACTGTTTCGTTACCAGTGCAGCCATTGTTTGAGTGAACCTAAAATTGCACTTGCAATGCAAGAAAATGGATTATTAACATTTTTGTAAGTAATAAATGTATATGCTGTTTGCAGTTGCTCGCATTTGGATGCAAGAAACATACTGATGCCTTGATGCTGAATAGCATATGCTACTAAATTAAAGGCACAGTTGGCACATTCTCCTAAATTAATGGCAAAGCTAGCCAGCTGTATTAAAATATGTGCTAACTACTTTTCTGTTTTAGTCACAATGGCTAAATCTCTCATAAAATGGTGGCTTTTTACCCATGCCAACTTTTAGAAATGCATTTGCTGAAAGCACAAACTTTCTCAAATTCTTAAGTCATGCAATTTAGGAACATTGTGGTTTTAGTCCTTTTTCCATTAGAAGTACATTATAAGTAGTGGTTGTGCACTTTTCTTGCATTCCGCCCCAAGTTCAAAAGACAACTGGAATTATATGCTTAAAGGGACATTAATGTCCCATAAAAAATGTTTAGAGTTTGGTAGAGGTTCAAAAAAGGATTGTCAAATAGTTTCTCTCTCTCTCAAACTGCTATGGTTTGAATAGGCACTGAAAGTTCCCCCCTCACCTGCTCCTGATATCAGCTGTAAAGCTGACAGCAGGAGATTCGAGTCGTGAAAAAGAATTACTTCATTGGAACGGTCTACAAAGTGTTCTTGCAAACCAAGCACACTTTGTAGACCTTTCCAATAAAGAAATTATTTTGAAATAAGCGATTTCAGCTCTGCTGCAGAGCCGCCGGCTGCTCCCCGGACCGGGATCACCTGCTGTCAGCACAACGCTGAAGTCAGGAGAAGGGGAGGTAGGGGGGAACTTTCACTGCTTATATCTCTCAAACCTTAAAGGTTTGAGAGAGAGGATTTGTGGCAAATAGTTTCTTTTTTGAACCTGTACCAAACTCTAAACATTTTTTATGGGACATTACTGACCCTTTAAAAGCAATGATTCCATAGGGGTGAAATAATAATATTCACTATTAAATAGGACTTTACACCCCTTGAATGCTAAAGGGAAGAACCTCTCAGTCATTTACAGGGTTAAAATTCATATTTAAATTTGGGGAATTTGTATGTATAACCTGTGGTTCACTTGTCCCAGAATTCATTGTTTTCTTAGGGAAATAGTGCCATGTTAATGGGATGGAAAGATTCCGGTGCCTGGGCTCCTTAAATTTTGTCTCTTGCTCAGAAGCGTTGGTGATATTTTATATCTAAATTCATGCACCCCTTCACTGGATTCTGATATTTATTTATTAAATCCCTCCTTATAAGTGATTCTGGTGCCATCCAGCATTTTGGTTTCCAGATTCTGAGTCCCACAGTCTTTTTCAAAGTGCATGTGGGAAATTCCCTAAAGAACGTTAAATATCAGTTACTGCTAACAATTCTATTTATTGATTAGAATCGCCATGATGATTATGGGTTCTCAGACTGCTACACCCAAATAAAAAACTAAATAAATAAGTTATCTAAAGCTATGTGTAGAATACGTAAGAGCAATCCCAAAACCCAGTGTTCTACCTAATGAATAGAGAAATATCAAGGGGTAAAATCTCCTCCTCCAGGAGGGCAGGGTACTTGACTAGAAAGGCTCACAGAAGTGGCGACTCCCAGCCTGCTCCACTTTACCCCCACCTGGACAAGTTCTGTTTTAAAATAGACTTTGCGCAGTACAAATAATTCTCTCTTAATTAGTCTTCTTTTTGTTTTATTCTGATTGGCATGGGTCTGTGTAATCCCCAATTAGGTGGGTTCCTATCTCTGGCTGCCATTGTTTGTTTGAACCAGAGCACAGACTTCAGGAACCTGGATCTGTCAGAGGATGGCTGTACTATCAGCCATATCCTCACAACTTTCTCTGAGCTGCTTACTATATAGAGGACTGAAGAGCACAGATTCCTTACATCAAAGTGCACAGGTCTTATGAGTATGTCCCTGTTTCCTTGTCTGACGGCAACCTTTCTCTCTGTGGGTTGGAAGCTGACTAGCTCTCTCTTATGGTAAACAAGAAAAGAAGGGAGTCACTCATAGGGTTAATAAGCTCTTGGACTGATAACAATCTGTACAATATTAAAATGCACTCACATTCTTTTGTGCCTACATTCGGAACATTTGTGGCTTCTGAGCGAGTTAGGGATATTATACTGCCCTCACACAGATATATTCTAACACGGCTGCTCCCTTACGATCCACCTTCAAGAGAAGGAGAGAAACAGGAAAATGCAACACACACGGAAGGGGCGCTTTTACAAATGTAAATTCTCATTGAGTTTAGAAGGGAATAAGATTACTCACAGTTTTGTAAGTACCGATTGTAGTACATACAACCGGTGTAAATCAACAGGGGATAAATCAACCTGCTCCTGTACAGGTGTCCCACGTCTCACTTGCAGTCCTTTGTCTTATAAATCTCGTAGCCAGTGATCCAGTTTAAAAAAATGTAATTTATTCACAATAATAAAAAGTAATCCTAAAATGCACACTATTTCAATACACCAACCCATTTCTGGATCATTAGATCCTTTCATCAGGGTGTTAGAAACTATAGTGAGCCTACCCACACAGACTCTCTCCTTTAACTAATTTTCATATTGTCAACCAACCTCCTAATTGGAGTTTTCAAATTGTCCAAGCTGCTTTCTAATTGGAGGATGATAGATTAATTAGTACAGGTGCAGGTTGATCCCGTGTTGCTTTAAACCGGTTGTATGTACTACTGAGTCTTATTGGACTCATTTAAATGGATAGTAATGTTTCATAATAAAAGCAGCTCTAATTAATATTCATAGTATTTGGACTTTGGAGAGTGTTATTTTAATTCTGTCAGAGTTGTAGTACAAGAGTAATTCAATGACAAAGTATCCCCCTCCCGTCCCTTTTACTGATGTAACACTGTTCAGCCAGATCAGAAGGGAGGTGCCCAGGTAGACTGTAGAGAGGGACAATCTTCAATTAAGATAAGGGAAAAACCTTAAAAACTTGTCAAGGGGGGCAGGGCTTTAATTGTTCTCATAGGAAGAAGATTGTCCCCTTCTGTTATCTGTCTGGTCTTACAACCAGATTCCACATCTGAGAAGAGATGGCTTACACTAGGTAAAAAGGACGGGAGGGGAAACTTTGCTTGTGAATATCTCTCAAACCATAAAGGTTTGAGAAATAAGACTTATAGCGTTCTTCATGTTTTTTTAATGCCTACAAAATAAAGATAAAACGAAGTATTATTATCCCTTTAAACACTGTCCTTTTGTGGAAATGGCTCTTTACTTTTAGGGACTTTTCTATATACTTTTATTTACATTTTACTGTTTCGGTGCCTTTTAAGAATGGTGCAAGCAGCAGCCATATTGGATGGAACAGAGAACCTCTTGATGTATCTTCTACTAGAGTCCAAAGGGCTAACCCCCCCCACCACCACCTCTGTTATCAAAGTAGCATTTTAATGCTGGCTGGAGAGGCACTGACCCATTTTTAATACTGGGAAACTATATTACCATGAAGCCTGTTTTTCCACTGTTTGCTTTTTGGAATCAACCGGCCTCCTTGCTTGCCACATTAACTTTTTACAGTATTTTTTTTATTATACCTTTATGCAACTTTCACTGTTTTACTTTACTTCACTGTTTTACTAACCCTTTGAGTGCCAGAGGGGTACTCAACATGCCGCATCTCTCCTGCATAAATAGTATTCATTATTCAGTGAAACCACATCAGCAAGACAACTCAAATGAGTTATAAATGACAGGCTGCGGTAATATCAGGGGCGGACTGACCATACGGGCATTCGGTCACGGACCGAGGGCCCGTGACCGAAGGGGGCCCGTCACCGCTTCCAGCGCTGCTCAGCAACTCTCGGCCGCCGGTGCGCCGTTCTAGTAATACAGAGCGCTGGGAGATGACATCATCTCCCAGCCTCTGCATTACTAGAGGCGCGCAGGACTTCGCACAGCCACGCCGCTAGACCACCAGGGACTGGAGGTAGGGGCAGTGTGGAGATGAAGGGGAAGGGGCATTGTGAAGATGGAGGGCATTGTGGAGATGGGGGCAATGTGGAGATGAAGGGGGCATTGTGGAGATTTCTGCAGGGGGCCCAGACCTCTTTTTGGACCAGGGGCCCTGGGTCCTGTCAGTCCGCCCCTGGGTAATATGCATTTACCTTCTACTCCATGTGATTCTCCTGACAGAGCGGCACTTTGTTCTAATCATAGTGGCTGGATTTGGCTTAAATAATGTTGGGTCACTTCTCAGGTCATGTTACGTTACACCCCTTCCCACACCCTCCGACATACAGGCTGTTTCCCCTGCTGCTCTCTCACTCATTGAGTTACACCCCTTCCCACACTGTCCACATGCGTTCTGTTTCAGTTAAAGGAAAATTCATCTCTTGGTCAACACTTTCACATATGATGGCGTGCGCTACTGCTGAAGGAGTTTGTAATCAGCTTAACCCTTAGAGGTTAATGTTTTCTTTATTAAAATGCCAAGCATTGGCCTTCTATTTTTTTGTCAAAAGCGCATACAACCACAGCATGCTTTGGGTTAAACCATATATGCACGTGGAGCAAATTCAAATACACAACTCTCTAGGACCATGTTTTCAAGATTCCACAGTTATTAATGGACAGTCCTCTAAAGTGATCCCTTTGTACCATCATACAGGTGTAACTACACTCCATGAACACACCTCAATAGCTTTCTCGCACATTTCATCAGTACTTGTTTGTGTATGAATGAGTTTGGAGGAGGGTGGGAGGTCCTCTTACAGGAGTTGAGTCTGGTTCTTCATCAGATCCAGGAAGAGGGAAGCAAAAAGGCACTGGAAGGAAAACATTGCTTGTTTGTTATATCTCCTGACACTAATAACAGACAAGAGCAGAAAGATTACATATTATCAGACTGGAAACATGATTCTTCCTGGAACTGTACATCGAGTCAGGTATATCTTCTTGCTGTATTCAATCATATTTATTGTTTTCACAATGAGAGTTTTTGAATCTAGCGTGCCAACACTAGACAATGTAGAACTCCAACATGCAATGTGTTTATACAGTCTCTGTCCTTCCTTAGTATCAAAAGATAGAACAAGTACCATAAAGATCTGAAACTTAATGGGGACATTTACCCAGTAGAGTAGCCACAGAATGCTTCATCTTGAATATTGTAGTCTGAGGCTTTACTAGCCTAGATAGTTGCCCTAGATTGGACATTGTAAGGCTTTCTCTCCAGGGTATTGAAAGGGTGAGCCACCATCTTGGACGTAGGTGATTTGGCCAGAAGACTTTTCCTCAAGGAGGTCTTCTTGATCTTTACCTTGGGCTATAATTTTATGTAATTGCTGTCCATAAACAGGATTTGTATAACACAGGGCAAGGTTGGACAGAAATATAAAGCTGTGAAATCTTAGGAGCCCTGGGATTTTTCCAGCTCTGACATACACAGTAAATATTTCTGACACACACTCATTATATACTTTCTAAATAATCAGGTTTTACATAATTTTTAAATGTATATCAACCACTTTGCTTCCAAACAGTCACTTGAATGAGTGAGCCCTTCTTTAGATAGTTGCCCTTCCACTTTTTAACACTTTGAGTGCCAGAGAGGTATCCATGTGTTAGATACCTCTCTGGCACTCAAAGGGTTAAATTAGAACGAACATTTCCTGATGTTCCTTTGTCAGGAGAGTAGCAAAATGTATACATGAAATGAAGAAACAAAGAAATTGGAGAGTCTGGTAGTTTAGTATATTAAGGTGTGGCTACTTACATTTTCTCTTTGCTACCAAGTGTAAAGGTAGCTAAAGCGCTTGTGGAGGATATTAATGCTGCCTCCACATGGATAACTCATTCTCAGGCTCAAATCCCTTGCAGCAATGTAGTCCAGAAGAACCACTTGAACATAAACACAGAAAAAAACAAAACAAACAGTGGAGAGCAGATATACGTATGTAGGTATACAAATGACAAGCGGTAATTAATACGCACATTTACAAAACACATTCAAAGCTGGTCAAAAATCCCACTGGAAATGTGGTGCTAGTCTGCCCCCACCCCTCACCGAAGGACCGCCTCAGTCTGCACATAAAGATGTCACCTTGAGATGATAAATGATATTCCCATAATTCAGACATTGTATAGATGACGGTGGGGGGGTGGGGAGGGAAATGCATAAAAATGGCAAGACCGTAATTGTAAATAAAAAATGTATTTGATGGCTTAATAATATATATTAAAATACAAAATATTCCCAGTGTGTTTTCATTGTCACACTATTTCCTCATCTATAAAATTGTTTGATTTTTGGGAATATAAAGTATCATCACGAGGTGACAACTTTAGGTGTCGACTGAGGAAGTCCTTTGGGACTAGCACCACATTTTCCTGTGTTGTGACCGGCTTTGAATGTGTAAAATATAAACATGCACACTTTTTAGTGCTCTGTAGTTATAAAATAAATTTGCCATTATTTTTTTTTTTTTATTATTTTTTTCGCCTGCTAAAAGTGTGGCATTAGGGCTTGCTTACATTAAAGTCTTGCTCTCGTGGAATTGTGTGTTGGTATGCATTTATGCATAAGCTCAGGTACTGGTGCTAGATTTTCAAGCTAATACATAAGTGCAGCAGGTTCATACATTCCTCTTTGTATATTATGTGTGCAGGTCTTGGTGCATCTTTGTGCTGAAATGATCTCCTCCTCTCTGACCTTGTTCTCCTCAGGGTGACGATAATCTCAGCTCCAGGAGGAAGAAACAGGGATCTGAAAAACTAACAAAATCTGACACTGCTGGGAGGAGATCTCTGCAAAACCAGAGATTACAGAAGAGCATGGTGGAGGAGCGGATACGGCAACTAGAGCACTAACCCAAAAAGAGAAAAGGAATCTAGTGGGTATAAATCAATGTTATACTGATGTCTCTATTGTTTTGTTTGACATTGCATTGAAGATCTCTCTACTGTATAAGGGGTTTAAATTACTGGTTTGTAATTGAGCGTAGTCTAGACAAGAAAAAAGAAATCCCTGAACAAAAAAGAAAAATGTTATTCCCAAAAACGAAAGATTAACATTTTAAAGGGATAGTAATACTTAAAATGTAAAAAAAAAATACGTTGTAGAGTTTATCCCCCTGAGTAAAACAAGAGTACTTCCACTGCTGAAAGGTGTTTCATTCAAAAGTTATTAATTTTCAAAGTTGAATTTTTTAGGTGCAATATCACAGTGGCCTGAAATTGTGCAGTGGCGCTGTTGCTACACGATCCTATGGACAGCTCTGGTCCCGGGACCATAAATCTCCATAGGATGGTGTAGCAACAGCGCCACTGTACAATTTCAGGCCACTGTGATATTGCACCTAAAAAAATTCAACTTTGAAAATTAATAACTTTTGAATGAAACACCTTTCAGCAGTGGGAGTACTCTTGTTTTACTTAGGGGGATAAACCCTACAACATATATTTTTTACATTTTAAGTATTACTATCCCTTTAAGAACCGAGAGGTTTGCAATGCTTTGCCTATCCTTCTGATCCTTAATCCTTTGAGATCCTCTGTTACTCATTGGGTTAAAGGATCGTTACCGTTAGCAGGTATAAGTTTCCGTTTGGTTACATATTCTCCAGGTATACTTTTGCGTTTTTATATCTCATACAAAGTTAAATGCACCACAGGAAAAAAGCACAGTTCGAACGTTATTGAACAGTGAAACTAAAGTCCTTTGATGTAACGTTAAAGGTTCAGTAATGCCCTTATTTAATTGTATTTAATATTGTAGAGGTTACAAACATAAAGTATTTGGAGAAAGTGGCATCTCTCAAACCCTTACAGTTTGAGAGATATTCGCTGCTAAAGTTCCCCCTTCCCTACCCTTCTCCTGACGTCAGCGCTCTGTTGACAGCAGGATATCCTGGTGCTGGGACCAGCCGGCGGCTCTGCAGCAGAGCCGAAATCATGTTATTTAAAAAGAATTGCTTAATTGGAATGGTCTACAAAGTGTGCCTGGTTTGCAAGCACACATTGTAGACCGTTCTGTTGAAGTAGTTCTTTTTAAATAACATGATTTCGCCTCTACTGAAGAGCCTCCTCGAGTCAGCCGGCTCTAATCTCCTGCTGTCAGCTTTAAAGCTGATCTCAGGAAAAGGGAAACGTTAGGGGTGAATATCTCTCAAACCGTAAGGGTTTGAGAGATGGCATTTTCTGCAAATACTTTATTTTTGTAACTTGTACAATATTAAATAAAGTTAAATATGTGCCTTACTGACCCTTTAATATCCATAGGAGCACATTTATCAAGTTAAGTTTGTTAATTTGCTCTTTGAAAGGTTATTTGCAAACTTGACACATCCATATGTATCAATGCTGGTAAGGACCAATAAGAACGAATCCCTATTTTGCTAATGTTGAACTGACAATTATATATTTTTTGACGGTCTGTGTGATACTAATTAATTTTGAAATGAGTGAATAATATGAGTGAATAATTTAGTGTAAATGACATAAATCACACTTTACAATGCAATGATATGAGCATAATTTAAGCATTACAATCCCTTTAAAGGGATAGTAATACTTCATTTTATCTTTATTTTATTTTGTAGGCATTAAAAAAATATAAAGAACGATATAAGTCTTATCTCTGAAACCTTTATGGTTTGAGAGATATTCACAAGCAAAGTTTCCCCTCCTGCCCCTTTTACCTAGTGTAAGTGTCACGGTTTATTATGACTCTCAGACACAAGTTTTAGGTAAAAAATCAATTTTATTGAAATAATAAATTGATAACTTAGGATGGCAATAACATACATATATATATATATACAGAATATAACAAGACAGAAGGCAGACTCTACCGGTCCTGTCAATATACCGGACAGGACAGTCTTTAGGCTCTACCGGCCTTGCCAATACCGGGTAAGGCAACCTGCAGATGGAATAGCATAACGGTTCTACCGGCCTTACCAAATTACCGGGCAAGGCAGCCTCAATAGATACACAATGTAGGCTCTACCGGCCCTGCCAATACCGGGTAAGGCAACCTCAGATGGAATGTGGCAAAAGGTTCTACCGGCCTTACCAATACCGGGCAGGGCAGCCCAGAGATAGTAGCAGCAGTCAGATGAAACTGGCAAATTAGCAGAATCGTTAAGCAGCAAGGCTTTGGAGCAAACCAGCGTCCGCACGCTGGGAACAACACTGAATAGTATAGCCGTTAGGCTTTGCGAGCAAACCAGTGACCGCACACTGGAGTAACAAGTGAGTAGTATAGCCGCAAGGCTTAGGAGCAAACCAGCGTCCGCACGCTGGGACCAACACAGAATTGTATAGCCGATAGGCTTTGGAGCAAACCAGTGACCGCTCACTGGTGTAACAAGCGGGCTTGTATAGCCGCAAGGCTAGGAGCAAACCAGCGTCCGCACGCTGGGACAAACACAGATTTGTATAGCTGATAGGCTTTGGAGTAAACCAGTGACCGCACACTGGTGTAACAAGCGAGCTTGTATAGCCGCAAGGCTAGGAGCAAACCAGCGTCCGCACGCTGGGACAAACACAGATTTGTATAGATGATAGGCTTTGGAGCAAACCAATGCCCGCACACTGGTGTAACAAGTGAGCTTGTATAGCCGCAAGGCTTAGGAGCAAACCAGCGTCCGCAAGCTGGGACCAACACAGATTTGTATAGCTGATAGGCTTTGGAGCAAACCAGTGACCGCACACTGGTGTAACAAGTGAGTTTGTATGGCCGCAAGGCTTAGGAGCAAACCAGCGTCCGCACGCTGGGACCAACACAGATTTGTAGAGCTGATAGGCTTTGGAGCAAACCAGTGACCGCACACTGGTGTAACAAGTGAGTTTGTATAGCCGCAAGGCTTAGGAGCAAACCAGCGTCCGCACGCTGGGACCAACACAGATTTGTATAGCTGAGAGGCTTTGGAGCAAACCAGTGACCGCACACTGGTGTAACAAGCGAGTTTGTATAGCCGCAAGGCTTAGGAGCAAACCAGCGTCCACACGCTGGGACCAACACAGATTTGTATAGCTGAGAGGCTTTGGAGCAAACCAGTGACCGCACACTGGTGTAACAAGCGAGTTTGTATAGCCGCAAGGCTTAGGAGCAAACCAGCGTCCGCACGCTGGGACCAACACAGATTTGTATAGCTGATAGGCTTTGGAGCAAACCAGTGACCGCACACTGGTGTAACAAGCGAGTTTGTATAGCCGCAAGGCTTAGGAGCAAACCAGCGTCCGCACGCTGGGACCAACACGGAATTGTAGCAGTGTCACCAACGCGACCAGGCAGAAGGTCGCCAGGATACTGAAGACAGGTGATGAGATGACAGGAACCAGCAACCATCAGTCAGGTCAGCAGAGAAGAAGTTCAGCAGTAACTGCAACACCAGAGACTAGGCCGGAACCAGGACTGGAGTAACTCAGCATCCAGGAAACACTGGAACAGTAGAGATCAGGAACTCAGGAACACAGGAGATCAGGAACTCAGGAACACTGGAACAGAGGCCCAGCTATCACTAGCATAGTGATAGCAAGAAGGTCAGAAACAACACGAAAGGGCACTCAAAGGGTGCCCAATCCAGGTTTAAATAGGCAATAAGAGGCGGGCTATCAGCAGATAGCCAATAGCAGCCCCCTAGTGGTGACAGACAAGGAACTGCAGCAAATCACGGGCACCGTGATAGTAAGCCATCTCTTCTCAGATGGGGATCTAGTTGTAAGACCAGACAGATAACAGCAGGGGACAATCTTCTTTCATGAAAACCCTGCCCCCCTTGACAAGTTTTTAAGGTTTTTCCCTTATCTTAATTGAAGATTGTCCCTCTCTGCAGTCTACCTGGGCACCTCCCTTCTGATCTGGCTGAACAGTGTTACATCAGTAAAATGGGCAGGAGGGGGAGACTTTGTCATTGAATTACTCTTGAACTACAACTCTGACCGAATTGAAATAAAACTCTCCAAAGTCCAAATACTATGATGATTAATTTGAGCTGCTTTTATTAAAAAACATTACTATCCCTTTAAAAGCCCCATCTAAATCAAAGGGAAAGTGTTATTTGAAGCCTATGGTGCAGTTGGCTTGCTCCAGAATTGATCTTCTTCCACTTTTGTGTATAATTCCCATATTATCAACTTTCTGAGTGATATCCAGTGCATTGCTTTACAATGAATTTTTCACCTTACTGGCAATCAAAAGGTTGATTGGAATTTGAAAGAAAATCTAGGTGGTGCAATTAGTTTGAAAAGAGAGGATTAAATGCATTTTGTCATCCACCAGTAAGCATTGTTCTATCAACAGGTTAATCAACATTTTTGCCACAGATAATGCTGCTGTAAACAATGCAAAATTCCTGACATTTATGCTTTTGCCATGCATTGTACTTGTTTAGCGTTAATCACAACATGCGGATAAAACACATCCTTTATCTTGAACTGATTTACAGATTATTTTTTTAATATATACCCAATAGGTAATATGTGGTTTAAAGGGCAACTATCACCAGATTATTGCCCTGTTGGAAGGTATTTTCCTAGGAGCAGATCTGGCAAGGATGCCAGCATTGCATTGTGCACACCAGCAGATCACATGGATAGTCCGTCATCTGTCAGAAAAGCGACTAACGAGGCAGTCGGGTGGGTTATATGAGGACTGTGAGTCAGACGCTCAACTAGGAATGAGCCTGCAATACAAATTTGCAGGCTGTATAGGAATGGTATCCTAACCAGGGTGCAGCCTCTTTCAGCCCACTAGTAACTTTCACAGAGAAGAAATATCCTAAAGCATATCATATTGGTCCTGCCATTACAGTAGTCCAACCACGAAATGCCAGGCAATTCCTCGCTGAACAAGAGAAACCGCCTACCCCAGATGTACGTTTTGGGCTTTATTGGGCCACATCAGTGAGGTGAAGCTGATCTCTCGAAGCACTGTGAGCAAGGGGTCCAGTGCTGGATTCCCCTATTACTCTTGGGGTGACTAATCCCAAGGATAATTTGCATATTTAGATTGGGAGCCAGAGACGCTCGACTAGGAATGACCCTGCAATACAAATTTGCAGGCTGTGTAGGAATGGTATCCTAACCAGGGTGCAGTCTCTTTTAGCCCACTAGTGCCTTTCACAGAGAGGAAATATCCTAAAGCAAATCATATTGGTCCTGCCATTACAGCAGTCCTACCATATGAGGAGCCAAAACTTTGTCACTTCTGCAAAGCTTCCAAGCCTCTCAAATGCACCCCACAGCAAAGCCCAGACAGCTCTTGCAGGCCAAGCGAGCACCTACAAGGGCTAAGTCTGACAAGCATCCTTAAATGTTCCTGGAGGCAGTGGGCTACTTACTGAATGAACAAGGGGTTTGTGCGGGTTCTCAGCAGACTGGTTCCAACCCTGGATACTGTTGCTTATTCCCAGTTTCACACCAGAGAACTGCAAAGGGATGTTATCCAGAGCTGGTCCAGGCTCCCGGAGCTTCTAGATCTCCCTTTCTCCGGAGACCGGGAGGGGCCTCCAGTGGAGGTTGTGGAGGCCAAAGATGGACCAAGGGAGACCCATTGTGATCACAGAGTGTACCGTGGTCACAGAAGATGCCAACCTCAGCAGCTGGGGTGCATCTCTGGGTCATCTGTGTGTCCAGGGCAGGTGGACCAGGGAGGAATCCCTCTTGTCCATCAATGTCTTGGAACTCAGGGGGATCCGGATGGCCCTCATCTATTGCACCTTACTTCAGCTGGGGAAGCCATTGAGGGTGCAGTCAGACAACACCACGGCTGTGTTGCACTCTCAGTACGACCACCTGGGATGCACTCTCAGTACGACCACCTGGTTCGAGGTGAGGTGCATTCTCGGTTGGGCAGAGGACCACGTTACAGCCATCTCAGCTGTTCACATTCCAGGGGTAGAAAACATTCTGGCAAACTCTCTGTCACCAAAACATAAATCCTGGAGAGTGGGAGCTCAATCCGGAAGCGTTCAACCTGACTGTGCAAGAGTGGGGTGTGTCAACAATAGATCTCATGGACAACAGCAAGGTTACGACCTTCTGCTCCTGGACAGGAGACCTTCTGGCCTTTGCCAAGGATGTGGTATCAATACCGTGCAACTTCTACCACATTTAAGTGTTTCATCCAATTCCTCTCATCCCCAGGGTACTCAGGAGAGTCAGAATGGAGTAACATAAGTAACATGTAATGTAGACTTGTACAATCCCAGGGAAGGCCAGCTTTCTACAGATTTCTTGTGGCTCTTTTACTAATTGAAGTGGACCTGTCAGTCTAAAATACATACTGGTGAAGGAGACATTGATGCTTATCACACTGTCCACTTCACCAGTATGTATTTAGCCTCGATCGTTAAGCGTTGCAGTGTGATGGAGTGACACTAGTAGCGTCACTCCGTCACATTGCAACGCTTAATGATTGAGGCTAAACACATATTGGTGAAGTGGATAGTGTGAGAAGTGTCAATGTCTGCTTCACCAATATGTGTGGAACTTGAGCTGCTAGAACTTTCATTGGCACTGGGCACCAAAAGGGGTTTTCTTATGCTTCTCATCCAAGGGTGCAGGACAATCTGGTGAGCTGAGAAGACACAGGAGGCTAGCTTAAGTTAGATGGTGAGCGCTGTTGATCATGCTAAGCGTCCTCAAAATGCCAGAGCTCTTCCTCTTGCTAATGGGAGGGATAAGGTTAGATTTTTCAGTACGCAGGGAATTTGTATAGGTTTCATGGGGTTTTTTAAGAGCAGGGAAAAGAGAAGGAATGTTAAAGTTCCACTTTAACTCTGGCCTAGACTGAAGCAAGAATTCTCTAGAGGCTGATCACGCTCACAAGCATCACACCCCCAGTATCTGCAGGCTCCATGGGGGTCCCTTGGTGGTTACTGTCAGAGTCCCAGCTCAAAGATAAAAATAAAAGCAGTCTGTGCTTAACAGGAACAGTTGGAAGCCCTTAGCTTGGAGTTCATCTGAACGAAACCACTGATCCAGAGCAACATTACCATCATTCTGTATCTCATATAATAAGTCAAAGTATTCATGTGTCAAAGTAAATAGCAACATATATGTTAATTGTCTGAACAGCTAGTTGGTACTTCTGCACTGCTAATAAAGAATAATAAGTTTATTGAAAAATTATGCAAAGTATACAAACGATATACATTAGCACCCAAAATGGGCATAAAAGATACAGGACACATTTCAGTACAAGCCAATAACAGTGAAAATAGCACACAAAAGGCAGTGTCCAAAAGCAAAGATATTTGCATATAACGTATCTAAGAAAATACAGAGTATATTTGCTAATAAAATAAGAAAGTAGTATCAGTAATAATTAGCAATAGTTATCAATCCCAGAGAAAACTAAAGTCAAAAGAAAAAGGAGAAGAGAAGGGAGGGGGAAAAAAAAAACAACAAAAAAAAAAAACATTCATACGCTTATATATATAAACATACTAGCACACATACACAGTAAGGAGGTGACAATGGGGGGGGGGAGGCGGGAAAGGGGGGTCGATAGAAGGGGCATCCTAAAGTCTCCAGTAACTATATGACCACAACATGGCAATGAGGGAATTATTCCCCCACAGGCGGAATCCCCCAATAGACAGCAACAGAAGTGGTTTAACAAGAAGGAACACACACCCTGGATCGTGGCCACGGAAAAACAAGACCCTGGCAGGACGAAGTCAGGTCACAAAATATCAAGACCGAATTTTATCAAGGAGGCACATCTGCTTTCAGCCAAGGACTCCAGACCTCCATGAAAGCAGGAATAGAACATGTAGAGAAAGCATGAGCCTTTTCCAGAAACAGAAGCGGTCTAACCGATACCTTCCATTCCCCCAGTGAGGGGGGAGCCACCTCCTTCCAGTGTTTTGGGATTAAGGCCTTAGCAGCATTCAGAACAAACGTAAGTAGTACTGTATGAGGATCTCTCGTGGCGAGAAGAGGATGAAAGAACAAAACATTGATAGGATCCCAAATCAGAGAGCATTTCAGATCAGCCCAGATAAATGTATGAATCTCCCTCCAATATGTAGCGAGACTAGGGCAGAACCACCATATGTGGGCCATCGACCCCACTGCTTGTTTACACCTCCAACAACTAGAAGACGTGCCCACAAACATCTTTGCAAGTTTCTCTGGCGTATAGTACCATTGAGTAAGAATCTTAAAGTTCAGTTCTTGGTGCGACGTATCTCTGGAGGAACGCAAAAGTTTAGTAGCTACTGAAAACCACATATCTAGCTCCCATGTAAAACCTTGATCCCTCTCCCATTTAACATAAGCCTTAGGCTTGTATTAACTAACCTTTTATGCAGGCAGACACTGTCTCGATCTTACAGTAGGCGCTCTCTGCTCCTGCGCTGTCAGTCCTTCTTGTGCCTTTCGGTACAAAGGTATTCAACCCACCAATCGTGGAGTTGAAGGGGACAGACAGAGCAGACGCAGAGATGCCGACTCTGCAAGGTGTCTGCACTGTTCCCTGCTGCCTGCCTGTATAAAAGGTTATAATTTTTGTTAATGCAGCAATTGTACTTGAAAATAAAACTAAGTGTTTGCATATCACTAATGTAATTGTCATTTAAAGGACAATTTTCACTAGGAAACAAATATTGGGGAAAAAAAAAATTTACATGTTCAAAGGTAACCTGAAACACTAGTGCTATAAGGAAAAGTAGTTGGCATTAAAATGTAGTAAAATTGCCCCTTTACTCTCATAACATGTTTACTATTATTTACTCTCTCATTTTACTGCTGTCCTATTTTTCACATGGATCTTGCTCTTTGCAGTGAATAGGAAAGGGGTTTACATGTACTTAGTGTCGTCCTTTGCGTCAGAATCAATAGTTGTACAACAAAACTGTAAGTGGGCTGATGTTGGGAAAACAACCACCACAGGTAGGATAATGCGTTGTGTATGACCAAACTGTATCTGTGGTACAAAAGGATGGTGTGACATGTACCCTTGCCAGGGGAGGGCTAACCTGGGAGGGGGCAGGGGGACAGTTGCACCCAGGGCCAGTCATATGTCTGGGCCAGTGGGCCCCACTGTCTGTCTCAGTCTCCCACTTGCTACTGTAAATGGCGCTACACTAGTGATAGCACATAACTTAAAATTGGAATGGAACTACACTAGTATCATAACCCATTTCCCTTGTAAGCAGTATGTTATCGCTAGTGCAGCTTTACATAAATTGAAAGTACTGTGGTATCCGTGGTCTAGCTCCATTTCAACTGTAAGCTGCGTAGTATCACAAGTGTAGACCTTTTTCAGCCGTAAGCTACGAGGTACCACTACACAACATGTGGTAGGCTGGGACAGTGGGTTTGAACGATAATAGAAATGGGCCACTTGATTGATTTTGCCCCCCAGGCCACAAGTTGCCAGCCCTCCCCTGACCCTTGCATTAACAGCAATCTCAGTTGATCCACTATTTCAGAAACGCTCAAGTTCTTGGGCACATTAGGGCATGTTGTATTATTAATATAAAGTTCTGAGTAGTTAGGAACATATTCAGAAGTGCAGTTTTGGATCAAACAAACTGCCATAGGGGGCATAACATTTTCGCCAACTCCCCATTGATGTAAATTGGACTTCTAACCCCTTGAGTGTTTGAAGGGTCCTTAGCACATTGCTTTGCAATGCATTTTAAACCTCTCTAGCTTTCAAGGGGTTAAAATCCACATTAACATCAACAAGAGTTTTGGGAATGTTTCTGCCTTATGATGCAGGTGATTTGCTCTCCTATACTTTGATACACAAAAGCTCAATGGGATATATGCATCAAAACTTATTAGCATTAATTGTCTGTGAATATTTATGCCTAGCTATTGACCCCCTTAAGGACCAGCAGTCCTGGGGTTGGTTTCACTTTAAGATGGGGAACTTCGGCACGCCAGCACACTTGACTGATCACCTGTGCCGGTGTGCCAAACGTGGGCCTGATGGTTACTGCTGGACCGGTCAATTTCAGACCCAGCTACTACGTCGGGAGTAAAAAGTGTGACGTGCCAGGACCATCGCCAGTCCTTTAGGCAAGGACAGCAGTGACAGTCGTGAAACATGACTGGTCCTTAAACGGTTAAATGTTATAGCATTTACAGTTTGAAAATAGTGAGCTGTTTGATAGTTCCGCTTCTCCTCCCCCATTGCGTGGATAATAATCTCCAGAATTGCACATCTTTTGCTTTCTGCATAAGGCACTTTTTGGGAATGTATAAAAAAACCTTCTTAATATATACTTAAGAATTGTCGCTAAAATTGACAACGAGTGGTCATATTTATAAATGAGTAAAGTCACATTTATAAATGTCTATCTGAGAATTTGCACCTGTGAATATTTTTTCGAACACACACAGCTGTCACTATATACTTCCATTTAGAACAGGTTATACCTGGAGTTACGATTTAAAGGGATAGTAATACTTCGTTTTAACTTTATTTTATTTTGTAGGCATTAAAAAAACATGAAGAATGATATAAGTCTTATCTCTCAAACCTTTATGGTTTAAGAGATATTCACAATCAAAGTTCCCCTCCCGCCCCTTTTGCCTAGTGTAAGCCATCTCTTCTCAGATGTGGAATGCAGTCCATAGACTGGACAGATAACAGCAGGGGACAATCTTCTTCCTATGAGAACAATGAAAGCCCTGGCCCCATTGACAAGCTTTTCAGGTTTTTCCCTTATCTTAATTGAAGATTGTCCCTCTCTGCAGTCTATATAGACACCTCCCTTCTGATCTGGCTGAACAGTGTTACATCAGTAAAAGGGGCGGGAGGGGGACACTTTGTCATTGAATTACTCTGGAACTACAACTCTGACAGAATTGAAATAACACTCTCCAAAGTCCAAATACTATGATGATTAATTAGAGCTGCTTTTATTATGAAACATTGCTATCCCTTTAATCGCTAAATCTACCTTTATTTTTGGCACAATTAGTGGATTTCTTTATAAATACATTGGGATGCAGTTATTTGGCCAAGACCATTTCTATTACACTTTTCAAAATAAAAGTCAACCAACTGGAGTAAGCACTTGGAGAAATCCTTTTCCCGTTTAGACTTTTCCCTTTGCTATTTGACTCGTTTTGATAATGCAGGCAATACTGACTGAGACTTGGCAAAGTTTGAACTTGATGAACTTGTCTTTTTTTCATCTTAATTTACAGTGTTATTATTTCAGGCTTTGGTAATGGGTTAATGCATTTCACATCCATATGTCACTTAACACATCCACTGCCAAATGTCTGTTGATCTTAGTATTGCATTTCTCATACCTGAACCTAAAACAAGATTTTTATTTATTTTTTTTTGTTTTGTTTTTTCTTACAGAGCTTTTATTGTGAAGCCATGGTCCTTCAGAATTCCACACTCCAATAAAGAAGAAAACACCATTTGGGTGATCAATTCTTTCCTCACAGAATTCCTTCCTAGCATTATATGGACTTCATGCAATCTATGTACATATATAGGTTTTATTGTATATTCTTTAGCTTTATCACATATTCTGCAAGGGATACAACTGCATGATCTCTCAGGGTTTCAAGAAGGGCACAGGTATTGCAATTGTATATATAAGTACTGAACTTGGCTCTTGGGGTATATATATATAAATTTTTATATTTGGAAGAAAAACCTGGCTTGCATGGCTACTGCTCTTAAATGCTTAGGTACTAAAAGTACATTGTTGGTTGTTTTTAACTCTGTTTTAACTTATAAAAGGACGTATGGGCTGTTAAACTTTCCGTACAAATTCCCTGTACAGAGTGGTCCTGTTTAATTGATCCTAGGCATGTCTCATTGTACAGATGACAGATATATGTATGATTTCTTACTACTAATTAACTAGTTGGCCTCTAGAGAAGTCTCCAACCCATTGCAAAGCAATACAATGGATATTTCTCTACATCCTGGTAGTTAAAGGGAAAGTATTGTGTAATATGGAATATATATATAATATATTTCAAGGTTTGTCCTGAGTAAAATAAGAGTTCTCCCACTGGTGAGTACCAAGGAGGTATCCAACAGATTGCAACATCTCTGCACTCAGAGTTAGAATATTGCATCTTAAAGTTGGATTTTTCTTTGGTTTCAGTATTTTCATGACCTGAGTTTGTGTAGTGGTGGTGTTGTTTGTCTATTCGTAGACTGCTGTAGCTACAACTCCACCATAAATTGTCAGGTCATGGAAGTTCTCCACTGAAAATCATGCAGTTTTGATCTGCAATAACCTTTTGAAGAAAACATCTCAGCAGGGGGAATAACTGTTAGAATGTTTTAATCATCAGGATGAACCATGCAATTTTTTTGTCTTTCTTTCCATAATAAGCAATACTATCACTTTACTAAATGTGTATATAGGAGCAAAAAGTGGACTGAATGAGCATGTGAAAACTTCATTTTTGTTTTCTCAAACTCTGTAAGACGAAGCCTTATCTTAAACACAGTAAAAACATTGTTTTCCTTTCCTGTCTATAAGACCATATCAATTCATGTTTTAAACCTTGTTTATTTTTATTAAAGTCAGAAATATATGCAAGACTACTGAGTAAAACGTATGTGTCATTTGTACCTATATCCTAAATGATCTTGCATTTAAAAAGACATTTAAGGGCTGACAGGATTTGCATAGTGTTGGAGGCACTTGGAAGTGATCATGGATTATAATCCTGTTCAGGTATCTTTCAGTTTCAAACATTTTGTGGTTGTGGAACCCTTTGTTTTAGAGACAAATCTCTGGAACAACTCAACCCTTTAGTCAACTGAATTATGGAGAGTTCTCCGTTGCAGTGCTTTGAGGTGCTGTTGACACCTCTGTAGCATCCTATGGTTTAACTTGGTATGCGTAACAAGTGTATGGAAATGCTAGTTTGTACTGGTAAATTAAAGTGGTCTTGTCACCCCAAGGCAAATTTTGTATGTTTAATCTGCCTTTTTGTCGTACTAGCCATTTTTCTGTAAAATAAACAGGATTTGAGAAATGAACCTTTTTTATTTTGCTATCATTTCCTGCAATTTTAATTACCAAGTTACCAAATTATTGGGTGTAAAATGGAAATAATGAAGAATTTGCAGAAACTTGCTCAAAGGAGTTCGTAAAACAAAATAAGAAAGATTATCCAGCACTCAAGGACTTTTTGAACTGTGAAAATTAACAATATATGTCAACTTTGCAATGTGTGTTTCACACATGATGAAACGCACATTGAAACCTTCACATCTATTCAGTAAATTTTCACTGCTCAAAAAGTCCTGAGAGTGTTGGCTTGGTCCATGGGTTGAGGGAAAAAAACAACAAGGTTTGCTGCACAGGCAAAGCAGAGCCACACACACTTGCTAGTGTGTATATGTGTGTATGTATATGTATGTGTGTGTATATATATATTCATACATTTCAGATTACATTTGTCTATTTTGCCAATTTATTATTTGGAATGTGTACATGACTATGTCAGAACATTATATTGACCTGTTTTCCATCACATTTAATGTTATAGCATTTACACACTGCTGGTTGGTGTTATAAACAAATATAAGTAGATCTATGTATTCTCATCTATAATGTAAAAATTAGAACATCTTACTTGAGGTGCATATGGCATTCCATTTTTGGACAGGAAGTATTAAAGGGAATCTATCACAGATATTTATTTATATTAAAGTGTACAGTAATGTTATATAGTCTTGGGTTATAGCAACTTTATATATGACAGGTTTATGGTTTTCAAACATTTTACCGACATGAAATCCTTGCCTGTATAGAGATGTTGTCACTGAAAGATGTTTCTTTATCTCATTAAAGTATTACACCAAGTTGTTGCTTTATGGTAACACTATTTTGATTGGTCTTTGAGTTTTCAGTTAGCTACCTACTTATGTAATTGCTTTCAAATATTAGGCTTTCTATTGGTTCACAACAGAGTGCCCCCTCTGTGAAACTCCACAAAGATGTATTGAATAGGCTGGGGAGAACTGAAAAAAAATGCAATAGGGCTAATGTAATAATGTAGCACAATGCATTTGTACCATAGGGCTCAAGTGACATTTCCCATTCTTTTAAACCCCATGAATGTGTGACATAAATAGAATAGATGACCACTGCACTTTTCATATCCCCCAACTTCCACCAACCCCACAGTACATCAATATCTTGACTTTAACAGAAGCATAAGTCCAAAACAATTCCTATACAAACGGTCATTGTATCATAGTACATTCCTAATGGCTAAACATTTCTATAAATTCAATATTTTATACAGATATATATATACCACATTATAGGCAGTGAAATGCATCCCACAATATAAATATCTACCATACTTGCACTGTCCCACTGCAGAGGTGGTCCCTCTGTATTTGCCATAGTTCTAGCACCTACACTGAAAGAAATGCCTTTCTTAACACTCAGGCAGTGGACTTAGGAATGCTGCAACAGTCCACCATCAATATGGTAATCTAAATATAGATGTCCACATGCAGGGTGCTTCTCTGTGTTGGTTACTGTAAATTCTGTAGCCCACAATGCTATATTGCAAAGGAGCAAGGAACAATATAGCCTATCAAGCTTCTTGGGACACCACAATGCTTGTGACATCTTATTTTATAATGTTTAACATATAGGCTTCTAATATGTATCTAGTAAATCCTTCCCTTCTCTTCTGTTCTTGTTCCAGTGTTCCTCGCGTAACCATGAAGATGGAAGTCAGCAAACCCAACATTAAAACCAATTCCCAAATCATAATTGAAAGCACAAAAAGATCAATTTGTTTTTAGACTTAAAGGGATAGGTATACTTAATTTTGGCAGTAAATAATATTTTATGTCTTAAAGAAATAAACTAAAACATCTATTTATTTTTTTTTTTTTGTAACTTGCAGTGTTTAGGAGCAATTGCTTTCTAAAGTTTACCCCTCCCACCTCTTTCATGTGTGTCACCTCTCAAGCTGTCAGACTTGGATTTTGGTCCGTGAACCAGACGGCGCTTCTGGAGAGCAGAAATAGGAGTGGATACCAAGGAAATCTTCATGACGACGGTCTACAAAGTGGCCATGGTTTGAGGCAGTAGACCGTCTTTATGAAGATTTCCTTTGTATCCACTCCTATTTCACTCTACAGACACGCAGTCTGGTCCAAAGACCAGAATCCAAGTCAGACATCTTGAGCAGTGACGTGCATAAAATGGGCGGGAAAGGTAAACTTTAGAAAGCAATTGCTCCTAAATGCTGTAAGTTACAGAAAAAATATAGATGTTTTTGTTTATTTCTTTAATACATACTTAATTTGGTCAGTAAATAATATTGTATTACTGTCCCTATAAGGAGGCTATCATATATTATACACAAACCTTCACAGCATCAGGACGAAGAGTCTTCCAACATATACGACCAATATGCATAAGTCCCCATTCCATGATAAGCAACACATGGGTACTAAGCCTCTGAAGACTGCTTTAAAATGCTCTACAGGTCTTGGTGTTATATATGGTATCCTCCAAAAGTGTGATAACAAAGGGGTGAGTAACTCCAGAATGGCGTTTTAGTCTTCATTTATGTGTGGGGAGATTTGTTGACTTCCTTCTTCATGGTCATGTGAAGTATAACAAAACTAGACTGGAAGTAAGTGAAAGGGCAGATTTACACAATACGCCTGAAGATACCACAAGACTGAAAAGCTGCTGTCTTCTGTGCTCCATATGTTTAGGTGTTGTACTCTCATGGGCTACAGAATTTACAGTACTCGACTGGAGGAACCACCTGGCATATGAGCGTATTTTGGCTGTAGAATGCTGGAGTGTAATGTTTTGAATAAGAGGTTTTTTTTTTTTTTTGTTTTTTTTTTTGTGAAAGTATTTTACCAGGAGGATGCATTGAGACTGTCTCTTGTTTTGAAGTATGTCCTGGACTCATTTTATCTACCTCAGAAGGGTGAAAGGTTTAATTGACCTTGCTGTGACTAGAACCTGCAACCCTGATGTTTGAGCAGATTTTACAGCTGTGTGCCCTAGCCATCTGAGCTATCTTCCAATGATTCTAGAACATGAAGGTTTACAAATACAGTTGTACCACTGCTGAGTGGGTAAGCACAAGACTTTGAGATCCAATATATGAGTTAATAAACAATATTGTGCGACATATTGTATTGTCTGTAATATATGGTATATATTTAACCTAAAGTAGGAATCTACCAAACAACCTGTGCATTTCATAAAATTCTGATTTTGATTCTCTTCTTGTACTTATTTCCTAATATTTATCTCCCACTGTTATCTGTGTCTATCCATAATGTATCTTACTACATTGCTGTATACAATAGAATGCACAGGTCATTCCATTGGGTTCATTACTAAATTTTTTCTTTAGTTTAAGCAGGGATAGGCAGACATAAACATAGCATGTTTGAATAAAGCGCAGAATTGGAAAAAGTGTGTAATGTAAAGCGGTGGATTTAAAAGTACTCCAGCATCACCCTTAACCCCCTGAGTGCCACAGAAGTATCCAACAAAATGCATTGGATATATATTTGACATTTAATGCTGTTCCAGCTTCAAATTTAAACCTCTTTTGCGATAGTTTCTCTTTAAGTGCTGTTTCTACCATAATAGCGTTAATTACAGTAGTCACCACTAGGTGTCACTCCTACAGTCCGATGGGAAGTTTACCTGTCCTCATTGCAACATGTATGCTTCCTAGTTGAACATTTGTTCTATTTTAAATAGGGTAACATTTTTATATTTTTGTTGCATCAAATTTCTAAAATTGACAGATAAGTACACTTTTTTTTTTTTTTTTATCACAAATTTATAAATTAACCTTGTTTTATTTTAGGTGCTGACATGACTTTTCCAAGCATTTGTATTTTCCACATTGACTTCTTGTTTCAAGATTTACATTTGCAGATGCTGACAACAAATAACTTTGTTAAATATAATTAACACAGGCAACTGCCCAAAGACCTAAAATACTTGAATAGGAGAATAATTATGGGCGTATGGTAAACCAATCTCATCCCTTATTTGGACAGTCTTTAAGTGATGTCTTGTTTCCTCAAGGAGTGTGATGAATTGTTCTCTGATTGGCTGATCTCTAATCATTTTGTGGACGTTTACAAAATAATTTAAGCTGTGCTGTAAAATGACTGGAATCTGTGAAATATCATGAGCTGTTACCTGAAGAATTCTGGGACTTGTTACTAGCTCCTTTATATGAAACTCCATTTAAATATTTACATATATTGCTCCTGTTATAGACTTTTTGACTCTTACCAAAAACTCAGCCACCAGCCCTAATCTACAGACTAGGAAATCTTTTTGTTTCAGTGTTCAAGTGTATCAAATACTCATACATGGAAATGTATTTTTAGATGTCTGTTTATTTCTGTATAAAATCTTGAAACATTCCATTTATCCACTGATCATTTTATTTTACTTGTGGCTGTACAGATGATATTCATTTTGAATCTTTAATAATAAAATGCATATGAACCATGCCTCCCAATTGCCTGATTTGTCTTATACAAAGAAATATACTGGTTGTTGACAACATTTTAACCTATAATGCATGCTAGGGGTGAAATGACAAAAATGGGGAAAAGGAACTATGCCATACCTCCCAAGTGTCCCTCTTTAGCAGGGACTCCCCTTCTTTGAGACTCAAACCCCACTACCCCTCTTTCTGACCTGGTGTCCCTCTTTTTTTAGGAGATCGAACTGTGTTCAGTGTGTATATAAGTGTATCATTGATCCACAGCATTATAACACACATTAATGTTTGTTAAACTCCAGTATGTGTTCTATAAATGAGTGTGTGTAAATAAAATTCGTTGTTCAGCTACACACAAAGGTTTCAATAGGAAAAAAAATAAAAATCCTCGGTAATGCCATGCCCACCAACCACGACCCATATCACCAACACCTAAAATAAGTGCCCCTCTTTGGTATTTGGAAATGTTTGGAGGTATTCTGTTCTCTTGGAATAAAGTGGCACTTGATTTAACAGAAGAAAATATCTAGGCAGATGTGTTTTATACTGCAATCCAGTTCTGTATTTGCTTGACTATATGGCAAGTTATTTCCAGTAACTTTTTCTTTGTGTCATCTTATTATATTCAGGGGCGGCCAATATTGTTTTAAATACTGTATGCTTATTTACATTTTATTTCTCATTAGAACTGTCCTAGGCTGTATTGAAAATATTGACGTGAAGCTTTTTTCTTGCTTTAGCTAATCTCACTCAAACGTTTGTTCCTTGTGAAGACATTTGTTCTGAATTCGGGCATAAAATATGGATCAGTAAATACAGTTGCTGATATAGTGCAAAAAAAAGTTGTTTTTTCTTATCATCCAATATGGACCATAGGTACCATGGTGGGGGGTTTGATCTACTCCTTTGGAGGGAATAAAACATTTTGAAGGTCTTGTCGGTGGAGACTCCCAGGTCCCTCTGCAAGCCCACCCCGACCTTCCTCCAGTTATTACGTGGTGCTCTAGGTGTGAGGATGGCTTAGAACATTTCTGTTACTTTTAGTTTCTTTATTATTTTTTACTTAGACATGGGACATTTATAATTCCCCCATTAGGAGGATTACCATTACTGGGCTTCCCTGTAGTGGACTGACCACTGGGAAGTTGCTGTGTGGACCCTTGCAGCCCTGTGGAGAGAATCTTGTCACCCAAGTTTTAACTCCCTGCAGTGCCTCTCTGGGGCTCTGATACTTTCACAATAGCAACCTGAAGACAGAAGATTTGAAGGTTGGTGAGTAACCCTTTGAGTGCCTTGGGCCACTTTGTCCCTACTTGTACTCTTCCTACAAGGGTTTCCCTCTGAGGCTTGTGGCTCTTGCACTCAATTTGGGTATTTTATTTAATGCCTTTGGCTGATGCAGCAGGATTTAAAGGTGTGGAGGTTAAGAAGCTTGATTCTATTCTCCGGTCTAATTTTGTGGCCACTGGGGATGCCTTTAGGCCTATTTTTGCCTCTTCCTTGGTCAACAGGGCTGTTGCTGTTTGGGGTGAACAAATGTTGGAGAAAGTCTGTGCGAATGTTTCCAAGGAGGATCTGTTGGTCTTTTTTGGCCAACACGAAGGGCAACACTTATATTTTGGAAGCCTTGTTTGAGGCAATCAGGCTGTCTGCCAAAGTCTCTGCTTTCTCTATTACCTGTGGCTTAAGATTTGGTCTGCGGACCAATCTTCAAAGAAGTCACTGGTTTCCTTATCTTTTCAGGGCAAGTCTGTTTGGACTTGAGCTAATACAAATAATTAGTGATGCTACTGGGCAAGAGTACCTTGTTGTCTCCGATCCCTGCCAAACACCCTACTATTGCTAGGAAACTGCATCTTTTTTCATCCCTGCCAAATGGAGGAGCAAAGGCCACAAACTTTGCAGGCCTCCAACCAGTTCCCTCCCCCCCGCCAAGCCCATACAGCAGTGGCAGCCAAACGAACAGCTCCAAGGGATAAGTCTGTCAAGCCAGCTTCTGCATGACTCGTGGAATCCTGGTCCGCTGGTTCCCATAGGCGGGTGTCTTCACCTTTTTCAGGACACCTGGGAAAACTATTGCAGACCTTTGGATTTTGAAGGTAATTTCAGAAGGGTACAGAATAGGTTTCAAATCCCTTCATTCGTTTAATTTCTTCCAGATTCCCTACTGTTCTGGCCAAGTTGCAGTTGTTCCGGGATACAGTGCAGTCACTGCTGGACATGAAAGTTCTGGTTCCAGTTACCTCCCTAAGAGCAAGGTTCAGGTTTTTATCCTAACCTGTTTGTGATTCCAAAGGACGGTAGCTGCTGTCCTATCCTGGACCTCAAGTGTCTCAGCATGTATGTGGAGACTACTCGATTCAAGATGGATTCCTTGCACTCTGTCATCACAACAATGTCCCCGGGGAAGTTTCCATGGTCTCTAGACCTTAAGGATACATACTTACACATCTTGACCACCGAGACAGTCCGCGCTATCTGCATTTTGCCTTAGGCCCGGAGCACTATCCTTTCATCACTGTACCTTTTGGCCTGGCCTTGGGTGCTCACCACAGTCATGGAGGCCTAGTTGGCCTTCATTCACACCCGTGGTATTCATTTGGCTCCTTATCTGGACGATCTTTTGGTCAAGGCTCCTTCGGAGGAACTCTTAGCCCAGAATGTGCTTGACTCGTGGTCCACCATGGGTGGATTCTGAACATGTTGAAGTCTTCTCCGGTACCATCCCAGAAGCTGGTGATTCTAGGCATGAGGTTTGATATCCACCTGGGAAAGTTCTTTTTGCTGGAGTACAATATCTTGCAGATTATGAAGGATGTGTCTCGGGCTCTGGAGTGGCCCTCTGCCATGGTCAGGGAGTACAAGAGGGTTCTGGGCCGACTGATGTCTACCCTAGAAGCAATGCCTTACTCTCAGGTGCACACCAGGGAACTCCAGAGCACAGGAATCCAGTTCTCCTGGATCAGCCATTCTCTCCCTCTCTCCAGAAGCCAGGCGGGATCTGCAGTGGTGGTTGCAACAGCACCACCTGGACCTGGGTAAAAACCATACAGCATCTCATAATGTACTCTGGTCATGACTGATGCCAGCTGGAGCAGCTGAGGTACAGTGCTGGGTCACCTGGTGCAGGTGGACTGTGGAGGTATCCCTTCAGTCTATCAATGTTCTGGAGCTCAGGGAGATCAGTCTGTACTGGACCTCTCAGTTAAAGGGCCTTCCAGTCAGACAACATCACAGCCGATGCTTGCATAAACAGTCAGGGGGGGGGGGCAATCGAAGCACCACCCCTTGGTACAAGGTGAGGGACATTCTGGGTTGGGCAGAAGCTCACATTCTGGCCATCTCTGCCATTCACATTCAGGGGGCAGAAAACATTCACCAAGATGTAGATCCGGGGCTGTGGGAGCTCCATCCAGAAGTGTTTGACCTGATTGTGCAACACTGGGGTCTTCCACTGATCGACCTGATGGCCTCAAGGAAAAACAGGAGTGTTCCAGTATTTTGCTTCCATTGGGGGTATCCTCTGGCCTTTACCACAGACCCGATGCGGATTCCTTGGCACTTCCACCTCCTTATATCTTTCCTCCGATACCTCTCATTCCCAGGGTGCTCCAGAAGACCAGGATGGACGGTCAACTGTGATTCCAATTGCCCCTTATTGGACCAAGAGGGTTTTGTTTGTGGAGTTGGTGAGCCTTTTCCATTAAGGATTCATTTCCACTGCCATCCAGACCAGACCTCCTCCTTCAGGGCTACCAAAAGCTGTCTTTGACAGCATGGTTGTTGAAGCCCACATCTTAAGTAGAAATGGTTTCTCCACCGAGGTAAGTTCTACTATGATTCAGACTAGCAACCCTGTTTTTTTCTAAAGCCTACTATAGGGTTTGGTACCTATTTAATTCCTGGTGTATGGACAGGGACCTGTCTTCACAGGACTTTTACCTTCTGGTACATCTCTCCTTTCTTCAGAATGGTGTCAACAAAGAACTGAGCTTGAGGGTTCAGATTTATTCTCTGTGTTTTTCCAGAGACTTTTTGCCTCTATACCAGATGTCAAGGAGTTCATTCAGGGAATTACTCAGGCTTTCCCTGCCGACAAGACTCCCACGCCTTCGAGGGGCCTTAATTTGGTTCTAGGTGTTTTTGCAACAACATCCCTTTGAGTCCCTTGCAACCATTCCTTTGCGTCTGACATAGAAAATGGCTTTTCTTCTGGCTGTAGTCTTGGTCCGCTGGCTCGCCGAATTGTCGACTGTCTTGCAAACCACCTTTCTTGGTTTTTCACAAGGACAAGGCAGTTCTTCTGACCTCTCAGGAATTTCTTCCTATGGTGGTCTCTGAGTTCCATATCAGTCAGGAGATTGTTATGCCTTTGTTTTGTCCAGAGCTAAAGTTTGAAAAGGAAAGGGATCTCCACCTGTTGGATATGGTTCAGTCCCTTGTGTTTTATGTGCACCATACAGAGTCTTTTTGTAAGACTGATTCCTTGTTTGTTATTCCTGTGGGCCCCAGGGCAGGTCAGGATGCTTCCAAGGTCACTATTGCCTCTTGGATCAAGTCTACATTTCGTATGGTGTACAAACTCTATAAGAGACCTGTTTCCTTTAGAGTTACAGCACATTCCACCAGGTATTTTGGGGCCTCATGGACCTACAAGAATCAGGCCAAGGCTGAGCAATTCTGCAAGGTTGCGACTTGGTCCTCCTTGAAATCCTTTGCCAAGCACTATCATATGGATCTTCTGGCTTCGGCTGAAGCCAGCTTTGGCAGGAAGGTCCTTCAGGCAGTTTTGCCTGTCTAAGGATCTCTCTTTTCCTGTGCCTTACAGTTCGACTGTTTGAGCCCAGTTGGCTCTTGTTCTTGTGTGCTGTGCAACTTGTTTAGTGTCCATTGACAATTGGTTTGGTTTGGGCTGTTCCAGTTTTGGATAGTCCTAAGGAACTCCGGTATCATGAGGACAAGTGTGAGGTTCTTTCTCCTTCTGCCCACCTCTGGGAGCCTAGTGTGTTTATATCGCCGTGGTACCTATGTTCCATATTGGACAATATAGAAAATAGAATTTTAATCTTACCTGTTAAATCCTTTTCTCTTAGTCCATATGGAACACAGGTTTCCCACCCACAGAAGGGAACCTCTTTTGGTCTCGCCTGATGTGGGAGTCCTTTTAGTGTCTTTTTTTTTTTTTTTTTTTTTTTTTTTTCCTCACAGGTGCGTGGGAGTCCTTTTAGGGTCTTTTTTTTTTTTCCTCACAGGTGCTTTCTTCCCCTTCTCTTGCTGTCCCTCCTTAGTGTGTTTTACTCGCATCATAACTGGAGGCGGGGTGGGGTTGGCATGCAGAAGGAGCACAGAGTCTCCTCCAACAAGACAGTTTCCTTTTGAATGTGTTATGCCCTCCCAAACTCAACCCCCCACCAGTGGTACCTGTGTTCCAAATGAATTAAGAGAAAAATGATTTAACCGGTAAGATGAAAATACTATTATGATGTCCTTCTGTCTTGGGATGTCTTTCTCTTGGGTTCCCCAATCCTAGATTTGCATGCAGCTGTTTCTTTGGTCACTAGGCCATGTAACCACTTTACACCAACCTGCGGCAGAAACAAAGCAAGAACACAGAGACAGCATAACAGAGCCTCCTAAAAGCGATCTTCCTTTACAATATACACAGCACAATTGGATGGATACTCATAGGATACAGAGGTTTAACCAGCTTCTGTGTTCAAGAGCTCTTCAATAGTAATATCACCTTGGTATCCACTCGTCATACACAAACATCTGCTCTTCAATGGTATTGTCCAAGGGAAGAACAAAACTACTACCTGGGATACTAATTAATCCACCGTTTATTTTGGTAGTAAAAAACTACATAAATAAATACAATATGTTAAAGCCAGAATTCTAGGTTTTATTACCATATGTGTTTGAAGAGCTCTTGAACTCAGGCTGGTTAAGCCTCTATATCCTCCTGGTATCCATACAAAGGGGGGATTAAATCTCCAGAAAGTGCTGTGTATATTGTAAAGCGAGATAGCTCTTAGAGGTTCTGTTGTGCTCTCTCTGTCTTCTTGCTGTTGTGATCTTACCTGTTAAAGCCTTTTCTCTTAAGTCTACATGGAACACATGTACCATGGGGGTTGAGTGCCTCCTCCTGGAGGGTGGGGCACATTACAAAAGTCAGAGTCTTTTGGGGTGGAGACTCCCTCATCTCCCTCCAGCTCAACCACCTGTCCATTTACCAAAATTCATGTGACAAAAAAAGCCACAGTAAAAGAAATAAGCAGGCAAGAAAAAAATCTACCATGGATGAGACCCTAAGAGTACTCCTCTGCCTGGGAGAGCAACACAAGTAAGGTTTGTCTCCTGGTGGGAGACCTGTGTTCCATATGGACTAAAGAGAAAAGGATATAACAGGTAAGAACACTTGTAGGCCCAAGAAGCACACATACATCTGATGGGAGTTCTGTAGTAACCTGTTGTGAGGCACTGTATCAAAGACTTTTGCAAAATCAAAGTATACTACATCAACAGCATTTCCCTTGTCGAAATTACTACTTACCCTTTTGTAAATACGTGTAAATAAGTTTGATATGACACTCAGAATCCTGGACCACTGTTGCCTGTAGGGGCCATCTCTGCCTTTTTTGAGATGCTTGGTGGGTTTTGTGGGTGGTATCAGTAGGGTATTGCATAGTTTTCAGATCCCTTCCACCATATAGTCTCTTCTTCGCCTCAAAGGTTCCAAGGAACCCAGAAAAAACGAAGCTGTTCCACTAAGCTGTTGCCACTCTTCTGGAAAACAGGTTCAGGTGCCAATCCCAGTCCAAGAGCACTTTTCAGGACTCCTATCCACATGTCCCAATTCACCCAGACAGCCTATGATACCTGTGTTTTGCTTTTGACTCCAATCACTACCAGTTCAGGGCTATGCTGTTTTGCCTGGCATCAGCACCCAGGATCTTCACAAAGATCATGGCAGCCTTGGATGCAAACATCCATACCCAAGGCATTTCTCACCCTGTTTTTTGTGATGTGCCCTATCCTCCACATGAGGGACTCATCCCCATAGTACCATATGGACTAAAGGGAAAAGTATTTAACAGGTAAGGACACAAAAATCCAATTTTTTTAAATTTGCACCATCTTCTGGAAACACCAGGCTAGAGGCAGAGTGATCCCTCCTTTGATGTAGTGGGATATATACTCTCTGGAAATATATGGTTTTCTCTTGCATCTAATGTGGAATACAGGATATATGGGGTAAAGAAAAGGCTTTGCCATTGCCCCTCCGTTTCAAGTGACCCTAACCTAAGGAAAAGGGCAAGCCGGCAGTTTTCTCTTAGATTTTAATCTTTTTTTTTTTTTTTTTTAATTGTCTACTTAGATGTAGGGCTGTATAATCCCCATTAGAAGGACTTCCATTAACTGGTTACCTTGTACTTGTATTGTCCAGTTCACAGTTATTTTTCTGCACCATTTTCCTGTGGAGGTTGACTTTATTACAAGTCTGTACTTCATTACTGAACTTCTCTGAGGTTCTGTATTTATATAATGGGAGTCTGAAAACATAAGACTGGTAAATGAATCCTTTGAGTACTTCTATGTACGTGGTCTTACTTGGTACCCAATATGTAGTGATGAAATTCCCTGTGTAGCACTCAGTCCTTCATATTTCACTTTTTCTCTTGGTTTCTATGCTTGCAAAGGTGGCTGGCTGTTAGTACTATGGGTTCTGAACCCTTTATCATGTAGGCTTGCTCTTGTATATTGTTAGACTTATTCTATAATTTTCTGGTAATTTGCTACATATTTATTGTAGCTATTTTTTCAACTGTCTTCTAGTTTTTTTGTTTTTAGTACACGGCACCTTTAAGAATGGGAGCCCGTATGGTGGCTATCTTTGTGCCATAGGAATACATGACAGGAACATATTCTTTTTACCTACAAGGGTCAGAGCTGGATCAAAATGAATTGCTGCCCGTACTCTGGCTGGGCAAAAACTGTTTGCTTAATGTGTACAATGGAAAAACTACACTAAACAGAATCTCCTTTCCCTGTGCTTTCTGCTGACATGATGGTGCTTTGGCAGCCATCTTACTCTCCCATTGAGTATGCTGCTGGACTCTGCTCTCCAGTTTAAAGCTGAACTTTCATGCATTTTAATGCCCCCCCCAAATAATTTTGAACATAGCGTTAAGCATATCCATATTTGGAATTTCTTCTGTGTCCCTCCATTGCATTAAAATTGGGTCATTGTCTCCTTCCTCCAGCTGGGTAGTATTTCCGCAAAACTTTAAAAGCCTGCTTCCTTCTCCTTAGCTCAGATTTTTTGTCCTACCCAGCTGGATGGACGTTTGTTTATTTCCCTACCAGAGTTGCCTACTTGCGGGTTGCTTATCACTACATGCAGTGAAGTGAGGATTCTAGCGCTTCCTGCATGTTCTCCCCATTTCATTGCCCTTCCTGGTCCTCTACTAGACAACAAGCAGGTTTTTTTGCAGGCATCATTTGTTTAGGAAGCAGAGCTCTGTCCTACCTGCATGGCCTTCTGTCTCCTTGCCCTCTTCAATATGGCAAGCAGGTTTTCCTCCGATCTGGTGATCACTGATGGAAACAGGAAGTTGCAGTTCATCTTTAAAACCAATGCATTCCACGGGTGGAATGCACGCCACCGGAAGCCTCACAGTGCTCTGTAAGCAGATCTTTCACCGGAGGAGATTGACCCTATTCATTTGAACAGGTATTTAAGGTTGGGGTCTGTTTCTGTTTTGGGCTATGTTTGTATAAATATCTATATATATTTATATTATTGCCATGTCTACTCCTAAGAGTAAGGAGAAGCTGGCCTCTGAAACCCCTTGTAAGGAGGATAAGGGCTTTTCAAAAGTTAAAAGCTGCTTCTCTTGTGAGGCTAAATTGGGAACCAGTGACACTGGTAAACTCTGTCAAGAATGCATAAGAAAAGCAGCAGGGGTTGATATGACATCCCAACTTTTTAGATTTTCTGAGTTGGATGAAGGTATCCATGCAGGATACTTTCAAAACCATGCAGGAAGGAGAATCTGCTAGAAAACGGCCAAGCATGGATCCTGGAGAGGACCTTGGAGCATCTGTGCCACCTAGGATGGATGATTAAGGAAGGCAAGAGCCAGCTAGTTCCTTCCAGAATAGTGACTTATCTGGGAATACAGATAAATTCACATACAAACGCAGTCCACCTAACAGAGGACAGAGTCAAGAGTATCATCAGGAAAGTCAATCTCTTCAAAAGGAGTCTAGTTCATACATCCCGAGACTTTATGGAACTATTGGGCAATCTGGCATCAGCAACACAGATTGATCCCTGGTCACGACTACATACGTGCCCAATCCAATTCTACTTCTTAAAATTTTGGAACAGAGATTCTGGGAATTCATCCCAAAGGATACCACACTTCCCATCAACAAGAAATGAGTTGGGATGGTGGCAACAGAAGAACCACCTTATGATGTTTTCCAGTCTAGAGGAGCATGATTGGGAGATGCTAACAGATGTCAGCCTATCGGGCTGGGGAGGAACCTGGTGATCAATTCCCTTTCAGGGCAAATGGAAGCAATCAGATTATTGCATATAAACATATTAGAGACAAGGGCAGTATGGTTCTGCATTCAACACACAAGAAAATATCTATCAGGGAAATGGGTGTTGATACACTCAGACAATTTTCCCATGGTCAGGTATTTAAGAAATCAGGGCAGAGCAAAGAGTTGCAGTCTGTTCAAAGAAGTACAAAGAATCCTCCTATGGGCAGAAGGGAACCTCAAAGGCATCTCACCATCTCACATTGCAGGAAAGAACAATGCTATAGCAGATTATCTCAGCAGGAGCCCAATAGAGTCAGGGGAATGATCCCTGGACCCTCAGGTCTTCAATCAAATCTGCAAACATTGGGGGCGGCCGGAAATAGATCTGATTGCCTCAAGGGAGAATGCCAGATGCCCAGTGTACCTTTCCCGATGGAGAGATCAGGACTCTGCAGGGCACGATGCTCTTGGGTTACCTTAGAATTACAGCCTAGCCTACATATTGCCACCATTCCTGATCACCATGGATGTCATCAGGAAAATCAAGAGGGATCAAGTGGATGTCATCCTGATTTCTCCCAACTGGCCCAGGAGACCTTGGCACTCCTTTCTGTTTGAAAGTGTCCATAGCTTCTCCATGGGAGCTTCCTCTAACATCCAAACCTCTGAAAAAGTGGCCAGTATGCCACCCAGATCCTGCCTTTCTACATCTGACTGAGAGGTTCATGTTGACAAGGAAAGGATTATCAGAGGCAGTAGCTAATACCATCATTGCTGGAAGAAAGCCATCTACCTCTAAAGTTTATTCCAGAATATGGTCTACCTTTTCTACCTGGTTTAAGTCCAAGTTCCCTCAGGACTCTCCTATTTCTGTTCCCAGGATATTAGACTTTTTGCAGGATGGTTTCCAGATGGGTCTAAGACCTTCTTCTATCAGAGCGCAGGTATCAGCTCTATCCGCTATCCTAGCAATGCATTTGACGGATCATGATCTTACCAAAAGATTCCTAAGGGCAATCTCTAAGATCAGACCCACTGTTCGCAATATTATTCCTCCATGGGACTTAGTCCTTGATCAATATCTAAGGCTCAAGCCTTTGAACTATTACTGGACATTCCTTTGAAATCTCTTACACTCAAAGTAGTTTTTCTTACTGCCGTAACCATCTCGTAGAGTCAATAAATTGCAGGCCATGTCTTGTAAGAGCCCTTTTTTGTTTTTTTCACCAGGATAAAGTTGTTGTAAAGCCTAAGCCTACTTTCAGAGGGAAAGTAATTTTGGAATTTCACCTCAACCAAGAGATCATTCTGCCATCCTTCTGCCCCAATCATATTACTGCTAAAGAGAGACAATTCCATAATTTAGACTTGTTGTGGGCTCTTTCCATTTATCTTAAAAGGACAGCAGAGTTTAGATCTTCAGAGTCTCTGTTCGTTTATTTTCAGGGCAGACTCAAGGGCAAGTCAGCTTCTAAGGCTTCTATTGCCAGATGGATTACTGAATGTATTAGGCTAGCTTACCCAGAGGCAGGGTTGCAGGCTCCTAAGAACCTTAATGGGGATCTCTCACATATATACAAGTAATGCTCATTAGCGAGAGCATTTAATGAATGTTTAAAAAGTGCCCAGCAGCCTACTTCCGGCTTGCCTCACTGCCTCTGGTCCCGTCCCACTACCCAGCATCCTCCGATGACTGAGACTTTCTTTCTCTAAACTGGAGCGATCTCATTGGAAGAGATAGATATCTAGCCAATGAGACCGCATTATTTGTATATATGTGAGAGATCCACTTTAAAGCCCATTCCACAAGAGCTGTATCCTCCTCCTGGGCTCGGAATGATGCTTCTCCTGCTGATATTTGTAAAGCAGCCATTTGGTCCTTCTTATCTACTTTTATTAAACATTACTATCTGGATGTCCAGTCCTCATCAGAAGCCAAGTACGGAAAGGAGGTCCTGGAGGCTGTCGTTCCGACCTAGATCCGGTAGTATCATACTGTCAAGGTTTCCCAAAGATGTTCAGGAGTCAGTATGGTCTAGTTAAATGCAAATTTATTGAAAACAGAAAAGTAGTGTACAATATATACAAAAGGAACAAGCAGAGGGTTACAAGCCAGCGAGCACTGCTATCACGAATAGTAGACTGCCAAGCTAGACCACTCTGCTAGAGACCAGACCTCAGCCACTGTTAATCTCGCTAGGAACCAGGAGCAGGAACAGAAACAGGAACACAGGATCTTAATCCGACGTCGCTGGAATACTGACTCACGCTTGCAGTCAGAATGGAACAATAACTGACCCATGCCTGCAGTCAGTATGGAGCATTAACTGACCCACACCTGCGGTCAGTATTAAAGCTAGTCTACCAGAACCCCAGGTCCGCACTAATTAGGGTGTTTGCTAGGTACAAGAGACAAACGTAAGAATAGTCAGACAGAGCCTCAAGTCGGCTGCAGAGAGGGTAGTCAGACAAGCCAGGTCATACACAGTTCGGGTAGTCAGTCAGAGCCACAGGTCAGCACCAGGTTGAGTGTCCACTAAAGAGATAATCAAACAGTAGTCAGACAGAGCCACAGGTCAGCACCAGATTGGATGGAAGACTAGCCAGGTCATACACAGAGCCCAAGAATAGAACTGCTAGGACAAACAACGCAAGGGCAACTGAGTCAGACTCAGGCTGCCCTTTAAACCCCTCCTCATGATGTAGGTAGGAAGAGCAGGCTCAGAGGAAGGAAGTAGGTAGGAGGAGAGTACAGGAAGCATGGCATAAAACAGAGGCCTGCTTCACTCTAAAGCCTCAAGCTTGAAGATTGAGTGGAATGACGATGAGCATCACTGGAAACAAGGTAAACTGTGACACATTCCTATAATTTCTTGATGCTATTGTATTATTCTTCCCACTCTTCTATTTGGGCACTGCTTTTTAAGTCCCAATTTTAATGCCGGGGAGACACAGAAGAAATCATACATTTTTCTTACCGTTATTTGTATTTCTTCTGTGTCCCTACATGGCATACCCTACCCTTTTAAAACATGTCTACTCCATATTTTACAGCTTGGGCAAAAGTTAACTGAGGTAAGGAGCAGGAAGCGGGCTTTTAAAGTTTTGCTGGAGGGTGGAGACAATGACCCAATTTTAATGCCTTGTAGGGACATAGAAGAAATACAAATAACAGTAAAAAAAATGTATCCTATCCATAGTAAGTCCTGCGTTATTTAGAAATATAACTTCTTCAGAGACTCCCCAGCAGACGACGAGGCATCTGTGCGCCTGCGTTGTCCATCCTTGTCTCCTCTGTGATTGCCTAGGGGAAGTTGCATTGCTCCTTAAGGTACAGACAGGGCAGGGGCACACATGTCTCTATGTCAAGATCCCTGCCGGTGAGTCTCCGAAGAAGTTGAATTTCTAAACAATGCCGGACTTACTAAGGATAATACAAGTATGAATATGCTTAACGCTATGTTAACAATGATTGGGGGGCACATAAAAATGCATGAAAGTTCTGCTTTAACACTTTTCTGTCAGATAATTAACTTTTTGAGGATCTCTGTATTTTGTCATGCTTCGCTATGCATTGGACTACTTTGTCCTTCTCTAGAGGGATTTTCTCTGAACATGTCTCAAGGGACACATGGGGACACATTTTTCCTCATGCCAGACTGTTTCCATGAGAATATTCTGGTATCATCATCTGTCCCTCATGTAATGTGGTCTCTACTACTCCAGGGGCCCTCCACTGTTGAACAAGGACCAGTTTGGGTTAAGACTGATGTCTTCAGTTGCTTCTATCCCTTTCTCTATTCATGGAGCTTCATGCCCCCTATCGTATTGATCCTGTCTTGAGGAGCAAATCTTATTTGGTTGGAGACTCCTCTGCAGGTCTCGGAGCCTTCTGATACTGGGACATCTTCAAACAACGCAAGAAAAAAAATCATACACTTTTCCTCTCCAACATTCTCTGGACCAAGTTATCCTACAATAGTGGAAGACTCCTGAATGGAGACTCTTCCTTAATAAACATATTTAAAGCCTTTATCCTTCCTCAACTGAACCCTTGTCCCGGGGGATATCCCACCTCCAGTTGATCACCCATGTACATTTCTCTCCTTGCTAAAACACCACTCTGCCTTTACCAGATTCTGCTGCCCTTAAAGATCAGCCTGATAAGCGTTGGATTCCTGATTGCCCTTAAAGGGATAGTAATACTTCGTTTTAACTTTATTTTATTTTGTAGGCATTAAAAAAACATGAAGAATGGTATAAGTCTTATCTCTCAAACCTTTATGGTTTTTGAGATATTCACAAGCAAAGTTTCCCCTCCCACCCCTTTTACCTAGTGTAAGCCATCTCTTCTCAGATGTGGAATGCAGTCCATAGACCAGACAGATAACAGAAGGGGACACTCTTATTCCTATGAAAACAATGAAATCCCTGCCCCCCTTGACAAGTTTTTCAGGTTTTTCCCTTATCATAATTGAAGATTGTCCCACTCTGCAATCTACCTGGGCACCTCCCTTCTGATCTGGCTGAGCAGTGTTACATCAGTAAAAGGGGCGGGAGGGGGACACTTTGCTTGTGAATATCTCATAAACCATAAAGGTTTGAGAGATAAGACTTATATCATTCTTCATGTTTTTTTAATGCCTACAAAATAAAATAAAGTTAAAATGAAGTATTACTATCCCTTTAAAGATCAGTCAGGTGTTCTGTGGAGGTGCAAAACATGGAAGCTGTCCCACACAATCTTGCAATCACAATAGATCAAATACATTCATATTAAGATTAAACTCCCACTGGAAACGGGATGCTGCAGCTTCAAACCATTAAGGAACCAACCTCTCCTTCGTAGAACACAAAAACACAATATACAGAGGTTCAGCGCTGATCTCTTGTTCCAGACCAGGACACCATAAACATAAAAACATCTGGGCAATCTCTAATATAAAAACACAACTGTACACCCAAATGATAAAGATAATCTAATCTTTATTACAACCACAAACAGGTAAATTGGACATAAAAAAAAAGTACATAAATACTAAGTGAGCCGTAACAGTATTCAGCCCACTAAGGCAAATATTTAAGTGTTAAAATCTCTGTTAAAGAGGAAATTCCATAAAGCAACCTTTCATCCTAAAATAATATCAGAACCGGACTATACTCCACAATCGTATGTATACTCAATCCCCACCTTGGGTAAAGTACACAAAACAAATACGGGGAGCCTAATGGTATAGTGTAAATCAGTCTCTGTCAATGACAGCTTGCTAATACTGATAAAAGCAACAAATATATAATAAAAAAAATAAATAAATCCAACACTTACATGCAGCTCGATAATATTTTGCACAGCATTGCACAAAAACCCTCCTGGCCAGGAAACGTTAAATCGATCTGCAACGCTTTTCACACCAATCGGTGCTTTATCAAGCAGAAATGTTTAAGAGTGAATGTGCAGTGCTGTATTTACCGGCTATTTAAACGTAAGCCCCTTAATTGCTCAAAAGGCCACCTTGTTGTATCATTCTACAGATCCTCCACTGGAACAAATTACCTCAATCCAACCTTAATTAGCCCATTACGAACCAACTAAAACATTCTTATTCTGTTGACATTAATAAAGTTCACCACTCTCTTCACAGTAAATAATAGGAAGACATTGATAGTTTTACCAATACTTTTACCGATGCTTCTACAAATAATTTTATAAATTATAGAAATTAAACTAACTCAATATTTTCATTGAAGCCACTTGGAGCAAGGGTTCGCAAAGTATAGATCCAGTATGCTTCACGTCTGTTAAGAACTTTATCAAAGTCCCCTTTCCTAGAGTCTAATTGAACCTTGTCAAAAGCATAACCCATAAGTAGTTTAGCATTTTTCTCATGTTTTTCTTGGAAGTGTTGTGACAGTGAATGGGTTAACACACCTTGTTACTTTTATGTTCATACATTCTTCTTTTAAATTCCCTTTTTGTCCTTCCTATATATTTCAGCCCACAAGGACATTCAAGAACATATATCACTCCAGCAGTGCTACAGGAAAGGAAACCCTTAATGGGATAACTTTTGTCATCAGAGCTCATTACTGTATGTATTTTCTTTGGGCAATTGGCACAAGCGGAACAATGTCCGCAGTGGTACCAAACTGTCACCGGTGACATAGTATTACAAATCAAACCTTGTGGGAGCCAGAAGATTTTTTAAATTCTGTTTTTTTCTGCAAATCACTCTTACTCTATTAGGAATGCACTTCCTCAAAGTTTTATCTTCCCATAAAATGGGCCAAAATCGATCCAAGATTTTTTTAAATTTATATATTTGAGTAGAGTAATTTGTAATAAAAACCATTCCTCCTTCAAAATTCTCTTGTGAAAGTCCTTCCTTCCAGACTCTTCCATCTACTTGATTTTCTTGCAAAATAATTCTTCTGTAATTCTTGATTTGTCTCATGTACACTACTTATTTCCTTTTTATTTGTTATTTATAATTCTACTCTGACTCATATTATCATTTTTTTTACCAATGATACTTTTATTGTTAATATTTTTATTATTTTTAATATTCTTAAAATTTTCAGCATCTTTAATCCCTTCACTCCTAGCCTTCTTATATTTTCTGTACCCTATAAGGGTCCCCTCCCCCATAGCACAACCGGAGGACCCCTTAATAAGTGAGGGAAATTTTATATCCTCTACCTCCAAACTGTCACAACACTTCTTATTTTCACTAAACATTTTCATCCGGTTTAATTTAGAGACTTCCACAAAAATCTGAAATATCAGAATCCCCCTATCCCCGTATCAAAAAATCTTTGGGCCAACAAAATTCCCTGTTTCCAGTAATCACTCAACTTAGTACAGTTTCTCCTAACCCTAACAAATTTGTCCCTTAGGGACATTGTCCAGCCACCATTTTGAATGATTACTGGAATAGGGAGTAAATGAGTTCTGGTCTACTGGTTTAAAATAAGGTTTTTATCTCGATTCTGCCACCCTCTATAAAAACACAAAGATCCAGAAACTCAACACATTCATTACTGGACGAAATGGTGAACTTCAAACCATACTTATTATTATTCAAATACTGCAAATTTCTCCCAATTTCTCAGAACGACCTTTCCATATCATGACAATCTAATCAATATATCTTTTAAATATGAGAATATTGGAGGAAAATTAATTCTCCGACCATATCATCAAATCCTCCCAATAAGCTAAAAATAAATTGGCAAAACTAGGGACAAAGTGAGTCCCCATTTCAGTGCCCATAATTTGCAAATAAAACATATTATTAAACAAAAAATAATTTGTCCCAAGGATCCATCTCATACTTTCTATAATAAACCTTTGATGTTTACAATTTAGGAAGCCAAATTTGTCCAGATAGATATGTACAGCTTCTATCCCATCTTCGTGTCTAATGCTCGTATACTGGGCGCTAACATCTGCCGTTGCCAATAGATCTCTCTCTTTTTATCTTGTAAACCTCTAACACTTCAATCACATCTCTTGTATCTTTGATATGATTTACTATATGGTACGATTATCTCAAGGTAGACGTCCACATAGAACAGTAAATTCTGACCCAAGGACACAATACCGGACACAATAGGACAGCCCAGAGGATGGTTCATATCTTTGTGGACCTTGGGGAGATGGTAAAATGTTGCTATACGGGGGCACTCTACCCACAGAAAATCAAATTCCTCTTTATTAATTATGCAATTGTCATATGCATTCTTCAACAGAGAAAACAGATCCTTCTTAAATATCTGTTGGATCTGATTTCAATATCCTATAAAATTCCTTATCTGAGAGTAAATGCTCTGCCTCTCTAACATCACAATCCCCCGACCCTTATCAGCCCCTCTAATAACTATGGAGGGATTGTGTCTCAGTTCCCCCAGAGCAGTTCTTTCACTTATACTCAGATTATCCTTACGGAAGAGTGTGATCTAGTTTGGCGCTCGTATCAAATACTCCTTTAAGAAAAGACTTCCCAGGCTGCTGCTATCCTTTTAGTCCAAATACTGCAAATTGGATTCCAAATAATTGCAAAAACAAGAAAAATAAAAGGAGAGCGCCTGTTTGGTCTCAATTAAAAAATATTGTGCACTTTATTGCATCATATCTGCCTGACCTGTGTCAGTATAGACTGTTGTGGACTTTATGTTTATGCTGGACCTGTGTAGGCATATGTATCTATAACCTGTCGTGTGTCTGTACTATTCTGCTGATTTACTACAGGACCTGTGAAGGTTTTTTAATTACTGTGATTTCAATAAAACTGTGTTTTATCTTAAACCACTGTGTCTGTGTGTCAAACAAACAGTTATAGTTTCAATGTTTTAATCTTTCAGATGGCAAATTAGTCAAGCTGAAACAGTGATAGCACAAAGCACCTGTGTTGCAATGTTAGTGTTCACACAGTGTATCATTATATATGTGTGTCCTTCAAGCTACAGTCTTCCAGTTCACTAGAGACTGATTATGTTAATATCACAGTGCCTGTGATTCCTGTCACTCTCAGTTGTGTCTGTCACTGATTTGCTGACTGGGTTTGACCCGCCTCCTGATGACCTTTTTATACCTGGCTATCACATCTGTCAGATGCCCTTTCATGGTGTTCCTGAGCCAGTAGTGCTGTTGCTGTGTTCCTGTATTCTGAGTTCCTGTGTACCGATTCGGCTTGTCCTGACCATTCTCCAGTGTTCCTGCTTGTGCATGACCCGGCTCGTCTGCGTACCACCCTTGGATCCTGACCCGGCTAGACTGACGTTCCTGCTTGTGTATGACCCGGCTTGTATGACTGCCTCCTACGTCCTCCGACCCGGCCCGGCTGACTTCCTGCTCCGAAGATCGACTTCCAGCTTGTTCCAGTGACCTGCGTTCCAGTTGTCGCCGCCGCAACATTATCAGTCTCTGTTGCCCGCTTCGGTGTGACTGCCTTGCCTGGTGTTTCCCTCGATTAAGTGCTGTGCCTTGTTATTTGTGCAGAGCTGTGTGTGAATCTGTGTGCCTTCCTCTCCGTGCAGAGCCTTGCAGTAGCGCTGAAGCCTCGAGTAAACGTGCCTTTTAACTCTTGCAGTGCTGCCTCGATTTCACTCTCTCTATCTTCAGTGCGAGCCTCGTTACCCGTGATACTGCTGCTGAGTTGGCCGCTCTCCGTCGGCAACTCTAGTCCACCATTGCAGAGTGTTCACATTGTTTGGGTCGTTTGGGCGCCTAAGGCTCTCCGGTATTGGTTACCGGCAATATCCGTAACACAGAGTGTTGGCAGTAAGGCTTCAGTGTTGGCTTATCCGGTACTACGCCTGAGGGCGGGCTAGTGGCTCTTGCATTCATATTCCAGCATTCGATTAAGCTTGAGGAGGCTGTTAGCTCTTGCATTGCCGGCCGGTTCCCGTTACGTGGGGGCTATTTGCACTTGCACAAACCAAAGCAGTTCCTGTAACTACGCCCGTGGGGGCTAAGTTGATTGCTATTCTGCTTAATATCCAAACACATTGGCAAGGCAGCTCGATCTTCAGTACTTGATGAACTTTGTCTATCCAGCACAGCCTTTTAACATCCAGGGAGTGTCAAACCTCCACATCTGAGACGGACTGTTATCTAGATATTAACCCCTTGGGGGTTCATATCATCCTAGTGCATACTGTCTTGCATATATGTCTATTGTGCTATTACTATTGTAATATCTCAGTTTACTTGATCTGTGTATTACCTACCGCCTCTAGAGGGCGAACTTGTGCATTATTCACTTTAAATAAAGTGTGTTTTATTTTCACTTACTGGTCTGAGAGTCCTAAAAAACCGTTACCGTACGAAAGGGCCATGACCTCAGATGGTAAGGGTGAAAGTAATACTCAGAACATCCACTGGAGAATGGATGTCCATGAGCAGCGCCTGGACCAATTGGCACTGGCTCTACAGACGTTACTTGAACGTACAGTACATTTGGACAAGTCTGGTCCTAATCCGGTGGTCCCCCCAGTCTTGACACCGGGGAATCCGTCTGTAATTCCCACTGCTAACTCAAGAGGGTTAACGGCAGCGGCGCCGTTACCCCTAAGATATGATGGCAAACCCTCCCTATGCAGAGGTTTCATTAACCAGTTGGAGATATTTTTGGAATTGGCACCCCATCATTTCCTAACGACCGTAGTAAGGTCGGATTTATGATCTCTGTTGACGGGCAAAGCTTTGGCATGGGCAAATCCGTTATGGGAAAATGCCAGACCCTGCACACTGAACTTTAGAGATTTCGTGATGAAATTCAGACGTGTGTTTGAGGTTCCTGGCAGGTCTGCCTCTGCTGCCAAAAGGCTGATGGAGATTCAGCAGGGCGAACGCACTCTGGGCGAGTATGCTATCGAGTTCCGGACCTTGGCATCAGAGGTAGGCTGGAACGATGAGGCCTTACTTGCAGCCTTTACTCAGGGTCTCGCTGAACAGATTAAGGACGAGATAGCCGCTCGAGATGTACCCAGCGAGCTGGATGAGTACATTGACTATGTCATGTTAATAGACTCCCGCATCCGGGAGAGACGCTTGGCTAAAAGGACCAAAGCAAAGAGTTATGCCCTGATTTGCAGGGCATTCCGTTATGTAAAAAGGACTCTCCTGTGGCAATAGAGGCCATTGATGGCAGACCCCTGGATCCTGCTTTCATTACGTTCGAGACAATCCCAGTGACAATGACTGTGGGAGCTTGTCACAGGGCGCAGATACGATTTCAGATCATTCGTTCCCCGCATCATTCAGTTATTTTGGGGTTTCCATGGTTACAGGCACACAATCCCCAATTTGACTGGCAAAGGTGTGAAGTTAACTCTTGGTCTGAGTACTGTAACAAGAATTGTCTCTCTCTTCCTGTTAAGATTATGTGTACCTCTCCAGCTGTGCCAACAGAATATGGGCAATTCAGTGACGTGTTTAGCAAAGGAGAGGCCAGCGCATTACCTGACCATAGGCCATATGATTGCGCCATTGATTTGCCTCCAGGTGCGGTGCCCCCCAGGGGACGCACTTACCCACTGTCTTGTGAGGAAAATAAGGCGATGGAGGAGTATGTCGCAGATGCCTTGGAGAGGGGAATCATTCGTAAATCTACGTCTCCGGCTGGTGCCCGGATTTTTTTTGGTTAAAAAGAAAAATGGGGAACTCAGGCCTTGCATTCACTACCGTGGGCTGAATAAGCTGATGCCCAAGAACGCCTATCCCATTCCACTTATTACAGAATTATTCGACAGATTAAAGGGCTCTTCGATCTTTACTAAACTTGATTTGCGAGCCGCCTATAATCTAGTCAGAATTAAAGAGGGTGACGAGTGGAAAACGGCGTTTAATACCAGAACAGGGCATTATGAATATCTGGTGATGCCATTCGGCTTATGCAATGCGCCTGCAGTATTTCAGGAATTGATTAACGATATTTTACGTGACCTGCTCCAGTCCTGTTTGGTAGTATATCTAGATGATATATTGATTCACTCTGCTAACCTTTCCCAACACATTAAAGATGTCTCAGAAGTCTTGCTCCGACTTCATAAGCACAAGTTATTCTGTAAACTAGAAAAGTGCGAATTCCATACATCTCAAGTACCATTCCTGGGGTTCATAATATCCAAAAGTGGCATTGCCATGGATCAGGAAAAGTTGGCAGCGGTTCTGCAATGGCCTCGGCCTAAGGGGTTAAAGGCCTTTCAACTATTCTTAGGTTTTGCGAACTATTATAGGAAGTTCATCAAGAACTTTTCCATGATTGTAAAACCACTATCAGATTTGACTCATAAGGGCGCTTCTCCCTCTCAGTGGTCTGAGGCAGCTGAAGACGCATTTGTTACCCTGAAATCTGCCTTTGCATCTGCTCCTATACTGTCCCACCCTAATCCCTCCCTGCCGTTTACTTTGGAGGTTGACACCTCAGAGGTTGGGGTTGGGGCAGTGCTCTCCCAACGTCCTGTGGGAGGTGGCACTTTAATGCCTTGTGGGTTTTTCTCTAAGAAATTGTCCAGCGCCCAGAGTCATTACGAGATTGGCGACAGGGAACTGTTGGCCATCATACTTGCACTAAAGGAGTGGCGACACCTCTTGGAGGGCACTCAGACTCCAGTACTAATTCTTACTGACCATAAGAATTTAACCTATCTCTCTGAAGCCAAAAGACTGTCTTCTCGACAAGCCAGGTGGGCGCTGTTTTTGTCCCGGTTCAATTTCCTAGTATCCTATCTTCCTGGCTCAAAGAATATCAAGGCTGATGTGTTGTCACGTCAGTTCGCTTCTGACACTGAGAGGGAGGAAGTCCCGGTACCCATCATTCAGCCAGATCAGATCCTGGCTACTATTCATACCACCATAACCTCGCCACTGGGGGAGGAGATACTGGCATCACCATCACGGGCACCTCCTGAAACCCCAGTGGGGAAGTGTTTCGTAGATGAGTCATTCCGTGTCCGTCTGTTGGAGACTTATCACGCTTCTAAAGAGGCTGGGCATATTGGTAGGGACCAACTAGTATGGTCCCTCTCGCAGCTATTTTGGTGGCCTACTTTGAGAGCCGACTGCGCCGCTTTTACGGCAGCTTGTACCACTTGTGCCCGTGCCAAGACCCCTAGGCATCTACCCGTGGGCTTATTGCAACCGGTGCCTAACGGAGACCGTCCTTGGTCTCATATATCCATTGACTTCTTGGGAGAATTACCGGCCTCTAGAGGTTACACGTTCATTCTTATGGTGGTCGATAGATTCTCTAAGATAGCACATTTTGTGCCTCTGACTGGCCTTCCATCGGCTCAGGAATTGGCTATAGTTTTTGCCAGAGAGGTGTTCCGTCTGCACGGAGTACCCAGAGTGATTGTCTCCGACCGTGGGAGCCAGTTCGTTTCTAGGTTCTGGAGGGCATTTTGTGGTCAGATGGGCATCCAATTGTCATTTTCCTCCGCCTACCATCCCCAGACGAATGGGGCCGCTGAGCGTGCCAATCAGGGACTGGAACAGTTCCTGCGCTGCTTTGTCACCGATCATCATGATAATTGGGCTGACCTGTTGCCATGGGCGGAGTTTGCCAGAAACTGTGCGGTTAACTCATCGTCCGGGAGCTCCCCGTTTCTTGTTAATTATGGTTTCCAGCCTTGTCTGCTCCCGGACTCCTTTCAGGCGCAACAGATTCCTACTTTGGACGAGCATTTGGCACGACTTCGTTCCACTTGGGCACAGGTTCAGAGGTCCCTCAGTCAGTCTTTCAGGAGGCAGCAACGGCACGCTAATCGCAGACGCCTTCCAGCGGTCTCATTTCAAGTTGGGGACAGGGTATGGCTGTCGTCCAGAAACCTCAATTTACAAGTGCCGTCCAACAAACTGGCTCCCCGGTTCATTGGTCCATTTAAGATTATCCACAAGATTAATCCGGTTTCTTATGCTCTGGAGCTTCCACCCTCAATGCACATTCATAATGTGTTCCATGTGTCACTCCTGAAACCCTTGGTGTGCAATCGTTATACTACTACACCAGTGATTCCTGGGCCGGTGGACGTCCAGGGCCAAGAAGAATATGAAGTCCAGAGCATTATTGATTCCAGGAGATTTAGAGGAAAGCTGCAATATTTGGTTCATTGGAAGGGCTATGGCCCTGAAGAACGTTCTTGGGTTGATCAAGGGGATCTCCATGCACCTAGATTAGTTCGCAGCTTTCACTCTAAATATCCTTTGAAACCCAGACCTCAGGCAGGGAGAGGGGGTCTTTGAGAGGGGGGTACTATCACAGTGCCTGTGATTCCTGTCACTCTCAGTTGTGGCTGTCACTGATTTGCTGACTGGGTTTGACCCGCCTCCTGATGACCTTTTTATACCTGGCTATCACATCTGTCAGATGCCCTTTCGTGGTGTTCCTGAGCCAGTAGTGCTGTTGCTGTGTTCCTGTATTCTGAGTTCCTGTGTACCGATTTGGCTTGTCCTGACCATTCTCCAGTGTTCCTGCTTGTGCATGACCCGGCTCGTCTGCGTACCACCCTTGGATCCTGACCCGGCTAGACTGACGTTCCTGCTTGTGTATGACCCGGCTTGTATGACTGCCTCCTACGTGCTCCGACCCGGCCCGGCTGACTTCCTGCTCCGAAGATCAACTTCCAGCTTGTTCCAGTGACCTGCGTTCCAGTTGTCGCCGCCGCGACATTATCAGTCTCTGTTGCCCGCTTCAGTGTGACTGCCTTGCCTGGTGTTTCCCTCGATTAAGTGCTGTGCCTCGTTATTTGTGCAGAGCTGTGTGTGAATCTGTGTGCCTTCCTCTCCGTGCAGAGCCTTGCAGTAGCGCTGAAGCCTCGAGTAAACGTGCCTTTTAACTCTTGCAGTGCTGCCTCGATTTCACTCTCTCTATCTCCAGTACGAGCCTCGTTACCCGTGATACTGCTGCTGAGTTGGCCGCTCTCCGTCGGCAACTCTAATCCACCATTGCAGAGTGTTCACATTGTTTGGGTCGTTTGGGCGCCTAAGGCTCTCCGGTATTGGTTACCGGCAATATCCGTAACACAGAGTGTTGGCAGTAAGGCTTCAGTGTTGGCTTATCCGGTACTACGCCTGAGGGCGGGCTAGTGGCTCTTGCATTCATATTCCAGCATTCGATTAAGCTTGAGGAGGCTGTTAGCTCTTGCATTGCCGGCCGGTTCCCGTTACGTGGGGGCTATTTGCACTTGCACAAACCAAAGCAGTTCCTGTAACTACGCCCGTGGGGGCTAAGTTGATTGCTATTCTGCTTAATATCCAAACACATTGGCAAGGCAGCTCGATCTTCAGTACTTGATGAACTTTGTCTATCCAGCACAGCCTTTTAACATCCAGGGCGTGTCAAACCTCCACATCTGAGACGGACTGTTATCTAGACATTAACCCCTTGGGGGTTCATATCATCCTAGTGCATACTGTCTTGCATATATGTCTATTGTGCTATTACTATTGTAATATCTCAGTTTACTTGATCTGTGTATTACCTACTGCCTCTAGAGGGCGAACTTGTGCATTATTCACTTTAAATAAAGTGTGTTTTATTTTCACTTACTGGTCTGAGAGTCCTAAAAAACCGTTACAGTTAAGGAGCCAACTCAGTACTAAAACGGTATATTTCTCTTAACAATAAATCATTGTCCACCTCTCCCGTTTCAGTTCACAGCTGTGGACAGAGTGCTTTACCTGGGGTATATGATTCTGCCTCCAGGTCAAATGCCGTTCTTTGCTCCCGGTCTTAACTCCCGCTCTCTCCAGACACTTTGCTGTATACCATCTTTCAGGATTGGTGCTGTGTGTTGTTTACTCTTCTGTCTATATGGCTTTTGCTTTTGCTTTGCGGGCAGAGTTCACTCGGTGCTGTGCTTGCAGCAAATCGGGGTCTCCCGTCTCCAAACAATGGGTTATGTAAGAGATAGCTATAATTTATAGTGCAGTAACGCTGTTCTCCAACGCATTTCGTACTTGTTACTGTACTTCCTAAGGGATGGCAAACTACCATTCTAACTACCATTCTAGCGTTTTTTTTTCAATAGTGGTTCTAAAAAGTCTTGACCAATAAAAACACGTGTATAATTTAACTGTTTAGATGTGTAGCACTATTTCCATACAAATGGGTATTCAACAAGTTTATTCAAGATACTTCATACATTTTATCTTTCCTGTGTATATCTACATATAATAAGGCTTTAATTATATGAATAACAGTGTTTGTCGTCCGTTATGAATAATGATGGACTATCACTATGAGACACTGTATGGCCCCCATCCGATTCCTCCCTTCCATAAATAAAAGTACCTAAATTGGCAAAATAAATTATGAAAAGGAAAAAAAAAAAAATGTACTTGCTTAAAGTGTATGTGAGAATGTGAATACAAAAGTTTATACAAATTAAATGCCTACAGCAACAAGTGCACCTCCAGCTGTAACTCAGATACTCATATCTGTCTTATAGTTCTAAATTAGACAAGGGTATGGACATCTAATTTCTCGTTATATCCGAAGGGAACTAACCTATTGCAAGCATATATCCAATACGATTCCCTTCGGCATAATCAATCAAATCTGGCCCCTCTCGACAAGAAACTATCAATCCCCTCCAATGGTAACAAGGTGGTCCCTTCCATATTCTTATTATGCATTTCCGAATAATGTCTAACTAATGGATATTTCATATCACCTGCTAATAGTGCCCTCCTGTGCTCACGGAACCTAAGTTTTCTTTTTGTCCTTCCTATATATTTCATGTTACACTTACACGTAATACTGTAAACCACATATTGAGTATTACAATGTATATATTGATGAATTTTATATATATTGTCATTTTCTCCTTTAAATTACTTAATTTTATTTTTTATAAATGTACATGTTGTACATCTAGCCATTCCACATCTATAGCTCCCCTTAATATTCCAAATTCTGCTACTGTTTGGATCTATCTTTTTTTCCGGTTTATGTCTAGTTAGTATGTTCTTTACATTTTTACTTTTAGTATATATAATGGACAGTTTCATGTCTATTACTTTTTGTAGCATTGGGTCTGCTAATAATAAGCCCCAGTGTTTTTTACAATGTGATTTATATGTTTAGCTGATTTACTAAACTTTGTAACAAATGGCATATTACTTGTTTCACCTACCCTTTTAAAGGGATAGTAATGTTTTATAATAAAAGCAGCTCTAATTAATCATCATAGTATTTGGACTTTGGAGAGTGTTATTTCAATTCTGTCAGAGATGTAGTTCAAGAGTAATTCAATGACAAAGTATCCCCCTCCCGCCCCTTTTACTGATGTAACACTGCTCAGCCAGAGCAGAAGGGAGGTGCCCAGGTAGACTGCAGAGAGGGACAATCTTCAATTAAGAAAAGGGAAAAACCTGAAAAGCTTGTCAAGGGGGGCAGGGATTTAATTGTTCTCATAGGAAGAAGAGTGTCCCCTTCTGTTATCTGTCTGGTCTATGGACTGCATTCCACATCTGAGAAGAGATGGCTTACACTAGGTAAAAGGGGCGGGAGGGGAAATTTTGCTTGTGAATATCTCTTAAACCATAAAGGTTTGAGAGATAAGACTTATATCATTCTTCATGTTTTTTTAATGCCTACAAAATAAAATAAAGTTAAAATGAAGTATTACTACCCCTTTAAGTTAATTTCTTTTGGTGTTTTCATTATCACAGATCAACATATCCTTCCTGTCCTGTTTCTCCACTTCAAGGTAAGATTTCTGAACTATATTGGTGGGGTATCCTCCCTCCTTAAATCTGTTTTTTAATGTTTGGGCTTGGGCTTCAAAATCTATCTGATTAGTACAGTTTCTTTTCAACCTGGTGAACTGACCCTTTGGGATATTTTGTTTCCATGACTGATTGTGGCACCTTGTATGACAAAGATAATTGTTTGTACTCGTTGGTTTTATATATGTTTTTGTGATTATTCCATTCTCGTTATGAGTCAAGGTCAAATCTAACAAATTGACCTGATATTTGTTTATATTGTATGTAAATTTAAGTCCCTTATCTTTGTTATCTAATTCTGCTAAAAAGGAACTAAGTTCCTCATAGGTGCCTTTCCATATTACAATTAGGTCATCTATAAATCTCCCATAATATGAGCCTCGACCCCAGCTGCACCCTCCACACATGGGTCTATTCCCAGTGTCCCATGTATAGATTAGCATAGCGAAGCTTGCCCCCATTGCCGCTCCTTTTATCTGTTGAAAGAAACCATCTTCGCTACTGAAATAGTTATGATAAAGAATAAATTCAACTATTTGCAAGATGAACTCTTTTTGTGTATTAGACATCCTCTTATCTAATTCTAAATAATATTCTACCATTTGTAAACCTATTGTATGAACAATATTGGTATATAATGATATGATATCAACTGTTGCCCAAATATATGAATCTTCCCATTGAATACCCTCCATAATTTGTAATACATGTTTCGTATCCTTAATATATGAGGGGAGTTATGTGACATATTGCTGCAAAAAATAATCCACATATTGAGATGCATTAGAAGACAACCCCCCATTCCTGCTATTATAGGACGACCTGGGGGATTGTTTAACTGTTTGTGTATTTTTGGAATTTGATAGAAATAGGGGATTTTTGGATTCTCCACTATTAAGTTGTTTCTCCAGTAAATTAACTACTCCACTCTTATAACCTTTATTGATGATGTCACAGAACTCCCTCTCATATATCTGTTGGATCTTTTTCTAACCGAAGATAAGTGCTTTGATCTTAAAGGAGATTTTGTATCTCTGCCAAATAATCTGCTCTGTTTAGAATAACTGTCTCAACTCCCTTATCTGCATAGGTGATATGAATGTTCTTATTTTGATTACGTTTTTTAAAGGCTTCTAATTTCTACTTTACTGAGATTATTCTTGTTATTGTTTCTTTCCTCGGGCACACATCTTCTTAAAATCTGTCAGTACTAGATGATAAAATGCATCAATATATTGTCCCCTGTCTTGATAGGGGTAAAATGTAGACTGTGGTTTAAACTGCGTATGTAATATATCTGTTCCTAAATTTGCTTTTTGATCTACTCTATTCGAATTCTTAATAAAATATCTTTTCAAAGTGAGGTTCCTAGTAAACCTATTTAAATTAAAAAATAATTCAAATTCATTAGATTCTATATTAGGAACAAATCTTAACCCTCTATTAATAAGAGAAATTTCATTTTCCTTGAATTTAAAGCAGAACTATCACCTAAAACCAAAGTTTTACCATGCGTTTTAATGTTTAACCAGACATTAGTGTTGTGTGTGTGTGTTCTTCATGTCGCCTGGTAGTGGAGATATTTGCCTTGCGAAATCGGGCACTTCCACGTTCTGCGGGACTCCATGACGTCTCAGGACTTCCCAGCTGCCCCAGGAAGCGCATTCATGCTCCCCTTTGAAGCTGGATTTCTGTGATGTAGCGTTACAGCAAACTCCGTTTACAATGCTACTGAGGTTGCAACATAATACTAAACATATAGAATTAAAACAAGTGAGTATTTTAAAACAAGGAGCAAGACAGGGTTGGAAAGGTACTGGTTTAAAGAAACAGAAAAGTAAGAGGAAAAACATTGAGTTGAGAGATGGTGAGATGCAGGACATCAATAGTTTCCAAATGTTGGTTGGGTAGAAGACGGATGAATATGGCACACCAACTTCTGCATCTCCTATTCCTCATTGTTCTTCGCTACAGGCTCCACCTCTGATTTTGAAGTTAGGCCAAAATCACCAGGGAATAAAGCGAAGAATAGAGATAGTCAGAAGAGGAAGAATGTGAAATATTTGAGGAAGAAGAGGAGAAAGAAATGTGATTAGAGGAAAATTAGTGGAACCTCATGATACAAACGAGAATAAGGAAATACGTAAAGAAAGATTAAAAGAATTAGGTATTTACAATCTTTCCACTCATGTTCTAACTGAAGGTCAAATTTTGTCAGTATTTGAATAATAATAAGTATGGCTTGAAGTTCACCATTTCATCCAGCAATTAATGTGTTGAGTTTCTGGATCTTTGTGTTTTTATAGAGGGTGGCAGAATCAAGATAAAAACCTTATTTTAAAGCAGTAGACCAGAACTCATTTAATCCCTATTCCAGTAATCATTCAAAATGGTGGCTGGACAGTGTCCCTAAGGGACAATTTGTTAGGATTAGGAGAAACTGTACTAAGTTGAGTGATTACTGGAAACAGGGAATTTTGTTGGCCCAAAGTTTTTTGGATAGGGGGTATGATTCTGACATGATATTTGAGATTTTTGTGGAAGTCTCTAAATTAAACGGATGAAAATGTTTAGTGAAAATAAGAAGTGTCGTGACAGTTTGGAGGTAGATGATCTAAAATTTCCCTCACTTATTAAGGGGTCCTCCGGTTGTGCTATGGGGGAGGGGACCCTTATGGGGTACAGGTGCTGAAAATGTTAAGAATGTTAAAATATTAAAAATAATAAAAAAATATTAACAATAAAAGTATCATTGATTAAAAAAAGATATGATAATAGGAGTCAGATTAGAATTATAAATAACGTAAATAAAAAGGAAATAAGTAGTGTACCTGAGACAAATCAAGAATTACAGAAGAATTATTGTGCAAGAAAATACATTTAGAGTAAATCAAGTAGATGGAAGAGTCTGGAAGTGTCATGGTCCAGACGTGGGCTTCCAGACGTGTTCACCCCTCTGGTGGGTCACAGTGGACTTGAACCAGAGTTTTCTTATTCTCTGGTCCTTTTTATTGTCTTTGAGCCACTGCTGTTATATGTTAGTTATGTTGTATATGTTTTTTGAGTCCACAAATTAGATTAAGGTCCTCCCTTCCCCTTTATTTATGGTCTTCTCTTGTATGGATGCCTATTGGGTATACCCATTTTTTGTCCTCCATCCTTCGGTTGGATTGTGTGATGTTGACCTCCAGGTCGGATGCCTGCGTCCCCTTGCGTTCCAGTGTTATGGTGCGTGACATCTTTTGGAGACCGATGCACATTCAATCATTTGACTTTCACACATGACTTCCCGTTTTCGCGGGGTTTGCCTTTGATTCCGGAAGAGATGGAGGCCTTTTGACAGTATAAGAGAGAACTATATTTTTGGCTTAAACGATGACTTTCTTTAATTCCAGAGCTGTATTTTATTATTATATATTATTGCCTGACATTTCAAAAAGGAGCTTACAGCTCTGAAATGCGTCATTCCTCAGTAGCATTGTAAACAAAGTTTGCTGTAACAATAGCCCACAGCAATACAGCTACAAAGGGAAGAGTGAACGAGCTCTCTGTGGGCAGCTGGGAAATCCTGCGGCACATGCAGGGTGTAGCAGAACGTGGAAGTGCCCGATTTGAAGGCTTCGTATCTCCACTCGTAGGTAAGTTTAAAAAAAAAAAAGAAAAAACAGCACTATTCTTGTTTTATTGATTAAAACCCATGGTCAAAAAAGGCAGTCGACCATTAGCTAACACTGATTTATGTGGAATTCAGTTCTCCATGCACCAGAATGGCCAACGTGCGTAGGCCTAAGAAGTACACGTGCATCTGAAACCTGTGCCACACTTGATTCTGACCTCATTGTGCGGCAAAACAGATGATTAATGTATGATATGTCCATATGTAATGAAAACGTGAATGTCCGACGTTGTCTAGTGACCTTGATTGTTGTCATGACAAATTCAAACCCACTGCCAATCACAGAACCCCAAAGTATCAAGTACATTCAAATACGTCTATATACCTAAAAATGCCCAACATACCTTGTCAGTATTTCAAGTTTTTGCGAGCTAGAGAACAGTGACAGGACCCAGGATCAGAGGCTAGCGATAGAGTGAGGGAGAGAGGAGCTGACACTTGAGGTAGAAGGAGTTTGGAGTGGAGAGAGCTAGTAAACCAATAACGACACATAATATACTTTTACACATTCTCCATGCACACATTCAATCATAAACACACATACATACATAGCTATTAACACATCACACACATTTATATTTTTTTGTTGAAATTGTGAGACAGTGAGTGCGAGTGAGTGACAGAGAGTGAGTCTGAGAGAGCGTGTCTGTGAGGGCCTGAGTGAGTGCCTGTGTGTGAGTGGGTGAGAGATGGCAGGGAGAGGAAAGCAGGATGGGGAGAGCAGCAGGACAGGAGGAAGATCAAGAGGGCATCCCCGGACAGGGTAGGAGCAGGACTGGGAGGGGTAGAAATGCTGGATAGAGGGGTATAAGATCCAGAGCAGGTACACAGAGACTAGGAGCAGAACTGCCAGTGGGATGAGGGATATTCACTAAAGTGTAATAAAGAGGTGAGATAGCGGAGATGACTTCTACAATAAATATGTTAGCCTATGGAGCCAAGTCAATAATATTTCTTAAGTTTTAGAGATTTAAATGTTTTGTAACAGTTGAGGTGTGATGGTTCAGCTTTGTTCAACACATGGATCCTGAAGAAGGGGGATAGCAAGGAGGAAAGCCTTGCCTCCTCACTCTTCAGGATACATATGATAACCAAAGCTACAGCACTGTAGGTTAGTGGAATCAATATATGGGATCCTGCAAAGCTCAGCAATCAATGTGTCTCAGGAGGGTAACCAATACATTGGAAAGCAATGCAATGATACCATCCTGCCACTCAACAGTTCACATGTTTGTAATAGTCCTGCAGCACTCCTATCATAGCTTAGATTAACAATTACATCATGTCATTTCCCCACACAGCATACATGCCTGCAGAATAGCAGGAGGAGGGTGAGGAGGACCCCTATGGGTTGTCACCCAGTAACACAGCTCCTGAGGATGCTGGAGATAGATCAGCCACCATATCACCACTGCCACCATCCCATGACCAGAGTATGGGCTGCAAGCACCACCACCACCCCCCACGCAGTATGAGCACCAAGAACAACCTCACCCCCCTTCCCCCAAAGTACAGCCTGCCAGCCACCACTGCCTCTGAATGGATGCCCATACCACACTATGAGTCATATGGCCCCACTGCCAGAACCCAGCCAACAAGTTGGATGCAGCTTCAGCAGGAGCTCATCTGTGCCCCCACATCCAGCCTGCATGGATCCGGATACCAGTGGCCAAGGTATTACCCCTGGCCACTGCAGGAGGGGCAGGTGAAGAAGATTTAATGGCCAACTTCTTCTTTTTTCCACATAGACTAGGGGGCTACTTATTGTGCTGCTACTGCTTCAGGTGCATCACTGGAGACAGTCATGGCAAGTGGAACCTTCATCACCCATCTTCCATGTTACTGCTATTGTTGATCCCATTCCCTTTCAGTTGTCTAATTATCCTGCTGCTTAAACAACTCAGCAGCAGCAGTAAGAACAGTAGTAAGAACTGACAATGGCCAGTGGCCACTGGCCAACATGATCTGCTGGCACTAGGCCAGTAAGGTCCTTTATTTTTTTCTCAGGGCTTATGCTTTGAAAAAAAACAAAAAAACAGTCCTACAAAAAAAATAAACAATTTTATGGGGATTTGTTTCTAACAAGCCTAAGTCCTACAAATCAATGTTTCCTTAGGGCTTGTGCCAAACAAGCCTAAGTCCTCTAACAACAAATCTAACAAATCATCCTCTACAAAATACTCCATCAAGTCAAGTATCAGTCCACCCTAGTGGCAGCATACGTCAGGGGGTTCCTGTCTCTATCACTTTACATACAAATGTCTTATTTTATTTTATTTATTTTTAATAACTGTTCCCCCAATATCAGTCAAGAAACCCTCCAAACAAATTCCCCATTCAACTGATTCATTCCCCACACTCCACCCACCAACACAGGCACCCTCCTCAGTCCCCTTTATACTATATCTTATGGGTTGTTTTTTAATTTTATTTAGGAGTTTATTTTTATTAACTACCCCCCACAATCCCAGTAAACAACCACCCAAAAATCATCCCCTGTTCAACTGATTCGAAAGCCTGTTGTAACAACTTTTTGTAGTTGTTACAAGAGGCTTTCAATATGTTTCAAAAAAAGCACAAACAATTGCTAACAAGCTGTCACCTAGTCTTTTTGTGAAAGGAAATAAAAAGATTAAACCAACTTGGTTATCCTCGGTGGGAGTCTATAAGTGTGGTGGCTCCCGTTGTGGATGTTGTAACTATATTAGAGTATCTAATAATTTTCAGTCTTTCAGAACTGGTGACAGCTTTAATGTTAAGCAATATATTCATTGCGCTACACGGGGTATCATCTTTTTGATAAATTGCACGCAGTGTAGGTTGCAATATGTTGGTAAAACCCTTTGATCGCTAAGGGAAAGGTTAAATGAACATATGAGTGATATAAAAGGAGAAGGGTTTAGATCTTATGTATCCCAACATTTTAAGGACCAACACTGTGGCAATCTAAAATCTTTTGAAATCCAAGGCATTGAACATGTTACGGTTGGAACTAGAGGAGGAGATCTTGATAAAGCATTATTGAAACGTGAAGTGTTTTGGATTTTCACCATTAAGAGTCGGTATCCTCAGGGCTTCAATAAAGATTATGATAATGATGTGCTTTGTATAAATATAGATATCATTATTAGGATAGTAACATTAGTTTGAGTTATGATAAGTGAGAAATGATTTAACCTAATACATAGCACAATGAGATGCACCTTGCTAACTAATTGTGTTTATTTTTAATTATAGCTCTCGTTTGCATGTGTAGCATTTATATTACATTAAGTGTAAATGACGTATTTATATATTTCGAGCAGATCGATTTGGGCTTGTTCTTTTTAGAGTCATTCACATGCATGCAAAGGGGACCTCTAATTAAAGGAGATTATTATCATTTACCTTTAACTATATGGTCTTTTAGGACGCTTAAGAGAAAGGAGTGATGTGTCCCTGGTAGGAATACTGCATCATTTGTGGGTGAGATGTTGGTATCCCCAATTTAGTGGTGTGGAGGTTTAGGCAACTAGACTGGGATAGTTGTATTATATATGCTCCTTTGGATTAGGCTATATATGTTAGACTGGGATTGGTGAATTATATGTGATGCTGGTTTAAGATATTAATAGGATGGGTCTTGGATATAAGGCTGTTGTATAATGGTTTTGATTAACGCCATTTATGTAGGGCGCACCCTTGATATTCAGTGTGATACAAATAACTTTATTGTGTGTGTTACAGTTTCAGCTTACCTTGTTTCCAGCAGCATCTACAGGCGCGAGGCTTCTAGCATGCAGCAGGCCTCTGTTTTATCTGTTTGTTTCCTGTAGTCTCCTCCTACCTAATTCCTACTTCCTCCCACTGAGCTGCTCCTCCTACTTCCTGTGGAGGGGTTTAAAAGGCAGACTGAGTCCTGACTCAGTCGCCCTTGCATTGTTGTTATTAGGTGAAGTACTTGGGCTCTGTGTGTGACCTGGCGATCTACGAAAACCCGCACTGTGTATGACCTGGCTATTTATGAGAACCTGCACTGTGTATGACCCGGCTAAGTAAGAGAACCCTTTCTGTGTATGACCCAGTGATCACAAGTATCCCTTATTGTGATCAATTTGTGCTATTGGCTTAAGACAGACCACTGTTGTGGATAGGGTCTGATTGGTGACTGCAGGCGTGAGTCACAGGGTCTCGATATAGTGACTGCAGGCGTGAGTCACAGGGTCTGGTGTAGTGACTGCAGGCGTGTGTCACAGGGTCTCGTGTGGTGGCTGCAGGCATGAGCCACAGGGTCTTTATATGTGACTGCAGGAGTGAGTCACAGGGGTCCGATATAGTGACTGAAGACAGAGTCACAGGGTCTCTTAGTGGTGACTGCAGGCATGGGTCACCGGGTTGCTGCAAAGGTGTGGTGTTGCTGGTTTGACTGATTGTAGACGTGGCTCATTTCTCCAGTCCAGCAGTCCTTGTGTTCCTGTTCGTCGGATCAAGACTGCTGAGCCAGTGTTCAGAGTGGTCGCCTGTTCCAGTGTTCCAGTCGATGGATCAAGAGTTGGCGTTCCTGTATCCTGCTGAGACTAAAAGGGGCTTCGGCCCAGTCTCTCGCATTGTGGTCTAGTGAGAGGCCTACTATTTCTGGTAGTAGTGTCGCCAGCTAGTAACCCTTTGCTTGTTATACCACTTATTTATCTCTGTGATTTATTCTAATAAATATTTTGCATTATATTACCGTACTGAGTTCTGAGCATTCCTGGGTGCCCTTTAGAGTGTGCCTTTAGATGACTGACAGTACCTCATGTAACATGTACATATTTTTTCAGGTGTCTCTGAATATATGTTTTTAGTTGATTAGTTCTTTTATTGTAGACATTGTCACGTTTGTCCGCTATTGACGGATGCTCACTAACCCGTAGTATGGAAGATAGACACATTCGTTGTTTATTTTGGATTTGTAAAATTCTTCGGCTGAGTGCTTTGGGCTTGCTTTATGGGTGATGCCTTAACGTCTCTTATGCCGTTTTGGAAGTTGTAATACAGTGGTGAATTTAGCGTTTGGCCGATTTCCAACGGATGGAGATAACTGGTAGGTGAAACACCTTGTGATTGAGGATTAATACCTTTGCCTTTAAGCACGATCAGACATTGATAGGTGTTTTAATATGATCCAATAGTTTTGTGTTTGTGACTTCTATGGGGCAGTGATTGGTGAGCGTGTTTTTAAATAGAAGCGAACAATGGTGGTCAATGTTTGTTCCAAGATCATGAGTAAGCGCGGATATAGCGCGAAACGCGTTGATCAAATGGAGTAAAGATAAGTGCTTCTGCCCATTCCTCTTACTGTTGAATTGATTTGTAACATCTTGATATATATTGCAGTTACTTGCATGGATGTATTTTAAAGAAGATTTTTTCAATAAATGAAGTTTTTATGTAAGAAGCTCATACTGCAACAATGTTTTTAGCTTGAAATTACCACAGTACGGCCTGCCACTTTGTTTCTTTATGTTTCACATTACACCTGGCTACTGAGGAAACCTATTACAGCTGCTCATAGGTTATACTGAACATATCTGAACTCTGAAGAAGAACAGTAGGACTATGCAGTTCTTTCCCCTTAGATCTCATGAAAATCCTAAACTTATACTTAAAGGGATAGTAATGTTTCACAAAAAAGCATCTCCAATTAATCTGCATGGTATGCGGGCCATGGAGAGTGTAATTTCAATACTTGTATTGTAGTTAAAGAGTAATTGAATGATGAATATCCCCCACCCACCCCTTTTACCTAATGTAAGCCACCTCCCCTCAGATGTGGAATCTGGTTGCTTGACCAGACAGCTCACAGCAAGGGCCAATCTTCTTACTGTGAACATAAGGAAAATCATGCCCCCCTTGACAGGATTTTCAGGTTTTTCCTTGTCCTCACTGAAGATTGTTCCTCTCTTCAATCTATCCGGACAGTTTTGCTGCTCTGAGGTGAGCAGTGTTACATCAGTAAAAGGGAGAGGGATACCTTACAATTCAATTACTCTTTAACTACAACTCTGACAGTGTTGAAATAACACTCTCCATGGCCAAAATACTATGAAGATTAATTGGAGCTGCATTTATTGTGAAACATTACTATCCCTTTAAGCATTTTACTGTTGTGTGCAAGATATTGCAGAGCTTGCTGAAAAAAAAAAATTCACATTGAATAAACACCAACACATAGGAACAGCAAGAGGTGAGCTTCATGAACGTGGAATCAACGTGTCACCTGGACATTCCTCTGTTCCATGGGGGTCATGCCGTGGATGCCTGTAGGAAGGGATGACAGGATTTTAAGCTGCACTGTTGAAACAAGTCTTGCTATCGCTGAACCATCATTATACCTTTGACCCTTTGAGTGCCTAGGGGTATGCAACTCATTGCTCTGCAATGCGTTTTTTACCCCTCTGGCACTCAAAAGGTTAAACTACTGTTTAACCCTATCCATTTATTGGCAATGTATTGTCTACCAATCATGAACACATAAGGTCTTGAGCAAGGCGATGCCAAGCAGACATATGTATGTGTGACTGGGACCCTGAGCAGATACATAATCAGTATGTGAACCAAGTCCCATGACACAGAAGGTGTTTTTGTGACACTGACACTGTGCTACACACACACGCATGCAAACACACGAACAGGTCATGATGGAGGGCCTTGCAACCTGATTCACATATTGATACTCCGATGCTGTAGCCAACACTAACGCAGCATATCCATCACTATACTGATCCATTAGACTTTTAACAGATTTTTCCCTCAGGCTAACTCTAAAACCGCTTTAACACATGGAATACCAGAGTGGTATCCTATGTATTGAGTGTGATTGCATTGGATATCCCTTTATGACTCCAAGGGTTCTAGTGGTCTTATAGCTATTTTCAACTCCGTCAATATAGTTTTCTGTCAGTTCAACTTAGGCATGTGAAAAACATGGCCAATTTGGTGTACAGAGACAGGGACCCTGATGCGAGCTGTGACTGAGGCAGACTGATACCAGATGAGATAGAGTATATTGTTGAGAACCAAGGCAAGACATCATACACAATAAGTTCTATTGTGTACTTTACAGTAAAAACTGGCAGAGTAGCTAAGTAATGTCCAGTAACACACAAGGGGTAGGGGGAAGGTGAAAGGATTAGGAGCAGTGCAGTGATGTGTGAGTAAAGTGGTAGTCCAAAAACTGACTGGGTTGCTGCAGCATGTGCAATAAATAATGGTGATCCCTCTCCTCCTGAGAAAGATGTGTTTTGTCAGTCTCACTAAAAGTCCCCCCACCATGGTATCCTTTTAAAAGGTCTCACACGAAAGAGTGTGCGACCACAACATACATTAATAATGTTGCCAGAATAAAAATGTCGACATGAGAATCTCAAACTGCATGACAGTGCAAGATTCTCATGTCAGGTAATGAAAGGTCGCATCCCAGTCAGTTACTGACTGACGGTCTTCAGACTGCGGTAGACAGAGATCGAGGCAATGGAGGGAGGGAGAGAAAGGCAGAGCACAGTACAAAAGAGTGTGAATGCAAGAAGGGACACACAAGTGCATTGCACATCCCCCCTGACACTCAAAGGACTAATCTCACTTGTGTGTCCCTTATATTTAGTATGCTGCTACCATGCTGGATTCTAACTAAGGGCCTTAACCCTTTCAGTGCCTCAATCTGCCAGCTTCAAGCTTGTGGATAGAATTTGCTGAACTATCAGGCCATTGCTCCATGATACATAGGAAATGGCCAGTACATCAAATTTGATGGCAAATGAGAACCATTCAGCCCATCTAGTCTGCCCATTTTTCCTATTGTTAACCCTTTGAGTGCCAGAGGGGTACGGAACGCATTGCTTTGCAATGCGTTCCGTTCCCCTCTGGCACTCAAAGGGTTAAAAAACCTCAAACTTTCTTACATTACATCTAAACTTCTGGCCCTCTAGTTTTAGGCTATGGCCTCTTGTCCTAACATTTTTACTCCTTTGAAATGTACTGCCCTTCTGCACTTTGTTGAATCCCTTCATGTATATGAATGTTTCTACCATATACCCTCTTTCTCTTCTTTCCTCCAAGCTACACAGGTTCAGATCTTTAAGTCTGTCCTGATATGTCTTCCTGTAAACCATTCACCATTTTTGTAGCCCTTTTCTGAATTCTCTCCAGAGTATCTATATCCTTCTGGAGATGGGGTCTCCAGTACTAATCACAATACTCTAGGTGAGGTCTAACCAGAGATCTGTAGAGTGACCAGTTACCTTCTTTTGCTACTAATGCCCCTAGCTATACATCCTAGCACCCTGCTTACATTCTCTGCCACTTTGTTACTATTAATAAACCATCAAAAGCTCTGAAGAAGACAACTAGTTGCATTTCAGTGTTGATGGCATAGTGCAAGAAGGTGTAGCAGCTAAACCAACTGCTGCATCTGACAGGGAGACAAACCAGCATAAAAACACCTGTAGAAGTAGAAAGTAAAAATAGTTTGAGACCTTTAAAAGCCTATACATATTTAAATGTGGTGTGGAAGAAGTGACGGACGATGCTAAAGATGACCTAATGATTAATGATGGTGATGTAGATCTAGAATATATCCCTCCGGCATCCTCCTCTTCTTCAGATACAGATGAAGTTGAGAGTGAGAGAGATGATGACATGGCCAGAAAGTTAGATGAAAGGCAAAGGCTCAATCTTCCACCACTGAAAAGGAGCACTGTACCCATCTATAAACTGCTTGAGAAAACAATTTGAATGTCTGACACTGGACAACCAAAGATTCAGTCCTCATCAGCATCATCACTGCATCCAAGTCCCACTGAGCCACACACCCTAATAATGTTGAGTAACCAGCAACAACACAGTTTATCAGCATCTCCAGCCTTAGCTTTGATGAAACCTAATAGAAGTACAATTTCAGCAACATCTATCCCTGTAGTAGCAGTAGCAGCCGCTCAGGAACCCCACAGTCTGCAAATTCTACAGTATGGAGAAACATCACTCAGGATCCAAAAGCTAAGTATGTTGCTATTTGTTGCCTGTGTAAGAATGTAAGCAGGGGGAAAGCAGCCTCATACCTAGGCACCTCCTCAATGAGTTCCCACCTGTAGCACAACCACAGGTCTGACTGGTAGACACACCATTAACAGGTCAGAGGTGCCACATCTAGCAGCATCAGAAGTAATCCTAAACATTCCTGGTGCTCTGGGATACATAATAGTCGTGCTGTTTATGTGTTAGAGAGTATGCTGTGAGTTTCTTCTCTGGTTGCAGAGCAGTATGACTCTGAGTTTGTTTTTGGAGATGACAAGAGTCATAGAATGCCTACACATACCACCACCCCTCCACAAGTCATGTCATTAAAGCAATAAAGTTACACAGTTCTTCTATGTACTGCCATACCACACTTACTAAGTTCTTAGAAAGGAGTCAAAACTTGCAAAGCTTGCCAAAATGTTGGAGGCTGACATGCTGAGGTTTTCTTTTGTTGGAAACAGAGGCTTTAAAAAACTGATGTCATGTGTTGCACCCTGCTGGAATTACCCAAGTTGCAGTTGTTTTTCAAGGGAAATTTATTGACTGTGGTAAAAAGGAGAAAATGTAATGTTATTTCTATGAGCGGGAAGTTTCACGAAAAAAGCGTGAAATCATTTTTTAGCAAAACTCCTGTGGTGCATTTCTCTGACTTTTCACTCATCATTAGGTAGATGAGAGAGAGCAGAAGGGAGGGTATTTTTGGAAATGGCTGTTTTATTGATTGCTGGCAAAGAAATATCATAAGATGCCCTAACCTTACCAGCCTGAAAGTGAGGCCAGGTCTGGCAGCTGCAATTAGTCAGTCAGTGGCCATGCCCCTCCTTTTTGCACGGTCCCTAGGCACTCTACTAGGTCACCTAGTGCATAATACGGCTCTGTAATTGTAGAAGTGGAGTATTATTAAGGCTTTTTAGTTATTTTAATTTGTATAGGTATCTGCAGAACAGGACCAGGTTGTTGGACATTTTACTTGCAAACACACACATAGGCATTATACCTGGGAGGTGGAAGGAGGATAGCTGCAATCTGGTGCAGTGTCTAACCATTTGTGTATATGGGGTCCAGCTGGTGACAGGGCGTGTGTGTATGTGTGTTTTAAAAAGCTAGCCAGGATATGGGGAGGGTGCTTGGACACATGGAGTATCAGCAGGTGAGTTGTTTTCCCTGCTTCATCCAGCCCAAGATAAGTGCTAATATCCAGTCACTTCACTTGTCTTCTTGAGCCTCACTTTGGGAGATTAGGCATTTTTTAGAATTTTTCAGCAATCCAAAATTATTCCAGTGGTGCATTCAAGGTAAATAAATGCAAATCCGAAATCTAATTCTGACCCTTCTCAGATTGTGATTTAAGAATCGATCAGCTGCAAATATCTTATGAAGGCAAAAGTAGCCAACAGTTGTAATGGAATCCAGCCCTATATTTGGGCTTCAAGATTAATTCTCAGTTGGGGTGGGGAAGGGGTAGCGATGAGGAATCTGTAGCATTCCCAAAAATGGACACTTGCTTTTTGCTGATGCTTGTTTGACCATCTCTTACAGGTAGCACCAAATGCCCCAATCAGATAGAAGAGTCAGCAGGGGTTATTCACGAAGGTGAGATGAAGTGTCTAGTGAGAGATGTTCTCTGATCCTCTTTCTATTTTTGTGTGTTCGATATAGTGTTTTGCATAGGCCCTGTAAAATAACATATGGACTGGAGATTTTAAATGGAGAGCTTTTTCTTATTTTCTCACCTTAGGACATCTTTCCCTATGTCTCCTTCCTGCTCATGGGTCATGCAGCCCTGATCACCTTGTGGTCAGCAATCTTGCAGATTCAAGCAGCAGTTCTGTGGGAGACACAAGTGGCTCTTCAGGAAAAAGAGAGTGTAAAACTTAAGCCAAAGACAGTGGCAAAATATATGCAGATAAGTCAAAATTATCTCTGTGCCTGTGCAATACAGTATTTCTCTCTTTTGTTCACAAAGGACCATGGGGTTAAGTTGCTACTTCAATGAGAAAGGGCACTTTCAAACTAAAGTTCTCTTGAGGGGCAGACACTCCCCCTGATCCACTTAAATGTTTCTCAGCAGCAACATCCTTTAGTTTTATAACTGCTCTGGTCAGGGGAGTAACAAGGCTGAATCTTCTTTAAGATTTTTCTTATTTTATTACTCATTGGGTGTTTCTTACCCCCATTAGACTGGTTCCTCTTACCCTTTTTATTTTTTTGCACACAGAGCAGAATGTGGAGCAGACTTTAAACCTTGATATGTATATCTGCATGGGGAAGGCCTATACACTGCAGAAACCACTTTCCTTTTCTTTTCCTCAGAAGACAGATGAACAGAAGCGCAAGAGTTGCCTGCCCCGTCAGTTTGTCTGCATGCCAATCACAATTTGAGGTCTATTATGCTGCATAGCTTACATCTGCATTCTTAGTACTGTTTATGTATTTTGATTCACTCATTCTTACTCATGCCTCTGTTTAGGGCAAGTAATTTAAGGGACTTGGACACTTTAAGGTTATTGGTGCCACAATGCCTTTAAAGCAGGACACCTGCAGTCAACAAATTGTATATAGAGCTTATGCGCTTTCTTCCACTTGTCCAGCACTGCTGGGTGGGCTCTGGGCTGTCGGGCCAGCACAACAGCACAACCTTGAGCAGCATTCAGCTCCGTTGTCTGGTGAGCCACTGAGCCATTTTGGTTTTCACCTTCTACTTCCCTTCCTTTTCCTCTCTCAGGCATTCACCTTAGGTATCCACACTGAATTGTAGAGGCTATTAGCCTCCTATCAGTGGTGAAGATAAGTCCTATCATCTTTCATCTGTGTTCATTCTGCCACTATGGCTCCTTTCTTCTGGTGGTTTGTGTACCATGTCAAAATTCAAAGGGCATATGGGGAAACCCACCAGAACAATCTCTGATTTTACAGAGGTCAATGTTATATTCTGCCGGACCAGTCTCCTTAAAGGTTTTAAACAAGTCAATATACCCCTTTTGTACTATAGCCCCTATTCATCTGTCCAGGGGCCTAATTTCTGAGGAACCTGAATGGGTTAAGACCCTTCTCTCCACTATGACTAGTATTCCTGCATCAGTGTGTCTTTGAAAAAGCTAGATCAGGGTTCCAATGCCCCCCTGCCACCAATAAGAGGGTCTATCTTCCATTAGTCAGTGACATTTTTCCTACTGGGGAGGATTCCTTGATGGAGGAAGGGAAAACCGGGGATGAATATCAGCATAAGTCTTCCCTTAACCCTGGGAATTCCCTTGAGGAAGACGCTGGGAGCTCAGTAGAAGGACTAATTTGGGTGGTATTAGAGGCTCTACAGGTATCTGAGGCCCCCTCAGAGTCTATCTCTCTGGACATTTTTAAAAAGGGTTAAACGGAGGCGGCTCTTCCCCTCTTATGGGTCTCTTGATCAGGTGGTAATTGCAGAATGGAAGTCACTGGATAAGAGGGCTGAGTTGCAGCTGTGGGCCACCACTCTGCCCCATTTCTTGCCTATCCAAGCACACAGCTTTAACAGTAGCTGTTGCAGCTGCAGTTAAGGATCAGGTGGACAAACACCTAGATTCTCTTCTTAAAGGGATAGTAATACTTAAAATGTAAAAAAAAATATGTTGTAGGGTTTATCCCCCTGAGTAAAACAAGAGTACTCCCACTGCTGAAAGGTGTTTTATTCAAAAGTTATTACAGCTCAAAATTGAATTTTTTAGGTGCAATATCACAGTGGCCTGAAATTGTACAGTGGTGCTGTTGCTACACTATCCTATGGAGATTTATGGTCTACGGACCTACACTCATTCTCCCCTGCTTAGTAAACGAACTCCATAGTTCAAGGTAAAACATCCCCTCTATTCAGGAAAAAACAGTAGGGGAAATCTGGGATGGCCAATGCTCCTCTGTATGATGAAATGGACCTATGCCAGAAAACTGAACTGCTACCAGTCTGTTTTTTTCAGCAGCTCTTCAAATGAAATTGAAATTGGTTTACAAAAATCTATAAACTGGAATCTTACTTTAATTCTTACCTTCAAAGAATGTCTTGTTTTCATTAGGAATAATCTTGTCTACAGTCTTTTTGCATGTATAAACAACAATGTGATTGTCTGTTTTCTTTGAGCAAAAGTGCAGGACTTTGTTTTTCCCCATCAGCTGTGTAGATTTGTCAGCAAGGTTTCTGGCAAGAAGATCTCTATCTAGTTGTGCTCCTGGTCCATTGCAAAATTCAACTACTACTGACCCTCTTTGCCGACAGAGTTAATTTTCTCCATAGATCCAGAGCAATAGCAGGAGAAGGGAAAAATAACTATAGAAGGAGAAGGGAATACGGTAAGCAGGAAAGGTGGCTGTGGCTACCAGTGAGACAAAGCTGGGGTGTTAGGCAGTTATGTGGCTACCAGTGGAATAAGGCTGGGGTATCAGGCACTGTAGTGTGCCACTGTGGCTAACAGTGGAACAAAGCTGCAGTGTTAGGCAGTGTAGTATGGTATTGTGGCTACCGCTGGAACAAGGCTGGGGTAAGGCACTGTAGTGCAGTACTGCGGCTACTAGTGGAGCAAGGTGGGATGTCAGTCAGTGTAGTCTGGTACTGTCATTTCCCCTGCATCTTCTTGCATGGGCAACTTTTGTTAGGATATATGCAATAAGCATGACCAAGAATGCTACATTAGTGAAACAAGCCAAAATTAAAGACCCTGGAGAACTGTCACGGACACACAATAGCACATCATGAGAAAGCAAATAACTATACCATAGATGAACATCATTTCTCCAAGGAGAGATCTGATTGCCTGTCAGGAAGAGTGATATGGAAATGGGTGTTCTTGATGGATTCATGTCTTTTTTAGCCTTTTCAACTGTTGTGTTACGTCCCAAACTATAACCCAAGAAAAGAAGCAGGTTGAACTTAAAGGGATAGTAATGTTTCATAATAAAAGTAGCTCTAATTAATCATCATAGTATTTGGACTTTGGAGAGTGTTATTTCAATTCTGTCAGAGTTGTAGTTCAAGAGTAATTCAACGACAAAGTCTCCCCCTCCCGCCCATTTTACTGATGTAACACTGCTCAGCCAGATCAGAAGGCAAGTGCCCAGGTAGACTGCAGAGAGGGACAATCTTTAATTAAGATAAGGTAAAAACCTGAAAAACTTGTCAAGGGGGGTAGGGTTTAGATTGTTTTCATAGAAAGAAGATTGTCCCCTTCTGTTATCTGTCTGGTCTTACAACCAGATTCCACATCTGAGAAGAGATGGCTTACACTAGGTAAAAGGGGCGGGAGGGGGAAACTTTGCTTGTGAATATCTCTCAAACCATAAAGGTTTGAGAGATAAGACTTATATCGTTCTTCATTTTTTTTAATGCCTACAAAATAAAATAAAGAAAAAAAGAAGCATTACTATCCCTTTAAACAGCACTTCAAGGCATGGGATACCAATTCCCAGTCTATTAGGGGATATAATATATTCTAACAAAAACACATGCCAACCCTGTCCCCATCAACTAGAGCTGACCCCCATCCTTCCCTTTTTGCTCTACAAGAAACCAAAGCCTGTCCCTTCCCACTGACCACCACCTATCCTAACCTATATAGTGCATATCAAGCTAAAGGTTGACCCATGCAAATGATTTTTTACAAATATTCTTTATTAAATTGTATATAAACATACAAATATTACAAACTCACAGCAAACAGAATAGATAAAGATACATGCCAATAAATTAATATTGGTCTAATATTGAATAAACAAAAGGAAAAAACAAGTTAAAACCATAAGCATGGTCAATTTATACGTCTAAATCTAAACCATATGGAGAACCAAAGTAAGATAGGAGGTGGCCTACTACTACTATACCCAAGTGCAGGAAACTCCGCCTTACAAGTATAAATAAAATCACAGGTAAATAATCTCAGAGTCACATTTTAAGTCCCAAAAGGAACAGATCCTCCTATATAAATCTCTTGATTGTGAATCTTTATTATAAAAAAAGACTTCAGAATCTGCCTGGAACTAAATCTGTGCTTTAATTTCTAACCAGCATGGAACCTCCTGTTTCATCCAATACCTGGCCAAACACATCTGACATACAAGCAATACATTAATTAGTAGGAATTTAGTTGAAGGCGCTCCACCTGTATTTGTGGGAGGGGCTGCAGGCCTTAAATACAGACAGCAGCCCCTTCCACTGGAGCTCAATTCGCGTTGAGCCCCCCATATACCCCCCCTTCTTTCAGGGGTTTCATTCAGGTTGGCCCTCTTACAGGTTAACCGTATCGACGCACCGCCTGGGAGCCCCGATAGGCCCGGGGGGCTGGCAACCCTACACCAAGCATCTCCTCAGCATACCACAGTCGAAAGCCCCGACCACAAATATATTTATTCAAGTCTGGGATATCTACATGGAAAAGAAAACACTGTGTGGAAATTTCACATTCTTTGTCTAAGAGTAAAGAAAACATTTCAGCTATTTTATGTCTCAATGTGAGAATGTTTTCTCATCCCCACCAGATATGATATTGGCTACCCTCTCCGTTCATACATTGACAACATTTGTTTACGGCAGTCATCTGGAATTTAGATAATCGAGAAGGGACCAAATACCATCTATGCATTCATTTATAATATTGTTCTTGAAGATTGATACAATGAACTGCTTTCCTGGTATTCTGCCAAGCTTTATACCAAACCTGAGATGCGTATGAGCAATTTATATCTCTTTTCCTTTTCTGTATTAACATCAATTTATCTAAAGGAAGGGATTTAGAAAAGATCCTCAGAATACTGGAAATTAACTTTACTGATGAATGTGTATCTATGAAATTGTACCACCTATCAGCCGAAGAAACTGGATAAACGGCTATATAGGCTTTGACCGTAAAATAATTAAATTCTTCACAAGGGGACAAATTATACTTAGAGCATAGATCTGCAAAGGTTATAAGCCTTTCGCCGCTGAAGAGATCAAATATTAAATTCATACCACTTCACTAGATTTTCTTGAGTTTTTTAAGTTGAGTGTGAGTGCCGGTTACTATAAAACACACACAGTATAAACACGACACATTTACTCCACAATACCCCAGACCACTTTAGTTCTCCTCATTCTGTATTTTTCGAACACCTTTAAGTCTTTAAGTACTAAAGGCATGTTTGCACTTAAAAGGGTTAATTCATCCCAGATACCAATTTATAATTTCTGTTTGTGTATGTTGTGTGTGTGTGCATGCGTGCGTGCGTGTGCGTGCAGGGTGAAGATAAGAGGCAACTAGCCCAGAGGATAGTGGGGTCCCTGGGCAAGAATTGAGAGGGAAAGATAGATGGAGGGGAGAAGTTTCAGGGAGTGTAACAAGCCCAGGAGTGCTAGGTGGGCCCCTGGTCATAGGCACACTCTCTACTTCAGGAACAGTGGGGGCAGCTGACATGGGGGTAGAGAGGTGGGAGAAAGAGGAGCATTATGCCCACATGGACAGAGGACAAGCTCCAGGGCCTCCTCCCTCATAGCCGAGGGACCAACAGTTCTTTGCTTCAGTATCTCAGGAAGAGGAGAAGCACAGGGGCCCCAAAATTCAGTCCATCTGTGGACTGTGACCCTCCATTATCCCCGGCTGGCTATTGGCTGGCCAGGATGTTGAGAATAGTATTCCACTACAGGTAGAGGGCCTCATGTTGCTCCCCCTACTTCAGGCAAACCAACTGCACCATAAGGGTAAATTCCAGTTTCCAAAACACCCCTATCTTGTTAACTATTGTTTTCGATCCCATGAATGGTAAATTTTCTCCACCAGGGGCCCATTTAGCTCATGACCATGCCATTTAAAGACTATCAAAGGATCTAGGCATGTTGACAGATCGAGTGAGAACACCTACTGGTCAGTTCTATTCTCCTCTGCTCTCATGTGCTATATTTTCTCATTTGCAATGTTTGTTTTTACATGTAAGGCTCTAAATCCCTACTTCTATAACTTTCTAAGGACTTTTTATCTTCTACTTGCTAACATGGCTCTCCATCTACCCTTCTCAGCTTTATCATATTGTATTGGTAACACCTAAATGGCAAACGTCAAAAAGGAGGCTTTAAAATGTCAACCGCATTGAAAGGAAGTCTTACTTCAAAATGTTGCCCACAGTAAAAGGGTGACTTAAGAATGTCGCTTTTTAAATTTGCACCTCACCAACCCAAATACCCTGTCACCCATCTATGTCCATCTCTGTACAGAGCTACTTTAACCCTTTTGATGCCAAAGAGGTACCCAACACATTGCAGAGCCTTCAACATATATATGATATACAGGAGTAGTTCTTGTTACAGATAAACAATCAAAGAGTAAATACTTTAGTGTAAAGCAACATTTGAAATAGGGATAGATCAGATTTTCCATTGTATGGGAGTACACTGACTTGCTGCAGTAAGCCTCCATCATTATTGCTATCTACAGTACATGCCATGGGTGGATGACTAGGTGATTTGTCTCCAATCCTAAATGTGAATTTCACTATACAGTGAGTAGTGAGTGCAACCCTTCACAAGATCCAAATGGTAAATAATTTAGTGCAATGCCATTTTCATAGTAAATCCAGTCACTCAATTGGATAATTCACTATAACCCTTAATTACTATACACACTGAGGGAGATGCACTAAGGCTTGATAAAGAGGTGATAAATTGGAGATGGCGTCTCCAGAGATATCACTTCTCCAAGTCCTAGTTTATTCTATGGAGCTAATGCACTAAGATTTCTCCAACTTTGGAGATCCTATAGAATAACATAGGAGGTGGAGAAGTTGTATCACTGGATATGTCAGCTCTGCTTTATTACCTCTTCATCATGCCTTAGTGCATAACTTTCCATTTGCTTATGTTCAAGAAATGAGGACAGGTCAGATTGTGCCTGCTCTGGAACTCCATGAGATTTAGTAACCCTATCTACATCCATAAAATTACCAGGAAAGCTTTCTGTTCCAGATCCACTGGCTGAATATCTAGATGATTAAAATGTGGTTCGTGTGGAGGGCCCAGCTGCACCCAGATCACCAGATCTTATGTACCTAGTAGATTTACACACTATTCATTAATGCCATCCAGAGATGCTGTTAACACAAAAAGGACAGAAGTTCCAACTGGCCCCTTCTGCCAGACTCTCTGTTCCCCTCTGCTTATATAATGTCTATAATGGGAACCCAAGACACCGGGGTGTCCTGGGCCATTGTACCTGAATCCTCTCTCCCAAAGCGGCTGGCAGATTTTGGATCTGCCGGTCGAAGAACAGCCGGAGCGATCAGTAACTTGGAGGTTGTCAATTTCAGGTCGTTGACTCTGGGTCGAAGTCAGTTAGGTGAGAGGTCGACAAGGCAGGTTCGACTTCCAGGTGGTGAGGAGAACAAGCAGGAGTCGCGTCTTCGAGGCGGAGGGTCGAGTCGTAGTCTGGGAGTGCTGTAAGCGGAAAGTGAATAGCTCTGAATGCGTCTCTGGGATGGGAGTCAGAGGGGACTCTTTAGACCATCTGAGGAATAACGACTTCTTAGTCCAACCCAAACTCGACTTTATTGGGACCCAAGGCCATCTTTCATCCAGTCAGAGCAGTGTACTCACAGAACTCAAGACAAAGGGTACAAAGGACAGTAAACAAATCACTCAGGTATCACATAATAGGGCAGACATGGTTGAATTATACACAAAGGACTGTGGGTGCAGGTAAACAATAGATACAGACTTTGAGGGGCTGGAATACACATTCTGGGAACAATGGCCAGGGGTCGAAACCTGTTTGCATATTCGGCTTCAGCTCCTGGACAATCGACGTCTGGCTGTGTTCGTTTGTCGACCAATCCTGAGTCGACTACTTTACACGGGTTACGACTATGACAAACCATTGAATGTCAAACTCAGGGAATTGGCCAATCAGGAATGTCCTACTGGCCCAGTCTCGGCATTCTTCGACAATGTGTCGACACCATGAGACTGGGTCGGAAGCTACAACTGGAAGACATACTTGGTTTTTTAGTCCCTTTCCCCCAGTCGGCACTTCCCAAGTGAGCATAAAGTCCAAAACGTGCAAGAATAGTTTTTAATAATGGAGCCTAAGGTTCGTAGGCTCATAAAGTTCCTCCAGTAACGGCCTACGGCCCATTACAATGTCCTTTCACACTTTGCGGCTACCTCTCCTGCACTAAATACTCTTCTCTCATGGAGATTCCAACTTACCCAAGATGAATGTTCATTTACTGATGCTAACGGACCTATGGTCTGTTACAAGTGCATCTGCTGATACATGTAATGGATGAGGGACTCTTGTTTTAAGAAAATTATTTGGACTACAATTTGACATGGGTCTAGAGGGGTTAAACTCTGGTATTTTTTGTTAACACCTTATGGTCTGCAATTGTATGTCACACTGTCTGGTCCATGTTTGATTAGGTGTAACTTCCTTAATCCCTTTACCACTGCTGTGTTTTCACCATTGTTGTGTGTGATGAGCTTAGTCTGGTGCAGTGTTTGTCTGTAAAACCTGCTTCCACTGTTCTGTGTGTTAATTGTCTTAATGTGTTCCTGTCCTGATTGCATATCACATCCCCCTTCACCTTGAATTGTGGCTATATAATCCCTGTCCAGTTCCAGTAAAAGAGAGCATGTTCTTGGACTACAAAAACTGGTGTGGTGGTCTTAAGAGTCCCCTTTGACTCCCATTCCTCAGATCCTGATGACTTGGACCCCCTGGCTACCTCTTTGTAGCTTCATCACAGAGAGATAAGCCCGGCACGATGGCCAGGGACTATACAGAGTTTCTTGATTCCGTTACACTGGTGGTAGTGGTGGGATCTCTGTCTCACTACCTGAGGATCCAAAACATCATCTAGGATACCAACAAAGTCAGGATGGACAGTCAGTATTACCATGGAACAGAAGAAGGGCTCATTTTTTTCCAAGAGGTCTGTAAATGTGTAGCCCAACTCTAGAGTGTCAACCTACAGAGTTGTGCATGATATTATTGAGGAACGCAGAAGCGAAACAGCTACAGTATGGGAAGAGGGGTTTGTGCCCAACAATCAGAGGCACTCCAATATGCTGAGTCTTTGGAGGAGGTTCGTTCTCGGGACTAGCCCCAGTGAAAAGGAAGATGCCAGTTTGGACCTCTATATTCAGAGAGATGGACTTAGAGGGTGAGTTTGAAATCCTGCAATCTTGGAGGTGCTGTGGCTCTTCAAAGGGCTACCGCCCCCCAGGAGGCTTTTTGGACCTCCTGGTTAATGTGGAGTGGCTCCTAGAGATACGTTACCGGGAGCTGTAGGAGGATAGGAAATGGAGAACCATTCGGGGTTGCAACTTAAGCCCAGTCTCGTCTCCAGCAGCACTCGGAGATGCCAACTTGCAGGGTGCCAGAACCTTATCCCCAGTGGCACTTTGAGCTACAGGAATGTGGGGATTAAGGGCCTCAGCGGCAGGCAGAAGTGCAAAGATGTGGGGCACCAGAGCTTCATCCCCAGCAGCAGATGGAGTTGTAGGGATGTGGGACACCAGAAACTCATCCCCAGTGGCAGTCCAAGGAACAAGGATATGGGGAGGAAAAGCCTCATCCCCAGTGGCAGACAGGGATGCTGGTATGTGGAGCACCAAAGACTCATTCCCAGTGGCGGATGGAGGTGCCGGGATGCAGGGTCCCAGAGCCTCATCCCCGCAGGCAGTCAAAAGTGAAGGGATGTGGGGCAGAAGAGCATCATCCCCAGCAGCAGTCGGAGATAGTGGGATGTGGGGCTCCAGAGTTTTGTCCCCAGTGACAGATGGAAATGCCCCAGTGCGGGATACCAGAGCCTCATCCCCAAGACAGATGGAGATGCTGGGATGTGGGGATCCAAAGCCTCACCCCCAATAGCAGACAGAGATGCTGGGATGCGGGGTGACAGAGTTTCGCCCCCAGTGGCAGGCAGAAATATCGGCATGCATAGTGCCAGAACCTCATCCCGACTGGCAGATTGGGATTCTGGGCTGTGGGGAGCCAGAGCCTCAGCCCCAGTGGCAGACAGAGGTGTAGGGATAAGGGCGGAAGAGTCCCATACCCAGCTGCAGTTGGAAATGCTGGTATGTGGGGAAGAAGAGCTCCATTTCTAGTGGTAGACAGAGGTGCAGGGATGCAGGATACCAGGGCCTCATCCCCAGCAGCAGATGGAGGCTCAGAGACTGTATTTTTATAAGAGAGGACTTTGCATAGGTGCAGTGCCCCAGAGACAAGAAGGAGATACTGGGCCTAGTAATGCAAGCACTGCATCCCAATGGCCCCTTCATCAGCTTGGAGTCTAGGATCCTAAAAAATGGATCCCAACCCAAAGGAGTGATAGAAGTAAAGTTTTTGCAGGAGCTAAAGACTTTACCCTAAGACTGAGGACATTTAACCAGACCAGGACACCTCTTCTCCAAGCCACCTTCAAAGATATTCTGCTGGCTTGGGACATGTAGGGGGGAAGGGTGGTGATGTAATGGACGTATGGTCTGTTACAAGTAAGTGCATCTGTAGATATATGTAATGGATACTGGACCCCTGTTTTAAGAAAATGATTTGGGCTACAATTTTACATGGGGTTGCAGGGGTTAAATTCTGATATTTTTGTGTGTTATCACCTTATGGTCTCAAATTGTATGTGTCACACTGTCTAGTCCATGTTTGATTAGGTGTTACTTCCCTAATCCCTTTACCACTGTTGTGTATACAACATCGTTGCCTGTGTGATGAGATTAGTCTGGTGCCGTGGTTGTCTGTAAAACCTGCTTCCAATGTGCTATGTGTTAATTATATTAATATTTTCCTGTCCTAATTGCATGTCTCATCCCCTCTCCCCTGGAAATGTGGTTAAATAAACCTTGGCCAGTTCCAATAAGAGAGCAGGTTCTTGGGCTACAACAACTGGTGTGGTGTGTCTTCTTCTAGGAATGGTCTAAAGAGTCCCCTTTGACTCCCATTCTTCAGCTCTTGATGACCTGAACCGGTCTGGCTATGCCTTTATAGCCACATCACAGAGAGAGAGAAAATCCCAGCATGACGGCCAGGGAATACATGTAGTTCCTTGCTCCCATTACACTGATGTTCCTGTCCCACGCTGCCATCATGTTTCTTACCTACTGCTGCTCTTCCCCCTAGTGCAGCTGAGGAGCAAGCTAATGTGCCACAGACCACCGTGGGCACAGTGGGAATGGGGTCAACAAGTGATGCTGGACTAGGACAGGTTCCACTTGCCAGCGCCAGCAATACTCCTGGTCCTAGTTGCATTGCTGAATCTGAGGCAGTAGCAGCAACAGCAGCAACATTATCTGCTAACACAAACAGTGAAGGGGAATGTGGAGGACAAGAAGAAAGAGGTCATTCTTCTCCACCTGTTTCCTCCCCTGAATCATGGGATTATTTTTCTCTTGGGGCAGGCACAGTGCAGTCACCAGCAACGGCACTATGCACACTTTGTGACAAGTCAGTGAGAAGAGGAAAGGAGAGAACACACCTTGGCATTTATGTCAAACATGTTAAAGCCAAACACCGACCACAGACATCAAGCACCGCTGTTGCGGTACCCCCTGATTCTCCAGAAAGGCAACAAAAGGTGAGGTGTAGATCAAAAAGGAGGAAGAATAGAGCAACCCAGGCAGAGACTGTAAGTTCCATGGTGAGTGTAACAACTAGCTCACCATCACCTTCTAGGGTAACTACATCTTCTGCCAATCCACCTTGTTCATCGTTACCTCACCTGCCAAATGATAGCCACTCTATTGATGTCAGGATGTGGCAGTTCATCTCTACCCATTGCACACTGTGTGGTGCATTGACCACACATGCCAGTGTGGTAGAGGAGAATCGCAAGCAGTGCATCAAGCGGCATCTGAGGAGATTTCATACCACAGAATATGCTAAGATGCTGGCAGGGAGGGTTCATCATTACTATTAAACTGTCAGCAAGTTGTCATGTGTCCCTAGTGGAGTCTGGACAAGGGGTATAGTGACAGCAGCAGTACTTGGGTTCTTGTCACGGTTTATTATGACTCTCAGACACAAGTTTAGGTAAAAAAAATCAATTTTATTGAAATAATAAATGATAACTTAGGATGGCAATAACATACATAATATATATATACAGAATATAGCACAGACAGAAGGCAGACTCTACCGGTCCTGTCAATATACCGGACAGGACAGTCTTTAGGCTCTACCGGCCTTGCCAATACCGGGTAAGGCAACCTGCAGATGGAATAGCATAACGGTTTACCGGCCTTACCAAATTACCGGGCAAGGCAGCCTCAATAGATACACAATGTAGGCTCTACCGGCCCTGCCAATACCGGGTAAGGCAACCTCAGATGGAATGTGGCAAAAGGTTCTACCGGCCTTACCAATACCGGGCAGGGCAGCCCAGAGATAATAGCAGCAGTCAGATGGAACTGGCAAATTAGCAGAATCGTTAAGCAGCAAGGCTTTGGAGCAAACCAGCGTCCGCACGCTGGAAACAACACTGAATAGTATAGCCGTTAGGCTTAGCGAGCATACCAGTGACCGCACACTGGAGTAACAAGCGAGTAGTATAGCCGCAAGGCTTAGGAGCAAACCAGCGTCCGCACGCTGGGACCAACACAGATTTGTATAGCTGATAGGCTTTGGAGCAAACCAGTGACCGCACACTGGTGTAACAAGCGAGTTTGTATAGCCGCAAGGCTTAGGAGCAAACCAGCGTCCGCACGCTGGGACCAACACAGATTTGTATAGCTGAAAGGCTTTGGAGCAAACCAGTGACCGCACACTGGTGTAACAAGTGAGTTTGTATAGCCGCAAGGCTAGGAGCAAACCAGCGTCCGCACGCTGGGACCAACACAGATTTGTATAGCTGAAAGGCTTTGGAGCAAACCAGTGACCGCACACTGGTGTAACAAGTGAGTTTGTATAGCCGCAAGGCTTAGGAGCAAACCAGCGTCCGCACGCTGGGACCAACACAGATTTGTATAGCTGATAGGCTTTGGAGCAAACCAGTGACCGCACACTGGTGTAACAAGCGAGTTTGTATAGCCGCAAGGCTTAGGAGCAAACCAGCGTCCGCACGCTGGGACCAACACAGATTTGTATAGCTGATAGGCTTTGGAGCAAACCAGTGACCGCACACTGGTGTAACAAGCGAGTTTGTATAGCCGCAAGGCTTGGGAGCAAACCAGCGTCCGCACGCTGGGACCAACACGGAATTGTAGCAATGTCACCAACGCGACCAGGTAGAAGGTCGCCAGGATACTGAAGACAGGTGATGAGATGACAGGAACCAGCAACGATCAGTCAGGTCAGAAAACAGCAGAGAAGTTCAGCAGGAACTGCAACACCAGAGACTAGGCCGGAACCAGGACTGGAAGTACTTCAGCATGCAGGAAACACTGGAACAGTAGAGATCAGGAACTCAGGAACACATGAGATCAGGAACTCAGGAACACTGGAACAGAGGCCCAGCTATCACTAGCATAGTGATAGCAAGAAGGTCAGAAACAACACGAAAGGGCACTCAAAGGGTGCCCAATCCAGGTTTAAATAGTCAATAAGAGGCGGGCTATCTGCAGACAGCCAATAGAAGCCCCCTACTGGTGACAGACAAGTAACTGCAGCCAATCACGGGCACCGTGATAGTACCCCCCTTTCAAAGACCCCCTCTCCTAGAATAGGGTTTAGGTTTCTGCGGGTAATTGGCATGAAAGGCCCTAGTTAACCTAGGTGCATGAAGGTCCGTACTATCCACCCATGATCGATCCTCAGGACCATACCCTTTCCAATGTACCAGGTACTGTACCCTTCCTCTAAGCCTACGGGAATCAATAATGCTCTGAACCTCGTATTCCTCCTGGCCCTCGACCTCAACAGGTCCTGGCACCACAGGTGTGGTAGTATAGCGATTGCAAACCAGAGGCTTAAGAAGGGACACATGGAACACATTATGGATACGCATGGATGCAGGTAGGTCTAGTGCATAGGAGACAGGGTTAATTTTGCGAATAACTCTGTATGGACCAATAAACCGAGGAGCCAACTTATTAGACGGAACCTGCAGCTTGAGATTTCTGGAGGAAAGCCATACTCTATCCCCAACCTGAAAGGAAACCGCTGGAAGCCTTCTGCGATTAGCATGGCGCTGATGACGCTGAAATGACTGACCAAGTGCCCTCTGAACTTGTGCCCATGTGGAACGGAGTTGCTCGATATGCTCATCCAGAGCTGGAATCTGTTGCGTCTGAAATGAGTCTGGAAGCAAACAGGGCTGGAACCCATAATTAATCAGAAACGGAGAGCTCCCAGATGAAGAATTGACCGCACAGTTCCTGGCGAACTCTGCCCAAGGCAACAAGTCGGACCAATTATCATGATGGTCAGTAACGAAACAACGGAGAAATTGTTCCAAGCCCTGATTAGCTCGTTCAGCGGCTCCATTGGTCTGGGGATGGTAGGCAGAGGAGAAGGACAGCTGTATGCCCATCTGTTGGCAAAATGCCCTCCAAAATCTAGACACAAACTGGCTCCCCCTGTCAGACACCAGTACCCTAGGCACTCCATGCAACCGGAATACTTCTCTGGCGAACACCATTGCCAATTCCTTCGCTGAAGGAAGACCACGGAGGGGCACGAAATGAGCCATTTTAGAAAACCTGTCCACCACCATGAATATAAAGGAGTACCCCTTCGACATAGGCAACTCTCCCATAAAATCAATGGAAACATGAGACCAGGGGCGTTCGCCATTAGGCACCGGTTGAAGCAAGCCCACAGGGAGATGTCTCGGGGTCTTAGCGCGGGCGCAGGTGGCACAGGCATTCGTAAATTCGGCACAATCGTTTCTCATGGAAGGCCACCAAAATAACTGAGAAAGGGACCATAACAATTGGTCTCTACCAATATGTCCCGCAGCCTTAGAGGAATGGTAGGTTTCGAGCAGCCTAGTACGAAATGATTCAGCGACAAAACATTTGCCCACTGGGGTTTCATGGGGAGCGGACCCCTGAGAGGCCAGGATCTCCTCCCCTAGAGGAGAAGTGATACTCGTGCGTATAGTAGCCAGTATTCTATCAGGTTGGATGATAGGAGCTGGTGCTTCAACTCTGTCACTGTCGGCCTCAAATTGTCTTGACAGTGCATCAGCCCTGATATTTTTTGACCCTGGTAAATATGATACAATGAAATTAAATCGAGACAGGAACAGTGCCCACCTGGCCTGACGAGAGGACAATCTCTTGGCCTCCGAGAGATAGGTCAGATTCTTATGATCTGTTAGGATTAAGACAGGATTCTTAGTACCTTCAAGCAAATGACGCCATTCCTTAAGAGCAAGGATAATGACCAATAATTCTCTGTCACCTATCTCATAGTGGCTTTGAGTGACAGTCAACTTTTTAGAGAAAAACCCACAAGGTCTGAGAGTTCCACCTTTCTCGTGTCGCTGCGAAAGTACTGCCCCGACCCCAATATCTGAGGCATCAACCTCTAACGTAAATGGAAGTAAAGGATTGGGGTGGGATAACACAGGAGCCGCAGCAAATGCCAGCTTCAAATTCTCAAAGGCTTTCTCAGCAGATACCGGCCAACAAGAAGGATTAGCACCCTTGTGCGTAAGATCGGACAGAGGTTTGACAATGGAAGAAAAGTTCTTAATAAACCTCCTATAATAATTAGCGAAACCCAGGAAACGCTGTATGGCTTTAAGACCCTTGGGTTTTGGCCATTGTAGGACAGCTGACAACTTTTCTTTGTCCATGGCAATGCCATCATTGCCAATTATGAACCCCAAGAATGGCACACTGGTTCTATGAAACTCACATTTTTCCATTTTACAAAATAATTTGTTCTCACGGAGTCGTAGCAATACTGCGGATACATCTTTGATGTGCTGTGCCATGTTTTGGGAGTAAATCAGTATATCGTCGAGGTACACCACAACACATGTCTGTAACATATCTCTCAGAACATCATTTATCAGTTCCTGGAAAACTGCGGGTGCATTACACAGCCCAAAAGGCATTACTAGATACTCGTAGTGCCCAGCTCGAGTATTAAAGGCAGTTTTCCACTCATCACCTGCTCGAATGCGAACCAGATTGTACGCGGCCCGTAGGTCCAACTTGGTAAATATCGAAGCGCCCTTAAGCCTGTCAAAAAGCTCGGTGATGAGTGGTATTGGGTATGCGTTTTTTGCCATTAGTTTATTCAAGCCCCGGTAGTCAATGCATGGTCTTAATTCGCTATTTTTCTTTTTTACAAAAAAGAACCCAGCCCCAGCTGGAGAGCTAGATTTACGTATGATCCCTCTAGCAAGGGCATCAGAAATGTAATCCTCCATAGCCTTATTTTCATCACAAGATAATGGATAAGTGCGTCCTTTCGGAGGTACTGCACCAGGCTGCAATTCAATGCAACAATCATAAGGTCTATGCTGGGGTAGCATACTAGCCTCTCCTTTGCTAAAAACATCGCCAAACTGTTGGTACACATCCGGCATAGCAGAGGAGGTGCACATGACCTTAATAGGCTGGATGACGCACTTGTCCATACAAAACTGGGACCAAGCAGCAATTTCACACTTTTTCCAATCGAATTGTGGGTTATGTAACTGTAACCACGGAAATCCCAATATCACCGCATGGTGCGGGGAATTAATCAGTTGAAACTGCTGCTCTTCTCTGTGAAGTGCCCCAATAGTCATAGACAATGGCATAGTTTCAAATATAACCTGAGGCGGTTCTAAGGGTCTACCATCAATCGCTTCAATAGTCAAGGGGTTTTCTCTTTCAATGCGTGGAACTCCGTGCAATTCAGCAAAGGTATTATCCATAAAATACCCTGCTGCACCGGAGTCAACCAAGGCCAAAACCTCCACAGAGCGTTGTGCCCAAGACAATACCACCTGTATGGTGGGTTTCATTATGCCCGACACTGGGGACGATTGTACACCACCTAGGGCCTGTCCCCCAAGATACCCTAGGTGTGTGCGTTTCCCGGACGTACCGGACAGGAATTTAGCAAGTGCCCTTTTTTACCGCAGTATAAACATAACCCTTGTTTTTTGCGATATAGTCTCTCTGCCTTGGATAGTCTAGTGAAGCCTATTTCCATAGGTTCACTTGTTTCCCGTACTGGTTCACTAGACTTCAATGCCAAGGGAGGGATGGGTGGGCAAAACATGCTACTAGGCTCATTATTTTTTGACCGTAACTTACGATCTCTGGCAATTGATCTCTCACGTATTCTGGAGTCAATTATCATAACATACTCAATGTAATCATCTAGATCAATAGGTAGATCTTTAGCAGCGATTTCGTCTTTAATGTGGTCATTCAGGCCTTGAGAGAAGGCTGCCAATAATGCCTCGTTATTCCAACCTACCTCTGCTGCCAATGTGCGGAATTCGATGGCATAGTCGCCCACTGTACGCCTGCCCTGTTGTATCTCCATAAGGCGTTTGGCAGCAGAGGTGGTTCTACCAGGAGGCTCAAACACTCTTCGAAAGGAACGCACAAATTCACTAAAGTTCTTAGTACAAGGTTTAGCATTCTCCCACAAGGGGTTAGCCCAAGCCAATGCTCTGCCAGTGAGCAGTGATATCGTGAACCCCACTTTACTACGATCATTGGGAAATGCGTGTGCCGTCAATTCCATAAAGATTTCGAGTTGATTGATGAACCCTCTGCAGAGACTAGGGTCACCATCATATCTTAGCGGCAAGGGTGCAGAAGCCGTTAACCCTTTAACAGTACCCCCTAGGGGTCTGGTATCACTTTCCGGTGTCTGACTTGGCGAGACCACCGGGCTAGAGCTAGATTGGGCAGCAGGTACCGTGCGTTCAAGGATCGTTTGAATTGCAACTGCCAACTGATCCAAACGTTGCTCGAGCACATCCATCCTCCAATGGATATTCTGTGCGTTACCTTCACCCTTGCTGTCTGAGGTCATGGCCCTTTCGTACTGTCACGGTTTATTATGACTCTCAGACACAAGTTTAGGTAAAAAAAATCAATTTTATTGAAATAATAAATGATAACTTAGGATGGCAATAACATACATAATATATATATACAGAATATAGCACAGACAGAAGGCAGACTCTACCGGTCCTGTCAATATACCGGACAGGACAGTCTTTAGGCTCTACCGGCCTTGCCAATACCGGGTAAGGCAACCTGCAGATGGAATAGCATAACGGTTTACCGGCCTTACCAAATTACCGGGCAAGGCAGCCTCAATAGATACACAATGTAGGCTCTACCGGCCCTGCCAATACCGGGTAAGGCAACCTCAGATGGAATGTGGCAAAAGGTTCTACCGGCCTTACCAATACCGGGCAGGGCAGCCCAGAGATAATAGCAGCAGTCAGATGGAACTGGCAAATTAGCAGAATCGTTAAGCAGCAAGGCTTTGGAGCAAACCAGCGTCCGCACGCTGGAAACAACACTGAATAGTATAGCCGTTAGGCTTAGCGAGCATACCAGTGACCGCACACTGGAGTAACAAGCGAGTAGTATAGCCGCAAGGCTTAGGAGCAAACCAGCGTCCGCACGCTGGGACCAACACAGATTTGTATAGCTGATAGGCTTTGGAGCAAACCAGTGACCGCACACTGGTGTAACAAGCGAGTTTGTATAGCCGCAAGGCTTAGGAGCAAACCAGCGTCCGCACGCTGGGACCAACACAGATTTGTATAGCTGAAAGGCTTTGGAGCAAACCAGTGACCGCACACTGGTGTAACAAGTGAGTTTGTATAGCCGCAAGGCTAGGAGCAAACCAGCGTCCGCACGCTGGGACCAACACAGATTTGTATAGCTGAAAGGCTTTGGAGCAAACCAGTGACCGCACACTGGTGTAACAAGTGAGTTTGTATAGCCGCAAGGCTTAGGAGCAAACCAGCGTCCGCACGCTGGGACCAACACAGATTTGTATAGCTGATAGGCTTTGGAGCAAACCAGTGACCGCACACTGGTGTAACAAGCGAGTTTGTATAGCCGCAAGGCTTAGGAGCAAACCAGCGTCCGCACGCTGGGACCAACACAGATTTGTATAGCTGATAGGCTTTGGAGCAAACCAGTGACCGCACACTGGTGTAACAAGCGAGTTTGTATAGCCGCAAGGCTTGGGAGCAAACCAGCGTCCGCACGCTGGGACCAACACGGAATTGTAGCAATGTCACCAACGCGACCAGGCAGAAGGTCGCCAGGATACTGAAGACAGGTGATGAGATGACAGGAACCAGCAACGATCAGTCAGGTCAGAAAACAGCAGAGAAGTTCAGCAGGAACTGCAACACCAGAGACTAGGCCGGAACCAGGACTGGAAGTACTTCAGCATGCAGGAAACACTGGAACAGTAGAGATCAGGAACTCAGGAACACATGAGATCAGGAACTCAGGAACACTGGAACAGAGGCCCAGCTATCACTAGCATAGTGATAGCAAGAAGGTCAGAAACAACACGAAAGGGCACTCAAAGGGTGCCCAATCCAGGTTTAAATAGTCAATAAGAGGCGGGCTATCTGCAGACAGCCAATAGAAGCCCCCTACTGGTGACAGACAAGTAACTGCAGCCAATCACGGGCACCGTGATAGTTCTGGTGTCATGATGATTGGATACAGTTGTGCCCCCAGATGTTATTTACCACACGCACACTGTGCACATTGCAGTTGCTGATGAAAGCCACAGTTCTTGCTCTCAAGGGAAAAAATTCTATTCTAATAACACACCCATGATTTTGGAGGAGGGGCAGGTGGAGAAGAATTATAGGCCAACTTCTTCTTTTCTCCACATAGACTGGGGGCTACTTATTGTTCTGCTACTGTCTCAGATGCATCACTGGAAATAGTCGTGGCAAGTGGAGCCTTCATCATCCATTACCCATGTTACTGCTATTGTTGATTCCATTCCCTTTCAGCTGTCTAAGCATCCTGCTGCTTAAAAATCTCAATAGCAGCAGCAAGGACAGCAGTTGGAAATTCCGCAGTTATGGACTCAGACTCAGGAGGAGGACATTTGACAATGACCACTGTCCACTGACCAGACCTGCTGGCACTAGGCCAGTAGGGGATTTTTTTCTCAGGGTTTGTGCTTTGAAAGAAAAAAAATTGGCGGTGTTTGTTTGTATCAAGCCTAAGTTCTACAAATCAATGTATCCTTAGGGCTTGTGCCAAACAAGCTTAAATCCTACAAATCAATGTTTCTTCAGTGCTTGGGCCTCTAAAAAGACCTACAAAGGCCTCTAACAACAAATCAAACAAATCATCCTCTACAAAATACTCTATCAAGTCAAGTGTCAGTCCACCCCAGTGACATCTTATGTTAGGGGGTTCCTGTCTCTATCACATTACATACAAATTTCTTATTTTATTTTATTGATTTATTGTATTAACTGTCCCCCAATACCAGTCAAGAACCCCCCCCAAAAAAACAAATTCCCTGTTCAACTGATTCATTCATTCACTCACCAATACAGTCACCCTCCTCAGACCCGTTTTATCCCATGTTTTATGGGGGTTTTTGAATTTTATTTAGGATTTATTTTGTTTTAACTGCCCCCAATCCCAGTAAACAAACCCCCCAAACAACATTCCTTGTTCAACTGATTCTTTCCCCACACCCCATCAACACAGACACCCTCATGCCCCTTTTATACTATGCCTTTGGGAAATAAAATGATATTTTGTATGTGTTGTGTGTAACTTGTGTTCCCATTGATTTAAAAGGAATGAGCTAGACATAAAAAGGAAAACTTATTTGACAAGCGGAAAGTGCCATTTGCCGCCGATTTCAGTTTGAGGCAAAAATTTTCACCCATCCCTAATCATCAGGAGAGTTAGTCTACCGTCACTCGTGGACCCTGCTTGCCAGTCTCGCTCTCCAGCCTCGTACCCTAACCAGCATTTTCCCCTTAATGAGAGCTTACGCTGAAACTGTTTGATCATCTTGAACATTTGCTGGCTACTCTGGTGGGTGGTATCCAGCTTTGCGGTTGGCACCTTTATACTACCGAGTGTAGTCCACAATTACCAGTACTCGGATAGCTCCATAGGGAGCTTGTCTTCCCATACTTCTATATCATGTCTATGGATTCTAAGGAATTATCCAAGGCTGTGCTACAGCAGAGAGCCCTATTGGAGCAATATGCCTCTCAGATCCAGCACCTATATCAAAAATCTGATTTCATCACAACCCTGTTGCAACTTATGCAACAGCCTCTAAAGTCACCCAGACCTTCTCCTGCTCTGGTTCTTGTCACCTTCTATCCTCTTGCTGCCCTCTTGTCTTCCTCTCCCAGACCATTTTGATGGGAATGCCATGGGCCTGAGGGGATTCTTGAATCAGTGTTTCCTTCACTTCAGAAGCTAGTCTGAAGCCTTCACATCCCAACAGGCTAGAATCAATTTGTATTTTACATGCTCAAGGGACAACCTCTGTCCTGGGTATCTCCCCTTCTGTATCACCATTTTCCTATCCTGAATGGCTTAGACTCCTTTCTATCTACCTCCAGACCTGTATTTGATGTCCCGGGTAGGTATCTGAGTCTGCACTTCTAGAGATCCAACAGGGACAGAGGTTCTTTTCAAAATATGCCTATGACAATGATTGAAGTGATAGTCCACTCAAGGCAGCATGCCAGACAGGTCTATAAGACAGACTTAAGGATGAGTTGACAATGAGTCCTATCACCATGTCTCTGGAGTAGACATGTGCGAATTCATTCGGAGACATTCGGATTTCGTCGAAAATGGGGTCATTCGGAGACATTCGGCCAATCCGAAACTCAAGGGTCATTCGGAAAAAATGATCCGACTCCGAACAGCCCAGGTCCGAAATTCGTCGAAACTTTCGGAAGTTTCGGCAATCGACACATTTCCAAAAGTTTTGACTACTTTTGACCAGGACATTTTGTACTTCCTGTGCGCGCTCAATTACTTTCCCTCCATAATTTTCCCTCCATGTCTCTAGTCCAATTCCATTCTCTGTTTCATGCACTACTTCCCTCTTTTGTCTGTATTCGAATAGCCTTCTTCGTTTCATGATGGGGGTTGGACTAATGACACAGTCACACAGACAGACTGCCTGCATTTCCTCATTGGGTTGTTGGAGCTCAGAGAGAGAAGAGATTAGAGAGTGTACAGTTGTTGTGTAGGCAGGCAGGTAGCATTAGGCTAGGCATAGGTAGGCAGCCAGCATTAGTTCCAGTTATTGCCACTGCAAGAACAAGTAATATTTGTTCCTGTGCAAAATATAAAAAAATATTAGGTATTTGTTCGAATACAGGGCCGGCCCTTACATGGGTCCCAGTGGTCCATGGACCCAGGCGGCACTTTGACAGGGGCGGCAATTTGCCGTCCCATAGCATGTTTATTTTGTGCTCTTCCGCCATTTCTGTGTTGCAGGGTGTCCCATCAGTGTGACTGTCAGCAGCCGGGCAGCCCTATGCTCACTCAGTGGTGATGCCTGCTGGCTGCTTCAGTGACGTGAATTATGTGATAGTGAAACATTATGCCTATTTTGTATTATTTATCGCCCACCTAAAGTCAAGACTTGAGTAAATAGGTCTACCATCCCAGATTTGCTAGAGAGGTTTTACAAATACAGGAGGGTGCCCCCTGTACAAAATGAGTCTAAACATTTGGGATCCCTAGTATGAGTGCACAACAGTGCATGATGTGTCCTGAACAGGATTGCTGTGAGGTGTCTCCACCCAGAAGGTGCTGGCCGGGCTGAGCTTCAACATTGCGACAAGTGACCAACTAAGAGCACCGTGCCGTGCAGCCATAGCATCACCCCCTCCTACTCTCCGGGTCCCGCTGACTGGCAATAACAGGTGAGTCACTAAGAGATCTGAAGCCTTTCTGGAAGTCCTTTCACTTGGAAAGGGGCTAGGTATTACTTGGGGGAGATGCCTCGTGTGTAAATAATTTCTAGGTGGGAGATGAATGTGCATCACTTATGTGTTTCCTAACAGTAGTTAGAATACAACTCCCATCATCCCCTGATTATGACATTGGGAAATGCCCAGCAATTACCGTAGAGCCCTGTATTGCACACTCACGGAAAACGGTGATATTGCTATACTAAGACAATGCTGTGGACCCCTCTTCAGTATAGATGTCAAGCATTTTTTTTATTTCTCTCCTGTGTTGCAGTTTGTTCACAACAGAATGTCTCAATTTTTCTTTTTAACCCTTTGAATGCCAGAGCGGTATGCAACGTATTGCTTTGCAATGCATTGCGTACCACTCTGGCACTCAAAGGGTTAACACATTACATCTATCACATTACAATCATTGATGTTTATTCTTGATGTAGTATGAAACTCTACAATGTATATACACATAGAGTTATCTGATATGAGGGGAAATCAGGATAGGAAAACTAGAGAGAGGAATTTGGGTACTAAAGAGGGACAGTAGGGTAGGAGGCTGGTACCAGAAAATGAAACCTTAATCTTTACCCATGTACTAACATAGAATGTGACATGTAGTTTGTCCATATTCGAGTTGACCACTTATGTTGAGTAGGATGTGACAGGCATGGGTTTTCGATGTCGAGCATATGCTAAATTGAATGACAGGCATGAGGTTTCGATGTTCGAACATATGCTAGATTGAAGGACAGGCATGGGGTTTCGATGTTCGAACATGATAAATTGAATGACAGGCATGGGGTTTCGATGTTCGAACATGCTAAATTGAATGACAGGCATGGGTTTTCGATGTTTGACGTTTGCATTGTGACTGGCATCCCATGCTAGAGTAGAGGCATGCACAGACTTTCAATGTATGACAATGTCCGTTTTTGGGATGGATCTTTTTCTAAATGCACACCCTGTCTGCAAATAATGATAGCAGCGTGCACGGAGGCGCACTGCTATAATTTAACCCATGTTAAATTCGGCCGAATAATTCGGAATGGATCAGAATTTCGTCCGAATCGAATAGGCCCGGTCCGAAATTAGGATCATCCGAATTAAAAAAAAAAAAATTAGTCCGAATTCGAATTTTGCCGAAAATTTTGCCCGTGCACAAGTCTACTCTGGAGTGCTTAATCGCCTTGTGTTCTTCTCTTGAGAACCGTCTGAAGGAAAGATGGCTGGAAAGAGATAGGGATCATGCCAGCTGACCTGCCCTTCACCCCCCAGTGTGTTTAGCACCACGTTTTCAGAATCCCTTCTCTTCCTCTTTGCTGCAGGACATAGCTACCGAACCTATGGAGATCAGTAGAGTTACTCATCTGACTTAAGAGGAGAAAACTTGTCGATGTACTTTGGTTATCTAGCTGGTGTATGTCCCACTAAGCAGGGAAATGCCAGAACTTAAAGATTGTCAGGGGACTTTCTCTAAGTATTTCTTCTGTTCCCTCTGAAGCCAGTCTGTGTCTTTCTCTTCCTAACACTTTGTCCTGGCAGTCGTCTATTATATCCACCCAGGCCCTAATCAACTTGGGGGCAGCAGGACTCTTTATTGATATCTCTTATGCAACCTCGCTTGGCATTCCTCTTGTCTCCAAGAACAAACCAGTTCAGATCGTGGTTGGTGATGGCATGCCCTCAGTGCTGGGGTTGATCATGCAGTGTACTATTTTAGTAAAGCCAAGGCTGAGTCCTTGCAATTGCACTGATCCTATGACTGCTCTGTTGAGCTTCTTTTAGGTACCATGCCCCCTAGAGGTAGGACCATTTTCCCTTCCAGAAACTGCAGGTTTGGAGGAGTATATTAAAGATAACTTTGATCAGGGTTTTACCCACTCTTCTGGGGTTGGCTTCTTTTTTGTTACAAAGAAGGACAGTCTCTTCGGGTCTGTATCAGGGCATAATAAGATAACCTGTTGAAACTATTACCCATTACCACTAATTTGTGAATTCCTGGATCATCTGAGAGACTCTACAATGGAACTATGACACAGGGAATTGTGAGCTGCTAGCTATAAAATTAGCCTTGGAAGAGTGGTGCTAACTTCTGGAGGGATCATCCCATCCTATTCTGACAGACCATCAAAATCTTGCCTGCTTGGCCTCTTCCAAGCACCTCAATGCCTGATATTCCAGATGGTCACTGTTCTTTTCCAGGATTGATTTCTCCATCTCTTACATACTGGGGTCTAGGAAATGCAAGCATTTGAATTGCGGCAATTTGAGTCTGTTTCCCTCTCTGGTCCTGAACCTGAACCCATTGTACCCTCTTCTCATATCTTGGCCACTCTTTTGACCCAAATGCTGCAGACCATAAGGGATTCATAACCTCTTGCTCCTGTTGATTCTCCTCCTCATTCCTAGTTGACCGTTTCTGAACAGTGTCGGTCTGAGAAACTTCAATGGGCACACCATTCCATCATAGTTGGTCATTGTGGAGCATAACAAACTGATGAGTTGTTATTCCAATTTTTTGGTGGCCTATATGTAGGCAGGATGTTCATGTTTATGTTACCTCTTGTCCAGTGAGTACAAGGACAAAGATTCTGTATGCTAGACCATTTGGATTGCTTCAGCCCCTTCCTGTACCAACTCTACAGTAGACACAGTTGGCTATGGATTTCATCGTAAATCTTCCCTTTTCAGTCAGTAAAACCATCATACTTGTGTCACTACCTACACTAGTGATGACCTGTGCAACTGTGCACTGTTGGTGTTTTCACTATAGCGGTGGCCACTACGTCTGATTACCATGGGGGACTGCTGAATCTTTGATACAATGCACAGGGGACCAACCAAGGTCCCCAGCTAGTAAGTGGGTACCAATGATAATATTATAGTGTTTTTTGTTTGTCACCCCATTATACCGCTCTAGGGAGTATGATATAATTCAGTAAATAAGCTACTACTAATACTACTACTACTACTACTGATAATAATAATAATCATCCTATATAATAATTCGCTAAAACATGTGTAACGCCGCAACATGCGCAGTGATTGACCAGCGACCGGGTGGCAGTAGCACTGTGGCCAGTGTAACGGGCTGTTCAACTAGTAATAATAATAATATAATATTGAAGAAAGTGGCTCTTAAGCTGATTAACAAAACATATCTCCTACTTTGATATCATCATAAAGCAGTCAGGTGAATATTTCTTTACAGTTGAACTATATTGTAATCTGTAGCAAGAAGTGGCTTTTCCCTATCCAAAATACTTACATGGTTCTAAAGGCCAGGGGTGGATTTTTGCCTGTGGCGTATCTCTTTCATACGATTGTAGCCTATTGTTTGTTGTGTATTGTATGAACTAAATACATACCTAAACTATGAATCAGTATATATAGGCAACTGCATATGCTATGTGAAAAATCTATAAATAGATATACTTGAGAGCTATATGAAGGACTCTTACCTATTTTTTTCTTTTAACTCCTTGAATGCAAGTCAGTATGTTGGAGAAATCTCTAGCATTCAAGATTTTAATGAAAAACGTTGTCACTTGTTCCTGTCGGTATAATTCCCCTTTAGGGGTGCCTTACCATGTATTACAAATTTCCTCATCAGTTTTCTTTCTTAATCAGTCTTTCATTTCTGTATTACAGAAAAATGTATATGTAAATTCCTTACCATATTTGGTCTGCTGAGGCTAAGATTACATGATTTTACATTCCTCTTCTGCTTTTAATGGAACAAAAAGTCAACAGGTGTACTTTGGTCAGTTTCTCCTTACTTACATTAAAATAACATTCTTGCTGACATCTGCAATAGGAACTTAAAGAGAATAGGCTATAAATAATATGTCTTTTTCCACAGATATGGGTAGAAGTGAGTTTATAATCAATTATTGGATAGGGATGTCTTCATAATACACATTTTCATATTTAAAATTAGTTATACTATAAAGATAAAGTGAAAGGAAGAAAAAACCTGTGCTACGTCACATAGATTGCTTAAAGGAACAGTAAACTTTTTTAATGAAAAAATATATATTGTAGGGATTTTCCTATTGAGTAAAATAAGGGTACTCCCACTGCGAGAGATTTATATTTCCAGAGTTATTTGAGTTTAAATCCATGTTTTTTTTATTAGCAGTGCCCTCTAGTGGTCAAATTCTAATTAGATTTCCTGTTAGATTCTAATGGAGAGGAAAGTCAGAGACATACAGTTCTCCATAGAATGTGATAGAAACTGCCTGTCACTTCCTGTCAGTTAGAACTATCAGGAAGTAAACACAGTAAATTCACTTCCTGGTTATTTAAACTGCTATAAATTTTGAATAAAACATCTGACAGCGATGGGAGTGACCCAGGGGTGGACTGACCATACGGGCATTTGGTCATGGACCAAGGACCCGTGACCGAAGGGAGCCCGCCGCTGCTTCCAGCGCTGCTCGGTAGCTCTCCAACAACGGTGCCGGCGCGCCGTTTTAGTAATACAGAGCGCTGGGAGATGACATCATCTCCTAGGCTCTGCGTTACTAGAGGCGCGCGGGACTTCGCAGTGTTAAGCCATGTCGCTAGACCACCAGGGACTGCAGGTAGAGTCAGTGTGGTGATGAAGGGGCATGGTGGAAGGGGCGATGTGAAGACGGGGGCATTGTGGAGATGAAGGGGCAATGTGGAGACAGGGGCATTTTGGAAGGTGCACTGTGGAGATGAAGGGGGCATTATGGAAGGGGCATTATGGAAGGGGCATTGTGGAGATGGGGGCAATGTGGAAGGGGAATTGTGGAGATGAAGGGGGTATTGTGGAGATAAAGGGGGCATTGTGGAAGGGGCATTGTGGAGGGGGCATTGTGGAGATGAAGGGGACGTTATGAAGGGGGCATTGTGGAAGGGGCAATGTGGAGATGAAGGGGGCATTGTGGAAGGGGCATTGTGGAGATTAAGGAGGCATTGTGGAAGGGGCATTGTGGAGATGAAGGGGCAATGTGGAGATGGGGGCATTGTGGAAGGGGCATTGTGGAGATGAAGGGGGCATTGTGGAAGGGGCATTGTGGAGATGAAGGGGGCATTGTGGAAGGGGCATTGTGGAGGGGGCATTGTGGAGATGAAGGGAACGTTATGAAGGGGGCATTGTGGAAGGGGCAATGTGGAGATGAAGGGGGCATTGTGGAAGGGGCATTGTGGAGATTAAGGAGGCATTGTGGAAGGGGCATTGTGGAGATGAAGGGGCAATGTGGAGATGGGGGCATTGTGGAAGGGGCATTGTGGAGATGAAGGGGGCATTGTGGAAGGGGCATTGTGGAGATGAAGGGGGCATTGTGGAAGGGGCATTGTGGAGATGAAGGGGGCATTCTGGAAGGGCCATTGTGGAGATTAATGGGCAATGTAGAGATGGGGGCATTGTGGAAGAGGCTTTGTGGAGGTGAAGGGGGCATTGTGGAGATGAAGGGGGCATTGTGGAAGGGACAATGTGGAGATGGGGGCATTGTGGAAGGGGCCGTGTGGAGATGGGGACATTGTGGAAGGGGCATTGTGGAGATAAAGGGGGCATTGTGGAAGGGGCATTGTGGAGGGGGCATTGTGGTGATGAAGGGGGCATTGTGGAAGGGGCATTGTGGAGATGAAGGGGCAATGTGGAGTTGGGGGCATTGTGGAGATGAAGGGGGCATTGTGGAAGTGGAATTGTGGAGATGAAGGGGCATTGTGGAGATGAAGGAGGCATTGTGGAAGTGGCATTGTGGAGATGAAGGGGGCATTGTGGAAGGGGCATTGTGGAGATGAAGGGGCAATGTGGAGATGGGGGCATTGTGGAAGGGGCATTGTGGAGATAAAGGGGGCATTGTGGAAGGGGCATTGTGGAGGGGGCATTGTGGTGATGAAGGGGGCAATGTGGAGTTGGGGGCATTGTGGAAGGGGCATTGTGGAGATGAAGGGGGCATTGTGGAAGGGGCAGGGGCATTGTGGAGATGAAGGGGCAATGTGGAGATGGGGGCATTGTGAAAGGGGCATTGTGGAGATGAAGGGGGCATTGTGGAGATGGAAGGGGCAATGTGGAGATGGGGTCATTGTGGAAGGGGCAATGTGGAGATGAAGGGCCAATGTGGAGATGAAGGGCCAATGTGGAGATGAAGGGGGCATTGTGGAAGGGGCATTGTGGAGATGAAGGGGACAATGTGGAGATGGGGGCAATGTGGAGATGAAGGGGGCATTGTGGAGATTTCTGCAGGGGGCCCAGACCTCTTTTTGGACCAGGGGCCCTGGGTCCTGTCAGTCCGCCCCTGGAGCGACCTTGTTTTATTCAGCAGGAAATGCTCTGTAAAATATGTGTTTTCATAAAAAAAGGTTTACTGCTCCTTTAAATGTGAACTTTTATTTAGTATACTTTGCATTACGTCCCAAAACACCTACCTATTGATTCATTTGCTAAGTTCAGGGTTTGATTGCATAGTTTGTCCAAAGTATGTCCAAACTTGCCTGCATCACCAATGCACCCTAATTACGTCCTAACTAATACATATACCATATCGTAAGGCTTGCAAACATCTTCATATTAGAAGTATGTATGGTGTTTTCTGCATATATACTCATTAAATGAAATAGTGTCAGTGACCTCAGTTCTTTTCTTAAACTTGCATGTGGAACAGGAGTAGTAAGGATAGGAAAGTTTACTACGTGTAGCTCCATTTCATTTTTAATCTCTGTGTTATCACTATTGTAGTGCCATTTCATTTGGATGTTGGAATGGTGAGCAACCCATTGCGCCAGCTATTTTTATTAATAAAAAGCTAATTTATTTTTATTAAGACTTCTGCATGTATATTCCTGTATGGATCTTACAAACACTTTTGTAGAGATTGGGGTATCATTTGAAAATGTTGTCCATTAACTAAATGGTGCATTAAACATGTCACTGGCATGTCCCACTAAAAAACATGTTTTGCAGTGCTACACACTGCTTCTTCAGTAATGTAGGTACTAAGATCCAGTTAACAAAAATAATGGCTATTTAAAATCTCTCAGAGCTCCACGATTGGGCGATTATCCAAGAAGGCTTTGTCTGGAGCGTTCCATCCTAAAAGAGTATTAACCCTACTTTACTGAATAAGCAGCGTGTAGTGCTGCAAAACACATTTTTAGAGGGACTTTTATTATAGTGGGACTTCTATATAGTCCTTGTTTTGTTTTACTATAGTTTTAATAAATTATCATTTTGATATAGGATACTAGTCTGGAGCGGCTATTTTTTTCTTTTACATATATATATTTACAGTGATATTGTCTACCTGTATAAGTTCCTGAAATCCATAGGATTAAAGTTTGGAGCACCTGACTTGATCTACACCGAACAGGTGCAGTAAGATACTCCTGTATGCCTTAAATGCAGTGTTTATACATATGTATCTATACAGCTACTTATAAATCTGAGTATAATTGATACATTGTTATACACGTTGTCTTATTGTTTGTTTGATAAGGCACTATTGGTACCCCTATCTGTTTTATTATTCATGTCATGTTATTAAAATAAACAAATAAATAAATTATTGTGAGTTGCATTCAACAGGTGCACAATTTACCCCTACAGTATGGGCACTTATGTATATACCTCCGACCAGGTGTTAAAATATAGCGCAAGCTGGTCTGATGTATATACACATACTGTAGGAGTGAATTGTGCTCCTGTTGAATGCTCTCACAATTATTTTTTTATTTTTCAATAAGAGCTGCGGACACTGATGGGAAAGAGAGTGGGAGTACACACAGATGGGGTAATATCCTGTGATATACATTGTAGGCAGTGTAGAATTATTTTGGTTTGGTCATCCGTTGTTATACTGTTAGTCTGCAACAAGGTCTGTGATATTTTCAATTTACATTGTTTAAATATGCGTTGCTTAAACCATTGACATGAAAATCTTGGCCCTTTTGACGCGAGCGAGATTATCATGTCACCCTTTTCATGCTGGTGACATGTTTAATGCACTGTTTAAAGGAGCAGTAAACTTTTTTTTATGAAAAAATATATATCGTAGGGATTTTCCTACTGAGTAAAATAATGGTACTCCCACTGCTGAGAGATTTATATTTCCAGAGTTATTACAGTTTAAAGGGATAGTAATACTTAAAATGTAAAAAAAAATATGTTGTAGGGTTTATCCCCCTGAATAAAACAAGAGTACTCCCACTGCTGATCACAGCCAATCTTCTCTACCTCTGCCCTCACTGAAATCATGGGTGTAGTAATATTTTCCCTTGGGGCAGGCACAATGCAATCCCACAAAATAAACTGAGTTCTGTTGTCAATGTACTCCTTATCAATCCCCCAGCAGCACAAATAATGGGGTTGGAAAATCAGACAAGAGAAACCCAGTCTGGAAATTCAGTGACATAACACGTTGTCATCGTGCTCTTGTGCTAGGGCTCTGGTGCTGGAAAACTTAGAAGAAAAGGGGGTGACACAGCGCCACACGCAGTCTGTAATATATATGTAAAGTGATGAATTGAACATTCAAGGAGATAAAATATTTACACTAATCTTGAGTTTGTCAGAGTAGTGAGAGAAAAGTTTAATTCACAGGATGGATTCCTAAAAAATTCAGGATCCAGCAAGTGTATTAAAAAATATATATATTGATCTAAAATTTGGCCTGATTTAGTTCACATTTAGCCTCCAACACTCGTTCGTTGCTGCTGGTCTCTATAGGTAGATGCAAGCCAGACTTCAATGTGATCTCATATGCAAAAGAATATAGGGAAGAAGGGGAGACAGCGCAAAAGCATCTAAGTATAGTATATAAGGTTAAATTTTATTAGCACAAATGTAGCAGTAAATAGAATACTTTTCTATTAAATCATAAAAAATATACAGACATAGAATGATAAAAAAAATACTGGCATCTTGGGATATAGTTAAAAATCTGTCAATAGAAACATATATAAGAAATGAACATTATTTAAAAAATAAGTAAATATAAAAATATGAATGTATGGGTCTCATACGAGTCTGGTATGAAAAGTGGACCAGAAAAATCAGGCAGTGTCCAGTACAGTTGCAGCAGGAAAGCTGTATAGATATTGTGATCACTGGACTATATTAAAAGTATGTGGGGGGTTTTTGAGGATGGTTAGACCATGTTCATAAATAAGTTCTTATGTCCAAAGATCATTTTGGGGTTAGGAGAGATAGTTGGTTAGCTCGTATGAAATATATAGAAATAAAATGGCCCCTTACTAGAGAGCGGTTTACCGGAGCCCGCTACAATACTGTAAGGTAGAGCTCGGCTCCTGGTGCTCAATCTATCAGGGTGGCCTCTTACTTTAACTCTATGTTGATTCTTTGTGTATCGGGCATACCAGACTCGTATGAGGCCCATACATGCATATTTTTATATTCTTTTACTTATTTTTTAAATATTTTTAAATCATGTTCATTTCTTATATATGTTTCTATTGACATATTTTTAACTATATTCCAAGATTTTATAGGGAATTTATACTTGTATGCCAGTATTCTTTTTATCATTCTGTAGATTTTTTATGATTTAACTAGTTGAACAGCCCGTTACAGGGGCCTCAGTGCCTCTGGCAGACGGTCGCGGGGCAGTCACGCGCGGTAGAGACTGCCCGCGCCTCTGCTGATACAGAGCTGGTCACTCCTTCGGAGCGCCCAGCTCTGTATCAGCCGTGCCGAGGGCAGTCTGTACTGCGCATGACTGCCGCACGCGCAGCAGTGTCTACTGCGCATGTCCGGCGTTACACACAACTTAGCAAATTATTATATAGGATAGAAAGGTATTCTATCTACTGCTACATTTGTGCTAATAAAATTTAACCTTATATACTACACTTAGATGCTTTTACGCTGTCTCCCCTTTTTCCCTATATGCTGGAAAACTTACACTTGTTTACAAGAGCAACTGCAGATATGCCACCTTGCTGAATATGCTAATCTGGTGTCAGGGAGGATGCATTATTTTTATTAAGCCTTGACATCAGGTGTTCTTAGCAGAGTGAACTATCGCCATAGTGACTGCACAGTACTTTATTTCTTTGGGGATGGTTTAACACTGCTGACCTTAAAGTCAAGGTGGTTGATTACAGTTGTGCCTGTTGCTTAATATGAGAGCGGATCTGTTTCCTTGTGCATTATGTGCACATTGTAGCTGCTTATGATAAGACACAGTTCCTTCCTGCTCTCTAGCAAAAAAAAACACCCATGATTTTATAGGAGGTGCAGGAGGAGAAGCATAATTGGACAATTTCTTCTCACTAGATGCACCTGATCAGAAAAAAAATTCAGAGATACCGATATATGTATATACAAGTATAGAAAGTACTTAAAAGTGTATATGTAAAGACTAAACAAAACTATATATTTATCCAACTTCAATATATTACAAATGTATAAACAGATGTATATATATGTGCACCATACTGTAGCGAATGTTATAGGTGAATGAAATAATAATATAGTAGTATAATAGGCATACCCACCTCTCTCATAAAAATGTTGTCAAAATATGTAACAAAATCTAAAAACTTGAAACAGATTATGTCTGAATAATAAAGTTAAATAAGATAAGAAGAGCCTCGGTAACTCCTGAGGGGGTAGAGTAAAATCTGTGGATTCCCTGGGTCCTGCAACTCTGTACGCCTCTCATGAAGCTGCTGTTAAGCTGGCCAAGTTTGGAAGTTATGAGAGCATTGTGCCGACTCTCATCTAGCGGCTGTTCCTAGTTGTATTACTATTACATATGAGGATACCTTTTATGTTTTGTCATTATATTTATCTCCCAAGTAAATGGAGAATGAATGTACATTGTCTGACATAATATCAGTAGGAACATTTATGGTAGATTCGTACATTGTCTATCATTATATCAGTAGGAATATTGATAGTACGATTTGTACATTTTTCAACATTACACCAGTGAGAATATTGAAGGATCAAGTGGCATCAGAGATACGATTTGTACATTGTTCTACATTACAACAGTGAGAATATCAAAGGATCTAGTGGTATCAGAGATACTTGGACATACAGCAGACAATGTATGTAGACATCTGAGAGAGATATGCTGAGACTTATGGGGGATCTTGTAAGTGTTTCTTATTGATGTGTCATTTGTACTATATTAAAGACATTACTTTTAGATGTCTCTTCTGCACTTTTCTCTTATATCTAGGCTTGACTATAGTGATTTAGATGATTTCACAGCAGGAATTACATCAGAACCAAATTCCAGAATGTTACTAGTCACATTTCCTATCATTAGCCATCTAGTACTGCTGGTACTAGGTCAGTAGTGCATACAGTTGGTTTTTTCCAAAGCTTGTTTTTTGCAAGAGTGAGGCCTGCAAAGAATTTTTTTCAAGGCTAGCCTTGTTTAATGCCTTGCTTTGCTGTCGTTTTTAGAAGGCTGAATTATCAGTACGCCTGCAAAAATATTTTTTTTAGGCTTTTCTTTCTGTCAGCTTATCACGGTGCCGTGATTGCTGGCTTTTGCTGTCAGTCAGTTGTAAGATCTCTCCATTGGCTGCCTGTCATTAGTCCTCCCAGTATTGCCTATATAGACTGGGCTCATGCACCCTTTGGCTGCCCTTTCGTGGTGTCTCTGTCAGTGGTCACCTGCCTATGGTTCCTGTGTTTACTGAGCCCTCTTGTGCTCCCTATTGCCCAGTGTCAGTGTCCTTGCCCAGAAGTCCAGTGGCACTCCTGAGTGGTACCTGTTTCCGTTCCTGATCTGGTTTGGCTGCCGTTCCTGCTTCCTTTCCTGATCTGGTTTGGCTGGCGTTCCTGCTTCCGTTCCTGACCCAGTTTGGCTGTCGTCTGCTCCAGTATCCTGTTCTGGCCTGACTGTCGTTCCTGCTCCTGGATTTGGACTGTCATACTCCTCCTGGACTATGGTCACCTGGGCGACATTCTGACTACTGGATTCTCCTTAAGGTTGCCTTGTTATTAGGCTGGGCCTCCGTGTTGTCCAGTACATGGTACTGATTTACTCCATACACCGGTTGCTAGCTGCCTCCATTACAGCACCGGTAGGGCTTCCGTGTTGTCCAGTACGCGGTACTGGTTTATTCCATACACCAGTTGCTAGCTGCCTCCATTACAGCACCGGTAGGGCCTCCGTGTTGTCCAGTACGCGGTACTGGTTTACTCCAATACACCAGTTGCTAGCTGCCTCCATTACAGCATCGGTAGGGCTTCCGTGTTGTCCAGTACGCGGTACTGGTTTACTCCATTTCACCGGTTGCTAGCTGCCTCCATTGTAGCACCGGTAGGGCTTCCGTGTTGTCCAGTACGCGGTACTGGTTTACTCCATAACACTGGTTGCTAGCTGCCTCCATTGTAGCACCGGTAGGGCTTCCGTGTTGTCCAGTACACGGTACTGGTTTGCTTCTTTACATACCGGTTGCTAGCTGCCTCCACTACAACATCGGTAGGGCCTCCGTGTTGTCCAGTACGCGGTACTGGTTTACTCCATCTTACACTGGTTGCTTACATCATACACTTTACAGCACCGGTAGGGTCTCCCTGATTGTCCAGAACATGATGCCGGTTTGTGCCACAATATCATCTGATGCTACCTACGTTACAGCACTAGTGGGGCTGCTTCCTCAGTCTTTGTGTTAGGCTGTCTTGCCTGGTATATTGACAAGGCCTGTAGAGCCTCATTCATATTGTTGTGCCATCCTCCTGGCTGCCTTGCCCGGTATATTGGCAAGGCCGATAGAGCCTCATTCATATTGTTGTGCCATTCTCTAGGCTGCCTTGCCCGGTATATTGGCAAGGCCGATAGAGCCTACTATTCTGTATCATTGTTTGAGTTACTATTTGAACCTATCTTGTGTATGTTTAATATATGTGTGTTCAGGACCTGTGAGGGTTCTTATTAACTTTTCAATAAAGTTTGATTTTATCTTAACTCTGTGTCTGAGAGTCAAAACAAACCATGACAGTACGAAAGGGCCATGACCTCAGACAGTAAGAGTGAGGGTAACGCACAAAACATCCATTGGAGGATGGATGTACACGAGCAACGTTTGGATCAATTGGCATTGGCCATCCAAACTATTCTTCAGCGTACAGTACTTACTGACAAGTCTGTTTCGAGTCTGGTGGTCTCCCCAGTTTCGACACCGGAGAATGATACCATTACCGCTGTGGCTGCAGTCAAAGAGCTAACCGCTTCCGCACCATTGCCACTTAGATATGACGGCGAACACAGTCTGTGCAGAGGGTTTATCAACCAACTTGAGATATTTCTAGAATTAACCTCCCATGCTTTTCCCAATTATTGCAGTTAAGTTGGGTTTATGATATCTTTATTGACTTGCAGAGCACTGGCATGGGCCAATCCCTTATGGGAGAGTGCGAAACCTTGCACAAAGAATTTCAGGGAATTTGTGCAAACATTTCGGAGAGTATTCGAGATCCCTGGTAGAACCGCCTCTGCTGCTAATCGTCTAATGGAGGTACCACAGGGCAAGCGGACTGTGGGCGAGTGTGCCATAGAATTCCGTACACTAGCAGCTGAGGTAGGTTGGAATAATGAGGCGTTGCTGGCTGCCTTTGCTCAAGGTCTGGGTGGTTATATCAAAGATGAAACTGCAGCAAGAGAGTTGCCTAATGATCTGGACGAATATATTGATTATGAAATTCTAATTGACACTCTGATCCATGAAAGACTTATGGCTAAGGACCGTAGGGTACGGTCAAAGAGCATTGGGTCTAGCAGTTCATTTTGGCCACCCATCCCTCCCTTGTTGCCTAAAACCAATGACCATCTACGGGAATCTGGTGAACCTATGCAATTAGGCTTTTCCAGGTTAAACAAAGAGGAACAAGCACACAGCAGGAGGCAGGGGTTATGCTTATACTGTGGCAAAACTGGGCACTTGCTAAACACCTGTCCCATATGTCCGGGAAATGAACGTACCTAGGGTACCTCGAGGGACAGGCCCTAGGTGGTGTTCATCCGTCCCCAGATTAAAGGGGTTAAAGGGTGGTTCAGCAAAGTAGCAAGAATGTGTTCCTCATTTGTTTTAATGGACACTATCTGTGGATGTATGTGTATGTATGTATCTTTATTTATATAGCGCCATACATGTACACAGCGCTTAACAAAATTTGAAATAATATAATACAAAACTACAGAACTGGGTTAAGAGCATTAAGCTTACGTGCCATCATTGCATTATTTGTGGGGGAACGTGCAGCAAGGGAATCATAGACTAGGAAAGGGACCCGGCCCCAAGGAGCTTTCAATCTAATTAGAATTCATGATGACAAAAAGAGACAGTAGGGGGAGGATTATAAGTACAGGTACAAGGTGTGGTGAAAGAAGTGCAGAAGGATTCTGGTCTGGCTATCAGTGTGCAAGAGGAGATATAGCTATTGAGATGCCTCCCTGAGCAAGAGGGTTTTGAGGAGATGTTTGAAAGTGATGAGTGAGGATGATTGACGAATGGTGATAGGTAGGGCATTCCAGAGTCGAGGGGCAGCCAGTAAGAAAGCTTGTAGTCGAGAGATGGTTCAAGTTGTATAGGGAGAGGACAGGAAGAACCCTTGAGAAGACTGTAGGGGATGGAAGGGGTGTAGCTGGAGATAAGAGCAGAAATGTAAGAGGGTGCTGAAGAACAGAGAGAGGAGAATTTTTTAAGAAATGCAATACTTTATAGATTATAGATAGCCAATTGAGTGATTTCAAGAGGAGATGAGAGGGAAGGTATCTGGGAGCAAATGTGGTGATTCTTGCGGCTGAATTGATAACAGACTGAAGTGGAGAGAGATGAGAAGCAGGAAGACCAGAGAGCAGAATGTTGCAGTAGTGAAGTCTAGAGGGAATGAGTGCCTGGGATAGTGTTTTTGCCATTGACATGCAGAGGAAAGGATGTATTTTTGCAATACTTTTTAGGAAGAAGCTGCATGTTCTAGTGACAGCTTGGATATGGGGGGAGAAGGTTAATTTAGAATCAAGTATGACCCCTAGACAGCATGCTTTGGATACTGAGTGTATAGCACAGTTTTCTATTGTGAAGGAGAAGGGGGTTGGTGGATGGGGTTTAGGAGGGAACACCACCAGCTCTGTCTTAGCCATATTAAGTTTTAGGTGGCTGTAGGCCATCCATGATGAAATGGCTGAGAGACATTGAGTGATTTGAGACTTCACAGCTGGAGTGAGGTCAGGGACGGAGAGATAGATTACTGTGTCATCAGCATCAGACGGTAAATTAATTAAATCCAAGAGATTAGATGAAGTTACCAAGTAAGAGGGTGTAGAGGGAAAAGAGAAGTGGTCCCAGGACTGATCCCTGAGGTACACCTACTGAGAGGTCGTGAGGAGATGAGAAAGAGTTGGCAAAAGAAACACTGAAAGTACGTTTAGAGAGATAGGAGGAAATCCATTCTAGAGGTGTGTTACGGATGCCAAGGGCGTGCAGTGTGTCCAGTAGGAGTGCATGGTCAACAGTGTCAAAAGCAGCAGATAGATCTAGTAGGATTAGTATACTGAATTGTCCTTTGTCCCTTGCTGTGTATAGGTCATTAGTAATTTTTCTTAGGGCTGTCTCAGTGGAATAGTTGGAACGGAAAAGGGTCAAGAAGAGAGTTTGAACTGAGAAAAGAGATTAAGCGAGAGAATACAAGGTGTTCCAAGATCTTATATGTAAAGGGGAGGAGTGAAACTGGATGGTAATTGTGAAAGACAGGTGGGGTCGAGTGAGGGTTTTTTGAGTATAGGTCTGACTATTGCATGTTTGAATGAGGATGGAAAAGTTCCGGTAGAAAGAGAGGAGTTAAAGATATTAGTAAGGCTGGGAGCAAGAGTAGTTGCAAAAGCCTTAACCAGGTGAGAGGGCATGGGATCCGAGGGGCAGGTAGTGGGTGGAGAGGAGGATAGTAAAAGAGATACCTCCTCCTCTGTTGTAGGGGAGAATGAGCTGAAGGTTGCTTGGGGTTGACTAGGAATCAGGGGCATAGGAGGAGAGGATGTAGAGGGTATGGATTGTTGAATGGACTGTACCTTATTTTTGAAGAAGTCAGCAAAGTCCTGTGGAGTATTGGAGAAGGAGGAGCAGTTCAAGGTTGGGGTTTGAGAAGAGAATCAAAGATTTTGAAGAGGTCCTGTGGGCTAGATTTGTGCGTAGTGATGAGGTTAGAAAAGCATTTCTGTTTAGTCTGGGTGAGAACTGTGTTAAAGCAGGATAGCATGAAATTATAATGGTGGAAGTCGGCAACAGAATGAGACTTTCTGCAGCTTGACAACAGGTGTGTAGCATGTGGGTTGTTGAATTTAGCCAGGGTCTGGGATTCCTGGGGCTGGAGTGTTGACTTTAGAGGGGAGCATGCATGTCCAAGGAGGACATTAATGAGGTGTTATATTCGTGGACCATAGTGTCTGTGTTAGTAGTAGTATCAGTAGGGCAGAAAGAAGAAAGGGAAATCTGCACAGTCAATGCCAGGTCTGGTAGTTTGACTGAGTATAGGTTCCTGGTTAGGAAGGGTTATTTAGGGAGGTCAGGGGAAGGTGTGTGAGATAGTGTGAAGGAGATAAGATGATGACCAGAGAGTGGAAATGGGGAGATTGTGAAGTCACAGACTGAACAGTTTCTGGTGAAAACTAGATCTAGCCAGTGACCTTCCCTGTGATTGCTGGCAGCAGTCCACCTTTGAAGGCCAAAGGCCAAAGTCAGAGAGAGAAATCGGGAAGCACTAGATGAGGATGCATCATCAGCGTGTAGATTGAAGTCACCAAGGAGTAATGAGGGAGTGTCTGAGGACAGAAACACAGAGAGCCAAGTTTCAAATTTGGAGAGAAAGGAGGAAGGGTTGCTTGGTGGCCTTGGTGGTTGCTTGGATCCTGCTCAAAGCATGTTAACATGTAATTCACCAACTCATTATTGTCTGTCATATCTTTATTATAAGATTCATCAGCCATCAGTTGTTTCTCCAGTATATAATAATAATAATACTCTCACTAATTCCTGACTCTACATGACTAACCAGCAAGGTGGCCTCCACAGAAGGTTTCAGCAGCTCACATAGGTCACACATTAGTTGCCGCTGACCAGGTGACCAAAATACTCCCTTCAAAGCCTTCTAGTTTTGCATTGTATACTTGTTAATTGCCTTATTCTGCTTGTACAAATGCTCTAGCATCTACAGTATGAGATTCTACCTGCAAGGAACCTCAATTTTAAGCGGGTGCTTTGGCAGGTTGTTATACTCTTGTATGGAATATAATCCATTGTGAGCACTGTAGGGTCAGCAAACGTGGGCACTGATTTAGTTGGCAATATTTACCATCTCTCTGAGGGTTTCAAATTCTGTGAGGAATCTGATCACAAATAAATTTAGGACATGGGCAAAGCAGGGTAAATGCACCATATCACTTATTCTCAAGACAGCTATTATCTCCAGCTTTCAAAAAGCAGGGTCCAAGCCATTCCTCTATCACCTGGTCTAGTTTATTTAACAGATGAGAGTTGGTACCGTGTTAGCCTTAGAAATTCAGGAGGCAAATATAGTTGTTACATTTATTGACTAACTAAACAGATTTAAGATGCAAGCTTTCAAAACCTCTTAGGTCTCTTCCTCAGGCATGTTATACAAATAAATATGAAAACATCTCTCATATATACAAATCCACATTGCATTGTTTAGAATGGAAATCAGATAACAAAGTTCAATCCAGACTCTGATTCTTTGATCAGTAAATGTTAGAGGAGAGTGCTGTAAATTGCAGTCTTCCTCTGAGGGATCCAAGGTATTTACGATCCCAAGGGGGCTGTTGTAAAGCTTACTCCACAATGTGATAATGTATCAGGAATTCTCTGTCTCTATTCAAACCATGATTCAAAGCTCCAAATTGGATTATAAATTTTACCTCCCATATTTTTCTCTCTCTCTCTGAGTGTGAAACCGACCCATCAGTACTGTCAGTCTAATATCCCTGATATTGTGTGCATTTTGGCAAAAATGTTCTCCCACTGGTGTATCTGTCTTTTTGTTGTTAACACTGGATCTGTGGGAGTTAAACCTTTTATGTAATGTTGTCCAGTTTCACCCACATAAAGTGCTGTTGGACATTTTGCACACAGGATGAGTTATATTATATTGGATGATTTGCAGGTGAAGGTACCATTGATCTTATGGTGTAACTGGGTGTTTGGAATGGGTACTTTGTCAGTGGTGTAGCTGTGTGCACAGGTTTTACACCTGCTCTGTAGGCAGGGAGATGTGCCATTTTTTTGTATTAGTATTCAGGGCACTCTTTACCATCAGTTGTTTTAAATTGAGAGGCTGTCTGAGGGACAGTAAGGGAGGCTGTGGGAATATGTGCATAAGTCTTTTATCCATATGTAATGTTGTTTGAAGTTCTCTTGATGTTTTGCATAGAACTTTAACTTGGGGATAATAAGTGACCACCAGTGGCACCCTGTTTCCCTTCTGTGGTTCTTTGTAGCTCAACAGATATTTTCTTGGTATGTAGGTAGCCTTCTGTATCTGTCTGTCAATAATCCTTGCACTATAACCCTGTTTTATTATCACGGTGCCCGTGATGTTTACTTCCTGATATCTTTTATTGGCTACACTGTCTTTGCTCCTCCCACTGACAGCCTTTAAATACCCTGGGCTGTCACTTATGCGCTGCCCTTTCATGGTGTATCTGTTGCCTAACGCTTGTTCTGATACTCTCAGTGATACCAGTGTATGACCCGGACTGCCTGACTATTCTGCCTGTTTACCATTCCTGCTCTGTGTACTGAACCAGATTGGCTGACGTTCCTGCTTCGTGTATTGACCCGGCCTGGCTGACATTCCTGTTCCGTGTACCAACCCGGCTTGACTGGCGATCCTGCTCCGTGTACCGACCCGGCTTATCTGGCGATCCTGCTCTGTGTACCGACCCAGCTTGGCTGATGTTCCTGCTCTGTGTACCGACCCGGCTGGGTTGCAGTTCCTGTTCCTGCTAGCTGGTCTTTCCACTCCTGCTGTGTGGCCGAGTTGCTCATGCTTTCTGTGGTCTATTGGAGGATGGATGTACACGAGCAACGTTTGGATCAATTGGCATTGGCCATCCAAACTATTCTTCAGCGTACAGTACTTACTGACAAGTCTGTTTCGAGTCTGGTGGTCTCCCCAGTTTCGACACCGGAGAATGATACCATTACCGCTGTGGCTGCAGTCAAAGAGCTAACCGCTTCCGCACCATTGCCACTTAGATATGACGGCGAACACAGTCTGTGCAGAGGGTTTATCAACCAACTTGAGATATTTCTAGAATTAACCTCCCATGCTTTTCCCAATTATTGCAGTTAAGTTGGGTTTATGATATCTTTATTGACTTGCAGAGCACTGGCATGGGCCAATCCCTTATGGGAGAGTGCGAAACCTTGCACAAAGAATTTCAGGGAATTTGTGCAAACATTTCGGAGAGTATTCGAGATCCCTGGTAGAACCGCCTCTGCTGCTAATCGTCTAATGGAGATACCACAGGGCAAGCGGACTGTGGGCGAGTGTGCCATAGAATTCCGTACACTAGCAGCTGAGGTAGGTTGGAATAATGAGGCGTTGCTGGCTGCCTTTGCTCAAGGTCTGGGTGGTTATATCAAAGATGAAACTGCAGCAAGAGAGTTGCCTAATGATCTGGACGAATATATTGATTATGAAATTCTAATTGACACTCTGATCCATGAAAGACTTATGGCTAAGGACCGTAGGGTACGGTCAAAGAGCATTGGGTCTAGCAGTTCATTTTGGCCACCCATCCCTCCCTTGTTGCCTAAAACCAATGACCATCTACGGGAATCTGGTGAACCTATGCAATTAGGCTTTTCCAGGTTAAACAAAGAGGAACAAGCACACAGCAGGAGGCAGGGGTTATGCTTATACTGTGGCAAAACTGGGCACTTGCTAAACACCTGTCCCATATGTCCGGGAAATGAACGTACCTAGGGTACCTCGAGGGACAGGCCCTAGGTGGTGTTCATCCGTCCCCAGATTAAAGGGGTTAAAGGGTGGTTCAGCAAAGTAGCAAGAATGTGTTCCTCATTTGTTTTAATGGACACTATCTGTGGATGTATGTGTATGTATGTATCTTTATTTATATAGCGCCATACATGTACACAGCGCTTAACAAAATTTGAAATAATATAATACAAAACTACAGAACTGGGTTAAGAGCATTAAGCTTACGTGCCATCATTGCATTATTTGTGGGGGAACGTGCAGCAAGGGAATCATAGACTAGGAAAGGGACCCGGCCCCAAGGAGCTTTCAATCTAATTAGAATTCATGATGACAAAAAGAGACAGTAGGGGGAGGATTATAAGTACAGGTACAAGGTGTGGTGAAAGAAGTGCAGAAGGATTCTGGTCTGGCTATCAGTGTGCAAGAGGAGATATAGCTATTGAGATGCCTCCCTGAGCAAGAGGGTTTTGAGGAGATGTTTGAAAGTGATGAGTGAGGATGATTGACGAATGGTGATAGGTAGGGCATTCCAGAGTCGAGGGGCAGCCAGTAAGAAAGCTTGTAGTCGAGAGATGGTTCAAGTTGTATAGGGAGAGGACAGGAAGAACCCTTGAGAAGACTGTAGGGGATGGAAGGGGTGTAGCTGGAGATAAGAGCAGAAATGTAAGAGGGTGCTGAAGAACAGAGAGAGGAGAATTTTTTAAGAAATGCAATACTTTATAGATTATAGATAGCCAATTGAGTGATTTCAAGAGGAGATGAGAGGGAAGGTATCTGGGAGCAAATGTGGTGATTCTTGCGGCTGAATTGATAACAGACTGAAGTGGAGAGAGATGAGAAGCAGGAAGACCAGAGAGCAGAATGTTGCAGTAGTGAAGTCTAGAGGGAATGAGTGCCTGGGATAGTGTTTTTGCCATTGACATGCAGAGGAAAGGATGTATTTTTGCAATACTTTTTAGGAAGAAGCTGCATGTTCTAGTGACAGCTTGGATATGGGGGGAGAAGGTTAATTTAGAATCAAGTATGACCCCTAGACAGCATGCTTTGGATACTGAGTGTATAGCACAGTTTTCTATTGTGATGGAGAAGGGGGTTGGTGGATGGGGTTTAGGAGGGAACACCACCAGCTCTGTCTTAGCCATATTAAGTTTTAGGTGGCTGTAGGCCATCCATGATGAAATGGCTGAGAGACATTGAGTGATTTGAGACTTCACAGCTGGAGTGAGGTCAGGGACGGAGAGATAGATTACTGTGTCATCAGCATCAGACGGTAAATTAATTAAATCCAAGAGATTAGATGAAGTTACCAAGTAAGAGGGTGTAGAGGGAAAAGAGAAGTGGTCCCAGGACTGATCCCTGAGGTACACCTACTGAGAGGTCGTGAGGAGATGAGAAAGAGTTGGCAAAAGAAACACTGAAAGTACGTTTAGAGAGATAGGAGGAAATCCATTCTAGAGGTGTGTTACGGATGCCAAGGGCGTGCAGTGTGTCCAGTAGGAGTGCATGGTCAACAGTGTCAAAAGCAGCAGATAGATCTAGTAGGATTAGTATACTGAATTGTCCTTTGTCCCTTGCTGTGTATAGGTCATTAGTAATTTTTCTTAGGGCTGTCTCAGTGGAATAGTTGGAACGGAAAAGGGTCAAGAAGAGAGTTTGAACTGAGAAAAGAGATTAAGCGAGAGAATACAAGGTGTTCCAAGATCTTATATGTAAAGGGGAGGAGTGAAACTGGATGGTAATTGTGAAAGACAGGTGGGGTCGAGTGAGGGTTTTTTGAGTATAGGTCTGACTATTGCATGTTTGAATGAGGATGGAAAAGTTCCGGTAGAAAGAGAGGAGTTAAAGATATTAGTAAGGCTGGGAGCAAGAGTAGTTGCAAAAGCCTTAACCAGGTGAGAGGGCATGGGATCCGAGGGGCAGGTAGTGGGTGGAGAGGAGGATAGTAAAAGAGATACCTCCTCCTCTGTTGTAGGGGAGAATGAGCTGAAGGTTGCTTGGGGTTGACTAGGAATCAGGGGCATAGGAGGAGAGGATGTAGAGGGTATGGATTGTTGAATGGACTGTACCTTATTTTTGAAGAAGTCAGCAAAGTCCTGTGGAGTATTGGAGAAGGAGGAGCAGTTCAAGGTTGGGGTTTGAGAAGAGAATCAAAGATTTTGAAGAGGTCCTGTGGGCTAGATTTGTGCGTAGTGATGAGGTTAGAAAAGCATTTCTGTTTAGTCTGGGTGAGAACTGTGTTAAAGCAGGATAGCATGAAATTATAATGGTGGAAGTCGGCAACAGAATGAGACTTTCTGCAGCTTGACAACAGGTGTGTAGCATGTGGGTTGTTGAATTTAGCCAGGGTCTGGGATTCCTGGGGCTGGAGTGTTGACTTTAGAGGGGAGCATGCATGTCCAAGGAGGACATTAATGAGGTGTTATATTCGTGGACCATAGTGTCTGTGTTAGTAGTAGTATCAGTAGGGCAGAAAGAAGAAAGGGAAATCTGCACAGTCAATGCCAGGTCTGGTAGTTTGACTGAGTATAGGTTCCTGGTTAGGAAGGGTTATTTAGGGAGGTCAGGGGAAGGTGTGTGAGATAGTGTGAAGGAGATAAGATGATGACCAGAGAGTGGAAATGGGGAGATTGTGAAGTCAGAGACTGAACAGTTTCTGGTGAAAACTAGATCTAGCCAGTGACCTTCCCTGTGATTGCTGGCAGCAGTCCACCGTTGAAGGCCAAAGGCCAAAGTCAGAGAGAGAAATCGGGAAGCACTAGATGAGGATGCATCATCAGCGTGTAGATTGAAGTCACCAAGGAGTAATGAGGGAGTGTCTGAGGACAGAAACACAGAGAGCCAAGTTTCAAATTTGGAGAGAAAGGAGGAAGGGTTGCTTGGTGGCCTTGGTGGTTGCTTGGATCCTGCTCAAAGCATGTTAACATGTAATTCACCAACTCATTATTGTCTGTCATATCTTTATTATAAGATTCATCAGCCATCAGTTGTTTCTCCAGTATATAATAATAATAATACTCTCACTAATTCCTGACTCTACATGACTAACCAGCAAGGTGGCCTCCACAGAAGGTTTCAGCAGCTCACATAGGTCACACATTAGTTGCCGCTGACCAGGTGACCAAAATACTCCCTTCAAAGCCTTCTAGTTTTGCATTGTATACTTGTTAATTGCCTTATTCTGCTTGTACAAATGCTCTAGCATCTACAGTATGAGATTCTACCTGCAAGGAACCTCAATTTTAAGCGGGTGCTTTGGCAGGTTGTTATACTCTTGTATGGAATATAATCCATTGTGAGCACTGTAGGGTCAGCAAACGTGGGCACTGATTTAGTTGGCAATATTTACCATCTCTCTGAGGGTTTCAAATTCTGTGAGGAATCTGATCACAAATAAATTTAGGACATGGGCAAAGCAGGGTAAATGCACCATATCACTTATTCTCAAGACAGCTATTATCTCCAGCTTTCAAAAAGCAGGGTCCAAGCCATTCCTCTATCACCTGGTCTAGTTTATTTAACAGATGAGAGTTGGTACCGTGTTAGCCTTAGAAATTCAGGAGGCAAATATAGTTGTTACATTTATTGACTAACTAAACAGATTTAAGATGCAAGCTTTCAAAACCTCTTAGGTCTCTTCCTCAGGCATGTTATACAAATAAATATGAAAACATCTCTCATATATACAAATCCACATTGCATTGTTTAGAATGGAAATCAGATAACAAAGTTCAATCCAGACTCTGATTCTTTGATCAGTAAATGTTAGAGGAGAGTGCTGTAAATTGCAGTCTTCCTCTGAGGGATCCAAGGTATTTACGATCCCAAGGGGGCTGTTGTAAAGCTTACTCCACAATGTGATAATGTATCAGGAATTCTCTGTCTCTATTCAAACCATGATTCAAAGCTCCAAATTGGATTATAAATTTTACCTCCCATATTTTTCTCTCTCTCTCTGAGTGTGAAACCGACCCATCAGTACTGTCAGTCTAATATCCCTGATATTGTGTGCATTTTGGCAAAAATGTTCTCCCACTGGTGTATCTGTCTTTTTGTTGTTAACACTGGATCTGTGGGAGTTAAACCTTTTATGTAATGTTGTCCAGTTTCACCCACATAAAGTGCTGTTGGACATTTTGCACACAGGATGAGTTATATTATATTGGATGATTTGCAGGTGAAGGTACCATTGATCTTATGGTGTAACTGGGTGTTTGGAATGGGTACTTTGTCAGTGGTGTAGCTGTGTGCACAGGTTTTACACCTGCTCTGTAGGCAGGGAGATGTGCCATTTTTTTGTATTAGTATTCAGGGCACTCTTTACCATCAGTTGTTTTAAATTGAGAGGCTGTCTGAGGGACAGTAAGGGAGGCTGTGGGAATATGTGCATAAGTCTTTTATCCATATGTAATGTTGTTTGAAGTTCTCTTGATGTTTTGCATAGAACTTTAACTTGGGGATAATAAGTGACCACCAGTGGCACCCTGTTTCCCTTCTGTGGTTCTTTGTAGCTCAACAGATATTTTCTTGGTATGTAGGTAGCCTTCTGTATCTGTCTGTCAATAATCCTTGCACTATAACCCTGTTTTATTATCACGGTGCCCGTGATGTTTACTTCCTGATATCTTTTATTGGCTACACTGTCTTTGCTCCTCCCACTGACAGCCTTTAAATACCCTGGGCTGTCACTTATGCGCTGCCCTTTCATGGTGTATCTGTTGCCTAACGCTTGTTCTGATACTCTCAGTGATACCAGTGTATGACCCGGACTGCCTGACTATTCTGCCTGTTTACCATTCCTGCTCTGTGTACTGAACCAGATTGGCTGACGTTCCTGCTTCGTGTATTGACCCGGCCTGGCTGACATTCCTGTTCCGTGTACCAACCCGGCTTGACTGGCGATCCTGCTCCGTGTACCGACCCGGCTTATCTGGCGATCCTGCTCTGTGTACCGACCCAGCTTGGCTGATGTTCCTGCTCTGTGTACCGACCCGGCTGGGTTGCAGTTCCTGTTCCTGCTAGCTGGTCTTTCCACTCCTGCTGTGTGGCCGAGTTGCTCATGCTTTCTGTGGTCTATTGGAGGATGGATGTACACGAGCAACGTTTGGATCAATTGGCATTGGCCATCCAAACTATTCTTCAGCGTACAGTACTTACTGACAAGTCTGTTTCGAGTCTGGTGGTCTCCCCAGTTTCGACACCGGAGAATGATACCATTACCGCTGTGGCTGCAGTCAAAGAGCTAACCGCTTCCGCACCATTGCCACTTAGATATGACGGCGAACACAGTCTGTGCAGAGGGTTTATCAACCAACTTGAGATATTTCTAGAATTAACCTCCCATGCTTTTCCCAATTATTGCAGTTAAGTTGGGTTTATGATATCTTTATTGACTTGCAGAGCACTGGCATGGGCCAATCCCTTATGGGAGAGTGCGAAACCTTGCACAAAGAATTTCAGGGAATTTGTGCAAACATTTCGGAGAGTATTCGAGATCCCTGGTAGAACCGCCTCTGCTGCTAATCGTCTAATGGAGATACCACAGGGCAAGCGGACTGTGGGCGAGTGTGCCATAGAATTCCGTACACTAGCAGCTGAGGTAGGTTGGAATAATGAGGCGTTGCTGGCTGCCTTTGCTCAAGGTCTGGGTGGTTATATCAAAGATGAAACTGCAGCAAGAGAGTTGCCTAATGATCTGGACGAATATATTGATTATGAAATTCTAATTGACACTCTGATCCATGAAAGACTTATGGCTAAGGACCGTAGGGTACGGTCAAAGAGCATTGGGTCTAGCAGTTCATTTTGGCCACCCATCCCTCCCTTGTTGCCTAAAACCAATGACCATCTACGGGAATCTGGTGAACCTATGCAATTAGGCTTTTCCAGGTTAAACAAAGAGGAACAAGCACACAGCAGGAGGCAGGGGTTATGCTTATACTGTGGCAAAACTGGGCACTTGCTAAACACCTGTCCCATATGTCCGGGAAATGAACGTACCTAGGGTACCTCGAGGGACAGGCCCTAGGTGGTGTTCATCCGTCCCCAGATTAAAGGGGTTAAAGGGTGGTTCAGCAAAGTAGCAAGAATGTGTTCCTCATTTGTTTTAATGGACACTATCTGTGGATGTATGTGTATGTATGTATCTTTATTTATATAGCGCCATACATGTACACAGCGCTTAACAAAATTTGAAATAATATAATACAAAACTACAGAACTGGGTTAAGAGCATTAAGCTTACGTGCCATCATTGCATTATTTGTGGGGGAACGTGCAGCAAGGGAATCATAGACTAGGAAAGGGACCCGGCCCCAAGGAGCTTTCAATCTAATTAGAATTCATGATGACAAAAAGAGACAGTAGGGGGAGGATTATAAGTACAGGTACAAGGTGTGGTGAAAGAAGTGCAGAAGGATTCTGGTCTGGCTATCAGTGTGCAAGAGGAGATATAGCTATTGAGATGCCTCCCTGAGCAAGAGGGTTTTGAGGAGATGTTTGAAAGTGATGAGTGAGGATGATTGACGAATGGTGATAGGTAGGGCATTCCAGAGTCGAGGGGCAGCCAGTAAGAAAGCTTGTAGTCGAGAGATGGTTCAAGTTGTATAGGGAGAGGACAGGAAGAACCCTTGAGAAGACTGTAGGGGATGGAAGGGGTGTAGCTGGAGATAAGAGCAGAAATGTAAGAGGGTGCTGAAGAACAGAGAGAGGAGAATTTTTTAAGAAATGCAATACTTTATAGATTATAGATAGCCAATTGAGTGATTTCAAGAGGAGATGAGAGGGAAGGTATCTGGGAGCAAATGTGGTGATTCTTGCGGCTGAATTGATAACAGACTGAAGTGGAGAGAGATGAGAAGCAGGAAGACCAGAGAGCAGAATGTTGCAGTAGTGAAGTCTAGAGGGAATGAGTGCCTGGGATAGTGTTTTTGCCATTGACATGCAGAGGAAAGGATGTATTTTTGCAATACTTTTTAGGAAGAAGCTGCATGTTCTAGTGACAGCTTGGATATGGGGGGAGAAGGTTAATTTAGAATCAAGTATGACCCCTAGACAGCATGCTTTGGATACTGAGTGTATAGCACAGTTTTCTATTGTGATGGAGAAGGGGGTTGGTGGATGGGGTTTAGGAGGGAACACCACCAGCTCTGTCTTAGCCATATTAAGTTTTAGGTGGCTGTAGGCCATCCATGATGAAATGGCTGAGAGACATTGAGTGATTTGAGACTTCACAGCTGGAGTGAGGTCAGGGACGGAGAGATAGATTACTGTGTCATCAGCATCAGACGGTAAATTAATTAAATCCAAGAGATTAGATGAAGTTACCAAGTAAGAGGGTGTAGAGGGAAAAGAGAAGTGGTCCCAGGACTGATCCCTGAGGTACACCTACTGAGAGGTCGTGAGGAGATGAGAAAGAGTTGGCAAAAGAAACACTGAAAGTACGTTTAGAGAGATAGGAGGAAATCCATTCTAGAGGTGTGTTACGGATGCCAAGGGCGTGCAGTGTGTCCAGTAGGAGTGCATGGTCAACAGTGTCAAAAGCAGCAGATAGATCTAGTAGGATTAGTATACTGAATTGTCCTTTGTCCCTTGCTGTGTATAGGTCATTAGTAATTTTTCTTAGGGCTGTCTCAGTGGAATAGTTGGAACGGAAAAGGGTCAAGAAGAGAGTTTGAACTGAGAAAAGAGATTAAGCGAGAGAATACAAGGTGTTCCAAGATCTTATATGTAAAGGGGAGGAGTGAAACTGGATGGTAATTGTGAAAGACAGGTGGGGTCGAGTGAGGGTTTTTTGAGTATAGGTCTGACTATTGCATGTTTGAATGAGGATGGAAAAGTTCCGGTAGAAAGAGAGGAGTTAAAGATATTAGTAAGGCTGGGAGCAAGAGTAGTTGCAAAAGCCTTAACCAGGTGAGAGGGCATGGGATCCGAGGGGCAGGTAGTGGGTGGAGAGGAGGATAGTAAAAGAGATACCTCCTCCTCTGTTGTAGGGGAGAATGAGCTGAAGGTTGCTTGGGGTTGACTAGGAATCAGGGGCATAGGAGGAGAGGATGTAGAGGGTATGGATTGTTGAATGGACTGTACCTTATTTTTGAAGAAGTCAGCAAAGTCCTGTGGAGTATTGGAGAAGGAGGAGCAGTTCAAGGTTGGGGTTTGAGAAGAGAATCAAAGATTTTGAAGAGGTCCTGTGGGCTAGATTTGTGCGTAGTGATGAGGTTAGAAAAGCATTTCTGTTTAGTCTGGGTGAGAACTGTGTTAAAGCAGGATAGCATGAAATTATAATGGTGGAAGTCGGCAACAGAATGAGACTTTCTGCAGCTTGACAACAGGTGTGTAGCATGTGGGTTGTTGAATTTAGCCAGGGTCTGGGATTCCTGGGGCTGGAGTGTTGACTTTAGAGGGGAGCATGCATGTCCAAGGAGGACATTAATGAGGTGTTATATTCGTGGACCATAGTGTCTGTGTTAGTAGTAGTATCAGTAGGGCAGAAAGAAGAAAGGGAAATCTGCACAGTCAATGCCAGGTCTGGTAGTTTGACTGAGTATAGGTTCCTGGTTAGGAAGGGTTATTTAGGGAGGTCAGGGGAAGGTGTGTGAGATAGTGTGAAGGAGATAAGATGATGACCAGAGAGTGGAAATGGGGAGATTGTGAAGTCAGAGACTGAACAGTTTCTGGTGAAAACTAGATCTAGCCAGTGACCTTCCCTGTGATTGCTGGCAGCAGTCCACCGTTGAAGGCCAAAGGCCAAAGTCAGAGAGAGAAATCGGGAAGCACTAGATGAGGATGCATCATCAGCGTGTAGATTGAAGTCACCAAGGAGTAATGAGGGAGTGTCTGAGGACAGAAACACAGAGAGCCAAGTTTCAAATTTGGAGAGAAAGGAGGAAGGGTTGCTTGGTGGCCTTGGTGGTTGCTTGGATCCTGCTCAAAGCATGTTAACATGTAATTCACCAACTCATTATTGTCTGTCATATCTTTATTATAAGATTCATCAGCCATCAGTTGTTTCTCCAGTATATAATAATAATAATACTCTCACTAATTCCTGACTCTACATGACTAACCAGCAAGGTGGCCTCCACAGAAGGTTTCAGCAGCTCACATAGGTCACACATTAGTTGCCGCTGACCAGGTGACCAAAATACTCCCTTCAAAGCCTTCTAGTTTTGCATTGTATACTTGTTAATTGCCTTATTCTGCTTGTACAAATGCTCTAGCATCTACAGTATGAGATTCTACCTGCAAGGAACCTCAATTTTAAGCGGGTGCTTTGGCAGGTTGTTATACTCTTGTATGGAATATAATCCATTGTGAGCACTGTAGGGTCAGCAAACGTGGGCACTGATTTAGTTGGCAATATTTACCATCTCTCTGAGGGTTTCAAATTCTGTGAGGAATCTGATCACAAATAAATTTAGGACATGGGCAAAGCAGGGTAAATGCACCATATCACTTATTCTCAAGACAGCTATTATCTCCAGCTTTCAAAAAGCAGGGTCCAAGCCATTCCTCTATCACCTGGTCTAGTTTATTTAACAGATGAGAGTTGGTACCGTGTTAGCCTTAGAAATTCAGGAGGCAAATATAGTTGTTACATTTATTGACTAACTAAACAGATTTAAGATGCAAGCTTTCAAAACCTCTTAGGTCTCTTCCTCAGGCATGTTATACAAATAAATATGAAAACATCTCTCATATATACAAATCCACATTGCATTGTTTAGAATGGAAATCAGATAACAAAGTTCAATCCAGACTCTGATTCTTTGATCAGTAAATGTTAGAGGAGAGTGCTGTAAATTGCAGTCTTCCTCTGAGGGATCCAAGGTATTTACGATCCCAAGGGGGCTGTTGTAAAGCTTACTCCACAATGTGATAATGTATCAGGAATTCTCTGTCTCTATTCAAACCATGATTCAAAGCTCCAAATTGGATTATAAATTTTACCTCCCATATTTTTCTCTCTCTCTCTGAGTGTGAAACCGACCCATCAGTACTGTCAGTCTAATATCCCTGATATTGTGTGCATTTTGGCAAAAATGTTCTCCCACTGGTGTATCTGTCTTTTTGTTGTTAACACTGGATCTGTGGGAGTTAAACCTTTTATGTAATGTTGTCCAGTTTCACCCACATAAAGTGCTGTTGGACATTTTGCACACAGGATGAGTTATATTATATTGGATGATTTGCAGGTGAAGGTACCATTGATCTTATGGTGTAACTGGGTGTTTGGAATGGGTACTTTGTCAGTGGTGTAGCTGTGTGCACAGGTTTTACACCTGCTCTGTAGGCAGGGAGATGTGCCATTTTTTTGTATTAGTATTCAGGGCACTCTTTACCATCAGTTGTTTTAAATTGAGAGGCTGTCTGAGGGACAGTAAGGGAGGCTGTGGGAATATGTGCATAAGTCTTTTATCCATATGTAATGTTGTTTGAAGTTCTCTTGATGTTTTGCATAGAACTTTAACTTGGGGATAATAAGTGACCACCAGTGGCACCCTGTTTCCCTTCTGTGGTTCTTTGTAGCTCAACAGATATTTTCTTGGTATGTAGGTAGCCTTCTGTATCTGTCTGTCAATAATCCTTGCACTATAACCCTGTTTTATTATCACGGTGCCCGTGATGTTTACTTCCTGATATCTTTTATTGGCTACACTGTCTTTGCTCCTCCCACTGACAGCCTTTAAATACCCTGGGCTGTCACTTATGCGCTGCCCTTTCATGGTGTATCTGTTGCCTAACGCTTGTTCTGATACTCTCAGTGATACCAGTGTATGACCCGGACTGCCTGACTATTCTGCCTGTTTACCATTCCTGCTCTGTGTACTGAACCAGATTGGCTGACGTTCCTGCTTCGTGTATTGACCCGGCCTGGCTGACATTCCTGTTCCGTGTACCAACCCGGCTTGACTGGCGATCCTGCTCCGTGTACCGACCCGGCTTATCTGGCGATCCTGCTCTGTGTACCGACCCAGCTTGGCTGATGTTCCTGCTCTGTGTACCGACCCGGCTGGGTTGCAGTTCCTGTTCCTGCTAGCTGGTCTTTCCACTCCTGCTGTGTGGCCGAGTTGCTCATGCTTTCTGTGGTCTATTGGAGGATGGATGTACACGAGCAACGTTTGGATCAATTGGCATTGGCCATCCAAACTATTCTTCAGCGTACAGTACTTACTGACAAGTCTGTTTCGAGTCTGGTGGTCTCCCCAGTTTCGACACCGGAGAATGATACCATTACCGCTGTGGCTGCAGTCAAAGAGCTAACCGCTTCCGCACCATTGCCACTTAGATATGACGGCGAACACAGTCTGTGCAGAGGGTTTATCAACCAACTTGAGATATTTCTAGAATTAACCTCCCATGCTTTTCCCAATTATTGCAGTTAAGTTGGGTTTATGATATCTTTATTGACTTGCAGAGCACTGGCATGGGCCAATCCCTTATGGGAGAGTGCGAAACCTTGCACAAAGAATTTCAGGGAATTTGTGCAAACATTTCGGAGAGTATTCGAGATCCCTGGTAGAACCGCCTCTGCTGCTAATCGTCTAATGGAGATACCACAGGGCAAGCGGACTGTGGGCGAGTGTGCCATAGAATTCCGTACACTAGCAGCTGAGGTAGGTTGGAATAATGAGGCGTTGCTGGCTGCCTTTGCTCAAGGTCTGGGTGGTTATATCAAAGATGAAACTGCAGCAAGAGAGTTGCCTAATGATCTGGACGAATATATTGATTATGAAATTCTAATTGACACTCTGATCCATGAAAGACTTATGGCTAAGGACCGTAGGGTACGGTCAAAGAGCATTGGGTCTAGCAGTTCATTTTGGCCACCCATCCCTCCCTTGTTGCCTAAAACCAATGACCATCTACGGGAATCTGGTGAACCTATGCAATTAGGCTTTTCCAGGTTAAACAAAGAGGAACAAGCACACAGCAGGAGGCAGGGGTTATGCTTATACTGTGGCAAAACTGGGCACTTGCTAAACACCTGTCCCATATGTCCGGGAAATGAACGTACCTAGGGTACCTCGAGGGACAGGCCCTAGGTGGTGTTCATCCGTCCCCAGATTAAAGGGGTTAAAGGGTGGTTCAGCAAAGTAGCAAGAATGTGTTCCTCATTTGTTTTAATGGACACTATCTGTGGATGTATGTGTATGTATGTATCTTTATTTATATAGCGCCATACATGTACACAGCGCTTAACAAAATTTGAAATAATATAATACAAAACTACAGAACTGGGTTAAGAGCATTAAGCTTACGTGCCATCATTGCATTATTTGTGGGGGAACGTGCAGCAAGGGAATCATAGACTAGGAAAGGGACCCGGCCCCAAGGAGCTTTCAATCTAATTAGAATTCATGATGACAAAAAGAGACAGTAGGGGGAGGATTATAAGTACAGGTACAAGGTGTGGTGAAAGAAGTGCAGAAGGATTCTGGTCTGGCTATCAGTGTGCAAGAGGAGATATAGCTATTGAGATGCCTCCCTGAGCAAGAGGGTTTTGAGGAGATGTTTGAAAGTGATGAGTGAGGATGATTGACGAATGGTGATAGGTAGGGCATTCCAGAGTCGAGGGGCAGCCAGTAAGAAAGCTTGTAGTCGAGAGATGGTTCAAGTTGTATAGGGAGAGGACAGGAAGAACCCTTGAGAAGACTGTAGGGGATGGAAGGGGTGTAGCTGGAGATAAGAGCAGAAATGTAAGAGGGTGCTGAAGAACAGAGAGAGGAGAATTTTTTAAGAAATGCAATACTTTATAGATTATAGATAGCCAATTGAGTGATTTCAAGAGGAGATGAGAGGGAAGGTATCTGGGAGCAAATGTGGTGATTCTTGCGGCTGAATTGATAACAGACTGAAGTGGAGAGAGATGAGAAGCAGGAAGACCAGAGAGCAGAATGTTGCAGTAGTGAAGTCTAGAGGGAATGAGTGCCTGGGATAGTGTTTTTGCCATTGACATGCAGAGGAAAGGATGTATTTTTGCAATACTTTTTAGGAAGAAGCTGCATGTTCTAGTGACAGCTTGGATATGGGGGGAGAAGGTTAATTTAGAATCAAGTATGACCCCTAGACAGCATGCTTTGGATACTGAGTGTATAGCACAGTTTTCTATTGTGATGGAGAAGGGGGTTGGTGGATGGGGTTTAGGAGGGAACACCACCAGCTCTGTCTTAGCCATATTAAGTTTTAGGTGGCTGTAGGCCATCCATGATGAAATGGCTGAGAGACATTGAGTGATTTGAGACTTCACAGCTGGAGTGAGGTCAGGGACGGAGAGATAGATTACTGTGTCATCAGCATCAGACGGTAAATTAATTAAATCCAAGAGATTAGATGAAGTTACCAAGTAAGAGGGTGTAGAGGGAAAAGAGAAGTGGTCCCAGGACTGATCCCTGAGGTACACCTACTGAGAGGTCGTGAGGAGATGAGAAAGAGTTGGCAAAAGAAACACTGAAAGTACGTTTAGAGAGATAGGAGGAAATCCATTCTAGAGGTGTGTTACGGATGCCAAGGGCGTGCAGTGTGTCCAGTAGGAGTGCATGGTCAACAGTGTCAAAAGCAGCAGATAGATCTAGTAGGATTAGTATACTGAATTGTCCTTTGTCCCTTGCTGTGTATAGGTCATTAGTAATTTTTCTTAGGGCTGTCTCAGTGGAATAGTTGGAACGGAAAAGGGTCAAGAAGAGAGTTTGAACTGAGAAAAGAGATTAAGCGAGAGAATACAAGGTGTTCCAAGATCTTATATGTAAAGGGGAGGAGTGAAACTGGATGGTAATTGTGAAAGACAGGTGGGGTCGAGTGAGGGTTTTTTGAGTATAGGTCTGACTATTGCATGTTTGAATGAGGATGGAAAAGTTCCGGTAGAAAGAGAGGAGTTAAAGATATTAGTAAGGCTGGGAGCAAGAGTAGTTGCAAAAGCCTTAACCAGGTGAGAGGGCATGGGATCCGAGGGGCAGGTAGTGGGTGGAGAGGAGGATAGTAAAAGAGATACCTCCTCCTCTGTTGTAGGGGAGAATGAGCTGAAGGTTGCTTGGGGTTGACTAGGAATCAGGGGCATAGGAGGAGAGGATGTAGAGGGTATGGATTGTTGAATGGACTGTACCTTATTTTTGAAGAAGTCAGCAAAGTCCTGTGGAGTATTGGAGAAGGAGGAGCAGTTCAAGGTTGGGGTTTGAGAAGAGAATCAAAGATTTTGAAGAGGTCCTGTGGGCTAGATTTGTGCGTAGTGATGAGGTTAGAAAAGCATTTCTGTTTAGTCTGGGTGAGAACTGTGTTAAAGCAGGATAGCATGAAATTATAATGGTGGAAGTCGGCAACAGAATGAGACTTTCTGCAGCTTGACAACAGGTGTGTAGCATGTGGGTTGTTGAATTTAGCCAGGGTCTGGGATTCCTGGGGCTGGAGTGTTGACTTTAGAGGGGAGCATGCATGTCCAAGGAGGACATTAATGAGGTGTTATATTCGTGGACCATAGTGTCTGTGTTAGTAGTAGTATCAGTAGGGCAGAAAGAAGAAAGGGAAATCTGCACAGTCAATGCCAGGTCTGGTAGTTTGACTGAGTATAGGTTCCTGGTTAGGAAGGGTTATTTAGGGAGGTCAGGGGAAGGTGTGTGAGATAGTGTGAAGGAGATAAGATGATGACCAGAGAGTGGAAATGGGGAGATTGTGAAGTCAGAGACTGAACAGTTTCTGGTGAAAACTAGATCTAGCCAGTGACCTTCCCTGTGATTGCTGGCAGCAGTCCACCGTTGAAGGCCAAAGGCCAAAGTCAGAGAGAGAAATCGGGAAGCACTAGATGAGGATGCATCATCAGCGTGTAGATTGAAGTCACCAAGGAGTAATGAGGGAGTGTCTGAGGACAGAAACACAGAGAGCCAAGTTTCAAATTTGGAGAGAAAGGAGGAAGGGTTGCTTGGTGGCCTTGGTGGTTGCTTGGATCCTGCTCAAAGCATGTTAACATGTAATTCACCAACTCATTATTGTCTGTCATATCTTTATTATAAGATTCATCAGCCATCAGTTGTTTCTCCAGTATATAATAATAATAATACTCTCACTAATTCCTGACTCTACATGACTAACCAGCAAGGTGGCCTCCACAGAAGGTTTCAGCAGCTCACATAGGTCACACATTAGTTGCCGCTGACCAGGTGACCAAAATACTCCCTTCAAAGCCTTCTAGTTTTGCATTGTATACTTGTTAATTGCCTTATTCTGCTTGTACAAATGCTCTAGCATCTACAGTATGAGATTCTACCTGCAAGGAACCTCAATTTTAAGCGGGTGCTTTGGCAGGTTGTTATACTCTTGTATGGAATATAATCCATTGTGAGCACTGTAGGGTCAGCAAACGTGGGCACTGATTTAGTTGGCAATATTTACCATCTCTCTGAGGGTTTCAAATTCTGTGAGGAATCTGATCACAAATAAATTTAGGACATGGGCAAAGCAGGGTAAATGCACCATATCACTTATTCTCAAGACAGCTATTATCTCCAGCTTTCAAAAAGCAGGGTCCAAGCCATTCCTCTATCACCTGGTCTAGTTTATTTAACAGATGAGAGTTGGTACCGTGTTAGCCTTAGAAATTCAGGAGGCAAATATAGTTGTTACATTTATTGACTAACTAAACAGATTTAAGATGCAAGCTTTCAAAACCTCTTAGGTCTCTTCCTCAGGCATGTTATACAAATAAATATGAAAACATCTCTCATATATACAAATCCACATTGCATTGTTTAGAATGGAAATCAGATAACAAAGTTCAATCCAGACTCTGATTCTTTGATCAGTAAATGTTAGAGGAGAGTGCTGTAAATTGCAGTCTTCCTCTGAGGGATCCAAGGTATTTACGATCCCAAGGGGGCTGTTGTAAAGCTTACTCCACAATGTGATAATGTATCAGGAATTCTCTGTCTCTATTCAAACCATGATTCAAAGCTCCAAATTGGATTATAAATTTTACCTCCCATATTTTTCTCTCTCTCTCTGAGTGTGAAACCGACCCATCAGTACTGTCAGTCTAATATCCCTGATATTGTGTGCATTTTGGCAAAAATGTTCTCCCACTGGTGTATCTGTCTTTTTGTTGTTAACACTGGATCTGTGGGAGTTAAACCTTTTATGTAATGTTGTCCAGTTTCACCCACATAAAGTGCTGTTGGACATTTTGCACACAGGATGAGTTATATTATATTGGATGATTTGCAGGTGAAGGTACCATTGATCTTATGGTGTAACTGGGTGTTTGGAATGGGTACTTTGTCAGTGGTGTAGCTGTGTGCACAGGTTTTACACCTGCTCTGTAGGCAGGGAGATGTGCCATTTTTTTGTATTAGTATTCAGGGCACTCTTTACCATCAGTTGTTTTAAATTGAGAGGCTGTCTGAGGGACAGTAAGGGAGGCTGTGGGAATATGTGCATAAGTCTTTTATCCATATGTAATGTTGTTTGAAGTTCTCTTGATGTTTTGCATAGAACTTTAACTTGGGGATAATAAGTGACCACCAGTGGCACCCTGTTTCCCTTCTGTGGTTCTTTGTAGCTCAACAGATATTTTCTTGGTATGTAGGTAGCCTTCTGTATCTGTCTGTCAATAATCCTTGCACTATAACCCTGTTTTATTATCACGGTGCCCGTGATGTTTACTTCCTGATATCTTTTATTGGCTACACTGTCTTTGCTCCTCCCACTGACAGCCTTTAAATACCCTGGGCTGTCACTTATGCGCTGCCCTTTCATGGTGTATCTGTTGCCTAACGCTTGTTCTGATACTCTCAGTGATACCAGTGTATGACCCGGACTGCCTGACTATTCTGCCTGTTTACCATTCCTGCTCTGTGTACTGAACCAGATTGGCTGACGTTCCTGCTTCGTGTATTGACCCGGCCTGGCTGACATTCCTGTTCCGTGTACCAACCCGGCTTGACTGGCGATCCTGCTCCGTGTACCGACCCGGCTTATCTGGCGATCCTGCTCTGTGTACCGACCCAGCTTGGCTGATGTTCCTGCTCTGTGTACCGACCCGGCTGGGTTGCAGTTCCTGTTCCTGCTAGCTGGTCTTTCCACTCCTGCTGTGTGGCCGAGTTGCTCATGCTTTCTGTGGTCTATTGGAGGATGGATGTACACGAGCAACGTTTGGATCAATTGGCATTGGCCATCCAAACTATTCTTCAGCGTACAGTACTTACTGACAAGTCTGTTTCGAGTCTGGTGGTCTCCCCAGTTTCGACACCGGAGAATGATACCATTACCGCTGTGGCTGCAGTCAAAGAGCTAACCGCTTCCGCACCATTGCCACTTAGATATGACGGCGAACACAGTCTGTGCAGAGGGTTTATCAACCAACTTGAGATATTTCTAGAATTAACCTCCCATGCTTTTCCCAATTATTGCAGTTAAGTTGGGTTTATGATATCTTTATTGACTTGCAGAGCACTGGCATGGGCCAATCCCTTATGGGAGAGTGCGAAACCTTGCACAAAGAATTTCAGGGAATTTGTGCAAACATTTCGGAGAGTATTCGAGATCCCTGGTAGAACCGCCTCTGCTGCTAATCGTCTAATGGAGATACCACAGGGCAAGCGGACTGTGGGCGAGTGTGCCATAGAATTCCGTACACTAGCAGCTGAGGTAGGTTGGAATAATGAGGCGTTGCTGGCTGCCTTTGCTCAAGGTCTGGGTGGTTATATCAAAGATGAAACTGCAGCAAGAGAGTTGCCTAATGATCTGGACGAATATATTGATTATGAAATTCTAATTGACACTCTGATCCATGAAAGACTTATGGCTAAGGACCGTAGGGTACGGTCAAAGAGCATTGGGTCTAGCAGTTCATTTTGGCCACCCATCCCTCCCTTGTTGCCTAAAACCAATGACCATCTACGGGAATCTGGTGAACCTATGCAATTAGGCTTTTCCAGGTTAAACAAAGAGGAACAAGCACACAGCAGGAGGCAGGGGTTATGCTTATACTGTGGCAAAACTGGGCACTTGCTAAACACCTGTCCCATATGTCCGGGAAATGAACGTACCTAGGGTACCTCGAGGGACAGGCCCTAGGTGGTGTTCATCCGTCCCCAGATTAAAGGGGTTAAAGGGTGGTTCAGCAAAGTAGCAAGAATGTGTTCCTCATTTGTTTTAATGGACACTATCTGTGGATGTATGTGTATGTATGTATCTTTATTTATATAGCGCCATACATGTACACAGCGCTTAACAAAATTTGAAATAATATAATACAAAACTACAGAACTGGGTTAAGAGCATTAAGCTTACGTGCCATCATTGCATTATTTGTGGGGGAACGTGCAGCAAGGGAATCATAGACTAGGAAAGGGACCCGGCCCCAAGGAGCTTTCAATCTAATTAGAATTCATGATGACAAAAAGAGACAGTAGGGGGAGGATTATAAGTACAGGTACAAGGTGTGGTGAAAGAAGTGCAGAAGGATTCTGGTCTGGCTATCAGTGTGCAAGAGGAGATATAGCTATTGAGATGCCTCCCTGAGCAAGAGGGTTTTGAGGAGATGTTTGAAAGTGATGAGTGAGGATGATTGACGAATGGTGATAGGTAGGGCATTCCAGAGTCGAGGGGCAGCCAGTAAGAAAGCTTGTAGTCGAGAGATGGTTCAAGTTGTATAGGGAGAGGACAGGAAGAACCCTTGAGAAGACTGTAGGGGATGGAAGGGGTGTAGCTGGAGATAAGAGCAGAAATGTAAGAGGGTGCTGAAGAACAGAGAGAGGAGAATTTTTTAAGAAATGCAATACTTTATAGATTATAGATAGCCAATTGAGTGATTTCAAGAGGAGATGAGAGGGAAGGTATCTGGGAGCAAATGTGGTGATTCTTGCGGCTGAATTGATAACAGACTGAAGTGGAGAGAGATGAGAAGCAGGAAGACCAGAGAGCAGAATGTTGCAGTAGTGAAGTCTAGAGGGAATGAGTGCCTGGGATAGTGTTTTTGCCATTGACATGCAGAGGAAAGGATGTATTTTTGCAATACTTTTTAGGAAGAAGCTGCATGTTCTAGTGACAGCTTGGATATGGGGGGAGAAGGTTAATTTAGAATCAAGTATGACCCCTAGACAGCATGCTTTGGATACTGAGTGTATAGCACAGTTTTCTATTGTGATGGAGAAGGGGGTTGGTGGATGGGGTTTAGGAGGGAACACCACCAGCTCTGTCTTAGCCATATTAAGTTTTAGGTGGCTGTAGGCCATCCATGATGAAATGGCTGAGAGACATTGAGTGATTTGAGACTTCACAGCTGGAGTGAGGTCAGGGACGGAGAGATAGATTACTGTGTCATCAGCATCAGACGGTAAATTAATTAAATCCAAGAGATTAGATGAAGTTACCAAGTAAGAGGGTGTAGAGGGAAAAGAGAAGTGGTCCCAGGACTGATCCCTGAGGTACACCTACTGAGAGGTCGTGAGGAGATGAGAAAGAGTTGGCAAAAGAAACACTGAAAGTACGTTTAGAGAGATAGGAGGAAATCCATTCTAGAGGTGTGTTACGGATGCCAAGGGCGTGCAGTGTGTCCAGTAGGAGTGCATGGTCAACAGTGTCAAAAGCAGCAGATAGATCTAGTAGGATTAGTATACTGAATTGTCCTTTGTCCCTTGCTGTGTATAGGTCATTAGTAATTTTTCTTAGGGCTGTCTCAGTGGAATAGTTGGAACGGAAAAGGGTCAAGAAGAGAGTTTGAACTGAGAAAAGAGATTAAGCGAGAGAATACAAGGTGTTCCAAGATCTTATATGTAAAGGGGAGGAGTGAAACTGGATGGTAATTGTGAAAGACAGGTGGGGTCGAGTGAGGGTTTTTTGAGTATAGGTCTGACTATTGCATGTTTGAATGAGGATGGAAAAGTTCCGGTAGAAAGAGAGGAGTTAAAGATATTAGTAAGGCTGGGAGCAAGAGTAGTTGCAAAAGCCTTAACCAGGTGAGAGGGCATGGGATCCGAGGGGCAGGTAGTGGGTGGAGAGGAGGATAGTAAAAGAGATACCTCCTCCTCTGTTGTAGGGGAGAATGAGCTGAAGGTTGCTTGGGGTTGACTAGGAATCAGGGGCATAGGAGGAGAGGATGTAGAGGGTATGGATTGTTGAATGGACTGTACCTTATTTTTGAAGAAGTCAGCAAAGTCCTGTGGAGTATTGGAGAAGGAGGAGCAGTTCAAGGTTGGGGTTTGAGAAGAGAATCAAAGATTTTGAAGAGGTCCTGTGGGCTAGATTTGTGCGTAGTGATGAGGTTAGAAAAGCATTTCTGTTTAGTCTGGGTGAGAACTGTGTTAAAGCAGGATAGCATGAAATTATAATGGTGGAAGTCGGCAACAGAATGAGACTTTCTGCAGCTTGACAACAGGTGTGTAGCATGTGGGTTGTTGAATTTAGCCAGGGTCTGGGATTCCTGGGGCTGGAGTGTTGACTTTAGAGGGGAGCATGCATGTCCAAGGAGGACATTAATGAGGTGTTATATTCGTGGACCATAGTGTCTGTGTTAGTAGTAGTATCAGTAGGGCAGAAAGAAGAAAGGGAAATCTGCACAGTCAATGCCAGGTCTGGTAGTTTGACTGAGTATAGGTTCCTGGTTAGGAAGGGTTATTTAGGGAGGTCAGGGGAAGGTGTGTGAGATAGTGTGAAGGAGATAAGATGATGACCAGAGAGTGGAAATGGGGAGATTGTGAAGTCAGAGACTGAACAGTTTCTGGTGAAAACTAGATCTAGCCAGTGACCTTCCCTGTGATTGCTGGCAGCAGTCCACCGTTGAAGGCCAAAGGCCAAAGTCAGAGAGAGAAATCGGGAAGCACTAGATGAGGATGCATCATCAGCGTGTAGATTGAAGTCACCAAGGAGTAATGAGGGAGTGTCTGAGGACAGAAACACAGAGAGCCAAGTTTCAAATTTGGAGAGAAAGGAGGAAGGGTTGCTTGGTGGCCTTGGTGGTTGCTTGGATCCTGCTCAAAGCATGTTAACATGTAATTCACCAACTCATTATTGTCTGTCATATCTTTATTATAAGATTCATCAGCCATCAGTTGTTTCTCCAGTATATAATAATAATAATACTCTCACTAATTCCTGACTCTACATGACTAACCAGCAAGGTGGCCTCCACAGAAGGTTTCAGCAGCTCACATAGGTCACACATTAGTTGCCGCTGACCAGGTGACCAAAATACTCCCTTCAAAGCCTTCTAGTTTTGCATTGTATACTTGTTAATTGCCTTATTCTGCTTGTACAAATGCTCTAGCATCTACAGTATGAGATTCTACCTGCAAGGAACCTCAATTTTAAGCGGGTGCTTTGGCAGGTTGTTATACTCTTGTATGGAATATAATCCATTGTGAGCACTGTAGGGTCAGCAAACGTGGGCACTGATTTAGTTGGCAATATTTACCATCTCTCTGAGGGTTTCAAATTCTGTGAGGAATCTGATCACAAATAAATTTAGGACATGGGCAAAGCAGGGTAAATGCACCATATCACTTATTCTCAAGACAGCTATTATCTCCAGCTTTCAAAAAGCAGGGTCCAAGCCATTCCTCTATCACCTGGTCTAGTTTATTTAACAGATGAGAGTTGGTACCGTGTTAGCCTTAGAAATTCAGGAGGCAAATATAGTTGTTACATTTATTGACTAACTAAACAGATTTAAGATGCAAGCTTTCAAAACCTCTTAGGTCTCTTCCTCAGGCATGTTATACAAATAAATATGAAAACATCTCTCATATATACAAATCCACATTGCATTGTTTAGAATGGAAATCAGATAACAAAGTTCAATCCAGACTCTGATTCTTTGATCAGTAAATGTTAGAGGAGAGTGCTGTAAATTGCAGTCTTCCTCTGAGGGATCCAAGGTATTTACGATCCCAAGGGGGCTGTTGTAAAGCTTACTCCACAATGTGATAATGTATCAGGAATTCTCTGTCTCTATTCAAACCATGATTCAAAGCTCCAAATTGGATTATAAATTTTACCTCCCATATTTTTCTCTCTCTCTCTGAGTGTGAAACCGACCCATCAGTACTGTCAGTCTAATATCCCTGATATTGTGTGCATTTTGGCAAAAATGTTCTCCCACTGGTGTATCTGTCTTTTTGTTGTTAACACTGGATCTGTGGGAGTTAAACCTTTTATGTAATGTTGTCCAGTTTCACCCACATAAAGTGCTGTTGGACATTTTGCACACAGGATGAGTTATATTATATTGGATGATTTGCAGGTGAAGGTACCATTGATCTTATGGTGTAACTGGGTGTTTGGAATGGGTACTTTGTCAGTGGTGTAGCTGTGTGCACAGGTTTTACACCTGCTCTGTAGGCAGGGAGATGTGCCATTTTTTTGTATTAGTATTCAGGGCACTCTTTACCATCAGTTGTTTTAAATTGAGAGGCTGTCTGAGGGACAGTAAGGGAGGCTGTGGGAATATGTGCATAAGTCTTTTATCCATATGTAATGTTGTTTGAAGTTCTCTTGATGTTTTGCATAGAACTTTAACTTGGGGATAATAAGTGACCACCAGTGGCACCCTGTTTCCCTTCTGTGGTTCTTTGTAGCTCAACAGATATTTTCTTGGTATGTAGGTAGCCTTCTGTATCTGTCTGTCAATAATCCTTGCACTATAACCCTGTTTTATTATCACGGTGCCCGTGATGTTTACTTCCTGATATCTTTTATTGGCTACACTGTCTTTGCTCCTCCCACTGACAGCCTTTAAATACCCTGGGCTGTCACTTATGCGCTGCCCTTTCATGGTGTATCTGTTGCCTAACGCTTGTTCTGATACTCTCAGTGATACCAGTGTATGACCCGGACTGCCTGACTATTCTGCCTGTTTACCATTCCTGCTCTGTGTACTGAACCAGATTGGCTGACGTTCCTGCTTCGTGTATTGACCCGGCCTGGCTGACATTCCTGTTCCGTGTACCAACCCGGCTTGACTGGCGATCCTGCTCCGTGTACCGACCCGGCTTATCTGGCGATCCTGCTCTGTGTACCGACCCAGCTTGGCTGATGTTCCTGCTCTGTGTACCGACCCGGCTGGGTTGCAGTTCCTGTTCCTGCTAGCTGGTCTTTCCACTCCTGCTGTGTGGCCGAGTTGCTCATGCTTTCTGTGGTCTATTGGAGGATGGATGTACACGAGCAACGTTTGGATCAATTGGCATTGGCCATCCAAACTATTCTTCAGCGTACAGTACTTACTGACAAGTCTGTTTCGAGTCTGGTGGTCTCCCCAGTTTCGACACCGGAGAATGATACCATTACCGCTGTGGCTGCAGTCAAAGAGCTAACCGCTTCCGCACCATTGCCACTTAGATATGACGGCGAACACAGTCTGTGCAGAGGGTTTATCAACCAACTTGAGATATTTCTAGAATTAACCTCCCATGCTTTTCCCAATTATTGCAGTTAAGTTGGGTTTATGATATCTTTATTGACTTGCAGAGCACTGGCATGGGCCAATCCCTTATGGGAGAGTGCGAAACCTTGCACAAAGAATTTCAGGGAATTTGTGCAAACATTTCGGAGAGTATTCGAGATCCCTGGTAGAACCGCCTCTGCTGCTAATCGTCTAATGGAGATACCACAGGGCAAGCGGACTGTGGGCGAGTGTGCCATAGAATTCCGTACACTAGCAGCTGAGGTAGGTTGGAATAATGAGGCGTTGCTGGCTGCCTTTGCTCAAGGTCTGGGTGGTTATATCAAAGATGAAACTGCAGCAAGAGAGTTGCCTAATGATCTGGACGAATATATTGATTATGAAATTCTAATTGACACTCTGATCCATGAAAGACTTATGGCTAAGGACCGTAGGGTACGGTCAAAGAGCATTGGGTCTAGCAGTTCATTTTGGCCACCCATCCCTCCCTTGTTGCCTAAAACCAATGACCATCTACGGGAATCTGGTGAACCTATGCAATTAGGCTTTTCCAGGTTAAACAAAGAGGAACAAGCACACAGCAGGAGGCAGGGGTTATGCTTATACTGTGGCAAAACTGGGCACTTGCTAAACACCTGTCCCATATGTCCGGGAAATGAACGTACCTAGGGTACCTCGAGGGACAGGCCCTAGGTGGTGTTCATCCGTCCCCAGATTAAAGGGGTTAAAGGGTGGTTCAGCAAAGTAGCAAGAATGTGTTCCTCATTTGTTTTAATGGACACTATCTGTGGATGTATGTGTATGTATGTATCTTTATTTATATAGCGCCATACATGTACACAGCGCTTAACAAAATTTGAAATAATATAATACAAAACTACAGAACTGGGTTAAGAGCATTAAGCTTACGTGCCATCATTGCATTATTTGTGGGGGAACGTGCAGCAAGGGAATCATAGACTAGGAAAGGGACCCGGCCCCAAGGAGCTTTCAATCTAATTAGAATTCATGATGACAAAAAGAGACAGTAGGGGGAGGATTATAAGTACAGGTACAAGGTGTGGTGAAAGAAGTGCAGAAGGATTCTGGTCTGGCTATCAGTGTGCAAGAGGAGATATAGCTATTGAGATGCCTCCCTGAGCAAGAGGGTTTTGAGGAGATGTTTGAAAGTGATGAGTGAGGATGATTGACGAATGGTGATAGGTAGGGCATTCCAGAGTCGAGGGGCAGCCAGTAAGAAAGCTTGTAGTCGAGAGATGGTTCAAGTTGTATAGGGAGAGGACAGGAAGAACCCTTGAGAAGACTGTAGGGGATGGAAGGGGTGTAGCTGGAGATAAGAGCAGAAATGTAAGAGGGTGCTGAAGAACAGAGAGAGGAGAATTTTTTAAGAAATGCAATACTTTATAGATTATAGATAGCCAATTGAGTGATTTCAAGAGGAGATGAGAGGGAAGGTATCTGGGAGCAAATGTGGTGATTCTTGCGGCTGAATTGATAACAGACTGAAGTGGAGAGAGATGAGAAGCAGGAAGACCAGAGAGCAGAATGTTGCAGTAGTGAAGTCTAGAGGGAATGAGTGCCTGGGATAGTGTTTTTGCCATTGACATGCAGAGGAAAGGATGTATTTTTGCAATACTTTTTAGGAAGAAGCTGCATGTTCTAGTGACAGCTTGGATATGGGGGGAGAAGGTTAATTTAGAATCAAGTATGACCCCTAGACAGCATGCTTTGGATACTGAGTGTATAGCACAGTTTTCTATTGTGATGGAGAAGGGGGTTGGTGGATGGGGTTTAGGAGGGAACACCACCAGCTCTGTCTTAGCCATATTAAGTTTTAGGTGGCTGTAGGCCATCCATGATGAAATGGCTGAGAGACATTGAGTGATTTGAGACTTCACAGCTGGAGTGAGGTCAGGGACGGAGAGATAGATTACTGTGTCATCAGCATCAGACGGTAAATTAATTAAATCCAAGAGATTAGATGAAGTTACCAAGTAAGAGGGTGTAGAGGGAAAAGAGAAGTGGTCCCAGGACTGATCCCTGAGGTACACCTACTGAGAGGTCGTGAGGAGATGAGAAAGAGTTGGCAAAAGAAACACTGAAAGTACGTTTAGAGAGATAGGAGGAAATCCATTCTAGAGGTGTGTTACGGATGCCAAGGGCGTGCAGTGTGTCCAGTAGGAGTGCATGGTCAACAGTGTCAAAAGCAGCAGATAGATCTAGTAGGATTAGTATACTGAATTGTCCTTTGTCCCTTGCTGTGTATAGGTCATTAGTAATTTTTCTTAGGGCTGTCTCAGTGGAATAGTTGGAACGGAAAAGGGTCAAGAAGAGAGTTTGAACTGAGAAAAGAGATTAAGCGAGAGAATACAAGGTGTTCCAAGATCTTATATGTAAAGGGGAGGAGTGAAACTGGATGGTAATTGTGAAAGACAGGTGGGGTCGAGTGAGGGTTTTTTGAGTATAGGTCTGACTATTGCATGTTTGAATGAGGATGGAAAAGTTCCGGTAGAAAGAGAGGAGTTAAAGATATTAGTAAGGCTGGGAGCAAGAGTAGTTGCAAAAGCCTTAACCAGGTGAGAGGGCATGGGATCCGAGGGGCAGGTAGTGGGTGGAGAGGAGGATAGTAAAAGAGATACCTCCTCCTCTGTTGTAGGGGAGAATGAGCTGAAGGTTGCTTGGGGTTGACTAGGAATCAGGGGCATAGGAGGAGAGGATGTAGAGGGTATGGATTGTTGAATGGACTGTACCTTATTTTTGAAGAAGTCAGCAAAGTCCTGTGGAGTATTGGAGAAGGAGGAGCAGTTCAAGGTTGGGGTTTGAGAAGAGAATCAAAGATTTTGAAGAGGTCCTGTGGGCTAGATTTGTGCGTAGTGATGAGGTTAGAAAAGCATTTCTGTTTAGTCTGGGTGAGAACTGTGTTAAAGCAGGATAGCATGAAATTATAATGGTGGAAGTCGGCAACAGAATGAGACTTTCTGCAGCTTGACAACAGGTGTGTAGCATGTGGGTTGTTGAATTTAGCCAGGGTCTGGGATTCCTGGGGCTGGAGTGTTGACTTTAGAGGGGAGCATGCATGTCCAAGGAGGACATTAATGAGGTGTTATATTCGTGGACCATAGTGTCTGTGTTAGTAGTAGTATCAGTAGGGCAGAAAGAAGAAAGGGAAATCTGCACAGTCAATGCCAGGTCTGGTAGTTTGACTGAGTATAGGTTCCTGGTTAGGAAGGGTTATTTAGGGAGGTCAGGGGAAGGTGTGTGAGATAGTGTGAAGGAGATAAGATGATGACCAGAGAGTGGAAATGGGGAGATTGTGAAGTCAGAGACTGAACAGTTTCTGGTGAAAACTAGATCTAGCCAGTGACCTTCCCTGTGATTGCTGGCAGCAGTCCACCGTTGAAGGCCAAAGGCCAAAGTCAGAGAGAGAAATCGGGAAGCACTAGATGAGGATGCATCATCAGCGTGTAGATTGAAGTCACCAAGGAGTAATGAGGGAGTGTCTGAGGACAGAAACACAGAGAGCCAAGTTTCAAATTTGGAGAGAAAGGAGGAAGGGTTGCTTGGTGGCCTTGGTGGTTGCTTGGATCCTGCTCAAAGCATGTTAACATGTAATTCACCAACTCATTATTGTCTGTCATATCTTTATTATAAGATTCATCAGCCATCAGTTGTTTCTCCAGTATATAATAATAATAATACTCTCACTAATTCCTGACTCTACATGACTAACCAGCAAGGTGGCCTCCACAGAAGGTTTCAGCAGCTCACATAGGTCACACATTAGTTGCCGCTGACCAGGTGACCAAAATACTCCCTTCAAAGCCTTCTAGTTTTGCATTGTATACTTGTTAATTGCCTTATTCTGCTTGTACAAATGCTCTAGCATCTACAGTATGAGATTCTACCTGCAAGGAACCTCAATTTTAAGCGGGTGCTTTGGCAGGTTGTTATACTCTTGTATGGAATATAATCCATTGTGAGCACTGTAGGGTCAGCAAACGTGGGCACTGATTTAGTTGGCAATATTTACCATCTCTCTGAGGGTTTCAAATTCTGTGAGGAATCTGATCACAAATAAATTTAGGACATGGGCAAAGCAGGGTAAATGCACCATATCACTTATTCTCAAGACAGCTATTATCTCCAGCTTTCAAAAAGCAGGGTCCAAGCCATTCCTCTATCACCTGGTCTAGTTTATTTAACAGATGAGAGTTGGTACCGTGTTAGCCTTAGAAATTCAGGAGGCAAATATAGTTGTTACATTTATTGACTAACTAAACAGATTTAAGATGCAAGCTTTCAAAACCTCTTAGGTCTCTTCCTCAGGCATGTTATACAAATAAATATGAAAACATCTCTCATATATACAAATCCACATTGCATTGTTTAGAATGGAAATCAGATAACAAAGTTCAATCCAGACTCTGATTCTTTGATCAGTAAATGTTAGAGGAGAGTGCTGTAAATTGCAGTCTTCCTCTGAGGGATCCAAGGTATTTACGATCCCAAGGGGGCTGTTGTAAAGCTTACTCCACAATGTGATAATGTATCAGGAATTCTCTGTCTCTATTCAAACCATGATTCAAAGCTCCAAATTGGATTATAAATTTTACCTCCCATATTTTTCTCTCTCTCTCTGAGTGTGAAACCGACCCATCAGTACTGTCAGTCTAATATCCCTGATATTGTGTGCATTTTGGCAAAAATGTTCTCCCACTGGTGTATCTGTCTTTTTGTTGTTAACACTGGATCTGTGGGAGTTAAACCTTTTATGTAATGTTGTCCAGTTTCACCCACATAAAGTGCTGTTGGACATTTTGCACACAGGATGAGTTATATTATATTGGATGATTTGCAGGTGAAGGTACCATTGATCTTATGGTGTAACTGGGTGTTTGGAATGGGTACTTTGTCAGTGGTGTAGCTGTGTGCACAGGTTTTACACCTGCTCTGTAGGCAGGGAGATGTGCCATTTTTTTGTATTAGTATTCAGGGCACTCTTTACCATCAGTTGTTTTAAATTGAGAGGCTGTCTGAGGGACAGTAAGGGAGGCTGTGGGAATATGTGCATAAGTCTTTTATCCATATGTAATGTTGTTTGAAGTTCTCTTGATGTTTTGCATAGAACTTTAACTTGGGGATAATAAGTGACCACCAGTGGCACCCTGTTTCCCTTCTGTGGTTCTTTGTAGCTCAACAGATATTTTCTTGGTATGTAGGTAGCCTTCTGTATCTGTCTGTCAATAATCCTTGCACTATAACCCTGTTTTATTATCACGGTGCCCGTGATGTTTACTTCCTGATATCTTTTATTGGCTACACTGTCTTTGCTCCTCCCACTGACAGCCTTTAAATACCCTGGGCTGTCACTTATGCGCTGCCCTTTCATGGTGTATCTGTTGCCTAACGCTTGTTCTGATACTCTCAGTGATACCAGTGTATGACCCGGACTGCCTGACTATTCTGCCTGTTTACCATTCCTGCTCTGTGTACTGAACCAGATTGGCTGACGTTCCTGCTTCGTGTATTGACCCGGCCTGGCTGACATTCCTGTTCCGTGTACCAACCCGGCTTGACTGGCGATCCTGCTCCGTGTACCGACCCGGCTTATCTGGCGATCCTGCTCTGTGTACCGACCCAGCTTGGCTGATGTTCCTGCTCTGTGTACCGACCCGGCTGGGTTGCAGTTCCTGTTCCTGCTAGCTGGTCTTTCCACTCCTGCTGTGTGGCCGAGTTGCTCATGCTTTCTGTGGTCTATTGGAGGATGGATGTACACGAGCAACGTTTGGATCAATTGGCATTGGCCATCCAAACTATTCTTCAGCGTACAGTACTTACTGACAAGTCTGTTTCGAGTCTGGTGGTCTCCCCAGTTTCGACACCGGAGAATGATACCATTACCGCTGTGGCTGCAGTCAAAGAGCTAACCGCTTCCGCACCATTGCCACTTAGATATGACGGCGAACACAGTCTGTGCAGAGGGTTTATCAACCAACTTGAGATATTTCTAGAATTAACCTCCCATGCTTTTCCCAATTATTATTATCCTTGCAGTCTCTGGTGAGCGTTCACTGTATCGTTGGCGGCCACCCTCCTATGGTGCCTTGCAGCCAGTTCTATTCTGGCTTCACCTGTTCCTTGTGAACCCTGTCACTATTGTTACTCTCTGCGTAGAGAGTTACATTGGGCCTTCCCCAATTAGGGCCAACTACTGTCCCTGGCCTAATAGTATTATTCTGTAATATCTACACTGTATCATACAAGTTTTACCTGACCTGTGTCAGTATTGTACTTTGTATTTACATACTGGACCCGTGTGGGTTAATCGTTCATTTGTAACCTGTCCTGTGTCAGTGTACCATTTATCTGTATGCTGGACCCGGGAGGGTTACTGTTAATTCGTGTGTGCTAATAAAACTGTGTTTTACCAAAACCTTCCGTTTCTGAGTGTACTAATCCGTAACATTTATGAAGTCTCCTCTGAGGTTCTGCAGGTGCTTATCACGGTCTGTCATGTCACAACAGATGCGGTTGTATCTGATGGCCTGGCTGTATATGATGGAGGTCTTTGTGTGCTTTGGGTGGAAGCTAGTGATTTTCAGGTAGGTTGGTCTGTCTGTTGGTTTGTGGTACAGGTATGTGTGGATGGAGTTGTTCTGAATACTAATAGTTGTGTCTAGGAAGTTGACGTTTGTGCGTGAGTGACTGTTGATATTGCGGTGGAATGTATTGTAGTTTTCATGGAATTTGAGAAGTTCCTCTTCACTGGCGGTCCAGATGATAAGAATATCATCTATGTAGCGAAGATAGACCAGGGGTTTTATCTGGCAGCTGGACAGGAAGTCCTCTTCTAATTTGGCATGGCAGGTTGGCATATCGTGGTGCCATTCAGGTACCATTTGCAGTCCCCATTTTCTGAAGGTAGAGGTCCTGTCCAAACTTGAAGTAATTGTGGGTGAGTATAAACTGTATGAGTTTTGTTACTGTTCCATGGGTGTGTTATTTTGTGTCAGATATTCTTGGCATGCTGCTATTCCATCTCTGTGTGGAATGTTGGTGTAAAGGGATTCTACATCAATAGCGGCCAGGATGGTGCTCTCTGGAATGAGGCCCAAGTCAGTTAGTTTGTTTAAGAGATCTGTGGTGTCCTGAAGGAAGCTGGGTGTTTGTTTAACCAGGGGTTTCAGGGTCTTTTCCACCCAGCAAGTGATATTTTCTGTGAGTGTGCCAATTCCTGAAATGATGGGTCTTTCTGGGTTTCCTTCTTTGTGTATTTTGGTAGCATGTAGTAGGAGCCTATTTTTGGATCTGCTGGTATTAGGGGTCTTATCTGTTCTCCAATGTTGGAGGGCAGTTCTTTTATGATCCTGTTAAGTTGTTTTGTATAATTTTATGTGGGATCATCTTGTAATTTCACATAGTATCATCAGAGAGTTGCCTATTTGCTTCTTGAATGTAGTCCGCAGTGTTCATAATAACAACAGCTCCCCCCTTGTCTGCAGGCTTAATAATAAAGTCCTGGTTATTCTTTAGTGACTATATGGCTTTCTGTTCCTTGTGGGTTAGGTTGGGTGTTGGTTCACATTGTTTCTCCAGTATTTCTGCAGTGACTCTGTTTCTGAAGTTATCTATGTATCTGTCCAGTGTAGGGTTACTTTCTGGTTTTGGAGTCCAGGTGGATCTTTTTGTGGGTGCACTGACATTGTGGAGTTGATCTGTAGTGTTGGTATCATTATTATCTATTTTGTCACTGAAGAATTCCTTGGTCTGAGTTTTCTGTAAAATTCCTCCGTGTCACTGCAGAGGGTTACCTTGTCCACAGGTTTAGTGGGACAGATTGACAGGCCCTTTGAAAGTACAGATATTTTCTCTCTGCTTGTTTTGTGTGTGGAAAGGTTCACAATGTAGTTCTGTTCTGGTTGATTTACAGATTCTGCTGGGAAACCCACTTTGTATCTCAGTCTCTGTATTTTCTTCCTCTTGGTGTTGATGAGGAGTGTTTTTGTCATTTCTTATAGTATTGTTTAAGGGCCTGTTGCATCTCCTCAGTGTCTGGTCCAAGCTGTTCATTGAGATTTGATATTTCCACTTGTAGTTTTGATTTCCTGTTGTAGCAGATCCCAATAAGGTTGTTGCATAGCCTCTGGGATGTCCTGGTACAGAGTTGCTGTGCAAACATGCTGTTGTGTGTCCAGGGTAGGATTTTTCAGTATGAGGCCCTTAGGTATTAATTTTTCCTTTTTGCATGAAGTCAGGAAGAAAATGTCACTATCCAGTTGTGCAAGTTTCTTTAGGAGGTTTTTCACATTCATTTATGTGCGGTACATTGGGGTGTCTTCCATGTTGATAACAGATGAGAGTTGGTACTGTGTTAGCCGTAGAATTTCAGGAGACAAATATAGTTGTTGATACCTTTATTGGCTAAATAAACATATTTAAGATGCAAGCTTTCAAGATCTCTTAGGTCTTTTCCTCAGGCATGTTATACAAATAAATATGAAAACATATCTGTCATATACAAATCCACACTGTATTGTTTAGAATGGAAATCGGATAACAAAGTTCAATCCAGACTCTGGTTCTTTGATCAGTCAATGTTAGAGGAGAGTGATGTAAATTGCAGTCTTCCTCTGAGGGATCCAAGGTAGTTATGATCCCAGGGGGTGCTGTTGTAAAGCTTACTCCACAGTGTGATAATGTGTCAGGAATTCTCTGACTCTATTCAAACCATGATTCAGAGCTCCAAACTGGATTATAAATTTTACCTCCCATATTTTTTTCTCTCTCTCTGAGTGTGAAACCGTCCCATCAGTACTGTCAGTCTAATGTCCCTGATACTGTGTGCATTTTGGCAAAAATGTTCTCCCACTGGTGTATCTGTCTTTTTGTTGTTAACACTGGATCTGTGGGAGTTAAACCTTTTATGTAATGTTGTTCAGTTTCACCCACATAAAGTGCTGTTGGACATTTTGCACACATAATGAGGTATATTACATTGGATGATTTGCAGGTGAAGGTACCATTGATCTTATGGTGTAACTGGGTGTTTGGAATGGGTGTCTTGTCAGTGGTGTAGCTGTGTGCACAGGTTTTACACCTCCTCTGTAGGCAGGGAGATGTGCCATTTTTTGTATTAGTATTCAGGGCACTCCTTACCATCAGTTGTTTTAAATTGGGAGGGCTCCTTCCATCCCTTTTGTTGTCCTTTCCTGAATGAATGTTCCCCTGCGGTAGATGAGTGTGTCATACAATTGCAGACAGGAATCGCGTTTTGCAGTTACACACAAGTTCACACATCTTAGAGCAATTGTAAATGCATAATTATTCTGTTTTATTCATTACTGTGTGACTCCCATGTCTGTTAAAAATGTCTCTTTCAAAAGATAAAGTTTATAAAAAGAAAAAATAAAATGCAGCCAATAAAGAAGTAAAATTGTGTGATCCATAATTGAAAAAATATCTATGCTGGCGGCAGCAGCAATGTCTACCAGCACAGAATCCCCTTTATATGTACCGTGCCATTGTCCGAGTACCAGTGAGGGAATATTGAACAGAGATTGGCTTTTTATATGGACTGTCTCTGTTCAAAATCTATGTCAGCCTCCAATTGGCTGGGATGTGTGCTTATGCACCTCCCAGTCAGTCATCTTCTAGCAGGTTTCATCATCTCCTCCCCCCCTAGAAACTGATTGAACAGAGACTGGTCTTATAAAAAGCCAGTCTCTGTCCAAAATTCCTTCACTGGGACTTGGGCAATGGCCCGTACATATGGAGGAGGGTCTGTGCTGGTAGACAATTCTGCCGCCGCCAGCAGAGCTGGCAGAGGCGGCAGCAGAGGAATTTTAGTGACGCATAGATATTTCTTTTTTAATTATGGATCACACGATTTTACTTCTTTATTCTCCAAGTACTGGAGGATATGGAGCATATGTAACACTACATTTAACCATTTGTGTGCCTGAGGGGCACTCCTCTAGCACTCAAAGGGTTAACTATGGCATATCTTGGGGGCATGTTTCTTTGTATTAAATGACATTGACCTTTTATTTTCTTTTATAGGAAACAAGAATAAAGAAGATGAGAAGAAAGATTACAAGAAAAAGAATTTGCAACTGCAAATTCTTTTTCTTGTTGTAATACATTATTTCTTAGAGACCTGCAACAATAGATGCTAATAAGATATATTAAGAAAATAAGACCTACAACAGAATAAAGAAGAAAGATTAGACAGAAGCTGAGCAGGGTGTTGAAGACGTTGCTGGACATCAGGATTACTGGTAAGTGTTTCTTTTTTTCCTTAGTTAGATAAGCCATGTGAAGGCCAGTGGGGTAAGTATATCCCACTGGCAATCATAGGTTTAAGGCTACCAACATTTTTACCTTCAATTCCTGCGTCAGCAGGATCAGTTAAGGGACTATGCACCCCAAAAAAAAGGGTGCAGCTTTTCACACAACAAAAGTGTGTCCCTTAACGGATGGAATTGAGTGGCATATTTCAGCGTTTTTGGGTTTTTTTCACAGTGGGTGAAACCGCCTCAACATTTATCGCCTGAGGTTTTTTTTTTAATCCGTTATTTTATCACAGCACAGGTAATTTCATTGCTTACCAAGCTTGAAAAACTACAGACTGCTGTTTTTGTGACTGACTGCCAATTGAATCGAGGCCACTGTAGAGGCGAAATGCGATCTCTCGGGTACACCCTACTAACATGAACTACAATGAGCGCTGGGCACCAGAACATGACTTGTGGCCCAACATTCGTTACAGATTTTTTGCTCCCACAATGCATGCTAAATAGCGTGACTAATGAGAAGATCAAAGGAAACTAGCTAATGCTCGATGAGCTAACAACAGTTACCCTCCCAAACACTAACCTTAACAGTAACCCCCTGGCCCTACACTAAACCTAACATTAACAATAAATTTATGAACTACTGGCTCTAACATTATCCCATGACCCATACCCCATAGCTGTAACACTTACGTGGAATTCTGAGGTCCAGCGTAGTCTTCTGCACTTTGGTCTTCCTCTTTAATTTGTCCTTTAGTCCTCTTCTCTAAGTGTCTTTCTTCTTTTCTTCTTTTTTCTAATGAATTTTTTTCTGTATGTTTTTTAAACACTGTTCAATTGCACGTCAGTGGTTTTAAACAAGTGTTAGTGACTCAATGCCTAGGTTTGCCAGGCGCTAATTTAACTCAAAAAAGAGAGTCCCTTAATACATGTTACTAGCCATTCACATGTAAGTGAATAGCAAATTGAGATGATGTTGCATTGTTTTCAGTGGAAGCTAATTTTGTGCCTGTTGTGATTTTTTTGACGGTCTGTACTTTGTGACAGTGAAGGTAATAGAATACCAAACTGTGACTTAAAATTACCAACGTTAGTTACTAATATAGGTAACTGAATTGAGCCACTAATGTCTGGATAGCTTGCATCCTACAGTCACTCAGCCAATAAAGGTATATTTGTACTCTGTTAGGCCTCATTCCAATTACCCCCCGACATCAAAAACTGCAGTTTTATAAGCACGGTAAGCCATTCAGTTAGATGTTTTATGAACAGCTAACTGCAGTTTTAAAATCGCAACGGACGTTAAGATTTTGGCTATTTTGACTATGAGGTATGCTATGCTGTTCTCCCTCTCCCACTCCTTCCCTGTCTGGGGATTTCTTCCTGACCTTCCTCCTCTCCCCATCCCTCTCTCTTCCTCTTCTCTCCCTGCCATCACACACCGAATCACACTCAGGCACTCGCGCAGGACCTCATAGACACACATGATAACTCTCACTCTCTGTCACTCCCTTACATTCACTGAATAACACTGTCAAAACAAAAGATAAAGTTGTGTGATGTGTTGTAAACAAAAAGGATTGTGTGTGTTTGTATGTGTGTATGGAATATGTGCCAAGGTATATTATGTGTTGCTATAGGCGTGCCAACTATCTCTGCTCCCAACTTCTTCTACCTCGCTCGAATGAATGCCCCTCTCTCTCTATCACTATCCTCCACTACTGGATCCTCTACTGGCTACTCTAGCTTGCCAAAACTCAAAACACAGACAAGGTATGTCAGTTATTTTGGGGAATATAAAGGTGTATTTGAATGTAGTTTATACTTTAGTGTGTTGTGATTGGCTGTGAGTTTTAATTGGGTTGACAATGTTCAGCGTTGCTAGATAACATTATTTTATTATGTATTATACATATTGTATGTTAATTATCTGCTGATTTGGTTGCACAGCAAGGTCAAAAAGGTTGAGATGCAGGTTTCTGAGCTATGTGATTTTTTTGGGCCTATGCTAGTTAACCATTCCGATCACCTACTTATTGAATTCTATGTAAGTCATGGTTAACGTCCATTGGCCATTTTTTACTTAACTGCAGTTTTACCATACTCAAATAAATCTAGGTCTCAGTCTCCTACTAAAGAATAAGTGTCATGACCCTAGGTCAAGACCCCTTCTGACCCTGTAGCCTATTGGCCATTCCTTCTTTTTGTTCTGGCGCCACTTTTACTCGTGGCTTGATTATTGAGCCAGTTTGTTATGCTTTGTTACCGTTTCTGTTATCGACTCTGGATCTTCCTTGACCGTGATTTTGCCTCCTGTTTTGGCCTCTCGGCTGGAGCTCCTTTCCTCGTGGATCCCTTGGCTTGACCTGGCTGTTATCGATCATTCTCTTGCTCTAGCCCCCTGAGTTGTTTCCTCCCGATGGGAGTCTATTTTCTCCTCCTGCTGCTCAGTTGCCTTCCAGTCCGTGGCTGCCTGTGTCCTACGCATTGCGAAGCATCACTCTTGCTCTCTGCATCCTCTCCCTAGTTCCATGGAACCCTCTCTATTCATCTTCCTTGTGGTGGATTCTGCTGTGTACTGGTACCCAATACAGCTGTGCATCCTGAGCAATTCATCTGATCAACAGACCTGCTGTGAACCAGCTTTGCTTGTGCTGTGCAGGCAGAGAATCCATCTGATCTACAGACCTGCTGTGTACCGGTACCCGATACTGCTGTGCAATCTGAGCAATTCATCTGATCAACAGACCTGCTGTGAACAAGTTTTACTTGTGCTGCAGGCAGGGAATCCATCTGACCTACAGACCTGCTGTGCATCAGTACCCGATACTGCTGTGCAAACTGAGCAATTCATCTGATCAACAGACCTGCTATGAACCAGTTTTTCTTGGGCTGTGCTGGCAGAGATTATTTCGATCTACAGACCTGCTGTGTAACCATCCTGACTTTATTGTATGGGCAGAGCATTCATGAGATCATCAGAACCACTGTAAACAGGTACCGGATCTCTCTGAGAATTTCATCTGATCTTCCCTACCCTCTGCTTTCCTATTATTGCTCCCTAGCTGCAATCAGCCCCAGAAGACTGGGTTGGGATGCCCAGGGCGTGACAATAAGGCAGCATGTCAACTGCCAACATTTTCCCAACTTTGCCAATCCACAGGCATACCTTGGGATTATTTTTGTGAAGTTTTTGTCTCTTTCCCAAGAACTCACTAAGAATGGGTTGAAAGTCCTTAGCAAAAAAAATGTTTTCTTTAACAACTTGCGGTGGTGGATGTAGTGATCGTGGTAGTGGTGGCAGCATGTGTGTGCACTCTGTGATTCTTGTCATCTCCTCAGACAAACTCTGTCATACTCCGTGTTTGGCATTTCAAGGACAACAGCAGGAAACATAAATGTTACTGCAAGTGAAGGAAATCTTGGCACATTTTCTGACACATCTACCTTACTTCTATTTTGTGCGCCAGAGCCCTGAGAACTTTTAGGAGTGCTTCTGCTGCTGCTAGTTGTGGTACCTCAGAAATGCGACTCAAAATCAGACCTGTGGTTGTACTTCAGGGGGATCTCAATGAGGATGTGCCTAGGTGTGATCCTTGTTTCCTCTTGCTCACATGTTTTTTAACACAGACAATAGATAGCAACATGTTTTACTTCCCTGATAAAGGATCATGTATACTGAATACGTTGGAGGGTTGTACTTTTTCTGCTGATCTTATATACAGAAGAAATCCTTTATTTGATAATGGCTATGAATTTACCTGAAGGCTATCTGTACAGGGGCATGATAATATTCCCTGTGGCATTATACAGATTGTCTACATTACTTTTTCCGTTGTATTCTGCTGTATTTTTCTTCTCTTCACATGCCTGTCCCTTCTGTCTAACAAGATTTTGGGATATTTGGGGTAAACCTTTCTCACTTCATTCTCCTCCAGACTCCTCTAACACAGAGACTCAGCAAGCTCAGGAAGAATATTGGATCACCTGCCTGTTTCTTCTATGTCAAATCAAGATTTTGGGGTATTTAGGTTAAAGGGATAGTAATACTTCATTTTAACTTTATTTTATTTTGTAGGCATTAAAAAAACATGAAGAATGATATAAGTCTTATCTCTCAAACCTTTATGGTTTATGAGATATTCACAAGCAAAGTTCCCCTCCCCGCCCCTTTTTCCTAGTGTAAGCCATCTCTTCTCAAATGTGAGTCTGGTTGTATGACAGTACAGATAACAGAAGGGGACAATTTTCTTTGTATGAAAACAATGAAAGCCCTGCCCCCCTTGACAAGTTTTTCAGCTTTTTCCATTATCTTAATTGAAGATTGTCCCTCTCTGCAGTCTACCTGGGCATCTCCCTTCTGATCTGGTTGAACAGGGAAGGGATACTTTGTTTGTGAATATCTCTTAAACCATAAAGGTTTCAGAGATAAGACTTATATCATTCTTCATGTTTTTTTAATGCCTACAAAATAAAATAAAGTTAAAACGAAGTATTACTATCCCTTTAAATTTCCTTTCTCCATTCACACTCCACCAAACTCCCCTAACACAGAGGTTTAGCCAGAATAGAAAGGAACTTGAGTCACTCCCCTAACACAGTGGACAAATTGCCTAAAAGACCCCTAAACTAAACACCAGCTCCATTTTATCTGCCTGTCTTCTCTAGCTCAAAAATTGTGTTGCTTTCTTTCTCATTCTCTCTAAGAAACACAGAATGTCATGCCACTAGAAAATTTCACCCCTTTTATACTATTCCGATGGTAAAGGAAGAGAAACTTTCCATGTGGGTAGGAAATTAAGTCTTACTATTGATTTTCAATTCAGTGACCAATGTGGAAAAATGAGGAAAATCTGTACTTTTCATGAAAAATGTCCTGCCAGTAGAAGGTACCATTTTCGCCTTTTTCAGTCTGAGGCAAGTGTGGGGATACATTTTTAGGGTATTTTTACTCATTACTTCTCAATGTGCTGGAGAACTGTCTAGCATTAACCCCTAGAGTGCCAGGTGGGTACATTGTACGAGTTTGGACAGCTGTACCCACTGTGCCAAGCTCGTACAATGTACCAACTAAATGTGGTCACTGCATAAGCCGGTATAACCGGCATGCAGTGGCCGCATTAAAAAAAAAAATAGCCTGGCACTCGTGGGGGGACATGAGGATCACTCCTCATGTCCCCCCTGTTATTGATCTCCCAGCCGATCGCGCTGGGAGATCAATAACGCAAGAGGAGAAGCGCAGCTTCTCCTCTCCCGTCTCTCCTACCTGAACTTCCAGGTAGGAGTGGGCGGGACAGAGGGAAGCCTCCCAACGTCATCGGTGGTAGGAGAGAAGGGCAGGAGAGCTTTTGCTCTCCTGTGGTCGCATTATTGATCTCCCAGCCGATCGGCTGGGAAATCAATAACTGGGGGGACACCAGGAGGGGTCCTGATGTCCCCCACGAGGTCTGAAATGAAACAAAATAAAAAATATTTTTTTTAAAAAAAATGGCTAAGTAACCCTGTGAGTGCCGCAGGGGTCCCCAGCACATTGCTTTGCAATGTGCTGGAGACCCCTGTGGCACTCATAGGGTCACTTATTTTGGGGGGATATTTTTTTTGGCAAGACCTCATTGGGGGGATCAAGGGGGTCCTGCTGCCCCTCAATGAGGTCTATGATTAAAACAAAAAATAATAATAATAAAAATTTAACCCTGTGTGTGCCACAGGGGGGTCCAATGTACACCCCCGCTCCTGTGGCACACACAGGGCTTTTATCATTCATTTGTTACCAGAGATTGTTGGGGGGCCATCAGGATTGGTCCTGATGGCGCCCCAACAAGCTCTGATTACAAAGTAATAATAAAAAAAAATGAACCCTCTGAGTGCCACAAGGGTCTAATGCATTGCTTTGCAATGCGCTGGAGACCCCTGTGGCACTCACAGGGACATTTATTTTTATTCCTTTTTATTTTTGTAAGACCTCATTGGGGGTAATTAGAGGGGTCCTGATACCCCCCAATGAGGTCTATAATAAAAAAAAAAAGTAAAAAAAAAAAAATTAACCCTGTGTGTGCCACTGAGGGGGGCAATGCAGCCCCCCTTCTGCGGCACACACAGGGCTTTTATCATTACTTTGTTACCAGAGATTGTTGGGGGGCCATCAGGATTGGTCCTGATGGCCCCCAACAAGCTATGGTTACAAAGTAATGATTAAAAAAAATTAACCCTCTGAGTGCCACAAGGATCCAATGCATTGCTTTGCAATGCGCTGGAGACCCCTGTGGCACTCACAGGGTCACTCCGTTTGTGGACATATATATTTTTTTTTACTAAGACCTCATTGGGGAGGGATCAGGGGGTCCTGATGCCCCTCAATGAGGTATATAATAAAAAAAAAAAATTAAAACAAAAATTAACCCTGTGTGTTCCACTGGGAGGGTGGGGGTTCAATGCAGACCCCCTTCCTGTGGCACACACAGGACTTTTTATCATTACTTTGTGATCAGAGCTTGTTTGGTGGCCATCCAAATACAAAGTAACGATAAAAAAATTAACCCTTTGTGTGCCACAAGGGCCCAAATGCATTGCTTTGCAATCCACTGGACACCCCTGTGGCACACAAAGGATTTTTTTCCCCCTTTATTTTTTATTTAGACCTCATTGTATGGGTTCTGATGTCCCCAACGAGGTCTATACAAAAATATTGTGGGAAAAAGCCCCCAAAAATGCACTTGCCACAGGAGGGGGGGGGGGTCCAACGCAGTGCTTTGTATGAGGGAACATACAGTGCACACTGGTAGTCACAGATCTCCCATACACACTATCAGACACTGCCCACACCATCACACCATCCTTGCTCCTCTGCTCATACCCACACACACTGCCTAATCCCTCACCCTCCCGCACACTTTGTTACACTTGTAGTCACAGGTCCGCACGTACACCGGCTGACGCCCTAGCTTCTTTTATCTGTTAGCCATAAAATCACACATACACTGTTTGCTTTCCCATTCCTGTTTCACTGGTAGCTACGCTCCTGTAGCGTAAATTGGTATGTCAACCCACAGCAGTGGGGTACCATTTTTCTTAGGCTGGCAAGAAGTCCTCCTAGGAAATCCCACGCCATTGAACCATTTTAGTATCTTTGAAGTGACTGATGTGTAAAACAAATGTTTGTTTTTTTTTCCTGTAGCACCACATTCTGGAAATAGTTGTGCCAACTAACTTAGGGGTAAAAAGGCAAGTGACCCCTCATTAGATGCGACAGGTTGTCTTTTTTCCAATATGGTATGGTTTATCTACCTTTTCTTCAATTCTGAAGGTGTTATAGCCATTTTTGTACAGGCAAGTCACATTTGAGAAAATGTTAGAAACATCAGAGGTTGTAGCAGGTGTAGTTTTCTACTTCTAGCACCCCCTGAGGTAGGTCAACTCATACCAATGGGGTGTCGTTTGACTCCTAAGAGGCCTAGCTAATGAATGCAGTTGAAAATTCCATGGTTTTTACAGAGCTCCATACATTTGAAGGGGCAGAAATGTAAGAAAATGCCTTTTTTTCATTAGTGCCACCTTCTGGAAGCATTTGTGCATACCAGCCTTTGAGTAAGAAGGCAAGTGACCCCTCATTAGATGCGGCAGGTTGTTTTCTTTCCAAAATGGCATTGTTTCTCTACCTTTCCTGCATATCTATTATGTTTGTAACCATTTTAGTGCAAGCAGATAATTAAAAAAACAAAAGTGTCAGGTTTACGTACGTGTTCCTAGCACCCACATATTGTATGTTAACCCACACAAATGGGCTACCATTTTTCTCATGTTGGTAGCAAGTACTGAATACAGCAGGAAATGTTATGGTTTTCAAAGATTTTAGTATCTTTGAAGTGGTGGAAATGTAAAAAAACATGTATTTATTCCCATAGCGCCACCTTTTGGAAATATTTGTGCACTTCAGCCCAGGGGGTAGAAAGGCAAGTGACCCCTCACTTGATGCGGGAGAATGTCTACTTTCCAAAATGGTATACCTTTTATACCTTTCCTTCATGCCTCTAACAGTTATGGACATTTTAATATAAGCAGCCATTTTCGAAGAAGCAAACAGGTAGGTGTAGTTATGTGCTTCTGGCACCCCTAAGGTAGGTCGACTCATTCCAGTGGGGTGTCATTTTTCTCCTAAGAGCACTAGCTAATGAATACAGTTGGAAATTCCATGGTTTTCACAGATTTCCATACAGATGAAGGGGCAGAAATGTAAGAAAATGCCATTTTTTCCTATAGTGCCACATTCTGGAAGCATTTGGGCACAACAGGCTTGGGGTAAGAAGGCAATTCACCCATCATTTGATGCGGCAGTTTGTCTTCTTTCCAAAATGGTATGGTTTGTGTACCCTTTCTTCACTTCTGTAGTTGTTATAACCATTTGTGTACAGACAAGTAATGTTTGAGAAAATGTTAGAAAAATTTGAGGTTGTAGTAGGTGTCATTTTGCACTTCTAGCACCCCCTGAGGTAGTTAAACTCATACCAATGGGGTGTCATTTTTCTCCTAAGAGCACTAGCTAATTAATACAGTTGGAAATGTCATGGTTTTCACAAATTTCAGTACATTTGAAGGGACAGAAATGTAAGAAAATGCCTTTTTTTTTCATTAGCGCCACCTTCTGGAGGCATTTGTGCACTCCAGGCTTGGGGTAACAAGGCAAATCACTCATCATTAGATGCGGCAGGGTGTCTTCTTTTCAAAATGGTATGGTTTGTGTACCCTTTCTTCACTTCTGTAGTTGTTATAACCATTTGTGTACAGACAAGTAATGTTTGAGAAAATGTTAGAAAAATTTGAGGTTGTAGTAGGTGTCGTTTTGCACTTCTAGTGCCCCCTGAGGTAGTCAAACTCATACCAATGGGGTGTCATTTTTCTCCTAAGAGCACTAGCTAATGAATACAGTTGGAAATGCCATGGTTTTCACAAATTTCACTACATTTGAAGGGACAGAAATGTAAGAAAATGCCTTTTTTTCATTAGTGCCACCTTCTGGAGGCATTTGTGCACTCCAGGCTTGGGGTAACAAGGCAAGTCACCCATCATTAGATGCAGCAGGGTATCTTCTTTTCAACATGGTATGGTTTGTGTACCCTTTCTTCACTTCTGTAGTTGTTATAACCATTTGTGTACAGACAAGTAATGTTTGAGAAAATGTTAGAAAAATTTGAAGTTGTAGTAGGTGTCGTTTTGTACTTCTAGCGCCCCCTGAGGAAGTTAAACTCATACCGATGGGGTGTCATTTTTTTCCTAAGAGCACTAGCTAATGAATACAGATGGAAATGCCATGGTTTGCGCAAATTTCAGTACATTTGAAGGGGCAGAAATGTAAGAAAATGACTTTTTTTTTCATTAGCTCCACCTTCTGGAGGCATTTGTGCACTGCAGGCTTGGGTTAAAAAGGCAAGTCACCCATCATTAGATGCGGCAGGGATTCTTATTTTCAACATGGTATGGTTTGTGTACCCTTTCTTCACTTCTGTAGTTGTTATAACCATTTGTGTACAGACAAGTAATGTTTGAGAAAATGTTAGAAAAATTTGAGGTTGTAGTAGGTGTCGTTTTGCACTTCTAGCGCCCCCTGAGGTAGATAAACTCATACCAATGGGGTGTCATTTTTCTCCTAAGAGCACTAGCTAATGAATACAGTTGGAAATGCCATGGTTTTCACAAATTTCAGTACATTTGAAGGGACAGAAATGTAAGAAAATGCCTTTTTTTTTCATTAGCGCCATCTTTGTGCATTTGTGCACACCAGGCCTGGGGTAACAAGGCAAGTTGCCCCTCATTAGATGCAGCAAGTTGTCTACTTTGCAGAAATATATAGTTTTATATAGTTATTCCACTATTTTAGGGTAGATTTAGCAAAAAAACACTAGAACGCGCATATTCGCTCATAAAGTTGAAAATGTCATTTTGCGCTGCTGGTGATTAGGGCTCTACGCTAGCCATGAACGTAGGTAAAACTATACAAATTTGGTATTTTTTTACTCGGGGGACTAGAGGCTTTTTCAAATAATTGAAACTTTTTCAATCAGGGTAAATGTTTTTGATACATTGTATGTGATTTTAGCAAAATGAGTAAATTTTCACTTTTTTGTCATTATGACATCATAGCTTTTTGCACGATGTAAAATTCTCTTCAGGTAAGGTACCACGAGAAAGCTCAATTCGTTCTGAAAAAAACAATATATAGTTTTCCATATGTAACTAAAAATCCCCAGAGGAAATCAAGCCTAAACAGAAGTATAGCAAAAATGTTAAAAAAGTGTCTGGCCTGCAGGGTAAAGGAAATGGCCCAAGCCTCTGGCACTGAAGGGGTTAAAGTAATTAAAAGCCTCAGGTCCATATATGGCAATTTTTATTTCTACCCATTATGACACATGTTTGACCAGTTATTCATAGCACATCATCCTGAAAGTAGTGGGATGGTCCGCAGAGCTTTGATGTGTGAAAATGAGAAGTAATATAGTTAAATAGTCATCATTTACTAAGTTTCACTTCCAAGTTTAGAAAACTTATTTCACTGTCATGCATGTGTAATATTGCTTAGGAAATGATCAAGAAAAAATGTAGCAATTTTTATAGTAGTATTACAGGTTATATTGATTAAATACCACAGAAACACTGAGGATTACATACTAAGTAAAACTGGGATAGTTCTCAGGCAAACCTGCACCACAGAGGGCAAACAGAATGCCCTATCAATTTATTAGGGGCTGTTAACAACTTGAATGCTAGAGCTCTTGAACTCATTGCTTTCCATGACTCATAAGCAACACGTTTGAGCTCTTTAGTATCGTTAGAGAGGATATATTTCCATATACAAATCAGGCTAGTGCTGCACAAAAGGGTGTCAGTTCTGAAATGACAGGTAAGCAGCATCTGCACAGGGACACTAGATATCTTCAGATGTATGCTTTACCTTATTTGGACTTCTTCAGTGAAACATAGCTGGTTTCCCTAGGCAATAAGGGCTAGGGGTCCATGTCTGGATTACCCTCCACCCCAAGAGTTTTTACAACCAGCCAAAGTATGTGAGAGAGTCACAGAAAATTAACAAAAATAGATAATTGCTAGTACTATGAATAGTCAATGCTCAGAAGCATAATTAAATAAACAAAGTATATTTATTAAATGCCATAGAAAAACTGAAACTCATGTACGAAGTAAAACTGGAGTAATTTTGAGGCAATCCCACTGCACGATAGGGGACAAACAAAAATTCCCATTGATTTGAATGCCAGATGCTTTGCATTTAAATCAATAAGAATTTGTGGAACTTTTGTTTGTCTTCTATAATGCAGTTAGTATGACCCAGAGTTATTCCAATTCTACTGTCATCAGAAAAATAGCTTGTGTGTTCATAAATATAATTAAAATACATTTAAATTATCTAAGAGCTTTGTTCATGAAGTGCATGGCTTAGAGATGGTTGTCTCTCTTTTCTGCTTCTTTCCTCTGTGTCAGATGTCATGTTGCATTCTTAGCCTATATGAAAAAACATCACTGCCAAGTGGATTATCATGTGTTTTTAATCAAAGCTGCTGTTTTTTAACACTTTAAAGGAACACTAATACCCAAAAGGTTTTATAGATGTAAATACCGTGCACTGCCTGTTAATATGAAAGAACTCCCAATTTGTTTTCTTAAAGGGATAGTAATACTTCATTTTATCGTTATTTTGTTTTGTAGGCATTAAAAAAACATGAAGAATGATATAAGTCTTATCTCTCAAACCTTTATGGTTTAAGAGATATTCACAAGCAAAGTATCCCCCCCCCGTTCAGCCAGATCAGAAGGGAGGTGCTGAGGTAGACTGCAGAGAGGGACAATCTTCAATTAAGATAAGGGAAAAAGCTGAAAAACTTGTCAAGGGGGGCAGGGCTTTCATTGTTTTCATACAAAGAAGATTGTCCCCTGCTGTTATCTGTCTGGTCTTACAACCAGATTCCACATCTGAGAAGAGATGGCTTACACTAGGTAAAAGGGGTGGGAGGGGAAACTTTGTTTGTGAATATCTCTTAAACCATAAAGGTTTGAGAGATAAGACTTATATTGTTCTTCATGTTTTTTTAATGCCTACAAAATAAAATAAAGATAAAACGAAGTATTACTATCCCTTTAAGCCTTAAATCGAGCCTTACCCATGCTCTGACAGAGCAGACATTTTGGCCTTTTCCAGGGCTCCCAGTTATTGTCCAGGATTGACAATGAGTGAGATAATGAGGGAGAGAGCTAGGGCTCGATCCAAATGTTTGCGCAAAAAAAGCCGGTAGGCCAAAATGGATACCGACCGACAAAAAGAAAATGTATTGGTCGGTATTCAAATGTCCTGCCAGCTTAAAGCACAACGGACGTTAGGCCACAAAAATGGTTTTGTGGCCAAGCTTCAGTTTTGTGTGTTAAGTTCCCAAAACGCCGCTAAATAACGGCAGTATTGGGAACTTAACAGTAAAAAAGCTAACGATCGGTGCCTGACATACTGCCAAGCAATGATAGTTAACTAATCGTTAACTTACACTTATCTGTCATCCATTGTCCTTCTCCTTCTGTATTCTCTTCTTTCTTCTATCTTCTGTCTTCTCTTCCTTCTTTCTTCTGGCTGTAAAATAAAACAAAATAATGAATACAAAGCATTAATGATGACATTGTTTAACCCTTTGAGTGGCAGAAGGGTACGCAACCTATTGCAAAGCAATTTGGTTATATGAGAGTTGTCAATAGATCATGAAATAATCTAAAAATGATCGGTAATGCCCTACCTACCAGCCATGCCCCAGCAACGCCACCTAAAACAAGTGTCCCTCTTTGGCCATTTGAAATGTTGGGAGGTATGGTGTTTAGGATAAGCAAAACTTTTTGCCTCAAACCAAAATAGGCGAAAAATGTCACTTCCTGCCCAGTGGGAGATTTCCCATAAAAAGTGCAGTTTTTTCTGTTTTTTCGACTAGCTCATTCCATTGAAATCTATGGGAAGACTGAATTTCTCACCACCACATGGCAGTTTTCTCTAATTTTCCAGCATGCATATAATAGGGTGTCAGGCTCTCACAGCATGCTGTTCTGTGTTTGTGAGAGAAGAAAGCAGCACATTTTTAAGTTAGAGAAGATAGGCAAATTAAGTGGAATTGAAGCTTATTTTAAGGAGTCTTTTAGGTAGAACATTTGTTGTTTGTATTAGGGGAGTCTGGGGGCACTCTTGGGGAGAAGAAGAGAGGAAGGAGGTTGACCTCAAATACCTCAGTAGTTGAGTAATGTCCAGCAAACGCACAAGGGACAGGGGGGAAAGAAGGATCAGTGCAGGGATGCGGGAGTAAAGCAGTAGTTCAAAAACTGAATAAATGATGATGATCCCTCTCCTCCCAGGTGGATGCAGTTTGTCATGGTCCCAATAAAAGTTCCACAACCACCAGTACTGTAAAAAACTATGTAAGAAGAACACTGAAGATGACGAGTCACATTCTAGTGCTGATAGTGGCATAATGCAGGAAGGTATAGCAGCTTAACCAACTGCTGCATCTGACAGTGAGACAAACAAGCACCAAAACACCTGTCCTTAAAGTAGTAGCGAACTTTGTGAAAGTAAAAATAAATTGTTTGACACCTCTAAATGCTTGCAGGAATATAAGGCTAGTGTGCAAAAAGCAGAGGGCGATGCTGAAGATGACCTATAGATGACTATAATTGCCTCCTGTATTTCTATGGCTAAAACTATACCAACTCTCATCTTTTATCAACATGGAAGATGCCCCAAATTACCACACACAAATGAATATGAAAAGAAACTTGCACAAGTAGATAGTGACATCTTCCTGACTACATGCAAAAAGAAAAACACTTCAGGCTCGATTTGAAGGACTGTGCAAAAATATGCAGTAGGGCAAAACTGAGCACTGACCGACATAATAAAATGTCTAAGTCGGTATTTAAAGGCCCTACCAGCTAACAGCAGAATGGATGTTAGGCCACAGAAACGTTTTTGTGGCCAAATGTCCATTTTGTGTGTTAAGTTCCCAAAACTCTGCTAAACAGCAGTAATATTGGGAACTTCACAGTAAAAAAGCTAACTATCAGTGCCTGACATACTGGCAAGCACCAATCGTTAACTTATATGTGTTAAACTTACCTGTCATCCACTGTCTGTCTCGTTCTTCTTTCTTCTGTCTTGTATCTTCTGTCTTCTCTTTATTCTTCTAGCTGTAAAAAACCATACAATTATGAATAAAGGTTTGCTGAAATATCACAGACAATAATACATAGTTTACCCATTGAATATGTCCAAGTATGTCCAATTGCTCCATTATAATATGTCCCAAAATGCAATAATAAAAGACAGCTTCATTTTAGCAGTAATAAGTGGCACAGCCCCCGTCCTGTCCCTCACGGGCCCATGTCTGTTCCACACTGAGGGAATTTGCTTTTATATATGGGCAGTCTCTGTTCAAATTCCCTAACAGCCGTTGGCTGAGATGTGCTTATTCATCACCAGCCTATCAGTTTAAAGCACAACCACTCAACATCAGGATTATGCTCTAGGGAGGTCTAGAGCATACGCAACTGGATTCACGCGTCGGTGAATGCGGTAGTGCCCAATAAAGCGAGGAGTCAATTTCTGAGTGGGAACTCGGAGGTTCAGGTTACGAGATGACAACCAGACTCTCTCCCCAACCTGGTAAGATGGTGCAGACATTTGTGGTCTGCTTTGAACTTCTGTTGCTGCATAGATCTACGTAGGTTATTCTGAAACTGTACCAAAGTGGAAAGGAGTTCCCTCAGATGATCCTCCAACGCTGGAAACACAGACAATTCCTGGGCCGATGGTAATTTCTTAAGAGGAATAAAATGGGACATTTTCTAAAATTGGTCCACAGCCATGAGGATGACCATATGGCCCTGGGAAACGGGGAGGTTAACCATAAAATCAATGGAAAGGTGAGTCCAAGGGTGTTCACCAATAGGTATAGGTTATAGGAGACCCACAGGAAGGTGGCAGGGAACTTTATTCTGTGCACAAATCTGACATGCCCCAAAAAAAGCAGTGATATCTTTACGGAGGGTAGGCCACCAGAATAATCGTGAGATAGACCAAACAACTTGGTTCTTACTAAGGTGCCCGGCTGCTTTAGAAGTATGATAAACCTGAAGCAGTTTCATTCCAAATTTCTCAGGAACAAAACACTGTCAGCGAGGAGTCTCTGGTGGAGTGTGAACCTGAGCAGATAAGATCTCCTCCCTCAGTGGTGAGGTAATACTGGTCCGTAAGGTGGCCAAAATACAGTCCGGGGAAATGACAGGGGTGGGAACGGGCTCTTATTTAGTTTCTGTAGAGAACTGGTGACAAAGGGCATCCACCTTCAGGTTCTATCACGGTGCCCGTGCTCAGGCCGCAGGCTGCGACATTATAATGCCTGATTCACTGCCTCCCTCTTATTGGTCTTGCAATCCTGACTCTGCGTAGGGCCAGCCTTTATATACTCTGTCATGTCTATACTGACTTTTGTTTCTGTTTTGCTCTGATCGTGTATGACCTGGCCTGTGCATCCTGTATTGCTGACTGATCTGGCTGAGAACCCGCTCCGTTGCTGACTGATCAGTTTTCTTTGTTTGTATCCTGAAGTGTGAGGTTCTTCTGCATCTGAAGAAGTGGCAAGTGAGCCACGAAACGTTTTGCTTGGTTGAACCTTTTCTTTTAAATAGCGTTGTTTTATTTTTGTAAGCTCTTATGAGCAATTGTTATTTTATAATATTTTTTTTAATTAAATACAACTTCAAAAAGAACTGCAGCACAGCCTTTTTTGGATTCCTATGAGACCTGGGGAGACCTGAGCAGAGACAGGTCAATTCTCTCTGCGAGCATGATCAGTTACTGAAAGGTATAAGCCCCCAAGTAACATTTATCTTTGTGAGTATAACTACATACATATACATTTGTATCTGTTACCTAAGGATAATAGGCACGATTGGGCGCCCTCCTATTTGTGTTTTCTTCTATGTTTTGGCTTCCTGGGAGTTGAGAAGAGGAGAAGCCCATAGGTGGAGAGAATATCACTGTGTGGGGGACAGTGTATAAATAGGATCCCCTAAGCACATTTGTCAGTGTGCATATATATGCAATACTGACTACAATTTTTGTGAGTATATTTCTTATTGAGGTGAAAGGTGGTGAATTTATTCATTTATCAACGATATTGCACCAGAAGCGCCTTCTTTTTCTTTTGATGGAACACATTATGGACGCGCATATACGCAGGGATATCCAAGGCATAAGAAACAGGGTTAATTTTACGGATCACCCTGAACGGACCAATAAACCGGGGAGCCAATTTATTAGACGGGACTTGTAACTTGAGGTTTCTGGAGGATAGCCATACCGTGTCCCCAACCTGGAAAGAAACTGCTGGCAGCCATCTACGATTAGCATGGTGCCGATGACGCTGAAAAGACTGACTGAGTGCCCTCTGAACCTGTGCCCAAGTGGAGCAGAGCTGCTCAATATGCTCATCCAGAGCTGGAATCCGTTGAGCCTGAAATGAATCCGGGAGCGAGCAGGGCTGGAACCCGTAGTTGATAAGAAACGGGGAGCTCCCGGATGATGAGTTAACCGCACAGTTCCTGGCGAACTCTGCCCACGGCAACAGGTCGGCCCAGTTATCATGATGGTCTGTGACAAAACAGTGCAGGAACTGCTCCAGTCCCTGATTGGCACGCTCAGCGGCCCCATTGGTCTGGGGGTGGTAGGCAGAGGAAAAGGACAATTAAATGCCCATCTGTTCACAAAATGCTCTCCAAAATCTGGACACGAACTGGCTCCCCTGGTCAGACACCAGAACTCTAGGTACCCCATGCAACCGAAATACCTCTTTAGCGAAAAGCACAGCTAATTCTTTGGCAGAGGGAAGGCCACAGAGAAGCATGAAATGAGCCATTTTAGAAAACCTGTCAACCACCATAAGTATGAAGGAATACCCTCTAGACACTGGCAACTCTCCCATAAAATTGATGGAAACGTGAGACCAGGGACGTTCGCCATTAGGTACTGGTTGGAGTAGGCCCACAGGGTGGTGTCTAGGGGTCTTGGCACGGGCACAGGTGGCACAAGCATTGGTAAATGCAGCACAGTCTTCCCTCAAAGAGGGCCACCAGAAAACTTGTGAGAACGACCATATTAATTGATTCCTACCAATATGCCCAGCAGCTTTAGAGGAGTCGTAGGTTTCAAGTAATCGAGTGCGGAATGGCTCATCAACAAAACACTTGCCCACTGGGGTTTCTGGAGGAGCGGTAGCCTGAGTGTCCAGAATCTCTTCCCCCAATGGCGAAGTGATACTCGTACGTAACGTGGCCAATATACGATCAGGCTGTATAATGGGTACTTGGACCTCGTCCCTGTCAGTTTCAGGTTCGAATTGTCTAGGCAGGGCATCAGCCCTAACGTTCTTGGAACCCGGCAAGTAGGATACAATAAAATTAAATCGGGAAGGGAACAACGCCCATCTGGCCTGGCGAGAGGTCAATCTTTTCGCTTCTGATAAATAAGTCAGATTTTTGTGGTCAGTAAGAATCAACACAGGATTTTTGGTGCCCTCCAATAAATGACGCCATTCTTTCAGAGCGGGAATGATAACCAGTAGTTCTCTGTCACCTATCTCATAGTGGCTTTGGGCAACAGACAATTTCTTAGAGAAAAACCCACATGGTCTGAGAGTACCCCCTTTTTCTGGTCGTTGAGAGAGTACTGCCCCAACCCCAGTCTCTGAGGCATCGACCTCCAACATAAACGGGAGAGATGGGTTGGGGTGGGATAACACTGGGGCAGCTGCAAAGGTGGATTTCAGTGTCTCAAAAGCATATTCAGCTGCCTCAGACCACTGGGAAGGATTGGCGCCCTTATGAGTAAGGTCAGACAATGGTTTAACAATTGTGGAAAAGTTTTTAATAAACTTTCTGTAATAATTAGTGAACCCCAGGAATCGCTGAATTGCTTTTAAGCCTTTAGGCCGTGGCCATTGCAAAACTGCCGCAAGTTTCTCCTGATCCATGGCAATACCCTCCTTGGCAATTACGAAACCCCAAAAAGGGCACACTGGATCTATGAAACTCACATTTTTCCAATTTGCAATACAATTTGTTTTTTCGTAAGCGGAGCAACACTTCTGACACATCCTTGATGTGTTGTGACAAATTATCCGAGTGAATAAGTATATCGTCCAGGTAGACCACAACAGAGGACTGCAGCATATCCCTGAGGATATCATTAATCAGTTCTTAGAACACTGCGGGTGCATTACAGAGGCCAAACGGCATAACTAGATATTCATAGTGCCCGGATCTAGTGTTAAAAGCCGTCTTCCACTCATCACCTGCTCTGATCCGAATCAGGTAATAAGCTGCACGTAGGTCCAGTTTCGTAAGAATTGAAGAACCTTTTAACCTGTCAAATAATTCGGTGATGAGTGGTATCGGGTAAGGCATCAACTTATTTAGGCCACGGTAATCAATACATGGTCTTAGCTCACCATTCTTCTTTTTCACAAAAAAGAACCCAGCCCCAGCCGGCGAGGTGGATTTCCTGATGATCCCTCTCTTGAGGGCATCTGCAGTATATTCCTCCATAGCTTGGTTCTCATCACATGACAATGGATATGTACGTCCCCTAGGGGGTACCACCTCCGGGGGCAGCTCAATAGCGCAACCATAGGATCTGTGCTGGGGCAGGGTGCCATCCTCTCCCTTACTGAAAACATCACTGAATTGTTGGTACTCGTCTGGCAATGAAGGAGAGGCGCACAGAATGTTAACCGGGTGAGACACACAATGCTCCATACAATATTGGGACCAAGCCGCAATTTCACACTTTTGCCAATCAAACTGAGGATTATGCAACTGCAACCAAGGAAATCCCAGAATGACTGTGTAGTGTGGAGAATTGATTATCTGGAACTGCTGTTCCTCTTTATAAAGTGCCCCAATAGTCATAGGTAGTGGCATCGTTTCAAAGGTAACCTGGGCAGGTTCTAGTGGTCTGCCGTCAATGGCCTCAATAGCAAGAGGGGATTTTCTTTCAATCAGCGGAATCTTGTGCTGTTCAGCAAAAGCACTATCCATAAAATAGCCGGCTGCGCCGGAATCAATCAGGGCCAGAACCTCCACTGAGCGATCTGCCCACGAGAGTACCACCTGGATGGTGGGTTTCTGTATGGTCAAATCTGGGGATGGTTGAACACCACCTAGGGCCTGTCCCCCAAGGTACCCTAGGTGCGTTCGTTTCCCGGACATAAGGGACAGGTTCTTAACATGTGCCCAGTTTTACCACACTATAAGCATAACCCCTGCCTCCTGCTGTGTGCTCGTTCCTCCTTGGTTAACCTGGTAAAGCCTAATTGCATAGGTTCACCAGATTCCTGTAAATGGTCATTGGGTTTAGGCAATGAGGGAGGGGTGGGTGGGCAAAATTAACTCCTTGATCCACTGCTTTTTTACCATAACCTACGGTCCTTAGCCATAAGTCTGTCACGGATCCGAGTGTCAATTAAAATTGCATAATCAATATATTCGTCCAGATCATTAGGCAGCTCTCTAGCTGCGATTTCATCTTTAATATGATCGCCCAGACCTTGAGCAAAGGCAGCCAGCAATGCCTCATTATTCCAACCTACCTCTCCTGCTAGTGTACGGAATTCTATGGCATAATCGCCCACAGTCCGCTTGCCCTGTTGTATCTCCATTAGACGTTTAGCAGCAGAGGCGGTTGTACCAGGGATCTCGAATACTCTCCGAAATGTTGGCACAAATTCCCTGAAATTCTTTGTGCAAGGTTTCGCACTCTCCCATAAGGGATTGGCCGATGCCAGGGCTCTGCCAGTCAGTAAGGATATCATAAACCCAACTTTACTGTGATCATTAGGAAAGGCATGAGAGGTTAATTTTAGAAATATCTCAAGTTGGTTGATAAACCCTCTGCACAGACTGGGTTCGCCATCATATCTGAGTGGCAATGGTGCGGAAGCGGTTAGCCCTTTGACTGCAGCCACAGAAGTAATTGTATCATTCTCCGGTGTCGAAACTGGGGAGACCACCAGACTCGGGACAGACTTGTCCGTAAGTACTGTACGCTCGAGAATGATTTGGATGGCCAATGCTAACTGATCCAGACGCTGCTCATGTAATCCATCCTCCAATGGATGTTTTGTGCATTACCCTCACTCTTATTGTCTGAGGTCATGGCCCTTTTGTACTGTCACGGTTTGTTTTGACTCTCAGACACAGAGTTAAGATAAAAACACAACTTTATTGAAAAGTTAATAAGAACCGTCACAGGTCCTGAACACACACATATGATACAGACACACGACAGGTTCAAGTAGTATAGCAATAATGATACAATATTTGTAGGCTCTACCGGCCTTGCCAAATACCAGATAAGGCAGCCTGGAGACTGGCACAATGAGGTGAAGTATGCTGTACCGGCCTTACCAATATACCGGGCAAGGCAGCCTGGAGAATGGTATAGCGAGATGAAGTAGGCTCTACCGGCCTTACCAATATACCGGGCAAGGCAGCCTGGAGACTGGCAATACAAGATAAAAGTGGCTCTACCGGCCTTGCCAATATACCGGGTATGGCAGCCTGGAGACTGGCACAACAACATGAAGGAGGCTCTACCGGCCTTGCCAATATACCGGGCAAGGCAGCCTAGCAAGGTGACACAGAGTAAAGAAGCCCCACTGGTGCTGTAACGGATGTAGCATCAGCAACCGATGATATTGTGGAGCAAACCGGTAACACGTACTGGACAAACAGGGAGGCTCTACCGGCGCTATGAGTTGGTAATGCTAGCAGCCGGTGTAATATTGGAGCAAACCAGTACCACGTACTGGACAACACGGAAGCCCTACTGGTGCTGTAATGGAGGCAGCAAGCAACCGGTGTAATATTGGAGCAAACCAGTACCCCGTACTGGACAACATGGAAGCCCTACCGGTGCTGTAATGGAGGAAGCAATCAACCGGTGTAATATCAGAGCAAACCAGTACCACGTACTGGACAACACGGAAGCCCTACTGGTGCTGTAATGGAGGCAGCAAGCAACCGGTGTAATATTGGAGCAAACCAGTAGCCCGTACTGGACAACATGGAAGCCCTACCGGTACTGTAATGGAGGAAGCAATCAACCGGTGTAATATCAGAGCAAACCAGTACCGCGTACTGGACAACACAGAAGCCCTACCGGTGCTGTAATGGAGGCAGCAAGCAACCGGTGTGATATTGGAACAAACCAGTACCGCGTACTGGACAACACGGAGGCCCTACCGGTGCTGTGTGATATTGGAGCAAACCAGTTCAGCGTACTGGACAACACTGAGGCCCTACCGGTGGTGTAACGGAGGCAGCAAGCAACCGGTGTGATATTGGAGCAAACCAGTACCGCGTATTGGACAACACGGAAGTCCTACCGGTGCTGTAACAGAGGCAGCAAGCAACTGGTGTAATAATGGAGCAAACCAGTACCGCGTACTGGACAACACGGAGGCCCTAAGCCTAGTACCAGAGGTACAACCAAAGGAGGAATCCAGTAGTCAGAATGTCGCCCAGGCGACCAAAGTCCAGAGGAAAGAATGCAACTCAGGATCCAGGAGCAGGAGCGACAGCCAGGCCGGAACAGGAACGGAAGCAGGAACCACTCTGGAGTGTATACTGGCTGTCTGGGTAGGTACTCTGACACTGGAGCAGTAGAAGATTCAAGCAGGCCCAGTAGACACAGGAATCCATAGGCAGGTGATCACTGACATAGATACACCACGAAAGGGCAACCAAAGTGTGCAGGAGCCCAGACTATATAGGCAGTAATGGGCAGACTAATCACAGGCAACCAATGGAGAGCCCTCACAGCTAACTGACAGAAAAAGCCAGCAATCACGGGCACCGTGATAAACGGTCCTTTTGCCGCAAAAATGGTCTGTGTCTCTACTGTGGTAAAGGAGGACACTTGCTGCGTGATTGCCCGATACGGCCGGAAAACGCACGCACCTAGGTCTCCTTAGGGGACAGGTCCTAGGTGGTGTTCAGCAGTGCCCAGACAAGTTTCCCTCCAAACCCGTGGTTGATGTGGTAATTTCCTGCTCCAGCTTCTCCTTTACTGCATCTGCTCTGATAGACTCTGGAACAGCGGGATATTTGCTGCATTACACAGTATTCCTTTGGTCGAGCTGGTCAATCCAATGCAAATTGAAGCTATTGACGGGCGACCTTTGGTGCCTCCTCAGGTCACCCACGATACATGCCCGCTATCTGTGCAGACTGGAGCATTACATTTTGAGACCTTGTTGTTTCAAATCATTCAGTCACCACATTATGCGATCATTTTGGGTTTTCCATGGCTGCGGAAGCATAATCCAAGAATTGATTGGTGCTCATTTGAAATATTGGCTTGGTCCGAGCATTGTATATGTCATTGTATACGACAGCCTACTCGGATTTTGTGTACCTCTCCCTCCCTACCGCATGAATACCAGTCTTTCAGAGATGTGTTCAGCAAGGGAGAGGCTAGCACTTTGCCACCGCACCGGGCATATGACTGTGCTATTCATATTGTGCCTGGTGCTGTGCACCCTAGAGGTAGAACTTACCCTCTCTCCTGTGAGGAGAATCGTGCAATGGAAGAATATATTGCTGATGCATTGGAATGTGGCATCATCCGCAGATCATCCTCGCCCGCGGGGGCTGGATTTTTTTTTGTGAAAAAGAAATCTGGTGAACTAAGGCCTTGTATTGATTATAGAGGTCTCAACAAGCTGATGATCAAGAGTGCCTACCCGATCCCACTCATCACCGAGCTGTTTGACCGTCTTAAGGGCGCCACCATTTTCACTAAATTAGATTTGAGAGCTGCATATAATTTGATCCATTTCAAGGAAGGTGATGAGTGGAAAACCGCTTTTAATACTTTTAATGGGCACTACGAATACCTGGTAATGCCATTAGGGTTATGCAATGCCCCAGCTGTATTTCAAGAACTGATTAACGATGTGCTCCGAGATTTATTACAGTCTTGTGTAGTGGTCTATTTAGATGATATTTTAATCTATTCTGCTGATTTGGATACACATCGTACTCAAGTCCATGGCAAGGTGTGACCATGGCTTCTCACCACTGGGTATGGGTTGGAGAAGGCCCACTGGAAGGTGATGGGGTGATTTAGTCTGCACACAGACTGGACAGGCAGTGCCAAAGGCAGCAATATCACTGTTAAATTCTGGCCACCAGAAGAGACTGGGAAACTGACCGGAGAAGCTGTTTTTTTCCGGGATGCCCTGCTGACTTCGTATTATGGTAGGTTGAAAGTACCTTGGTACGGAGGTTAACATGTACGAAACTTCGCCCAGAGTGAGTCTTAGCAGGTGCATCTACTTGGGCGGCCCGAATTCTCTCCCCGAGGGGAGATGTTATGCTTGTACGTATGGTGGCCAATACTCTTTCTGGAGGAATAATAGGACTAGGAGGGGTCTCCTCCTTAGCACCCGAGAACTGTCTAGATAGGGCATCAGCCTGGACATTTTTGGTACCTATCAGGTACCAGACCACATAATTAAAATGGGACAAAAATAAGACCCATTGGACCTGTTTTGGAGTCAAGCATTTAGCCTCGGACAGGTAGGTGAGGTTTTTATGATCCGTGAGGATTAGGATTGGCACTAAGGTTCCCTCCAGCAAATGCCTCCATTCTTTGAGAGTGAGTAATATCACCAGCAATTCACGGTCACAAATTTCATAGTTGCACTCCGCAGGACTTAGCTTTTTGTAGAAATACCCACACAGGTGCAACTGGCTCTCTGGAGTAGGACATTGAGACATGAGGGTGCCTACTCCTGTCTCAGATGCATAGACCTCAATTGTGAATGGAAGCTCGGGTTTCGGGTGTGCCAAAATGGATGCTGCGGCAAAAGCGACATTTAATGCCTGCTTTGATGGCTTCTGGGGACCAGTGAGTGGAGTTACCGTCATTTTTGGTCATGTCAGTAAGGGGTTTTAAAATAGAGGAAAACCCGAGGAAACGTTGAAGAGAGCAGAGACCTACAGGTCACAGCCACCTGAGAACAGCTGAGAGTTTATCAGGGGCCATAGTGAAACCGACCTCTGAAATCACATACCCCAAAAAGGTGACCTGTTTGCAGTGGAACTCAAACTTCTCTCATTTGCAAAATAGATTATTCTCTCGTAATCTTTGCAGAACTCGGGCTACATCTCCGTGCTGGCTTTCCACGGAGGCGGAATGGATCAGAATGTTGTCTAAGTATACCACCATACATTGTTGGAGCATGTCCCAGAGGACATCATTAAGGAATTCCTGGAAAACCGCTGGAGCATGGCAGAGACTGAAGGGCATTATGAGTTATTACCCAGTTGAATGTGGGATTGTGTTTGTGCAACCATGGATAAACCAGAACCACAGGATAGTGTGGTTCACCTGGAATTGTAAGGTTTCGTAATGGAGAGCCCCTGCAGCCATAGACAAAGGAGAGTTTTCGTGGGTGACCTGTGGTGGCTGTAGGGGGTCTGCCATCAATCGCCTTGATGGCAAGTGGAGTGGTATGGAGCTGCAATGGAATGGAGTGCTTCTGGGCGAAGGCACTGTCAATAAAGAGACCCACTTCACCGGAGTCAATGAATGCCTCGTAAATAATGGAAATCTTGCCCCAAGAGAGCCCAATGGAGACTAGTGGCTTATCCTTATGGATAGCCGGGGATGCTGAGAGGACACCTAAGGTCTGACCCTTTTGAACCTTAGGTGCGGGCTTTACCGGATGTGTGGGGCAAGTTCGCAGTGGTGCCCTGCCTTACCGCAGTAAAGGCACAGCCCTCCCTCTTCCTAAAGGCCCTTTCTGCAACTGAAAGGCGAGTGAGCCTAAGCCGCATGGGCTCCACATTGCCTTAGGTCTCGAGATTAGGAGGCATGGGAGGAGAGGGAGGCACGGGTAGGGACGAAAAGCTCAGGGCTAAACCGATGGGATACCTCCGCAGGACCTCTCTGAAGGAAGGTCTCTCACTGATTTGGGAGTCAATCAGGATGCAATATGAGACCAGTTCCTCTAAATCTCTGGGGAGGTCCTGGGCTGAAATCTCATCTTTAACTGTATCCGAGAGCCCGTTAGACAAAGCAGCCATAAGAGCCTCATTATTCTAACCAACCGTGGCTGCCAGGGTACAAAACTCCATGGCATAATCCGAAAGTGTCCTATTACCCTGCTGGATGGACATTAGTTGCTTGGCAGCTGAGGTGGAGCGGCCCGGTACATCACATACCCTTTTAAAGTATGCCACAAACTCAGGGTAAATGTTTCCTATAGGTTTGTACGTCTCCCAAAGGGGATTAGCCCATGCCAAGGCCCTGTGAAACAGTAAGGAAATCACAAGGCCGACCTTACTTCTATCAGACAGGAATGCCTGTGCTACCATCTCCAGATAGATACCGACCTAGTTCAGGAAACCTCTGCACTGGTTAGGGTCACCCCCATAATGCTGGGGAAGTGGGGCAGACCCAGTCATGCCTCTAGAAACATTGGAATTACCATTGGCAGCCAGAGCTGGAGCTGCAGCAGCTATAGGGACAGCCTGCGCCAGGGCCACAGAGGAGGTGGAGCCAGATACGCAGTACAGAGCAACAAAGTCTGGAGGGCTAACGCAAACTGGTCCATGAGCTGGTCTATCTGGTCCAGCCTGGAAAAAACATTTGCTGGATAGCCTGCACCTTCTCGGTTCATGGCCCTTGTGTACTGTTAGGGACCAGGAACCAGACAGACACAAAAATGTAAAATGCAAAACACCTTTATTAAAATAACAAAAGCAAACAAAGCAAAATCATGATCCAGGAGTGTAAACCAAAAGACAAGCCGGGGTCAGGAACCAATGCAGGTACTCAGACAAGCTGGGGTCAGTAATACGGAGATCAGCGATGTCTGGAGCAAACCAGGAGCCAGAAGGGAAGTCAGAGGAAGCCAGGTCATGCACAGATAAACAGGAGCTCAGAAGAATACACTTGCTGCCAGAAGCAGACACAAAAGCAAGGAGGAAGTAAGCCTAGATTCTTTAAATACCCTGGAAGGGGTTGGCTCATAACAGTCAGGTGAATAACCATGGAGACAGAGAGGTCAAGGCAGTTCGTTAAGCATCAGCTGTGTGTGTAAAAATGAGTGCTGCGGCAAAAGCGACTTTTAATGCCTCAAATGCTTTGTTGGCTTCTGGGGACCAGTGAGTGGAGTTACATTCTTTTTTGGTCATGTCAATAAGGGGTTTTACAATAGAGAAAAACCTGAGGAAACATTGAAGAGAGCAGAGACCTACGGGTCGCGGCCACCCAAGAACAGCTGAGAGTTTATCAGGGTCCATAGTGAAACCGACCTCTGAAATTACGTACTCCAAGGTGACCTGTTTGCGGTGGAACTCAAACGTCTCTAATTTGCGAAACAGATTATTCTCTTGTAATCTTTGCAGAACTCGGGCTACATCTCCGTGCTGGCTTTCCATGGAGCGGAATGGATCAGAATATTGTCTAAGTATACCACCACGCATTGTTGAAGCATGTCCCGGAGGACATCATTAAGGAATTCCTGGAAAACCGCTGGAGCTTTGCAGAGACTGAAGGGCATTATGAGGTATTACCCAATCGAACATGGGATTGTGTTTGTGCAACCATAGATAAACCAGGACCTCAGGTTAGTGAGGAGAGTGGATCACCTGGAATTGTAAGGCTTCATAATGGAGAGCTCCTGCAGCCATAGACAAAGGAGCGTTTTCGTGGGTGACCTGCGGCAGCTGTAGGGGGTCTGCCATCAATCGCCTTGATGGCAACTGGAGTGATACAGAGCTGCAATGGAATGAAGTTCTTCTGGGCGAAGGCACTGTTGATAAAGAGGCCCACTGCACCAGAGTCATTGAGTGCCTCTGAAATAATGGAAATCTTGCCCCAAAAGAGCCCAGCGGAGACTAGTGGTTTATCTTTATGGACAGCTGGGGATGCTGAGAGGACACCTAAGGTCTGACCCTTTTGAACCTTAGGTGCAGGCTTTTACCGGATGTGTGGGGCAAGTTCGCAGTAGGTGCCCTGCCTTACCGCAGTAAAGGCACAGCCCTCCCTCTTCCTAAAGGCCCTTTCTGCAACTGAAAGGCGAGTGAGCCCAAGCCGCATGGGCTCCACATTGCCTTAGGTCTCGAGATTAGGAGGCATGGCTGGAGAGGGAGGCATGAGTAGGGACAAAAAGCTCAGGGCTAAACCGATGGGATACCTCCTCAGGAGCTCCCTGAAGGAAGGTCTCTCACTGATTCGGGAGTCAATCAGGATGCAATATGAGACCAGTTCCTCTCAATCTCTGGGGAGGTCCTGGGCTGAAATCTCATCTTTAACTGTATCTGAGAGCCCATTAGAGAAAGCTGCCATGAAAGCCTCATTATTTTAACCAACTGTGGTTGCCAGGGTAGGAAACTCCATGGCATAATCCGAAAGTATCCTATTACCCTGCTGGATGGACATTAGTTGCTTGGCAGCTGAGGTGGAGCGGTCCCATACATCAAATACCCTTTTAAAGGATGCTACAAACTCAGGGTAATTGTATACTGTAGGTTTCTCCATCTCCCAAAGGGGATTAGCCCATGCCAAGGCCCTGTGAGACAGTAAGGAAATCACAAGGCCCACCTTACTTCTATCAGACAGGAATTCCTGTTGTACCATCTCCAGATAGATACCAACCTAGTTCAGGAAAATTCTGCACTGGTTAGGGTCACCTCCATAATGCTGGGGAAGCGGGGCGGACCCAGTCATGCCTCTAGAGACATTGGAATCACCATTGGCAGCTATAACAGTAACCCAAGGCACAGGCTGTCCTGGGCCGTCGTAACCAGGTTCTCTCTCTATAGGTCGGCTGGGGGACCGTCGAATGACTCAGTCAAGCCATGGAACCGGAGTGTCGAAATCCGCCAATCGAACCGGGGACCGTCTATAGCAGCTTCCCTCGAGGCCGACGCCCCTTCGAAGGTGGACGCTGCCCCGAACAAGTTGAGCCGGTCTAGGGGATCGAAGCAGGAGCGGAAGTGATTGAGGTGGAAGATGAGCGGGAGGAGTCGTAGCTCCAGCAGGCGAATGGTGAACCAGCTCAATTGCCTTGGAGGAATGGGAGTCAGAGAGGACTCTTTAAACCATCCCAGCAAAAAATGGACACGGAGACTGCTTACTCCAAATGAACACCCAGTTTATTGAGTAACAACACGCCTTTTTATACACTGCAATACAATATAACAATGGGGACAGGAGGGGCCAAATATTATAATGGTTGGCTTGACCTAGTGACCAATGGGCAGGGAGGAGGACAACATGACCTGGGCCCTGAGTGGTCTGTTTCCAAACCTTGATAGGATTAGGTGTTGGGCCAGGGCTAGACCTGAGCATCTTAGTAGACAAAGGAGTTCTCAGTGGGGGGCACAGTCTCAGTGGTTACAGTCCACACAAATGCCAGTGGTTTTGACCGTGTCACTATTACCCAGAAAAGTTCAGAATGGTTTAATTAATGCAGTTTACTAACAAATGACATACAGCGGATATATACAATAAGAATAAGCACAGGGTAATAGCCAGCAAGCCTGCTATCAGAAATAATAGGTTGCAATACTAAACCACTGCACTGGAGACTAGGCCTTAGCCACTGGAAGTCTTGGCACGAACCAGGAACAGGAACTGGAACAGGAATCCAGGATCTTGATCCGAAGAAGAATAGGGTCTGACTCAGCCTGCAGTCAGATATGCAAGTCTACCAGAGCCCCAGGCCCGCACTATATTGGGTGTCTGATCACCAAAGGAAAAGACAAAAGAATAGTCAGAGAGAGCCACTAGTCAGCACCAGATTGGATGTATACTATTAGGGGTTAGGCAAATGAATAGTCAGACAAGCCACAGGTCAGCACTAGAATGGATGGAAGACTAGCCAGGTCATACACGGAGCCCAATGCAACAGAACTGCTAGAACAACAATGCAAGGGCATCTGAGTCAGGCCTCAGTCTGCCTTTTAAACCCCTCCACAGGAAGTAGGAGGAGCAGCTCAGAGGGAGGAAGTAGGAAGTTGGTAGTAGGAGACTACAGTCAGCAAACAGATAAAACAGAGGCCTGCAGCATGCTAGAAGAGGCACCTGTAATGATGCTGAAGTCAAGGTAAGCTGTAACAGTACCCCCCCTCAAAGGCCCCCCTCCACAGAGCCGGCCGGGGTTTGTCAGGGAATCGAGCATGAAACCTGCGTACCAATACAGGAGCGTGAACGTCAGCAGCTGGAATCCAGGAACGCTCCTCTGGACCATAACCCTTCCAATGAATAAAGTAGTGTAGACGCCCTCTAACCAAACGAGAGTCCGGAATGGTTTGGACCTCATATTCCTAGTGATCTGCAACTCTCACTGGAGGAGGACGAACAGGAGCTGAAGTATACCGGTTGCAGACCAAGGGTTTTAGCAGGGAAACATGAAAGACATTGTGAATGTGCATGTTGGCAGGAAGTTCCAATGCATACGCCACTGGGTTAATTTTGCGCAACACCCGAAAGGGACCAATGAATCGAGGAGCCAACTTGTTACAAGGCACCTGGAGGTGCAAGTTACGGGAAGACAGCTATGTCCCCTACTTGGAAGGTAGGTGCCGGCAGTCACTTATGGTCAGCCTGTCTTTTCTGTCGCTGCACAGAATCACGTAGGGTATGCTGTACCCGTACCCACGAGGAACGGAGCGCCCTTAAATGCTCATCCAGAGCCGTAATTTCTTGTGCTTGGAAGGTCTCAGGGAGAGCCGAGGGTTGAAACCCATAATTGACCAGGAAAGGGAAACTCTTAGTGGAAGAGTTAACAGCACTATTTCGGGCAAACTCCGCCCAAGGTAACAGGGTAGCCCAGTTATCGCGATGGTCAGAGAGATAGCAGCTGAGAAACTGTTCCAAGGCTTGATTAGACCTCTCTGCCGCACTGTTGGACTGCGGATGATACAAGGAGGAGAATGCTCATTGAATACCCATTTACATACAAAAGCACCTCCAGAAACGGGACACAAACTGGCTTCCTCTATTGGACACAGTTTCTTTAGGAATTCCATGGAGACAGAAGACCTCTCTAGCAAATACCACCACCAATTCCTGCGTGGATGGTAACCCTTTCAGTGGCACAAAGTGAGCCATCTTAGAAAACTTATCTACAATCATTAGAATGACTGTATAACCCATGGAACTTGGGAGTTCGACCATAAAGTCAATGGATAGATGTGACCAGGGGCGTTCCCCATTGGCCACTGGCTGAAGCAAGCCCACTGGCAGGTGTCTAGGAGACTTGGTTTGAGCACAAGTCGTACATGCAGCTGTGAAAGCGGTACAATCAGCCTGAAGACTAGGCCACCAAAATACGTGAAACACGGACCATATCAATTGATCTCTACCAATGTGACCCGCAACTTTAGAAGCATGATATGTCTCCAACAACTTGATGCGCAACTGTTCAGGAACAAAGCAACAACCATCAGGTTTCTCAGGAGGAGCAGAGTCTTGGGCTGCTAGAATCTCCTCTCCTAGAGGAGAAGTAATACAGGTACGAATCATAGCGAGAATACGATCAGCTGGAATGATCGGAGAAGGTGTTACCTCTTCTCTGGATGGGCTACAAAACTGGCGTGATAATGCGTCTGCATGTACGTTTTTAGAGCCAGGAAGATAGGAAACCACAAACTTAAAGCGGGACAGAAACAGTGCCCATCTGGCCTGCCTGGAACACAAGTGTTTGGCTTCAGAGAGATAAATTAGACTTTTGTGCTTGGTTAAAATCAAGATGGGAACTTTAGTACCTTTAAGCAAATGCCTCCATTCTTTCAAGGCCAGGACAACCAGTAATTCTCTGTCCCCAATCTGGTAAAGCATTTCAGCTTTGGACAGTTTCTTAGAAAAGAACCCACATGGACATAGGGCCTCACCAGGAGCTGAGCGCTGGGACAGCAATGCTCCCACTCCGACCTCCGATGCATCCACCTCCAGGGTAAAGGGCAGGGAGGGATTGGGATGTGCCAATATGGAACCTGCCGCGAAGGCTGCCTTGAGCTTTTCGAAAGCCAGAATAGCTGGTTCTGACCACTCCAAGGTTATTGCCCCTTTACAAGTCATATCCGTCAGGGGTTTTACAATGGTAGAGAAAATCTTAATAAATTTTCGGTAATAATTCGCAAAACCCAGAAACCTTTGGATCTCTTTGAGTCCCTTAGGATGTGACCAATTCACAACAGCGGACAATTTCTGAGGGTCCATGGTGAACCCGTCATCGGAAATTACATAGCCTAGGAATGTGACTTGAGGTCTGTGGAATTCACATTTTTCAAGTTTACAAAACAACTTGTTCTCATGTAATAGGCTCAGGACTTTGGATACATCAGACTGATGAGTCTCCAATGTAGGAGAGTGAATTAGGATGTCATCCAAATATACAACCACACAACTTTGAAGGAGTTCTCGTAACACATCATTTATGAATTCCTGGAAGACAGCTGGGGCGTTACACAATCCGAAGGGCATGACCAAGTACTCATAGTGTCCATTCTGGGTATTGAACCCTGTCTTCCATTCATGATCTTATTTAATTCGTACCAAGTTGTATGCGGCTCTCAGTTCGAGTTTTGTAAATATCTTTGACCCTTTGACCCGGTCAAAGAGTTCAGTGATCAGGGATATAGGATATGCATTCTTTACCAATATCTTGTTTAGACCACGAAAGTCAATCCAGCACCAGCAGGCGATGTGGATTTACGAATGATGCCTCTGGCCAGCGCATCTGACACATATTGCTCCATGGCCTTATTGTCCTCCACAGACAAGGGGTAAGTACGGCCCCTTGGAGGTGTAGTACCAGGCAACAATTCCAACGTGCAATCATATGGTCTGTGAGGAGGAAGGACCTCAGCGTGACCTTCGCTGAAAACGTCTATGAATGATGTATACTCCTCCGTAAGGAGTGGAGTCGAGGCTTGAGTAGCTCTCACGGGACAAGACAGACACGACTTTCAGCATTGTGGGAACCAGCCCAAGACATCACAAGTGTGCCAATCTATCCGGGGGTTATGTTTTTGTACCCAAGGGAACCCCAAGACCATGGCATGATGCGGAGAGTTAATAATCTGAAATTTCAGGGATTCAGTATGCAGGGTTCCCACCCTCAGGGTTAACAAGGTGGTCTCATGCATAATATGTGAGGGATGTAATGGTCTACCATCAATGGCTTCTACAGCAAGAGGGGAAGCAAGAGGCAACAGTGGGATATTCTTACTGGCTGCAAATTCCGCATCCATAAAGCAGCCAGCAGCCCCTGTGTCCAGTAGCGCTTGAACGGAGGCAGACTTATTTGCGCAATAAATACAGGCCTTCAACATGGGCTTATCCAAAAAACTTTCTGAGGACAATGAAATGCCACCAATCACTTGTCCCAGACTGGATCTTGAGTTTGTGCGCCTCTCAGGACGAATCGGACAGGACCGCAACAGATGTCCTGCCTTACCACAGTAAAGACAAAGTCCCTCCCTCCTCCTAAAGGCTTTCTCCTTCCTTGAAAGCCGAGTCACACCCACCATCCTAGGTTCACCACTCTCAGAGACCAGATCAGGAGGCATGGGAGGTGAGGGAGGATAGGGTGGGTCAGAATCCTGAGGAGATATCTCCCCTTGAGGCCTCCGCAGGTGCTCAGCAACCGAGGGTCTCCCCCTGACTATGGCATCCACCTGCATAGGTTCGGTCTCCTCTGACATAAGCCCAGGAGGCATGGGAGGCGAGGGAGGATAGGGAGGGCCAGAATAACGAGAAGACATTCTGTTTGAGGACCTTCGCAGGTACTCCTTAAATGAGGGTCTCTCTCTGATTCTGGTATTATCACGGTGCCCGTGATGGTTTTGCTGTCGGTTATCCTGTGTAATGCTCTCATTGGTTGCCCTGTGTTGAGCCCGCCTTTATATACTGGGCTCCTGCACCCACACGGTGCCCTTTCGTGGTGTTCCTGTACTAGTGCTAACTGACTGCTCAGAGTTCCCAGTGTACCGACTTGGCCTACGAGACTACTCTTCAGTTCCTGCTCCTGTGTACCGAACCGGATTGCCTGACTACTCTCCAGTATCTGCTCCTGTGTATCGACCCGGCCTAGCTGACGTTCCTGCTCCTGTGTACCGACCCGGACCGGCTGACGTTCTGTCACGGTTTGTTAAGACTCTCAGACGCAGAGTTAGGTAAAAACACAACTTTATTGAAAAGTTAAGGGCAACCCTGTAGGGTATTATACATGTACACACATATATCTTTATTTGACAGGAATACAATAATAACAATAGCAATATAGGCTCTACCGGCCCTGCCAATATACCGGGCAAGGCAGCCAGGAAATAGGAACTCGTGAGAAGGGCTCTACCGGCCTTGCCAATATACCGGGCAAGGCAGCCAGGGAATAGGAACTCGTGAGAAGGGCTCTACCGGCCTTGCCAATATACCGGGCAAGGCAGCCAGGAAATAGGAACTCGTGAGAAGAGGCTCTACAGGCCTTGTCAATATACCTGGCAAGGCAGCCCATAGACAGGAGACTAATACAGGCTCTACCGGCTTTGCCAAAACCGGGTAAGGCAACCCAAGGAGACAGGATAGGTTCTACCGGCCTTACCAATATACCGGGCAAAGCAGCCAATAGACAGGAGACAAATACCGGCTCTACCGGCCTTGCCAATACCGGGTAAGGCAACCCAAGGAATAGGACAGGTTCTACCGGCCTTACCAATATACCGGGCAAGGCAGCCTCAGTGACTGGAAGGTGGAGCAACAGTCACAGAGATGACAAAGAGGCAGCATAAGTGGCCCGCCAGCAAATAACAGGCAAGGACCCGGACCAGCGTACTGGGAAGACAGTCAGCCCAGCAACAGAGACAGCGGATGGATGTGGAGCGAACCAGTGCCCTCACACTTGGAACGCCATTAATCTGAAGTAGCAACTGGATAGTTGTGGATCGAACCAGTACCCTGTACGTGGAACGCAGAATGATCCTGCAATACAGCCGGATGGCTAGAGGAGCGAACCAGTACCCAGTACGTGGAACGCTAAATGATCCTGCAATACAGCCGGATGGCTTATGGAGCGAACCAGTACCCAGTATGTGGAACGCTAAACAATCTTGCAATACAGCCGGGTGGCTTGTGGAGCGAACCAGTACCCACTACGTGGAACGCTAAATGATCCTGCAATACAACCGGGTGGCTAGAGGAGCGAACCAGTACCCAGTACGTGGAACGCTAAACAATCCTGACATACAGCCGGGTGGCTAGTGGAGCGAACCAGTACCCAGTACGTGGAACGCTAAACAATGCTGATATACTGCCGAGTGGCTAGAGGGGTGAACCAGTACCCTGTACGTGGAACGCTAACAATCCTGCAATACAGCCTGGTGGCTTGTGGAGCGTACCAGCACCCAGTACGTGGAACACTAAACAATCCTGACATACAGCCGGGTGGCTAGTGGAGCGAACCAGTACCCAGTACGTGGAACGCTAAACAATTCTGATATACTGCCGAGTGGCTAGAGGAGCGAACCAGTACCCTGTACGTGGAACGCTAACAATCCTGCAATACAGCCGGGTGGCTAGTGGAGCATATCAGTACCCTGTACGTGGAACGCCAATAGATAGTAAGAGACAGCCGGGCGGCTGTTAAGCAAAACAGTACCCGCGTACTGAATAACCGGCAAGATAGAAATGTCGCCAAGGCGACTCAGGAACGTCAGATAACTGTAGGCGAACTAAACCGGAACCAGCAGGTGGAAGCAGGAACCAGCATACAGACGATCAACCGGAATCAGGAACAGTGGCGGCGACTGGCTGCAGGAAGCGGTGATTCCAAACGATTCAGACGGAAGCAGGAACTACTAGACAGGTAACACTGGAACAGGACGAATACAGGGAGCGGGAACACAGCAGAGGCCCAGGATGCTCAGGAACAATGTGCAGACTCAAGCAGCATAGAGACAACACGAAAGGGCAACCAAAGGGTGCCCAGGCTAGGTTTAAATAGGCAATGCAGGGCAGGCTGAAAGCAGCCAGCCAATGGAGAGCCCCCTACTGGTGATAGACACGAAAGGAGAGGAATCACGGGCACCGTGATACGTTCCTGCTCCTGTGTTCTGACCTGGCCTGGCTGACGTTCCTGTTCCTGTGCACCGACCCGGCTTGATCGACGTTCCTGCTTCCTTTGTCCTTGTCGCCTCTGCGACATTCTTACATCCGGTTACCATTGGCTTGTCCTCTGCGTCTGCTCTGGCAGGTTGCCAAGTGTTGTCTCAGAGCGCCTCTGGCCTAGTCCTCCGCTACTGTCATACCGGTTGCAAGTGTTGCCTCAGTGATTGCTCCGGTAAAGTGCCATTGGCTTGTCCTCCGTTATTTCTCCGGCAGGTTGCCAAGTGTTGTCTCAGTTACTGCTCCGGCAGAGTGCCTCTGGCCTAGTCCTCCGCTACTGTCTTACCGGTTGCAAGTGTTGCCTCCGTGATTGCTCTGGTAAAGTGCCATTGGCTTGTCCTCCGTTACTACTCCGGCAGGTTGCCAAGTGTTGTCTCAGTTACTGCTCGACAGAGCGCCTCTGGCTTAGTCCTCCGTTACTGTCATACCAGTTGCAAGTGTTCCCTCTGTGATTGCTCCGGTAAAGTTCCATTGGCTTGTCCTCCGCTACTGCTCCGGCAGGTTGCCAAGTGTTGTCTCAGTTACTGCTCCAACAAAGCGCCTCTGGCCCAGTCCTCCGTTACTGTCATACTGGTTGCAAGTGTGTGCCTCCGTGATTGCTCCGGTAGTGCTCATTCTAACTCAGTTGGCTGGCAGTTCACGTATGTTTGCTGACCTTGGCTTGTTAAAGTATCATTCCAGTACCTTCACACATGGGACTGTTTACCTTCATTGATGAACTTTAACTTCTGCAGTGCTGGAGTCCTGGGAACCTACTTCTCTTGCCTGACCTGTGTCAGTATATACTGTCTGTACCTTCATGCTATGCTGGACCTGTGTGGGCATTGAATAATTTACCTGTCGTGTGTCTGTACTATACTGCTGTATATTACAGGACCTGTGAGGGTTCTTACTGTATTGCTTTATTCAATAAAACTGTGTTTTTATCCTAACCACTGTGTCTTTGAGTTAAACAAACCGTTACAGGTATCCATCAGAATACAAAAGTCAATGAGCCTGTCCAGGTCATTAGGTAGATCGCGAGCAGCAATTTAATCTTTCATTGTGTCACAGAGCCCTTGGAAAAACACGGCCATCAGAGCTTCGTTATTCCAGTCTACCTCGGCTGCTTGGGTACGGAACTCTATAGCATAATCGGCCACCATGCGAATACCCTGACGTAGGGTCATAAGGTGCTTGGATGCCAAGGCCACGCGGCCTGGCCTATCAAAGACTTGCTTAAACGATCTCAGAAATTCTGTAAAATCGTGAACAATAGGTTTGTTCGTCTCCCATAACGGATTGGCCCATGCCAGCGCCCTGCCCATCAGAAGGGATATAAGGAAACCAACCTTACTGCACTCATTTGGAAAGGCATACAGTACCAACTTGAAATAAATGCCCAGCTGGTTCAGGAATCCACGGCAACCATCGGGATCCCCACCATAGTTCTGTGGGAGCTGAGCGGAACCGGTCAACCTCTTGACCATGCCTGCGTCAGGAGAGGTGGGAACTACTGGTGCCTGGGAGGGCTCGGGAGCGGCCACCAGTTGATTACAGATATGTTCAAGGCTCACAGTGAACTGTGAAAGCATTTGCATGGCTAAAGACAACTGATCCAGTCGCTGACTTAGTGTCTCCATCCTTTCTAGGATGCTTTGAAAAACTGCATTACTATCACCGTCTGAACTCATGGCCCTTGCGTTCTGTCACGGTTACCCAGAAAAGTTCAGAAGTCAGTACGGTTTAGTTAATGCAGTTTATTAACAAATGACATACAGTGGATATATACAATAAGAATAAGCACAGGGTAATAGCCAGCAAGCCTGCTATCAGAAATAATAGGTTGCAATGCTAAACCACTGCGCTGGAGACTAGGCCTTAGCCACTGGAAGTCTTGGCCAGAACCGGGAACAGGAACTGGAACAGGAACCCAGGATCTTGATCCGAAGAGGAATAGGGTCTGACTCAGCCTGCAGTCAGATATGCAAGTCTACCAGAGCCCCAGGCCCGCACTATATTGGGTGTCTGATCACCAAAGGAAAAGACAAAAGAATAGTCAGAGAGAGCCACTAGTCAGCACCAGATTGGATGTATACTATTAGGGGTTAGGCAAATGAATAGTCAGACAGAGCCATTAGTCAGCACCAGAGGGGGTAGTCAGACAAGCCGGGTCATACACAGTTCAGGTAGTCAGCCAGAGCCAATAGTCTGCACCAGATTGGATGTCCACTATTAGGGGTTAGGCAAAAGAATAGTCAGACAAGCCACAGGTCAGCACTAGAATGGATGGAAGACTAGCCAGGTCATACACGGAGCCCAATGCAACAGAACTGCTAGAACAGTGGTTCTCAACCTGTGGATCGGGACCCCTTTGGGGGTTGAATGATGATTTGCCAGGGGTCGCCTAAAACCATCAGATATTTGTATTTCGATTCATAACAGTAGCAAAATTACAGCGATGAAGGAGCAACGAAAATAATTTTACTGTTAGGGGTCACCACAACTTGGGAAATTTTATCAAAGGGTCATGGCACTAGAAAGGTTGAGAACTGCTGTGCTAGAACAACAACGCAATGACATCTGAGTCAGGCCTCAGTCTGCCTTTTAAACCCCTCCACAGGAAGTAGGAGGAGCAGCTCAGAGGGAGGAAGTAGGAAGTTAGTAGGAGGAGACTACAGTCAGCAAACAGATAAAACAGAGGCCTGCAGCATGCTAGAAGAGGAGCCTGTAATGATGCTGAAGTCAAGGTAAGCTGTAACAGACCGTTGGAGGGCGTCCTAGAATATCCTGCCTTAACTGTGCCCAATCCATGGCATGGGTTCGAATTTGAACCCAAGATGTTTATGCCACGGCGTCGATGCCCAGAGGTCCCTTTGTCGTACGAATCCCGCCATTTCGATATCCATTCGAGCTTATACCGAGTAATCAACGGATCAAGATCATTTATGGTCAGGGAAGCCCTGCCAACCGTGATCGAAGTCATTTGACATCAGGGAAGCCCCGCCAACCTTAGTAAGTCCGAAACATAGGAGCCCTAAGTCCCACAAAATCACAGCCCACCAGAAACCCCGGCTTCAATAATGGTGGGGATCCGTTACATCTCTCCCCACTTTCAGTAGTCCTCCAGGAAAATGAACAACAAATATGGTAATCCATGCGCCACAACACTTACTGCTCCTCCTGTCAGGACAGACCATCTGCATTTTTATTCTCCTTGCCTGGTCTGTACTTAATAGAAAAGTTGAAAGCCTGTAAGGCCAAACTCCACCGAAGTAGCCGGCCATTGTCCCCTGCCACCCGGTTCAACCACACCAGGGGATTGTGGTTGGTACACACAGTGAATTCCCGTCCAAACAAGTATGGCTGCAGCTTTTAAAGGGCCCACACCAACGCCAGACATTCTTTTTCCACAGCGACATAAGCGGCTTCTCTGGGCAACAACTTCCTGCTTAGGTAGACCACCGGATGTTCCTCACCTTGTGAGTTGACCTGGCTCAGTACAGCTCCGAGTCAGTAGTCTGAAGCGTATGTGTGGACCAGAAAAGTTTTAGTGAAATCAGGTGCTGCCAATATGGGTCCTTTCCCTAGCCCGGTTTTGAGAGCTTGGAAGGCTTGTTCGCAATCGGCTGACCAGTCCACATGGCGCGGGAGGTTTTTGCGGGTGAGGTTGGTCAGGGGCTTAGCTATGGTACTGTACTGGGGAATTAATTTTCTATAGTACCCAGCTGTTCCTAAAAAAGCCATTACCTGCTTTTTGGTTCTGGGGGTGGGCCAGTCCGGGATGGCGGCTATCTTAGCCGGCTCTGGCTTTTGCTGCCCGCTTCCTACCCTGTGTCCCAAGTACTAAATCTCCCTATTTGGCACTTATCTGGTCTCAAGGTCAGGCCAGCCCGGGCAATTCTACCTAAAATGGCCTCCAGGTGAAGTAGGTGTTCTTTCCAGTTATCGCTAAAGATGGCGATGTCATCCAGGTAAGCACAGGCAAACTCCTGTGCTCCTGCCAGCAGATTATCCACCAACCGCTGGAAAGTAGCCAGGGTGTTCTTCATCCCAAAATGCATCACCGTGAAGGCCGAATGGGGTGGTAGAGGCTGAATGGGGTGATGAAGGTGGATTTTACTGCTGCCTCAAGGGCCAGGGGAATCTGCCAGTACCCTCGACTAAGATCAAGGGTTGAGACAACGCCATCGCCAGCAAGGCGGTTGAGCAAGTCTTCCATCCGGGGCATGGGGTAGGCATCTGTGACCATCCGGTCGTTGAGCCTTCGGTAGTCCACACAGAACCTGGTGGTTCCATCTTTCTTGGGCACCAGGACTACCGAAGAGGTCCAAGGACTAGAGGATGGCTCGATGACCCCTAAGTCCAACATTTCCTGTAATTCCTGCCACATTCCCTTCCTAACTGCTTCTGGAACCCTATAAGTGGGTCCTGTGGTCCTGCTGCTTTGGCCCTCTAGCGACTATGTAGGTAGTCTCCCCTTGCCTGTCAATAACCTGGTAGGGGCCCACCCAGGCGATCTGCAGTTTGTTCTGCTTGACCGGCCTTAACGCTAGCACCTGCTGTCCCACATAGAATTCCCTATGTTTGGCGTGCTTATCATATTGCTGTTTTTGTTTGCGCTGGGACTGTTATAGGTGCTGTTGAGCTAACCACATGAGGTTGGCTAGTTTCTTGTGGAGCTCCACCATGTACGTAACCGCCGGGGTTTCCTGGGAGTCACACTTGCCTTCCCAATACTCCTGGAGGAGATCCAGGGGTCCCTGGACTCGTCTCCCGTACAATAGTTCAAAAGGAGACAAGCCCATTGACTCCTGGGGCACCTCTCGGTAAGCAAAGAGAAGGTGGGGCAGGAATCGCTCCCAGTCTCGGTGTGACTCCGTGAAAGCCCGCAGCATTTGTTTTAGGGTTCCATTGAACCTTTAGCAGAGGCCGTTGGTCTGCAGGTGATAGGTTGTGGTGTGAATGGGTTTTATCCCGCACAGCGCCCACACCTGGTGGAGGATTTCTGAGGTACCCTGATCAGACAGTATCCCAGAGGGGACTCCTACGCGGCTGAAGATTTTAAATAGTGCGTCCGCGACGCTTTCTGCTGTAATAGCAGACAGTGCCACGGCTTCGGGGGTACCGGGTAGCGAAATCCACAACAGTAAGAATGAATTTCTTACCCGTGCGACTGGGTTTAGCTAGGGGCCCTACAATGTCAATTGCTCCTCGCTGGAACGGTTCGGCTACCAAGGGCAGGGGTTGCAAGGGGGCAGGTGGATGGTCACCCCTCTGGCCAACCCGCTGACATTATGACACAGGTCTGCCTGAAGGTGCGCACATCTCTAGATAACCCAGGCCAAAAGAAGGTTTTATTGAGGCACTGCTCAGTATGCCGACCCCCGAGGTGTCCGACTAAGGGTACGTCATGAACTAGGGAAAGGAGCGCGGCCCTATGCTGCAGGGGCACTAGTAGCTGCATACAGGGGACAGGAGTGTAGTGCTTGCTACAGGTATGGGTGAGTCGGTAAAGTAACCCATCCTGCCATAGGAGCAGCTCCCCGTCTGACCCTTTCTCCCCAGTGTCTGCTCTACACCTATACCCGGCTAGGGTGGGGTCCTCCAATAGGGTGGTGCGAAATTCTTGGGGTGGTAATATCACGGTGCCCGTGATCCCTCTTCTGTCTGTTTCTCCTATGTTGCTATCCTATTGGCTGAGGAGGTTTGGCCCGCCCCCGGTGACCTTTTTATACCAGCCATTGACACTTGTCACTTGCCCCTGAGTCTGTGTTGCTGTTCGCTTTGGATCCTGATTCCCATGTACCGACCTGGCCTGTCCTGACTACGCTCCTGTGTTCCTGTTTGGTGTACTGATCCGGCCCGGCTGACGTTCCTGCTTGTGATTGATCCGGTTTGTCTGCGAATCTCCTCTGTGTACCGACCCGGCCTGGCTGACGTTCCTGCTTGTGATTGATCTGGCTTGTCTGCGAATCTCCTCCGTGTACCGACCCGGCCTGGCTGACGTTCCTGCTTGTGATTGACCCAGCTAGTCTGCAGAACCACCTCTGTGCACCGATCCGGTCCGGTTGTACCGGCTTATTCCTGAATCCTGTGTATTCTGCCTCCTGCACTACTGTCGCCGTGGCGACATTCTGACTTCCGCTGAGGCTGTTTACCGGACTGTGCATCCCGCTACTGTTCTCCTTCTGTGTGGCATCCCATGCTGAGTCTCCGTTACCGACTGCTGAACTGTGCCTTCGCTTTGTGCTACTCGATAGTTGCAGAGCATACTCATTCCGAGCTATACTGGATTTAAATGAGCTGCTTAACCCGATCAGTGCTGGCATACTTCTTGTGAACGATTCCACTTCATACTGAGCTTACTCCTGGTTACCACTACTACTGTCGAGCTGGCCGCTTGTGCTCCTATATAGTCAGCAGCTATTCCTCTATCTAGCAGAGTAGTCGGTATTGTTTGTTGCGTCCGGTGAGGCGCTATAGACTTCAGAGCTGTCTCCGGTTTACGCCTGTGGGGCTATTGGCTCACTTCCTGTGCAGCACCGAGTGGCCTCCGGTAAACGCCCGTGGTGGCTATTGGCCATCTCCTACTATACAGCAGTCTCGATATTACGCCCGTGGGGGCTTTTGGCTTAAGCGCTGTCAGGTTCCTCCGGTATACGCCCGTGGGGGCTATTGGCCAGTTCTCGCATCCTCGCAGTCTTCATTTGGGACGCCCGTGGGGGCTACCGACTCTAGCACTAACTCCTACTGAGGCCTGTAGCGCTACGCCCGTGGGGGCTATGCGCCAATTTAATCTAAAGCAGAATTGATTGTGCAGTCATCAGCCTCCTGAGCATTACCATCTGCAGATATATCACCACCTTGGGCGTACCAAACTCCTCAAGTGAGACGGACTGTGTAGTATTAACCCTTGAGTAGCCTGTCTACTCCTCTTTTCTACCAGCTAAGTTCTGTTCCTGTCTGTTTTCATATTTACTGTTATTACCATTGCTCGCTATTCCTGTTAACGCCTGTAGAGGGTGTTCTTTGTCATTCCTTTTATTTAATAAAACTGTGTTTTATTTTACCGGCTGGTCTGAGTGTCTTGAAAACCGTTACAGGTAACCAATCAATAGGGCTGTCTACCGAGGGAGGGGGGTCAGGAGATGTTGGGCTCCCCCTCTGCTGCCACGCGGCTGCTCTGGTGACTACTTGGCATTCCTCAGGAGTCTCCTGACAGGCGTAACGGCTCTGCAAGTTCCCCAAGTCATTCCCTAACAGGATGTCTGCGGGTAATCCAGGCATGACTCCCACAAGGCGATCTCCATGACCGGTCCCCCAATTCAATTGCACCTGAGCCATGGATAACTGGTAAATTTTGCCCCCAGCTACTCGGAACTCCACAACTTGATTAGACCGGTAGCGAGGGGATACACAAGAAGGCTGGACCAACGTGATAGTGGTGCCGGTATCTCGGAATCCAGTGGCAGGGGATTCATTGACTAAGACAGGCTGTAAATGCTGCTGCCTGTTATCTGGTTGTAATCCTTGGGTGAGCGCAATCTCCTGGTAGGACCCCCATTTGCAATGGTCCCCTGGGGCATACTCAACTTCCAAGGGATCAGGCCGGTGTGACTCTGTTGTGGAAGCCGAAGGTCTCCATGACCCCTCCTGGGTCACACAGTGCGTAGGTCGGGGAGCTGGGCAGCCAGCTAGAGGGACAGGGGACACCTGTGCGGGAAAACCCCTGACTTCGGTGGGTCGGGCTTGGCCCCCTCTTCCCTTGGGGCAACTATACCGTATATGTCCCCTTTGATGACAATTATGGCATATGGGTCCAGAGTTAGAGGGGCCTTGTGATCCTGATGTCGCAGTGAAATGTCCTGGCCCCTTCCAGGGGGAATATACCATAGGGGAAGTTGACCGATTCCCTCCTCCCCCTGAGGCCCGCGGTGCCCGGGCCCCCATCTTCCTGGTATCTTCATACTGATCCATCAGCTGAGCAGCCTGGGTGAGGGTGGTAGGGTTACAGTCCCTGACCCAGTCTCTAACAGGGTCTAGGATGTTTAGGAAGAAATGTTCCATTAGTAACCACTGGCAACAGTCCTTGAAAATTTGGGCTTTGTTCACTTGAAGCCAATTCCGAGCAGCTCGTTCAAACCCACGGGCCCACTCCGTGTAGGTATCCTGGGTTAATTTCCGCAACTCCCGGAACTGTCGTCGATAGGTATCCGGGGTAATGGTATACCTAGCCAGCAGTTTGCTTTTGACCTTCTCATAGTTACGAATGTCTATGTCCGGAATAGCTCCATAGGCTTCCATGGCCCTGCCAGTCAGTTTCCCCTCAAGAATAGCGGACCATTGGGTTGGCTCGACCTCCCAGAGGCAACACACCTGCTCAAAGTTATGGAGAAATCCATCAATATCTCCTTTCGTGTCATCGAACGTGGGAAAAGCATGGTGCGACACGGGTAGTCTGATCTGTCCTGAGCCGGCATGGGCCTCGGTCGTGGTGGCCTGGCTCGAAGATGGAATCTCCGACAAGCTTCTCGCCCAGTCCTCCCTAGCTTCAGCCATGATCCGGTCGACAAGTTCTGTCGAAGGGTTAGGTCCATACAGGGGAAGTCTTTGAGCGACAATCCGAGTGATGGGGTCTTCGCCGTTGAACACCCATAGAGGTCCCGGTTGTTCGATCCTCTGGCGGACCGGCCAGAGGTCGCCACCACGCCTTGTCGGACCCATCGTATCCGGCTCATCGAAGTACAAAGCCATTGAGTCTTCCACAGGGAGCTCTACCTGTCGGGCTAGCTCCGCTGCTTCTGCATCTAAGTCCATTAGTAATTGGATCAAATCCTGTTTCCGCAATCCCGTATTGCTTTGCCCCCGTTGGGCGGCCAGGTTCTGTAAAGTCATCAACGGAGCATGTTTATACAGTTCCGCCATCTTATCCTCAGACGGGTCCCCCGTTGATGATTTAGACCTCTTTTAGAGAGAGAAGATTGTTGCTGAAACCGGGGTCAAGCCAGTGGCTGTATCTCCCCCTGAATGCTGGTTTCAGTTCGATCCCGTCGTCTGCCACCAGTATAACGTTAACCCAAGGCACTGGCTGTCCTGGGCCGTCATAACCGGGTTCTCTCTCTATAGGTCGCCTGGGAGACCGTCGAACGACTAGGTCGAGCCATGGAACCGGAGAGTCGAAATCCACCAGTCAAACCAGGGACCGGCTATAGCAGCTTCCCTCAAGGCTGACACCCCTTCGAAGGTTGACTCCGCTCCTAACAAGTCGAGCCAGTCCAGGGGATTGAAGCAGGAGCGGAGGTGATCGAGGCAGAAGAGGAGCGGGCGTCGTCGTAGCTCCAGCAGGCGAATGGTGAACCAGCTCAATTGCCTTGGAGGGATGGGAGTCAGAGAGGACTCTTTAAACCATCCTGGCAAGAAATGGACACGGAGACTGCTTACTCCAAATGAACACCCACTTTATTGAGTAACAACACGCCTTTTTATATACTGCAATACAATATAACAATGGAGACAGGAGGGGCCAAATATTATAATGGCTGGCTTGACCTAGTGACCAATGGGCAGGGAGGAGAACAACATGACCTGGGCCCTGAGTGGTCTGTTTCCAAACCTTGATAGGATTAGGTGTTGGGCCAGGGCTAGACCTGAGCATCTTAGTAGACAAAGGAATTCTCAGTGGGGGGCACAGTCTCAATGGTTACAGTCCACATAAAGGCCAACGGTTATGACTGTTGGTCAGTGTCCTAGAATATTCCGCCATTTCGATATCCATTTGAGCTTATACCGAGTAACCGACGGATCAAGGTCATTTACAGTCAGGGAAGCCCTGCCAACCGTGATCAAAGTCATTTGAGGTCAGGGAAGCCACACCAACCTTAATAAGTCCAAAACGTAGCAGCCCAAAGTCCCACAAAATCACAGTCCACCGGACACCCCGGCTTCAGTAACATTGGGGAGCAGCTAGACAAGGAGCTGCAGCAGATATAGGGACAGCCTGCACTGGGGGCCGCAGAGGAGGTGGAGCCAGATGCGCATTACAGAGCAACAAAGTCTGGAAAGCTAATGCAAACTGGCCCATGCGCTGGTCTATCTGGTCCAGCCTGGAAAAAACGTTCAATGGACAGCACCTTCTCAGTTCATGGCCCTTGTGTACTGTTAGGGACCAGGAACCAGACAGACAAAAATGTAAAATGCAAAACACCTTTATTAAAATAACAAACGCAAGCAAAGCAAAATCGTGATCCAGGAGCGTTAACCAAAAGACAAGCCAGGGTCAGGAACCAATGCAGGTACTCAGACAAGCCGGGGTCAGGAATATGGAGATCAGCGATGTCTAGAGCAAGCCAGGAGTCAGGAGCCAGAAGGGAAGTCAGAGGAAGCCAGGTCATGCACAGATAAACAGGAGCTCAGTAGAATACACTTGCTGCCAGAAGCAGACACAAAAGCAAGGAGGAAGTAAGCCTAGACGCTTTAAATACCCTGGAAGGGGTTGGCTGATAACAGTCAGGTGAGTAACCATGGAGACTGAGAGGTCAAGGCAGTTCGTTAAGCATCAGCTGACTCAGCCTGACCCAGGGAAGGAAAGGCAGCAGTAATCAATAGGTGAGTGTTAGACCGATTTAGTCAAACCATGACACGCACACAAATGAATCTGTAAAATTATCACGGTGCCCGTGATTGCTGCCTTTGTGTGTCTATCACCTGTAGGGGGCTCCCATTGGCTGCCTGTCTTCAGCCCGCCCCACTTTACCTATTTAGACTGAGTCTGGGCACCCTTTGGTTGCCCTTTCATGGTGTCTCTGGGCTGCTTCTACTTTCATCATGTTCCTGAAGTTCTATGGGCCATAAGCTGTGTTCCTGCTATCCTTAGTTCATCCAGTTTCTGAGTCTCCTGATCTACTGTTCCTGGTTCCGTGTCTGATCCAGGTTGGAGTCGCCGTCGTTGCTGCTTCCTGCTGCCAGTCCTCGTTGCCGTTCCTGATCCGGCTGACCATCGTAGTGCTGGTTCCTGTTTCATCTTCAGAGTCCAGTTTCCTTTTCATCTGTGGCGGCTGTGATCTCCGGTTGCTCAGGCGACATTTCTACACTGTTGGTTCCCAGCACGCGGGTGCTGGTTCGCTCCACTGCCTTACGGCTTACTATACATTGAATCTGTTGGTTCCCAGCGTGCGGGCGCTGGTTCGCTCCACTGCCTTACGGTTTACTATACATTGAGTCTGTTGGTTCCCAGCGCGCGGGCGCTGGTTCGCTCCACTGCCTTACGTCCTACTATACATTGAGTCTGTTGGTTCCCAGCGCGCGGGCGCTGGTTCTCTCCACTGCCTTACGGTTTACTATACATTGAGTCTGTTGGTTCCCAGCGCACGGGCGCTGGTTCGCTCCACTGCCTTACGGCTTACTATACATTGAGTCTGTTGGTTCCCAGCAAGCGGGTGCTGGTTCGCTCCACTGCCTTACACCGTACTATACATTGAGTCTGTTGGTTCTCCTTGTATTCTGATAGGCTACCTTGCCCGGTATATTGGCAGGGTCGGTAGAGCCACCTTTTCCCATTGCTTGTCCAGGCTGCCTTGCCCGGTATATTGTCAGTGCTGGTAGAGCCTTACTCGCTATTATTACCACTTTCCTGTCATTTCTATGTATGTGTATGTATATGTATGAGATCCTATGGGATTGTCTTAAACTTTTCAATAAAGTTGTGTTTTTACCTAACTTTGCGTCTGAGAGTCTTAACAAACCGTGACAGTACGAAAGGACCATGACCTCAGACAATAAGAGTGATGGTAACACACAGAATATCCATTGGAGGATGGATATGCATGAGCAACACTTGGTTCAGCTAGCGGTTGCAATCCAAACTATTCTTGAACGCACTGGGATTGCTGACAAATCTGGGTCTAGTCCGGTGATCTCTCCAGGTCAGACACCGGAGAACAATACGATGCCCTCAGGGGCTGCAGTTAAGGGGTTAACTGCTTCCGCACCTTTGCCACTCAGATACGACGGTGATCCTAATCTGTGCAGAGGGTTTATCAACCAACTTGAAATATTTATGGAATTGACGACACATGCATTCTCCAATGATCGCAGCAAGATTGGGTTCATGATATCCCTGCTGACTGGCAGAGCATTGGCATGGGCTAACCCATTGTGGGAAAATGCAAAACCTTGCACAAGGAGTTTCAGAGAATTTGTGCAATCCTTTCGGAGAGTGTTTGAGCCTCCTGGTAGAACCACCTCTGCTGCTAAACGCCTTATGGAGATACAACAGGGCAGGCATACCGTGGGCGACTATGCCATTGAATTTTGCACCTTGGCAGCAGAGGTAGGGTGAAATAACGAGGCATTGTTGGCAGCCTTTGCTCAGGGCCTGAGTGACCAGATTAAAGATGAGATTGCAGCAAAAGAATTACCTACTGATCTAGCTGACTATATTGAGTATGTTATACTAATTGACACCCGGATACGTGAGAGATTAATTGCTAGAGATCGCAGGGTACGGTCTAAGAACAATGGTGCTAGCAGTACATTTTGCCCACCCATCCCTCCCCTGGCATCTAAGCCTAGTGAACAATTACGGGAACCAGGTGAACCGATGCAATTAGGTTTCACTAGGCTAACAAAGGAAGAGAGATTATACCGCAGAAAACAAGGGCTGTGCTTATACTGCGGCAAGAATGGGCACTTGCTATGATCTTGTCCGGTACGTCCGGGAAACGAACACACCTGGGGTACCTTGGGGGACAGGCCCTAGGTGGTGTTCAATCGGCCCCAGTGTTGGGTACACTGAAACCTTCCTTACAGGTGGTACTTTCTTGGGCAAAACGCTCAGTGGAGGCTTTGGCCCTGGTTGATTCTGGTGCAGCTGGGTATTTTATGGATAATACCTTTGCTGAATTGCATGGGGTCCCACAAATTGAAAGAGAAACCCCTCTTGCTATTGAAGCAATTGATGGCAGACCCTTAGAACCTGCTCAAGTTACCTTTGAAACAATGCCATTATCTATGACTATTGGGGCACTCCACAGAGAGGAGCAGCAGTTCCAACTGATCAGTTCTCCTCACCATGCTGTAATATTGGGATTTCCTTGGTTACAGTTGCATAATCCACAGTTTGATTGGCAAAAGTGCGAAATCTCTGCTTGGTCTCAGTCTTGTATGGAGAATTGCGTAACTCATCCAGTTAAGGTCCTGTGCACCTCCCCTTCACTGCCAGACGAATACCAGCAGTTTGGCGATGTATTCAGTAAGGGAGAGGCTGGCACCCTACCCAAGCACAGACCATATGATTGTAGTATTGAGTTGCCTCCTGGAGTGGTGCCCCCTAGGGGACGCACATATCCATTGTCTTGTGATGAGAACCAAGCTATGGAGGAATATATTTCTGATGCCCTTAAAAGAGGGATCTTTAGGAAATCTACCTCTCCAGCCGGGGCCGGATTCTTTTTTGTAAAAAAGAAAAATGGCGAGCTGAGACCATGCATTGATTAACGTGGCTTAAATAAGCTAATGGCAAAAAACGCTTATCCGATACCACTCATCACCGAGCTATTTGACAGGCTCAAAGGTTCTTCTGTCTTCACCAAATTGGACCTGCGTGCTGCATATAATTTGATTTGGATCAGAGCCAGTGATGAGTGGAAAACTGCCTTTAACACTAGATCTGGGCACTATGAATATCTAGTCATGCCATTTGGTCTTTGTAATGCACCTGCAGTATTTCAGGAATTGATCAATGACATCCTCACAGAAATGCTACAGTCATGTGTCGTTGTCTATCTTGACGATATACTTATTCATTCCAAAAATATGTCACAACACATTAAAGATGTGTCTGAGGTGTTGTTTCGTCTGCGTAAAAATAAATTATATTGCAAATTGGAAAAATGTGAGTTTCACAGAACTAGTGTGCCATTCTTGGGTTTCGTAATTGGCAAAGAGGGCATTGCCATGGACAAAGAGAAGCTAACGGCAGTCTTACAATGGCCACAGCCTAAGAGTCTTAAAGCCATCCAACGATTTTTGGGCTTCGCTAATTATTATAGGAAGTTTACTAAGAACTTCTCTTCCATTGTTAAACCGTTGTCTGACCTTACGCATAAGGGTGCTAACCCATCTCTTTGGCCAGTGGCTGCGGAAGAGGCCTTTGAGAAGCTGAAAATGGCTTTTGCTAATGCTCCTGTGTTATCCCACCCCAACCCACTGATCCCATTCACATTGGAGGTTGAAGCCTCGGATACTGGGGTTGGGGCAGTGCTTTCTCAACAACCTATTAAAGGTGGAATGCTCAGACCCTGTGGGTTTTTTTCTAACAAATTGATCGGAGCCCAAAGCCATTATGAGATAGGGGAATGAGAATTATTGGCCATTATCCTCACTCTTAAGGAATGGCGCCACTTACTGGAAGGCACAAAAAACACTGTCTTAATCTTGACTGATCACAAAAACCTGACTTATCTCTCAGAGGCCAAGAGATTGTCTTCACGCCAGGCTAGATGGGCACTGTTCCTGTCTCGATTCAATTTCATTGTATCATATTTGCCAGGGTCTAAGAATGTTAGGGCTGATGCACTGTCAAGACAATTTGAGGCTGAAATTGACAGAGAAGAGGTACCAGAACCTATCATTCAACCTGATCGAATATTGGCTACTATACGTACTAGTATCACTTCACCACTAGGGGAAGAGATTTTGGCCTCCCAGGCCTCTGCTCCTCATGAAACCCTGGTGGGCAAGTGTTATGTTGCTGAGCCATTGTGCACTCGATTACTTGAAACTTACTATTCCTCTAAGGCTGTGGGACATATTGGCAGGGACCAATTGTTATGGTCCGTCTCTCAGATATTTTGGTGGCCTTCTATGAGAACAGATTGTGCTGATTTTACTAATGCCTGTGCTACCTGTGCCAAGACCCCTAGACACCTTCCGGTGGGCTTGCTTCAGCCGGTACCTAATGGTGAACGCACCTGGTCTCACGTTTCCATTGATTTTATGGGAGAGTTGCCCATGTCTAGAGGGTATTCCTTCATACTGATGGTGGTGGACAGGTTTTCCAAAATGGCTCATTTTGTGCCCCTCCGTGGCCTTCCCTCTGCTAAAGAATTGGAGATGGTGTTTGCTAAAGAAGTATTTCGGTTGCATGGAGTACCCAGAGTGCTGATGTCCGACAAGGGGAGCCAGTTCGTGTCCAGATTTTGGAGGGCATTTTGTGAACAGATGGGCACACAACTATCCTTTTCCTCCGCTTATCACCCCCAGACCAATGGGGCCGCTGAGTGTGCCAATCAAGGATTGGAACAGTTCTTGCGCTGTTTCATTACTGACCATCATGACAACCTGGCCGACTTGTTGCCCTGGGCGGAGTTCGCCAGGAACTGTGCGGTTAACTCTTCATCCTGGAGCTCCCTGTTTCTGATTAATTATGGGTTCCAGCCCTGTTTGCTCCCGGATTCCTTTCAGACACAACAGATTCCAGCTCTGGATGAGCATATCGAGCAACTCCGTTCCACTTGGGCACAAGTTCAGAGGTCACTTGGTCAGTCATTCCAGCGTCATCAGCGCCATGCTAATAGCAGAAGACTGCCAGCGGTCTCCTTTCAGGTTGGGGATAGAGTGTGGCTTTCCTCCAGGAATCTTAAGCTTCAAGTCCCATCTAATAAGCTGGCTCCTCGGTTCATTGGTCTTTACAGAGTTATTTGCAAAATTAACCCTGTTTCCTGTGCTTTGGACATCCCTGCGTCCATGCACTTTTATAATGTTTTCCATGTATCTCTCCTCAAGCCTCTCGTATGCAACCGTTATACTACTAACCCTGTGGTGCCAGGGCCTATTGAGGTTGAAGGTCAGGAGGAGTATGAGGTTCAGAGTATCATTGATTCCCGCAGGCTTAGAGGAAGGGTGCAGTATTTGGTGCATTGGAAAGGTTATGGTCCTGAAGAACGATCTTGGGTGGATAGTAAGGACCTTCAAGCACCTAAACTACTGCAAATTTTTCATTCCAAATACCCTCAGAAACCCAGACCCTCTTCTAGGAGAGGGGGTCTTTGAGAAGGGGGTACTATCACGGTGCCCGTGATTGCTGCCTTTGTGTGTCTATCACCTGTAGGGGATCCCATTGGCTGCTTGTCTTCAGCCCGCCCCACTTTGCCTATTTAGACTGAGTCTAGGCACCCTTTGGTTGCCCTTTCGTGGTGTCTCTGGGCTGCTTCTACTTTCATCATGTTCCTGAAGTTCTATGGGCCATAAGCTGTGTTCCTGCTATCCTGAGTTCGTCCAGTTCCTGAGACTCCTGATCTACTGTTCCTGGTTCCGTGTCTGATCCGGTTGGAGTCGCCGTCGTTGCTGCTTCCTGCTGCCAGTCCTCGTTGGCGTTCCTGATCCGGTTGACCATCGTAGTGCTGGTTCCTGTTTCATCTTCAGAGTCCAGTTTCCTTTTCATCTGTGGCGGCTGTGATTTCCGGTTGCTCAGGCGACATTTCTACACTGTTGGTTCCCAGCACACAGGTGCTGGTTCGCTCCACTGCCTTACGGTTTACTATACATTGAGTCTGTTGGTTCCCAGCGTGCGGGCGCTGGTTCGCTCCACTGCCTTACGTCCTACTATACATTGAGTCTGTTGGTTCCCAGCGTGCGGGCGCTGGTTCGCTCCACTGCATTACGTTTTACTATACATTGAGTCTGTTGGTTCCCAGCGTGCGGGCGCTGGTTCGCTCCACCGCCTTACGGCTTACTATACATTGAGTCTGTTGGTTCCCAGCACGCGGGCGCTGGTTCGCTCCACTGCCTTACGACTTACTATACATTGAGTCTGTTGGTTCCCAGCACGCGGGTGCTGGTTCTCTCCACTGCCTTACGGCTTACTATACATTGAGTCTGTTGGTTCCCAGTGCGCAGGCGCTGGTTCGCTCCACTGCCTTATGTCCTACTATACATTGAGTCTGTTGGTTCCCAGCGAGCAGGTGCTGGTTCGCTCCATTGCCTTACGGCTTACTATACATTGTGACTGTTGGTTCCCAGCACACCAACGGTCCCTGGTACACGGGCACTGGTTCACTTCACGCTGTCCAGTCCTAGACAGCTAGTTATTTGTCCAGTACACGGGTACTGGTGTGTGCAGTATACCTGGTATTACCACTAGCTCATTTAGCCTCCATTTGTCATCTCCATAACTGTCATTGTCATCTGACAGTCATTGATGCCATAGTGGTTGACATCATCTCCTTTAAGGCTGCCTTGCCCGGTATATTGGTAAGGCCAGTAGAACCTTCCAGTTATTTCCATTTTGGGTTGCCTTACCCGGTATTGGCAGGGCCGGTAGAGCCTGTATCATATGGTGTTCCGTTAGGCTGCCTTGCCCGGTACATGCAAAAAAAAAAAACACTTCCTGACTGCAATTTACATCACACTCCTTTACCACTGACTGATCAAAGAACCTGGGTCTGAACTGAGCTATCTTATCTGATTTCTATTCTAAACAATGCAATGTGTACTTGTATCTAAGAGAGATGTTTTCATATTTGTCAGTCTTCCTAGGGGCTCCATCTAGTATATATTTAGAGCCCAGTTAGGGGTGGCATTATGCCAGGGGTATTACCACCTTATCTAAGTAACACATTATTGAAGTATGGAGAGTTATACAAGAGAGAGAGAAAATATTTATCCAATATGCTGTGTTTTATGAAGACTTTCTCCTAATTAGGTTCTCTTGTTCCTTACAGGTATGTACTAGCCAGTCCTGTTGTGTGGAAGAGCAATTCTCATGCAGTCTCCCCTTACAATTTTAACCCCTTGTGTGGTATGTACTAGCCAGTCCTGTTGTGTGGAAGAGCAATTCTCATGCAGTCTCCCCTTACAATTTTAACCCCTTGCGTGGTATGTACTAAACAGGGCTATTTTAAACTGGAACTTCAAATCCCATGCAATCTCCCTGTACAAGTTTAACCCCCTATGGTATGTACTAAGAATTAGCCCTTTTCCAGTCTCTGTATTGCTTACCTCCCCCATCCCTCTCCTATATCTCTGTGTCTGCTCCTTATCAGATGTTTTAATGGTGTCACAGCTGATTGCACTCAGGGCGAGTCCAGTGCAAAACAATTTGTAATTTGGAATTCCCTCAGTCAGTCAGTCAGTCTTCCTAGGGGCTCCATCTAGTATATATTTAGAGCCCAGATAGGGGTGGCATTTGCCAGGGGTATTACCACCTTATCTAAGTAACACCTTGCAGAAGTATGGAGAGTTATACAAGAGAGTTGGACAGGAAAGAAACACAGCAGCTGCAGCACATCCACTGATTAACACAGGCAAGTAAACAAAAAGGAATAAAGAGGGATTGGAGAAAATAGATAATTTTATACTTGTAATATTAATTTAATTTTTAATCTCAGCTGGTTTGTCTATCTGTATGCACCCTGCGAGCCTTGTCATATGCATGACAGCATGAATATATTATTTCTATCTGTACTAACCATTCCACTATTAATACAGATTTCCTCTTATCCCTGCAACCATGCCCCGCACCATACCATATTAATACACCATGGACTTCTGCATACATGTGCACTTCCCTCTGAATGCTGGTGGAGAGTATTAAAAACAAGCTCACCCACCCCCAGTAATTATAGCAACAGACGCACCCTCTCACTATATGCTCACAGAAAACAAATCACTAAATTTTTATGCATTCTATTACTTGCCTTGGCAAATGAGATAGAAACCAACCCTGGCCCTCAAATAGCAATAAATGGCAACCACCCCTTTAAAAAGGGTCTGTCTTTTGTGCACTGCAACATACGCAGTATATTGCCCAAAATGGATGAAGCATGGTGTTACGCATACAAACCTAAAATTCTTATTCTTACAAAATCCTGGTTATCCCCAAAAATACCTGATACTGCTGTTGCCATAGATGGATACTCATGCTATAGAAAAGACCGTGCAAAGTGAGGAGGAGGGGTAATTGTAAGGGATCATACCCGTTACTTGAGCCCTTGTCTGGACCTCGAGCTATTTATCCAAAGACTTTGGACATTTATTACTGTTTGGACTCTATGCTGTTATTACGGTTTTCTGACACTCAGACAAAGGTTAAAAGCAAAAACACAGTTTTATTGAAATAAAATTAAAGAACAGCGCCCCTGGGGGCCAGGACAGGTATAAACGGATAATGACAGAAATACAGGCCCAAATATGTAGGAGCAAACAGTAATGATCAGAATAAATGTAGGAACAAGGGTTAATGCTTAGAGCAACTGATCAGTCTCTGTGATGGTAATTAGCCAACGCCCAGCAGGTATTATCAGTCTCTTAGTGCAAAGGAAGATGCAGTAGGCGACTGAACTGAATCACTCTCAGATAGCTGCACAATAGGACGCCCAATGATACAGCAAGGACTGACCAGAGCTGAGCCAATACCCCCTTAGGGTGATATAACGGAGGAAAGCCACTGCTGGAGCTAATGGGACCAGAACCTGGAACGCCCTTAGTTCTCTCAATGGAAGAAACCCTGCGTGTGCCAACGGGACCAGAGCCAAGAACACCTCTTGGGTGCCACAACGGAGAAACACTGCACAAGCGATCTGAGCCAACGCACTGGTAGTGCGATAGATAGCGTAACACAGTGAGCACTTGGAGACCAGAGCCAAGACACTGCAAGAGCTAACAGAATGCCCACTAGCACCAGGCGGTGCAACAACGGAACTGAACGAGCACCGGAATGGAAACTGCTCTGCTAGAATTTAACGGATAGGCTCGGTCAATAAGGCACAGGCTCAGTAAGTGTTAAATGGCTCGGATGGAACACAACAGGCTTGGCAAGTGTACAGATACAGGCTCAATATCGGAGGCAACCAGCACAGCAAGGGTATCTGATAGGTTCAGTAATGGAGGCAACAGCTCAGCAAGGCTATGCAGACTGGCTCGGTAACGGAGGCAACAGCTCAGCAAGACCCAAGCAGACAGGCTTAGGAACGGAGGCAACAGCTCAGCTTGCAGAGAAGTGATTAGTCAGAGCGATACTATCAGCGCAGTTCAGAATGTCGCCGGTAGGCGACCGAGATCTCACGGGAACACATGAAACAATCACGGAGCAGGAGCATCAGCCGGAACTGGGTCAATCACGAAGCAGGAACGTCAGCCAGAGCCGGGTCAATCACGGAGCAGGAACAACAGCCAGAACCGGGTCAATCAGGAACAGCAGAATGGTCAGATGAGCCGAGTCGGTAAACAGGAACGCAGGAACACAGCAACAAATGCACAAGATCAGGAACACCACGAAAGGGCATCTGACAGGTGCCATAGACCCAGTATATAAAGGAACATCCTGGGTGGGCCAATCAGCCTCCTCCAATGCACAGGTATCATCACAGAGACTGACAGGGAATCACGGGGACCGTGATAGCTGTGCCTTGTCGTACTAACTGGCCAGCTGTTACCCAAGAACAAAAACTCATGTTCGTACACTTTGGATCCTATACTACATAGTAACATAGTAATTTAGATTGAAAAAAGACTTGTGTCCCTCTAGTTCAACCCTTTTCCTATTCCTGTTTACCATCGTTGATCCAAAAGAAGGCAACACCCCCCACCTCAATATAGCAATTTAAAATTCTGCCTTGAATGGGGGGGATTTCCTTCTTGATTCCAAATGGCAATCAGATTTCTCCCTGGATCAACAAGCCCTAACTAAATATTAATCCCAATACTAACGTACATAGCCCTCTATGTTATGCTCTTTTAAATAAGTATCCAGGCCCCTTTTAAAGGCATCTAATGTATTTGATAGCACCACCTCCTCAGGAAGTGAATTCCATACCTTTATTGTCCTTACTGTAAAGAAACTCTTCCGCTGTTGTAGATTAAATCTCCTTTCCTAAAGTCTAAGCGGGTGGCCCCTTGTCCTGTGTACTGTTCTTTTAATGAACAGGTCTTTGGAGAGCCCTTTGTATGGTCATTGAACATATTTATATAGTGTTATCATATCCCCTCTAAGACGCCGTGTCTCTAGTGTGTACAAATTTAACTTTTCTAGCCTTTCTTCATAACTAAAACTTTCCATTCCCCTTACTAGTTTTGTAGACCTCCTCTGCACTTTCTCTAGTTCCATAATGTCCTTTTTCAGAAAGGGCGCCCAGAATTGAACAGCATATTCTAGGTGAGGTCTTACCATGGACCTGTAAAGAGGCATAATTATATCTTCCTCCCTTGAGTCAATACCCCTTTTAATACATGCCAATATCTTATTGGCCTTTGCAGCTGCCAGCTGGCACTGCATGCTGCTGCTAAGTCTATTGTCTACCATTACTCCCAAATCCTTTTCATTAGTAGATTTCCCCAGAGAAACACCATTTAAACTATATGTTGCATTTTTATTATTATACCCAAAATGCATAACTTTACACTTGTCTATATTGAATCTCATTTGCCATTTGCCTGCCCAGTTACTCAATTTGTCCAAATCCTCTTGTAATGAAGACACATCCAGTTCAGACTTTATTACCTTACTTAATTTTATGTCATCGGCAAACACTGATACATGGCTCCCTATGCCCTCTGGGAGGTCATTAATAAACAAATTAAAAAGAAGAGGACCCAGGACAGATCCCTGAGGTACTCCACTTATCACTTTTATCCAACTGTAGAACTTGCCATTTACTACAACTCTTTGCATTCTATCTTTCAGCCAATTTCCAATCCACACACAAACATTTTCCCCTAGGCCTATTTCATTCAATTTGTACAGTAACCTCTTGTGCGGAACTGTATCAAATGCCTTGGCAAGGTCTAAATAGATCATATCGACCGCCGCTCCCCCATCTATATTATTACTCACTTCTCATAAAATGCGATCAAGTTCGTTTTACAAGACCTGTCTTTCACAAAGCCATGTTGGCTATTGCTAATGATATTCCTGTTCCAGCAGAATTCTTGAATATATTCCCTTAGCAACCGTTCAAACAGCTTCCCTACCACAGATGTCAAGCTTACAGGTCTGTAATTTCCTGGCTGTGACTTTGATCCCTTTTTACATATGGGCACCACATCTACTTTACGCCAATCCATGGGCACCATACCTGAAATAAAAGAATCCCTGAAAATCAAATATAACGGTCTGGCCAGGGTCTGGCTTAGCTCTTTAAGGTGTGTGTATACCATCTGGCCCCGGAGCTTTGTCTACCTTAACACCATTCAATTGTTTTAACACTTTTTCTTGTGTTAGCCAGTCCCATGCTTGCTGTGACTGTTCTGTAAAAGTAGTTTGCAGATTCTTGTCCATTGGGTCTTCCTTGGTAAAAACAGAAGAAATTATTTAAAATATCTGCCTTCTCTCTGTCCCCTTTGACCATCTCGCCCGTTTCAGATAACAAGGACCCAACATTATCAGACTTTAATTTTTTGCCATTAATGTATTTAAAGAATTTTTTTGGGTTGCTTTTGCTCTCCTTAGAAATATTTTTTTTCATTCTCCAGTCTAGCTAATTTAATAGCCTTTTTACAGGTTTTGTTGACATTTTTGTATTCTGCAAATGCCTCTGCTGATCCCTCAGCTTTGTAATGTTTAAATGCCGCTTTCTTGTTATTTATTTCATGAATTACTTTACTGGTTAGCCACATTGGTTGTAATTTGCTTCTTTTGTATTTGTTTCCAACAGGGATAAATTTATGTGTGTATTTTTGCAATGTTATTTTTAAGGCATTCCACTTACCTTCTGTGTTTTTTCCTGAAAATATTTTATCCCAGTCAACGAGACCAAGGGATGAATTAAAACTGCTAAAGTTGGCCTTTTTAAAATTCAGTGTTTTGGTGGAACCCATACCAAATTGCTTTTTTGAATTAATCTCAAACGATACCATGTTATGGTCACTATTCCCCAAGTGCTCCCTAACTTGGATGTTAGAGATAAGTTCTTATGTTTATTGTATGTCGAACATTTTAGTTATTGTATGTAGTATGTTTGAGGGGTACACATTCCCGACTATGGGTTGGAGGTTTCCGGTTCGAGACCGACACTGTATCGAGCACGGAGAACCGGGAGCAGTGAGTTGATGCCTGATTGGTCGAATCCCTGAACAGGCGGTTTAAAGGTCTTCCATTGACTCAACCTGGGGAAAAGGAGGCGGCTCGGGGATTGGTCGACAAGCCGACTCACTGTACGTTTTGATTGGCCAAGGTTGAAACCGAATATTCAAACCAGTGTGTACGTGCTTCAACCCCTGGCCATTGTTCATAGAATGTGTATTCCCACCCATCAAGTCTTTGTATCTTGTGTCTGTATTAATCAGCCCCTTTTGTGTTGTAAATGTAATCACGTCTGTCTCATTGTATTTGTTGGGCCATCTGCTGTTGGCCTTTTGTATACTGTAATATGATTGGTTTAAGCCCTATTGTATCTGGTTTCCCCATACAGTCCAATGTAAGAGTTGTGTATAAATATCTGTGGTCTTTGTCAATAAAGTGAGTTACTTTTTGGAGTGAACCAGAGTCCTGGAGACTTGTGTTCTTATGGTATTAAAGCAGCCACTCTGACGCCCATCTGAGCCCAGGTTCCTGTATCGTTCATCCGTCTGCTGCCAGTATCCTGCTACCCCACTTCGGATGCTGTCAGGCGTCAATGTGGACTCTGCCTTGCTGTCACGGAGTGACTAGGAAATCAACACACTGACAAGTACAGATGAACTTAATATAAGACTTTATTAAATACAAAGAATGGCAAGAGATAAGGCTAAAGGCTGATAGCAACAAATGACACAACAGTAGTATAGTAATGACACAAAGTGGCAGTAGATAGTGGCACACCTTCACGAGACCAGGAGGGAACAGTGGAGTCACCTTCCTTACCCTTCGCCAGGCAGGTGGTCAGAAACGGAATGGCCCTTGGACTACACGGCAGATGTGAGGGCAGTGCAGAGCACTCCCATACACAGATAGAATGGCACACCTTCACAAGACCAGAGAGGAACAGTGTAGGCACTTTCCTCACCTTTCACAGGACAGGTGGTCAGAAACGGAATGTTCCTGGGACTACACGGTAGATGTGAGAACAGTGCAGAGCACTCCCAAACACACAGTCGGCCGAGATAATGAGCAGACCAATATCTCAACAGGGGATACACTAGGCGGATAGCCAGGTGGAGGATAGGCTACGCAGCACAAACTGGTACGGCCATGGGAGGTTAGATACAAGGAGTGACCGACAAGCGCCGCTAATGGAAGCAAGAGCAGAGCGGAAGACACAGGCAGCATGGGAACCAAACCGAGGTAAGGAATGGTCACAGAGCGCAACATAGAGAGTAAACCAGGAGGCAGCCAATGGTCAAAACCGGATCGGGTAGTCAGACGTCACCAGTGGTCGTAGCCGGAACAGGTAGTCAGACGTAGCCAGAAGTCCAAACCGGAACGGGTAGTTAGATGTAGCCAGGAGTCCAAACCGGAACGGATAGTCAGACGAGCCAGGAGTCAGAACCGGAATGGGTAGTCAGACGTAGCCAGGAGTCCAAACTGGAACAGGTAGTCAGATGTAGCCAGGAGTCCAAACCGGAACGGATGGTCAGACGAGCCAGGAGTCAGAACCGGAAAGGGTAGTCAGACTTAGCCAGGAGTCAGAACCAGAACGGGTAGTCAGACGTAGCCAGGTAATACACAGGAATAGTAATGGACCAACACAGCAATAAGCTCAGGTACACGACGTAAGGGCACTGGAAATGACACAAAAACCCTGACAAGTAGGTGGAGTAATGACCTCATCAGCGTGGTGCCCTATGAGAATAGCAACTCAGCAAGAGCGACAGCTAGCAAGTAAACAATGTCGTTCCAGGGCAACATCCAGTCACAGGCAATCACAGGGCACCGTGATAGTACCCCCCACTCAATGATCTCCCCCCACGGAGGAGACCATACCTTGTTGGGAAATTTTATGTGGAAACTACGCAACAGTCTAGGAGCGTGGATATCACCCTGGTCTACCCATGAACAGTCCTCCGGACCATAACCTTTCCAGTGGACAAAATATTGAATGCGCCCCCGAACCCTACGGGAATCCAGGATGCTCTGGATCTCATATTCATCTTGATTCTGAATGCGTACTGGACCTGGGGCTACCTGGGTGGAAGTGTAACGGTTGCAGATCAGTGGCTTCAGGAGAGATACATGAAATACGTTGTGGGTACGCATATTCCTAGGGAGATCTAAGGCATAAGACACAGGGTTAATTCTACGGAGTACCCGGAAAGAATGGCACACCTTCACGAGACCAAGGAGGAACAGTGTAGGCACTTTCCTCACCTTTCACAGGACAGGTGGTCAGAAACGGAGGCCCTGGGACTACATGGTAGATGTGAGGACAGTGCTGTCACGGTTTGTAAGACTCTCAGACACAGCATAAGATAAAAATCAAACTTTATTGAAAAGTTTAATGGGAACCCTCACGGGTCCAAAACATACACACATATCTCATGTACATAATGGTTACAACAGCAGTATTATCAGGATACAGAATGTAGGCTCTACCGGCCTTGCCAATATACCGGGCAAGGCAGCCTGTAAGCTGGCACAGAGGAATGGAGTCAGGCTCTACCGGCCTTGCCAATATACCGTGCAAGGCAGCCTGGAAGGCAACAATCAATTTGAATATGGCTCTACCGGCCTTGCCAATATACCGGGCAAGGCAGCCTGTAAGTTGGCACCGTGGAATGGAGACAGGCTCTACCGGTCCTGGCAATATACCATGCAAGGCAGCCTGGAGGGTAACAATCAATCTGAATTTGGCTCTACCGGCCTTGCCAATATACCGGGCAAGGCAGCCAGGAGGACAGAAGGACAACTCCACTAATGCTGAATAGATGGAATAGCAGCATAAGATGGAACAGTGGAGCAAACCAGTATCGCCACCAGGGAAACCAAACCGGTTCTATCAAGCGACTCAGCAACCGGTAGGTGGAGTAAACCAGTATGGTGAAATGGACAATAATAGCTTCTGACCGGTCCTATACAGCGAATCAGCAACCGGTAATGAGTGGAGTAAACCAGTACCCAGTACTGGGAGACAGCGAAGCCCAACCGGTTCTATAAAACGGAATCAGCAACCGGTGAATGGAGAGAGAGCCCAGTAATGTGTATGGATAGAAATAGTGTCAAACCGGTTCCATACAGGGAATCAGCAACCGGTAAAGTGGAGTAAACCAGTATAGTGTAATGGACAACAATAGCGTCTGACCGGTTCTATACAGCGAATCAGAAATCGGTAGTGTGGAGTAAACCCGTATGGTGTAATGGGCAACAATAGCGTCTAACCGGTTCTATACAATGAATCAGCAACCGGTGAAGAGTGGATTTAACCAGTACCACGTACTGGGAGACAGCGAGGCCCAACCAGTTTTATACAACGGAATCAGCAACCGGTAGTGTGGAGCAAACCAGTAAGGTGTAATGGACAACAATAGTGTCTGACCGGTTCTATACAGCGAATCAGCAACCGATAATATGGGATAATGGACAACAAAAGCATCTGACCGGTTCTATACAGCAAATCAGCAACCGGTAAAATGGAGTAAACCCGTATGGTGTAATAGACAACAATAGCGTCTAACCGGTTCTATACAGCGAATCAGCAACCGGTGAGGAGTGAAGTAAACCAGTACCACGTACTGGGAGACAGCGAGGCCCAACAGGTTCTATACAACGGAATCAGCGTGTGGAGCAACCAGTAAGGTGTAATGGACAAAATAGCGTCTGACCGGTTCTATACAGTGAATCAGCAACCGGTAGAATGGAGTGAACCAGTGATCAGAATGTCACCCAGGCGACCTAATAGTCAGTGGATGAAGTCAGGATACAGCGCAAGTGCAGCAGACAAGCCAGGACACCCACAGGAATGACAGGACTGCCAGCCAGGACAGAAATGGAGCAGGAACACGGCAACACGGGGTCTGGAATGGAAACAGGAATGGCAGGTCAACCGGATCTGGACAAAGGCAGGAACCATGCAGGAGAAGCACTGACTACTGGAGACCACTGACACTGGTAAGACAGGGAACAGGCCCAAGGAACAGGTACTGGAACAGGCAGGTGACTGCTGACATAGAGACACCACGAAAGGGCAACCAAAGGGTGCCTCAGCCCAGTGTATATAGGCAATACTGGGCGGGTAAAAGACAGGCGGCCAATGGAGAGCACACACACCTGACTGATAGCAGAAGTCAGCAGTCACAGGCACCGTGATAAGTGCAGAGCACTCCCAAACACACAGTCGGCAGAGATAAGGAGCAGACCAATATCCTGACAGGGTATACACTCAGCGGGTAACCAGATGGAGGATAGGCTAGGCAGCACAAACCGGTACGGCCACGGGAGGTTAGACATACGGAGTGACCAACAAGCGCCACTAATGGAAGCGAGCGCAGAACAGAAGACACAGGCAGCACGGGAACCAAACCAAGGCAAGGAAAGGTCACGGAGCGCAACACAGAGAGTAAACCAGGTGGCAGCCAATGGTCAAAACCAGATCGAGTAGTCAGACGTTGCCAGTGGTTGTAGCCGGAACGGGTAGTCAGTCGAGCCAGAAGTCAGAACCGGGACGGGTAGTCATACGTAGCCAGGAGTCCAAACCGGAACGGGTATTCAGACGAGCCAGGAGTCAGAACCAGAACCGGTAGTCAGACGTAGCCAGGTAATACACAGGAACGGTAATGGACCAACACAGCAATAAGCTCAGGTACACCACGAAAGGGCACTGGAAATGACACAGGCTGAGGTTTAAAAACCCTGACAAGTAGGTGGAGCAATGACCTCATCAGCGTGGTGCCCTATGAGAATAGCGACTCAGCGAGAGCGACAGCTAGGAAGTAAACAATGTCACTCCAGGGCAACATCCAGTCACAGGCAATCACAGGGCACCGTGATACTTGCTTGCTTCCAGTTCCAGTAGAATCTTCGAGTCGAGCACCGGAGCGCTCGAACAGCTTGGCAACCGCTACCTTTTGTTCCTGCGACATTTTTCCTGTTCTTCGTACCCCGGAAGTAGAGGCTTCAATCTCTACTGCCCGGTGTTCCAGTTCTACGGCATTCAACGGTTCGAGAGCCCGTTGACCCCTCTTCCATCCGCATCCTTCGAGGCAGAGTCAGCTACTCCATGGTTCTACGCCACTTTGAGTCGACCACCAGGACGTTATCTGCTCGACCGGTGCATCCGACGGCGCCAGTCCGGTGTCGAGAAGGAGAGACCCGGAAGGCGACTCAGTCCCTTCTTAGCTTCCGTTACACTGGTGGCTAGAGGTGAGATTTCTCCTTCTTTCATCGGGTGTATCAACTAAGAGATGGCGGGCAAAGCACGGCTACCGGAGGCCATAGGTGTGTATGACATGAGGTACCAATACATCGGATATCGATGGGAGACCTTCCTAGGTGATCTGGCCGAGGAGTTTTACAGGGAGGTCACCGCCTGCATCAAAGAGGAGCTCCGAGTCCAGGACGGATACTGGGAAATGATCAAGTATCTTCACAAGGAGTATACAGAAGTTATGGTCAATTTTTTCCCTTTCGAATTGCATCTGGACCTCCAACAACTTGTGTGGTTGGCCTTTCAGGAGGATGCCACTTTCGGCCAGAGGGATTACAGCCACTACTGGGAGATTTGGGAGAAAAGAAAGGCTATGTTTGGGAGCTACTTTCCTCCGGACCTGGAGGGGAACCTAGACCTCTTAGTCGAGGAGGAATGGAACATGGAGCTAATGTACATGGGCTGGATAGAGGAAGCCCAAGAGATACCAAGAGAGGAAGAAGAAGACTGGGGGGGTTACTCATCTGAGGAGGACCTCAGTGAAGCTGAGGACTTGGATGGAGTTTTCCCTGTTCACTCCACACTGGTGAGTGGGAATGTGCTCCTCACCAGTGCCCCTTTTGTTGCCCCTGTATCAGGGAGTGGGACAACGGTCCTCCCTGATAGCCCTTTGCCCCTGGATAATGTTTTCCCAGATCTGAGGAGTGGGAATGCTTTCCTCCTCAGCCAAGAAGATGCCTCTGCATCAGGGGATGGGACACGCATCTCCCCTGATAAGCATGTTGCCCCTTTCCCTGCTTTTCCAGCTGCGGTGGATGAGAAGTAGGTCCCCATCAGCAGCAATGTTATTCCCCAACTGATGGGTAGGAGAGAGCCCATCAGCCCCTGTGAACCCCCTGCTGTGGTGAGCGAAGAAGAGCTCACCAACAGACCCAAAGAGCATGTTTTAGTAGAAAATGCCCTGGAGAAGGAACAAGTTTTGTTCCTGCACTGACGGCGACATTGTTATTGTGCATAATTTCTATGCTGCCTTCCCATTGGCCTGACATCTTTGCTCCACCCAGGGCTTGCCTTTTTATATCCTGTCACATCTATTCTAAGGTTCCCTTTCGTTGTGTATCTGAGCTTGAGGTTTTGTTACTGTGTTGCTGTTCGTGTATGACCCGGCCTGCCTGACGACGTTCCTGTGTATCCTGTGTACTGCTCCGTTACTGACTGATTTGGCTGAGAACCCCTCTCCATTGCTGAACCAATCTGGCTGAGAACCCGCTCCATTGCTGAACTGATCTGGCTGAGAACCTGCTCTGTTCCCGACTGATCTGGCTGAGAACCCGCTCCGCTGCTGAACTGACCTGACTGAGAACCTGCTCCGTTACTGACTGATCTGGCTGAGAACCCGCTCCGTTGCTGAACTGATCTGGCTGAGAACCTACTCCGTTACCGTCTGATCCAGCTGAGAACCTGCTCCGTTGCTGAACCGATCTGGCTGAGAACCTGCCCTGTTGCTGAACTGATCTGGCTGAGAACCTGCTCCGTTACCGACTGATCTGGCTGAGAACCCACTCTGTTACTGTACTGCTCTGGCTGAGAACTGCTCCGTTGTTCAACGGATCTGGCTAAGAACCCTCTCTGTGCTAGTCTGCCTGGCTATTGAGTCTTGCTTGTGCTCCTGACCAGTCTGTGCTTTCCGTTTGTTTGTAACCAGTCCCGGCTGAGCCATTGTCCCATTGCCATCCATGTATGGCTGTGCCTCCTCCATTGCCTTACTGGCCAGCGTTACATTCAACGGATTCCGGTTGCCTTGTTGGGGTGTGCCGCGTGGCACTAATCTTATTCTGTCGACTGTAGGCATAGTATTCGTGCTATATCCACTCACTCCTACTGCCTCTGGCGGTGTGTACATGCGAAGTACCGCTACAGTGCTAGCAAGTGCTGACTGAGTTACTCTGATCTCTCTATGTCTCCCTCTGCACTAATTGCTGGGCTCACTCCCTACGGGAGTTCCTGTGTATCTCTGGGTGTTTCCTGTTAACTATTCAGTGCCTAGACTGTCTAGGCAATCCTTGTGCTCCTTCGTGTTGCAGTGCCTGGGTGAGGGCCAGCACTTACATTGGCACACACTACCTGGTGTGTGGAAACCCTGAGCTCTTATCCCTGTCTAGTGGCCAGTGGGCCTAGAGCCAGCATTTGCGCTTGTTCCATTGTCCTGTGAGGGGACACGTGACACGTGGATGATGCTGCCCTGCTGGATGGGACTGTGGTCTCTATCAGGGCAGAGAAGGGCCCTGTGGTTGGTGGCCTACAAGAGGAGGACCCCAGCAGACTGGAAGAGAGCAGTGCTGCTGGCCCTCCTGTGGATATGTATTGTGAACTGGTGGGTGGGAATGCGTTCCCCACCAGCCCCCCTGTGAACCCTGGCCTGGTGAGTAGGAGCGAGCTCACCAGGGAGTGGAAAACCCTGCTGCGGTGGAAGAGTTGCAGGTCCCCATCATCAGCCCCAGTCTGTTCCCTGTTGTTTCCCTGGAGAAGGGGAAGAAGGTGTTCTCCAGGTATATGGATAAAATTGCTTGGAGGATTGAGAGCTCTGCTGATGTCTTTGATACTAGCCTTATGGACTGTCAACTGATGGGTAGGAGACAACCCATCAACCCCTGTGAACCCCTGTCTGGGGTGAGTGGGACAACGGTCCTCACTCCCAGCCCAACGTTTTTTTCCCCTTTCCCTGTGATCCCTGGCCTGGTGGATGGGAGCAAACCCACCAGGCCCTGCAAATCCCTGGCTGGAGTGAGTGGGACAACAGTCCTAACTCCCAGCCCAACAGTGGTTCCCCCTTTCCCTGTCACCCCTGGCCTGGTGAGTAGGACCACAGTCCTCACCAAGGTCCCTGTTGTGACCCTGTCGCCTGCTGACCTCTGCCTGCTGGGTGGGAATGCATTCCCCACCAGGTCAACTACCACCTTGGATGCCCCTGCACTGGGGGAGGAAATGATCAGCTCTTTCAGAGACTTATTGAGTATTGCCCCAGCCCAGGAGAGTGGGAATGACATCCTCTCCTGTCCCTCTGGGGCACTTGCCCATATAAAAGGGGGAGATGTGCCCCTCTCCCCACACTTTGATTCCCAGGCCATGGAGAGCCCAAAGATCCAGTCATCACGAAAAGATCCCCCCTATAGACTGGCTCTGGACCCTGAGCCACTGGCCACAGACCCAGGAACTTTGGACCCCAGCTCTGCCTGGAGCATGATTCAGGAGAGGCCTCACAATTTTGTGCTAGCCAGGACCAGGAGGCACCAGTTTCCCTGGCCCCGAACCAAGGATCAAAAGGATCAAATAACCTCCCAGTCTAAATCCTAAAAAGTAAATGCTTCTTTATATCTATAACTGTTCATAATTTAAAAATTTCCATATGTATGTATATTCTCCATATGTATGTAATGTTTCTCAATTTGTGTAAATATCGAAGCTCTACTGAAAACTGTCCAGGACATACTTGAAAACGAGAGAAATCTCAATGTATTCTTCCTGGTAAAACATTTTCTAAATAAATTTATCTGTATAACAATCCTGAGGAAGAGACCTAAGAGGTCTTGAAAGCTTGCATCCTAAATCTGGTTAGTTAGCAAATAAAGGTATCAACTTGACTATAATTAGCTCCTGTATTTCTATGGCTAACATGGTACCAACGCTCATATTTTATCAACATGGAAGATACCCCAAAGTACAGCACACAAATGAATATGAAAAACCTCCTAAAGAAACTTGCAACACTGGATACTGACATTTTCTTCCTGACTACATGCAAAAAAGAAAATCACTTCCTGACTGCAATTTACATCACACCTCTTTACCATTGACTGATCAAAGAACCCGGGTCTGGACTGAGCTATTTAATCTGATTTCTATTCTAAACAATGTAATGTGTATTTGTATTTAAGATATGTTTTCATATTTATCTGTATAACATGCCTCAGGAAGAGACCTAAGAGGTCTTGAATCTGCTTAGTTAGCCAATAAAGGTTTCAACTTGACTATAATTGCCGAAAGAACGCCTATGGAATAGAAAACTTTCCAAAATGTTGGCAGTTGACATTCGCCCTTTTCTTTTGTTGTAAACAGAGGCTTTTAAAGAATGGATGTCATGTTCTTCACCCTTCTGGAGTATCCCAAGCCGCAGCTGTTTTTCAAGGATGGTTGTGCTGATTTTACATAAGCATGAAGTTAGTTGTGGACAAAGCACAAAGGCACTAACAACCTAACAACCTTTTCAAGGAATATGTTGTTGTCTGACTGACAACTTTGACTTTCAGCTATTTATTTCTCCACTTCTGTCCTCAGAAGTCAGTAATATTGTGGTGAGAAATGTTTCAGTCATTGGAAACATGGGTGAAAAATGCATTGGCAGTGGTGAAAAAGGAGAAAAATTTTGCAGTGACAAAAAGAAAACTTTTGTGAAAAATCGTTTTTTTTGCAAAAAGTCATGCAGGAAATTTTTATGACTTTTCACCCACCCCTAATAGTGTTATGATGGAGTTTTTGGCTTTAAGATAATAATCTGGTATAGCAGCAGTGGTAGAAGGTATAAATATTATATGAGCTCTGATTTATACATTTTCGACTTTAAGAAATGGTAGGAAATCAATGAGGAAATTGCACATTTGGTGACATGTTGGTAAGGAGGGGGACAAGTGAGGGGAGGGAAGGTAGATCTGAGTATCATCAGCATAGAGGTAGTACTGAAGACCATACAGGGACGTGCACAGACATTTTGGGGGACAGGGGCTCAAATGATAAAAAGGGCACTTCTCATAATTATTCATTCAAAATAAATATTAAAAAAAAAGAAAAGAATTTACAACTCCGGAGCCCATTGGACACAATAATCTGAAGCCCCCCCCCCCATTGGCCATCTCCACTGGACACCTCCACAATGCTCCTAATCTCCATATTGCCCCCATCATCTCCATATTGCCCTTACATTGTCCCCTGTCAGCTCCATATTACCCCCATCAGCTCCACATTGCACCCATCATTTCCATATTGCCCCCATCTCCATATTGCCACATCAGCTCCAGCTTACCCTCACATTGCCCCCATCAGCTCCATATTGCCCCATCAGCTCCACCTTACCCTCACATTGCCCCCTTCATGTCCATATTTCCCCCCATCAGCTCCATATTGCCATCAGCTCTAACTTACCCTCACATACATTGCCCCATCATCTCTACATTGCCATCATCTCCATCTTGCCCCCATCAGATCCATATTACCCCATCATTTCCACTTTGCCCCCCAGTGTCCATTTCCTACCTCTTGCCTGGTGGTCCAGTGGCAGGAGAGGTCTGTATGTGCCTTCTTTGGCACAGACCTGTAGCTGCTGGAGCTCCCGCTCTGTCTTTTCTTCATGTACAGCGCTGGGAGATGATGTTGTCTCCCAGCACTCTGTAATACTAAAGAGCCGACGAGGAAGCGCAGCATCTACAGGTCTGTCCTGAAGGAGGCACAGACCTGACTGGGTGGTGGGAGGGTTAGTGCAGGCGGCGAGGCAACTTTTTTTTTTTTTAAAGGACACTTTGGACAAAAAGGGCAGGTGCTCAAGCCGACCTTGTTGTCTATGTGTGCACATGCCTGACACCATAGTAGTTAATTAGATTTCCGAGGGATGAAGTATAGATAGATAACAGCCAAGGGCCAAGTACTGAGCCTCTGAGTACCTCAACAAAAAGTGTAGGGATAGGAAGTGGTGTTATGAAATGAGACAGAATTAAAGTAATTTGACAGGGTTGTGTCATGGAAACAAATGTTTTGTATACAAACCCAGGGTATCCATATACTCATATGGAACTTGCTGCCATATATAAAAATTAGATATATTGCAAGCCCAGTGGATCAGCCTCTATAAATTGCAACATTATGTGGATCAGTCTATAGTTTGAGCCAGTGTCTCAGCTGATTTGATCCCATGTGGTTCAGCTTTTATACATTGTCCATTTCATTATAGATTGTGGGTCACTCATTATAGATTGGAAACACTGTGAAAGGTGAAACAGTGTTAGCTTGGCTAGGTATGAGAATGGGTGATTTTTCCTAAGAGTCAAGAAGTTTGCGTCATGTCCCTGGCATAAGCAGAAGGCAAAAATAAATATGCATTTGCTGTACAGATTATTTTATTACATGCTCTCCTATGAGTTATAAGCTAGTACTCATGTAAATACATTAACAAATGCAAATGTGGGTTTTATCTCATAAAACTAATGTTCCTTTTGAAGATTTGTAAAGACACAATTTCATTAACTCTTCTTAAAGGAGCAGTAAACTTAAAAAAGTACTTACATTATATAAGTAGATTAAGTGATGGTGTATTCAGTGCTGTCTTTTTTTTTCTGAGGGATTTTTGGTTAAGGAGTAATTCCCATTTTAAGTTTGTGTTTTTTTAATCATGAGCTCCCCCTAGTCGCATCATTTAGGCACTCACAGGGTTAATAGTGCCGCATACTGTACATTCCCCATCTATACAAAATTAGTTTTTTTTTTTTACATTTACAAGTATAGTTTAAAAAAAATTCAACTCCCAGCATTAACCAATACATAACAGTAAAGTCTGTCTATCTTGCAAACAAACCTTCAAATTACAGTCTCTTAATCTTTCAAACTACAACAGGCTTCAGGAAAAAAAACAACCTGTCTCTGCTGAGGTAAATTTTCAGCTGATGCTCCTTCATGTAGCCTATTCCTCCTCTAGCAGACACTCCCCCTCAGCACCAGCCACCAAAGCTGATTTCTAAATGCCTCAGAAAGTTTGATCCTCCTACTGACCTTTCCAAGTCGACGACGTGAATTCCCTAACCTGAATTATGCCACTAGGGGGAGCTCATGATTAAAAAAACACAAACTTAAAATGGGAATTACTCCTTAACCAAAAATCCCTTAGAAATCACTTAATCTACTTATATAATGTAAGTACATTTTTAAGTTTACTGCTCCTTTAAGTTGCAGTAATTTGCCAATCTGATCTAACAATAAAATGTGCCTTGGCCAAGTCAGTTTGCTCTCCTACAAGTTTTCGTCTGGTTCTGGAAGGTGGGTTGGGAAATAGTACCATTGAATAACAACAGCATTGAATATTTTGGATTTCAGATGCACTGCCCAATTTGGAATTTATGACAGGATGTTGCCTAGAAATGTTAATCTGCTCCTGATCAAAAGCACATTCTGTCAGGTTTTAGAAAGACTTTGCTGTTGAAATGTTTCCATTACTATTTAAAGAACATTTTGAAAGTGCTTTAATCACAAATTCCTCTAAGAAGCATATATGGTTTGCTTCTCTGTTTTTAAAAATAAACTACAGGCTAAAAAAAAACAATGTTTGTGTAATGCTGAGACTGATATAGAAAGAATAAAACATATAAAACACCAACAACATTAAAATTAGTATTTGAAAGGGGCTTTAATTATATTTTGTATGTTTAAGTGTTTCAGTGCATTTATTCAAAACACATTACACTGTTTTAAGAAAAAAATGGTGCACAATAGATATTTTAGAACATAGTGGGGCTGATATACTAAGAAGTGTTTTAAAAGTGGGGGTGGAGAGGGGGAAGAAAATGATATGTGGAAAGAAAGAAGAGGGGGGAAGAGAAGATGGTTAGTAAAGAACAGAAGAGATTGAGTTCAGAGGATGGAAATGTTAATGGAGTCTCTAGTGAACTCCCATATGTCCCACACAACCTTGTGTTTAGCAAGAGAGTAGTGATTTGTGAAGCTACTGCTCCTGTGTATTGGTGCGGCCTGTGATCCCATTCCGGTCCTCGGTTTGGGGTTCCTCTTCCAGGCTTCTGTCTCCGGACTACCCTTTGAGCCTCAGTGCCACTTGTGCAGTCTAGTCTCGATTCGGTCAGTGTTGCGCGGGTGACATTCCTGTGTCTATTCCATCAGTGCACCATGGTACGCTTGACCCTCCTTCCTGCCTTTAGCTGAGGTTGGTGCTTTGTTGGGCGCCTCAAGCTATTCTTCCATCAGACAGTCGTTGCTGGTCTTGGCGTTCGTTAACCCCTTCGGGAATGGTGTCACTTGTCACCGGTTATTCACAGTGCAGTCTCCGTTGGGTACCCACCGGGGCATACTGTCTCAGTCCTCCATTACTAAGGCAGATCTAAGTTATCCTGGGCCTCCGTTGTTTACTGGCCATTTCATACTATTTAAGCACTCCCTGTGCAGAGTGGGAGTCTCAAGGGCTTCGCATTATTAGGGCCTGTTCGCTGTATTGGCCTAATAGTAACCCATTCCTCGCTGCCTCTGTTTGAGTTCACACGAACATAGCCTGACCTGTGTCAGTATATTGTAAAGTCTGTATTGGACATATACTGGACCGGTGTGGGTATACATTGCATTATTGCCATAACCTGTCTCGTGAGGGTTATATTTGTTAAGCCTGTTCAATAAAACTGTGTTTTATTTCACTTATTGAGTCTGAGTGTCAATAAAACCGTTACACCTATGCAGGTGGGCTTTACAAGACTAACAAGGGAAGAACGGTAATTTCGCCAAAAGAATGGCCTGTGTCTCTACTGTGGGAAAGGAGGTCATTTGTTGCGCAATTGTCCGACTTGGCCGGGAAACGCACGCACCTAGGTTTCCTTAGGGGACAGTTCCTAGGTAGTGTTCAGCAGTCCCCAGAAGTTGTTCCTTCCAAACCTGTGGTTGATGTGATAATTTCCTTCTCCAGCCTCTCCGTTACGGCACCTGCTCTGATAGATTCAGGAGCAGTGGGATATTTTATGGACCAGGAGTTTGCTGCATTACATAATATCCCGCTGGTTGTGCTGGACAACCCTATGCAAATTGAGGCCATAGATGGGCAACCTCCCCAGGTCACCCACGAGACGTGTCCGCTCTCAGTACAGACTGGTGCATTACATTTCAAGACCCTGTCATTTCAAATTATCTAGTCACCACATTATGTGGTCATTCTGGGGTTCCCATGGCTACGGACGCATAATCCCAGAAATGATTGGGGCTCCTGCAAGATTTTGGCCTGGTCTGAGCACTGTATAGACCATTGTATACGACAACCTACTAGTATTTTGTGTACCTCTCCCTCCCTACCGCCTGAATATCAGTCTTTCAGCGATGTTTTCAGTAAGGGAGAAGCTAGCACATTGCCACCGCACAGGACGTATGACTGTGCTATTGATATTCCGCCTGGCACTGTTCCTCCTAGGGGCAGAACTTATCCGCTCTCCTGAGAGGAGAATCAGGCGATGGAGGAATATATCTGATGCTTTGGAACATGGCATCAATCGCAGATCATCCTCGCCCACGGGGGCTGGATTTTTTTTTGTAAAGGAGGAGTCTGGTGAACTAAGGCCGTGTATTGATTATAGAGGCCTCAATAAGCTAATGGTCAAAAGTAAAAAACTAAAGACAAGGGGAGCAAACCCTCTAAGAGAGTATCTGATGGCAATGTATATAAATAGTACAATGCCCCCCCCTCCAATCTCTGCTCACCAGACCAATGGTAATTATGGACTCTCATAAACATAGTTGATCTCTTTCCTCCAGACAGATTGCCACCAATATTCCAAAATTGGTTTATTCAAATAAAATCAAGGACTCATACTTGGTACAAAATATATATAAAATCTATATAAAATCGCCCAACGTGTTTCGTGTCCCTATATACGGACACTTCTTCAGGGGCACAATAAAAAAGACTTCAATAACACAATATACATGATATACACAACAGTAAATACCTTTCGCAATCCTGTTTTTATTGCCTCGTAATTCCCCCATTGCATTACTCCAACACGTTCGCTCCCAGTGACCCGCAGGCTAGTCCCGATAACCTCACTTCCTGTAACCATAATACACAGAGGTTTCGGATGCTTGCGTCTCATCAAAGGAACGCATGACTTGGCTTAAGCAAACATATGGGGATATATTCCTATCCATAGTTATAGTACTGAACACACTGTGAATTCTGTATTAAAAATCCCGCTGTAACATAGATAATTAAATAGTATTCACGGACATTATATTCAAAGCGTTATATCCAAAGCATTATGTCAGCACGAGATATTATAAAACCCATATCTCTCTTCAATATAGACATGTTACATTGAGAGCTCTATATATGAGGAATTAAGCTGATAACTAATAATAACAATGCAGGTTCATTCATATATATATAGACAATAGGCCATATAATCATGTATTTGGACATCTTGCATTGATAGCTCTATATATAAGGGATTAGGCTGATAACCAATAGTAACAGTTCATTCACATATGTAAATGATAGGCCATATATTCATTCCTATCAATTTACCTAGTTCAAATACCACAGATCTATCTCCTCATTCAAACCATTTGGTGTTAGAGAGTGTGGATATCCAAAAAGCCTCCTTCCTACACAGTAGACTGAACCTGTTGGGAGCTGACCTGGGGATAAAATCAATTCCCTTGACTACCATGTTTTCCAAATCACCTTGTGAGCACTCATTAAAATATTTTGGAAAACTATGATCTATTTGCTGTGTTCACCTAGGTGTTCTCCTAGAGTTCTTGTTGTTCTTCCAACGTAATTCTTTCTGCATCCGCAGGTGATCAAATAGATAACATATGACGTGCCACAGCTAATATAATGGTCTATTTAAAAAGTTTTCTTTTGTTGTGATGTTGTAAAAGATTTCATTTTATGATCCATATATTTGCAGTTGAGACAGGATCTAATATTACACCTAAAGTTCCCTTGAATACTATCACCTGTCCCCCCAACTATTTTCATTTGTTTCTTTTCTATTTTCTTCGGTTTGCTTGGCGCGATATGAGATCTAACATTGCGAGCTCTGCGGAATATCACTGTACTTTTTGTTGGTAGTTCATCCATTAACAATGGGTCTTCTCTCAATATCTCCCAATTTCTGTCCTGAATACCTTGTATTTGTTTTGCCATTGGATTATATTGGGTTACAAAGGATAGCTGATGTTTATTATCTATCTTTTTCTTTGGTTTCGGAACCAATAACTGGTCTCTAAATAGATGTTCCACTTTAAGGATGGACTGTTCCAAAAGTTTCTCTTTGTAACCTCTTTCTATAAATGTAAGGCTATTGGTTAGCCTGGAGTTGTGGGAGGGCCGGTTGGAGACATTTATACCAGCCTCAATCCTTTCCTCGGGACTGTGCAGAGCTCCAACTGAGCTCTGTGTTAGAGAGCAAAGCGGAAGAGGAAGTCGCGATTACATCATCATGACGGGACCACGAGGCTACCACAGTAGTTGGCAGCCTGAGTTCATCACGCCCTGGAGGCTGAACATCTTGTGAGGGTTTACTTGCTTGGCATGTCCTGCCTTCTCTTGCGGTGCTCAGGTAATCTTCTGGAATACAGTGATATAAGCAACACAAGCTATCTTCTCTAATGTTCCACAGGCTATTACACGATTACATGCCCAAGCAGGTGAAAAACCTGAGGCTTTAGTCCACTGATCCAGTATAAGCAATACCGCGGTATTAAATTAAAATAATCCAGCTCTAACGATGGACCCAAACTACAAGGTCCACATGCTTTCCTTACAGATTTCAGTAGTGATGTCCCATAATGTGTAAGCAACATCTGTATATTCTATTTCTGTGTGAGCGGGGTAGCTCGTCTCCCACTTGTGCTCGTTCCATCACACATCCTTTTCCATGCCTTCACTCCGTTAGATACTATATGAAGATATACAGAGGAAGTTAAGGATAACACTAGCATGCAACACATATTTTTCATGCAGAGGGTGATAGAAGGGTGCTAGTTAGTACGATGGATACACATAACATTAATATTATGCACCATGTTGTTCTTATATAACTAGGGTTTTCCAATGCGCTCAGCCATGTTAAGATTATCATAGTCCATGTATGCTAGTTACCAGCAAGTGCATGTCCATTGTTTTAGGCACACTCTAGGAATCTACTATATGATGTCATCATGCCCTGACAATATTGATTGTTTTACTTAGTGCGGATACATGTTAGATATCCGAACTGACAGTGTGAACCTTATTACATGTTTTAAGGATTTGCTATTTATGTGTATTTATCTGGTAGACGTGGGTATTTGTGTTTATGTATTAATAACCCAATACACATGCTACTATGGGTATATAGACGGTCATATCATATACACAACTCGTTAATACATCTTTATAGACAGATCAGATACAGAAGTGCTGTATTTCATTCCATAAACATTGATTAACTATCTATATTCATCTCTATTCCTCTCTCTCTCTCACACTCTGCCCATAATCCTTCATCTTACCCACTTCAGCTGCGGGCTGCGGCATCTCCATGTCCGTTTGCTTCCATCAGCATCTCCTCTTCTGACCTCTCTCTGTTGTCGTAATTATCTATCGGTATGCACATGGACACTAGTTTCTGTCTGTGTACGCATAGCCCTGTGAATGTCTGCCTAGGTATCTATGTACCTGTATCACTCTACTGTAACATCTGCACGTGAGATAAGGTCACTTACCCCCACCTCTCCTTGCCTCATCATTTACCTGAGTTCCTGATAGAGGACAGTAGTCAGTTATAGTTATCGCCACATAGTTTCAATATCCGGATACTGTCTCAGTTCTTATATCACCTGAGCATACACAGTAGATGGAAGATATGTTTGTAACGGAAGCTGAGAAGGGACCGCGCTGAGAAGGGACCGTGTTACCTTCCACCGTCGTTCCCGGGTCTCTCCTTCTTGAAGATAAGTGCCGTCGGATGCACCAGTTGAAGTATGGACGGTCTCTGAAACAGTCGCAGGATCGCTGGAAGCAGGGAAGAGTCCACGTCGCCACCTGACAGTCTACAAAGTTAGGTTGCAGGAAACTGGCAGCAGGCAGTCGACGATTCAGGATACTTGGCGCAGATGGGTATCAGAGTGGATACTTTAGACCATAAGCAATACAAGACTCCAGGACTCCTTGTTCACTCCAAACATAACTCACTTTATTGACACAAACCACAGATATTTATACACTGATGGGTGAAACCAGATACAAAAGGGCGTGATCCAATCATAATACATCTGACAAAAGGCCAATAACAGAGGGTCTTAACAGATACAATGACTCAGACATGATTACATTTCAGATACAAAAGGGTTTGATTGAACAAAGACTTTGAGGACTTGAACTAATTACTACATGGCAGGGGGTCTGACTGCAGTTCACAATGGCTGGATTAACACACAGCAGGGGGTCAACATAGTGAATGGCTGGAGTGGCTACAATCCACATCTTGGGGACAAGGGCCTGACATTGGAGCATTTGTTTGACTATTTTGAATGACTTGCTCCAACCTTGACCAATCACTGATCTGCCTACCACTCCCCATGTTAGGCTATGGAAGATATTTACATACCTGATAGTTGGTGATTGCACAAACCCTTGAATTGGACAAGTACAATTAAACACATACAATATTTGACAATACATAAAACCAAACTTAATACACTTGTTCATGAATGTAACCCAGGACAGCTCTGTGTATCAAGCTGCCCATTCACCCAGGGTCTATTTTAGTGTATGACTCTGGTTTGAAGAGTCATACAATCAGTTTCAGAATAGGGTCCCAATAGGGCAAAATATCCCTAGTTTGTAGGATGGTTTGGGTACCCAGTCTCTAGTCTCTTTAGCGTATGAATATGGTTCGAATAGTCGTAAGCATAGTTCCATAAGGCTGTCCAGCCAGGAAAAATGTCTATTCCTTGTCCATAACCCCTGAGCTCAGGGGTGAATATATTCCATGCCCTGACAAGAGCTCCCAGTAACGGGTAGGATCCGTTACATTTCTCCCCCTTTTTTGTACCAAGCCAGCGGTTGCAGTAGTAAATGCTGGCTTGGGACTCCGGGAGAGCCATGCTTGTCTTAAAAAGTACACCAGCCTTGAGGCCTTGGTCCTAGGCCAGAAACAATAGTGGAGCCCCTTATCCTGGGCCAGGGAAACAGTTCACCAGCCCCTTGTCCTGGGCCAGGAGAAAATGTGAGCTCCTTGTCCGGGCCTGTAAACAATGCACAAGCCCCTTGTCCTGGGCCAGGAGTAAATAAGAGCCCCTTGTCCGGGCCTGGAAAAAGGAAACAAGCCCCTTGTCCTGGGCCAGGGGTACAATCTTGGCCCTTAATCCTGGGCCAGGGAAATTGGTGCTTTCTGGTCTTGACTAGCACCAGCTTGTGAGGCCTCTCCTGGGCCATGCTCCATGCAGAGCTGGTGTCCAATGTTCCTGGGTCTGGGGCCAGTGGCTCAGGGTCCAAAGCCAGTCTATAAGGCAGATCCTTTTGTGGAAGCAGGGCCTTTGAGCTCTCAAAGGCCTGGGGGTCACAGTGTGGGTAGAGGGGCACATCACCCCCTTCTTGCTGGGCAAGTACCCCAGGAGGATAGGAGAGGCTGTTATTCCCACTCTCCTGGGCTGGGGCAATGTTCAGAGCACTGTCCACCTCACTGGTCACTTGTTTGGCCAGGGCAGGGGTATCCAAAGTTCCGGGTGACCTGGTGGGGAACACATTCCCCCCCACCAAGCAGAGCTCAGGGAATTCAGGGGGACTAACAACATCCCTGGTGAGGACTGTGGTCCCACTCACCAAGCTGGGGATCTCAGGAAAAAGGGGAATCACTGTTGGGCTACGAGAGAGGACTGTTGTCCCACTCACCCCAGCCAGGGGTTCACAGGGAAAAGGGGTATCAACTGTTAGGCTGGGAGTGAGGACTGTTGTCCCACTCACCCCATCCAGGGATTCACAGGAAAAAGGGGACATAATTGTTGGGCTGGAGATGAGGACGGTTGTCCCACTCATCCCAGCCAGGGTTTCACATGACCTGGTGCGCTCACTCCCACGCACCAAGCCAGGGGTTACAGAGAGACTGGAAAGCTCTATCCTACTCTCCAGCTTGAGGGTCTTGGGGCAGCACATAGGGTTTCCAGGGCCAGCAGCAGCACTGCAGGGTGGCAGCCTGCTGGACCCTTCTTCTTCCTGGCCCCCCACATCAGGGCCATCTCTTGTCTTGGGGAGGAGGGCAATCTCAATCCTCCTTGCCATCTTATTCAGATACCTAGAGAAGACACTCTTCCCTTTCTCCAGGAAGGTAGTAACAGGGAACGGACTGGGGCTTCTTGTGGGGACCTGCATCTCCTTTACCACAGCAGGGGTATCCCAGGCCCTGGTGAGCTCACTCCTACTCACCAGGCCAGGGGTCACAGGGGGGCTGATGGGGCACTCTTCTCCACCCATCAGGTCACATAACACATTCACAGGAGGGCCAGCAGCGCTGCTCTCTTCCAGTCCGCTGGGGACCTCCTCTTGTAGGCCATCACTCACAGGCCCTTTTTCTGCCTTGAGGGAGACCACAGTCCCATCCCTTAAGGCGGCATCATCCATGGCCCTGGGGATCACACACTGCTCCTCTCCCAGGGCATTCTCCAATAGAACAGGGGGCATCTCCCTGGGGCTGCTGATGAGCTCTTCTCCCCTCACCACAGCAGGGGGTTCACAGGGACTGATGGGCTGTTTCCCACCCATCAGTTCGGGCGTAGAATTGCTGCTGGTGGGGACCTGCATCTCATCCACCGCAGCTGGGAAAGCAGGGGAAGGGGCAACATGCCTAACAGGGGAGACGTCTGTCCCATCCCCTGATGCAGAGGCATCTTCTTGGCTGAGGAGGAACGAATTCCCACTCCTCAGCTCCGGTAACACACAGTCCAGCGGAAAAGGGGTATCAGGAAGGACCGTTGTCCCACTTCCTGATGCAGGGGCAACAACAGGGGCACTGGTGAGGAACGAATTCCCACTCACCAGTGTGGAGTGAACAGGGGCAGCTCCCTCCAAGTCCTCAGCTTCACTGAGGTCTTCCTCAGATGAGTAACCCCTCCTCTCTTCATCATCCAAAATTTCCTGAGCTTCTTGGATCCAGCTGAGGTATTGGCGCTCCAAGTTCCATTCATCCTCAGCTAAACTGCTCAGGGTTTCCTCAAGATCCGGAGGGAAATACTTTCCAAACATCGCTTCCCTCTTAGCACGGATCTCCCAATATCTCCTGGCATCCATGCAGCCGAAATGGGCATCCTTGTGAAAAGCTGCCCACAAAAGTCCCTGGAGCTCCAGCCGCAAGTTGAATGGGAAGAAGTCGACCATAACCTCAGCATACTCCCAGTGTAGGTATTTGGTCAACTCCCAGTACTCATTTTGGATCCGAATTTCCTCTTGTGCACACCAGGCCAGCTCTCTGTTGAATTCCTGCACAATGTCTCCCAGTCGCGTCTGCCATTGGTACCCGATATAATCATACCGCACCTCGAGTACGCCTATGGCCTCTGGTAGTCGTGCTTTGCCCGCCATCTCTTAGCTGTTACACCCGATAAACGAAGGAGAAATCCCACCGCTAGCCACCAATGTAACGAAAGCTGAGAAGGGACCGAGTCGCCTTCCGCCGTCGTTCCCGGGTCTCTCCTTCTTGACGCAAGATAAGCGCCGTTGGATGCACCAGTTGAAGTATGGACGGTCTCTGAAACAGTCACAGGATCGCTGGAAGCAGGGAAGCAGGGAAGAGTCCACGTCGCCGCCTGACAGTCCACAAAGTTAGGTCGCAGGAAACTGGCAGCAGGCGGTCGACGATTCAGGAAACTTGGCGCAGATGGGTATCAGAATGGATACTTTAGACCATAAGCAATACAAGACTCCAGGACTCCTTGTTCACTCCAAACATAACTCACTTTATTGACACAAACCACAGATATTTATACACTGAAACCAGATACAAAAGGGCGTGATCCAATCATAATACATCAGACAAAAGGCCAACAACAGATGGTCTTAACAGATACAATGACTCAGACATGATTACATTTCAGATACAAAAGGGTTTGATTGAACAAAGACTTTGAGGGCTTGAACTAATTACCACACGGCAGGGGGTCTGACTGCAGTTCACAATGGCTGGATTAACACACAGCACGGGGTCAACATAGTGAATGGCTGGAATGGCTACAATCCACATCTTGGGGACAAGGGCCCAAGACTGGAGCCTTTGTTTGACTATTTTGAATGACTTGCTCCAACCTTGACCAATCACTGATCTGTCTACCATTCCCCATGTTGTTTATGGAAGATATTTGCATACCTGGTAGTTGGTGATTGCACAAACCCTTGAATTGGACAAGTACAATTAAACACATACAATATTTGACAATACATAAAACCAAACTTAACCCCTTAACGACCGGGGAATCCGGCCGCGGACGCGACTTAACGACCACGGAGCAATTTTTTTTTATTGCTCCATTGCGTTCCGGACTCCCCGAACAGTGTGCAGCCGCGGGGGGAGCCCGGAACTCGATGACGATCATAGTACGTCATTGATCGTTAAGTCAAATCGACCCTTGACGTACTATGACCGTCAAGGGTCGATAAGGGGTTAATACACTAGTACATGAATGTAACCCAGGACAGCTCTATGTATCAAGCTGCCCATTCACCCAGTGTCTATTTTAGTGTATGACTCTGGTTTGAAGAGTCATACAATCAGTTTCAGAATAGAGTCCCAATAGGGCAAAATGTCCCTAGTTTGTAGGATGGTTTGGGTACCCAGTCTCTAGTCTCTTTAGCGTATGAATATGGTTCGAATAGTCGTACGCATAGTTCCATAAGGCTGTCCAGCCAGGAAAAATGTCTATTCCTTGTCCATAACCCCTGAGCCCAGGGGTGAATATGTTCCATACCCTGACAAGAGCTTCTAGTAACGGGTAGGATCCGTTACAATGTTAAATATAGGTATTTATGGGGACATTAGGTTTGCTGCTAAAGGTATTTGTAGTCATTGAATGGGGCATATTCAGGAGTCTCATTCTTACTCCACGCATCTAAACCATAGTAACTTAGATTATGGTATCATGACGTATATCACTATGCATAGAAGGTTATTTAACATCCTTCATTGCATACATACACTGCTATCAAACCCTAATTCTGTTAAACTGAGTTGTCTTCGAGGAAGGCTATATAGTCCAGTAACATTTTTTAGTATCTCGGGAAGTTTCACTGTTCCTGGAAATACAGGTTAACTCTATTGTATTCAGTCATTCTATACGAATCATTCAGAGTAATGGTGTGTCAGGTATAGCCATAATTAGGGAAATTGATTTCTAGGCAGTTTATGTATGCATACAAGATGATTTTGTATCTTAGGTTTAGAAACCCTGTTGAGGGACAATTATATTAAAAATAAATAAAAAAAATAAAAAAATAAAAGGTTCTTTCTTCAACAATTTATAACAAGACACTGCAGTATGGTTGAGTCCCAATTATTAAGCACTGTAAGCCCTTATTAACCTCCAATGAATCTCTGCAAGTTATAGGGTTAGTACTCATCTCTTTAAGATACTGATGACATATATATGACCGCCTTTTCTTTTGTATGATTTGTTGTATGTGTCAGCAGGGACTCATTGACCTTTAAGTGATCTCTTGATTATTCGATCCCTAAGGGGCATAACTTGCATGCCCAAGATTCAGTACAATCCAGACACCTTGTATCTTATTGCTTGGTATTCGCTCTATCCATGTTTGCATATTTTATTTATTTGGAATATCACACACCACTATGGTAAGGTAGTCAGTCATATCTTATAAACAGATAGATTCCAAGACGTGCAGTATATATTCCATATACATAGATGCATAATTACATTAATATCTCTTACTAACACATAACCAATCATATCTTTCCCTCTCTCCATCACACCTTTGCTCACCCTACCCCCCTTACCCATGGTCAGCACAGGCTACCGCATCTCCATGGCAGTTTCTCCTATCAGCATCTCCTTCTCTGACCTCTTTCACTGTTATATTTCTCTATATATGTAGGCATACACAGGCACTGATTCCGTCAGGGGACACATTGCTACTTGAGGGTCTGCCTAGTTATCGACATACTTGTATCACTTCTCTGTAGACATCTGATTGTGAGATTTTGAGATCAAGCCATCTGTGCAGCCACGGCACAGTACTTATTATCTGTGTAGTTTTGGTTTCAGTTAGTCTATCATGCATTCTTAGGCCTGTGATATTCCTATTTATAAGATTAATGTTACCATTTAGTGTGCTTGAGTATTATTATTAACCAGTCAAGACACAGGAAGTTTCAGAAGCCTGTCAAGACACAGGAAGTTGGTCGCAAGCATCAGAAGGTAAGGTATCAAATTAAAACGATCATGTCGATATCAAGTCAGGGTGTATGATGACTAACCTTTGTTGTCATCCAGTATGTAGTCAGGATATGGAATATAATCAGGATATGTCATTGGCGTTGCATCCATTAAAAATAAGGGAGCTCTATTTTGTTAAGTCACCATTATGTTCCAGATCTTGATTTTGGGGGCAAATTGTTTCCTTCCAGGTTGGGGACAGAGTATGGCTCTATCATGGTGCCCGTGATTGCTGCAATTCAGTGTCTATCACCTATTGGCTGTCTACCTTCAGCCCGCCTCACATTGCCTTTTTAAACTCAGTCTGGGCACCCTTTGGTTGCCCTTTCGTGGTGTCTTTGACAGCATCCACTTCCTCCTTGCTACAGTAGCTGATTGGGCCTGTTGCTGAGCTCCTGAGTTCCTGAGTCGACCTGTTCCTGAGTTCCTGCCTGCTATGTCGGTTCCAGTCCGGTTCCGGTTGTTTTCATCAGTACCTGTAGTTCCTGCTGCCAGTCTGCTTTGCCGCGCTTGAACTGGTTGATCTTCTCTGCTGGTTCGTGTTGTTTCCTGCTTCCAGTTCCTGCATCTTGGCGACATTGTTCTTCATTCGCTTCGGCACATTTCAGCCTGTTGGTTCCCAGCGTGCGGACGCTAGTTCGCTCCACTAGCCTTGCGGCTATATTGACACCTGTTGGTCCCAGCGTGCGGACGCTGGTTTGCTTCACTAAGCAATGCGGCTCACATTCAGCCTGTTGGTCCCAGCGTGCGGACGCTGGTTTGCTTCACTAAGCATTGTGACTCACATTAAGCCTGTTGGTCCCAGCGTGCGTACGCTGGTTTGCTCTACTAAGCCTTGTGGCTCACATTCAGCCTGTTGGTCCCAGCGTGCGGACGCTGGTTTGCTCCATTAGCCTTGCGGCTCACATTACAGCCTGTTGGTACCAGCGTGCGGACGCTGGTTTGCTCCATTAGCCTTGCGGCTCACATTACAGCCTGTTGGTCCCAGCGTGCGGACGCTGGTTTGCTCCATTAGCCTTGCTGCTCACATTACAGCCTGTTGGTCCCAGCATGTGGACGCTGGTTTGCTCCATTAGCCTTGCGGCTCACATTATAGTCTGTTGGTCCCAGCGTGCGGACCCTGGTTTGCTCCATTATCCTTGCAGCTCACATTACAGCCTGTTGGTCCCAGCGTGCGGACACTGGTTTGCTCCACTAGCCTTGCGGATCACATTATAGTCTGTTGGTCCCAACGTGCAGACGCTGGCTTGCTCCATTAGCCTTGCGGCTCACATTACAGCCTGTTGGTCCCAGCGTGCGGACACTGGTTTGCTCCACTAAGCCTTGCGGCTCTCTTTCTGCCTGTATGTTCCTAATTTAGGGCGCTGGTTTACTCCCTGACTTGCAGTCAGGTACTTGATGGTTCCGAGTGCGCTGTCCAGTCCTAACAGCATTGATTCCTAGAGTAATTGGGCATGAGAGTTTCTGATTATAGTGAAACCACTTGACCTGGTAGCCTCTATCCTCCATCTTACTGTCATTACCATCTGACAGTCATTAGGTCACTGTGGTTGTCACCTACCCTTGGGCTGCCTTGCGGTTGCCTTACCTGGTATTGGCAAGGCTGGTAGAGCCTACTCATTGGTATTCCGTCAGGCTTCCTTGCCCGGTATATTGGTAAGGCCGGTAGAACCGCTTGCTATTCCTTCTTAAGGTTGCCTTACCCGGTATTGGCAAGGCCGGTAGAGCCTACTACACTGGTATTTCGTTAGACTGCCCAGCCCGGTATATTGGCAGGGCCGGTAGAGCCTCTTGTTCCAGACTCGCCTGGGTTGCTTTGCCTGGTATATTGGCAAGGCCGGTAGAACCTATTTGCTATTGTCATTATCTGCTATGTATTGTTTGTATGTGTATGAAAACCCTATGGGATTGCCTTTAACGTTTCAATAAAGTTACGTTTTTACCTAAACCTTACGTCTGAGAGTCTTAACAAACCGTTACAGTCTCTCCTCCAAGAATCTTAAGCTTCAAGTCCCATCTAATAAGTTGGCACCTCGGTTTATTGGACTGTACAGAATTATCCGTAAGATTAACCCTGTTTCCTATGCCTTGGACATACCCGCATCCATGCGCATTCATAATGTCTTCCATGTATCTCTCCTTAAGCCTCTCAAATGCAACTGTTATACTACTACACCTGTGGTGCCAGGGCCTGTCGAGGTTGAGGGTCAGGAGGAGTATGAGGTGCAGAGTATCATTGATTCCCTAAGGCTTAGAGGAAGGGTACAGTATTTGGTGCATTGGAAAGGTTATGGTCATGAAGACCGATCTTGAGTGGACAGTAAGGACCTTCATGCACCCAAGTTACTGCTGATTTTTCATGCTAAATACCCTCAGAAACCCAGACCTTATTCTAGGAGAGGGGGTCTTTGAAAGGGGGGTACTATCACGGTGCCCGTGATTGCTGCATTCATGTGTCTATTACCTGTAGGGGGCTCCCATTGGCTGTCTGCCTTCAGCCCGCCTCACATTGCCTTTTTACACTCAGTATGGGCACCCTCTGGTTGTCCTTTCGTGTTGTCTCTGACAGCAGCCTCTTTCACCTTGCTACTGTTGCTATTTGGGCCTGTTGCTGTGTTCCTGAGTTGCTGAGTCGTCCTGTTCCTGAGTTCCTGCCCGCTGTGTCAGTTCCAGTCCGGTTCCGGTTGTCATCGTGAGAGGTTGCTGTTCCTGCTGCCAGTCTTCTCTTGCCGTTCCTGATCCGGTTGTCCATCTCTGTTGGTTCCTGTTCGTCTCCTGCTTCCGGTTCCTGCACCCGTGGCGACATTGTCATCAGTCGCCTCGGCGACAGTCGCTATCCTGCTGGTTCCCAGCGTGCGGACGCTGGTTTGCTCCATTAGCCTTGCGGCTACTCTCACAGCCTGTTGGTTCCAGCGTGCGGACGCTGGGTTGCCTCATTGGCCTTGCGGCCTATACACAATACTGTTGGTTCCCTGTGTGCGGACGCTGGTTCGCTCCATTAGCCTTGCGGCTACATTTACAGCTTGTTGGTCCCAGCGTGCGGGCGCTGGTTCGCTCCTTGGCCTTGCAGCCTATATGCTATCTGTTGGTTCCCAGCGTGCGGACGCTGGTTCTCTCCATTAGCCTTGCGGCTACATTTGACAGCCTGTTGGTTCCCAGCGTGCGGATGCTGGTTCGCTCCATTAGCCTTGCGGCTACATTTGACAGCCTGTTGGTCCCAGCGTGTGGACGCTGGTTCGTTCCTTGGCCTTGCGGCCTATACTTGATATGCTTGGTTCCTAGCGTGCGGACGCTGGTTCTCTCCATTAGCCTTGCAGCTATACTTATCAGCCTGTTGGTACCAGTGTGCGGACTCTGGTTAGTTCCTTGACCTGACGGCTTTTGCTATTACTAGCCTGCTCCTTCCAGCGTGTGGTCACTGGTTTGCTCCACTACCTAGAGCTACATTATTGTCTGTTGGTTACCAACGCGCTGGCGTTGGTTTGCTCCATGACCTGTGGGTTTACTCAATATTATGATTGATGTTTCCCAATGTAAGGGCACTGGTTTACTCCTTGTCTCTTGCTCCTGCACTTGAGGCTTCTCAGTGCGCTGTCCAGTCCTAGACAGCTACCATTCTGATGTACACGGATACTGAGTTTCTGACTCTAGTGAAACCACTGACCTGGTAGCCTTTATATTCATCACTACTGTCTATTGACCATCTGACAGTCCCTCAGGTCATTGTGGTTGTCACCTTCCTTCTGGGCTGCCTTGCCTGGTATATTGGTAAGGCCGGTAGAACCTTTTATTATTCCATCTCAAGGTTGCCTTACCCAGTATTGGCAAGGCCGGTAGAGCCCACTACCTTGGTATTCCGTCTGGCTGCCTTGCCTGGTATATTGGTAAGGCCGGTAGAACCTCCTATTATTCCATCACAAGGTTGCCTTACCCGGTATTGGCAAGGCCGGTAGAGCCCACTACACCTATTCTATCAGGCTGCCTTGCCCGGTATATTGACAAGGCCGGTAGAGCCTATTCTTTGGTTTCCGTTAGGCTGCCTTGTCTGGTATTTGGCAGGGCCGGTAGAGCCACCTATTGGTATCCATCCAGGTTGCCTTGCCCGGTATATTGGCAAGGCCGGTAGAACCTGTATTGCTACTGTTATGGACATTTGCCTATTCTATGTATTGTCTGTATGTGTATAAAACCCTATGGGATTGTCTTAAACTTTTCAATAAAGTTGTGTTTTTACCTAACCTTACGTCTGAGAGTCCTAACAAACCATGACACTCAGCCTGTGATTCTCTGTGGTCTCCGTTACGTACACCCAGTCTGTGCTATCTGGTCACTAGCGGTTACCGTTGCCATCCATTACACTAGCTCAGCCTGTGATTCTCTGTGGCCTCTGTCACGGGAACCATCATGCCCTTGGCTCCTGGAGGGGCCTGGGGGCCGGCCACCTCCCACAAGAAAGTGGACTCCATGCCCAGGGAAGCTCCTTTGCCCGCTTCAACGTTCCCTCTCGGGTCTAAGTCACCCTGTGCTTATTGGGGGCACAGGGTGACTGGGAACACCCAGTCCGGTCTACCACGGCCAGACCCAACAGACTAATCCGACCGGAGGCATGTTACAAGCCTGGATCAGAGCCTGGCAGCTTGGTTGGGGTTACATGAGAAACAGCTCCTCCAAAGGACTAAATTCACGTTGCTCGAGGACAGCCGGCAGAACTAATCAAAAGCCCCATTGACTTTACATGGGGAAGTAGGCGGCTTCCTGATTGGCCAATGCCCTGGGTGACGAGTTTAAAGGTAGGCAGCCCAGGGATTGGTTGGTTAGCTGCCCGCCTACAGAGTCTGATTGGCCGAGCTAGCCGTGACTAGCACCCCCAGGATTGGTCAGCCAATTCTAGGCACTGGATTGGCCAGGGGTTGAAGCGGAATATTCAAAGATGCTTCAACCTCCTGGCCTTTGTTGTACAATGTGTATTCCAGCCCCTCAGCCCTTTGTCCCAGTGTTTACCCCACAACAGTCCCCTTTTGTCCAAATAATGCAATCATGTCTGGTCCATTGTATGATGTGTACACCAAATGTTTATACCATTGTGTGTTTTGTTCAGCCCACCATTGTATAGCCCCTCCACCCCTCTTGGCCTTTTGTGTAAACCTGTATAAATATGTGTGTCTTGGTTCCAATAAAGTAGTCCTGTTTTAACCTACACAAGTGTTGTCTGGTGAGGTTAAGCTGCTGGTATGCTGGGAGAGTTCTTGTTATCCTGACACTAGTCCTGCCTGGCGATTGGGATACCTTGGGAGAAGCTGGTGGAGTTTTCCTGTTCCAGAGCGAGGGAAGCGGCGACTAACAGAGTCACCCAAGGCTGGGTGGCAGCGGTATCCGTTACAGCCTCCGTTACGTACTCCCAGTCTATGCTATCTGTTCACTAGCGGTTACCGTTGCCAATCCATATTACTAAGCTCAGCCTGTGATTCTCTGTGGCCTCCGTTACATACATCCAGTCTGTGCTATCCGGTCACTAGAGGTTACCGTTGCCTATCAATTACACTAAGCTCAGCCTGTGACCCGGTAGAGCCTCCTCTGTTCCTTGTTGCACCAGTACCAGGCTGCCTTAACCGGTATTCGGTAAGGCTGGTAGAGCCTCCTCTGTTCCTTCTTGCACCAGTACCAGGCTGCCTTACCCGGTATTCGATAAGGCCAGTAGAGCCTCCTGTGTTCCTTGTTGCACCACTACCAGGCTGCCTTACCCAGTATTCGGTAAGGCCGGTAGAGCCTCCTCTGTTCCTTGTTACATTAGATACCTGGCTGCCTTACCCAGTATTCGGTAAGGCCGGTAGAGCCTCCTCTGTTGCACCAGTACCAGGTTGCCTTACCCGGTCTTCGGTAAGGCCAGTAGAGCCGGTAGAGCCTCCTCTGTTCCTCTGTTCCTTGTTGCACCAGTACCAGGCTGCCTTACCTGGTATTCGATAAGGCCGGTAGAGCCTCCTCTGTTCCTTGTTGCACCAGTTACCAGGCTGCCTTACCCGGTATTTCGGTAGAGCCTCCTGTATTATTGCTATTTGTATGCCCTGACCTGTGTCAAACTTTCTTACTGCTGTTTGTAGAGTTTGGATCCGTGAAGGGCCTTGTTGCGCTTTATATTGCTTAATAAAGCTTTTCTATTTTATCCTACCCAGTTGTCTGAGTGTTCAATAAAACCATGACAGTACGAAAGGGCCATGACCTCAGACAAGGCTAGTGAGGGTAGTACCCAGAATCTCCTTTGGAGATTGGACGCTCAGGAACAACAGTTAGATCAACTGTCTATGGCTTTTCAGACCATTCTGGAACGCACTGCTTGTCTCGAGAGACCTGTACAATCTTTGGTGGCCACTCCAGTTCTGGCACTATTGGCACAGGCTAGTGTACCCAGCTCTTCCTCTAGAGGGCTCTCCGCTACGGCTCCACTGCCTTTGAGATATGATGGGGAGCCAACACTTTGCCGTGGGTTCTTGAACCAACTGGAGATTTTTCTTGAACTAGTGCCACAGGCATTTCCCAGTGAAAGAAGCAAGGTGGGATTTATGATGTCACTATTCACGGGCAAGGCCCTAGCCTGGGCAAATCTGATTTGGGAGACTGGTAAACCTATTACTACTAATTTTGCCAAATTTGTTAGGGTCTTCCACAGTGTGTTCGAGGTTCCAGGGTGTGCCACCTCTGCTGCCAAGCGCCTTATGAGAATCCAGCAAGGCACACGGACTGTTTCCGAGTTTGCCATTGAATTTCGTACACTTGCAGCAGAGGTAGGCTGGAACGATGAGGTGCTTGTTGCTGCATTTGCCCAAGGCCTCAACGATAAAATTAAAGACGAAATTGCGGCCAAAGATCTACTGGTGGGTCTAGACGATTTCATTGAGTACACTATTCTGACTGACTCCCGTATAAGGGAGAGGAGTCTTTACAAGGATCGTAAGGCAAGATCCACTGGCGAATCTGGCACCAGGGTTAATTTCCCACCCATGCCTCCCTCTCCTCCCTCACCTACGGGTTCTGCTATAGGGAGCACGGAACCTATGCAAGTGGCGTTTACACGAATGTCCAAGCAAGAGTGCTCCTTCCGTCGCAAACAGGGGCTATGCCTGTACTGTGGCAAGGCAGGTCATTTGCTAAAAACTTGTCCCGTGCGACAGGGAAACGAGCGCACCTAGGGTCATGTGGGGGACAGATCCTAGGTGGCATATACCAGTCCCCAGAAGGCATGTTAAGCAAACCTGTGATTGACATTATGATCTCTTGGGCTTCTGAGTCTGCGAAGACGCCTGCTCTAATTGATTCTGGCGCAGCCGGGTACTTTATGGACAAGAATTTTGCGATGATGCATAACATTCCGTTAGTAAGCAGAGACTCTCCGCTTGACATTGAGGCCATTGATGGAAAGCCGCTGGTACCACCTCAAGTCACGCAGGAGACATGTCCTTTATCTGTGTGCATTGAAGCTCTTCACAAAGAGACCCTACAATTCCAGATTATCCAGTCCCCCCATTTTGAGGTCATTTTGGGTTTCCCATGGCTGCATAAGCATAATCCCAGACTGGACTGGAGAAATTGTGAAGTATTGTCATGGTCTGAACACTGTAAAACCCACTGTCTGAGTCAGCCTACCAAAATCTTGTGTACCTCTCCCTCCTTACCGCTGGAATACCAGTCATTCAGCGATGTGTTCAGTAAGGGTGAGGCTAGCACTTTGCCGGTGCATCGTCCCTACTATTGTGCTGTTGATCTTGTGCCAGGCGCTATGCCCCCGAAGGGTAGGACATACCCATTGTCTGTTGACGAAAACAGAGCCATGGAGGAGTATATCAGTGATGCCATGGCTTGGGGTATTATACGAAAGTCTTCCTCGCCCGCGGGGGCTGGATTCTTTTTTGTTAAAAAGAAGGACGGGGAACTTAGACCCTGTATTGATTATAGGGGTCTTAACAAAATAATGATAAAGAACGCCTATCCCATTCCACTCATCACCGAATTGGTTGATCGTTTAAAGGGCGCTTCCATTTTTACCAAACTGGACCTGAGGGCGGTGTATAATTTAGTTCAGATTAAGGACGGTGATGAGTGGAAAACAGCTTTCAATACTCGTACAGGGCATTACGAGTATTTAGTTATGCCATTTGGTCTATGCAATGCCCCGGCAGTATTTCAAGAATTGATTAATGATGTCCTACGAGATTTTTTACAATCATGATAAATATGAAGTGCAGAGTGTTCTGGACTCACGTAGATTTCGTGGCCAGGTCCAATACTTGGTGCATTGGAAGGGTTATGGTCCAGAGGAACGTTCATGGGTTAACCGCTCTGATATTCATGCTCCAATTCTGTTGCACAGATTCCATGGCAAGTTTCCTAGCAAACCCAGACCCCCTCAAGGCAGGACGGGGGGTCTTTGAGAGGGGGATACTATCACAGTGCCCGTGATCTCTGTGCAACATTCTTACTTCCGGGTTTGCGTTTGGCTGTCTCTTATTGGTGCTAGCTGGCTAGTCCCTCCCAGGGCTAGCCTTTATATAAGCCCTCCTGTCACTAGGCCGGTGCCCTTTTGTGGTGTTCCTGACCTTACGCTATCCTGTGCTCCTGTTCCGTGTTGATCCGGTTTTCGTCTGACCTTGTTCCTGTTCCGCTCTGTGTACCAATCCAGGCTTTGGCTGACTACCGCTCTCTATGTACCGATCCAGGCTTTGGCTGACTACCACTCTCTGTGTACCAATCCAGGCTTTGGCTGACTACCGCTCTCTGTGTACTGATTCAGGCTTTGGCTGACTACCGCTCTCTGTGTACCGATCCAGGCTTTGGCTGACTACCGCTCTCTCTGTACCGATCCAGGCTCTGGCTGACTTCCGCTGTCTGATACTGATCCAGGTATTGACTGACTTTCGCTCCTTGTGTTGCCCTTGCTATTATTGTCAGTCCTCTCTATATTGTTGCCTCCGGTTGCGCTACTCGCTGCCTGTGTCTCTCTGTGGCCTTCATTACGTACATCCAGTCTGTGCTATCTGGTCACTAGCGGTTACCGTTGCCAATCCATTATACCAAGCTCAGCCTGTGATTCTCTGTGGCCTCCGTTATGTACACCCAGTCTGTGCTATCCGGTCAGTAGCGGTTACCGTTGCCATCCATTACACTAGCTCAGCCTGTGATTCTCTGTGGCCTCCGTTACGTACACCCAGTCTGAGCTATCTGGTCACTAGCGGTTACCGTTACCAATCCATATTACTAAACTCAGCCTGTGATTCTCTGTGGCCTCCGTTACGTACATCCAGTCTGTACTATCCGGTCACTAGCGGTTACCATTGCCAATCCATTATACTAAGCTCAGCCTGTGATTCTCTGTGGCCTCCGTTAAGTACACCCAGTCTGTGCTATCCGGTCACTAGCGGTTACCGTTGCCATCCATTACACTAGCTCAGCATGTGATTCTCTGTGGCCTCCGTTACATACACCCAGTCTGTGCTATCTGGTCACTAGCGGTTACCGTTGCCAATCCATATTACTAAGCTCAGCCTGTGATTCTCTGTGGCCTCCATTATGTACATCCAGTCTGTACTATCCGGTCACTAGCGGTTACCGTTGCCAATCCATTACACTAAGCTCAGCCTGTGACCAGGTAGAGCCTCCTCTGTTGCACCAGTACCAGGCTGCCTTAACCGGTCTTCGGTAAGGCCGGTAGAGCCTCCTGTGTTCCTTGTTGCACCACTACCAGGCTGCCTTACCCGGTATTCGATAAGGCCGGTAGAGCCTCCTCTGTCCCTTGTTGCACCAGTACCAGGTTGCCTTACCCGGTCTTCGGTAAGGCCGGTAGAGCCTCCTCTGTTCCTTGTTGCACCAGTACCAGGCTGCCTTACCTGGTATTCGATAAGGCCAGTAGAGCCTCCTCTGTTCCTTGTTGCACCAGTTACCAGGCTGCCTTATCCAGTATTTCGGTAAGGCCGGTAGAGCCTCCTGTATTATTGCTATTTGTATGCCCTGACCTGTGTCAAACTTTCTTACTGCTGTTTGTAGAGTTTGGACCCATGAAGGGCCTTGTTGCGCTTTATATTGCCTAATAAAGCTTTTTTATTTTATCCTAACCAATTGTCTGAGTGTTCAATAAAACCGTGACATGGAGCTATTTCTGAGATAAGATCTTTTACGTCATTTAGCTGTATACTTCACGAGTAGGACATAGGGTATTATTGGTATGTTCTCAACTAGGACTTCTACAATTAAATTTATAGGTTTATTTCATTCCTGTCTCCTCATTTCAGAGACACACATACAGTCTCGAGCAAGTTACTTGCAAGGGGCAGAGATAAGATAGGTTTGTGTTAGACTGCTGGTTCGTCTTTCAGCATGGTTAGGGGAAGGCTACAGCTTAGTCCTGTCCCACGTTTCCCTCGGCCCAACTCATAGTCAGAGCCTTCCCCCCGTTCTCTAGATAGACAGGGTACCACCTGTCATACCCATTCTATAGACATAGGGTTTCTCTACTGCTTAAGATTATTTGTCACTGTGAGACCAACACCCCAGCCTATCACACAGGCCTCACACCCATCGGTCCAAATCATAGGTAGGGTCTCGCATCAGCCACTTGGCAGCAGAGAGGGAATCACAGTCACCATATAAGTTAATATTTTCTCTCTTTTCACTAGCAAGGTGGGTCACGAACCAGCAGCATTATAGGAATGTTTTTATTTTAACCTATGTGGCCATTCAGTATGTAATTAAGACATGTCGTTGGAGCTGCATTCAGTTGTGGAGCTGCATTCAGTTGTCCTTCTCCTATGGTTAAGTCTCCATGTTGTTTGTAGCCGATGGTCCTTCCATTTAGGATCAGCTACAGACGGATAACTCCACATATGACAACTATTGAGAGCTTTATCCTGTTCCGTAGGCCCCTATTGTTAATAGTTACATTCTAGATCTTGACTTTGGGGCTAGAGCATTTAGACCAAGCACTACGGGTCTCAAATCTCAGAGGAATCTAGATAATCTGAAGTTGATGATGTAGCTACTTCAGTGATAAGGGCAGGAAGGGAGCTCTGTCATTTGAAGCTCCAGGTCGAAGTCTCACACGGAGATCTCTTTATGTCTTTCATCTTCATACTTCACAGTTAGGTTCCTAGGGTTATATTGGTATGTTCTTGTATGTTCTTACACTAGGAAGTCTACAATTAAATCTAATAGGTTTTATCTCACACAGAGATACTGTTTGTCATTAAACTGGGTATCTCGTATATCATTACAGTCTCCTCATTTCAGAGACATGCATACAGGCTCGAGCATGTTACTTTCAGAGGCAGAGATAGGTTTAGGTCATGTTAAGTCTGCTGGTTCATCTTTTACTTTGGTTAGAAGAAGGCTACAGCTTAGCCTTCTTCCTAGTTTTCTTGATAGACAGGGCTTCACCTGTCACACCCACTGTATAGACCTAGGGACTTATACTGCTTAAGATTATTTGTCACCGCGAGACCAACATCCCTTAGCCTATTGCATAGGCCCATCGGTCCAAATCATAGGTAGCATCTCGCATCAGCCGCTTGGCTCCAGAGAGGGTTTCACCAGTCACCCAATAAGTTAGTACTTCTCTATTCACCAGGCAGGGGGGTTACAAACCAGCAGCATTATAGGAATGTATTAAGTATCATGAATCCGTTTTGTTTACAGGATCATCATACATAAGGAAGATCCCTCACAGCGGAACCAGTGGAGTTACCGGAAGAATGTACATCATTAAATCTGATAGCGGAACATGTGGGTAAGATACTGCCATGACACCGCTCTCTGGCTTTACAGGGTGTCTGGTGAAGAAGGATTTTATTTGCCTTATGTTCGGGGCTAAGGCAGTCAAGTTGTGAGTTAATTTGGCAGAGACGTTACATTGGTGTCGTTGTAAGACAGACTACCACCTTCAGATGTACATGTATTACATACCTGGCCCTGATGATAGTATGCATGCCATGTTTAAGAAGCTACATATGGGAGGTAGTATTTCAAGGTTCTCACCGTTTCCACTATACACTTCAACTATTGACTGGGCTAGTTGTTCTGTGGTTGGGTGCCACATGGTGTTCTGCCTTTACATCTCTTTTGCCATTTATATACTAGTCTTATTTCATTTCTGTCTGGTATGCATATTTTACCTTATTGCTATCCGTCTTGGCAGGCATCAAACATCTTTACCAACACAAAAACTACAGTAGGTTATACTGTCACACACTCCTAAGACTGATCGTGTGAGGAATTGGACGTAGTCTTTCACTTGACAACTTAGATTTTCTATTTTAGAGCAGTTGGGTAGTCAGCTCGCTACCCTTCGTTTATCAGCCTTTTAGTTAACTTTTGCTCCATCTTTTTTATGGCTTCTGTTAGATTTCATGGGTTACCAGACAGGGAGTTATCTAGTATCATGTCATTACAGTGCCCATTCTTTATTCGTGTTGGATATAGATCTACGGTCATGATCACTGTGGATTCATGGTTATATTTTGCCCACTCTTAGGCCTACTTTACAGGTCGGAATGGGCAATAGTCATCCGACATACACCTTATCATTATTGTCTCTCCTAGGCCTGACCACAAATGTAAGGCTATTGGTTAGCCTGGAGTTGTGGGAGGGCCGGTGCAGAGCTCCGACTGAGCTCTGTGTTACACACCCAACCCATACCCCTTTTCTCAGCTCTACCTGTCCCCCCAACTATTTTCATTTGGTTCTTTTCTATTTTCTTCAGTTTGCTTGGCGCGATATGAGATCTAACATTGCGAGCTCTACGGAATATCACTCTACTTTTTGTTGGTAGTTCATCCACTAACAATGTGTCTTCTCTCAATATCTCCCAATTTTGGTCCAGAATACCTTGTATCTGTTTTGCCATTGGATTATATTGGGTTACAAAGGATAGCTGATGTTTATTATCTGTCTTTTTCTTTGGTTTCAGAACCAATAACTGGTCCCTATTAGATTTTCAGCTTTACGGATGGACTGTTCCAAAAGTTCCTCTTTGTAACCTCTTTCTGTAAATGTAAGGCTATTGGTTAGCCTGGAGTTGTGGGAGGGCTGGTTGGAGACATTTATACCAGCCTCAATCCTTTCCTCGGGACTGTGCAGAGCTCAGACTGAGCTCTGTATTACCCACCCAACCCATACCCCTTTTCTCAGCTCTACCAATTAAACTTTTTCATATACATGTGGGTCCACTCCTAGGCCTTCTTTACAGGTCGGAATGGGCAATAGTCATCCGACATACACCTTATCATCATAGTCTCTACTAGGCCTGACCACAAATTTCTGTTTCATAGTTGCACACTGATTCTTAAATTCATCTAAATTACTACAATTCCTCCGTAGTCTACTGAATTGCCCAAACGGAATTTTACTTTTCCATTTATCTAAATGGCAACTTTGGGCATGCAAATAATTATTTTTGGACACCTCCTTCACATATATTGTGCTCATGATCTTGGTATCTTCTATATACAATTGGAGATCCAAAAACGTAATCCTTTCTTCATCCATTTCTGGTGTAAACTGGATTCCACTAGTGTTGAAATTGAAGAATTTTATCATAGATTCTAATTCTCCTCTGGTTCCATTCCAGACAAGAAGAACATCATCTATAAAACGGTCATAGTATACCAGGTTCGCCACCCATGGGTTATTGTTCCACACCTGTTCTTCCTCCCAATAACCCATGAATAGGTTGGCATAACTAGGGGCGAACCTGGTCCCCATGGCCGTACCCTGGGTCTGTAAATAAAACCTATTCTGGAACGTAAAATAATTGTGGCTCAATATAAACTGAACTCCTTTTAGGATTAATTATTTTTGTGTGAGAGGTAATGTTTTATCCAAATCCAGAAAATGTGCCACAGACTCCAGACCCAGGTGATGTTGAATAGATGTATATAAGGACATAACATCTAGAGTAGCCCACATATAGTTTCCAGAATACCAAGTGATGTTTGATAGTTGATGTAGGACATGTTAAGTGTCCCTAGTATGTGATCTTAACTGACTCATGTATTTTTGCAAAAAATAGTCCAAAAATGCAGACAAATTTGAGGTGAGGCTATTCATACCTGAAATTATGGGTCGTCCCGGATGATTTTCTAGCCTCTTGTGCACTTTAGGTAGATTGTAAAAGAAAGCCTTATTGTTACGGTTCAGTACACTCAGACACGTTAGGTTTAGGTAAAAACACAGCTTTATTGAAGCACACAATGAATAAAGTAACCCTCACGGGTCCAGTATAGCACAAACTGACACAAGACAGGTTACAAATGGTTACCCACACGGGTCCAGTAAAGTGCAAAACACCCTACCGACACAGGTCAGGTCAAAGATTGATACAGTGTATGAATGTCCAATGTTAACCAGTGCAATGCTGGTCGTAACGTAGATCAGACTAAATGTCGCCTGTATGTAGTGGGAGGCAACAAGGACAGAACTGCAACCACAGGCTCTGGACGCCTGTAAATGAGAGAAATGGTGGACACCCACCAACGACTATGGACAGGTCAGAACTCGTGCTTAAACGGAGGCCCTACCGGAGCAACCCAGCACCGTGTGCACGTACTACCTGAAAGGGTTAATGGGCAATGTATAAATGGATGGCAACCGGAAGCTCCCAACTGATCAACAGGAGACTTATAGCCCAAGATGCGCAGTCCAACAGAACCCAAGATGGTAGTGGTATAGGAGGCCCCTTCCCCTGAAGGGGTTAATAGCGCTGTGGTCTGGACAATGGTAATCACTGGAAGCGCCCTGCTGAACCAACACAGACCAAGCGAGTGCAATACGGAGTGGAAGCAGCGAGACTCTGACCACTGGTCTAGTATGCGAGCAACTGGAACACAGACACTAGAACCAGCAAGCCGGAATGGTACCCAACTGGTGGGCAAACAGGAGTAATATGGATGAGCCACTGGAACAGCAGAAACAGGAACCACGCCAAGAAGAGTCGGTAGACAGTGCAGGAATGTCAGCCAGGCCAAGTCGGTACACGGAGCAGGATCCTCAGACGCACTGGGTCGGTACACAGAGCTGGGTCGTCAATCTCGCCAGGTCGGTACACGGAGCAGGAACGTCAGCCAGGCCGGGTCAGAACAGGAAACAGAAACGTCAGCCAATCCTAATCGGTACACAGAATCAGGAACGAGACAATAGCATGGTCAGGCTGTCCGGGGTCATACACTGGATCAGAACAACAACAACTAGCGCCAGGCATCAGGTACACCACGAAAGGGCACTAGCGGTGTGACAGCCTAGGGTATAAAAAGGCTTGTCACTAGGAGGAGCAGAACGGAGCAGCCAATGGAAAAGCAGTATCATCGAGATGGACAGAATGTCGCCCAGATTACAGGCGCCGTGATACTTATTCGGACTAGATATAAATATAAAGTTGAATTCATCTTGACTGATGATATTTCTCAACAAGGCTTCTTGTAATAAGGACTTGAATAATTTGAGGTATCTATACGTAGGATCTGACTCTAAGATTTGATAAGAATTGCAATCTCCTAATAGCCTATAACCCTCTTGTAGACAATCTGTGGTATTCTGAACCACCAATGCTCCTCCCTTATCTGCTTCTCACAATGTAATTACATCCATGGTTTTCAATTCTTGTAGGGCCTTTCTCTCCCTTCCTGTTAAATTATCCTTTCCTCTCTTTTTACTTTTTCCTATAAGATTATTAAAATCATGTAACACTCTCTTATAAAAAGTTTTCACAAATGGGCCCTTGAAATTCGAAGGATAAAATTTGGACTTGCCCTTAAAATAAATACGTATAAAGGTGCTTTCTCTGATCTTCATCTCTTCCATAGAATTCTCACCTTTCTCTTCATTCAATTCATATGGATTTATCATATTACTATCTTCCAGGGTAACTTCATTTTTCTTACTATTAAAAAAAGTTTCAACGTTAATTTTCTTTGAAATTGATTTAAATCCAAAAAAAATTACATTTGTTAGGATGTTGATTGTGGGCAAAAGCCAAACCTTTTTGTAAGAGTGATACTTGACTACTAGTAATAGTAACGGATGACAAATTTATTATACCATTTCTTGTACTACCTGGTTTAATTGGTACGTTTTTGCTTCCTTTTTGATTTTTACCTCCTCTACACCCTGTATATCTTCGCCCATCTCCTTTTTTCTCTTTTTTTTTTTGTTGGACTTCTCCCAAAGTATTTGAATGTGATTCTTCATTTTTTATGTTGTTAGTATACTTGGTCCAAAAAACAGACACAGAAGTCGATGGAACTGGCGAGTTGTCATCCATTTCTACTCTCGATTGTAGACTCTCCTGACTACAAACAATCCTTGGAGGAGAGATGTTTTTAGTTTTTTCTTTCTTTTTTCCTTTATTGACCTCAACAGTTTCATCATTTATCTCCTGGACTAAACTGTCCAGAAGAGATTCCATCTCTACTATTCCTGATTTGTTGGTCTCTTGTTGTCTAGCCTCACTTCTTGTTCCTACATTCCCTTCACTCTGAGTGTCTCTGTGTTGTTCCTGTTTGTTTGTACTATAACTAATTCTATTCAATTTGTAACGAGAATTGCGATATTTAGTTTTATTATTGTAATGATTATTGTTTCTATATTGAGACCCATTGGGGTAATGGTGGTTGTTGTTATGTTTGCTTAAGCCGAGTCATGAGTTCCTTTTATCAAACGCAAGCATCCTAAACCTCTGTGTATTACGGTTACAGGAAGTGAGGTTATCAGAACTAGCCTGCGGGTCACTGGGAGCGAACTTGTCGGGGTAACGCAGTGGGGGAATTACGAGGCAATAAAAACAGGATTGTGAAAGGTATTTACTTTTATGTATATCATGCGTATTGTGTTATTGAAGTCTTTTTTATTGTGACCCTGAAGAAGGGTCCATATATAGGGACACGAAACACGTTGGGTGATTTTATATAGATTTTATATTTATTTTGTACCAAGTATGAGTCCTTGATTTTATTTGAATAAACCAATTTTGGAATATTGGTGGCGATCTGTTCTGTGGAGAGAAAGGAAGAATCTGGAGGAAAGAGATCAACTACGTTTATGAGAGTCCATAATTACTATTGGTCTGGTGAGCAGAGATTAGAGGGGGGAAATTGTACTATTTATATACATTGCCATCAGATACTTGTTAGAGGGTTTGCGCACCTTGTCTTGTGTTTTTTTCTAGAGAGTTTGCGTTGTCCACCAACGTTACTGAGGGCAGCATCCCTAGGCAGAGTAATCTGTAAGAGATCCCCTATGGAAAGAGATCTAAGTGCTAACCACAGAGGCCTAGGAAGAGATTGGTACTGACAATTGGATTGATTTATAGATTCCAAGAACTAAAAACTGTTTGGAACAAGATCTCATAAACTGTTTTACCATATATTTTTAATATATATCTTTTTGATATTTATAATAGAGACTATTGTCTATATTTCACTATCAGATTTGGTATTTGTTTATCATTCTTTGATGTATATTTTGCTCTAAGATTGCATCTAGACATACTATCACTACAGTCTAGAGGATTGAGCGCCCTTGCACCTCTACCATTTGGTAGAATTGGATGTTTATTGTGAGTTTTTGGTGGAATTCTTTGAGGAGTCAGCTGATCCTTTTTAGTACTGTGAAAGAATATTACTATTGACATCATTTGTATTATTTTGAACCAAGCAATATCAAAGTTGTTTTTAAAAGTAGATGGTAGATATGTCTTGCATCTAAGTTCAAGAAAGAGATACTAGAAAGGCAAATATTAAGGCCTTTCTGGTCACTGATGTTAACAAGATGCAAACTGTGGGGAAGACAAGTGATGTGTTGAAAAAACTTTTTCATAATCTAGAACAAGCTCTAATTAATGAATTGAGGCACTGGTGGGATGTAGTGTTAATACAGAATTATTTAGATAAGAAGATCATACCCAGAGGCCTAAGATTGCACAAGCCTTCCTCATTTCAGGATAAGAGTTTCAATGAGCATTGGAACTCAGTCTTAGAGGACTGTTTGTTCAATCTGATTAGATATATTATCAAATATAGAGAAGATAAGCTAGTTATGATAGAGGAAAAATTAGGATGATATATACAGAAATTGAACGGTTTAAAGAAGATAAGGATTTTCATAAGATGGATGTAGCAGTAAACAATAATGTTAACAGAGTAGAGAAAGAGTTAAAAGAAAGGAAACAGAAGAAACTGAAGAGGGATGAGTGGGATTATAGGGAAACACCAAGCCCTCATAACAACAACCACCATTACCCCAATGGGTCTCAATATAGAAACAATAATCATTACAATAATAAAAGTAAATATCGCAATTCTCATTACAAATTGAATAGAATTAGTTATAGTACAAACAAACAGGAACAACATAGAGACACTCAGAGTGAAGGGGATGTAGGAACAAGAAGTGAGGATAGACCAGAAGAGACCAACAAATCAGGAATAGTAGAGATAGAATCTCTTCTGGACAGTTTAGTCCAGGAGATAAATGATGAAACTCCTGAGGCCAAAAAAGGAAAAAAGAAAGAAAAAACTAAAAACATCTCTCCTCCAAGGATTATTTGTAGTCAGGAGAGTCTACATTTGAGAGTAGAAATGGATGACAACTCCCCAGTTCCATCGGCTTCTGTGTCTTTTTTGGGACTAAGTATACTAACAACATCGAAAATGAAGAATCCCGTTCAAATAATTTGGGAGAAGTCCAACAAATAAAACAAGAGAAGAAAGGAGATGGGCGAAGGTATAGAGGGTGTAGAGGAGATAAAAAGAAAAATGGAAGCAAAAATGAAACAATTAAACCAGGTAGCACAAGAAATGGTATAATAAATTTGTCATCCATTACTATTACGAGTAGTCAAGTATCACTCTTACAAAAAGGTTTGGCTTTTGCCCCCAATCAACATCCTAACAAATTTAATTTTTTTGTGGATTTAAATCAATTTCAAAGAAAATTATAGTTGAAACGGTTTTTTACTAGTGAGAAAAATGAAGTTACCCTGGAAGATAGGAATATGTTAAATCCATATGAATTGAATGAAGAGAAAGGTGAGAATTCTATGGAAGAGATGAAGATCAGAGAAAGCACCTTTATATGTACTAATTTTAAGAGCAAGTCCAAATTTTATCCTTCAAATTTCAAGGGCCCATTTGTGGAAACCTTTTATAAGAGAGTGTTAAATGATTTTAATAATCTTATAGGAAAAAGTAAAAAGAGAGGAAAGGATAATTGAACAGGAAGGGAGAGAAAGTATCACGGTGCCCGTGTTCCTGCTCTGACGGCGACATTGTTATTCTGCCTAATTTCAATGCCTTCCTCCTATTGGCCTGATATTTTTGTTCCATCCAGGGCTTGCCTTTATATACTCTGTCATGTCTATACCAAGGCTTCCTTTTGTGGTGTATCTGTTCCTGACGTTGGTTACTAGTTACTGCTATCGTGTATGACCCGGCCTGCCTGACTATGTTCCTATGCTTCCTGTGTTCCCGCTCCATTACCGACTGATCTGGCTGAGAACCCGCTCCGTTGCTGAACTGATCTGGCTGAGAACCCGCTCCGTTACTGACTGATCTGGCTGAGAACCTGCTCCGTTGCTGAACTGATCTGGCTGATAACCCGCTCCATTACCGACTGATCTGTCTGAAAACCCGCTCCGTTGCTGAACTGATCTGGCTGAGAACCCGCTTCATTGCTGAACTGATCTTGCTGAGAACCTGCTCCGTTACTGACTGATCTGGATAAGAACCCACTCCGTTGCTGACCTATCTGGCTGTTGAGCCTGTTCCGTTGCTCCTGACCAGGCTGGGCTTCCATTACGATTGTAGTCATCCCTGGCTGAGTATTCGTTCCGTTGTAATCCGTGCATGGTTGCATTCCTCCGATGTCCTAGTCTGGCCATAGTTGCAAGCAGCGGATTCCCAGCTGCCTTGTTTGTTGTGTGCCGCGTGGCACTATTCTTATCTTGTCCACAGTAGGCTTGACATTCGTGCTATAGCCACTTACTCTAACCGCCCTTGGCGGTGTGCACAGGCGAAGTACCGGTACAGTGTTATCAAGTGCTGACTGAGTTACACAGATCCATCTGTGTTTTCCTCTGCACTATTGCTGGGCTCACTCCTTGTGGGAGTTACAGTATATCTCTGGGCGTCTCCAGTTAACCAGTTCAGTGCCTAGTCCATCTAGGCTTAGCCTATGCTCCTACGCTGTTGCAGTGCTTGGGTTAGGGCCAGTACTTGCCTTACATCACACTCGGTAGTGTGTGGAGACACTGAGCATCATTCCTTGTCACAGTAGCCTTTGGGCTGAAGAGCCAGCTGTTGTATTACGTCACACTGTTGTGTGAGGGGACACTTGTGGCCTTCCTGTTGTCTGCCATCGATCCACCCCTAGCGTTCTAGGGTTTACCAACTGTAAGTGGTGGCCTCAGTCTTCCTGGGACCCCTGTCCCTTGGTCAGTGTTGTCTCGTTGCCTACTGGGTTCTGTGCCACCCAGGCGTCTGGGTTTCACGCCTATTACCATCTCCAGGACTACCTGTCAACTTCAGTCCTGCTGTCAGTCCTTATCTATTCCAGGACTACTTGTCACCTTCAGTTCTGCTGTCAGCCCTGGGTCGAGTAGCCTGATTTACCCTAGTCCACTAGGGGGAGGTTGCCTGTCCTTAGGCTCCTTCTGTCCTCAGTATCCTATTTCAGTCACTCCGATTCCAGTCATTGCCTCATTGACTTGCTATATATTTGTTGTTTCATATTGTGGGCCTACGGCCTTATTCCTTGTATGCACTTTATACAATAAAGTCATTTTAACCTTACCAGTCTGGTCTGAGTGTTCATCAAAAACCGTGACAGAAAGGCCCTACAAGAATTGAAAACCATCAATGTAATTACATTGCAAGAAGCAAATAAGGGAGAAGCATTGGGGATTCAGAATACCACAGATTATCTACAGGAGGGTTATAGGCTATTAGGAGATTGCAATTCTTATCAAATCATAGTGTCAGATCCTACGGATAGATACCTCAAATTATTCAAGTCCTTATTACAAGAAGCCTTGTCGAGAAATATCATCATTCAAGATGAATTCAACTTCATATTTATATCTAGTCCAAATAAGGCTTTCTTTTACCATCTACCTAAATTTCACAAAAGACTAGAAAATCCTCCGGGATGACCCATAATTTCAGGTATGAATAGCCTCACCTCAAATTTGTCTGCATTTTTGGACTATTTTTTGCAAAAATACATGAGTCAGTTAAGATCACATATTAGGGACACTCAACATGTCCTACATCAACTATCAAACATCACTTGGTATTCTGGAAACTATATATGGGCTACTCTAGATGTTATGTCCTTATATACATCTATTCAACATCACCTGGGTCTGGAGTCTGTGGCACATTTTCTGGATTTGGATAAAACATTACCTCTCGCACAAAAATAATTCATCCTAAAGGGAGTTCAGTTTATATTGAGTCACAATTATTTTACATTCCAGAATAGGTTTTATTTACAGACCCAGGGAACGGCCATGGGGACCAGGTTCGCCCCTAGTTATGCCAACCTATTCATGGGTTATTGGGAGGAAGAACAGGTGTGGAACAATAACCCATGGGTGGCAAACCTGGTATACTATGGCCGTTTTATAGATGATGTTCTTCTTGTCTGGAATGGAACCAGAGGAGAATTGGAATCTATGATAAAATTCTTCAATTCCAACACTAGAGGAATCCAGTTTACATCAGAAATGGATGAAGAAAGGATTACGTTTTTGGATCTCCAATTGTATATAGAAGATACCAAGATCATGAGCACAGTATATGTGAAGGAGGTGTCCAAAAATAATTATTTGCATGCCCAAAGTTGCCATTTAGATAAATGGAAAAGTAACATTCCGTTTGGGCAGTTCAGTAGACTACGGAGGAATTGTAGCAATTTAGATGAATTTAAGAATCAGTGTGCAACTATGAAACATAAATTTATAGAAAGATGTTAAAAAGAGGAACTTTTGGAACAGCCCATCCTTAAAGAGGAAAATCTAGAGAAAGACCAATTATTGGTTCTGAAACCAAAGAAAAAGATAGGTAATAAACATCAGCTATCCTTTGTAACCCAATCTAATCCGATGGCAAAACAAATACAAGGTATTCTGGTCCGAAATTGGGAGATATTAAGAGAAGACCCATTGTTAGTGAATGAAATACCAACAAAAATTAGATTGATATTCCGCAGAGCTTGCAATGTTAGATCTCATATCGCGCCAAGCAAACTGAAGAAAATAGAAAAGAACCAAATGAAAATAGTTGGGGGGAGAGGTGATAGTATTCGAGGGAACTTTAGGTGTAATATTACATCCTGTTTCAACTGCAAATATATGGATCATAAAACAAAATCTTTTACAACATCACAAAAAAATAAAACTTTTGAAATAGACCATTATATTAGCTGTGGCACATCATCTGTTATCTATTTGATCACCTGCTGATTCAGAAAGAATTAAGTTGGAAGAACAACAAGAACTCTAAGAGAACACCTAGGTGAACACAGAAGAAACATCCAAAAAAACCAAATAGATCATAGTGTTCCAAACCATTTTTATGAGTGCTCACAAGGTGGTTTGGAAAACATGGTAGTCAAGGGAATTGATTTTATCCCCAGGTCAGCTCCCAACAGGTTCAGTCTACTTTGTAGGAAGGAGGCTTTTTGGATATACACACTCTCTAACACCAAATGGTTTGAATGAGGAGATAGATCTGTGGTATTTGAACTAGGTAAATTGATAGGAATGAATATATGGCCTATCATTTACATATGTGAATGAACTGTTACTATTGGTTATCAGCCTAATCCCTTATATATAGAGCTATCAATGCAAGATGTCCATATACATGATTATATGGCCTATCGTCTATATATATAAATGAACCTGTATTGTTATTATTAGTTATCAGCTTAATTCCTCATATATAGAGCTCTCAATGCAACATGTCTATATTGAAGAGAGATATGGGTTTTATAATATCTTGTGCTGACATAATGCTTTGGATATAACGCTTTGCATATAATGTACGTGAATACTATTTAATTATCTATGTTACAACAGGATTTTTAATTCAGAATTCACTGTTTGTTCAGTACTATAACTATGGATAGGAATATATCCCCATATATTTGCTTAAGCCGAGTCATGTGTTCCTTTGATGAGACGCAAGCATCTGAAGCCTCTGTGTATTATGGTTACAGGAAGTGAGGTTATCGGAACTAGCCTGCGGGTCACTGGGAGCGAACGTGTCAGAGTAACGCAATGGGGGAATTACAAGGCAATAAAAACAGGATTGCGAATGGTATTTACTTTTATGTATATCATGCATATTGTGTTAGTGAAGTCTTTTTTATTGTGACCCTGAAGAAGTGTCCATATATAGGGACACGAAACGCGTTGGGCGATTTTATATAGATTTGATATATTTTGTACCAAGTATGAGTCCTTGATTTTATTTGAATAAACCAATATTGGAATATTGGTGGCGATCTGTTCTGTGGAGAAAAAGAAAGAGTCTGGAGGAATGAGATCAACTACATTTATGAGAGTCCATAATTACTATTGGTTTGGTGAGCAGAGATTGGAGGGGGGGCATTGTATAATTCATATACATTGCCATCATATACTCTCTTAGAGGGTTTGCACCCCTTGTCTTGTGTTTTTTTCCTAGAGAGTTTGTATTGTCCACCAACGTTACTGAGGGCAGCATCCCTAGGCGGAGTAATCTGTAAGAGATCCCCTACGGAAAGATATCTAAATGCTAACCACAGAGACCTAGGAAGAGATTGGAACTGACAATTGGATTGATTTATAGATTCCAAGAACTAAAAACTGTTTGGAACAAGATCTCATAAACTGTTTTACCATATATTTCTAATATATATACCCTTCTGATAGTGAAATATAGACAATAGTCTCTATTATAAATATCAGATTTGGTATTTGTTTATCATCTTTTGATGTATATTTTGCTCTAAGGTTGCATCTAGACATACTATCACTACCGTCTAGAGGATCGAGCACCCTAGCACCTCTACCATTTGGTAGAATTGGATGTTTAATGGTCAAAAGTGCCTACCCGATTCCACTCATCACCGAATTGTTTGACTGTCTTAAGGGCACAACCATTTTCACCAAATTAGATCTGAGAGCTGCATATAATCTCATTTGCATCAAAGAAGGTGATGAGTGGAAAACCGCCTTCAACACTCGCAATGGGCGCTACGAATATCTGGTAATGTCATTCGGGTTGTGCAATGCCCCAGCGGTATTTCAAGAACTAATTAACGATGTTCTCCGTGATTTGTTGCAGTCCTGTGTAGTAGTCTACCTAGACGATATTTTAATTTATTCTCCTGATTTGGATGCACATCGTATTCATGTAGCTACAGTACTTTAGAGACTAAGGGAGAATAAACTGTTTTGTAAACTCGACAAATGTGTGTTTCATAAAACCATGGTACCCTTCCTGGGATATGTCATTTCTAAACAGGGCATTTCCATGGATAAGGAAAAGTTGTCAGCTGTGTTACATTGGCCACGTCCCAAAGGCCTCAAAGCCATTCAAAGGTTTCTTGGCCTTGCCAATTATTATCGTAAAACTATCCGTGACTTTTCCAGAATTGTCAAGCCTCTCACAGACCTGGAACATAAGGGGGCCAAGGCTTCAGAGTGGTCAAAGGAGGCTGAGGAAGCCTTCGAGGCACTTAAAGCTGCGTTTGCTTCTGCACCAGTCCTGTCCCATCCCAAAGCTGCACTACCTTATATACTGGAGGTAGATGCATCTGACACTGGCGTGGGGGCTGTACTTTCTCAAAGGTCTATCACGACGCCCGTGATCTGGGCGACATTCTTTCCATCTCGCTGATACTGCTTTTCTATTGGCTGCTCTGTTCTGCTCCTCCAAGTGACAAGCCTTTTTATACCCTAGGCTGTCACTCTGCTAGTGCCCTTTCGTGGTGTACCTGATGCCTGGCGGTAGTTGTTGTTGTTCTGATCCAGTGTATGACCCCGGACTGCCTGACCTCGCTATTGTCTCGTTCCTGATACTGTGTACCGATTCGGATTGGCTGACGTTCCTGTTTCCTGTTCTGACCCGGCCTGGCAGACGTTCCTGCTCCGTGTACCGACCCGGTGAGATTGACGACCGAGCTCTGTGTACCGACCCGGCTCATCTGAGGATCCTGCTCTGTGTACCGACCCGGCCTGGCTGACGTTCCTGCACTGTTTACTGACTCTTCTTGGCGGTGGTTCCTGTTTCCTGCTGTCCAGTTGGCACCTCCGAACTGCTCCTGTTTACCGGCCTCAAGGGCACCGCTACTACTTGCTGGTCCTGTTTCCGTGGTTCCGGTTGCTCGTATACAGGACCAGTGATCAGAGTCTCGCTGCATCCACCCATGTGGCACTCGTTTGGTCTGTGTTGGTTCAGCTGGGCGCCTCCGGTGGTTACCGTTATCCAGACCACAGTGCTATTAACCCCTCCAGGGGAAGGGCCTCGTTATACCACTACCATCTTGGGTTCTTTTGGGCTACGCTACTTGGGCTATTAGTCACCAGTTTGATCCGTTGAGTGCTTCCGGTTGCCATCCATTTATACTTTAGCCCATTAACCCTTTCAGGTAGTACGTGCACACGGTGCTGGGTTGCTCCTGTAGGGCCTCCGTTTAAGCTCATACTCTGACCAGTCTGTTTGACATTGGTGGGTGTCCACCATTGCTTCCTCTTACAGGCGTCCAGGGCCTGTGGTTGCAGTCCTGTCCTTGTCGCCTTCCACATCATACAGGCGACATTGAGTCTTTTACATTACTACGAGCATTGCACTGGTTACAGTGGACATTCATACACCGTATCAATCACATTGACCTGACCTGTGTCAGTATTGTGTTGTTCACTTTACTGGACCAGTGTGGGTACCACTTGTAACCTGTCTTGTGTCAGTTTATGCTATACTGGACCCATGAGGGTTACATTGTTCATTGTGTGCTTCAATAAAGCTGTGTTTTTACCTAACCCTACGTGTCTGAGTGTACTGAACCATAACAAGGTCTGATTCTGGTCAAGCACTCAAGCCGTGTGGATTCTTTTCTAAAAAACTGACTAAGGCACAATCGGTATATGAGATCGGTGACCGTGAACTGTTGGCAATTATCCTTGCGTTATGTGAGTGGCGTCACTCATTGGAGGGCACCAGGGCACCGATTCTCATTTTGACAGATCACAAAAATTTATTGTACTTATCAGAGGCAAAGAGACTGTCTCCGAGACAAGCTAGATGGGCTCTCTTCCTCTCTCGCTTCAACTTTGTTGTATCCTATTTGCCCGGCTCCAAAAATGTACGCACGAACGCACTGTCCAGGCAGCATGGGCCTGAATTAGAATCTGATGAGCAGCCAGAACCTATTATTCCCCAAGATTGCATCCTGGCTACCTTGCGGACTAGCATCACTTTTCCTCTGGGCCAGGAGATCTTGGCAACACAAGCTGAATCTCCCCCGGAAAAGCCCATAGGCAAATGTTTTGTTGCTGAACCTTTTCGGACTAGACTTCTTGAGACCTACCACGCTTCGCGAGCAGCAGGTCATGTGGGCAGAGATCAATTAGTCTGGTCATTGTCTCATACTTTTTGATGGCCAACCCTGAGGGCTGACTTTACTGTCGCTTGTGCTGTGTGTGCCCATTCTAAATCACCCAGGCATCTGCCAGTGGGCCTCCTGTAGCCCGTTTCTGATGGCGATCGTCCATGGTCGCATGTATCATTTGAATGTTTGGGTGAATTACCTGCCTCAAAGGGCTACATGTATATCCTGATGGTTGTAGACAGATTTTCGAAAATGGCCCATTTCATGCCCCTGCCTGGTCTGATCCTGCGAAAGAGCTGGCGGTGGTATTCAGACTCCATGGAGCACCCCAGGTGCTGGTATTAGATCAGCGCAGTCAGTTTATATCCAGATTTTGGAGGGCATTCTGCTGTCAAATGGGCATTGAACTGTCATATTCGTCAACATACCACCCACAGACTAATGGAGCTGCTGAACGCTCTAATCAAGGGCTTGAACAATTTATTCATTGCTTTGTATCCAACCACCATGATAACTGAGTTGTTAGCGTGGGCAGAGAAACTATGCTATTAATACTTCATCCGGAAGCTCCCTGTCACGGTTTGTTTTGACTCTCAGACACAGAGTTAAGATAAAATTACAACTTTATTGAAAATTTAATAAGGACCCTCGTGGGTCCTGAACATACATACATATATGAAACATACACATAATGGGTACAAAATAGTAACTCATACAATGATACAGTATAGTAGGCTCTACCGGCCTTGCTAAACACCGGGTAAGGCAGCCTGGAGACTGGCACAATGAGAAGATGTAGGCTCTTCCGGCCTTACCAATTTACTGGGCAAGGCAGCCTGGAACTGGTAACACAGGATTAAAGGAGGCTCTACCGGCCTTGCCAATATACTGGGCAAGGCAGCCTGAGAATGGTACAACAATATGAATGAGGCTCTACCGGCCTTGCCAATATACCGGGCAAAGCAGCCTGGAGGATGGCACGACTATGAAGGAGGCTCTACCGGCCTTGCCAATATACCGGACAAGGCAGCCTAACACAATGACTGAGTAAACAACCCCACAAGTGCTGTAACGTAGGTAACATCAGCAATAGATGGTTACGTGGAACAAACCGGTATCACATACTGAACAACCAGGGAGGCCCTTCCCATGCTGTAAAGTTGGTAATGTGAGCAACCGGTGTAAATGGAGTAAACCAGTACCGCGTACTGGACAACACGGAAGCCCTACCAGTGCTGTACTGGAGGCAGCTAGCAACCGGTGATATGGAGTAAACTAGTACCGCGTACTGGACAACACGGAGGACCTACCAGTGCTGTTATGGAGTCCTCTAGCAACCGGTGATGAGGAGTAAACCAGTAACGCGTACTGGACAACACGGAAGCCCTAAAGGTGCTGTAATGGAAGCAGCTAGTAACCGGTGTGTTATGGAGCAAACCAGTACAGCATACTGGACAACACTGAAGCCCTACCTGTGCTGTAATGGAGGCAGCTAGAAACCGGTGATATGGAGTAAACCAGTACCGCGTACTGGACAACACGGAAGCCCTACCAGTGCTATAATGGAAGCAGCTAGCAACCGGTGTGTTATGGAGCAAACCAGTACCGCGTACTGGACAACACTGAAACCCTACCGGTGCTGTAATAGAGGCAGCTAGTAACCAGTGATATGGAGTAAACCAGTACCGCGTACTGGACAACACGGAGGCCCAGCCTGGTAACGGAAGGCAACGGAAGGAGAATCCAGTAGTCAGAATGTCGCCCAGGTGACCAAGTCCAGAAGGAGAATGTCAGTCCGGAACCAGGAGCAGGAACGACAGTCAGGCCAGAACAGGATACTGGAACAGTAACGACAGCCAAACCGGGTCAGGAACGGAAGCAGGAACATCAGCCAAACTGGATCAGGAATGGAAGCAGAGACGGCAGCCAAACTGGATCAGGAACGGAAACAAGTACCACTCAGGAGTGACTCTGGACGTCTGGGCAAGGACAATGACATTGGGCAATAGGGAGCTCAAGTGGCCCAGTAGACACAGGACCCATAGACAGGTGACCACTGACATAGAGACACCACAAAAGGGCACCCAGAGGGTGCATGAGCCCAGTCTATATAGGTAATACTGGGCGAACTAATGGCAGGCAGCCAATGGAGAGCTCTACAACTGACTAACAGCAAAAGCCAGCAATCATGGCACCGTGGTAGTACCCCCCTCTAAAAGACCCCCCCCTTCTGGAAGAGGGACCTGGTTTCTGAGGGTACTTGGAATGAAAAATTAGCAGTAATTTGGGAGCATGAAGGTCCTTACTATCCACCCAGGATTGTTCCTCTGGACCATAACCCTTCCAATGTACCATATACTGCAATTTTCTGCTAAGCCTGCGAGAATCAATGATACTCTGAACTTCGTACTCCTCCTGACCTTCTACTTCTATAGGCCCTGGCAACACAGGGTTAGTAGTATAACAGCTGCATGCAAGAGGTTTGAGGAGAGATACATGGAACACATTATGAATGCGCATGGACGCAGGGATATCCAAGGCATAAGAAACAGGGTTAATTTTACGGATCACCCTGTATGGACCAATAAACCGGGGAGCCAATTTATTAGATGGGACTTGTAACTTGAGGTTTCTGGAGGATAGCCATACCCTGTCCCCAACCTGGAAAGAGACCGCTGGCAGCCGTCTACGATTAGCATGGCGCTGATGACGCTGAAAAGACTGACTGAGTGCCCTTTGAACCTGTGCCCATGAGGAGCGGAGCTGCTCAATATGCTCATCCAGAGCTGGAATCTGTTGAGACTAAAATGAATCCGAGAGCAAGCACGGCTGGAACCCGTAGTTGATAAGAAACGGGGAGCTCCCGGATGATGAGTTAACCGCACAGTTCCTGGTGAACTCTGCCCACGGCAACAGGTCAGTCCAGTTATCATGATGGTCAGTAACAAAACAGCGCAGGAACTGCTTCAGTCCCTGATTGGCATGCTCAGAGGCCCCATTGGTCTGGGGGTGGAATGCGGAAGAAAAGGAAAATTGGATGCCCATCTGTTCACAAAATGCTCTCCAAAATGTGGACACAAACTGGCTCCCCCCGTTAGACACCAGAACTCTAGGTACCCCATGCAACCGGAATACCTCTTTAGTGAAAACCACCGCTAATTCTTTGTCAGAGGGAAGGCCACGGAGAGGCACTAAATGAGCCATTTTAGAAAACCTGTCAACCACCATAAGTATAAAGGAATACCCCCAAGACACTGGCATTTCTCCCATAAAATCAATGGAAACATGAGACAGGGGCGTTCGCCATTAGGTACTGGTTGGAGTAGGCCCACAGGGAGGTGTCTAGGAGTCTTGGCACGAGCATAGGTGGCACAGGCATTGGTAAATGCAGCACAGTCTGCCCTCACAGAGGGCCACCAGAAAACTTGTGAGAGTGACTATATTAATTGATCCCTACCAATATTTCCAGCAGCTTTAGAGGAGTGGTAGGTTTCAAGTAATCGAGTGCGGAATGGCTCATCAACATAACACTTGCAGACTGGGGTTTCTGGAGGAGCTGTAGTCTGAGTGGCCAGAATCTCTTCCCCCAGTGGCGAAGTGATACTTGTACGTAACGTGGCCAATATACGATCAGGCTGTATAATGGGTGCTGGGACCTTGTCCCTGTCAGTCTCAGGCTCAAATTGTTTAGACAGGGCATCAGCCCTAACGTTCTTGGAACCCGGCAAGTAGGATAAAATAAAATTAAATCGGGAAAGAAACAACACCAATCTGGCCTGGCAAGAGGACAATCTTTTCGCTTCTGATAGATAAGTCAGATTTTTATGGTCAGTAAGAATCAACACAGGATTTCTGGTGCCTTCCAATAAATGACGCCACTCTTTCAGGGCGAGAATGATAGCCAGTAGTTCTCTGTCACCTCATAGTGGCTCTGGGCAACAGACAATTTCTTTGAGAAAAACCCACAAGGTCTGAGAGTACCCCCTTTTTCTGGTCATTGAGAGAGTACTGCCCCAACCCCAGTCTCTGAGGCATCGACCTTCAACGTAAACGGGAGAGATGGGTTGGGGTGGGATAACACTGGGGCAGCTGCAAAGGCAGATTTCAGTGTCTCAAAAGCATATTCAACTGCCTCAGACTATTGGGAAGGATTGGCGCCTTTATGAAGGTCAAACAATGGTTTAACAATCGTGGAAAAGTTCTTAATAAACTTTCTGTAATAATTAGAGAAGCCCAGAAATCGCTGAATTGCTTTTAAGACTTTAGGCCGTGGCCATTGCAATACTGCTTCAAGTTTCTCCTGATCCATGGCAATATCCTCCTTGGCAATTACAAACCCCAAAAAGGGCACACTGGATCTATGAAACTCGCATTTTTCCAATTTGCAATACAATTTGTTCTTACGTAGGTGGAGCAACACTTCTGACACATCCTTGATGTGTTGTGACAAATTATAAGAGTGAATAAGTATATCGTCCAGGTAGACCACAACACAGGACTGCAGCATATCCCTGAGGATATCATTAATCAGTTCTTGGAACACTGCGGGTGCATTACAGAGACCAAACGGCATAACTAGATATTCATAGTGCCCGGATCTAGTGTTAAAAGCCGTCTTCCACTCATCACCAGCTCTGACCCGAATCAGGTTGTAAGCTGCACGTAGGTCCAATTTCATAAAAATTGAGGAACCTCTTAACCTGTCAAATAGTTTGTTGATGAGTGGTATCGGATACTCATTCTTAGGCATCAACTTGTTTAGGCCATGGTAATCAATACACGGTCCTAGCTCGCCATTCTTCTTTTTCACAAAAAAGAACCCAGCCCCAGCTGGCAAGGTGGATTTCCTGATGATCCCTCTCTTGAGGGCATCTGAAATATATCCCTCCATAGCTTGGTTCTCATTGCAAGACAATGGATATGTACGTCCCCTAGGGGGCACCACCCCCGGGGGCAGCTCAATAGCGCAATCATAGGATCTGTGCTGGGGCAGGGTGCCAGCCTCCACCTTACTGAAAACATCACTGAATTGTTGGTACTCATCTGGCAATGAAAGGGAGGCGCACAGAATCTTAACCGGGTGAGACACATAATGCTCCATACAATATTGGGACCAAGCCGAAACTTCACACTTTTGCCAATCAAACTGAGGATTATGCAACTGCAACCAAGGAAATCCCAGAATGACTGCGTAGTGTGGAGAATTGATTATCTGGAACTTCTGTTCCTCTTTATGAAGTGCCCCAATAGTCATAAGTAGTGGCATCGTTTCAAACGTAACCTGGGCAGGTTCTAGTGGTCTGCCATCAATGGCCTCAATAACCAGAGGGGATTCTCTTTCAACCAGCGGAATATTGTGACGTTCAGCAAAGGCACTATCCATAAAATATCAATCAGGGCCAGAACCTCCACTGAGCGATCTGCCCACGAGAGTACCACCTGGATGGTGGGGTTCTGTATGATCAAACCTGGGGACGGATGAACACCACCTAGGGCCTGTCCCCCAAGGTACCCTAGGTGCATTCGTTTCCCGGATGTACGGGGCAGGTTTTTAGCAAGTGCCCAGTTTTTCCACACTATAAGCATAACCCCTGCCTCCTGCGGTGTGCTCGTTCCTCTTTGGTTAACCTGGTAAAGCCTAATTGCATAGGTTCACCAAATTCCCGTAAATGGTCATTGGGTTTAGGCAACGAGGGAGGGATGGGTGGGCAAAATGAACTGCTAGACCCAATGCTTTTTGACCGTACCCTACGGTCCTTAGCCATAAGTCTTTCACGGATCCGAGTGTCAAATAGAATTGCATAATCAATATATTCGTCCAGATCATTAGACAACTCTCTTGCTGCAGTTTCATCTTTGATATAATCACCCAGACCTTGAGCAAAGGCAGCCAGCAACGCCTCATTATTCCAACCTACCTCTGCTGCTAGTGTATGGAATTCTATGGCATACTCGCCCACAGTCCGCTTGCCCTGTTGTATCTCCATTAGACGTTTAGCAGCAGAGGCGGTTCTACCAGGGATCTCGAATAGTCTCCGCAATGTTTGCACAAATTCCCTGAAATTCTTTGTGCAAGGTTTCGCACTCTCCCATAAGGGATTGGCCCATGCCAGTGCTCTGCCAGTCAATAAAGATATCATAAACCCAACTTTACTGCGATCATTGGGAAAGGCATGGGAGGTTAATTCTAGAAATATCTCAGGTTGGTTGATAAACCCTCTGCACAGACTGGGTTCGCCATCATATCTAAGTGGCAATGGTGTGTGGAAGTGGTTAGCCCTTTGACTGCAGCCACAGCGGCAATGGTATCATTCTCCGGTGTCGAAACTGGGGAGACCACCGGACTCGAAACAGACTTGTCAGTAAGTACTGTACGCTCAAGAATAGTTTGGATGGCCAATGCCAACTGATCCAGACACTGCTCATGTACAACCATCCTCCAATGGATGTTTTGTGTGTTTCCCTCACTCTTACTGTCTGAGGTCATGGCCCTTTCGTACTGTCACGGTTTGTTTTGACTCTCAGACACAGAGTTAAGATAAGATAAGACCTCGCGGGTCCTGAACATACATATATGAAACATACACATGATGGGTACAAAATAGTAACTCATACAATGATACAGAATAGTAGGCGCTACCGGCCTTGCCAAATACCGGGTAAGGCAGCCTGGAGACTGGCACAATGAGAAGACGTAGGCTCTACCGGCCTTACCAATATACCAGGCAAGGCAGCCTGGAACTGGCAACACAGGATTAAAGGAGGCTCTACCGGCCTTGCCAATATACCGGGCAAGGCAGCCTGGAGGATGGCACAACTATGAAGGAGGCCCTACCAGCCTTGCCAATATACCGGGCAAGGCAGCCTAACACAATGACTGAGTAAACAACCCCACAAGTGCTGTAACGTAGGTAACATCAGCAATAGATGGTAATGTGGAGCAAACCGGTATCACGTGCTGGACAACCAGGGAGGCCCTAACGGTGCTGTAAAGTTGGTAATGTGAGCAACTGGTGTAAATGGAGTAAACCAGTACCGCGTACTGGACAACATGGAAGCCCTACCGGTGCTGTAATGGAAGCAGCTAGCAACCAGTGTGTATGGAGCAAACCAGTACCGCGTACTGGACAACACTGAAGCCCTACCGGTGCTGTAATGGAGGCAGCTAGCAACCGGTGATATGGAGTAAACCAGTACCGCGTACTGGACAACATGGAGGCCCTACCGGTGATGTAATGGAGGCCGCTAGCAACTGGTGATATGGAGTAAACCAGTGTGTTATGGAGCAAACCGGTGTGTTATGGAGCAAACCAGTACTGTGTACTGGGCAACACTGAAGCCCTACCGGTGCTGTAATGGAGGCAGCTAGCAACCGGTGATGTGGAGTAAACCAGTACCGCGTACTGGACAACACGGAAGCCCTACCGGTGCTATAATGGATGCAGCTAGCAACCGGTGTGTTATGGAGAAAACCAGTACCGCATACTGGACAACACTGAAGCCCTACCGGTGCTGTAATGGAGGCAGCTAGCAACCGGTGATATGGAGTAAACCAGTACCGCGTACTGGACAACATGGAGGCCCTACCGGTGATGTAATGGAAGCCGCTAGCAACTGGTGATATGGAGTAAACCAGTGTGTTATGGAGCAAACCGGTGTGTTATGGAGCAAACCAGTACCGTGTACTGGGCAACACTGAAGCCCTACCGGTGCTGTAATGGAGGCAGCTAGCAACCGGTGATGTGGAGTAAACCAGTACCGCGTACTGGACAACACGGAAGCCCTACCGGTGCTATAATGGATGCAGCTAGCAACCGGTGTGTTATGGAGAAAACCAGTACCGCATACTGGACAACACTGAAGCCCTGCCGGTGCTGTAATGGAGGCAGCTAGGAACCGGTGATATGGAGTAAACCAGTGTGTTATGGAGCAAACCGGTGTGTTATGGAGCAAACCAGTACCGTGTACTGGGCAACACTGAAGCCCTACCAGTGCTGTAATGGAGGCAGCTAGCAACCAGTGATGTGGAGTAAACCAGTACTGCGTACTGGACAACACGGAAGCCCTACCGGTGCTGTAATGGAAGCAGCTAGCAACCGGTGTGTATGGAGCAAACCAGTACCGCGTACTGGACAACACTGAAGCCCTACCGGTGCTGTAATGGAGGCAGCTAGCAACCGGTGATATGGAGTAAACCAGTACCGCGTACTGGACAACATGGAGGCCCTACTGGTGATGTAATGGAGGCCGCTAGCAACCGGTGATATGGAGTAAACCAGTGTGTTATGGAGCAAACCCGGTGTGTTATGGAGCAAACCAGTACCGTGTACTGGGCAACACTGAAGCCCTACCGGTGCTGTAATGGAGGCAGCTAGCAACCGGTGATGTGGAGTAAACTAGTACCGCGTACTGGACAACTCGGAAGCCCTACCGGTGCTATAATGGATGCAGCTAGCAACCAGTGTGTTATGGAGAAAACCAGTACCGTATACTGGACAACACTGAAGCCCTACCGGTGCTGTAATGGAGGCAGCTAGCAACCGGTGATATGGAGTAAACCAGTGTGTTATGGAGCAAACCGGTGTGTTATGGAGCAAACCAGTACCGTGTACTGGGCAACACTGAAGCCCTACCAGTGCTGTAATGGAGGCAGCTAGCAACCGGTGATGTGGAGTAAACCAGTACCGCGTACTGGACAACACGGAAGCCCTACCGGTGCTATAATGGAAGCAGCTAGCAACCAGTGTGTTATGGAGCAAACCAGTACCTCATAATGGACAACACTGAAGCCCTACCGGTGCTGTAATGGAGGCAGCTAGCAACCGGTGATATGGAGTAAACCAGTACTGCGTACTGAACAACACGGAGGCCCTACCTGTACTGTTATGGAAGCAGCTAGCAACCGGTGTGTTATGGAGCAAACCAGTACCGCGTACTGGACAACACTGAAGCCCTACCGGTGCCGTAATGGAGGCAGCTAGCAACCAGTGATATAGAGTAAACCAGTACCGCGTACTGGACAACACAGAGGCCCAGTCTGGTAACAGAAGGCAACGGAAGGAGAATCCAGTAGTCAGAATGTCGCCCAAGCGACCAAGTCCAGAAGGAGAATGTCAGTCCGGATCCAGGAGCAGGAACGACAGTCAGGCCAGAACAGGATACTGGAACAGTAACGACAGCCAAACTGGGTCAGGAACGGAAGCAGGAACGTCAGCCAAACCGGATCAGGAACGGAAGCAGGGACGGCAGCCAAACCGGGTCAGGAACGGAAGCAGGAACGTCAGCCAAACCGGTTCTTGAACGGAAGCAGGGACGGCAGCCAAACCGGATCAGGAACAGAAACAGGTACCACTCAGGAGTGACTCTGGACGTCTGGGCAAGGACACTGACACTGGGCAATAGGGAGCTCAACAGGCCCAGTAGACACAGGACCCATAGGCAGGTGACCACTGACATAGAGACACCATGAAAGGGCACCCAAAGGGTGCATGAGCCCAGTCTATATAGGCAATACTGGGCAGACTAATGACAGACAATGGAGAGCTCTACAACTGACTGACAGCAAAAGCCAGCAATCACGGCACCGTGATACTCCCCCTTTCTTGTCAATTATGGGTACCAACCTTCCTTGCTTCCGGATGCATTTCAGGCACAGCAGATGCAAGCACTTGATGAACAGCTCCGACAACTTCACTCCACGTGGGCACAAGTGCAGATCTCGTTACGTGATTCCTTCCAACGTTATAAGCATCATACCAACAAGAGGAGGTTGCCGGCTCCTGTTTTTCGGGTTGGGGACCATGTGTGGCTTTCCTCCAGAAATTTGAATTTGCAGACTCCGTGTAACAAATTTGCCCCACGGTTTGTTGGCCCATTCTAAGTCCTCCAGCTGGTCAATCCTGTTTCCCATGTTTTGGAACTCCCAGCAAACATGCAAATCTACAATGTTTTTCATGTATCTCTACTCAAACCTCTTGTTTGTAACCGCTATACTTCTGCTCCGGTGGTGCCAGCCCGGTATGTATTCAAAACCATGATGAGTATGAGGTTCAAAGTATTGTGGACTCACGCAGGGTGTGTGGGCAACTCCAGTACCTGGTTCATTGGAAGGGATACGGCCCAAAGGAACGTTCATGGATCAAGCATGCAGATATTCATGCACCTTCATTGTTGCGTCAGTTACATGCCAAGTTTCCCTCTAAGCCTTCAAACTATATTAGGAAAACCCCTTCTTTCATCAAGTTACCCACAATCAAACCCAATGTTACCTGATAGTCCAAACTGTCCACCAAACAGAGGGGATGGGAAGGCAGAAAATGGGGGAGGGGAGAAGACACAAGAGGAGAGATACAGTCTGGAATTCACAAGATCAGAAGAGAACTCCCTTGAGCAGCTGTGCGCTCTATTATTTAACAACTTCCTAGCCCTGACCCTTATTTCCTATTGACTAAATGATATGATGTCTCAAAACACACCCCCATCCATTTTCACCATGTGGACAGATCACCACACCTGGTCCTTCTCCACGGGGAGGGGGTCGTTGAGAGGGGGGTATTATCACAGTGCCCGTGTTCCTCATCTGACGGTGACATTATTATTCTGCCTCATTTAAATGACGTCCTCTTATTGGCCTAGTATTCTTGCTCCACCCAGGGCTTGCCTTTTATATACCCTGTTGTGTCTTTACCTAGGCGTCCTTTCGTGGTGTACCTGTTCCTGTCGTTTGTTACTAAGTTGCTTTTATTGTGTATGACCTGACCTGCCTGACGACGTTACTGCGCTTCCTGTGTTGCTGTTCCATTGCTGATTAATCTGGCTGAGAACCCGCTCCGTTACCGACTGATCTGGCTGAGGACCCGCTCCGTTACTGACTGATCTGGTTGAGGACCCGCTCCATTACCGACTAATCTGGCTGAAGAACCCGCTCCGTTGCTGACTGACCTGGCTGAGCACCCACTCCATTGCTGACATATCCGGATGTTGAGCCTGTTCCGTTGCGGCTGACCTGACTGTGCTTCCGTTGCGCTTGTGGCCATCCCTGACTGAGCACCGCTCAGATGCCATCCGTGCATGGCTGTATATCTCCATTGTCCTTGTCTGGCCAGCGTTACAAGCAGCAGATTCCCAGTTGCCTTGTCTGTTGTGCGTCGCGTGGTGCTATTCTTATCTTGTCGACCTTAGGCTCGGCATTCGTGCTATAGCTGCTTACTCTAACTGCCCCTGGCGGTGTGCACACGCGAAGTACCGGTACAGTGCTATTAAGTGCTGACTGAGTTACTCAGATCTATTTGTGTCTTCTGTGGTAAATAATTACTGTAAATGTACCTATATATAATAAATACACATACACGGTTCTTTTCTGATGAGCGGTATTTATATAGAAGTAAAAACACAGATATTTACATCCAGAGTGCAATTCCTTCAAACTATACTAGGCAAACCCCTTCTTTCATCCAGTACCCACAATCAAACCCAATGTTACCTGATATTCCAAACTGTCCACCAAACAGAGGGGATGGGAAGGCAGGAAATGGGGGAGGGGAGAAGACACAAGAGGAAAGACACAGCCTGGAATTCACAGGATCAGAAGAGAACTCTCTTTTGAGCAGCTGTGTGCTCTATCATTTAACAACTTCCTAGCCCTGCCCCTTATTTCCTATTGGCTAAATGATATGATGTCACAAAACACATCCCCATCCATTTTCACCATGTGGACAGATCACCACATTCCCCCACTTTTTCTCGTCCTATGTTGCCCAGTTCCAAATTCACCCACCGTCCCTCCGGAGCAATTCCCTCAGCGACATGAGCTTCCCTGCAATCTTCCTAGGTTGGATACTTATTCTAACATCCATCTATAATTGCACACTTCTGTACAAAATATACACATATTTACAAGATTCTATGTTCAGTTCTTTGCTAAAAGGTCTCTACAGGACTGTGACCATGGTCAGTTCATGTTCGTATGGATGATTGTATGCTAGTCATCTGTCTCCCATCACTCTTTGGCATCGGTATATTCCCTGCAGTCGAGGCCCAGGATATTCATTGAAATCCACATCCCAGTCATGTTGCAACTACTCCAGAAATAGTTCCTTGTATTCCTGGTTCCTTTGGTTCTGGACCACTATTGATGTTCCAGACATCTTAAAGAAAGTGAACAAAAATTAAAATCCCACCATACTGGAATATTTGAAAAACATGTCAATACCACTCTTTGGAATGTGATTCAACTATACTTTATGGCTCTCTCATCAGATCATTCCCATGCTATATGTTAAAATGCCTTCCTCCCACAAACTCCGAATACACGTATGCCAGAGCATGCCATTCGCCCTTTAATTTAAATTGATGTTGCCCACTTACTATTTGTTTTAACTGTTCCATACAAGACCACCCATTCCCAGGTCTGTCTTGATTCTGATGGTAATCTGAACATAGTCCCTCCCCCTCTATCTCTCTTATACCCTGTCTTGCTCTCTATGAACATGCATTGTATGTAACAAAAATTCCCTCCTTTCCCATTGTGATACAATGTATACTTAGTCCAGTGAGGAAGTTCCACCATTGTCCATCAATGAGTTCCATAGCTATAATATATAATTAATGCTGTTAGAGAGAGAGAGAGAGAGAGAGAGTGAGATTGAGATAGAGAAATAAGAGAGCAAAGAAACCAATGATAGAGAGAGAAAAACAATTTATAGCAAAAGAGAGAAACAAAAGCAGAGAGAGAGATAGAGAAACAAACACAAGAAAATGAAATCCTGAATGGAAATCCTGTCTCTGCTTGTCAACTATTTTCAATCCTGCTTGTCTCCTGGAGAAATGAGAAACAATAGAAAGTTAGTATCCCCCCCCGAGAACCCACACATTAACTCCCTGGGATATGTGGCCTTATTGTGAGTTAAACCGCAAAGTTTATACCCACAACAGAGTTCTTCACCATCCATCCCTGTACACACCTACACAACTTTTATGTGCCCCCCCAATTCCTAAAAACAACACAATTTATGATACAGACAAAAAAACAAACTGCAATATTACTGCACCCTCCCCTCACTATAACATTATGGGAATATGCTAAAATAGAGGTTGAAAGGGAAGAATAATTATAACAAAATAATTATAATTTAAGTTGTCTCTGAGACCACTGTCAAGTCACCCTGCTTAAGGTGGCATAATTCTGCCTCAAGCCTGGTAACTTGCTCTCTTAAGAGATCACGTTCAATTTTTTAGTGTAATCTCTTTCTAGATTTTCGTGTTCTCTTTTCAGAGAAGAAAATGGTCTCCATGTCCCAAAATTGTCTTCCACACCTCTTTTATTATTTCCCTCAATGTGTGGGCCAATGTTCCTTTCCTGTACCTCCTTCAAAAATTCCCTCATCTCTTATCCTCCAGTTTTCACTATCTCTGTTTCTCTTTGGTGCGTCCCGTCTCCGCTTAAGGTGCCTTACTGATGAGACTGTGCATACCCGTTCAGTGTATGGGTGGTCAAGCCACCACTTATCTGCTCTCAGTAGTAACAGTTCCAAATCGGTGGGGGTTGGATCAAACAACCTCACAAACTCCTGACATTGCCTAGGAAGAGAGTCCAGAACTCTTGCTATGTGTGCAGATGAGCCCTGTGTCATTGGTTGCTGTGGCTGACGCAGGGTGCACCAGAACAAAACCCTTTGTGCCACCCCACGAGGTCCCTCTGTTGGCATCATGGTAATCTGACTTACCTCTTTTTCTACATTGTTTATATAAAAATGAGTCGCTGTTATTCTTCCTGCCTGATCAGACACACTTGCATTGAATCCAAGCAATCTGCTAGCCATAGGACCCAGAGCCTGTTCTAACAGCTCAGTCCACTCTGCTAAGGTAAGCCCTACATTTTTGGCTCTTTCCACCCCTCTCTGGAACCAGCAGGTAAAATCATTAAAGTTAGAAGTTGGCATAGCACCCCACCATTTTTGGAAGTTGTTCATGTCCCCCATGGACATGGGACATGTCTGCATGGTAAACCCTGTGGACATCTGTCTTGCGTTAAATATTTCAGAAATTATGACAGGTGCTTGCTGCAAACAACATGTATCCGCTGGGATATTGTCTTGCTTAAAACCCTGTGATGGTCCCTCATCTTCTGTCCCCAATGAGTTCAAAGCTGGGTACAGCTTTGGACTGTCCTTATACACCACCTCCTGTTCTTCCGCTAATTTATTATTTATGCATTTAATTACAGTATCCTGTAGTTCATTAATTGTAACTTGATATTTATCACACTTTTCTTCCATCTGTTTCAACTCAGTTTTTAAGTTGCCAACCATAGTGGTTGTTCCCAGGGCAGCTGACTTCAGAAAATCATTACATTCATGGGTGTTAGATAACTTCCCTGTTAAATATACATTAATATCCCTTAACTCTTGGACCATATCTGCTAAGCCAGCAATAGCTATAACAACTGCCTGTCCCACCATGGCTTTTCGCTTATTTGAATTATACTCCTTACTAGTTACCACTTGAGTCAGAACATTCATAAAACCCTCAAATTTGCCACATTTTGGGTCTGTGGGATCAGGGAGTACATATGGGCCATTATGTCTAAAGATATCATCCCTGAAATAATCACGTACTTCAATAGAGAAATAGTTTGCTCCTGGAAAAGACATCTTAAACCCTGTGATATTTCCTACAATGTTTGTTAATAAAATAATATACTTTTAAACAAGCAACCTATTTACCAACACTCTTGAAGAGCCACAAGACAAACCCAAAATGGCCACCGATTAACAAACAATGTCTAACAAGAAACTGCCCATTCAGACTTTTCCTTTCCATTCAACAGTGTATTTTAACAAAATAACATTTGCTCCCTCAGAAGACACAGTTAAAGGCAAACACCCAAAACAAAAAAAATATATATATAATCAGTTACAAGGAATTACCTATATGGGTGTGCCCCTTGGAAACTGCGTTACACATGCAAATGGACAACACTAGACACAGAAGAGGCCTCCTTTAATAATAGGGTTGCTGTAACTTCCCCCACAGGTAAACACAGCTATTTATCCTTTTAAGCAAAAACCAACACCAGTTATAACAAAATGTCTACTTCTGAAAATGGCTTTCACCCCACAGAATTACCGAAGCAGACCCACAATATACCCCACAAAAGAAATAAATGAATAAAACCAATTTTGCTCTCTTTAAGATGGACCCTTCTAGTAAATAGAACAAATGATACACCCTTTCAGCCAATAATGGGCCTATGTTATTTTAGCAACAAATATGCATACCTGGGAACTTTCAAGATGAGCTGACCCTGAGATCTTTGAAATATTAACCCTTAAAGCTTCCCATAATATAGATTTTATGTGATATGTGCCTGCTTGCTCTAACACAGAGGTGCTCCGGTCCGTGTGCGAGGGCCCTTTATCATGCTGCAGTTTGGATAACTCACTGCCTGAACACAAACAAGACAAGCAGGACATCCCCCACTGTCTTTCTGGTACTAATGGCACCAATTTAGAGGCTAAGGAAACATTTAATTGGGGAAATTCATATAGTAGGTAACAAAGAACACTCTCACCCTGAGATTTTGGCCCTTCACCCTGAGACCCTGAGATTTGGGTCAAAACCCTGAGTCTCAGGGTCAAACCCTGAGAGTTCCCAGGTATGCAAATATGGCAGCAATGGAGGGAAGCCAACTCCAGGCACAGCTAAGAATGTATCCAGTAGACCCTCAAAGATTATAATTTTAAATTAAACTACACACAGATTGAAACTAGGCAAAAATGGCTAACAGGAAAATGTTAATACAACTTTTCCCCTTTTAAACCAAATAATAAAAATGTAATAAATGAAAATGCACAAAAATGGCTAAAAAAGCCACTGTTCTTTACGCAGTAACTTGATTCCTTGTACTTTTGCTCTAAAATGGACATGTGTGTTAAACTATAACACAACACAAAACCAACTTAAATGCTGTTAAATTCAGTTTGTGTTAGTAAAAATAAACTACTTTTAAACAAGCAAACTATTTAGTACCCTTCATAGGCCACAAACAAAGCTTAAACCCAAAGTATACTTATGAGCTAACCTAATGTGTTAACATTTATTTTTTAGACCTAGTGTTAGTAAAAAACTTTTGTAGCCACAGCCCATCCAACATGGCCACTGCTTTTTTTTTTCCCAGGTACCCTGGGCTTAGGCCTCAGCGTGATCTCTCAATTCAGGCCTACAAACAGCTTTTAGTATGCAAATGAAAAACTATCCAAACGAAGAGAACAGGGCTACTTTTAAGAAACCATATGCTGTAGTATGCCCTCCCCCACAAGCAGAGAAAAAAGTACAGATACAAGTAAACAAAACCCTGAATACCTCCAACACAGTTGAACCCAGAATTCTACGACACTGAAACACTCCCAAATCTGTAATGTATTTTAAATCTGTTACCCCCTATGCAACTAGGATTTAAGCCTCCAACACAATAAAACAAAAACCAAATCAGTCCCACAACCCTATGCACTTTAATAGCAGATAAAACACTAAACAATACACCCTTATGCAAATTTTCCCTTATCTCACTCCAATTTCCTATAAAAAGGTTTTGCACTCTAGAAATTAAAAACCTGTGCCTTCGAAAATAGCGCCCTGTAGAAGTCCAAACCTCGTGGTTGCCAATTATGTGGTAATAATTCATGTAAATGTACCTATATATAATAAATACACATACACGGTTCTTTTCTGATGAGCGGTATTTATATAGAAGTAAAAACACAGATATTTACATCCAGAGTGCAATTCCTTCAAACTATACTAGGCAAACCCCTTCTTTCATCCAGTACCCACAATCAAACCCAATGTTACCTGATATTCCAAACTGTCCACCAAACAGAGGGGATGGGAAGGCAGGAAATGGGGGAGGGGAGAAGACACAAGAGGAAAGACACAGCCTGGAATTCACAGGATCAGAAGAGAACTCTCTTTTGAGCAGCTGTGTGCTCTATCATTTAACAACTTCCTAGCCCTGCCCCTTATTTCCTATTGGCTAAATGATATGATGTCACAAAACACATCCCCATCCATTTTCACCATGTGGACAGATCACCACATCTTCCTCTACACTACTGCTGGGCTCACTCCCTATGGGAGTTGCAGTATATCTCTGGGCGTTTCCAGTGCTCCTTCTCTGTAGCTTGGGCTAAGAGCCAGCAGTTGCATTACATCACACTCATGAGAGTAAGGAGACACTGAGCTTCATTCCTTGTCACATTAGCCTTTGGGCTGAAGAGCCAGAGGTTGCGTTACATCACACTCGTTGTGTGAGGAGACATTTGTGGCTTTCCTGTTATCTGTCCTCGATCCACCCCTAGCGTTCTAGGGTTTGCCTATTGTTCGTGGTTGCCTTGGTCTTCCTAGGACCCTGTCCCTTGGTCAGTGTTGCCTTGTTGCCTATTGGATTCAGTGCCACCCAGGCATCTGGGTTTCGTGCCAATTACCACCTCCAGGACTACTTGTCATCTATAGTTCTGCTGTCAGTCCTGGGTCGAGAAGCCTGATTAACCCTAGTCCGCTAGGGTGGATTCCTGTCCTTATGTGCCTCCAGTCCTCAGCATCCCAGCTCAGTTCTATTTGATGCCAGTTGCTGTCACATCAACTTGATTTATATCTGGGTCTTGATTTCCATTGGTATATATTTATTGTTTTGTATTTTGGGCCTGTGGCCTAATTCCGTGTATGCACCGGTCTGGTCTGAGTGTTCATCAAAAACCATGACAATTCCTTACTAGCTCAGTTCTCCTCTTTCTCTGGCTACAAGATTAACCATTCTAAGTGTGAAGCTCTGGATATCTCTCTCCCTGTACCTATGCGGAAACTGCTTGCCTTTAATTTTGACTTCAGATTGAGTGCTTGTTCGCAATTGTCCCAAGGCATTCATTTAACCGCATCTTTTTCTACGCTCTACCCCACTAATTACACCCCCTTGACTTACATGACAATCTGAGAACCTGGGCTTCCTACCGGATCTCGTGGTTCAGTAGTATATTTGCTGTCAAGATGTCTTTATTACCCAAGCTCCTTTATCCTTTCCGCTGTCTGGCTATTCCTCTCCATATGGGCAATATCTGCCTTCTTCAACTACACATTTTCTGATTTAACTGGGCTTCCTAGAAACCGAGGCTACACTCGACACTCCTCCATAAGCCTAAACTCCATGGAGTTCTTTCAGTTCCTCATATTTGGTCATACTACAAGGCAGCTCAGTTTGCTAACCAACTCCACCAAGTCTCCAATGTCCCTCGATGGGTAGGACTCGAGGTCTCTTTATGCGTTTCTCCCCCTGCTGCTGATTTACTGTGGCTCCCTACCCATTCCATTGGTGAATTTCACTACAGTCTGACTCTATCCCATAGCCTGGCCATTTGGCGGCGGTTTTGGAACATTGATCAACTCGCGAATCTCCGTTCCAGAATGTGTCCCCTTTTTCGGAATCTCGATTTCCCCCCTGGACTCTCCCTTACGCAGTTCATCTGGTGGACTGTGGTGGGGGTTACCAGGGTGTCCAATATGTTCTTTGTTAATACTCTTCTCACTTGGGATAAGTTTCACGAAAAATTTTGGGCACCGGTGACTGAACTTTTTCGTTTTCTACAAATTCGTCATTTCGCTAGGGCCATTTCGAAACTGGCTCTCCCACTCCTCGGACTTTGTTTGAGCACCTTTGCTCCACCACCCCCATACGACGAGGGGCTATCTCAACACTCTATTCTCATTTTATTGGCATTTCTTTCCCCCATCCCCATGCATATCGAGCTTTGTGGGAGACAGACCTGGGTGAAACGTTAGATGATGAGAAATGGAATAGCATTGTGGCAAACTCCTCCAGTTTGACTCCTTGTACTCTGGTGAAGGAAAATGCTTATAAGGTATTGACAAGGTGGTATTATTGCCCAGCCAGAATACACCACATCTGTCTGTCTGCATTTTCATTGTGCTATCGGGGCTGTGGTCAGTCTGGTACTTACATACAGATGTGTTGGTCGTGTCCGTCGGTTACTGCTCTATGGACTCATGTCTTTGCGCTTCTGGGGACCGCTTTGGGAGTGGTGCTACACCTTGATCCCTGGACTGCCTTACTAAATAGATCTACACAATATCCTCCTTTGCCCCCGTTAACCAATAAATTGATATTCAGGGTGTGTGTCATGGCACAATGCCATATTGCATACCACTGGAAGTCTTTGCCTTCATGTTATGCCCAACTGGATAACCGGATCTGGAGACTGATTCGGATAGAAAAATCGACTGCTTCTTCACATAATTCATCATCTTCTTATATCCGCGTATGGTCTCCATGGATTGACTCTGTGGCACCTCCATCCTTCCATCGTGATTTGCTTCTCCTTTCAGTTTCTCAACCTCAGTTCAGTGAGACTCCCTCCCCTACCCGTTTTTCCATTTCCTCCTTTACCTTTTTTTTTTTCCTCTCTTTCATTCCGATCCACTGGGGCATACGGCTTTGCATACCTTTGTTTCATTATTTTATCTGATTGTTTTGTATTTTCCTTTTTATTGTATTGTTTGTTTTGGTTTCTCTTACCTTCTACTCCCCCCCCACCACGGTTTTATTTTCTGTACGCCAAATTTGTTTGTAAAAATTAAAAAACATTAAATAAAAAAAAATGTATATCTGAAGTATAAATACTTTTTTTTTTTTTTGGTTGATTAAACTAATGATTACATAAAAAAATAGTGTTAAGAATAATCAGGTTGTATGTAAAGAACAATATAAGCCAGTAAACAATTGGATTGCTTATTTTTTCCCTTATATCTTTTGCTATCATATTCATCTCTCACCCTATATTCTATTGATATATTTAACTAACCCTTTGAGTCCCAGATAGCTATGTGATATCCAAGAGGTTACGTGCAAAAATGGGTTTTCTTTTAAAAAAAAAAAAAAAAAAAACTGAAATTAAAAGAGGTTTGCACAGTGCAATGTCTTTAATAAGCTTTAAGCTTTTGGTTTAACTATGCATTATCTGTAAAGTACGAATACCTAAAGTAAATCTGGGGCAAATTAAATATTTAATGGTTCAAAATATGCCTTAAAAACTCTGAATGCTAGATAGGACTCAAATGCTTTATAAAGAGAGTCTTAAATGATATCTCTGATATTCAAGGAAGCGAAAGCTGAGTTTCATTCAAAACATTGTTTTACATGTCCCCTACTGTGGTAAAAAATGGTTTGCCCCAAGCTGTATAATTGTGTTACTGAAGCAAATTTGGAACAAACTATATTCACTGTGGGTGGGGGAGACATGTAAAATATCTAATGATTTAAAACATGTCTTAAAAACTTTGTATTCTAGAGGCAACACTAATGTAATATTAATGAATTCATACATGACATCTCGGAGCTTTTAAGGAAGTGAAAGCATAGTTTAATTCAAAACAATATTTTATATGTCCCCTACTTTGATGAAAAATGGTTTGCCCCATCATTCTCCCAGAATGCATTGCCCCCATAAAAATATTTCAACATAACAATTTCTTAAAAAATAAACCACCTTGTTTCCTTTATTTCATATGGGAAAAAGTAGGAACACATTGTAAATGCCAAAGCAACTTCCATGAGATAAAAATTCCATAAAGTCATTTTAACATCCCTAAGTTATAAATATTAAAATATTTGAAGTGTAAATACTCTTTTTTTTTTTAAATTTGAGATTAAATTTATGATTACATAAAAAAAATTAGGGTTTAGAAAAGTCAGATTGCATGTAAAGAATAATATAAGCCAGTAAAAAAATTTAAATTGCTTATTTTTTTCACTTATGTCTTTTACTATCATATTCAACCCACACCCTATTCTCTATTGATACATTTAACTAACCCTTTGAGTCCCAGCAAGCTAAGTGATATCCAAGAGGTTAAGTGCAAAATGGGTTTTCTTTTAAAATAAAACTGAAATTAAAAGAGGTTTGCACAGTGCAATGCCTTCAGTGAGCTGTTAGTTTTTGGTTTAACTATGTATTATCTGTAAAGCTGTTTGGAATGACAACCTTGATGCAAATCTGGATCAAACCATATTCCCCAACGGTGTGGGGGGGAATTAAATATTTAATGGTTTAAAATATTCCTTAAAAATACTGAATGTTTGATAGGACTCTAATGTTTTATAAAGAAGGTCATAAATGTTATCTCTCATATTTAAGAAAGTGAAAGCTGAGTTGAATTCAAAACATTGTTTTACATGTCCCCTACTGTGGTAAACAATGGTTTGCACCAAGCAGTTTAATATGTGTTACTGAATCAAATCTGGAACAAACCACATTCACTGTGTGTGGAGGTGTCAAGCAAAATATCCAATTGTTTAAAACTTGGCTTAAAAGCTTTGTAGTCTAGAGGCAACACTATTGCAATATTATTGAATTCATACATGACATCTCAGAGCTTTCAAGGAAGTGAAAGCTTAGTTTAATTCAAAACAATATTTTATATGACCCCTACTTTGGTGAAAAATGGTTTGCCCCAACATTCTCCCAGAATGCATTGCCCCCATAAAAATATTTCAAAATAACCATTTCTTAAAAAATAAACCACCTTACTTCCTCTATTTCAGATGGGAGAAAGTATGAACACATTGTAAATTCCAAAGCCTCTTCCATGAGATAAAAATCCCATAAAGTCATTTTTAACATCCCTAAGTTATAAATATTAAAATATCTGAACTGTAAATAATCTTTTTTTTTTTTTATTAAATTCATGATTACATAAAAATATTAGTGTTCAGAATAATCAAGTTGCATGTAAAGAATAATATAAGCCAGTAAACAATTGGATTGCTTATTTTTTCACTTATCTCTTTTGCTATCATGTTACACCCACTCACTATACTCTATTGATATATTTAACTAACCCTTTGAGTTTCAGAAAGCTATGTGGTATCCAAGAGGTTAAATGCAAAATAGGTTTTCTTTTAAAATAAAAGTGAAATTAAAAGAGGTTTGCACAGTGAAATGTCTTCAATTAGCTGTTAGTTTTTGGTTTAACTATGTATTATCTGTAAAGCTGTTTAGTATAAAAACCTGAAGCAAATCTGGATCAAACCATATTCCCCAAGGGTGTGTGTGGGGGGGGTATTAAATATTTAATGGTTTAAAATATGCCTTAAAAATACTGAATGTTTGATAGGACTCTAATGTTTTATAAAGAAAGTCATAAATGTTATCTCTCATATTCAAGAAAGTAAAAGCTGAGTTGAATTCAAAACATTGTTTTACATGTCTCCTACTGTGGTAAAAAATGGTTTGCCCCAAGCAGTTTAATATGTGTTACTGAATCAAATCTGGAACAAACCACATTCACTGTGGGTGGGGGTGTTAAGCAAAATATCTAATGATTTAAAACATGGCTTAAAAGCTTTGCATTCTAGAGGCAACACTAATGCAATATTATTGAATTCATACATGACATCTCGGAGCTTTCAAGGAAGTGAAAGCTTAGTTTAATTCAAAACAATATTTTATATGACCCCTACTTTGGTGAAAAATGGTTTGCCCCAACATTCTCCCAGAATGCATTGCCCCCATAAAATGTTTCAAAATAACCATTTCTTGAAAAATAAACCACCTTACATCCTTTATTTCAGATGGGAGAAAGTATGAACACATTGTAAATGCCAAAGCCTCTTCCATGAGATAAAAATCCCATAAAGTCATTTTTAACATCCCTAAGTTATAAATATTAAAATATCTGAAGTGTAAATAATCTTTTTTTTTTATTAAATTCATGATTACATAAAAATATTAGTGTTCAGAATAATCAAATTGCATGTAAAGAATAATATAAGCCAGTAAACAATTGGATTGCTTATTTTTTCACTTATCTCTTTTGCTATCATGTTACACCCACTCACTATACTCTATTGATATATTTAACTAACCCTTTGAGTCTCAGAAAGCTATGTGGTATCCAAGAGGTTAAATGCAAAATGAGTTTTCTTTTAAAATAAAAGTGAAATTAAAAGAGGTTTGCACAGTGAAATGCCTTCAATTAGCTGTTAGTTTTTGGTTTAACTATGTATTATCTGTAAAGCTGTTTAGTATGAAAATCTGAAGCAAATCTGGATCAAACCATATTCCCCAAGGGTGTGGGGGGGAATTAAATATTTAATGGTTTAAAATATGCCTTAAAAATACTGAATGTTTGATAGGACTCTAATGTTTTATAAAGAAAGTCATAAATGTTATCTCTCATATTCAAGAAAGTGAAAGCTGAGTTGAATTCAAAACATTGTTTTTACATGTCCCCTACTGTGGTAAAAAATGGTTTGCCCCAAGCAGTTTAATATGTGTTACTGAATCAAATCTGGAAGAAACCACATTCACTGTGGGTGGGGGTGTCAAGCAAAATATCTAATGATTTAAAACATGGCTTAAAAGCTTTGTATTCTAGAGGCAACACTCATGCAATATTATTGAATTCATACATGACATCTCGGAGCTTTCAATGAAGTGAAAGCTTAGTTTAATTCAAAATAATATTTTATATGACCCCTACTTTGGTGAAAAATGGTTTGCCCCAACATTCTCCCAGAATGCATTGCCCCCATAAAAATATTTCAAAATTACCATTTCTTAAAAAATAAACCACCTTACTTCCTTTATTTCAGATGGGAGAAAGTATGAACACATTGTAAATGCCAAAGCCTCTTCCATGAGATAAAAATCCCATAAAGTCATTTTTAACATCCCTAAGTGATAAATATTAAAATATCTGGGGGGGTGTGACCTGCCGCTGTGGAAGATGGCTGCCTAAGTCTTGAGCTCCGTCGCCTTCCCTATCTAGCGCTATAATTTGCTTCTATCAGCCACGATGGTGCGTGGAAAAAGGGACACGCTTGGCTCCTCTACACCTGGAGGTAGAGGGAAGACCTCTGCTGGGTCTCTTAAGGTCTTCTTTCAATCCCAGTCCGTGGTGGACGCCTTGCTGGCTGAGGATCGTGGGGCGGCCTCGCCATCTTGTTCCCACTCCTCAGGGGAAGATCTACCCGATTCGGTCCCTGTGGACCCCTCGGCCTCGTGCCCCTCGGACTCTAATCAACACATTTTCTCCTCACTACCCTGGAGAATGGACTTTTCAAACCTGGTCCGCGAAATTAAACATACCGTTCAGGATGAGATGTCTAAACTGCGTGATGACCTGAGAGGCCTGGAACAACGCATCGCTGTACAAGAGAAATCCTCTGCTGCTCATTCCCGTAAATTTGAGACGCTGGCTAAAATCTCCTCTCAGCATTCTCTATACCTTGCTGACTACAGGCGACGTATAGAAGACCTGGACAATCGCGGACGGCGACACAATATTCGTGTCCGTGGAGTTCCCGAGGCTGCCCCCCGTATTGAAGAAAACGTACCGATGCTCCTTTCACGGATCTTCAATGCTATGCTGGGTCAACCGGCAGATCATCCTATTGTTTTTGACCGTGCTCATCGGGCTTTGCGCCCTAGGGGCCCTGCTGGGAATCCCCCACGCGACATTATTTGATGCCTACCGGATTTTGCACTCAAGGAGACCATTATGAAAAAGGCACGAGATCTGGGTACCTGGTCCTATGAGGGACATGAGATTACTTTCTACCAGTACCTGTCTGACCTCACGCTGCAGGCCCGGCGGGCCCTTCGTCCCCTAACTACTCTACTTCAACAAAGAAACATCAGGTATTTTTGGGGCTTCCCCTTCAGTCTGACGGTGATCCTGGGGGATACGGCTCATACCCTACACCATTATCATGAGCTATCATCCTTCCTGGAGGAATTGGGACTCCCGGATGTACAGATACATGACTGGAGTCTTCCAGATCTGCGAGGCCTGAGGAGATCACGTACCAGTCGCCCTTTCCATGGTTCAGGTCGCCTGTAGGCTCCCCCTGATCCTGCCACCATTCGTCTTACCAGAGACATTGAGATAGAGGAATGATTTGTTCCAGACTTCTGGGATCCCAACATTCTCGACTCTGCATCTGAACGGCGGGCCTGTGGCCCTGGGATATTTTCTGGATACGAGCTACAGCTACTGGGCTCCCTACCACCCGCCTCTGGACTTACCTTTGAGCCCATCAGCCTGCTCATTATTGGAGCTCCTATTGGCGGACATTTGTAGTTTTTCGGCCCCCGGCCCCTATGGGGGCTAATTTGCCCCACTCATTTGCATTCCCTTTTGCTCCTTCCCCCACTCTTCTTTAGTATACCTAGGTTGCTTGCTCCCGCTGCCCTTGAATTTTTCCTTCCACTTTTGGGCCCTGTCTGGCCTTTGCCCTGGAGGCGGATGTCCCTACTCCCCCTCCGGTATTCTACAGTTTGCCCCGTTGTTTGCTGCTGTATTTATGCAAGCTGCGCTTTTGTTGCGCGGGGCCTCTGGCGCTTTTTCATATTGCACACTTAGCTTATGGCGATGCCCCAGAGCTCAGCTCTTTACCCAGCCAGGTTATTTGCCTTTGCTTTGTATTTGCTATAAATGTTTTACTGTTTATTATTGGGATGTCAGGCGGGGGGTGGCCCGTCTCTGGGGCGGGGCGTGTCTGGGCCTTGGGGCTCCCTTGGAGCCCTTGGGGTCCGGGGTCGCCCTGGCACAGATAGCGGGCTCTGTGGGTTGGGAGGGGGTGTTTTGTGTTTTATGTTTTGCTATTTACTGTTCTTGTGATTATGGGGGTGGGGGTTTGGGGGATTCTCCGGTTTCGGGGTCCCCCTGCCCTCTGTCTCCCATCGCCTCTACGGAGTTGGTTGGGTCCACACGCCCCCTCCGCCCTATTTGCCTGTGGCTCCTTGGTTAGTTCCTTCAGTCCCCCATTATTGCCTTTTTCTCACCCAGTGGATATGCTTCTTGAAGCCCCCCTCCCCACACCATCTTTCCCCTCCTCTTTTTCCTCCTGTTCCCTCTTCCCTCCCTCCTTCCTTCCCCCCTCCCCCTTCTTTTTTTTTTTTTTCTTCCCTTCCTCCCCCCTCTTTGCACCTCATTCTTCCCCCTTCCTTCCTTTTATTCCTCCTTCCCCCCTTCCTTTTTCCTTCCTCCCCCTTCTCTCCTTCTTCCTTTTCTCCTCCTTCTCCCCCCACCTCCCTTCCCTTCTCTCTGGGTGGTGATTGAGGTTATTTGTTTACTTTCTGTCTGGGGGTGTGGGGTCCCGGCTGTACGGCATTCCATGTGGAAGTGGGGTTGAGTATTCTATATCGGTCATACACTTCTCCTTTTATTTGTTTCATATTTTTACTGTTGAGCCTTTGTAATCCTTGTATGCTCTGACGATTGTTCCTGATTTCTGTACACTGTCCTTGTTGTTGCGCTGGGTGGGGAGGTGGCGGACCTCTTCGCTCTTCTTTCTTGTATTTTGTTAGTTTTTGTTAGACTCCTCTTTGAGGTGTTCTTCTCCTCTTCCCTCGGTGGACACTCCTCCTTATAACGAAGCCCCTTGTTGCCTTGGGGCGGACACGGCCCTCTTCTTTTTAGTTGAGGGCTTTCTCTGCTACCCAACCGGTGCTTCAGCGTATATTTGTTGAGATTTCTTCCCCCTTTCCCCTCCCCCCCCCCTTTTTTTTTTTTTTTTTTTTTTTTCTCTCTTTCCTCCTTTCCATTACCATGTCAGCGGGTCCTTCTTTTGCTCCGGCCGACCTGAAAGTATTGACTCTCAATGTAAAGGGCCTTAATATTCCTGAGAAGCGGTCTCACTTGCTGCGCGATCTTAAATCGCAACATATCTCTATTGCTTTTTTGCAGGAGACTCATTTCCGTGGTTCTTCTGCCCCTAGTTTGACCTCTCATGACTACCCACAGGGTTTCTATAGCAATGACTTGCACCTAAAGAAAAAGGGCACGGCGATTCTGATCTCTAAGCAGATTCCCTTTGTGGAAATTGCCCGTTTAGTTGATCCGGAGGGTAGATATGTATTTGTGAAGGGAACTATTGTGGACCAGATATATACGCTAGCTTCTATATACCTACCAAATTCTAGGCAGCATCTTTGCCTTGCTGCTGTGATCACGGCCTTACGTCAGTTTCAGGAGGGTTTCACGATTGTTGGTGGTGATTTTAACGTTGCCCTGGACCCTGCTCTCGACACTTCAACTGGCTCATCTAGCACGCCGTTCTATGTTTTACGTAGAATTAAGAAACTACTTCTCGATAATGAGCTTGTTGAATGTTGGAGGGCATTACACCCGGATGATCGTGATTACAGTTTTTTCTCTGCTCCACATGCTAGATATTCTCGCATTGATTATCTTTTTGTGTCCCAGTACCACCTTTCTTCACTAAGATCGGCCTCTTATGGCCTCACGACCTGGTCGGATCACGCTCCCTTGACCGTGTCCTTTCTTTCCCATCTCACGAGACCTACTCAGACTTCCTGGAGACTCAATGAGTCCCTTTTGCAGGATCCGGCTACGTTAGCCTCCACTAAAGAGCTTCTGAAGGAGTATTTCGATGTCAACCTAACTCCTGATGTACCTGTTCTCACTGTGTGGGAAGCACATAAATGTGCGGTTCGCGGACATTTTATTAAACTTGCCTTGGCGGTAAAACGAGCACACTCTGCTAGACTATCTTCCCTATATTCCCGAATCTCGGTCCTAGAGCGTTCCCATAAAAATTCCCAAAACGGTAATGATTTTCAACAACTGTTGCTACTACGACGGGAGTTAGCGTCTATTTTGTCTCAACAGGCTCAACGACAATTCTCAAAATTACGTGCCCTCTTTTATGAACATGGCGACAAACCGGGTAAATACCTAGCTAGGGCTCTCCGGAAACGCCGCCGTCTTACCCATATAATGAAGATTCGGTCGCCTGGAGGCTCTCTTAAACAGCTTCCCTCTGACATTGCTAAGGAGTTTGTTGCGTATTATTCGAAACTTTATGATTTGAATCCGGCTTCTGCTGACCCTTCTCGTATCGATCGACTGAAATCGCGTGTTTCCGCCTACTTATCTACTCACCTGAGAAGTAAACTTTCTCTGGCTGACTCTGATTTGCTTGAACGGCCGATCTCCTTGGAAGAGCTGGGTGTCGCCTTGCGCAATTCGAAAACGGGCAAGTCCCCTGGTCCGGATGGTCTTCCAGTACAATACTACAGGCACTTCTTGGAGGTTTTGGGTCCTCATTTTGTTTTTGCCCTTAACTCTATTTTGGATGGGCATCATATCCATCCTCATTCCCTCTCAGCTACGATTGCTCTCATACCGAAAGAGGGTCGTGACGTAGAACAGTGTAGTAATTTCAGACCTATCTCCTTGCTTAATGTGGATCTGAAGCTATTCTCAAAAATTCTGGCGATGCGCCTTATGCCACTCCTACCATCTTTAATCCACTCTGACCAGGCGGGATTTGTTCCGGGCCGTGAAACCAGGGATTGTACAATTCGTGCTCTCCACCTAATCCATCATGCTCGGGCTTCTTCTTCGCGATCTATTCTTTTGACCACAGATGCCGAAAAGGCTTTTGATCGCCTGGACTGGACATTTTTGATGGAAGTTCTGAGAGGTTTGGGTCTGGGCCCGCATATGCTTACCTGGATCTCTTCTCTTTATTCTTGCCCTTCAGCACGGATTCGGATAAATGGCTCCCTTTCTGAATCCTTTATGATTTCCAATGGCACGCGGCAAGGTTGCCCTTTGTCCCCACTCCTCTTTATCCTTTCCCTTGAACCCTTTTTGGAGGCGATTCGGCAGAATCCTGATATTATGGGATTGACAGTTACTGGCGTCCAACATAAGGTACTTGGTTTCGCTGATGATCTGCTTTTTGTGATCTCCAATCCCAGAATTTCTCTCCCGAGTCTTCTTCGGGAATTTGAGACGTATGGTGCCTTGTCCAATTTGAAGATTAATACCACTAAATCTGAAATCTTAAACATCAACTTACCTGACGAGGAAGTCTCGCGTCTTTCTGTATCTTTCCCTTTTAAATGGTGCAGAGATGGACTCAAATATTTAGGGGTGTGGCTGACTGGTGATTTAGCGAGACTTTACCAACGTAATTTCCCCCCATTCTTGTCAGCTTTGAAACGAGACTTTGAGACTTGGTCTCCATTACATGTCTCATGGATGAGTAGAATAAATGCTTTGAAGATGAACGTGCTCCCACGCTTGTTATATCTTTTTCAAACTTTACAGATTAAAATTCCAGTGGCCTTCTTTGCTTCTCTTCGGTCTCTGATTTTGAAGTTCGTTTGGGCTGGCAAGAAACCGAGAATTCGGTTTGAGCTTCTGACACGTTCAAAATTGCGTGGAGGTCTTGCCCTTCCGTGCCCCCAAACATACTATCGGGCATCTCATCTCCTTCGTATGCTTGAGTGGATCTATAAACCCCCTCATAAGTCATGGATAGATGTTGAAGCTGCCGGGTCTTCTGTGCCACTACATTTACTTCCCTGGATTTCACCACACCATGCTCGACAACTCTCTGCGGCTCAGCCACTGACATCTGCTACGATTTGGGTTTTTCATGCTGTCTCTAGGAGTTACCGTCTCACCACATACCCTTGCCCACTTACCCCCTTTCGACACAACCCTGACTTTCCCCCGGGCCAGAGTCCCGGTGCGTTTCTTAACACATCTTTGAATGGCCAGAGCGCGTTAGTTGACTTTCTTTCCCCCGATGCCGTGCTACGATCCCTGTCTGATCTCTTACCAAATCGTGTCCCATCAGCTCTAGATCGCTTCCACTACACCCAGTTGGGGTATTTTCTTCGTTCTTTGACTCAGAAGCACAACCTGTTTCGGTCTCTCTCTCCTTTTGAGACCCTTTGTCGTGGTACGTCTCTTCCCTCACATGGCATTTCACTTTTGTACCGTTTACTTCTCGATCAGCGAGATTCCTCCATTCCGGCTTATGTCAGGAAATGGGAAACGGCTCTTCAGGTGTCGCTGAGTGAACAGCAGTGGGAGAAGATTTTTCTACTGACACATAAGTGTTCTTTGAACACTAAAATCCAGGAGTTGTCCTACAAGTTGCTTGCTCACTGGTACCGTACCCCGGCATTGCTTCACACCTTTTCTCATACTACATCTGACACTTGTTGGCGCTGTGGCTCTGCTCCTGGCACCATGCTTCACATTTGGTGGGATTGCCCCCTTATCTCCCCCTTTTGGTCCCGTATTCGCTCTATTTTACCTACTTTCACAGATACCCCTCCTCCCTTTCTTCCTGCGGCCTATTTACTTCATCATACATCTGTTTCAATCTCCACGTACAAACAATCGGTTATCAAACACTTATTGACCGCAGCTAAATCGTTGATCCCATTGCACTGGGGCAAGACATCCCCTCCGTCTATTTGTGAGTGGGTCTCGCGGATGGAGAACATTCGCTCCTTGGAGGAGCTGGTCATGAGATCGGATGGTCAGTGGGACCGTTATCTCGGTACTTGGTCGGCCTGGATGCTGTTTTTGGAAGACCCACAGACACAAGTGCTCCTAGATGGATCTTCCTCCTGAAGATTTGTCCTTGCCCCTGGATCTAACCCTGCTGTATCACCCTTCCTTCCTCCATTCCCCCTCCAGTGCCCCCCCCCGTTATGAGTTTTTTTTTTTTTTTTTCTCTCTGTATCCCTATTCCTCTCCCTCCTACTATTTACAATTCATGTTTTTGATTTACCAAATTTTGTGTGAGGGGACTGCATGCATGCCCGCTGTTGTGTGGCGCGGTGACGCATTATTGTGCCTCACTGTAGCGGGCCTGTGTGTCCATTTCAGCAGTGTCTTACTGGAGTGCTGCCTATATACTCTCCATCAAAAATGCAACGTGTTTTCCCCTATTTCTTTTGTTGCCTTGTTCTTTTTATTATTATGTTAAGCTCGATTGCTCCAATTTTTATTTGTATCTTATGCACCACAATGTTTTTGCTGTTCTCCGCTGAACACTAATGTGTTTGTTACTCCTGTCTCCCATTCCCTTCCCCCCTTCCCTTTTTTGTTTTCTGTTCCCTTCCCCCCTTTATATTCCTTTAAAAACTAATAAACTTTTATTTACAAAAAAAAATATATATATCTGAAGTGTAAATAATCTTTTTTTTTTTTAATTAAATTCATGATTACATAAAAATATTAGTGTTCAGAATAATCAAGTTGCATGTAAAGAATAATATAAGCCAGTAAACAATTGGATTGATTATTTTTCACTTATCTCTTTTGCTATCATGTTACACCCACTCACTATACTCTTGATATATTTTACTAACCCTTTGAGTCTCAGAAAGCTATGTGGTATCCAAGAGTTTAAATGCAAAATGGGTTTACTTTTAAAATAAAACTGAAATTAAAAGAGGTTAGCACAGTGAAATGCCTTCAATTAGCTGTTAGTTTTTGGTTTAACTATGTATTACCTGTAAAGCTGTTTAGTATGAAAACCTGAAGCAAATATAAAGAAGGTCATAAGTGTTATCTCTCATATTCAAGAAAGTGAAAGCTGAGTTAAATTTAAAAGATTGTTTTACATGTCCCCTACTGTGGTAAAAAATGGTTTGCCCCAAGCAGTTTAATATGTGTTACTGAATCAAATCTGGAACAAACCACATTCACTGTGGGTGGGGGTGTCAAGCAAAATATCTAATGATTCAAAACATGACTTAAAAGCTTTGTATTCTAGATTCAACACTAATACAATATTAATGAATTGATACATGACATCTCAGAGCTTTCAAGGAAGTGAAAGCTTAGTTTAATTCAAAACAATATTTTATATGACCCCTACTTTGTTGAAAAATGGTTTGCCCCAACATTCTCCCAGAATGCATTGTCCCCATAAAAATATTTCAAAATAACCATTTCTTAAAAAATAAACCACCTTACTTCCTTTATTTCAGATGGGAGAAAGTATGAACACATTGAAAATGCCAAAGCCTCTTCCATGAGAGAAAAATCCCATAAAGTCATTTTTAACATCCCTAAGTTATAAATATTAAAATATCTGAAGTGTAAATAATCTTTTTTTTTTTTTTTTTATTAAATTCATGATTACATAAAAATATTAGTGTTCAGAATACTCAAGTTGCATGTAAAGAATAATATAAGCCAGTAAAAAATTGGATTGCTTATTTTTTCACTTATCTCTTTTGCTATCATGTTACACACACGCACTATACTGTATTGATATATTTAACTAACCCTTTGAGTCTCAGAAAGCTATGTGGTATCCAAGAGGTTAAATGCAAAATGGGTTTTCTTTTAAAATAAATCTGAAATTAAAAGAGGTTTGCACAGTGAAATGCCATCAATTAGCTGTTAGTTTTTGGTTTAACTATATATTATCTGTAAAGCTGTTTAGTATGAAAACCTGAAGCAAATCTGGATCAAACCATATTCCCCAAGGGTGTGGGGGGGAATTAAATATTTAATGGTTTAAAATATTCCTTAAAAATACTTAATGTTTGAAGTATTCATAATGATTGAGGAAGTGATGTGAGCAGGAAGTGCGTTAGGGGGCGGATCCCCTCTGGAGCGTAGGATGCCGAATGCTGCCGCGAGGCTGGTTGGGCGGCCGTGGCTGTTTGCTCTTGGGCCCGGGAGTAGTGGATGAAGCATTGTCCGGAGTGGAGGAGGAGGGGAACGAGCTTGAGAGACGGGACCTTTGAGGCGAGCGGAGTGGCCACTCTGCTCCAGCGTGGCAGGAGCTTGGGAGGTTGGCCAGCCGCGAGGACGCCCAAGGTAGATCCTTGTCCCGGACATAAGAGAGGATGTACACGGTTAAGTTTTGAAGGACGTGACTTGTTGGTACATCGATAATCCCGTCCTGGGCACAAGAGAGGAGGTATTGAAACGTGGTTATGATATGAAGGAGGTGACTCGTGAGTACACTGACAAGTTTTATGAACCACTTGACATAACATTGTTGGCATAAGATTGGCGAAAAGTTACCCACGCTCTCCTTATTTTAGGGTTAAAAGAGGAGGAGAGAGCAGAGGCGAGGGTGAGAGACGATTTGGGCAGTATTGGCTACGTTATATGGCAACTAACAGCTTGTCTCTCCAGATTAACATATTTGCCTCTTCCTAGTATATTATGTCGCCCAAAACGGATAAAAGTAAAAAGCAAGAAAAAGATTTGGCTGATAGATCAGCATCCCATCCTATCAACACTTATTATTCTCCCAACGCCCAGGCTAAGGATCATGGGAGAGGAAATAACACAAATAGACAGTCGCTGGGACAAGTACTGGAAACTAGTGGATGGGAATCTCCTGGGGTTATATCCCCTGTTCAATTGCAGCTTGCTCTGGATAATCTGTATATGAAGATAAAGTTGGATTTGGAGAACAATCTAAGTGCTCTTAAGGAGGAAATATCTCAAATCCGTAAGAATATGTTGAAGGAGGTTCAGCAACTTACAAAGATAAATGAAGATCTAGTGAATAAGAATGTTGTCTTGGAAAGTAAACTGAATAATTTGGAGCTTAAAGTAAACGATATGGAAGATTCGGCAAGGAGAAATAACATTAGAATTAGAGGGGTCCCAGATCAGGTCGAAAATTTGGAAGACTTTGTTTTGGATCTTTTGAAGTCTTATTTGGACCCAGTAACGATTGGAGTGGCTCCAATTGAGAAGGTTTATAGACTGCCTAAGCTACCAAATATTATTGCTGGCTCTCGAGACATTTTAGTCCGTTTTTGTAACTATAGAGTTAAAGACCTTTTTGTGAAAAAATTCAGGTTACAATCTCAGGATAATGAGAAGCATAAGTTGTTGCAGATTTATCCAGATATTTCTGTTGGGACAAGAGTTGCTAGAAGAACGTATAAGGAAGTTACTGCTTGTCTGCGACAGAATAATATCAGCTACAGATGGGGGTTCCCAGTGAAATTGATTATAGTTTATAGGGATACCTTTCACTCTTGCCAGATTTTTGAATTATTAGAGAGATGGTGATATGTGTATATTATAAATGGAGGTGAAGATAAGGGGAGTCAGGGGAGTATGTGGTTGGATTTAGGGTAGTAGTGGGATACAAAAAGGATATAAGTAGTAAGTGAAGCAAAATTGTTATTTTTTTGCTTATGAAGCAGTATCACAGAAGTGCTAGTATAGTGGATAATTTTTGAAGATAATAAGGTTTTTTTACATTGGTGTATGAGTATATTTGAGTTATCAGTGACACACGAGTTAAGTGGAATTCACATAGGGGTGGAGCTATCTGTATACTATAAACGAATTTGAAATTAAGGAGAAGGGGGGAGTTTTGGATAACATAGTCATAGGAGGGTGTGGGGATAAATAAGTGTAAATAAGCATATATAATTGTGCACGAAGGTTTATAAATGGGGAAAGAGGGAAGAAGGAAGAGAAGAGAAGAAAAGAGAAGAAGAGGGGAAAAAACGGGAAAAGGAAAGGGAGGAATAGATAGAAAATAGCTCCAGAGGGGGGAGGCTTAAGGATCCTTGGTGGATACAGGGATTTTTTTTTTGCGCATACGATGGGGTTTCTTGATAGGCCTCTAGATTGCGATAGGATGAGTGATAGAATGAGAGTGAAGAGTGTAGTGATAGTTTTATGTTTGCAGAGCGGAGTTGGGTTAATTGGGGGGTTGAAGGAGGGAGGAGATTGGGGATAGATGCCTCTGAAATTTGTGACCATTAATTCACGAGGACTTAATTCACCATTTAAAAGAATGTGTTTATATGACTTGATGTTAAGAGAGGCCTCAGATGTCGCGTTTGTACAGGAAACCCATTGGAGGTTATCCGATAAACAGTTATGGAATTTTAACAAATTTCCTAACATCTACACGGCATCCCTTCCCGACAAAAAAAAGAGAGGGGTGGCGATAATAATTACATCACGAGTGAAATTTGAACATATTTATCATGAGTCTGACAAAAAGGGAAGATATATTATATTAGTGTGTAAAATTAATGACGTTGAGTTTACATTGGTAAATGTTTACGCCCCTTCAGATCATTTAATTTATTTTTTGGAAACTTTGATGGAGGATGTAGAACGGGTTGGGAAGGGCTGCCGCGTGATGGGAGGAGATTTTAATTCGGTTTTGAGTTGTGACTTGGATAAGAAATTTTCTGATGGAGCAAAAACCTCGGCTGGTGCGCTGCGGGCGACATCAGAGGCTTTCTCTTCCTTTGTTTGTAGGTATAATTTGTTTGATATATGGAGAGTTCACCACCCAGATGAGCGAGACTTTACTTTTTATTCCTTCCCTCATGCATCATACTCTAGAATAGATTTATTTCTGTTGGATTCGGCATCTGTAGAAGCATGTATGGCTTCAAAGATAGGTAGCATAGGATGGTCGGATCATGCATCGGTTACAATGCTTATAAAAGATAATCCCTCCTATGATAAGAGATATAAGTGGAGATTAAATGATAATTTATTAGATAGGGAAGAGATCAAGAAAGGATTGGTGGAAGAGATTAGGAAATTTTTGGAGGATAATGATAATGGGGAGGTCTCCGATTTTACTCTATGGTGCTCGTTAAAATGTTATGCGAGAGGATGTTTAATTAAACAGGGTGCATACATTAAGAGCCAACAGGGTAAACCTTTGAATGATTTATATATTGAGTTAGCAAAATTGGAAAGGAAGAATAAAGAAGGTCCCTCTAGGATTTTAAGTCAGGAGATTTTACGATTGCATGATTTAATCCCGGAGAAAATTAGATATAATGCTTCCAGGATGTATGATCGGTTAAAACAAAAATGGTACTACAATAACAATAGGGTTGGTAGGGAAATGACTAGAAAATTGAAATTTTTAAATCAGAAAAATAGAATAAAACAAATAAAGTGGATAAATGTTTGTCACCTAAACAGATAGGGAATGCTTTTAGATCCTATTACGAATCTTTATATAATTTGACAGATGGAGGAAAGACTGAGGGGGAAACAGATGAGTTTTTGAAAGGTTTGAATTTACCGAATGTGCCACCGGAAAAGTTGGAAGAACTGAATAAATCTATTACACGGGTAGAGATTGTTGACGCTATTAAAGCTTCAAAGAAGGGTAAATCTCCTGGTCCGGATGGTTTTACATTGAGCTTTTATGAGGTATTATATCCAATAATTGTTCCCTTGTTGGAACGAGTTTATAATAAAATGGTAGGGGTAGAGCCTATACTAGCAGAAATGTTGGAGGTAGACATTATCCCTATATTAAAAGAGGGGAAAGACCCGGAGATGGTGACGAGTTATAGGCCAATATCGCTTATTAACTCGGACGTGAAAATATATTCTAAGATTTTGGCACAGAGGCTTAATGTTGTATTACCTGAGTTGGTACATCCGGACCAGGCGGGGTTTGTAGTCGGGAGAGCTGGAGAGGATAATTCTCGCAGAGTTCTGAACATTGTAGACGAGATATATCGGAGGCAAACTCCGTCGGTCTTGATGGCTTTAGATGCAGAAAAAGCCTTCGATAGAGTAAGTTGGAGATTTTTGTGCAGAACTCTGCGGGCATTTGGGATAGTGGGTAAGTTTGTAGATCATGCATTAGCACTTTATACAATTCCTAGGGCCAGGATTGTAGGTCTCAATATAGGGTCTGACACCTTTGAAATTCGGAATGGGACTCGCCAGGGATGCCCCCTGGCCCCATTGTTATATGTTCTTTCGATCGAGCCCTTAGCAGTTATGTTAAGACAATCTAGGGATATAGATGGGATTATGGTAGGTCAGCAGGATCATCGGGTGTCATTATACGCAGATGATGTCTTGCTATCACTTTCGGCCCCGATGAAATCGGTTCCGGTGGTACTCGAATTAATAGATAAGTATAGTGAGTTTTCTAATTATAAATTGAATGCAAATAAGACACAGTTACTTCCCTTTTTTTTGACGAATGAGGCCATTAATGTTATGAGGGGAAGTGTTGATGTGGTCTGGTCAAATAGAACGATTAAATATCTGGGAATCAAAATAGGTTTGAATTTGCATGAAACTCTAGTTGTAAACTATTCAGATCTAGTGGATGATATTAAAGAGTATATTATGCGATGGAAGGGTTTGGAGATATCTTGGTTGGGCCGTATTAACGTAGTGAAATCGTATATAGTGCCAAAAATCTTGTTCTTGTTTAGAACAATCCCGATACCAGTTTCTCCGGTTATCATCAGGGAACTGGAAAATATCTTAGCTAGGTATGTTTGGGGTACTAAGAAATCTAGGATATCAGGGAAAGTGTTGAGACGAAGTACCAATCATCATGGTTTAGATTATCCGGATTTGAGTAAGATGCATGAGGTGTGTATGCTCTCGCACATACTGAGTTGGAGTGTGAAAAGAGGAAAAAATTTGGGATGGGTTAATTTTGAGAAGGCACAGAGTAGGGGACATGACCCCTTTTGTTTTATATGGTTGGACCAGAACCACTTCGGATTGTTGAAGATTAAAAATCAAATTATTTCCAAACTGGTGAGGTGGTACCATAAATTTAGTATGAAAAAGGGGATGGCAAGTTCAACAAAAGTGGTTACAGGATTAACTCCAATCGCAGTTTTGTCTATATATATGGATAATATGAGTCTTATTAAGTGGGAATCGTGTGGAATAAAGGAGGTATCGGATCTTTATTCTGAAGGTAAACTATTAACATTTGCAGAATTACAGTGCAATTATGAATTGCCTGTGGCAGAACTGTTTGTTTACTTAAGAATAAAAGCATTCCTTAGTAAAAATAAGGGGGTTGAATCTGATTTGGAAATTGCCCTTTTTCGGCAACAATGGAATAAAAATATAGTTTCTGGGTTAAAAAGAGTGCTGGGGGTTATAGAGACTCCAGGTAAAACTCTGGCTGTGCTACGCTGGGAGGAGGACCTGGGTTCTTCATTTCCAATCCAGGATTGGTACAGAGCAGCGGTTTTTACGAGACGGGTGGTCCATTGTATTACTCTGTGTGAACAATATTATAAATTGCTTCACAGATGGTACTTGGTCCCGGTTAGATTAGCTAGGTACCATCCTGGATTATCAGCTTATTGTTGGCGCTGCCAGAGGGTGGTGGGTACACAGATACACATTTGGTGGGAATGTTCTGAGCTACAATGCATAAAAGTTAGAACGAGACAAATATTTGAACAATTGACTGGTTCTTATTATGCATTGTTACCTCAGACTTTTTTGTTCCATATGGGTATGTCGACTGTGGGGAAAGTTAATAGATGTTTGATGGTACACATTTTGGTAGGAATTAAGATGTGTTTGGCTAGGTATTGGAGAAAACAGATAGTCCCCTCTCTGGAGGAGATAAAACAGCAAATAGAGTTTCAATTGCTTTCAGAAAAACATTTTTATAAAAAACCTGATTGTAATATTTTGGGGGTATATGATAAGATGTGGGACAAATGGAAACAGTTGGTTTGGTAATGGTCCTCGTGAATTCCTTTGCTTTTACTCCCCCCCATCCTGATCGAGGTTGGTCAGGTTTATACCTAATATCCGCACTGTTTTTATGTGAGGTGGGTAGAATGTATGTGGGAAGATGGTTTTGATCTGGTTAAAGTGATGTGGAATATATGATATTGTATTGTGATATTTTTATGTTTTGTAAGTGTCAAAAAGATGAAAATAAAAAGATAATAAGAGAAAGAAAAATACTGAATGTTTGATAGGACTCTAATGTTTTATAAAGAAGGTCATAAATGTTATCTCTCATATTCAAGAAAGTGAAAGCTGAGTTGAATTCAAAACATTGTTTTACATGTCCCCTACTGTGGTAAAAAATGGTTTGCCCCAAGCAGTTTAATATGTGTTACTGAATCAAATCTGGAACAAACCACATTCACTGTGGGTGGGGGTGTCAAGCAAAATATCTACTGATTTAAAACATGGCTTAAAAGCTTTGTATTCTAGAGGCAACACTCATGCAATATTATTGAATTCATACATGACATCTCAGAGCTTTCAAGGAAGTGAAAGCTTAGTTTTATTCAAAAAAATATTTTATATGACCCCTACTTTGGTGAAAAATGGTTTGCCCCAACATTCTCCCAGAATGCATTGCCCCCATAAAAATATTTCAAAAGAACCATTTCTTAAAAAAAAAAAACACCTTACTTCCTTTATTTCAGATGGGAGAAAGTATGAACACATTGTAAATGCCAAAGCCTCTTCAATGAGATAAAAATCCCATAAAGTCATTTTTAACATCCCTAAGTTATAAATATTAAATTATGTGAAGTGTAAATAATCTTTTTTTTTTTTTGATTAAATTCATGATTACATAAAAATATTAGTGTCCAGAATAATCAAGTTGCATGTAAAGAATAATATAAGCCAGTAAAAAATTGGATTGCTTATTTTTTCACTTATCTCTTTTGCTATCATGTTACACCCACGCACTATACTCTATTGATATATTTAAGTAACCCTTTGAGTCTCAGAAAGCTATATGATATTCAAGAGGTTAAATGCAAAATGGGTTTTCTTTTAAAATAAAACTGAAATTAAAAGAGGTTTACACAGTGAAATGACTTCAATTTTCTGTTAGTTTTTGGTTTAACTATGTATTATCTGTAAAGCTGTTTAGTATGAAAACCTGAAGCAAATCTGGATCAAACCATATTCCCCAAGGGTGTGGGGGGGAATTAAATATTTAATGGTTTAAAATATTCCTTAAAAATACTGAATGTTTGATAGGACTATAATGTTTTATAAAGAAGGTCATAAGTGTTATCTCTCATATTCAAGAAAGTGAAAGCTGAGTTAAATTCAAAACATTGTTTTACATGTCCCCTACTGTGGTAAAAAATGGTTTGCCCCAAGCAGTTTAATATGTGTTACTGAATCAAATCTGGAACAAACCACATTCACTGTGGGTGGGGGTGTCAAGCAAAATATCTAATGATTTAAAACATGACTTAAAAGCTTTGTATTCTAGAGGCAACACTAATACAATATTAATGAATTGATACATGACATCTCAGAGCTTTCAAGGAAGTGAAAGCTTAGTTTAATTCAAAACAATATTTTATATGACCCCTACTTTGGTGAAAAATGGTTTGCCCCAACATTCTCCCAGAATGCATTGCCCCCATAAAAATATTTCAAAATAACCATTTCTTAAAAAATAAACCACCTTACTTCCTTTATTTCAGATGGGAGAAAGTATGAACACATTGTAAATGCCAAAGCCTCTTCCATGAGATAAAAATCCCATAAAGGTATTTTTAACATCCCTAAGTTATAAATATTAAAATATCTGAATTGTAAATAAACTTTCTTTTTTTTTTTTTTGATTAAATTCATGATTACATAAAAATATTAGTGTCCAGAATAATCAAGTTGCATGTAAAGAATAATATAAGCCAGTAAAAAATTGGATTGCTTATTTTTTCACTTATCTATTTTGCAATCATGTTACACCCACGCACTATACTTTATTGATATATTTAAGTAACCCTTTGAGTCTCAGAAAGCTATGTGGTATCCAAGAGGTTAAATGCAAAATGGGTTTTCTTTTAAAATAAAACTGAAATTAAAAGAGGTTTTCACAGTGAAATGCCTTCAATTAGCTGTTAGTTTTTGGTTTAACTATGTATTATCTGTAAAGCTGTTTAGTATGAAAACCTGAAGCAAATCTGGATCAAACCATATTCCCCAAGGGTGTGGGGGGGAATTAAATATTTATTGGTTTAAAATATTCCTTAAAAATACTGAATGTTTGATAGGACTCTAATGTTTTATAAAGAAGGTCATAAGTGTTATCTCTCATATTCAAGAAAGTGAAAGCTGAGTTGAATTCAAAACATTGTTTTACATGTCCCCTACTGTGGTGAAAAATGGTTTGCCCCAAGCAGTTTAATATGTGTTACTGAATCAAATCTGGAACAAACCACATTCACTGTGGGTGGAGGTGTCAAGCAAAATATCTAATGATTTAAAACATGGCTTAAAAGCTTTGTATTCTAGAGGCAACACTAATGCAATATTATTGAATTGATACATGACATCTCAGAGCTTTCAAGGAAGTGAAAGCTTAGTTTAATTCAAAACAATATTTTATATGACCCCTACTTTGGTGAAAAATGGTTTGCCCCAACATTCTCCCAGAATGCATTGCCCCCATAAAAATATTTCAAAATAACCATTTCTTAAAAAATAAACCACCTTACTTCCTTTATTTCAGATGGGAGAAAGTATGAACACATTGTAAATGCCAAAGCCTCTTCCATGAGATAAAAATCCCATAAAGGTATGTTTAACATTCTAAGTTATAAATATTAAAATATCTGAAGTGTAAATAATTTTTTTTTTTTTTATTAAATTCATGATTACATAAAAATATTAGTGTCCAGAATAATCAAGTTGCATGTAAAGAATAATATAAGCCAGTAAAAAATTGGATTGCTTATTTTTTCACTTATCTCTTTTGCTATCATGTTACACCCACCCACTATACCCTATTGATATATTTAAGTAACCCTTTGAGTCTCAGAAAGCTATGTGGTATCCAAGAGGTTAAATACAAAATGGGTTTTCTCTTAAAATAAAACTGAAATTAAAAGAGGTTTCACAGTGAAATGACTTCAATTTTCTGTTAGTTTTTGGTTTAACTATGTATTATCTGTAAAGCGGTTTAGTATGAAAACCTGAAGCAAATCTGGATCAAACCTTATTCCCCAAGGGTGTGGGGGGGAATTCAATATTTAATGTTTTAAAATATTCCTTAAAAATACTGAATGTTTGATAGGACTATAATGTTTTATAAAGAAGGTCATAAGTGTTATCTCTCATATTCAAGAAAGTGAAAGCTGAGTTAAATTCAAAACATTGTTTTACATGTCCCCTACTGTGGTAAAAAATGGTTTGCCCCAAGCAGTTTAATATGTGTTACTGAATCAAATCTGGAACAAACCACATTCACTGTGGGTGGGGGTGTCAAGCAAAATATCTAATGATTTAAAACATGACTTAAAAGCTTTGTATTCTAGAGGCAACACTAATACAATATTAATGAATTGATACATGACATCTCAGAGCTTTCAAGGAAGTGAAAGCTTAGTTTAATTCAAAACAATATTTTATATGACCCCTACTTTGGTGAAAAATGGTTTGCCCCAACATTCTCCCAGAATGCATTGTCCCCCTAAAAATATTTCAAAATAACCATTTCTTAAAAAATAAACCACCTTACTTCCTTTATTTCAGATGGGAGAAAGTATGAACACATTGTTAATGCCAAAGCCTCTACCATGAGATAAAAATCCCATAAAGTAATTTTTAACATCCCTAAGTTATAAATATTAAAATATCTGAAGTGTAAATAATCTTTTTTTTTTTTTTTTTTTTTATTAAATTCATGATTACATAAAAATATTAGTGTTCAGAATAATCAAGTTGCATGTAAAGAATAATATAAGCCAGTAAACAATTGGATTGCTTATTTTTTCACTTATCTCTTTTGCTATCATGTTACACCCACTCACTATACTCTATTGATATATTTAACTAACCCTTTCAGTCTAAGAAAGCTATGTGGTATCCAAGAGGTTAAATGCAAAATGGGTTTCTTTTAAAATAAAACTGAAATTAAAAGAGGTTTGCACAGTGAAATGCCGTCAATTAGCTGTTTGTTTTTGGTTTAACTATGTATTACCTGTAAAGCTGTTTAGTATGAATACCTGAAGAAAATCTGGATCAAACCATATTCCCCAAGGGTGTGGGGGGGAATTAAATATTTAATGGTTTAAAATATGCCCTAAAAATACTGAATGTTTGATAGGACTCTAATGTTTTATAAAGAAAGTCATAAATGTTATCTCTCATATTCAAGGAAGTGAAAGCTGAGTTGAATTCAAAACATTGTTTTACATGTCCCCTACTGTGGTAAAAAATAGTTTGCCCCAAGCAGTTTAATATGTGTTACTGAATCAAATCTGGAACAAACCACATTCACTGTGGGTGGAGGTGTCATGCAAAATATCTAATGATTTAAAACATGGCTTAAAAGCTTTGTATTCTAGAGGCAACACTAATGCAATATTATTGAATTCATACATGACATCTCGGAGCTTTCAAGGAAGTGAAAGCTTAGTTTAATCAAAACAATATTTTATATGACCCCTACTTTGGTGAAAAATGGTTTGCCCCAACATTCTCCCAGAATGCATTGCCCCCATAAATATATTTCAAAATAACCATTTCTTAAAAAATAAACCACCTTACTTCCTTTATTTCAGATGGGAGAAAGTATGAACACATTGTTAATGCCAAAGCCTCTTCCATGAAATAAAAATCCCATAAAATCATTTTTAACATCCTTAAGTTATAAATATTAAAATATCTGAAGTGTAAATAATCTTTTTTTTTTATTAAATTCAAGATTAAATAAAAATATTAGTGTTCAGAATAATCAAGTTGCATGTAAAGAATAATATAAGCTAGTAAACAATTGGATTGCTTATTTTTTCACTTATCTCTTTTGCTATCATGTTACACCCACGCACTATACTCTATTGATATATTTAAGTAACCCTTTGAGTCTCAGAAAGCTATGTGATATCCAAGAGGTTAAATGCAAAATGGGTTTTCTTTTCAAATAAAACTGAAATTAAAAGAGGTTTACACAGTGAAATGACTTCAATTAGCTGTTAGTTTTTGGTTTAACTATGTATTATCTGTAAAGCTGTTTAGTATGAAAACCTGAAGCAAATCTGGATCAAACCATATTCCCCAAGGGTGTGGGTGAGAATTCAATATTTAATGGTTTAAAATATTCCTTAAAAATACTGAATGTTTGATAGGACTATAATGTTTTATAAAGAAGGTCATAAGTGTTTTCTCTAATATTCAAGAAAGTGAAAGCTGAGTTAAATTCAAAACATTGTTTTACATGTCCCCTACTGTGGTAAAAAATGGTTTGCCCGAAGCAGTTTAATATGTGTTACTGAATCAAATCTGGAACAAACCACATTCAGTGTGGGTGGGGGTGTCAAGGAAAATATCTAATGATTTAAAACATGGCTTAAAAGCTTTGTTTTCTAGAGGCAACACTAATACATTATTAATGAATTGATACATGACATCTCAGAGCTATCAAGGAAGTGAAAGCTTAGTTTAATTGAAAACAATATTTTATATGACCCCTACTTTGGTGAAAAATGGTTTGCCCCAACATTCTCCCAGAATGCATTGTCCCCATAAAAATATTTCAAAATAACCATTTCTTAAAAAATAAACCACCTTACTTCCTTTATTTCAGATGGGAGAAAGTATGAACACATTGTTAATGCCAAAGCCTCTACCATGAGATAAAAATCCCATAAAGTCATTTTTAACATCCCTAAGTTATAAATATTAAAATATCTGAAGTGTAAATAATCTTTTTTTTTTTTAATTAAATTCATGATTACATAAAAATATTAGTGTTCAAAATAATCAAGTTGCATGTAAAGAATAATATAAGCCAGTAAACAATTGGATTGCTTATTTTTTCACTTATCTCTTTTGCTATCATGTTACACCCACGCACTATACTCTATTGATATATTTAACTAACCCTTTCAGTCTAAGAAAGCTATGTGGTATCCAAGAGGTTAAATGCAAAATGGGTTTCTTTTAAACTAAAACTGAAATTAAAAGAGGTTTGCACAGTGAAATGCCTTCAATTAGCTGTTAGTTTTTGGTTTAACTATGTATTACCTGTAAAGCTGTTTAGTATTAAAACCTGAAGCAAATCTGGATCAAACCATATTCCCCAAGGGTGTGGGGGGGAATTAAATATTTAATGGTTTAAAATATGCCCTAAAAATACTGAATGTTTGATAGGACTCTAATGTTTTATAAAGAAAGTCATAAATGTTATCTCTCATATTCAAGAAAGTGAAAGCTGAGTTGAATTCAAAACATTGTTTTACATGTCCCCTACTGTGGTAAAAAATGGTTTGCCCCAAGCAGTTTAATATGTGTTACTAAATCAAATCTGGAACAAACCACATTCACTGTGGGTGGGGGTGTCAAGTAAAATATCTAATGATTTAAAACATGGCTTAAAAGCTTTGTATTCTAGAGGCAACACTAATACAATATTAATGAATTGATACATGACATCTCAGAGCAATTAAGGAAGTGAAAGCTTAGTTTTATTCAAAAAATATTTTATATGACCCCTACTTAGGTGAAAAATGGTTTGCCCCAACATTCTCCCAGAATGCATTGCCCCCATAAAAATATTTCAAAAGAACCATTTCTTAAAAAAAAAACACACCTTACTTCCTTTATTTCAGATGGGAGAAAGTATGAACACATTGTAAATGCCAAAGCCTCTTCAATGAGATAAAAATCCCATAAAGTCATTTTTAACATCCCTAAGTTATAAATATTAAATTATGTGAAGTGTAAATAATCTTTTTTTTTTTTTGATTAAATTCATGATTACATAAAAATATTAGTGTCCAGAATAATCAAGTTGCATGTAAAGAATAATATAAGCCAGTAAATAATTGGATTGCTTATTTTTTCACTTATCTCTTTTGCTATCATGTTACACCCATGCACTATACTCTATTGATATATTTAAGTAACCCTTTGAGTCTCAGAAAGCTATGTGGTATCCAAGAGGTTAAATGCAAAATGGGTTTCTTTTAAAATAAAACTGAAATTAAAAGAGGTTTGCACAGTGAAATGACTTCAATTTTCTGTTAGTTTTTGGTTTAACTATGTATTATCTGTAAAGCGGTTTAGTATGAAAACCTGAAGCAAATCTGGATCAAACCTTATTCCCCAAGGGTGTGGGGGGGAATTAAATATTTAATGGTTTAAAATATGCCCTAAAAATACTGAATGTTTGATAGGACTCTAATGTTTTATAAAGAAAGTCATAAATGTTATCTCTCATATTCAAGGAAGTGAAAGCTGAGTTGAATTCAAAACATTGTTTTACATGTCCCCTACTGTGGTAAAAAATAGTTTGCCCCAAGCAGTTTAATATGTGTTACTGAATCAAATCTGGAACAAACCACATTCACTGTGGGTGGAGGTGTCATGCAAAATATCTAATGATTTAAAACATGGCTTAAAAGCTTTGTATTCTAGAGGCAACACTAATGCAATATTATTGAATTCATACATGACATCTCAGAGCTTTCAAGGAAGTGAAAGCTTAGTTTAATCAAAACAATATTTTATATGACCCCTACTTTGGTGAAAAATGGTTTGCCCCAACATTCTCCCAGAATGCATTGCCCCCATAAAAATATTTCAAAATAACCATTTCTTAAAAAATAAACCACCTTACTTCCTTTATTTCAGATGGGAGAAAGTATGAACACATTGTTAATGCCAAAGCCTCTTCCATGAAATAAAAATCCCATAAAGTCATTTTTAACATCGTTAAGTTATAAATATTAAAATATCTGAAGTGTAAATAATCTTTTTTTTTATTAAATTCAAGATTAAATAAAAATATTAGTGTTCAGAATAATCAAGTTGCATGTAAAGAATAATATAAGCTAGTAAACAATTGGATTGCTTATTTTTTCACTTATCTCTTTTGCTATCATGTTACACCCACGCACTATACTCTATTGATATATTTAAGTAACCCTTTGAGTCTCAGAAAGCTATGTGATATCCAAGAGGTTAAATGCAAAATGGGTTTTCTTTTCAAATAAAACTGAAATTAAAAGAGGTTTACACAGTGAAATGACTTCAATTAGCTGTTAGTTTTTGGTTTAACTATGTATTATCTGTAAAGCTGTTTAGTATGAAAACCTGAAGCAAATCTGGATCAAACCATATTCCCCAAGAGTGTGGGTGAGAATTCAATATTTAATGGTTTAAAATATTCCTTAAAAATACTGAATGTTTGATAGGACTATAATGTTTTATAAAGAAGGTCATAAGTGTTTTCTCTAATATTCAAGAAAGTGAAAGCTGAGTTAAATTCAAAACATTGTTTTACATGTCCCCAACTGTGGTAAAAAATGGTTTGCCCCAAGCAGTTTAATATGTGTTACTGAATCAAATCTGGAACAAACCACATTCATTGTGGGTGGGGGTGTCAAGCAAAATATCTAATGATTTAAAACATGGCTTAAAAGCTTTGTTTTCTAGAGGCAACACTAATACATTATTAATGAATTGATACATGACATCTCAGAGCTATCAAGGAAGTGAAAGCTTAGTTTAATTGAAAACAATATTTTATATGACCCCTACTTTGGTGAAAAATGGTTTGCCCCAACATTCTCCCAGAATGCATTGTCCCCATAAAAATATTTCAAAATAACCATTTCTTAAAAAATAAACCACCTTACTTCCTTTATTTCAGATGGGAGAAAGTATGAACACATTGTTAATGCCAAAGCCTCTACCATGAGATAAAAATCCCATAAAGTCATTTTTAACATCCCTAAGTTATAAATATTAAAATATCTGAAGTGTAAATAATCTTTTTTTTTTTTTTTATTAAATTCATGATTACATAAAAATATTAGTGTTCAGAATAATCAAGTTGCATGTAAAGAATAATATAAGCCAGTAAACAATTGGATTGCTTATTTTTTCACTTATCTCTTTTGCTATCATGTTACACCCACGCACTATACTCTATTGATATATTTAACTAACCCTTTCAGTCTAAGAAAGCTATGTGGTATCCAAGAGGTTAAATGCAAAATGGGTTTCTTTTAAAATAAAACTGAAATTAAAAGAGGTTTGCACAGTGAAATGCCTTCAATTAGCTGTTAGTTTTTGGTTTAACTATGTATTACCTGTAAAGCTGTTTAGTATTAAAACCTGAAGCAAATCTGGATCAAACCATATTCCCCAAGGGTGTGGGGGGGAATTAAATATTTAATGGTTTAAAATATGCCCTAAAAATACTGAATGTTTGATAGGACTCTAATGTTTTATAAAGAAAGTCATAAATGTTATCTCTCATATTCAAGAAAGTGAAAGCTGAGTTGAATTCAAAACATTGTTTTACATGTCCCCTACTGTGGTAAAAAATGGTTTGCCCCAAGCAGTTTAATATGTGTTACTAAATCAAATCTGGAACAAACCACATTCACTGTGGGTGGGGGTGTCAAGCAAAATATCTAATGATTTAAAACATGGCTTAAAAGCTTTGTATTCTAGAGGCAACACTAATACAATATTAATGAATTGATACATGACATCTCAGAGCAATCAAGGAAGTGAAAGCTTAGTTTAATTCAAAACAATATTTTATATGACCCCTACTTTGGTGAAAAATGGTTTGCCCCAACATTCTCCTAGAATGCATTGTCCCCATAAAAATATTTAAAAATAACCATTTCTTAAAAAATAAACCACCTTACTTCCTTTATTTCAGATGGGAGAAAGTATGAACACATTGTTAATGCCAAAGCCTCTACCATGAGATAAAAATCCTATAAAGTCATTTTTAACATCCCTTAGTTATAAATATTAAAATATCTGAAGTGTAAATAATCTTTTTTTTTTTTTTTTTTTTATATTAAATTCATGATTACATAAAAATATTAATGTTCAGAATAATCAAGTTGCATGTAAAGAATAATATAAGCCAGTAAACAATTGGATTGCTTATTTTTTCACTTATCTCTTTTGCTATCATGTTACAACCACTCACTATACTCTATTGATATATTTAACTAACCCTTTCAGTCTAAGAAAGCTATGTGGTATCCAAGAGGTTAAATGCAAAATGGGTTTCTTTTAAAATAAAACTGAAATTAAAAGAGGTTTGCACAGTGAAATGCCTTCAATTAGCTGTTAGTTTTTGGTTTAACTATGTATTACCTGTAAAGCTGTTTAGTATGAAAACCTGAAGCAAATCTGGATCAAACCATATTCCCCAAGGGTGTGGGGGGGAATTAAATATTTAATGGTTTAAAATATGCCCTAAAAATTCTGAATATTTGATAGGACTCTAATGTTTTATAAAGAAAGTCATAAATGTTATCTCTCATATTCAAGGAAGTGAAAGCTGAGTTGAATTCAAAACATTGTTTTACATGTCCCCTACTGTGGTAAAAAATGGTTTGCCCCAAGCAGTTTAATATGTTTTACTGAATCAAATCTGGAACAAACCACATTCACTGTGGGTGGAGGTGTCAAGCAAAATATCTAATGATTTAAAACATGGCTTAAAAACTTTGTATTCTAGAGGCAACACTAATGCAATATTATTGAATTCATACATGACATCTCGAAGCTTTCAAGGAAGTGAAAGCCTAGTTTAATCAAAACAATATTTTATATGACCCCTACTTTGGTGAAAAATGGTTTGCCCCAACATTCTCCCAGAATGCATTGCCCCCATAAAAATATTTCAAAATAACCATTTCTTAAAAAATAAACCACCTTACTTCCTTTATTTCAGATGGGAGAAAGGATGAACACATTGTAAATGCCAAAGCCTCTTCCATGAGATAAAAATCCCATAAAGTCATTTTTAACATCCCTAAGTTATAAATATTAAATTATGTGAAGTGTAAATAATCTTTTTTTTTTTTGATTAAATTCATGATTACATAAAAATATTAGTGTCCAGAATAATCAAGTTGCATGTAAAGAATAATATCAGCCAGTAAAAAATTGGATTGCTTATTTTTTCACTTATCTCTTTTGCTATCATGTTACACCCACGCACTATACTCTATTGATATATTTAAGTAACCCTTTGAGTCTCAGAAAGCTATGTGATATCCAAGAGGTTAAATGCAAAATGGGTTTTCTTTTAAAATAAAACTGAAATTAAAAGAGGTTTACACAGTGAAATGATTTCAATTAGCTGTTAGTTTTTGGTTTAACTATGTATTATCTGTAAAGCTGTTTAGTATGAAAACCTGAAGCAAATCTGGATCAAACCATATTCCCCAAGGGTGTAGGGGGGAATTAAATATTTAATGGTTTAAAATATTCCTTAAAAATACTGAATGTTTGATAGGACTATAATGTTTTATAAAGAAGGTCATAAGTGTTATCTCTCATATTCAAGAAAGTGAAAGATGAGTTAAATTCAAAACATTGTTTTACATGTCCCCTACTGTGGTAAAAAATGGTTTGCCCCAAGCAGTTTAATATGTGTTACTGAATCAAATCTGGAACAAACCACATTCACTGTGGGTGGGGGTGTCAAGCAAAATATCTAATGATTTAAAACATGGCTTAAAAGCTTTGTATTCTAGAGGCAACACTAATACAATATTAATGAATTGATACATGACATCTCAGAGCTTTCAAGGAAGTGAAAGCTTAGTTTAATTCAAAACAATATTTTATATGACCCCTACTTTGGTGAAAAATGGTTTGCCCCAACATTCTCCCAGAATGCATTGCCCCCATAAAAATATTTCAAAATAACCATTTCTTAAAAAATAAACCACCTTACTTCCTTTATTTCAGATGGGAGAAAGTATGAACACATTGTAAATGCCAAAGCCTCTTCCATGAGATAAAAATCCCATAAAGTCATTTTTAACATCCCTAAGTTATAAATATTAAATTATGTGAAGTGTAAATAATCTTTTTTTTTTTTTATTAAATTCATGATTACATAAAAATATTAGTGTCCAGATTAATCAAGTTGCATGTAAAGAATAATATCAGCCAGTAAAAAATTGGATTGCTTATTTTTTCACTTATCTCTTTTGCTATCATGTTACACCCACGCACTATACTCTATTGATATATTTAAGTAACCCTTTGAGTCTCAGAAAGCTATGTGATATCCAAGAGGTTAAATGCAAAATGGGTTTTCTTTTAAAATAAAACTGAAATTAAAAGAGGTTTACACAGTGAAATGATTTCAATTAGCTGTTAGTTTTTGGTTTAACTATGTATTATCTGTAAAGCTGTTTAGTATGAAAACCTGAAGCAAATCTGGATCAAACCATATTCCCCAAGGGTGTAGGGGGGAATTAAATATTTAATGGTTTAAAATATTCCTTAAAAATACTGAATGTTTGATAGGACTATAATGTTTTATAAAGAAGGTCATAAGTGTTATCTCTCGTATTCAAGAAAGTGAAAGCTGAGTTAAATTCAAAACATTGTTTTACATGTTCCCTACTGTGGTAAAAAATGGTTTGCCCCAAGCAGTTTAATATGTGTTACTGAATCAAATCTGGAACAAACCACATTCACTGTGGGTGGGGGTGTCAAGCAAAATATCTAATGGTTTAAAACATGGCTTAAAAGCTTTGTATTCTAGAGGCAACACTAATACAATATTAATGAATTGATACATGACATCTCAGAGCTTTCAAGGAAGTGAAAGCTTAGTTTAATTCAAAACAATATTTTATATGACCCCTACTTTGGTGAAAAATGATTTGCCCCAACATTCTCCCAGAATGCATTGTCCCCATAAAAATATTTCAAAATAACCATTTCTTAAAAAATAAACCACCTTACTTCCTTTATTTCAGATGGGAGAAAGTATGAACACATTGTTAATGCCAAAGCCTCTACCATGAGATAAAAATCCCATAAAGTCATTTTTAACATCCCTAAGTTATAAATATTAAAATATCTGAAGTGTAAATAATCTTTTTTTTTTTTATTTTATTAAATTCATGATTACATAAAAATATTAGTGTCCAGAATAATCAAGTTGCATGTAAAGAATAATATAAGCCAGTAAACAATTGGATTGCTTATTTTTTCACTTATCTCTTTTGCTATCATGTTACACCCACGCACTATACTCTATTGATATATTTAAGTAACCCTTTGAGTCTCAGAAAGCTATGTGATATCCAAGAGGTTAAATGCAAAATGGGTTTTCTTTTAAAATAAAACTGAAATTAAAAGAGGTTTACACAGTGAAATGACTTCAATTTTCTGTTAGTTTTTGGTTTAACTATGTATTATCTGTAAAGCTGTTTAGTATGAAAACCTGAAGCAAATCTGGATCAAACCATATTCCCCAAGGGTGTGGGGGGGAATTCAATATTTAATGGTTTAAAATATTCCTTAAAAATACTGAATATTTGATAGGACTATAATGTTTTATAAAGAAGGTCATAAGTGTTATCTCTCATATTCAAGAAAGTGAAAGCTGAGTTAAATTCAAAACATTGTTTTACATGTCCCCTACTGTGGTAAAAAATGGTTTGCCCCAAGCAGTTTAATATGTGTTACTGAATCAAATCTGGAACAAACCACATTCACTATGGGTGGGGGTGGCAAGTAAATATCTAATAATTTAAAACATGGCTTAATAGCTTTGTATTCTAGAGGCAACACTAATGCAATATTATTGAATTGATACATGACATCTCAGAGCTTTCAAGGAAGTGAAAGCTTAGTTTAATTCAAAACAATATTTTATATGACCCCTACTTTGGTGAAAAATGGTTTGCCCCAACATTCTCCCAGAATGCATTGCCCCCATAAAAATATTTCAAAAGAACCATTTCTTAAAAAAAAAACACACCTTACTTCCTTTATTTCAGATGGGAGAAAGTATGAACACATTGTAAATGCCAAAGCCTCTTCAATGAGATAAAATTCCCATAAAGTCATTTTTAACATCCCTAAGTTATAAATATTAAATTATGTGAAGTGTAAATAATCTTTTTTTTTTTTTTTTTATTAAATTCATGATTACATAAAAATATTAGTGTCCAGAATAATCAAGTTGCATGTAAAGAATAATATAAGCCAGTAAATAATTGGATTGCTTATTTTTTCACTTATCTCATTTGCTATCATGTTACACCCACGCACTATACTCTATTGATATATTTGAGTAACCCTTTGAGTCTCAGAAAGCTATGTGATATCCAAGAGGTTAAATGCAAAATGGGTTTTCTTTTAAAATAAAACTGAAATTAAAAGAGGTTTACACAGTGAAATGACTTCAATTTTCTGTTAGTATTTGATTTAACTATGTATTATCTGTAAAGCGGTTTAGTATGAAAACCTGAAGCAAATCTGGATCAAACCTTATTCCCCAAGGGTGTGGGGGGGGAATTAAATATTTAATGGTTTAAAATATTCCTTAAAAATAATGAATGTTTGATAGGACTCTAATGTTTTATAAAGAAGGTCATAAATGTTATCTCTCATATTCAAGAAAGTGAAAGCTGAGTTGTATTCAAAACATTGTTTTACATGTCCCCTACTGTGGTAAAAAATGGTTTGCCCCAAGCAGTTTAATATGTGTTACTGAATCAAATCTGGAACAAACCACATTCACTGTGGGTGGGGGTGTCAAGCAAAATATCTAATGATTTAAAACATGGCTTAAAAGCTTTGTATTCTAGAGTCAACACTCATGCAATATTATTGAATTCATACATGACATCTCAGAGCTTTCAAGGAAGTGAAAGCTTAGTTTTATTCAAAACAATATTTTATATGACCCCTACTTTGGTGAAAAATGGTTTGCCCCAACATTCTCCCAGAATGCATTGCCCCCATAAAAATATTTCAAAATAACCATTTCTTAAAAAATAAACCACCTTACTTCCTTTATTTCTAATGGGAGAAAGTATGAACACATTGTAAATGCCAAAGCCTCTTCCATGAGATAAAAATCCCATAAAGTCATTTTTAACATCCCTAAGTTATAAATATTAAAATATCTGAAGTGTAAATAATCTTTTTTTTTTTTTTGATGAAATTCATGATTACATAAAAATATTAGTGTCCAGAATAATCAAGTTGCATGTAAAGAATAATATCAGCCAGTAAAAAATTGGCTTGCTTATTTTTTCACTTATCTCTTTTGCTATCATGTTACACCCACGCACTATACTGTATTGATATATTTAACTAACCCTTTGAGTCTCAGAAAGCTATGTGGTATCCAAGAGGTTAAATGCAAAATGTGTTTTCTTTTAAAATAAAACTGAAATTAAAAGAGGTTTGCACAGTGAAATGCCATCAATTAGCTGTTAGTTTTTGGTTTAACTATGTATTTTCTGTAAAGCTGTTTAGTATGAAAACCTGAAGCAAATCTGGATCAAACCATATTCCCCAAGGGTGTGGGGGGGAATTAAATATTTAATGGTTTAAAATATTCCTTAAAAATACTGAATGTTTGATAGGACTCTAATGTTTTATAAAGAAGGTCATAAATGTTATCTCTCATATTCAAGAAAATGAAAGCTGAGTTGAATTCAAAACATTGTTTTACATGTCCCCTACTGTGGTAAAAAATGGTTTGCCCCAAGCAGTTTAATATGTGTTACTGAATCAAATCTGGAACAAACCACATTCACTGTGGGTGGGGGTGTCAAGCAAAATATCTAATGATTTAAAACATGGCTTAAAAGCTTTGTATTCTAGAGGCAACACTAATGCAATATTATTGAATTCATACATGACATCTCAGAGCTTTCAAGGAAGTGAAACCTTAGTTTAATTCAAAACAATTTTTTATATGACCCCTACTTTGTTGAAAAATGGTTTGCCCCAACATTCTCCCAGAATGCATTGCCCCCATAAAAATATTTCAAAATAACCATTTCTTAAAAAATAAACCACCTTACTTCTTTTATTTCAGATGGGAGAAGGTATGAACACATTGAAAATGCCAAAGCCTCTTCCATGAGAGAAAAATCCCATAAAGTCATTTTTAACATCCCTAAGTTATAAATATTAAAATATCTGAAGTGTAAATAATCTTGTTTTTTTTTTTTTTTTTTATTAAATTCATGATTACATAAAAATATTAGTGTTCAGAATAATCAAGTTGCATGTAAAGAATAATATAAGCCAGTAAACAATTGGATTGCTTATTTTTTCACTTATCTCTTTTGCTATCATGTTACACCCACTCACTATACTCTATTGATATATTAAACTAACCCTTTGAGTCTCAGAAAGCTATGTGGTATCCAAGAGGTTAAATGCAAAATGGGTTTTCTTTTAAAATAAAACTGAAATTAAAAGAGGTTTGCACAGTGAAATGCCTTCAATTAGCTGTTAGTTTTTGGTTTAACTATGTATTACCTGTAAAGCTGTTTAGTATTAAAACCTGAAGCAAATCTGGATCAAACCATATTATCCAAGGGTGTGGGGGGGAATTAAATATTTAATGGTTTAAAATATGCCTTAAAAATAGTGAATGTTTGATAGGACTCTAATGTTTTATAAAGAAAGTCATAAATGTTATCTCTCATATTCAAGAAAGTGAAAGCTGAGTTGAATTCAAAACATTGTTTTACATGTCCCCTACTGTGGTAAAAAATGGTTTGCCCCAAGCAGTTTAATATGTGTTACTGAATCAAATCTGGAACAAACCACATTCACTGTGGGTGGGGGTGTCAAGCAAAATATCTAATGAGTTAAAACATGGCTTAAAAGCTTTGTATTCTAGAGGCAACACTCATGCAATATTATTGAATTCATACATGACATCTCAGAGCTTTCAAGGAAGTGAAAGCTTAGTTTTATTCAAAACAATATTTTATATGACCCCTATTTTGTTGAAAAATGGTTTGCCCCAACATTCTCCCAGAATGCATTGTCCCCATAAAAATATTTCAAAATAACCATTTCTTAAAAAATAAACCACCTTACTTCCTTTATTTCAGATGGGAGAAAGTATGAACACATTGTAAATGCCAAAGCCTCTTCCATGAGATAAAAATCCCAAAAAGTCATTTTTAACATCCCTAAGTTATAAATATTAAATTATCTGAAGTGTAAATAATCTTTTTTTTTTTATTTTTTTTTTTTTTTATTAAATTCATGATTACATAAAAATATTAGTGTTCAGAATAATCAAGTTGCATGTAAAGAATAATATAAGCCAGAAAAAATCGGATTGCTTATATTTTCACTTATCTCTTTTGCTATCATGTTACACCCACGCACTCTTCTCTATTGATATATTTAACTAACCCTTTGAGTCTTAGAAAGCTATGTGGTATCCAAGAGGTTAAATGCAAAATGGGTTTTCTTTTAAAATAAAACTGAAATTTAAAGAGGTTTGCACAGTGAAATGCCTTCAATTAGCTGTTACTTTTTGGTTTAACTATGTATTATCTGTAAAGCTGTTTAGTAATGAAAACCTGAAGCAAATCTGGATCAAACCATATTCCCCAAGGGTGTGGGGGGGAATTAAATATTTAATGGTTTAAAATATGCCTTAAAAATAGTGAATGTTTGATAGGACTCTAATGTTTTATAAAGAAAGTCATAAATGTTATCTCTCATATTCAAGAAAGTGAAAGCTGAGTTGAATTCAAAACATTGTTTTACATGTCCCCTACTGTGGTAAAAAATGGTTTGCCCCATGCAGTTTAATATTTGTTACTGAATCAAATCTGGAACAAACCACATTCACTGTGGGTGGGGGTGTCAAGCAAAATATCTAATGATTTAAAACATGGCTTAAAAGCTTTGTATTCTAGAGGCAACACTCATGCAAATTTATTGAATTCATACATGACATCTCAGAGCTTTCAAGGAAGTGAAAGCTTAGTTTTATTCAAAACAATATTTTATATGACCCCTTCTTTGTTGAAAAATGGTTTGCCCCAACATTCTCCCAGAATGCATTGTCCCCATAAAAATATTTCAAAATAACCATTTCTTAAAAAATAAACCACCTTACTTCCTTTATTTCAGATGGGAGAAAGTATGAACACATTGTAAATGCCAAAGCCTCTTCCATGAGATAAAAATCCCATAAAGTCATTTTTAACATCCCTAAGTTATAAATATTAAATTATCTGAAGTGTAAATAATCTTTTTTTTTTTATTTTTTTTTTTTTTTATTAAATTCATGATTACATAAAAATATTAGTGTTCAGAATAATCAAGTTGCATGTAAAGAATAATATAAGCCAGTAAAAAATTGGATTGCTTTTTTTTTCGCTTATCTCTTTTGCTATCATGTTACACCCACGCACTATACTGTATTGATATATTTAACTAACCCTTTGAGTCTCAGAAAGCTATGTGGTATCCAAGAGGTTAAATGCAAAATGGGTTTTGTTTTAAAATAAAACTGAAATTAAAAGAGGTTTGCACAGTGAAATGCCTTCAATTAGCTGTTAGTTTTTGGTTTAACTATGTATTATCTGTAAAGCTGTTTAGTATGAAAACCTGAAGCAAATCTGGATCAAACCATATTCCCCAAGGGTGTGGGGGGGAATTAAATATTTAATGGTTTAAAATATTCCTTTAAAATACTGAATGTTTGATAGGACTCTAATGTTTTATAAAGAAGGTCATAAATGTTATCTCTCATATTCAAGAAAGTGAAAGCTGAGTTGAATTCAAAACATTGTTTTACATGTCCCCTACTGTGGTAATAAATGGTTTGCCCCAAGTAGTTTAATATGTGTTACTGAATCAAATCTGGAACAAACCACATTCACTGTGGGTGGGGGTGTCAAGCAAAATATCTAATGATTTAAAACATGGCTTAAAAGCTTTGTATTCTAGAGGCAACACTAATGCAATATTATTGAATTCATACATGACATCTCAGAGCTTTCAAGGAAGTGAAAGCTTAGTTTAATTCAAAACAATATTTTATATGACCCCTACTTTGGTGAAAAATGGTTTGCCCCAACATTCTCCCAGAATGCATTGCCCCCATAAAAATATTTCAAAATAACCATTTCTTAAACAATAAACAACCTTACTTCCTTTATTTCAGATGGGAGAAAGTATGAACACATTGTAAATTCCAAAGCCTCTTCCATGAGATAAAAATCCCATAAAGTCATTTTTAACATCCCTAAGTTATAAATATTACATTATCTGAAGTGTAAATAATCTTTTTTTTTTTATTAAATTCATGAATACATAAAAATATTAGTGTTCAGAATAATCAAGTTGCATGTAAAGATTAATATAAGCCATTAAATAACTGGATTGCTTATTTTTTCACTTATCTCTTTTGCTATCATGTTACACCCACGCACTCTACTCTATTGATATATTTAACTAACCCTTTGAGTCTCAGAAAGCTATGTGGTATCCAAGAGGTTAAATGCAAAATGGGTTTTCTTTTAAAATAAAACTGAAATTAAAAGAGGTTTGCACAGTGAAATGCCTTCAATGATCTGTTAGTTTTTGGTTTAAGTATGTATTATCGGTAAAGCTGTTTAGTATGAAAACCTGAAGCAAATCTGGATCAAACCATATTCCCCAAGGGTGTAGGGGGGAATTAAATATTTAATGGTTTAAAATATTCCTTAAAAATACTGAATGTTTGATAGGACTATAATGTTTTATAAAGAAGGTCATAAGTGTTATCTCTCGTATTCAAGAAAGTGAAAGCTGAGTTAAATTCAAAACATTGTTTTACATGTTCCCTACTGTGGTAAAAAATGGTTTGCCCCAAGCAGTTTAATATGTGTTACTGAATCAAATCTGGAACAAACCACATTCACTGTGGGTGGGGGTGTCAAGCAAAATATCTAATGGTTTAAAACATGGCTTAAAAGCTTTGTATTCTAGAGGCAACACTAATACAATATTAATGAATTGATACATGACATCTCAGAGCTTTCAAGGAAGTGAAAGCTTAGTTTAATTCAAAACAATATTTTATATGACCCCTACTTTGGTGAAAAATGATTTGCCCCAACATTCTCCCAGAATGCATTGTCCCCATAAAAATATTTCAAAATAACCATTTCTTAAAAAATAAACCACCTTACTTCCTTTATTTCAGATGGGAGAAAGTATGAACACATTGTTAATGCCAAAGCCTCTACCATGAGATAAAAATCCCATAAAGTCATTTTTAACATCCCTAAGTTATAAATATTAAAATATCTGAAGTGTAAATAATTTTTTTTTTTTTATTTTATTAAATTCATGATTACATAAAAATATTAGTGTTCAGAATAATCAAGTTGCATGTAAAGAATAATATAAGCCAGTAAACAATTGGATTGCTTATTTTTTCACTTATCTCTTTTGCTATCATGTTACACCCACTCACTATACTCTATTGATATATTTAACTAACCCTTTCAGTCTAAGAAAGCTATGTGGTATCCAAGAGGTTAAATGCAAAATGGGTTTTATTTTTAAAATAAAACTGAAATTAAAAGAGGTTTGCACAGTGAAATGCCTTCAACTAGCTGTTAGTTTTTGGTTTAACTATGTATTTCCTATAAAGCTGTTTAGTATGAAAACCTGAAGCAAATCTGGATCAAACCATATTCCCCAAGGGTGTGGGGGGGAATTAAATATTTAATGGTTTAAAATATGCCCTAAAAATACTGAATGTTTGATAGGACTCTAATGTTTTATAAAGAAAGTCATAAATGTTATCTCTCATATTCAAGGAAGTGAAAGCTGAGTTGAATTCAAAACATTGTTTTACGTGTCCCCTACTGTGGTAAAAAATGGTTTGCCCCAAGCAGTTTTATATGTGTTACTGAATCAAATCTGGAACAAACCACATTCACTGTGGGTGGAGGTGTCAAGCAAAATATGTAATGATTTAAAACATGGCTTAAAAGCTTTGTATTCTAGAGGCAACACTAATGCAATATTATTGAATTCATACATGACATCTCGGAGCTTTCAAGGAAGTGAAAGCTTAGTTTAATCAAAACAATATTTTATATGACCCCTACTTTGTTGAAAAATGGTTTGCCCCAACATTCTCCCAGAATGCATTGCCCCCATAAAAATATTTCAAAATAACCATTTCTTAAAAAATAAACCACCGTACTTCCTTTATTTCAGAAGGGAGAAGGTATGAACACATTGAAAATGCCAAAGCCTCTTCCATGAGATAAAAATCCCATAAAGTCATTTTTAACATCCCTAAGTTATAAATATTAAAATATCTGAAGTGTAAATAATCTTTTTTTTTTTTTAATTAAATTCATGATTACATAAAAATATTAGTGTCCAGAATAATCAAGTTGCATGTAAAGAATAATATAAGCCAGTAAAAAATTGGATTGCTTATTTTTTCACTTATCTCTTTTGCTATCATGTTACACCCACGCACTATACTCTATTGATATATTTAAGTAACCCTTTGAGTCTCAGAAAGCTATGTGATATCCAAGAGGTTAAATGCAAAATGGGTTTTCTTTTAAAATAAAACTGAAATTAAAAGAGGTTTACACAGTGAAATGACTTCAATTTTCTGTTAGTTTTTGGTTTAACTATGTATTATCTGTAAAGCTGTTTAGTATGAAAACCTGAAGCAAATCTGGATCAAACCATATTCCCCAAGGGTGTGGGGGGGAATTCAATATTTAATGGTTTAAAATATTCCTTAAAAATACTGAATGTTTGATAGGACTATAATGTTTTATAAAGAAGGTCATAAGTGTTATCTCTCATATTCAAGAAAGTGAAAGCTGAGTTAAATTCAAAACATTGTTTTACATGTCCCCTACTGTGGTAAAAAATGGTTTGCCCCAAGCAGTTTAATATGTGTTACTGAATCAAATCTGGAACAAACCACATTCACTATGGGTGGGGGTGGCAAGTAAATATCTAATAATTTAAAACATGGCTTAATAGCTTTGTATTCTAGAGGCAACACTAATGCAATATTATTGAATTGATACATGACATCTCAGAGCTTTCAAGGAAGTGAAAGCTTAGTTTAATTCAAAACAATATTTTATATGACCCCTACTTTGGTGAAAAATGGTTTGCCCCAACATTCTCCCAGAATGCATTGCCCCCATAAAAATATTTCAAAAGAACCATTTCTTAAAAAAAAAACACACCTTACTTCCTTTATTTCAGATGGGAGAAAGTATGAACACATTGTAAATGCCAAAGCCTCTTCAATGAGATAAAAATCCCATAAAGTCATTTTTAACATCCCTAAGTTATAAATATTAAATTATGTGAAGTGTAAATAATCTTTTTTTTTTTTTTTTATTAAATTCATGATTACATAAAAATATTAGTGTCCAGAATAATCAAGTTGCATGTAAAGAATAATATAAGCCAGTAAATAATTGGATTGCTTATTTTTTCACTTATCTCTTTTGGTATCATGTTACACCCACGCACTATACTCTATTGATATATTTGAGTAACCCTTTGAGTCTCAGAAAGCTATGTGATATCCAAGAGGTTAAATGCAAAATGGGTTTTCTTTTAAAATAAAACTGAAATTAAAAGAGGTTTACACAGTGAAATGACTTCAATTTTCTGTTAGTATTTGATTTAACTATGTATTATCTGTAAAGCGGTTTAGTATGAAAACCTGAAGCAAATCTGGATCAAACCTTATTCCCCAAGGGTGTGGGGGGGGAATTAAATATTTAATGGTTTAAAATATTCCTTAAAAATAATGAATGTTTGATAGGACTCTAATGTTTTATAAAGAAGGTCATAAATGTTATCTCTCATATTCAAGAAAGTGAAAGCTGAGTTGTATTCAAAACATTGTTTTACATGTCCCCTACTGTGGTAAAAAATGGTTTGCCCCAAGCAGTTTAATATGTGTTACTGAATCAAATCTGGAACAAACCACATTCACTGTGGGTGGGGGTGTCAAGCAAAATATCTAATGATTTAAAACATGGCTTAAAAGCTTTGTATTCTAGAGTCAACACTCATGCAATATTATTGAATTCATACATGACATCTCAGAGCTTTCAAGGAAGTGAAAGCTTAGTTTTATTCAAAACAATATTTTATATGACCCCTACTTTGGTGAAAAATGGTTTGCCCCAACATTCTCCCAGAATGCATTGCCCCCATAAAAATATTTCAAAATAACCATTTCTTAAAAAATAAACCACCTTACTTCCTTTATTTCTAATGGGAGAAAGTATGAACACATTGTAAATGCCAAAGCCTCTTCCATGAGATAAAAATCCCATAAAGTCATTTTTAACATCCCTAAGTTATAAATATTAAAATATCTGAAGTGTAAATAATCTTTTTTTTTTTTTTTGATGAAATTCATGATTACATAAAAATATTAGTGTCCAGAATAATCAAGTTGCATGTAAAGAATAATATCAGCCAGTAAAAAATTGGCTTGCTTATTTTTTCACTTATCTCTTTTGCTATCATGTTACACCCACGCACTATACTGTATTGATATATTTAACTAACCCTTTGAGTCTCAGAAAGCTATGTGGTATCCAAGAGGTTAAATGCAAAATGTGTTTTCTTTTAAAATAAAACTGAAATTAAAAGAGGTTTGCACAGTGAAATGCCATCAATTAGCTGTTAGTTTTTGGTTTAACTATGTATTTTCTGTAAAGCTGTTTAGTATGAAAACCTGAAGCAAATCTGGATCAAACCATATTCCCCAAGGGTGTGGGGGGGAATTAAATATTTAATGGTTTAAAATATTCCTTAAAAATACTGAATGTTTGATAGGACTCTAATGTTTTATAAAGAAGGTCATAAATGTTATCTCTCATATTCAAGAAAATGAAAGCTGAGTTGAATTCAAAACATTGTTTTACATGTCCCCTACTGTGGTAAAAAATGGTTTGCCCCAAGCAGTTTAATATGTGTTACTGAATCAAATCTGGAACAAACCACATTCACTGTGGGTGGGGGTGTCAAGCAAAATATCTAATGATTTAAAACATGGCTTAAAAGCTTTGTATTCTAGAGGCAACACTAATGCAATATTATTGAATTCATACATGACATCTCAGAGCTTTCAAGGAAGTGAAAGCTTAGTTTAATTCAAAACAATTTTTTATATGACCCCTACTTTGTTGAAAAATGGTTTGCCCCAACATTCTCCCAGAATGCATTGCCCCCATAAAAATATTTCAAAATAACCATTTCTTAAAAAATAAACCACCTTACTTCTTTTATTTCAGATGGGAGAAGGTATGAACACATTGAAAATGCCAAAGCCTCTTCCATGAGAGAAAAATCCCATAAAGTCATTTTTAACATCCCTAAGTTATAAATATTAAAATATCTGAAGTGTAAATAATCTTGTTTTTTTTTTTTTTTTTATTAAATTCATGATTACATAAAAATATTAGTGTTCAGAATAATCAAGTTGCATGTAAAGAATAATATAAGCCAGTAAACAATTGGATTGCTTATTTTTTCACTTATCTCTTTTGCTATCATGTTACACCCACTCACTATACTCTATTGATATATTAAACTAACCCTTTGAGTCTCAGAAAGCTATGTGGTATCCAAGAGGTTAAATGCAAAATGGGTTTTCTTTTAAAATAAAACTGAAATTAAAAGAGGTTTGCACAGTGAAATGCCTTCAATTAGCTGTTAGTTTTTGGTTTAACTATGTATTACCTGTAAAGCTGTTTAGTATTAAAACCTGAAGCAAATCTGGATCAAACCATATTATCCAAGGGTGTGGGGGGGAATTAAATATTTAATGGTTTAAAATATGCCTTAAAAATAGTGAATGTTTGATAGGACTCTAATGTTTTATAAAGAAAGTCATAAATGTTATCTCTCATATTCAAGAAAGTGAAAGCTGAGTTGAATTCAAAACATTGTTTTACATGTCCCCTACTGTGGTAAAAAATGGTTTGCCCCAAGCAGTTTAATATGTGTTACTGAATCAAATCTGGAACAAACCACATTCACTGTGGGTGGGGGTGTCAAGCAAAATATCTAATGAGTTAAAACATGGCTTAAAAGCTTTGTATTCTAGAGGCAACACTCATGCAATATTATTGAATTCATACATGACATCTCAGAGCTTTCAAGGAAGTGAAAGCTTAGTTTTATTCAAAACAATATTTTATATGACCCCTACTTTGTTGAAAAATGGTTTGCCCCAACATTCTCCCAGAATGCATTGTCCCCATAAAAATATTTCAAAATAACCATTTCTTAAAAAATAAACCACCTTACTTCCTTTATTTCAGATGGGAGAAAGTATGAACACATTGTAAATGCCAAAGCCTCTTCCATGAGATAAAAATCCCAAAAAGTCATTTTTAACATCCCTAAGTTATAAATATTAAATTATCTGAAGTGTAAATAATCTTTTTTTTTTTATTTTTTTTTTTTTTTATTAAATTCATGATTACATAAAAATATTAGTGTTCAGAATAATCAAGTTGCATGTAAAGAATAATATAAGCCAGAAAAAATCGGATTGCTTATATTTTCACTTATCTCTTTTGCTATCATGTTACACCCACGCACTCTTCTCTATTGATATATTTAACTAACCCTTTGAGTCTTAGAAAGCTATGTGGTATCCAAGAGGTTAAATGCAAAATGGGTTTTCTTTTAAAATAAAACTGAAATTTAAAGAGGTTTGCACAGTGAAATGCCTTCAATTAGCTGTTACTTTTTGGTTTAACTATGTATTATCTGTAAAGCTGTTTAGTAATGAAAACCTGAAGCAAATCTGGATCAAACCATATTCCCCAAGGGTGTGGGGGGGAATTAAATATTTAATGGTTTAAAATATGCCTTAAAAATAGTGAATGTTTGATAGGACTCTAATGTTTTATAAAGAAAGTCATAAATGTTATCTCTCATATTCAAGAAAGTGAAAGCTGAGTTGAATTCAAAACATTGTTTTACATGTCCCCTACTGTGGTAAAAAATGGTTTGCCCCATGCAGTTTAATATTTGTTACTGAATCAAATCTGGAACAAACCACATTCACTGTGGGTGGGGGTGTCAAGCAAAATATCTAATGATTTAAAACATGGCTTAAAAGCTTTGTATTCTAGAGGCAACACTCATGCAAATTTATTGAATTCATACATGACATCTCAGAGCTTTCAAGGAAGTGAAAGCTTAGTTTTATTCAAAACAATATTTTATATGACCCCTTCTTTGTTGAAAAATGGTTTGCCCCAACATTCTCCCAGAATGCATTGTCCCCATAAAAATATTTCAAAATAACCATTTCTTAAAAAATAAACCACCTTACTTCCTTTATTTCAGATGGGAGAAAGTATGAACACATTGTAAATGCCAAAGCCTCTTCCATGAGATAAAAATCCCATAAAGTCATTTTTAACATCCCTAAGTTATAAATATTAAATTATCTGAAGTGTAAATAATCTTTTTTTTTTTATTTTTTTTTTTTTATTAAATTCATGATTACATAAAAATATTAGTGTTCAGAATAATCAAGTTGCATGTAAAGAATAATATAAGCCAGTAAAAAATTGGATTGCTTTTTTTTTCGCTTATCTCTTTTGCTATCATGTTACACCCACGCACTATACTGTATTGATATATTTAACTAACCCTTTGAGTCTCAGAAAGCTATGTGGTATCCAAGAGGTTAAATGCAAAATGGGTTTTGTTTTAAAATAAAACTGAAATTAAAAGAGGTTTGCACAGTGAAATGCCTTCAATTAGCTGTTAGTTTTTGGTTTAACTATGTATTATCTGTAAAGCTGTTTAGTATGAAAACCTGAAGCAAATCTGGATCAAACCATATTCCCCAAGGGTGTGGGGGGGAATTAAATATTTAATGGTTTAAAATATTCCTTTAAAATACTGAATGTTTGATAGGACTCTAATGTTTTATAAAGAAGGTCATAAATGTTATCTCTCATATTCAAGAAAGTGAAAGCTGAGTTGAATTCAAAACATTGTTTTACATGTCCCCTACTGTGGTAATAAATGGTTTGCCCCAAGTAGTTTAATATGTGTTACTGAATCAAATCTGGAACAAACCACATTCACTGTGGGTGGGGGTGTCAAGCAAAATATCTAATGATTTAAAACATGGCTTAAAAGCTTTGTATTCTAGAGGCAACACTAATGCAATATTATTGAATTCATACATGACATCTCAGAGCTTTCAAGGAAGTGAAAGCTTAGTTTAATTCAAAACAATATTTTATATGACCCCTACTTTGGTGAAAAATGGTTTGCCCCAACATTCTCCCAGAATGCATTGCCCCCATAAAAATATTTCAAAATAACCATTTCTTAAACAATAAACAACCTTACTTCCTTTATTTCAGATGGGAGAAAGTATGAACACATTGTAAATTCCAAAGCCTCTTCCATGAGATAAAAATCCCATAAAGTCATTTTTAACATCCCTAAGTTATAAATATTACATTATCTGAAGTGTAAATAATCTTTTTTTTTTATTAAATTCATGAATACATAAAAATATTAGTGTTCAGAATAATCAAGTTGCATGTAAAGATTAATATAAGCCATTAAATAACTGGATTGCTTATTTTTTCACTTATCTCTTTTGCTATCATGTTACACCCACGCACTCTACTCTATTGATATATTTAACTAACCCTTTGAGTCTCAGAAAGCTATGTGGTATCCAAGAGGTTAAATGCAAAATGGGTTTTCTTTTAAAATAAAACTGAAATTAAAAGAGGTTTGCACAGTGAAATGCCTTCAATGATCTGTTAGTTTTTGGTTTAACTATGTATTATATGTAAAGCTGTTTAGTATGAAAACCTGAAGCAAATCTGGATCAAACCATATTCCCCAAGGGTGTGGGGGGGAATTAAATATTTAATGGTTTAAATATTCCTTAAAAATACTGAATGTTTGATAGGACTCTAATGTTTTATAAAGAAGGTCATAAATGTTATCTCTCATATTCAAGAAAGTGAAAGCTGAGTTGAATTCAAAACATTGTTTTACATGTCCCCTACTTTGGTAAAAAATGGTTTGCCCCAAGCAGTTTAATATGTGTTACTGAATCAAATCTGGAACAAACCACATTCACTGTGGGTGGGAGTGTCAAGCAAAATATCTAATGATTTAAAACATGGCTTAAAAGCTTTGTATTCTAGAGGAACACTAATGCAATATTATTGAATTCATATATGACATCTCAGAGCTTTCAAGGAAGTGAAAGTTTAGTTTAATTCAAAACAATATTTTATATGACCCCTACTTTGGTGAAAAATGGTTTGCCCCAACATTCTCCCAGAATGCATTGCCACCATAAAAATATTTCAAAATAACCATTTCTTAAAAAATAAACCACCTTACTTCCTTTATTTCAGATGGGAGAACGTATGAACACATTGTAATTGCCAAAGCCTCTTCCATGAGAGAAAAATCCCATAAAGTCATTTTTAACATCCCTAAGTTATAAATATTAAAATATCTGAAGTGTAAATAATCTTTTTTTTTTTTTTTGATTAAATTCATGATTACATAAAAATATTAGTGTTAAGAATAATCAAGTTGCATGTAAAGAATAATATAAGCCAGTAAAAAATTGGCTTGCTTATTTTTTCACTTATCTCTTTGGCTATCATGTTACACCCACGCACTATACTGTATTGATATATTTAACTAACCCTTTGAGTCTCAGAAAGCTATGTGGTATCCAAGAGGTTAAATGCAAAATGTGTTTTCTTTTAAAATAAAACTGAAATTAAAAGAGGTTTGCACAGTGAAATGCCATCAATTAGCTGTTAGTTTTTGGTTTAACTATGTATTATCTGTAAAGCTGTTTAGTATGAAAACCTGAAGCAAATCTGGATCAAACCATATTCCCCAAGGGTGTGGGGGGGAATTAAATATTTAATGGTTTAAAATATTCCTTAAAAATACTGAATGTTTGATAGGACTCTAATGTTTTATAAAGAAGGTCATAAATGTTATCTCTCATATTCAAGAAAATGAAAGCTGAGTTGAATTCAAAACATTGTTTTACATGTCCCCTACTGTGGTAAAAAATGGTTTGCCCCAAGCAGTTTAATATGTGTTACTGAATCAAATCTGGAACAAACCACATTCACTGTGGGTGGGGGTGTCAAGCAAAATATCTAATGATTTAAAACATGGCTTAAAAGCTTTGTATTCTAGAGGCAACACTAATGCAATATTATTGAATTCATACATGACATCTCAGAGCTTTCAAGGAAGTGAAAGCTTAGTTTAATTCAAAACAATTTTTTATATGACCCCTACTTTGTTGAAAAATGGTTTGCCCCAACATTCTCCCAGAATGCATTGCCCCCATAAAAATATTTCAAAATAACCATTTCTTAAAAAATAAACCACCTTACTTCTTTTATTTCAGATGTGAGAAGGTATGAACACATTGAAAATGCCAAAGCCTCTTCCATGAGAGAAAAATCCCATAAAGTCATTTTTAACATCCCTAAGTTATAAATATTAAAATATCTGAAGTGTAAATAATCTTTTTTTTTTTTTTTTATTAAATTCATGATTACATAAAAATATTAGTGTTCAGAATAATCAAGTTGCATGTAAAGAATAATATAAGCCAGTAAACAATTGGATTGCTTATTTTTTCACTTATCTCTTTTGCTATCATGTTACACCCACTCACTATACTCTATTGATATATTAAACTAACCCTTTGAGTCTCAGAAAGCTATGTGGTATCCAAGAGGTTAAATGCAAAATGGGTTTTCTTTTAAAATAAAACTGAAATTAAAAGAGGTTTGCACAGTGAAATGCCTTCAATTAGCTGTTAGTTTTTGGTTTAACTATGTATTACCTGTAAAGCTGTTTAGTATTAAAACCTGAAGCAAATCTGGATCAAACCATATTATCCAAGGGTGTGGGGGGGAATTAAATATTTAATGGTTTAAAATATGCCTTAAAAATAGTGAATGTTTGATAGGACTCTAATGTTTTATAAAGTAAGTCATAAATGTTATCTCTCATATTCAAGAAAGTGAAAGCTGAGTTGAATTCAAAACATTGTTTTACATGTCCCCTACTGTGGTAAAAAATGGTTTGCCCCATGCAGTTTAATATTTGTTACTGAATCAAATCTGGAACAAACCACATTCACTGTGGGTGGGGGTGTCAAGCAAAATATCTAATGATTTAAAACATGGCTTAAAAGCTTTGTATTCTAGAGGCAACACTCATGCAAATTTATTGAATTCATACATGACATCTCAGAGCTTTCAAGGAAGTGAAAGCTTAGTTTTATTCAAAACAATATTTTATATGACCCCTTCTTTGTTGAAAAATGGTTTGCCCCAACATTCTCCCAGAATGCATTGTCCCCATAAAAATATTTCAAAATAACCATTTCTTAAAAAATAAACCACCTTACTTCCTTTATTTCAGATGGGAGAAAGTATGAACACATTGTAAATGCCAAAGCCTCTTCCATGAGATAAAAATCCCATAAAGTCATTTTTAACATCCCTAAGTTATAAATATTAAATTATCTGAAGTGTAAATAATCTTTTTTTTTTATTTTTTTTTTTTTATTAAATTCATGATTACATAAAAATATTAGTGTTCAGAATAATCAAGTTGCATGTAAAGAATAATATAAGCCAGTAAAAAATTGGATTGCTTTTTTTTTCGCTTATCTCTTTTGCTATCATGTTACACCCACGCACTATACTGTATTGATATATTTAACTAACCCTTTGAGTCTCAGAAAGCTATGTGGTATCCAAGAGGTTAAATGCAAAATGGGTTTTGTTTTAAAATAAAACTGAAATTAAAAGAGGTTTGCACAGTGAAATGCCTTCAATTAGCTGTTAGTTTTTGGTTTAACTATGTATTATCTGTAAAGCTGTTTAGTATGAAAACCTGAAGCAAATCTGGATCAAACCATATTCCCCAAGGGTGTGGGGGGGAATTAAATATTTAATGGTTTAAAATATTCCTTAAAAATACTGAATGTTTGATAGGACTCTAATGTTTTATAAAGAAGGTCATAAATGTTATCTCTCATATTCAAGAAAGTGAAAGCTGAGTTGAATTCAAAACATTGTTTTACATGTCCCCTACTGTGGTAATAAATGGTTTGCCCCAAGTAGTTTAATATGTGTTACTGAATCAAATCTGGAACAAACCACATTCACTGTGTGTGGGGGTGTCAAGCAAAATATCTAATGATTTAAAACATGGCTTAAAAGCTTTGTATTCTAGAGGCAACACTAATGCAATATTATTGAATTCATACATGACATCTCAGAGCTTTCAAGGAAGTGAAAGCTTAGTTTAATTCAAAACAATATTTTATATGACCCCTACTTTGGTGAAAAATGGTTTGCCCCAACATTCTCCCAGAATGCATTGCCCCCATAAAAATATTTCAAAATAACCATTTCTTAAACAATAAACAACCTTACTTCCTTTATTTCAGATGGGAGAAAGTATGAACACATTGTAAATTCCAAAGCCTCTTCCATGAGATAAAAATCCCATAAAGTCATTTTTAACATCCCTAAGTTATAAATATTACATTATCTGAAGTGTAAATAATCTTTTTTTTTTTATTAAATTCATGAATACATAAAAATATTAGTGTTCAGAATAATCAAGTTGCATGTAAAGATTAATATAAGCCAGTAAACAACTGGATTGCTTATTTTTTCACTTATCTCTTTTGCTATCATGTTACACCCACGCACTCTACTCTATTGATATATTTAACTAACCCTTTGAGTCTCAGAAAGCTATGTGGTATCCAAGAGGTTAAATGCAAAATGGGTTTTCTTTTAAAATAAAACTGAAATTAAAAGAGGTTTGCACAGTGAAATGCCTTCAATGATCTGTTAGTTTTTGGTTTAACTATGTATTATATGTAAAGCTGTTTAGTATGAAAACCTGAAGCAAATCTGGATCAAACCATATTCCCCAAGGGTGTGGGGGGGAATTAAATATTTAATGGTTTAAATATTCCTTAAAAATACTGAATGTTTGATAGGACTCTAATGTTTTATAAAGAAGGTCATAAATGTTATCTCTCATATTCAAGAAAGTGAAAGCTGAGTTGAATTCAAAATATTGTTTTACATGTCCCCTAGTGTGGTAAAAAATGGTTTGCCCCAAGCAGTTTAATATGTGTTACTGAATCAAATCTGGAACAAACCACATTCACTGTGGGTGGGAGTGTCAAGCAAAATATCTAATGATTTAAAACATGGCTTAAAAGCTTTGTATTCTAGAGGAACACTAATGCAATATTATTGAATTCATATATGACATCTCAGAGCTTTCAAGGAAGTGAAAGTTTAGTTTAATTCAAAACAATATTTTATATGACCCCTACTTTGGTGAAAAATGGTTTGCCCCAACATTCTCCCAGAATGCATTGCCCCCATAAAAATATTTCAAAATAACCATTTCTTAAAAAATAAACCACCTTACTTCCTTTATTTCAGATGGGAGAACGTATGAACATATTGTAATTGCCAAAGCCTCTTCCATGAGAGAAAAATCCCATAAAGTCATTTTTAACATCCCTAAGTTATAAATATTAAAATATCTGAAGTGTAAATAATCTTTTTTTTTTTTTTTGATTAAATTCATGATTACATAAAAATATTAGTGTTAAGAATAATCAAGTTGCATGTAAAGAATAATATAAGCCAGTAAAAAATTGGCTTGCTTATTTTTTCACTTATCTCTTTTGCTATCATGTTACACCCACGCACTATACTGTATTGATATATTTAACTAACCCTTTGAGTCTCAGAAAGCTATGTGGTATCCAACAGGTTAAATGCAAAATGTGTTTTCTTTTAAAATAAAACTGAAATTAAAAGAGGTTTGCACAGTGAAATGCCATCAATTAGCTGTTAGTTTTTGGTTTAACTATGTATTATCTGTAAAGCTGTTTAGTATGAAAACCTGAAGCAAATCTGGATCAAACCATATTCCCCAAGGGTGTGGGGGGGAATTAAATATTTAATGGTTTAAAATATTCCTTAAAAATACTGAATGTTTGATAGGACTCTAATGTTTTATAAAGAAGGTCATAAATGTTATCTCTCATATTCAAGAAAATGAAAGCTGAGTTGAATTCAAAACATTGTTTTACATGTCCCCTACTGTGGTAAAAAATGGTTTGCCCCAAGCAGTTTAATATGTGTTACTGAATCAAATCTGGAACAAACCACATTCACTGTGAGTGGGGGTGTCAAGCAAAATATCTAATGATTTAAAACATGGCTTAAAAGCTTTGTATTCTAGAGGCAACACTAATACAATATTATTGAATTCATACATGACATCTCAGAGCTTTCAAGGAAGTGAAAGCTTAGTTTAATTCAAAACAATTTTTTATATGACCCCTACTTTGTTGAAAAATGGTTTGCCCCAACATTCTCCCAGAATGCATTGCCCCCATAAAAATATTTCAAAATAACCATTTCTTAAAAAATAAACCACCTTACTTCTTTTATTTCAGATGGGAGAAGGTATGAACACATTGAAAATGCCAAAGCCTCTTCCATGAGAGAAAAATCCCATAAAGTCATTTTTAACATCCCTAAGTTATAAATATTAAAATATCTGAAGTGTAAATAATCTTTTTTTTTTTTTTTATTAAATTCATGATTACATAAAAATATTAGTGTTCAGAATAATCAAGTTGCATGTAAAGAATAATATAAACCAGTAAACAATTGGATTGCTTATTTTTTCACTTATCTCTTTTGCTATCATGTTACACCCACTCACTATACTCTATTGATATATTAAACTAACCCTTTGAGTCTCAGAAAGCTATGTGGTATCCAAGAGGTTAAATGCAAAATGGGTTTTCTTTTAAAATAAAACTGAAATTAAAAGAGGTTTGCACAGTGAAATGCCTTCAATTAGCTGTTAGTTTTTGGTTTAACTATGTATTACCTGTAAAGCTGTTTAGTATTAAAACCTGAAGCAAATCTGGATCAAACCATATTATCCAAGGGTGTGGGGGGGAATTAAATATTTAATGGTTTAAAATATGCCTTAAAAATAGTGAATGTTTGATAGGACTCTAATGTTTTATAAAGAAAGTCATAAATGTTATCTCTCATATTCAAGAAAGTGAAAGCTGAGTTGAATTCAAAACATTGTTTTACATGTCCCCTACTGTGGTAAAAAATGGTTTGCCCCAAGCAGTTTAATATGTGTTACTGAATCAAATCTGGAACAAACCACATTCACTGTGGGTGGGGGTGTCAAGCAAAATATCTAATGAGTTAAAACATGGCTTAAAAGCTTTGTATTCTAGAGGCAACACTCATGCAATATTATTGAATTCATACATGACATCTCAGAGCTTTCAAGGAAGTGAAAGCTTAGTTTTATTCAAAACAATATTTTATATGACCCCTACTTTGTTGAAAAATGGTTTGCCCCAACATTCTCCCAGAATGCATTGTCCCCATAAAAATATTTCAAAATAACCATTTCTTAAAAAATAAACCACCTTACTTCCTTTATTTCAGATGGGAGAAAGTATGAACACATTGTAAATGCCAAAGCCTCTTCCATGAGATAAAAATCCCAAAAAGTCATTTTTAACATCCCTAAGTTATAAATATTAAATTATCTGAAGTGTAAATAATCTTTTTTTTTTTATTTTTTTTTTTTTTTATTAAATTCATGATTACATAAAAATATTAGTGTTCAGAATAATCAAGTTGCATGTAAAGAATAATATAAGCCAGAAAAAATCGGATTGCTTATATTTTCACTTATCTCTTTTGCTATCATGTTACACCCACGCACTCTTCTCTATTGATATATTTAACTAACCCTTTGAGTCTTAGAAAGCTATGTGGTATCCAAGAGGTTAAATGCAAAATGGGTTTTCTTTTAAAATAAAACTGAAATTTAAAGAGGTTTGCACAGTGAAATGCCTTCAATTAGCTGTTACTTTTTGGTTTAACTATGTATTATCTGTAAAGCTGTTTAGTAATGAAAACCTGAAGCAAATCTGGATCAAACCATATTCCCCAAGGGTGTGGGGGGGAATTAAATATTTAATGGTTTAAAATATGCCTTAAAAATAGTGAATGTTTGATAGGACTCTAATGTTTTATAAAGAAAGTCATAAATGTTATCTCTCATATTCAAGAAAGTGAAAGCTGAGTTGAATTCAAAACATTGTTTTACATGTCCCCTACTGTGGTAAAAAATGGTTTGCCCCATGCAGTTTAATATTTGTTACTGAATCAAATCTGGAACAAACCACATTCACTGTGGGTGGGGGTGTCAAGCAAAATATCTAATGATTTAAAACATGGCTTAAAAGCTTTGTATTCCAGAGGCAACACTCATGCAAATTTATTGAATTCATACATGACATCTCAGAGCTTTCAAGGAAGTGAAAGCTTAGTTTTATTCAAAACAATATTTTATATGACCCCTTCTTTGTTGAAAAATGGTTTGCCCCAACATTCTCCCAGAATGCATTGTCCCCATAAAAATATTTCAAAATAACCATTTCTTAAAAAATAAACCACCTTACTTCCTTTATTTCAGATGGGAGAAAGTATGAACACATTGTAAATGCCAAAGCCTCTTCCATGAGATAAAAATCCCATAAAGTCATTTTTAACATCCCTAAGTTATAAATATTAAATTATCTGAAGTGTAAATAATCTTTTTTTTTTCATTTTTTTTTTTTATTAAATTCATGATTACATAAAAATATTAGTGTTCAGAATAATCAAGTTGCATGTAAAGAATAATATAAGCCAGTAAAAAATTGGATTGCTTTTTTTTTCGCTTATCTCTTTTGCTATCATGTTACACCCACGCACTATACTGTATTGATATATTTAACTAACCCTTTGAGTCTCAGAAAGCTATGTGGTATCCAAGAGGTTAAATGCAAAATGGGTTTTGTTTTAAAATAAAACTGAAATTAAAAGAGGTTTGCACAGTGAAATGCCTTCAATTAGCTGTTAGTTTTTGGTTTAACTATGTATTATCTGTAAAGCTGTTTAGTATGAAAACCTGAAGCAAATCTGGATCAAACCATATTCCCCAAGGGTGTGGGGGGGAATTAAATATTTAATGGTTTAAAATATTCCTTAAAAATACTGAATGTTTGATAGGACTCTAATGTTTTATAAAGAAGGTCATAAATGTTATCTCTCATATTCAAGAAAGTGAAAGCTTAGTTGAATTCAAAACATTGTTTTACATGTCCCCTACTGTGGTAATAAATGGTTTGCCCCAAGTAGTTTAATATGTGTTACTGAATCAAATCTGGAACAAACCACATTCACTGTGGGTGGGGGTGTCAAGCAAAATATCTAATGATTTAAAACATGGCTTAAAAGCTTTGTATTCTAGAGGCAACACTAATGCAATATTATTGAATTCATACATGACATCTCAGAGCTTTCAAGGAAGTGAAAGCTTAGTTTAATTCAAAACAATATTTTATATGACCCCTACTTTGGTGAAAAATGGTTTGCCCCAACATTCTCCCAGAATGCATTGCCCCCATAAAAATATTTCAAAATAACCATTTCTTAAACAATAAACAACCTTACTTCCTTTATTTCAGATGGGAGAAAGTATGAACACATTGTAAATTCCAAAGCCTCTTCCATGAGATAAAAATCCCATAAAGTCATTTTTAACATCCCTAAGTTATAAATATTACATTATCTGAAGTGTAAATAATCTTTTTTTTTTTATTAAATTCATGAATACATAAAAATATTAGTGTTCAGAATATTCAAGTTGCATGTAAAGATTAATATAAGCCAGTAAACAACTGGATTGCTTATTTTTTCACTTATCTCTTTTGCTATCATGTTACACCCACGCACTCTACTCTATTGATATATTTAACTAACCCTTTGAGTCTCAGAAAGCTATGTGGTATCCAAGAGGTTAAATGCAAAATGGGTTTTCTTTTAAAATAAAACTGAAATTAAAAGAGGTTTGCACAGTGAAATGCCTTCAATGATCTGTTAGTTTTTGGTTTAACTATGTATTATATGTAAAGCTGTTTAGTATGAAAACCTGAAGCAAATCTGGATCAAACCATATTCCCCAAGGGTGTGGGGGGGAATTAAATATTTAATGGTTTAAATATTCCTTAAAAATACTGAATGTTTGATAGGACTCTAATGTTTTATAAGGAAGGTCATAAATGTTATCTCTCATATTCAAGAAAGTGAAAGCTGAGTTGAATTCAAAATATTGTTTTACATGTCCCCTAGTGTGGTAAAAAATGGTTTGCCCCAAGCAGTTTAATATGTGTTACTGAATCAAATCTGGAACAAACCACATTCACTGTGGGTGGGAGTGTCAAGCAAAATATGTAATGATTTAAAACATGGCTTAAAAGCTTTGTATTCTAGAGGAACACTAATGCAATATTATTGAATTCATATATGACATCTCAGAACTTTCAAGGAAGTGAAAGTTTAGTTTAATTCAAAACAATATTTTATATGACCCCTACTTTGGTGAAAAATGGTTTGCCCCAACATTCTCCCAGAATGCATTGCCCCCATAAAAATATTTCAAAATAACCATTTCTTAAAAAATAAACCACCTTACTTCCTTTATTTCAGATGGGAGAACGTATGAACACATTGTAATTGCCAAAGCCTCTTCCATGAGAGAAAAATCCCATAAAGTCATTTTTAACATCCCTAAGTTATAAATATTAAAATATCTGAAGTGTAAATAATCTTTTTTTTTTTTTTTGATTAAATTCATGATTACATAAAAATATTAGTGTTAAGAATAATCAAGTTGCATGTAAAGAATAATATAAGCCAGTAAACAATTAGGTTGCTTATTTTTTCACTTATCTCTTTTGCTATCATGTTACACCCACTCACTATACTCTATTGATATATTTAACTAACCCTTTGAGTCTCAGAAAGCTATGTGGTATCCAAGAGGTTAAATTGAAAATGGGTTTTCTTTTAAAATAAAACTGAAATTAAAAGAGGTTTGCACAATGAAATGCCTTCAATTAGCTGTTAGTTTTTGGTTTAACTATGTATTACATGTAAATCTGTTTAGTATGAAAACCTGAATCAAATCTGGATCAAACCATATTCCCCAAGGGTGTGGGGTGGAATTAAATATTAAATGGTTTAAAATATGCCTTAAAAATAGTGAATGTTTGATAGGACTCTAATGTTTTATAAAGAAAGTCATAAATGTTATCTCTCATATTCAAGAAAGTGAAAGCTGAGTTGAATTCAAAACATTGTTTTACATGTCCCCTACTGTGGTAAAAAATGGTTTGCCCCAAGCAGTTTAATATGTGTTACTGAATCAAATCTGGAACAAACCACATTCACTGTGGGTGGGGGTGTCAAGCAAAATATCTAATGATTTAAAACATGGCTTAAAAGCTTTGTATTCTAGAGGCAACACTAATGCAATATTATTGAATTGGTACATGACATGTCAGAGCTTTCAAGGAAGCGAAAGCTTAGTTTAATTCAAAACAATATTTTATATGACCCTTACTTTGGTGAAAAATGGTTTGCCCCAACATTTTCCCAGAATGCATTGCCCCCATAAAAATATTTCAAAATAACCATTTCTTAAAAAATAAACCACCTTAATTCCTTTATTTCAGATGGGAGAAAGTATGAACACATTGTTAATGCCAAAGCCTCTTCCATGAGATAAAAATCCCATAAAGTCATTTTTAACATCCCTAAGTTATAAATATTAAAATATCTGAAGTGTAAATAATCTTTTTTTTTTTTTTTTTTTTTTTTATTAAATTCATGATTACATAAAAATATTAGTGTTCAGAATGCTCAAGTTGCATGTAAAGAATAATATAAGCCAGTAAACAATTGGATTGCTTATTTTTTCACTTATCTCTTTTGCTATCATGTTACACCCACTCACTATACTCTTTTGATATATTTAACTAACCCTTTGAGTCTCAGAAAGCTATGTGGTATCCAAGAGATTAAATGCAAAATGGGTTTTCTTTTAAAATAAAACTGAAATTTAAAGAGGTTTGCACAGTTAAATGCCTTCAATTAGCTGTTAGTTTTTGGTTTAACTATGTATTATCTGTAAAGCTGTTTAGTATGAAAACCTGAAGTAAATCTGCATCAAACCATATTCCCCAAGGGTGTGGGGGGGAATTAAATATTTAATGGTTTAAAATATTCCTTAAAAATACTGAATGTTTGATAGGACTCTAATGTTTTATAAAGAAGGTCATAAATGTTATCTCTCATATTCAAGAAAGTGAAAGCTGAGTTGAATTCAAAACATTGTTTTACATGTCCCCTACTTTGGTAAAAAATGGTTTGCCCCAAGCAGTTTAATATGTGTTACTGAATCAAATCTGGAACAAACCACATTCACTGTGGGTGGAGGTGTCAAGCAAATTATCTAATGATTTAAAACATGGCTTAAAAGCTTTGTATTCCAGAGGCAACACTAATGCAATATTATTGAATTCATACATGACATCTCAGAGCTTTCAAGGAAGTGAAAGCTTAGTTTAATTCAAAACAATATTTTATATGACCCCTACTTTGGTGAAAAATGGTTTGCCCCAACATTCTCCCAGAATGCATTGCCCCCATAAAAATATTTCAAAATAACCATTTCTTAAAAAATAAACCACCTTACTTCCTTTATTTCAGATTTGAGAAAGTATGAACACATTGTTAATGCCAAAGCATCTTCCATGAGATAAAAATCCCATAAAGTCATTTTTAACATCCCTAAGTTATAAATATTAAAATATCTGAAGTGTAAATAATCTTTTTTTTTTTTTTGGTTAAATTCATGATTACATAAAAATATTAGTGTTCAGAATAATCAAGTTGCATGTAAAGAATAATATAAGCCAGTAAAAAATTGGATTGCTTTTTTTTTCACTTATCTCTTTTGCTATCATGTTACACCCACTCACTATACTCTATTGATATATTTAACTAACCCTTTGAGTCTCAGAAAGCTATGTGGTATCCAAGAGGTTAAATTGAAAATGGGTTTTCTTTTAAAATAAAACTGAAATTAAAAGAGGTTTGCACAATGAAATGCCTTCAATTAGCTGTTAGTTTTTGGTTTAACTATGTATTACATGTAAATCTGTTTAGTATGAAAACCTGAATCAAATCTGGATCAAACCATATTCCCCAAGGGTGTGGGGTGGAATTAAATATTAAATGGTTTAAAATATGCCTTAAAAATAGTGAATGTTTGATAGGACTCTAATGTTTTATAAAGAAAGTCATAAATGTTATCTCTCATATTCAAGAAAGTGAAAGCTGAGTTGAATTCAAAACATTGTTTTACATGTCCCCTACTGTGGTAAAAAATGGTTTGCCCCAAGCAGTTTAATATGTGTTACTGAATCAAATCTGGAACAAACCACATTCACTGTGGGTGGGGGTGTCAAGCAAAATATCTAATGATTTAAAACATGGCTTAAAAGCTTTGTATTCTAGAGGCAACACTAATGCAATATTATTGAATTGGTACATGACATGTCAGAGCTTTCAAGGAAGCGAAAGCTTAGTTTAATTCAAAACAATATTTTATATGACCCTTACTTTGGTGAAAAATGGTTTGCCCCAACATTTTCCCAGAATGCATTGCCCCCATAAAAATATTTCAAAATAACCATTTCTTAAAAAATAAACCACCTTAATTCCTTTATTTCAGATGGGAGAAAGTATGAACACATTGTTAATGCCAAAGCCTCTTCCATGAGATAAAAATCCCATAAAGTCATTTTTAACATCCCTAAGTTATAAATATTAAAATATCTGAAGTGTAAATAATCTTTTTTTTTTTTTTTTTTTTTTATTAAATTCATGATTACATAAAAATATTAGTGTTCAGAATGCTCAAGTTGCATGTAAAGAATAATATAAGCCAGTAAAACAATTGGATTGCTTATTTTTTCACTTATCTCTTTTGCTATCATGTTACACCCACTCACTATACTCTTTTGATATATTTAACTAACCCTTTGAGTCTCAGAAAGCTATGTGGTATCCAAGAGATTAAATGCAAAATGGGTTTTCTTTTAAAATAAAACTGAAATTTAAAGAGGTTTGCACAGTTAAATGCCTTCAATTAGCTGTTAGTTTTTGGTTTAACTATGTATTATCTGTAAAGCTGTTTAGTATGAAAACCTGAAGTAAATCTGCATCAAACCATATTCCCCAAGGGTGTGGGGGGGAATTAAATATTTAATGGTTTAAAATATTCCTTAAAAATACTGAATGTTTGATAGGGACTCTAATGTTTTATAAAGAAGGTCATAAATGTTATCTCTCATATTCAAGAAAGTGAAAGCTGAGTTGAATTCAAAACATTGTTTTACATGTCCCCTACTTTGGTAAAAAATGGTTTGCCCCAAGCAGTTTAATATGTGTTACTGAATCAAATCTGGAACAAACCACATTCACTGTGGGTGGAGGTGTCAAGCAAATTATCTAATGATTTAAAACATGGCTTAAAAGCTTTGTATTCCAGAGGCAACACTAATGCAATATTATTGAATTCATACATGACATCTCAGAGCTTTCAAGGAAGTGAAAGCTTAGTTTAATTCAAAACAATATTTTATATGACCCCTACTTTGGTGAAAAATGGTTTGCCCCAACATTCTCCCAGAATGCATTGCCCCCATAAAAATATTTCAAAATAACCATTTCTTAAAAAATAAACCACCTTACTTCCTTTATTTCAGATTTGAGAAAGTATGAACACATTGTTAATGCCAAAGCATCTTCCATGAGATAAAAATCCCATAAAGTCATTTTTAACATCCCTAAGTTATAAATATTACATTATCTGAAGTGTAAATAATCTTTTTTTTTTTATTAAATTCATGAATACATAAAAATATTAGTGTTCAGAATAATCAAGTTGCATGTAAAGATTAATATAAGCCAGTAAACAACTGGATTGCTTATTTTTTCACTTATCTCTTTTGCTATCATGTTACACCCACGCACTCTACTCTATTGATATATTTAACTAACCCTTTGAGTCTCAGAAAGCTATGTGGTATCCAAGAGGTTAAATGCAAAATGGGTTTTCTTTTAAAATAAAACTGAAATAAAAAGAGATTTGCACAGTGAAATGCCTTCAATGATCTGTTAGTTTTTGGTTTAACTATGTATTATATGTAAAGCTGTTTAGTATGAAAACCTGAAGCAAATCTGGATCAAACCATATTCCCCAAGGGTGTGGGGGGGAATTAAATATTTAATGGTTTAAATATTCCTTAAAAATACTGAATGTTTGATAGGACTCTAATGTTTTATAAAGAAGGTCATAAATGTTATCTCTCATATTCAAGAAAGTGAAAGCTGAGTTGAATTCAAAATATTGTTTTACATGTCCCCTAGTGTGGTAAAAAATGGTTTGCCCCAAGCAGTTTAATATGTGTTACTGAATCAAATCTGGAACAAACCACATTCACTGTGGGTGGGAGTGTCAAGCAAAATATCTAATGATTTAAAACATGGCTTAAAAGCTTTGTATTCTAGAGGAACACTAATGCAATATTATTGAATTCATATATGACATCTCAGAGCTTTCAAGGAAGTGAAAGTTTAGTTTAATTCAAAACAATATTTTATATGACCCCTACTTTGGTGAAAAATGGTTTGCCCCAACATTCTCCCAGAATGCATTGCCCCCATAAAAATATTTCAAAATAACCATTTCTTAAAAAATAAACCACCTTACTTCCTTTATTTCAGATGGGAGAACGTATGAACACATTGTAATTGCCAAAGCCTCTTCCATGAGAGAAAAATCCCATAAAGTCATTTTTAACATCCCTAAGTTATAAATATTAAAATATCTGAAGTGTAAATAATCTTTTTTTTTTTTTTTTGATTAAATTCATGATTACATAAAAATATTAGTGTTAAGAATAATCAAGTTGCATGTAAAGAATAATATAAGCCAGTAAAAAATTGGCTTGCTTATTTTTTCACTTATCTCTTTTGCTATCATGTTACACCCACGCACTATACTGTATTGATATATTTAACTAACCCTTTGAGTCTCAGAAAGCTATGTGGTATCCAAGAGGTTAAATGCAAAATGTGTTTTCTTTTAAAATAAAACTGAAATTAAAAGAGGTTTGCACAGTGAAATGCCATCAATTAGCTGTTAGTTTTTGGTTTAACTATGTATTATCTGTAAAGCTGTTTAGTATGAAAACCTGAAGCAAATCTGGATCAAACCATATTCCCCAAGGGTGTGGGGGGGAATTAAATATTTAATGGTTTAAAATATTCCTTAAAAATACTGAATGTTTGATAGGACTCTAATGTTTTATAAAGAAGGTCATAAATGTTATCTCTCATATTCAAGAAAATGAAAGCTGAGTTGAATTCAAAACATTGTTTTACATGTCCCCTACTGTGGTAAAAAATGGTTTGCCCCAAGCAGTTTAATATGTGTTACTGAATCAAATCTGGAACAAACCACATTCACTGTGGGTGGGGGTGTCAAGCAAAATATCTAATGATTTAAAACATGGCTTAAAAGCTTTGTATTCTAGAGGCAACACTAATGCAATATTATTGAATTCATACATGACATCTCAGAGCTTTCAAGGAAGTGAAAGCTTAGTTTAATTCAAAACAATTTTTTATATGACCCCTACTTTGTTGAAAAATGGTTTGCCCCAACATTCTCCCAGAATGCATTGCCCCCATAAAAATATTTCAAAATAACCATTTCTTAAAAAATAAACCACCTTACTTCTTTTATTTCAGATGGGAGAAGGTATGAACACATTGAAAATGCCAAAGCCTCTTCCATGAGAGAAAAATCCCATAAAGTCATTTTTAACATCCCTAAGTTATAAATATTAAAATATCTGAAGTGTAAATAATCTTTTTTTTTTTTTTTTTATTAAATTCATGATTACATAAAAATATTAGTGTTCAGAATAATCAAGTTGCATGTAAAGAATAATATAAGCCAGTAAACAATTGGATTGCTTATTTTTTCACTTATCTCTTTTGCTATCATGTTACACCCACTCACTATACTCTATTGATATATTAAACTAACCCTTTGAGTCTCAGAAAGCTATGTGGTATCCAAGAGGTTAAATGCAAAATGGGTTTTCTTTTAAAATAAAACTGAAATTAAAAGAGGTTTGCACAGTGAAATGCCTTCAATTAGCTGTTAGTTTTTGGTTTAACTATATATTACCTGTAAAGCTGTTTAGTATTAAAACCTGAAGCAAATCTGGATCAAACCCTATTATCCAAGGGTGTGGGGGGGAATTAAATATTTAATGGTTTAAAATATGCCTTAAAAATAGTGAATGTTTGATAGGACTCTAATGTTTTATAAAGAAAGTCATAAATGTTATCTCTCATATTCAAGAAAGTGAAAGCTGAGTTGAATTCAAAACATTGTTTTACATGTCCCCTACTGTGGTAAAAAATGGTTTGCCCCAAGCAGTTTAATATGTGTTACTGAATCAAATCTGGAACAAACCACATTCACTGTGGGTGGGGGTGTCAAGCAAAATATCTAATGAGTTAAAACATGGCTTAAAAGCTTTGTATTCTAGAGGCAACACTCATGCAATATTATTGAATTCATACATGACATCTCAGAGCTTTCAAGGAAGTGAAAGCTTAGTTTTATTCTAAACAATATTTTATATGACCCCTACTTTGTTGAAAAATGGTTTGCCCCAACATTCTCCCAGAATGCATTGTCCCCATAAAAATATTTCAAAATAACCATTTCTTAAAAAATAAACCACCTTACTTCCTTTATTTCAGATGGGAGAAAGTATGAACACATTGTAAATGCCAAAGCCTCTTCCATGAGATAAAAATCCCAAAAAGTCATTTTTAACATCCCTAAGTTATAAATATTAAATTATCTGAAGTGTAAATAATCTTTTTTTTTTTATTTTTTTTTTTTTTATTAAATTCATGATTACATAAAAATATTAGTGTTCAGAATAATCAAGTTGCATGTAAAGAATAATATAAGCCAGAAAAAATCGGATTGCTTATATTTTCACTTATCTCTTTTGCTATCATGTTACACCCACGCACTCTTCTCTATTGATATATTTAACTAACCCTTTGAGTCTTAGAAAGCTATGTGGTATCCAAGAGGTTAAATGCAAAATGGGTTTTCTTTTAAAATAAAACTGAAATTTAAAGAGGTTTGCACAGTGAAATGCCTTCAATTAGCTGTTACTTTTTGGTTTAACTATGTATTATCTGTAAAGCTGTTTAGTAATGAAAACCTGAAGCAAATCTGGATCAAACCATATTCCCCAAGGGTGTGGGGGGGAATTAAATATTTAATGGTTTAAAATATGCCTTAAAAATAGTGAATGTTTGATAGGACTCTAATGTTTTATAAAGAAAGTCATAAATGTTATCTCTCATATTCAAGAAAGTGAAAGCTGAGTTGAATTCAAAACATTGTTTTACATGTCCCCTACTGTGGTAAAAAATGGTTTGCCCCATGCAGTTTAATATTTGTTACTGAATCAAATCTGGAACAAACCACATTCACTGTGGGTGGGGGTGTCAAGCAAAATATCTAATGATTTAAAACATGGCTTAAAAGCTTTGTATTCTAGAGGCAACACTCATGCAAATTTATTGAATTCATACATGACATCTCAGAGCTTTCAAGGAAGTGAAAGCTTAGTTTTATTCAAAACAATATTTTATATGACCCCTTCTTTGTTGAAAAATGGTTTGCCCCAACATTCTCCCAGAATGCATTGTCCCCATAAAAATATTTCAAAATAACCATTTCTTAAAAAATAAACCACCTTACTTCCTTTATTTCAGATGGGAGAAAGTATGAACACATTGTAAATGCCAAAGCCTCTTCCATGAGATAAAAATCCCATAAAGTCATTTTTAACATCCCTAAGTTATAAATATTAAATTATCTGAAGTGTAAATAATCTTTTTTTTTTTATTTTTTTTTTTTTTATTAAATTCATGATTACATAAAAATATTAGTGTTCAGAATAATCAAGTTGCATGTAAAGAATAATATAAGCCAGTAAAAAATTGGATTGCTTTTTTTTTCGCTTATCTCTTTTGCTATCATGTTACACCCACGCACTATACTGTATTGATATATTTAACTAACCCTTTGAGTCTCAGAAAGCTATGTGGTATCCAAGAGGTTAAATGCAAAATGGGTTTTGTTTTAAAATAAAACTGAAATTTAAAGAGGTTTGCACAGTGAAATGCCTTCAATTAGCTGTTAGTTTTTGGTTTAACTATGTATTATCTGTAAAGCTGTTTAGTATGAAAACCTGAAGCAAATCTGGATCAAACCATATTCCCCAAGGGTGTGGGGGGGAATTAAATATTTAATGGTTTAAAATATTCCTTAAAAATACTGAATGTTTGATAGGACTCTAATGTTTTATAAAGAAGGTCATAAATGTTATCTCTCATATTCAAGAAAGTGAAAGCTGAGTTGAATTCAAAACATTGTTTTACATGTCCACTACTGTGGTAATAAATGGTTTGCCCCAAGTAGTTTAATATGTGTTACTGAATCAAATCTGGAACAAACCACATTCACTGTGGGTGGGGGTGTCAAGCAAAATATCTAATGATTTAAAACATGGCTTAAAAGCTTTGTATTCTAGAGGCAACACTAATGCAATATTATTGAATTCATACATGACATCTCAGAGCTTTCAAGGAAGTGAAAGCTTAGTTTAATTCAAAACAATATTTTATATGACCCCTACTTTGGTGAAAAATGGTTTGCCCCAACATTCTCCCAGAATGCATTGCCCCCATAAAAATATTTCAAAATAACCATTTCTTAAACAATAAACAACCTTACTTCCTTTATTTCAGATGGGAGAAAGTATGAACACATTGTAAATTCCAAAGCCTCTTCCATGAGATAAAAATCCCATAAAGTCATTTTTAACATCCCTAAGTTATAAATATTACATTATCTGAAGTGTAAATAATCTTTTTTTTTTTATTAAATTCATGAATACATAAAAATATTAGTGTTCAGAATATTCAAGTTGCATGTAAAGATTAATATAAGCCAGTAAACAACTGGATTGCTTATTTTTTCACTTATCTCTTTTGCTATCATGTTACACCCACGCACTCTACTCTATTGATATATTTAACTAACCCTTTGAGTCTCAGAAAGCTATGTGGTATCCAAGAGGTTAAATGCAAAATGGGTTTTCTTTTAAAATAAAACTGAAATTAAAAGAGGTTTGCACAGTGAAATGCCTTCAATGATCTGTTAGTTTTTGGTTTAACTATGTATTATATGTAAAGCTGTTTAGTATGAAAACCTGAAGCAAATCTGGATCAAACCATATTCCCCAAGGGTGTGGGGGGGGATTAAATATTTAATGGTTTAAAATATTCCTTAAAAATACTGAATGTTTGATAGGACTCTAATGTTTTATAAAGAAGGTCATAAATGTTATCTCTCATATTCAAGAAAGTGAAAGCTGAGTTGAATTCAAAATATTGTTTTACATGTCCCCTAGTGTGGTAAAAAATGGTTTGCCCCAAGCAGTTTAATATGTGTTACTGAATCAAATCTGGAACAAACCACATTCACTGTGGGTGGGAGTGTCAAGCAAAATATGTAATGATTTAAAACATGGCTTAAAAGCTTTGTATTCTAGAGGAACACTAATGCAATATTATTGAATTCATATATGACATCTCAGAGCTTTCAAGGAAGTGAAAGTTTAGTTTAATTCAAAACAATATTTTATATGACCCCTACTTTGGTGAAAAATGGTTTGCCCCAACATTCTCCCAGAATGCATTGCCCCCATAAAAATATTTCAAAATAACCATTTCTTAAAAAATAAACCACCTTACTTCCTTTATTTCAGATGGGAGAACGTATGAACACATTGTAATTGCCAAAGCCTCTTCCATGAGAGAAAAATCCCATAAAGTCATTTTTAACATCCCTAAGTTATAAATATTAAAATATCTGAAGTGTAAATAATCTTTTTTTTTTTTTGATTAAATTCATGATTACATAAAAATATTAGTGTTAAGAATAATCAAGTTGCATGTAAAGAATAATATAAGCCAGTAAACAATTAGGTTGCTTATTTTTTCACTTATCTCTTTTGCTATCATGTTACACCCACTCACTATACTCTATTGATATATTTAACTAACCCTTTGAGTCTCAGAAAGCTATGTGGTATCCAAGAGGTTAAATTGAAAATGGGTTTTCTTTTAAAATAAAACTGAAATTAAAAGAGGTTTGCACAATGAAATGCCTTCAATTAGCTGTTAGTTTTTGGTTTAACTATGTATTACATGTAAATCTGTTTAGTATGAAAACCTGAATCAAATCTGGATCAAACCATATTCCCCAAGGGTGTGGGGTGGAATTAAATATTAAATGGTTTAAAATATGCCTTAAAAATAGTGAATGTTTGATAGGACTCTAATGTTTTATAAAGAAAGTCATAAATGTTATCTCTCATATTCAAGAAAGTGAAAGCTGAGTTGAATTCAAAACATTGTTTTACATGTCCCCTACTGTGGTAAAAAATGGTTTGCCCCAAGCAGTTTAATATGTGTTACTGAATCAAATCTGGAACAAACCACATTCACTGTGGGTGGGGGTGTCAAGCAAAATATCTAATGATTTAAAACATGGCTTAAAAGCTTTGTATTCTAGAGGCAACACTAATGCAATATTATTGAATTGGTACATGACATGTCAGAGCTTTCAAGGAAGCGAAAGCTTAGTTTAATTCAAAACAATATTTTATATGACCCTTACTTTGGTGAAAAATGGTTTGCCCCAACATTTTCCCAGAATGCATTGCCCCCATAAAAATATTTCAAAATAACCATTTCTTAAAAAATAAACCACCTTAATTCCTTTATTTCAGATGGGAGAAAGTATGAACACATTGTTAATGCCAAAGCCTCTTCCATGAGATAAAAATCCCATAAAGTCATTTTTAACATCCCTAAGTTATAAATATTAAAATATCTGAAGTGTAAATAATCTTTTTTTTTTTTTTTTTTTTTTTATTAAATTCATGATTACATAAAAATATTAGTGTTCAGAATGCTCAAGTTGCATGTAAAGAATAATATAAGCCAGTAAACAATTGGATTGCTTATTTTTTCACTTATCTCTTTTGCTATCATGTTACACCCACTCACTATACTCTTTTGATATATTTAACTAACCCTTTGAGTCTCAGAAAGCTATGTGGTATCCAAGAGATTAAATGCAAAATGGGTTTTCTTTTAAAATAAAACTGAAATTTAAAGAGGTTTGCACAGTTAAATGCCTTCAATTAGCTGTTAGTTTTTGGTTTAACTATGTATTATCTGTAAAGCTGTTTAGTATGAAAACCTGAAGTAAATCTGCATCAAACCATATTCCCCAAGGGTGTGGGGGGGAATTAAATATTTAATGGTTTAAAATATTCCTTAAAAATACTGAATGTTTGATAGGACTCTAATGTTTTATAAAGAAGGTCATAAATGTTATCTCTCATATTCAAGAAAGTGAAAGCTGAGTTGAATTCAAAACATTGTTTTACATGTCCCCTACTTTGGTAAAAAATGGTTTGCCCCAAGCAGTTTAATATGTGTTACTGAATCAAATCTGGAACAAACCACATTCACTGTGGGTGGAGGTGTCAAGCAAATTATCTAATGATTTAAAACATGGCTTAAAAGCTTTGTATTCCAGAGGCAACACTAATGCAATATTATTGAATTCATACATGACATCTCAGAGCTTTCAAGGAAGTGAAAGCTTAGTTTAATTCAAAACAATATTTTATATGACCCCTACTTTGGTGAAAAATGGTTTGCCCCAACATTCTCCCAGAATGCATTGCCCCCATAAAAATATTTCAAAATAACCATTTCTTAAAAAATAAACCACCTTACTTCCTTTATTTCAGATTTGAGAAAGTATGAACACATTGTTAATGCCAAAGCATCTTCCATGAGATAAAAATCCCATAAAGTCATTTTTAACATCCCTAAGTTATAAATATTAAAATATCTGAAGTGTAAATAATCTTTTTTTTTTTTTTGGTTAAATTCATGATTACATAAAAATATTAGTGTTCAGAATAATCAAGTTGCATGTAAAGAATAATATAAGCCAGTAAAAAATTGGATTGCTTTTTTTTTCACTTATCTCTTTTGCTATCATGTTACACCCACTCACTATACTCTATTGATATATTTAACTAACCCTTTGAGTCTCAGAAAGCTATGTGGTATCCAAGAGGTTAAATTGAAAATGGGTTTTCTTTTAAAATAAAACTGAAATTAAAAGAGGTTTGCACAATGAAATGCCTTCAATTAGCTGTTAGTTTTTGGTTTAACTATGTATTACATGTAAATCTGTTTAGTATGAAAACCTGAATCAAATCTGGATCAAACCATATTCCCCAAGGGTGTGGGGTGGAATTAAATATTAAATGGTTTAAAATATGCCTTAAAAATAGTGAATGTTTGATAGGACTCTAATGTTTTATAAAGAAAGTCATAAATGTTATCTCTCATATTCAAGAAAGTGAAAGCTGAGTTGAATTCAAAACATTGTTTTACATGTCCCCTACTGTGGTAAAAAATGGTTTGCCCCAAGCAGTTTAATATGTGTTACTGAATCAAATCTGGAACAAACCACATTCACTGTGGGTGGGGGTGTCAAGCAAAATATCTAATGATTTAAAACATGGCTTAAAAGCTTTGTATTCTAGAGGCAACACTCATGCAATATTATTGAATTGGTACATGACATGTCAGAGCTTTCAAGGAAGCGAAAGCTTAGTTTAATTCAAAACAATATTTTATATGACCCCTACTTTGTTGAAAAATGGTTTGCCTCAACATTCTCCCAGAATGCATTGTCCCCATAAAAATATTTCAAAATAACCATTTCTTAAACAACAAACCACCTTACTTCCTTTATTTCAGATGGGAGAAAGTATGAACACATTGTTAATGCCAAAGCCTCTTCCATGAGATAAAAATCCCATAAAGTCATTTTTAACATCCCTAAGTTATAAATATTAAAATATCTGAAGTGTAAATAATCTTTTTTTTTTTTTTTGGTTAAATTCATGATTACATAAAAATATTAGTGTTCAGAATAATCAAGTTGCATGTAAAGAATAATATAAGCCAGTAAACAATTGGATTGCTTATTTTTTCACTTATCTCTTTTGCTATCATGTTACACCCACTCACTATACTCTATTGATATATTTAACTAACCCTTTGAGTCTCAGAAAGCTATGTGGTATCCAAGAGGTTAAATGCAAAATGGGTTTTCTTTTAAAATAAAACTGAAATTAAAAGAGGTTTGCACAGTGAAATGCCTTCAATTAGCTGTTAGTTTTTGGTTTAACTATGTATTACCTGTAAAGCTGTTTAGTATGAAAACCTGAATCAAATCTGGATCAAACCATATTCCCCAAGGGTGTGGGGGGGAATTAAATATTTAATGGTTTAAATATTCCTTAAAAATACTGAATGTTTGATAGTACTCTAATGTTTTATAAAGAAGGTCATAAATGTTATCTCTCATATTCAAGAAAGTGAAAGCTGAGTTGAATTCAAAATATTGTTTTACATGTCCCCTAGTGTGGTAAAAAATGGTTTGCCCCAAGCAGTTTAATATGTGTTACTGAATCAAATCTGGAACAAACCACATTCACTGTGGGTGGGGGTGTCAAGCAAAATATCTAATGATTTAAAACATGGCTTAAAAGCTTTGTATTCTAGAGGAACACTAATGCAATATTATTGAATTTATACATGACATCTCAGAGCTTTCAAGGAAGTGAAAGCTTAGTTTAATTCAAAACAATATTTTATATAACCCCTACTTTGGTGAAAAATGGTTTGCCCCAACATTCTTCCAGAATGCATTGCCCCCATAAAAATATTTCAAAATAACCATTTCTTAAAAAATAAACCACCTTACTTCCTTTATTTCAGATTTGAGAAAGTATGAACACATTGTTAATGCCAAAGCATCTTCCATGAGATAAAAATCCCATAAAGTCATTTTTAACATCCCTAAGTTATAAATATTAAAATATCTGAAGTGTAAATAATCTTTTTTTTTTTTTGGTTAAATTCATGATTACATAAAAATATTAGTGTTCAGAATAATCAAGTTGCATGTAAAGAATAATATAAGCCAGTAAAAAATTGGATTGCTTTTTTTTTCACTTATCTCTTTTGCTATCATGTTACACCCACGCAGTATACTGTATTGATTTATTTAACTAACCCTTTGAGTCTCAGAAAGCTATGTGGTATCCAAGAGGTTAAATGCAAAATGGGTTTTCTTTTAAAATAAAACTGAAATTTAAAGAGGTTTGCACAGTTAAATGCCTTCAATTAGCTGTTAGTTTTTGGTTTAACTATGTATTATCTGTAAAGCTGTTTAGTATGAAAACCTGAAGTAAATCTGGATCAAACCATATTCCCCAAGGGTGTGGGGGGGAATTAAATATTTAATGGTTTAAAATATTCCTTAAAAATACTGAATGTTTGATAGGACTCTAATGTTTTATAAAGAAGGTCATAAATGTTATCTCTCATATTCAAGAAAGTGAAAGCTGAGTTGAATTCAAAACATTGTTTTACATGTCCCCTACTGTGGTAAAAAATGGTTTGCCCCAAGCAGTTTAATATGTGTTACTGAATCAAATCTGGAACAAACCACATTCACTGTGGGTGGGGGTGTCAAGCAAAATATCTAATGATTTAAAACATGGCTTAAAAGCTTTGTATTCTAGAGGCAACACTCATGCAATATTATTGAATTCATACATGACATCTCAGAGCTTTCAAGGAAGTGAAAGCTTAGTTTTATTCAAAACAATATTTTATATGACCCCTACTTTGGTGAAAAATGGTTTGCCCCAACATTCTCCCAGAATGCATTGCCCCCATAAAAATATTTCAAAATAACCATTTCTTAAAAAATAAACCACCTTACTTCCTTTATTTCAGATGGGAGAACGTATGAACACATTGTAAATGCCAAAGCCTCTTCCATGAGAGAAAAATCCCATAAAGTCATTTTTAACATCCCTAAGTTATAAATATTAAAATATCTGAAGTGTAAATAATCTTTTTTTTTTTTTTTTTTATTAAATTCATGATTACATAAAAATATTAGTGTTCAGAATGCTCAAGTTGCATGTAAAGAATAATATAAGCCAGTAAAAAATTGGATTGCTTATTTTTTTCACTTATCTCTTTTGCTATCATGTTACACCCACGCACTATACTGTATTGATATATTTAACTAACCCTTTGAGTCTCAGAAAGCTATGTGGTATCCAAGAGATTAAATGCAAAATGGGTTTTCTTTTAAAATAAAACTGAAATTTAAAGAGGTTTGCACAGTTAAATGCCTTCAATTAGCTGTTAGTTTTTGGTTTAACTATGTATTATCTGTAAAGCTGTTTAGTATGAAAACCTGAAGTAAATCTGCATCAAACCATATTCCCCAAGGGTGTGGGGGGGAATTAAATATTTAATGGTTTAAAATATTCCTTAAAAATACTGAATGTTTGATAGGACTCTAATGTTTTATAAAGAAGGTCATAAATGTTATCTCTCATATTCAAGAAAGTGAAAGCTGAGTTGAATTCAAAACATTGTTTTACATGTCCCCTACTTTGGTAAAAAATGGTTTGCCCCAAGCAGTTTAATATGTGTTACTGAATCAAATCTGGAACAAACCACATTCACTGTGGGTGGAGGTGTCAAGCAAATTATCTAATGATTTAAAACATGGCTTAAAAGCTTTGTATTCCAGAGGCAACACTAATGCAATATTATTGAATTCATACATGACATCTCAGAGCTTTCAAGGAAGTGAAAGCTTAGTTTAATTCAAAACAATATTTTATATGACCCCTACTTTGGTGAAAAATGGTTTGCCCCAACATTCTCCCAGAATGCATTGCCCCCATAAAAATATTTCAAAATAACCATTTCTTAAAAAATAAACCACCTTACTTCCTTTATTTCAGATTTGAGAAAGTATGAACACATTGTTAATGCCAAAGCATCTTCCATGAGATAAAAATCCCATAAAGTCATTTTTAACATCCCTAAGTTATAAATATTAAAATATCTGAAGTGTAAATAATCTTTTTTTTTTTTTTGGTTAAATTCATGATTACATAAAAATATTAGTGTTCAGAATAATCAAGTTGCATGTAAAGAATAATATAAGCCAGTAAAAAATTGGATTGCTTTTTTTTTCACTTATCTCTTTTGCTATCATGTTACACCCACTCACTATACTCTATTGATATATTTAACTAACCCTTTGAGTCTCAGAAAGCTATGTGGTATCCAAGAGGTTAAATTGAAAATGGGTTTTCTTTTAAAATAAAACTGAAATTAAAAGAGGTTTGCACAATGAAATGCCTTCAATTAGCTGTTAGTTTTTGGTTTAACTATGTATTACATGTAAATCTGTTTAGTATGAAAACCTGAATCAAATCTGGATCAAACCATATTCCCCAAGGGTGTGGGGTGGAATTAAATATTAAATGGTTTAAAATATGCCTTAAAAATAGTGAATGTTTGATAGGACTCTAATGTTTTATAAAGAAAGTCATAAATGTTATCTCTCATATTCAAGAAAGTGAAAGCTGAGTTGAATTCAAAACATTGTTTTACATGTCCCCTACTGTGGTAAAAAATGGTTTGCCCCAAGCAGTTTAATATGTGTTACTGAATCAAATCTGGAACAAACCACATTCACTGTGGGTGGGGGTGTCAAGCAAAATATCTAATGATTTAAAACATGGCTTAAAAGCTTTGTATTCTAGAGGCAACACTAATGCAATATTATTGAATTGGTACATGACATGTCAGAGCTTTCAAGGAAGCGAAAGCTTAGTTTAATTCAAAACAATATTTTATATGACCCTTACTTTGGTGAAAAATGGTTTGCCCCAACATTTTCCCAGAATGCATTGCCCCCATAAAAATATTTCAAAATAACCATTTCTTAAAAAATAAACCACCTTAATTCCTTTATTTCAGATGGGAGAAAGTATGAACACATTGTTAATGCCAAAGCCTCTTCCATGAGATAAAAATCCCATAAAGTCATTTTTAACATCCCTAAGTTATAAATATTAAAATATCTGAAGTGTAAATAATCTTTTTTTTTTTTTTTTTTTTTTTTATTAAATTCAAGATTACATAAAAATATTAGTGTTCAGAATGCTCAAGTTGCATGTAAAGAATAATATAAGCCAGTAAACAATTGGATTGCTTATTTTTTCACTTATCTCTTTTGCTATCATGTTACACCCACTCACTATACTCTTTTGATATATTTAACTAACCCTTTGAGTCTCAGAAAGCTATGTGGTATCCAAGAGATTAAATGCAAAATGGGTTTTCTTTTAAAATAAAACTGAAATTTAAAGAGGTTTGCACAGTTAAATGCCTTCAATTAGCTGTTAGTTTTTGGTTTAACTATGTATTATCTGTAAAGCTGTTTAGTATGAAAACCTGAAGTAAATCTGCATCAAACCATATTCCCCAAGGGTGTGGGGGGGAATTAAATATTTAATGGTTTAAAATATTCCTTAAAAATACTGAATGTTTGATAGGACTCTAATGTTTTATAAAGAAGGTCATAAATGTTATCTCTCATATTCAAGAAAGTGAAAGCTGAGTTGAATTCAAAACATTGTTTTACATGTCCCCTACTTTGGTAAAAAATGGTTTGCCCCAAGCAGTTTAATATGTGTTACTGAATCAAATCTGGAACAAACCACATTCACTGTGGGTGGAGGTGTCAAGCAAATTATCTAATGATTTAAAACATGGCTTAAAAGCTTTGTATTCCAGAGGCAACACTAATGCAATATTATTGAATTCATACATGACATCTCAGAGCTTTCAAGGAAGTGAAAGCTTAGTTTAATTCAAAACAATATTTTATATGACCCCTACTTTGGTGAAAAATGGTTTGCCCCAACATTCTCCCAGAATGCATTGCCCCCATAAAAATATTTCAAAATAACCATTTCTTAAAAAATAAACCACCTTACTTCCTTTATTTCAGATTTGAGAAAGTATGAACACATTGTTAATGCCAAAGCATCTTCCATGAGATAAAAATCCCATAAAGTCATTTTTAACATCCCTAAGTTATAAATATTAAAATATCTGAAGTGTAAATAATCTTTTTTTTTTTTTTGGTTAAATTCATGATTACATAAAAATATTAGTGTTCAGAATAATCAAGTTGCATGTAAAGAATAATATAAGCCAGTAAAAAATTGGATTGCTTTTTTTTTCACTTATCTCTTTTGCTATCATGTTACTCCCACGCAGTATACTGTATTGATTTATTTAACTAACCCTTTGAGTCTCAGAAAGCTATGTGGTATCCAAGAGGTTAAATGCAAAATGGGTTTTCTTTTAAAATAAAACTGAAATTAAAAGAGGTTTGCACAGTGAAATGCCTTCAATTAGCTGTTAGTTTTTGGTTTAACTATGTATTACCTGTAAAGCTGTTTAGTATGAAAACCTGAATCAAATCTGGATCAAACCATATTCCCCAAGGGTGTGGGGGGGAATTAAATATTTAATGGTTTAAATATTCCTTAAAAATACTGAATGTTTGATAGTACTCTAATGTTTTATAAAGAAGGTCATAAATGTTATCTCTCATATTCAAGAAAGTGAAAGCTGAGTTGAATTCAAAATATTGTTTTACATGTCCCCTAGTGTGGTAAAAAATGGTTTGCCCCAAGCAGTTTAATATGTGTTACTGAATCAAATCTGGAACAAACCACATTCACTGTGGGTGGGGGTGTCAAGCAAAATATCTAATGATTTAAAACATGGCTTAAAAGCTTTGTATTCTAGAGGAACACTAATGCAATATTATTGAATTTATACATGACATCTCAGAGCTTTCAAGGAAGTGAAAGCTTAGTTTAATTCAAAACAATATTTTATATAACCCCTACTTTGGTGAAAAATGGTTTGCCCCAACATTCTTCCAGAATGCCTTGCCCCCATAAAAATATTTCAAAATAACCATTTCTTAAAAAATAAACCACCTTACTTCCTTTATTTCAGATTTGAGAAAGTATGAACACATTGTTAATGCCAAAGCATCTTCCATGAGATAAAAATCCCATAAAGTCATTTTTAACATCCCTAAGTTATAAATATTAAAATATCTGAAGTGTAAATAATCTTTTTTTTTTTTTGGTTAAATTCATGATTACATAAAAATATTAGTGTTCAGAATAATCAAGTTGCATGTAAAGAATAATATAAGCCAGTAAAAAATTGGATTGCTTTTTTTTTCACTTATCTCTTTTGCTATCATGTTACACCCACGCAGTATACTGTATTGATTTATTTAACTAACCCTTTGAGTCTCAGAAAGCTATGTGGTATCCAAGAGGTTAAATGCAAAATGGGTTTTCTTTTAAAATAAAACTGAAATTTAAAGAGGTTTGCACAGTTAAATGCCTTCAATTAGCTGTTAGTTTTTGGTTTAACTATGTATTATCTGTAAAGCTGTTTAGTATGAAAACCTGAAGTAAATCTGGATCAAACCATATTCCCCAAGGGTGTGGGGGGGAATTAAATATTTAATGGTTTAAAATATTCCTTAAAAATACTGAATGTTTGATAGGACTCTAATGTTTTATAAAGAAGGTCATAAATGTTATCTCTCATATTCAAGAAAGTGAAAGCTGAGTTGAATTCAAAACATTGTTTTACATGTCCCCTACTGTGGTAAAAAATGGTTTGCCCCAAGCAGTTTAATATGTGTTACTGAATCAAATCTGGAACAAACCACATTCACTGTGGGTGGGGGTGTCAAGCAAAATATCTAATGATTTAAAACATGGCTTAAAAGCTTTGTATTCTAGAGGCAACACTCATGCAATATTATTGAATTCATACATGACATCTCAGAGCTTTCAAGGAAGTGAAAGCTTAGTTTTATTCAAAACAATATTTTATATGACCCCTACTTTGGTGAAAAATGGTTTGCCCCAACATTCTCCCAGAATGCATTGCCCCCATAAAAATATTTCAAAATAACCATTTCTTAAAAAATAAACCACCTTACTTCCTTTATTTCAGATGGGAGAACGTATGAACACATTGTAAATGCCAAAGCCTCTTCCATGAGAGAAAAATCCCATAAAGTCATTTTTAACATCCCTAAGTTATAAATATTAAAATATCTGAAGTGTAAATAATCTTTTTTTTTTTTTTTTATTAAATTCATGATTACATAAAAATATTAGTGTTCAGAATGCTCAAGTTGCATGTAAAGAATAATATAAGCCAGTAAACAATTGGATTGCTTATTTTTTCACTTATCTCTTTTGCTATCATGTTACACCCACTCACTATACTCTATTGATATATTTAACTAACCCTTTGAGTCTCAGAAAGCTAAGTGGTATCCAAGAGGTTAAATGCAAAATGGGTTTTCTTTTAAAATAAAACTGAAATTAAAAGAGGTTTGCACAGTGAAATGCCTTCAATTAGCTGTTAGTTTTTGGTTTAACTATGTATTACCTGTAAAGCTGTTTAGTATGAAAACCTGAATCAAATCTGGATCAAACCATATTCCCCAAGGGTGTGGGGTGGAATTAAATATTAAATGGTTTAAAATATGCCTTAAAAATAGTGAATGTTTGATAGGACTCTAATGTTTTATAAAGAAAGTCATAAATGTTATCTCTCATATTCAAGAAAGTGAAAGCTAAGTTGAATTCAAAACATTGTTTTACATGTCCCCTACTGTGGTAAAAAATGGTTTGCCCCAAGCAGTTTAATATGTGTTACTGAATCAAATCTGGAACAAACCACATTCACTGTGGGTGGGGGTGTCAAGCAAAATATCTAATGATTTAAAACATGGCTTAAAAGCTTTGTATTCTAGAGGCAACACTCATGCAATATTATTGAATTCATACATGACATCTCAGAGCTTTCAAGGAAGTGAAAGCTTAGTTTAATTCAAAACAATATTTTATATGACCCCTACTTTGTTGAAAAATGGTTTGCCCCAACATTCTCCCAGAATGCATTGCCCCCATAAAAATATTTCAAAATAACCATTTCTTAAAAAATAAACCACCTTACTTCCTTTATTTCAGATGGGAGAAAGTATGAACACATTGTAAATTCCAAAGACTCTTCCATGAGATAAAAATCCCATAAAGTCGTTTTTAACATCCCTAAGTTATAAATATTAAAATATCTGAAGTGTAAATAATCTTTTTTTTTTTTCTTTTTATTAAATTCATGATTACATAAAAATATTAGTGTTCAGAATAATCAAGTTGCATGTAAAGAATAATATAAGCCAGTAAACAATTGGATTGCTTATTTTTCACTTATCTCTTTTGCTATCATGTTACACCCACTCACTATACTCTATTGATATATTTAACTAACCCTTTGAGTCTCAGAAAGCTATGTGGTATCCAAGAGGTTAAATGCAAAATGGGTTTTCTTTTAAAATAAAACTGAAATTAAAGAGGTTTGCACAATGAAATGCCTTCAATTAGCTGTTAGTTTTTGGTTTAACTATGTATTATCTGTAAAGCTGTTTAGTATGAAAACCTGAAGCAAATCTGGATCAAACCATATTCCCCAAGGGTGTGGGGGGGGAATTAAATATTTAATGGTTTAAAATATTCCTTAAAAATACTGAATGTTTGATAGGACTCTAATGTTTTATAAAGAAGGTCATAAGTGTTATCGCTCATATTCAAGAAAGTGAAAGCTGAGTTGAATTCAAAACATTGTTTTACATGTCCCCTACTGTGGTAAAAAATGGTTTGCCCCAAGCAGTTTAATATGTGTTACTGAATCAAGCCTGGAACAAACCACATTCACTATGGGTGGGGGTGTCAAGCAAAATATCTAATTATTTAAAACATGGCTTAAAAGCTTTGTTTTCTAGAGGCAACACTAATACAATATTAATGAATTGATACATGACATCTCAGAGCTTTCAAGGAAGTGAAAGCTTAGTTTAATTCAAAACAATATTTTATATGACCCCTACTTTGGTGAAAAATGGTTTGCCCCAACATTCTCCCAGAATGCATTGCCCCCATAAAAATATTTCAAAATAACCATTTCTTAAAAAATAAACCACCTTACTTCCTTTATCTCAGATGGGTGAAAGTATGAACACATTGTAAATACCAAAGCCTCTTCCATGAGATAAAAATCCCATAAAGGTAAGTTTAACATCCCTAAGTTATAAATATTAAAATATCTGAAGTGTAAATAATTGTTTTGTTTTTTTTTAATTAAATTCATGATTACATAAAAATGTTAGTGTTCAGAATAATCAAGTTGCATGTAAAGAATTATATAAGCCAAAAAAAATCGGATTGCATATATTTTCACTTATCTCTTTTGCTATCATGTTACACCCACGCCCTATACTCTATTGATATATTTAAGTAACCCTTTGAGTCTCAGAAAGCTATGTGATATCCAAGAGGTTAAATGCAAAATGGGTTTTCTTTTAAAATAAAACTGAAATTAAAAGAGGTTTACACAGTGAAATGCCTTCAATTAGCTGTTAGTTTTTGGTTTAACTAAGTATTATCTGTAAAGTTGTTTAGTATGAAAAGGTGAAGCAAATCTGGATCAATCCATATTCCCCAAGGGTGTGGGGGTGAATTAAATATTTAATGGTTTAAAATATTCCTTAAAAATACTGAATGTTTGATAGGACTCTAATGTTTTATAAAGAAGGTCATAAATGTTATCTCTCATATTCAGGAAAGTGAAAGCTGCGTTGAATTCAAAACATTGTTTTACATGTCCCCTACTGTGGTAAAAAATGGTTTGCCCCAAGCAGTTTAATATGTGTTACTGAATCAAATCTGGAACAAACCACATTCACTGTGGGTGGGGGTGTCAATCAAAATATCTAATGATTTAAAACATGGCTTAAAAGCTTTGTATTCTAAATTCAACACTCATGCAATATTATTGAATTCATACATGACATCTCAGAGCTTTCAAGGAAGTGAAAGCTTAGTTTAATTCAAAACAATATTTTATATGACCCCTACTTTGGTGAAAAATGGTTTGCCCCAACATTCTCCCAGAATGCATTGCCCCCATAAAAATATTTCAAAATAACCATTTCTTAAAAAATAAACCACCTTACTTCCTTTATTTCAGATGGGAGAAAGTATGAACACATTGTAAATGCCAAAGCCTCTTCCATGAGATAAAAATCCCATAAAGTCATTTTTAACATCCCTAAGTTATAAATATTAAAATATCTGAAGTGTAAATAATTTTTTTTTTTTTTTATGAAATTCATGATTACATAAAAATATTAGTGTCCAGAATAATCAAGTTGCATGTAAAGAATAATATAAGCCAGTAAAAAATTGGATTGCTTATTTTTTCACTTATCTCTTTTGCTATCATGTTACACCCACTCACTATACTCTATTGATATATTTAACTAACCCTTTGAGTCTCAGAAAGCTATGTGGTATCCAAGAGGTTAAATGCAAAATGGGTTTTCTTTTAAAATAAAACTGAAATTAAAAGAGGTTTGCACAGTGAAATGCCTTCAATTAGCTGTTAGTTTTTGGTTTAACTATGTATTACCTGTAAAGCTGTTTAGTATGAAAACCTGAATCAAATCTGGATCAAACCATATTCCCCAAGGGTGTGGGGTGGAATTAAATATTAAATGGTTTAAAATATGCCTTAAAAATAGTGAATGTTTGATAGGACTCTAATGTTTTATAAAGAAAGTCATAAATGTTATCTCTCATATTCAAGAAAGTGAAAGCTAAGTTGAATTCAAAACATTGTTTTACATGTCCCCTACTGTGGTAAAAAATGGTTTGCCCCAAGCAGTTTAATATGTGTTACTGAATCAAATCTGGAACAAACCACATTCACTGTGGGTGGGGGTGTCAAGCAAAATATCTAATGATTTAAAACATGGCTTAAAAGCTTTGTATTCTAGAGGCAACACTCATGCAATATTATTTAATTCATGCATGACATCTCAGAGCTTTCAAGGAAGTGAAAGCTTAGTTTAATTCAAAACAATATTTTATATGACCCCTACTTTGTTGAAAAATGGTTTGCCCCAACATTCTCCCAGAATGCATTGCCCCCATAAAAATATTTCAAAATAACCATTTCTTAAAAAATAAACCACCTTACTTCCTTTATTTCAGATGGGAGAAAGTATGAATACATTGTAAATTCCAAAGACTCTTCCATGAGATAAAAATCCCATAAAGTCGTTTTTAACATCCCTAAGTTATAAATATTAAAATATCTGAAGTGTAAATAATCTTTTTTTTTTCTTTTTATTAAATTCATTATTACATAAAAATATTAGTGTTCAGAATAATCAAGTTGCATGTAAAGAATAATATAAGCCAGTAAACAATTGGATTGCTTATTTTTTCACTTATCTCTTTTGCTATCATGTTACACCCACTCACTATACTCTATTGATATATTTAACTAACCCTTTGAGTCTCAGAAAGCTATGTGGTATCCAAGAGGTTAAATGCAAAATGGGTTTTCTTTTAAAATAAAACTGAAATTAAAGAGGTTTGCACAATGAAATGCCTTCAATTAGCTGTTAGTTTTTGGTTTAACTATGTATTATCTGTAAAGCTGTTTAGTATGAAAACCTGAAGCAAATCTGGATCAAACCATATTCCCCAAGGGTGTGGGGGGGGAATTAAATATTTAATGGTTTAAAATATTCCTTAAAAATACTGAATGTTTGATAGGACTCTAATGTTTTATAAAGAAGGTCATAAGTGTTATCTCTCATATTCAAGAAAGTGAAAGCTGAGTTGAACTCAAAACATTGTTTTACATGTCCCCTACTGTGGTAAAAAATGGTTTGCCCCAAGCAGTTTAATATGTGTTACTGAATCAAGCCTGGAACAAACCACATTCACTATGGGTGGGGGTGTCAAGCAAAATATCTAATTATTTAAAACATGGCTTAAAAGCTTTGTTTTCTAGAGGCAACACTAATACAATATTAATGAATTGATACATGACATCTCAGAGCTTTCAAGGAAGTGAAAGCTTAGTTTAATTCAAAACAATATTTTATATGACCCCTACTTTGGTGAAAAATGGTTTGCCCCAACATTCTCCCAGAATGCATTGCCCCCATAAAAATATTTCAAAATAACCATTTCTTAAAAAATAAACCACCTTACTTCCTTTATTTCAGATGGGAGAAAGTATGAACACATTGTAAATGCCAAAGCCTCTTCCATGAGATAAAAATCCCATAAAGGTAAGTTTAACATCCCTAAGTTATAAATATTAAAATATCTGAAGTGTAAATAATTGTTTTGTTTTTTTTTAATTAAATTCATGATTACATAAAAATATTAGTGTTCAGAATAATCAAGTTGCATGTAAAGAATTATATAAGCCAGAAAAAATCGGATTGCATATATTTTCACTTATCTCTTTTGCTATCATGTTACACCCACGCCCTATACTCTATTGATATATTTAAGTAACCCTTTGAGTCTCAGAAAGCTATGTGATATCCAAGAGGTTAAATGCAAAATGGGTTTTCTTTTAAAATAAAACTGAAATTAAAAGAGGTTTACACAGTGAAATGCCTTCAATTAGCTGTTAGTTTTTGGTTTAACTAAGTATTATCTGTAAAGTTGTTTAGTATGAAAACGTGAAGCAAATCTGGATCAATCCATATTCCCCAAGGGTGTGGGGGTGAATTAAATATTTAATGGTTTAAAATATTCCTTAAAAATACTGAATGTTTGATAGGACTCTAATGTTTTATAAAGAAGGTCATAAATGTTATCTCTCATATTCAGGAAAGTGAAAGCTGCGTTGAATTCAAAACATTGTTATACATGTCCCCTAATGTGGTAAAAAATGGTTTGCCCCAAGCAGTTTAATATGTGTTACTGAATCAAGCCTGGAACAAACCACATTCACTGTGGGTGGAGGTGTCAAGCAAATTATCTAATGATTTAAAACATGGCTTAAAAGCTTTGTATTCCAGAGGCAACACTAATGCAATATTATTGAATTCATACATGACATCTCAGAGCTTTCAAGGAAGTGAAAGCTTAGTTTAATTCAAAACAATATTTTATATGACCCCTACTTTGGTGAAAAATGATTTGCCCCAACATTCTCCCAGAATGCATTGCCCCCATAAAAATATTTCAAAATAACCATTTCTTAAAAAATAAACCACCTTACTTCCTTTATTTCAGATGGGAGAAAGTATGAACACATTGTAAATGCCAAAGCCTCTTCCATGAGATAAAAATCCCATAAAGTCATTTTTAACATCCCTAAGTTATAAATATTAAAATATCTGAAGTGTAAATAATTTTTTTTTTTTTTGATGAAATTCATGATTACATAAAAATATTAGTGTCCAGAATAATCAAGTTGCATGTAAAGAATAATATAAGCCAGTAAAAAATTGGATTGCTTATTTTTTCACTTATCTCTTTTGCTATCATGTTACACCCACGCACTATACTCTATTGATATATTTAAAGGGATAGTAATACCTAAAATGTAAAAAAAATATGTTGTAGGGTTTATCCCCCTGAGTAAAACAAGAGTACTCCCACTGCTGAAAGGCGTTTCATTCAAAAGTTATTAATTTTCAAAGTTGAATTTTTTAGGTGCAATATCACAGTGGCCTGAAATTGTACAGTGGCGCTGTTGCTACATGATCCTATGGACAGCTCTGGTCTCAGGACCATAAATCTCCATAGGATGGTGTAGCAACAGCGCCACTGTAAAATTTCAGGCCACTGTGATATTGCACCTAAAAAATTCAACTTTGAAAATTAATAACTTTTGAATGAAACATCTTTCAGCAGTGGGAGTACTCTTGTTTTACTCAGGGGGATAAACCCTACAACATATGTTTTTTTACATTTTAGGTATTACTATCCCTTTAAGTAACCCTTTGAGTCTCAGAAAGCTATGTGATATCCAAGAGGTTAAATGCAAAATGGGTTTTCTTTTAAAATAAAACTGAAATTAAAAGAGGTTTACACAGTGAAATGCCTTCAATTAGCTGTTAGTTTTTGGTTTAACTAAGTATTATCTGTAAAGTTGTTTAGTATGAAAACGTGAAGCAAATCTGGATCAATCCATATTCCCCAAGGGTGTGGGGGGGAATTAAATATTTAATGGTTTAAAATATTCCTTAAAAATACTTAATGTTTGATAGGACTCTAATGTTTTATAAAGAAGGTTATAAATGTTATCTCTCATATTCAGGAAAGTGAAAGCTGAGTTGAATTCAAAACATTGTTTTACATGTCCCCTACTGTGGTAAAAAATGGTTTGCCCCAAGAAGTTTAATATGTGTTACTGAATCAAATCTGGAACAAACCACATTCACTGTGGGTGGGGGTGTCAAGCAAAATATCTAATGATTTAAAACATGGCTTAAAAGCTTTGTATTCTAGAGGCAACACTAATGCAATATTATTGAACTGATACATGACATCTCAGAGCTTTCAAGAAAGTGAAAGCTTAGTTTAATTCAAAACAATATTTTATATGACCCCTACTTTGGTGAAAAATGGTTTGCCTCAACATTCTCCCAGAATGCATTACCCCCATAAAAATATTTCAAAATAACCATTTTTTAAAAAATAAACCACCTTACTTCCTTTATTTCAGATGGGAGAAAGTATGAACACATTGTTAATGCCAAAGCGTCTTCCATGAGATAAAAATCCCATAAAGTCATTTTTAACATCCCTAAGTTATAAATATTAAATTATCTGAAGTGTAAATAATCTTTTTTTTTTTATTTTTTTTTTTATTTTTTTTTTTTATTAAATTCATGATTACATAAAAATATTAGTGTTCAGAATAATCAAGTTGCATGTAAAGAATAATATAAGCCAGAAAAAATCGGATTGCTTATATTTTCACTTATCTCTTTTGCTATCATGTTACACCCACGCACTCTACTCTATTGATATATTTAACTAACCCTTTGAGTCTCAGAAAGCTATGTTGTATCCAAGAGGTTAAATGCAAAATGGGTTTTCTTTTAAAATAAAACTGAAATTAAAAGAGGTTTGCACAGTGAAATGCCTTCAATTAGCTGTTACTTTTTGGTTTAACTATGTATTATCTGTAAAGCTGTTTAGTAATGAAAACCTGAAGTAAATCTGTATCAAACCATATTTCCCAAGGGTGTGGGGGGGAATTAAATATTTAATGGTTTAAAATATTCCTTAAAAATAATGAATGTTTGATAGGACTCTAATGTTTTATAAAGAAGGTCATAAATGTTATCTCTCATATTCAAGAAAGTGAAAGCTGAGTTGAATTCAAAACATTGTTTTACATGTCCCCTACTGTGGTAAAAAATGGTTTGCCCGAAGCAGTTTAATATGTGTTACTGAATCAAATCTGGAACAAACCACATTCACTGTGAGTGGGGGTGTCAAGCAAAATATCGAATGATTTAAAACATGACTTAAAAGCTTTGTATTCTAGAGGCAACACTAATGCAATATTATTGAATTGATACATGACATCTCAGAGCTTTCAAGAAAGTGAAAGCTTAGTTTAATTCAGAACAATATTTTATATGTCCGCTACTTTTGTGAAAAATGGTTTGCCCGAACATTCTCTCAGAATGCATTGCCCCCATAAAAATATTTCAAAATAACCATTTCTTAAAAAATAAACCACCTTACTTCCTTTATTTCAGATGGGAAAAAGTATGAACACATTGATAATGCCAACGCCTCTTCCATGAGATAAAAATCCCATAAAGTCATTTTTAACATCCCTAAGTTATAAATATTAAAATATCTGAAGTGTAAATAATCTTTTTTTTTTTTTTTTTTTTTTTTTTTTTATTAAATTCATGATTACATAAAAATATTAGTGTTCAGAATACTCAAGTTGCATGTAAAGAATAATATAAGCCAGTAAAAAATTGGCTTGCTTATTTTTTCACTTATCTCTTTTGCTATCATGTTACACCCACGCACTATACTGTATTGATATATTTAACTAACCCTTTGAGTCTCAGAAAGCTATGTGGTATCCAAGAGATTAAATGCAAAATGGGTTTTCTTTTAAAATAAAACTGAAATTTAAAAAGGTTTGCACTGTTAAATGCCTTCAATTAGCTGTTAGTTTTTGGTTTAACTATGTATTATCTGTAAAGCTGTTTAGTATGAAAACCTGAAGCAAATCTGGATCAAACCATATTCCCCAAGGGTGTGGGGGGGAATTAAATATTTAATGGTTTAAAATATCCCTTAAAAATAATGAATGTTTGATAGGACTCTAATGTTTTGTAAAGAAGGTCATAAATGTTATCTCTCATATTCAAGAAAGTGAAAGCTGAGTTGTATTCAAAACATTGTTTTACATGTCCCCTAATGTGGTAAAAAATGGTTTGCCCCAAGCAGTTTAATATGTGTTACTGAATCAAATCTGGAACAAAAAACATTCACTGTGGGTGGGGGTGTCAAGCAAAATATCTAATGATTTAAAACATGGCTTAAAAGCTTTGTATTCTAGAGGCAACACTCATGCAATATTATTGAATTCATACATGACATCTCAGAGCTTTCAAGGAAGTGAAAGCTTAGTTTTATTCAATACAATATTTTATATGACCCCTACTTTGGTGAAAAATGGTTTGCCCCAACATTCTCCCAGAATGCATTGCCCCCATAAAAATATTTCAAAATAACCATTTCTTAAAAAATAAACCACCTTACTTCCTTTATTTCAGATGGGAGAAAGTATGAACACATTGTAAATGCCAAAGCCTCTTCCATGAGATAAAAATCCCATAAAGTCATTTTTAACATCCCTAAGTTATAAATATTAAAATATCTGAAGTGTAAATAATCTTTTTTTTTTTTTTTTTATTAAATTCATGATTACATAAAAATATTAGTGTTCAGAATACTCAAGTTGCATGTAAAGAATAATATAAGCCAGTAAAAAATTGGCTTGCTTATTTTTTCACTTATCTCTTTTGCTATCATGTTACACCCACGCACTATTCTGTATTGATATATTTAACTAACCCTTTGAGTCTCACAAAGCTATGTGGTATCCAAGAGATTAAATGCAAAATGGGTTTTCTTTTAAAATAAAACTGAAATTTAAAAAGGTTTGCACAGTTAAATGCCTTCAATTAGCTGTTAGTTTTTGGTTTAACTATGTATTATCTGTAAAGCTGTTTAGTATGAAAACCTGAAGCAAATCTGGATCAAACCATATTCCCCAAGGGTGTGGGGGGGAATTAAATATTTAATGGTTTAAAATATCCCTTAAAAATAATGAATGTTTGATAGGACTCTAATGTTTTGTAAAGAAGGTCATAAATGTTATCTCTCATATTCAAGAAAGTGAAAGCTGAGTTGTATTCAAAACATTGTTTTACATGTCCCCTACTGTGGTAAAAAATGGTTTGCCCCAAGCAGTTTAATATGTGTTACTGAATCAAATCTGGAACAAACCACATTCACTGTGGATGGGGGTGTCAAGCAAAATATCTAATGATTTAAAACATGGCTTAAAAGCTTTGTATTCTAGAGGCAACACTCATGCAATATTATTGAATTCATACATGACATCTCAGAGCTTTCAAGGAAGTGAAAGCTTAGTTTTATTCAATACAATATTTTATATGACCCCTACTTTGGTGATAAATGGTTTGCCCCAACATTCTCCCAGAATGCATTGCCCCCATAAAAATATTTCAAAATAACCATTTCTTAAAAAATAAACCACCTTACTTCCTTTATTTCAGATGGGAGAAAGTATGAACACATTGTAAATGCCAAAGCCTCTTCCATGAGATAAAAATCCCATAAAGTCATTTTTAACATCCCTAAGTTATAAATATTAAAATATCTGAAGTGTAAATAATCTTTTTTTTTTTTTTTATTAAATTCATGATTACATAAAAATATTAGTGTTCAGAATACTCAAGTTGCATGTAAAGAATAATATAAGCCAGTAAAAAATTGGCTTGCTTATTTTTTCACTTATCTCTTTTGCTATCATGTTACACCCACGCACTATACTGTATTGATATATTTAACTAACCCTTTGAGTCTCAGAAAGCTATGTGGTATCCAAGAGGTTAAATGCATAATATGTTTTCTTTTAAAATAAAACTGAAATTAAAAGAGGTTTGCACAGTGAAATGCCATCAATTAGCTGTTAGTTTTTGGTTTAACTATGTATTATCTGTAAAGCTGTTTAGTATGAAAACCTGAAGCAAATCTGGATCAAACCATACCCCCCAAGGGTGTGGGGGGGAATTAAATATTTAATGGTTTAAAATATTCCTTAAAAATAGTGAATGTTTGATAGGACTCTAATGTTTTATAAAGAAGGTCATAAATGTTATCTCTTATATTCAAGAAAGTGAAAGCTGAGTTGAATTCAAAACATTGTTTTACATGTCCCCTACTGTGGTAATAAATGGTTTGCCCCAAGCAGTTTAATATGTGTTACTGAATCAAATCTGGAACAAACCACATTCACTGTGGGTGGGGGTGTCAAGCAAAATATCTAATGATTTAAAACATGGCTTAAAAGCTTTGTATTCCTGAGGCAACACTAATGCAATATTATTGAATTCATACATGACATCTGAGAGCTTTCAAGGAAGTGAAAGCTTAGTTTAATTCAAAACAATATTTTATATGACCCCTACTTTGATAAAAAATGGTTTGCCCCAACATTCTCCCAGAATGCATTGCCCCCATAAAAATATTTCAAAATAACCATTTCTTAAAAAATAAACCACCTTACTTCCTTTATTTCAGATGGGAGAAGGTATGAACACATTGTAAATGCCAAAGCCTCTTCTATGAGATAAAAATCCCATAAAGTCATTTTTAACATCCCTAAGTTATAAATATTAAATTATCTGAAGTGTAAATAATCTTTTTTTTTATTTTTTTTTTTTTTTTTTTTTATTAAATTCATGATTACATAAAAATATTAGTGTTCAGAATAATCAAGTTGCATGTAAAGAATAATATAAGCCAGAAAAAATCGGATTGCTTATATTTTCACTTATCTCTTTTGCTATCAGGTTACACCCACGCACTCTACTCTATTGATATATTTAACTAACCCTTTGAGTCTCAGAAAGCTATGTGGTATCCAAGATGTTAAATGCAAAATGGGTTTTCTTTTAAAATAAAACTGAAATTAAAAGAGGTTTGCACAGTGAAATGCCTTCAATTAGCTGTTAGTTTTTGGTTTAACTATGTATTACCTGTAAAGCTGTTTAGTATGAAAACCTGAAGCAAATCTGGATCAAACCATATTCCAAAGGGTGTGGGGGGGAATTAAATATTTAATGGTTTAAAATATGCCTTAAAATAGTGAATGTTTGATAGGACTCTAATGTTTTATAAAGAAAGTCATAAATGTTATCTCTCATATTCAAGAAAGTGAAAGCTGAGTTGAATTCAAAACATTGTTTTACATGTCCCCTACTGTGGTAAAAAATGGTTTGCCCCAAGCAGTTTAATATGTGTTACTGAATCAAATCTGGATCAAACCACATTCACTGTGGGTGGGGGTGTCAAGCAAAATATCTAATGATTTAAAACATGGCTTAAAAGCTTTGTATTCTAGAGGCAACACTCATGCAATATTATTGTATTCATACATGACATCTCAGAGCTTTCAAGGAAGTGAAAGCTTAGTTTTATTCAAAACAATATTTTATATGACCCCTACTTTGTTGAAAAATGGTTTGCCCCAACATTCTCCCAGAATGCATTGCCCCCATAAAAATATTTCAAAATAACCATTTCTTAAAAAATAAACCACCTTACTTCCTCTATTTCAGATGGGAGAAAGTATGAACACATTATAAATGCCAAAGCCTCTTCTATGAGATAAAAATCCCATAAAGTCATTTTTAACATCCCTAAGTTATAAATATTAAATTATCTGAAGTGTAAATAATCTTTTTTTTTATTCTTTTTTTTAATTTTTTTTTTTATTAAATTCATGATTACATAAAAATATTAGTGTTCAGAATAATCAAGTTGCATGTAAAGAATAATATAAGCCAGAAAAAATCGGATTGCTTATATTTTCACTTATCTCTTTTGCTATCAGGTTACACCCACGCACTCTACTCTATTGATATATTTAACTAACCCTTTGAGTCTTAGAAAGCTATGTGGTATCCAAGAGGTTAAATGCAAAATGGGTTTTCTTTTAAAATAAAACTGAAATTAAAAGAGGTTTGCACAGTGAAATGCCTTCAATTAGCTGTTACTTTTTGGTTTAACTATGTATTATCTGTAAAGGTGTTTAGTAATGAAAACCTGAAGCAAATCTGGATCAAACCTTATTCCCCAAGGGTGTGGGGGGGAATTAAATATTTAATGGTTTAAATATTCCTTAAAAATATTGAATGTTTGATAGGATTCTAATGTTTTATAAAGAAGGTCATAAATGTTATCTCTCATATTCAAGAAAGTGAAAGCTGAGTTGAATTCAAAATATTGTTTTACATGTCCCCTAGTGTGGTAAAAAATGGTTTGCCCCAAGCAGTTTAATATGTGTTACTGAATCAAATCTGGAACAAACCACATTCACTGTGGGTGGGGGTGTCAAGCAAAATATCTAATGATTTAAAACATGGCTTAAAAGCTTTGTATTCTAGAGGCAACACTCATGCAATATTATTGAATTCATACATGACATCTCAGAGCTTTCAAGGAAGTGAAAGCTTAGTTTAATTCAAAACAATATTTTATATGACCCCTACTTTGGTGAAAAATGGTTTGCCCCAACATTCTCCCAGAATGCATTGCCCCCATAAAAATATTTCAAAATAACCATTTCTTAAAAAATAAACCACCTTACTTCCTTTATTTCAGATTTGAGAAAGTATGAACACATTGTTAATGCCAAAGCATCTTCCATGAGATAAAAATCCCATAAAGTCATTTTTAACATCCCTAAGTTATAAATATTAAAATATCTGAAGTGTAAATAATCTTTTTTTTTTTTTGGTTAAATTCATGATTACATAAAAATAATAGTGTTCAGAATAATCAAGTTGCATGTAAAGAATAATATAAGCCAGTAAAAAATTGGATTGCTTTTTTTTTCACTTATCTCTTTTGCTATCATGTTACACCCACGCAGTATACTGTATTGATTTATTTAACTAACCCTTTGAGTCTCAGAAAGCTATGTGGTATCCAAGAGGTTAAATGCAAAATGGGTTTTCTTTTAAAATAAAACTGAAATTAAAAGAGGTTTGCACAGTGAAATGCCTTCAATTAGCTGTTAGTTTTTGGTTTAACTATGTATTACCTGTAAAGCTGTTTAGTATGAAAACCTGAATCAAATCTGGATCAAACCAAATTCCCCAAGGGTGTGGGGTGGAATTAAATATTAAATGGTTTAAAATATGCCTTAAAAATAGTGAATGTTTGATAGGACTCTAATGTTTTATAAAGAAAGTCATAAATGTTATCTCTCATATTCAAGAAAGTGAAAGCTGAGTTGAATTCAAAACATTGTTTTACATGTCCCCTAGTGTGGTAAAAAATTGTTTGCCCCAAGCAGTTTAATATGTGTTACTGAATCAAATCTGGAACAAACCACATTCACTGTGGGTGGGGGTGTCAAGCAAAATATCTAATGATTTAAAACATGGCTTAAAAGCTTTGTATTCTATAGGCTACACTCATGCAATATTATTGAATTCATACATGACATCTCAGAGCTTTCAAGGAAGTAAAAGCTTACTTTTATTCAAAACAATATTTTATATGACCCCTACTTTGTTGAAAAATGGTTTGCCCCAACATTCTCCCAGAATGCATTGCCCTCATAAAAATATTTCAAAATAACCATTTCTTAAAAAATAAACCACCTTACTTCCTTTATTTCAGATGGGAGAAAGTATGAACACATTGTAAATTCCAAAGCCTCTTCCATGAGATAAAAATCCCATAAAGTCATTTTTAACATCCCTAAGTTATAAATATTACATTATCTGAAGTGTAAATAATCTTTTTTTTTTTTATTAAATTCATGAATACATAAAAATATTAGTGTTCAGAATAATCAAGTTGCATGTAAAGATTAATATAAGCCAGTAAACAACTGGATTGCTAATTTTTTCACTTATCTCTTTTGCTATCATGTTACACCCACTCACTCTACTCTATTGATATATTTAACTAACCCTTTGAGTCTCAGAAAGCTATGTGGTATCCAAGTGGTTAAATGCAAAATGGGTTTTCTTTTAAAATAAAACTGAAATTAAAAGAGGTTTGCACAGTGAAATGCCTTCAATGATCTGTTAGTTTTTGGTTTAACTATGTATTATCTGTAAAGCTGTTTAGTATGAAAACCTGAAGCAAATCTGGATCAAACCATATTCCTCAAGGGTGTGGGGGGGAATTAAATATTTAATGGTTTAAATATTCCTTAAAAATATTGAATGTTTGATAGGACTCTAATGTTTTATAAAGAAGGTCATAAATGTTATCTCTCATATTCAAGAAAGTGAAAGCTGATTTGAATTCAAAATATTGTTTTACATGTCCCCTAGTGTGGTAAAAATGGTTTGCCCCAAGCAGTTTAATATGTGTTACTGAATCAAATCTGGAACAAACCACATTCACTGTGGGTGGGAGTGTCAAGCAAAATATCTAATGATTTAAAACATGGCTTAAAAGCTTTGTATTCTAGAGGAACACTAATGCAATATTATTGAATTCATACATGACATCTCAGAGCTTTCAAGGAAGTGAAAGTTTAGTTTAATTCAAAACAATATTTTATATGACCCCTACTTTGGTGAAAAATGGTTTGCCCCAACATTCTCCCAGAATGCATTGCCCTCATAAAAATATTTCAAAATAACCATTTCTTAAAAAATAAACCACCTTACTTCCTTTATTTCAGATGGGAGAACGTATGAACACATTGTAAATGCCAAAGCCTCTTCCATGAGAGAAAAATCCCATAAAGTCATTTTTAAGATCCCTAAGTTATAAATATTAAAATATCTGAAGTGTAAATAATCTTTTTTTTTTTTTTGATTAAATTCATGATTACATAAAAATATTAGTGTTAAGAATAATCAAGTTGCATGTAAAGAATAATATAAGCCAGTAAACAATTGGATTGCTTATTTTTTCACTTATCTCTTTTACTATCATGTTACACCCACGCACTATACTGTATTGATATATTTAACTAACCCTTTGAGTCTCAGAAAGCTATGTGGTATCCAAGAGATTAAATGCAAAATGGGTTTTCTTTTAAAATAAAACTGAAATTTAAAGAGGTTTGCACAGTTAAATGCCTTCAATTAGCTGTTATTTTTTGGTTTAACTATGTATTATCTGTAAAGCTGTTTAGTATGAAAACCTGAAGTAAATCTGGATCAAACCATATTCCCCAAGGGTGTGGGGGGGAATTAAATATTTAATGGTTTAAAATATTCCTTAAAAATACTGAATGTTTGATAGGACTCTAATGTTTTATAAAGAAGGTCATAAATGTTATCTCTCATTTTCAAGAAAGTGAAAGCTGAGTTGAATTCAAAATATTGTTTTACATGTCCCCTAGTGTGGTAAAAAATGGTTTGCCCCAAGCAGTTTAATATGTGTTACTGAATCAAATCTGGAACAAACCACATTCACTGTGGGTGGGAGTGTCAAGCAAAATATCTAATGATTTAAAACATGGCTTAAAAGCTTTGTATTCTAGAGGAACACTAATGCAATATTATTGAATTCATACATGACATCTCAGAGCTTTCAAGGAAGTGAAAGTTTAGTTTAATTCAAAACAATATTTTATATGACCCCTACTTTGGTGAAAAATGGTTTGCCCCAACATTCTCCCAGAATGCATTGCCCCCATAAAAATATTTCAAAATAACCATTTCTTAAAAAATAAACCACCTTACTTCCTTTATTTCAGATGGGAGAACGTATGAACACATTGTAAATGCCAAAGCCTCTTCCATGAGAGAAAAATCCCATAAAGTCATTTTTAACATCCCTAAGTTATAAATATTAAAATATCTGAAGTGTAAATAATCTTTTTTTTTTTTTTTTTATTAAATTCATGATTACATAAAAATATTAGTGTTAAGAATAATCAAGTTGCATGTAAAGAATAATATAAGCCAGTAAACAATTGGATTGCTTATTTTTTCATTTATCTCTTTTGCTATCATGTTACACCCACTCACTATACTCTATTGATATATTTAACTAACCCTTTGAGTCTCAGAAAGCTATGTGGTATCCAAGAGGTTAAATGCAAAATGAGTTTTCTTTTAAAATAAAACTGAAATTAAAAGAGGTTTGCACAATGAAATGCCTTCAATTAGCTGTTAGTTTTTGGTTTAACTATGTATTATCTGTAAAGCTGTTTAGTATGAAAACCTGAAGCAAATCTGGATCAAACCATATTCCCCAAGGGTGTGGGGGGGGATTAAATATTTAATGGTTTAAAATATTCCTTAAAAATACTGAATGTTTGATAGGACTCTAATGTTTTATAAAGAAGGTCATAAGTGTTATCTCTCATATTCAAGAAAGTGAAAGCTGAGTTGAATTCAAAACATTGTTTTACATGTCCCCTACTGTGGTAAAAAATGGTTTGCCCCAAGCAGTTTAATATGTGTTACTGAATCAAATCTGGAACAAACCACATTCACTGTGGGTGGGGGTGTCAAGCAAAATATCTAATGATTTAAAACATGGCTTAAAAGCTTTGTATTCTAGAGGCAACACTAATGCAATATTATTGAATTGATACATGACATGTCAGAGCTTTCAAGGAAGCGAAAGCTTAGTTTAATTCAAAACAATATTTTATATGACCCTTACTTTGGTGAAAAATGGTTTGCCCCAACATTCTCCCAGAATGCATTGCCCCCATAAAAATATTTCAAAATAACCATTTCTTAAAAAATAAACCACCTTACTTCCTTTATTTCAGATGGGAGAAAGTATGAACACATTGTTAATGCCAAAGCCTCTTCCATGAGATAAAAATCCCATAAAGTCATTTTTAACATCCCTAAGTTATAAATATTAAAATATCTGAAGTGTAAATAATCTTTTTTTTTTATTTTTTTATTAAATTCATGATTACATAAAAATATTAGTGTTCAGAATGCTCAAGTTGCATGTAAAGAATAATATAAGCCAGTAAAAAATTGGATTGCTTATTTTTTTCACTTATCTCTTTTGCTATCATGTTACACCCACGCACTATACTGTATTGATATATTTAACTAACCCTTTGAGTCTCAGAAAGCTATGTGGTATCCAAGAGATTAAATGCAAAATGGGTTTTCTTTTAAAATAAAACTGAAATTTAAAGAGGTTTGCACAGTTAAATGCCTTCAATTAGCTGTTATTTTTTGGTTTAACTATGTATTATCTGTAAAGCTGTTTAGTATGAAAACCTGAAGTAAATCTGGATCAAACCATATTCCCCAAGGGTGTGGGGGGGAATTAAATATTTAATGGTTTAAAATATTCCTTAAAAATACTGAATGTTTGATAGGACTCTAATGTTTTATAAAGAAGGTCATAAATGTTATCTCTCATATTCAAGAAAGTGAAAGCTGAGTTGAATTCAGAACATTGTTTTACATGTCCCTTATTGTGGTAAAAAATGGTTTGCCCCAAGCAGTTTAATATGTGTTACTGAATCAAATCTGGAACAAACCACATTCACTGTGGGTGGAGGTGTCAAGCAAATTATCTAATGATTTAAAACATGGCTTAAAAGCTTTGTATTCCAGAGGCAACACTAATGCAATACTATTGAATTCATACATGACATCTCAGAGCTTTCAAGGAAGTGAAAGCTTAGTTTAATTCAAAACAATATTTTATATGACCCCTACTTAGGTGAAAAATGGTTTGCCCCAACATTCTCCCAGAATGCATTGCCCCCATAAAAATATTTCAAAATAACCATTTCTTAAAAAATAAACCACCTTACTTCCTTTATTTCAGATGGGAGAAAGTATGAACACATTGTTAATGCCAAAGCCTCTTCCATGAGATAAAAATCACATAAAGTCATTTTTAACATCCCTAAGTTATAAATATTAAATTATGTGAAGTGTAAATAATCTTTTTTTTTTTTTTGGTTAAATTCATGATTACATAAAAATATTAGTGTTCAGAATAATCAAGTTGCATGTAAAGAATAATATAAGCCAGTAAACAATTGGATTGCTTATTTTTTCACTTATCTCTTTTGCTATCATGTTACACCCACTCACTATACTCTATTGATATATTTAACTAACCCTTTGAGTCTCAGAAAGCTATGTGGTATCCAAGAGGTTAAATGCAAAATGGGTTTTATTTTAAAATAAAACTGAAATTAAAAGAGGTTTGCACAATGAAATGCCTTCAATTAGCTGTTAGTTTTTGGTTTAACTATGTATTATCTGTAAAGCTGTTTAGTATGAAAACCTGAAGCAAATCTGGATCAAACCATATTCCCCAAGGGTGTGGGGGGGGATTAAATATTTAATGGTTTAAAATATTCCTTAAAAATACTGAATGTTTGATAGGACTCTAATGTTTTATAAAGAAGGTCATAAATGTTATCTCTCATATTCAAGAAAGTGAAAGCTGAGTTGAATTCAAAACATTGTTTTACATGTCCCCTACTGTGGTAAAAAATGGTTTGCCCCAAGCAGTTTAATATGTGTTAATGAATCAAATCTGGAACAAACCACATTCACTGTGGGTGGGGGTGTCAAGCAAAATATCTAATGATTTAAAACATGGCTTAAAAGCTTCGTATTCTAGAGGCAACACTAATGCAATATTATTGAATTGATACATGACATGTCAGAGCTTTCAAGGAAGCGAAAGCTTAGTTTAATTCAAAACAATATTTTATATGACCCTTACTTTGGTGAAAAATGGTTTGCCCCAACATTCTCCCAGAATGCATTGCCCCCATAAAAATATTTCAAAATAACCATTTCTTAAAAAATAAACCACCTTACTTCCTTTATTTCAGATGGGAGAAAGTATGAACACATTGTTAATGCCAAAGCCTCTTCCATGAGATAAAAATCCCATAAAGTCATTTTTAACATCCCTAAGTTATAAATATTAAAATATCTGAAGTGTAAATAATCTTTTTTTTTTTTTATTAAATTCATGATTACATAAAAATATTAGTGTTCAGAATGCTCAAGTTGCATGTAAAGAATAATATAAGCCAGTAAAAAATTGGATTGCTTATTTTTTTCACTTATCTCTTTTGCTATCATGTTACACCCACGCACTATACTGTATTGATATATTTAACTAACCCTTTGAGTCTCAGAAAGCTATGTGGTATCCAAGAGATTAAATGCAAAATGGGTTTTCTTTTAAAATAAAACTGAAATTTAAAGAGGTTTGCACAGTTAAATGCCTTCAATTAGCTGTTAGTTTTTGGTTTAACTATGTATTATCTGTAAAGCTGTTTAGTATGAAAACCTGAAGTAAATCTGGATCAAACCATATTCCCCAAGGGTGTGGGGGGGAATTAAATATTTAATGGTTTAAAATATTCCTTAAAAATACTGAATGTTTGATAGGACTCTAATGTTTTATAAAGAAGGTCATAAATGTTATCTCTCATATTCAAGAAAGTGAAAGCTGAGTTGAATTCAGAACATTGTTTTACATGTCCCTTACTGTGGTAAAAAATGGTTTGCCCCAAGCAGTTTAATATGTGTTACTGAATCAAATCTGGAACAAACCACATTCACTGTGGGTGGAGGTGTCAAGCAAATTATCTAATTATTTAAAACATGGCTTAAAAGCTTTGTATTCCAGAGGCAACACTAATGCAATATTATTGAATTCATACATGACATCTTAGAGCTTTCAAGGAAGTGAAAGCTTAGTTTAATTCAAAACAATATTTTATATGACCCCTACTTAGGTGAAAAATGGTTTGCCCCAACATTCTCCCAGAATGCATTGCCCCCATAAAAATATTTCAAAATAACCATTTCTTAAAAAATAAACCACCTTACTTCCTTTATTTCAGATGGGAGAAAGTATGAACACATTGTTAATGCCAAAGCCTCTTCCATGAGATAAAAATCACATAAAGTCATTTTTAACATCCCTAAGTTATAAATATTAAATTATGTGAAGTTTAAATAATCTTTTTTTTTTTTTTGGTTAAATTCATGATTACATAAAAATTTTAGTGTTCAGAATAATCAAGTTGCATGTAAAGAATAATATAAGCCAGTAAACAATTGGATTGCTTATTTTTTCACTTATCTCTTTTGCTATCATGTTACACCCACTCACTATACTCTATTGATATATTTAACTAACCCTTTGAGTCTCAGAAAGCTATGTGGTATCCAAGAGGTTAAATGCAAAATGGGTTTTCTTTTAAAATAAAACTGAAATTAAAAGAGGTTTGCACAATGAAATGCCTTCAATTAGCTGTTAGTTTTTGGTTTAACTATGTATTATCTGTAAAGCTGTTTAGTATGAAAACCTGAAGCAAATCTGGATCAAACCATATTCCCCAAGGGTGTGGGGGGGATTAAATATTTAATGGTTTAAAATATTCCTTAAAAATACTGAATGTTTGATAGGACTCTAATGTTTTATAAAGAAGGTCATAAGTGTTATCTCTCATATTCAAGAAAGTGAAAGCTGAGTTGAATTCAAAACATTGTTTTACATGTCCCCTACTGTGGTAAAAAATGGTTTGCCCCAAGCAGTTTAATATGTGTTACTGAATCAAATCTGGAACAAACCACATTCACTGTGGGTGGGGGTGTCAAGCAAAATATCTAATGATTTAAAACATGGCTTAAAAGCTTTGTATTCTAGAGGCAACACTAATGCAATATTATTGAATTGATACATGACATGTCAGAGCTTTCAAGGAAGCGAAAGCTTAGTTTAATTCAAAACAATATTTTATATGACCCTTACTTTGGTGAAAAATGGTTTGCCCCAACATTCTCCCAGAATGCATTGCCCCCATAAAAATATTTCAAAATAACCATTTCTTAAAAAATAAACCACCTTACTTCCTTTATTTCAGATGGGAGAAAGTATGAACACATTGTTAATGCCAAAGCCTCTTCCATGAGATAAAAATCCCATAAAGTCATTTTTAACATCCCTAAGTTATAAATATTAAAATATCTGAAGTGTAAATAATCTTTTTTTTTTATTTTTTTATTAAATTCATGATTACATAAAAATATTAGTGTTCAGAATGCTCAAGTTGCATGTAAAGAATAATATAAGCCAGTAAAAAATTGGATTGCTTATTTTTTTCACTTATCTCTTTTGCTATCATGTTACACCCACGCACTATACTGTATTGATATATTTAACTAACCCTTTGAGTCTCAGAAAGCTATGTGGTATCCAAGAGATTAAATGCAAAATGGGTTTTCTTTTAAAATAAAACTGAAATTTAAAGAGGTTTGCACAGTTAAATGCCTTCAATTAGCTGTTATTTTTTGGTTTAACTATGTATTATCTGTAAAGCTGTTTAGTATGAAAACCTGAAGTAAATCTGGATCAAACCATATTCCCCAAGGGTGTGGGGGGGAATTAAATATTTAATGGTTTAAAATATTCCTTAAAAATACTGAATGTTTGATAGGACTCTAATGTTTTATAAAGAAGGTCATAAATGTTATCTCTCATATTCAAGAAAGTGAAAGCTGAGTTGAATTCAGAACATTGTTTTACATGTCCCTTATTGTGGTAAAAAATGGTTTGCCCCAAGCAGTTTAATATGTGTTACTGAATCAAATCTGGAACAAACCACATTCACTGTGGGTGGAGGTGTCAAGCAAATTATCTAATGATTTAAAACATGGCTTAAAAGCTTTGTATTCCAGAGGCAACTCTAATGCAATATTATTGAATTCATACATGACATCTCAGAGCTTTCAAGGAAGTGAAAGCTTAGTTTAATTCAAAACAATATTTTATATGACCCCTACTTAGGTGAAAAATGGTTTGCCCCAACATTCTCCCAGAATGCATTGCCCCCATAAAAATATTTCAAAATAACCATTTCTTAAAAAATAAACCACCTTACTTCCTTTATTTCAGATGGGAGAAAGTATGAACACATTGTTAATGCCAAAGCCTCTTCCATGAGATAAAAATCACATAAAGTCATTTTTAACATCCCTAAGTTATAAATATTAAATTATGTGAAGTGTAAATAATCTTTTTTTTTTTTTTGGGTTAAATTCATGATTACATAAAAATATTAGTGTTCAGAATAATCAAGTTGCATGTAAAGAATAATATAAGCCAGTAAACAATTGGATTGCTTATTTTTTCACTTATCTCTTTTGCTATCATGTTACACCCACTCACTATACTCTATTGATATATTTAACTAACCCTTTGAGTCTCAGAAAGCTATGTGGTATCCAAGAGGTTAAATGCAAAATGGGTTTTATTTTAAAATAAAACTGAAATTAAAAGAGGTTTGCACAATGAAATGCCTTCAATTAGCGGTTAGTTTTTGCTTTAACTATGTATTATCTGTAAAGCTGTTTAGTATGAAAACCTGAAGCAAATCTGGATCAAACCATATTCCCCAAGGGTGTGGGGGGGGATTAAATATTTAATGGTTTAAAATATTCCTTAAAAATACTGAATGTTTGATAGGACTCTAATGTTTTATAAAGAAGGTCATAAGTGTTATCTCTCATATTCAAGAAAGTGAAAGCTGAGTTGAATTCAAAACATTGTTTTACATGTCCCCTACTGTGGTAAAAAATGGTTTGCCCCAAGCAGTTTAATATGTGTTAATGAATCAAATCTGGAACAAACCACATTCACTGTGGGTGGGGGTGTCAAGCAAAATATCTAATGATTTAAAACATGGCTTAAAAGCTTCGTATTCTAGAGGCAACACTAATGCAATATTATTGAATTGATACATGACATGTCAGAGCTTTCAAGGAAGCGAAAGCTTAGTTTAATTCAAAACAATATTTTATATGACCCTTACTTTGGTGAAAAATGGTTTGCCCCAACATTCTCCCAGAATGCATTGCCCCCATAAAAATATTTCAAAATAACCATTTCTTAAAAAATAAACCACCTTACTTCCTTTATTTCAGATGGGAGAAAGTATGAACACATTGTTAATGCCAAAGCCTCTTCCATGAGATAAAAATCCCATAAAGTCATTTTTAACATCCCTAAGTTATAAATATTAAAATATCTGAAGTGTAAATAATCTTTTTTTTTTTTTTTTTTAATTAAATTCATGATTACATAAAAATATTAGTGTTCAGAATGCTCAAGTTGCATGTAAAGAATAATATAAGCCAGTAAAAAATTGGATTGCTTATTTTTTTCACTTATCTCTTTTGCTATCATGTTACACCCACGCACTATACTGTATTGATATATTTAACTAACCCTTTGAGTCTCAGAAAGCTATGTGGTATCCAAGAGATTAAATGCAAAATGGGTTTTCTTTTAAAATAAAACTGAAATTTAAAGAGGTTTGCACAGTTAAATGCCTTCAATTAGCTGTTATTTTTTGGTTTAACTATGTATTATCTGTAAAGCTGTTTAGTATGAAAACCTGAAGTAAATCTGGATCAAACCATATTCCCCAAGGGTGTGGGGGGGAATTAAATATTTAATGGTTTAAAATATTCCTTAAAAATACTGAATGTTTGATAGGACTCTAATGTTTTATAAAGAAGGTCATAAATGTTATCTCTCATATTCAAGAAAGTGAAAGCTGAGTTGAATTCAGAACATTGTTTTACATGTCCCTTACTGTGGTAAAAAATGGTTTGCCCCAAGCAGTTTAATATGTGTTACTGAATCAAATCTGGAACAAACCACATTCACTGTGGGTGGAGGTGTCAAGCAAATTATCTAATGATTTAAAACATGGCTTAAAAGCTTTGTATTCCAGAGGCAACACTAATGCAATATTATTGAATTCATACATGACATCTCAGAGCTTTCAAGGAAGTGAAAGCTTAGTTTAATTCAAAACAATATTTTATATGACCCCTACTTAGGTGAAAAATGGTTTGCCCCAACATTCTCCCAGAATGCATTGCCCCCATAAAAATATTTCAAAATAACCATTTCTTAAAAAATAAACCACCTTACTTCCTTTATTTCAGATGGGAGAAAGTATGAACACATTGTTAATGCCAAAGCCTCTTCCATGAGATAAAAATCACATAAAGTCATTTTTAACATCCCTAAGTTATAAATATTAAATTATGTGAAGTGTAAATAATCTTTTTTTTTTTTTTGGTTAAATTCATGATTACATAAAAATATTAGTGTTCAGAATAATCAAGTTGCATGTAAAGAATAATATAAGCCAGTAAACAATTGGATTGCTTATTTTTTCACTTATCTCTTTTGCTATCATGTTACACCCACTCACTATACTCTATTGATATATTTAACTAACCCTTTGAGTCTCAGAAAGCTATGTGGTATCCAAGAGATTAAATGCAAAATGGGTTTTCTTTTAAAATAAAACTGAAATTTAAAGAGGTTTGCACAGTTAAATGCCTTCAATTAGCTGTTAGTTTTTGGTTTAACTATGTATTATGTGTAAAGCTGTTTAGTATGAAAACCTGAAGTAAATCTGGATCAAACCATATTCCCCAAGGCTGTGGGGGGGAATTAAATATTTAATGGTTTAAAATATTCCTTAAAAATACTGAATGTTTGATAGGACTCTAATGTTTTATAAAGAAGGTCATAAATGTTATCTCTCATATTCAAGAAGATGAAAGCTGAGTTGAATTCAAAACATTGTTTTACATGTCCCCTACTTTGGTAAAAAATGGTTTGCCCCAAGCAGTTTAATATGTGTTACTGAATCAAATCTGGAATAAACCACATTCACTGTGGGTGGAGGTGTCAAGCAAATTATCTAATGATTTAAAACATGGCTTAAAAGCTTTGTATTCCAGAGGCAACACTAATGCAATATTATTGAATTCATACATGACATCTCAGAGCTTTCAAGGAAGTGAAAGCTTAGTTTAATTCAAAACAATATTTTATATGACCCCTACTTTGGTGAAAAATGGTTTGCCCCAACATTCTCCCAGAATGCATTGCCCCCATAAAAATATTTCAAAATAACCATTTCTTAAAAAATAAACCACCTTACTTCCTTTATTTCAGATGGGAGAAAGTATGAACACATTGTTAATGCCAAAGCCTCTTCCATGAGATAAAAATCCCATAAAGTCATTTTTAACATCCCTAAGTTATAAATATTAAAATATCTGAAGTGTAAATAATCTTTTTTTTTTTTTGGTTAAATTCATGATTACATAAAAATATTAGTGTTCAGAATAATCAAGTTGCATGTAAAGAATAATATAAGCCAGTAAACAATTGGATTGCTTATTTTTTCACTTATCTCTTTTGCTATCATGTTACACCCACTCACTATACTCTATTGATATATTTAACTAACCCTTTGAGTCTCAGAAAGCTATGTGGTATCCAAGAGATTAAATGCAAAATGGGTTTTCTTTTAAAATAAAACTGAAATTTAAAGAGGTTTGCACAGTTAAATGCCTTCAATTAGCTGTTAGTTTTTGGTTTAACTATGTATTATCTGTAAAGCTGTTTAGTATGAAAACCTGAAGTAAATCTGGATCAAACCATATTCCCCAAGGGTGTGGGGGGGAATTAAATATTTAATGGTTTAAAATATTCCTTAAAAATACTGAATGTTTGATAGGACTCTAATGTTTTATAAAGAAGGTCATAAATGTTATCTCTCATATTCAAGAAAGTGAAAGCTGAGTTGAATTCAAAACATTGTTTTACATGTCCCCTACTTTGGTAAAAAATGGTTTGCCCCAAGCAGTTTAATATGTGTTACTGAATCAAATCTGGAACAAACCACATTCACTGTGGGTGGAGGTGTCAAGCAAATTATCTAATTATTTAAAACATGGCTTAAAAGCTTTGTATTCCAGAGGCAACACTAATGCAATATTATTGAATTCATACATGACATCTCAGAGCTTTCAAGGAAATGAAAGCTTAATTTAATTGAAAACAATATTTTATATGACCCCTACTTTGGTGAAAAATGGTTTGCCCCAACATCCTCCCAGAATGCATTGCCCCCATAAAAATATTTCAAAATAACCATTTCTTAAAAAATAAACCACCTTACTTCCTTTATTTCAGATGGGAGAAAGTATGAACACATTGTTAATGCCAAAGCCTCTTCCATGAGATAAAAATCCCATAAAGTCATTTTTAACATCCCTAAGTTATAAATATTAAAATATCTGAAGTGTAAATAATCTTTTTTTTTGGTTAAATTCATGATTACATAAAAATATTAGTGTTCAGAATAATCAAGTTGCATGTAAAGAATAATATAAGCCAGTAAACAATTGGATTGCTTATTTTTTCACGTATCTCTTTTGCTATCATGTTACACCCACTCACTATACTCTATTGATATATTTAACTAACCCTTTGAGTCTCAGAAAGCTATGTGGTATCCAAGAGGTTAAATGCAAAATGGGTTTTCTTTTAAAATAAAACTGAAATTAAAAGAGGTTTGCACAGTGAAATGCCTTCAATTAGCTGTTAGTTTTTGGTTTAACTATGTATTACCTGTAAAGCTGTTTAGTATGAAAACCTGAATCAAATCTGGATCAAACCATATTCCCCAAGTGTGTGGGGGGGAATTAAATATTTAATGGTTTAAAATATTCCTTAAAAATACTGAATGTTTGATAGGACTCTAATGTTTTATAAAGAAGGTCATAAATGTTATCTCTCATATTCAAGAAAGTGAAAGCTGAGTTGAATTCAAAACATTGTTTTACATGTCCCCTACTTTGGTAAAAAATGGTTTGCCCCAAGCAGTTTAATATGTGTTACTGAATCAAATCTGGAACAAACCACATTCACTGTGGGTGGAGGTGTCAAGCAAATTATCTAATTATTTAAAACATGGCTTAAAAGCTTTGTATTCCAGAGGCAACACTAATGCAATATTATTGAATTCATACATGACATCTCAGAGCTTTCAAGGAAATGAAAGCTTAATTTAATTCAAAACAATATTTTATATGACCCCTACTTTGGTGAAAAATGGTTTGCCCCAACATCCTCCCAGAATGCATTGCCCCCATAAAAATATTTCAAAATAACCATTTCTTAAAAAATAAACCACCTTACTTCCTTTATTTCAGATGGGAGAAAGTATGAACACATTGTTAATGCCAAAGCCTCTTCCATGAGATAAAAATCCCATAAAGTCATTTTTAACATCCCTAAGTTATAAATATTAAAATATCTGAAGTGTAAATAATCTTTTTTTTTGGTTAAATTCATGATTACATAAAAATATTAGTGTTCAGAATAATCAAGTTGCATGTAAAGAATAATATAAGCCAGTAAACAATTGGATTGCTTATTTTTTCACGTATCTCTTTTGCTATCATGTTACACCCACTCACTATACTCTATTGATATATTTAACTAACCCTTTGAGTCTCAGAAAGCTATGTGGTATCCAAGAGGTTAAATGCAAAATGGGTTTTCTTTTAAAATAAAACTGAAATTAAAAGAGGTTTGCACAGTGAAATGCCTTCAATTAGCTGTTAGTTTTTGGTTTAACTATGTATTACCTGTAAAGCTGTTTAGTATGAAAACCTGAATCAAATCTGGATCAAACCATATTCCCCAAGTGTGTGGGGGGGAATTAAATATTTAATGGTTTAAATATTCCTTAAAAATACTGAATGTTTGATAGGACTCTAATGTTTTATAAAGAAGGTCATAAATGTTATCTCTCATATTCAAGAAAGTGAAAGCTGAGTTGAATTCAAAATATTGTTTTACATGTCCCCTAGTGTGGTAAAAAATGGTTTGCCCCAAGCAGTTTAATATGTGTTACTGAATCAAATCTGGAACAAACCACATTCACTGTGGGTGGGGGTGTCAAGCAAAATATCTAATGATTTAAAACATGGCTTAAAAGCTTTGTATTCTAGAGGAACACTAATGCAATATTATTGAATTGATACATGACATCTCAGAGCTTTCAAGGAAGTGAAAGCTTAGTTTAATTCAAAACAATATTTTATATGACCCCTACTTTGGTGAAAAATGGTTTGCCCCAACATTCTCCCAGAATGCATTGCCCCCATAAAAATATTTCAAAATAACCATTTCTTAAAAAATAAACCACCTTACTTCCTTTATTTCAGATGGGAGAAAGTATGAACACATTGTTAATGCCAAAGCCTCTTCCATGAGATAAAAATCCCATAAAGTCATTTTTAACATCCCTAAGTTATAAATATTAAAATATCTGAAGTGTAAATAATCTTTTTTTTTTTGGTTAAATTCATGATTACATAAAAATATTAGTGTTCAGAATAATCAAGTTGCATGTAAAGAATAATATAAGCCAGTAAACAATTGGATTGCTTATTTTTTCACTTATCTCTCTTGCTATCATGTTACACCCACTCACTATACTCTATTGATATATTTAACTAACCCTTTGAGTCTCAGAAAGCTATGTGGTATCCAAGAGGTTAAATGCAAAATGGGTTTTCTTTTAAAATAAAACTGAAATTAAAAGAGGTTTGCACAGTGAAATGCCTTCAATTAGCTGTTAGTTTTTGGTTTAACTATGTATTACCTGTAAAGCTGTTTAGTATGAAAACCTGAATCAAATCTGGATCAAACCATATTCCCCAAGCGTGTGGGGGGGAATTAAATATTTAATGGTTTAAATAGTCCTTAAAAATACTGAATGTTTGATAGGACTCTAATGTTTTATAAAGAAGGTCATAAATGTTATCTCTCATATTCAAGAAAGTGAAAGCTGAGTTGAATTCAAAATATTGTTTTACATGTCCCCTAGTGTGGTAAAAAATGGTTTGCCCCAAGCAGTTTAATATGTGTTACTGAATCAAATCTGGAACAAACCACATTCACTGTGGGTGGGGGTGTCAAGCAAAATATCTAATGATTTAAAACATGGCTTAAAAGCTTTGTATTCTAGAGGAACACTAATGCAATATTATTGAATTGATACATGACATCTCAGAGCTTTCAAGGAAGTGAAAGCTTAGTTTAATTCAAAACAATATTTTATATGACCCCTACTTTGGTGAAAAATGGTTTGCCCCAACATTCTCCCAGAATGCATTGCCCCCATAAAAATATTTCAAAATAACCATTTCTTAAACAATAAACCACATTACTTCCTTTATTTCAGATTTGAGAAAGTATGAACACATTGTTAATGCCAAAGCATCTTCCATGAGATAAAAATCCCATAAAGTCATTTTTAACATCCCTAAGTTATAAATATTAAAATATCTGAAGTGTAAATAATCTTTTTTTTTTTTGGTTAAATTCATGATTACATAAATATATTAGTGTTCAGAATACTCAAGTTGCATGTAAAGAATAATATAAGCCAGTAAAAAATTGGATTGCTTATTTATTTTCACTTATCTCTTTTGCTATCATGTTACACCCACGCACTATACTGTATTGATATATTTAACTAACCCTTTGAGTCTCAGAAAGCTATGTGGTATCCAAGAGGTTAAATGCAAAATGGGTTTTCTTTTAAAATAAAACTGAAATTAAAAGAGGTTTGCACAGTGAAATGCCTTCAATTAGCTGTTAGTTTTTGGTTTAACTATGTATTACCTGTAAAGCTGTTTAGTATGAAAACCTGAATCAAATCTGGATCAAACCATATTCCCCAAGGGTGTGGGGGGGAATTAAATATTTAATGGTTTAAATATTCCTTAAAAATACTGAATGTTTGATAGGACTCTAATGTTTTATAAAGAAGGTCATAAATGTTATCTCTCATATTCAAGAAAGTGAAAGCTGAGTTGAATTCAAAATATTGTTTTACATGTCCCCTAGTGTGGTAAAAAATGGTTTGCCCCAAGCAGTTTAATATGTGTTACTGAATCAAATCTGGAACAAACCACATTCACTGTGGGTGGGGGTGTCAAGCAAAATATCTAATGATTTAAAACATGGCTTAAAAGCTTTGTATTCTAGAGGAACACTAATGCAATATTATTGAATTGATACATGACATCTCAGAGCTTTCAAGGAAGTGAAAGCTTAGTTTAATTCAAAACAATATTTTATATGACCCCTACTTTGGTGAAAAATGGTTTGCCCCAACATTCTCCCAGAATGCATTGCCCCCATAAAAATATTTCAAAATAACCATTTCTTAAAAAATAAACCACCTTACTTCCTTTATTTCAGATGGGAGAAAGTATGAACACATTGTTAATGCCAAAGCCTCTTCCATGAGATAAAAATCCCATAAAGTCATTTTTAACATCCCTAAGTTATAAATATTAAAATATCTGAAGTGTAAATAATCTTTTTTTTTTTTGGTTAAATTCATGATTACATAAATATATTAGTGTTCAGAATACTCAAGTTGCATGTAAAGAATAATATAAGCCAGTAAAAAATTGGATTGCTTATTTATTTTCACTTATCTCTTTTGCTATCATGTTACACCCACGCACTATACTGTATTGATATATTTAACTAACCCTTTGAGTCTCAGAAAACTATGTGGTATCCAAGAGATTAAATGCAAAATGGGTTTTCTTTTAAAATAAAACTGAAATTTAAAGAGGTTTGCACAGTTAAATGCCTTCAATTAGCTGTTAGTTTTTGGTTTAACTATGTATTATCTGTAAAGCTGTTTAGTATGAAAACCTGAAGTAAATCTGGATCAAACCATATTCCCCAAGGGTGTGGGGGGGAATTAAATATTTAATGGTTTAAAATATTCCTTAAAAATACTGAATGTTTGATAGGACTCTAATGTTTTATAAAGAAGGTCATAAATGGTATCTCTCATATTCAAGAAAGTGAAAGCTGAGTTGAATTCAAAACATTGTTTTACATGTCCCCTACTTTGGTAAAAAATTGTTTGCCCCAAGCATTTTAATATGTGTTACTGAATCAAATCTGGAACAAACCACATTCACTGTGGGTGGAGGTGTCAAGCAAATTATCTAATGATTTAAAACATGGCTTAAAAGCTTTGTATTCCAGAGGCAACACTAATGCAATATTATTGAATTCATACATGACATCTCAGAGCTTTCAAGGAAGTGAAAGCTTAGTTTAATTCAAAACAATATTTTATATGACCCCTACTTTGGTGAAAAATGGTTTGCCCCAACATTCTCCCAGAATGCATTGCCCCCATAAAAATATTTCAAAATAACCATTTCTTAAAAAATAAACCACCTTACTTCCTTTATTTCAGATGGGAGAAAGTATGAACACATTGTTAATGCCAAAGCCTCTTCCATGAGATAAAAATCCCATAAAGTCATTTTTAACATCCCTAAGTTATAAATATTAAAATATCTGAAGTGTAAATAATCTTTTTTTTTTTTTTGGTTAAATTCATGATTACATAAAAATATTAGTGTTCAGAATAATCAAGTTGCATGTAAAGAATAATATAAGCCAGTAAACAATTGGATTGCTTATTTTTTCACTTATCTCTTTTGCTATCATGTTACACCCACTCACTATCATCTATTGATATATTTAACTAACCCTTTGAGTCTCAGAAAGCTATGTGGTATCCAAGAGGTTAAATGCAAAATGGGTTTTCTTTTAAAATAAAACTGAAATTAAAAGAGGTTTGCACAGTGAAATGCCTTCAATTAGCTGTTAGTTTTTGGTTTAACTATGTATTACCTGTAAAGCTGTTTAGTATGAAAACCTGAATCAAATCTGGATCAAACCATATTCCCCAAGGGTGTGGGGGGGAATTAAATATTTAATGGTTTAAATATTCCTTAAAAATACTGAATGTTTGATAGGACTCTAATGTTTTATAAAGAAGGTCATAAATGTTATCTCTCATATTCAAGAAAGTGAAAGCTGAGTTGAATTCAAAATATTGTTTTACATGTCCCCTAGTGTGGTAAAAAATGGTTTGCCCCAAGCAGTTTAATATGTGTTACTGAATCAAATCTGGAACAAACCACATTCACTGTGGGTGGGGGTGTCAAGCAAAATATCTAATGATTTAAAACATGGCTTAAAAGCTTTTGTATTCTAGAGGAACACTAATGCAATATTATTGAATTGATACATGACATCTCAGAGCTTTCAAGGAAGTGAAAGCTTAGTTTAATTCAAAACAATATTTTATATGACCCCTACTTTGGTGAAAAATGGTTTGCCCCAACATTGTCCCAGAATGCATTGCCCCCATAAAAATATTTCAAAATAACCATTTCTTAAAAAATAAACCACCTTACTTCCTTTATTTCAGATGGGAGAAAGTATGAACACATTGTTAATGCCAAAGCCTCTTCCATGAGATAAAAATCCCATAAAGTCATTTTTAACATCCCTAAGTTATAAATATTAAAATATCTGAAGTGTAAATAATCTTTTTTTTTTTTTGGTTAAATTCATGATTACATAAAAATATTAGTGTTCAGAATAATCAAGTTGCATGTAAAGAATAATATAAGCCAGTAAACAATTGGATTGCTTATTTTTTCACTTATCTCTCTTGCTATCATGTTACACCCACTCACTATACTCTATTGATATATTTAACTAACCCTTTGAGTCTCAGAAAGCTATGTGGTATCCAAGACGTTAAATGCAAAATGGGTTTTCTTTTAAAATAAAACTGAAATTAAAAGAGGTTTGCACAGTGAAATGCCTTCAATTAGCTGTTAGTTTTTGGTTTAACTATGTATTACCTGTAAAGCTGTTTAGTATGAAAACCTGAATCAAATCTGGATCAAACCATATTCCCCAAGGGTGTGGGGGGGAATTAAATATTTAATGGTTTAAATATTCCTTAAAAATACTGAATGTTTGATAGGACTCTAATGTTTTATAAAGAAGGTCATAAATGTTATCTCTCATATTCAAGAAAGTTAAAGCTGAGTTGAATTCAAAACATTGTTTTACATGTCCCCTACTGTGGTAAAAAATGGTTTGCCCCAAGCAGTTTAATATGTGTTACTGAATCAAATCTGGAACAAACCACATTCACTGTGGGTGGAGGTGTCAAGCAAATTATCTAATGATTTAAAACATGGCTTAAAAGCTTTGTATTCCAGAGGCAACACTAATGCAATATTATTGAATTAATACATGACATCTCAGAGCTTTCAAGGAAGTGAAAGCTTAGTTTAATTCAAAACAATATTTTATATGACCCCTACTTTGGTGAAAAATGGTTTGCCCCAACATTCTCCCAGAATGCATTGCCCCCATAAAAATATTTCAAAATAACCATTTCTTAAAAAATAAACCACCTTACTTCCTTTATTTCAGATGGGAGAAAGTATGAACACATTGTTAATGCAAAAGCCTCTTCCATGAGATAAAAATCCCATAAAGTCATTTTTTACATCCCTAAGTTATAAATATTAAAATATCTGAAGTGTAAATAATCTTTTTTTTTTTTGTTAAATTCATGATTACATAAAAATATTAGTGTTCAGAATAATCAAGTTGCATGTAAAGAATAATATAAGCCAGTAAATAATTGGATTGCTTATTTTTTCACTTATCTCTTTTGCTATCATGTTACACCCACTCACTATACTCTATTGATATATTTAACTAACCCTTTGAGTCTCAGAAAGCTATGTGGTATCCAAGAGATTAAATGCAAAATGAGTTTTCTTTTAAAATAAAACAGAAATTTAAAGAGGTTTGCACAGTTAAATGCCTTCAATTAGCTGTTAGTTTTTGGTTTAACTATGTATTATCTGTAAAGCTGTTTAGTATGAAAACCTGAAGTAAATCTGGATCAAACCATATTCCCCAAGGGTGTGGGGGGGAATTAAATATTTAATGGTTTAAAATATTCCTTAAAAATACTGAATGTTTGATAGGACTCTAATGTTTTATAAAGAAGGTCATAAATGGTATCTCTCATATTCAAGAAAGTGAAAGCTGAGTTGAATTCAAAACATTGTTTTACATGTCCCCTACTTTGGTAAAAAATTGTTTGCCCCAAGCATTTTAATATGTGTTACTGAATCAAATCTGGAACAAACCACATTCACTGTGGGTGGAGGTGTCAAGCAAATTATCTAATGATTTAAAACATGGCTTAAAAGCTTTGTATTCTATAGTCTACACTCATGCAATATTATTGAATTGATACATGACATCTCGGAGCTTTCAAGGAAGTGAAAGCTTAGTTTAATTCAAAACAATATTTTATATGACCCCTACTTTGTTGAAAAATGGTTTGCCCCAACATTCTCCCAGAATGCATTGCCCCCATAAAAATATTTAAAAATAACCATTTCTTAAAAAATAAACCACCTTACTTCCTTTATTTCAGATGGGAGAAAGTATGAACACATTGTAAATTCCAAAGCCTCTTCCATGAGATAAAAATCCCATAAAGTCATTTTTAACATCCCTAAGTTATAAATATTACATTATCTGAAGTGTAAATAATCTTTTTTTTTTTTTTATTAAATTCATGAATACATAAAAATATTAGTGTTCAGAATAATCAAGTTGCATGTAAAGATTAATATAAGCCAGTAAACAACTGGATTGCTTATTTTTTCACTTATCTCTTTTGCTATCATGTTACACCCACTCACTCTACTCTATTGATATATTTAACTAACCCTTTGAGTCTTAGAAAGCTATGTGGTATCCAAGAGGTTAAATGCAAAATGGGTTTTCTTTTAAAATAAAACTGAAATTAAAAGAGGTTTGCACAGTGAAATGCCTTCAATGATCTGTTAGTTTTTGGTTTAACTATGTATTATCTGTAAAGCTGTTTAGTATGAAAACCTGAAGTAAATCTGGATCAAACCATATTCCCCAAGGGTGTGGGGGGGAATTAAATATTTAATGGTTTAAATATTCCTTAAAAATATTGAATGTTTGATAGGACTCTAATGTTTTATAAAGAAGGTCATAAATGTTATCTCTCATATTCAAGAAAGTGAAAGCTGAGTTGAATTCAAAATATTGTTTTACATGTCCCCTAGTGTGGTAAAAAATGGTTTGCCCCAAGCAGTTTAATATGTGTTACTGAATCAAATCTGGAACAAACCACATTCACTGTGGGTGGGAGTGTCAAGCAAAATATCTAATGATTTAAAACATGGCTTAAAAGCTTTGTATTCTAGAGGAACACTAATGCAATATTATTGAATTCATACATGACATCTCAGAGCTTTCAAGGAAGTGAAAGTTTAGTTTAATTCAAAACAATATTTTATATGACCCCTACTTTGGTGAAAAATGGTTTGCCCCAACATTCTCCCAGAATGCATTGCCCCCATAAAAATATTTCAAAGTTACCATTTCTTAAAAAATAAACCACCTTACTTCCTTTATTTCAGATGGGAGAACGTATGAACACATTGTAAATGCCAAAGCCTCTTCCATGAGAGAAAAATCCCATAAAGTCATTTTTAACATCCCTAAGTTATAAATATTAAAATATCTGAAGTGTAAATAATCTTTTTTTTTTTTTTTTTTTGATTAAATTCATGATTGCATAAAAATATTAGTGTTAAGAATAATCAAGTTGCATGTAAAGAATAATATAAGCCAGTAAACAATTGTATTGCTTATTTTTTCACTTATCTCTTTTGTTATCATGTTACACCCACTCACTATACTCTATTGATATATTTAACTAACCCTTTGAGTCTCAGAAAGCTATGTGGTATCCAAGAGGTTAAATGCAAAATAGGTTTTCTTTTAAAATAAAACTGAAATTAAAAGAGGTTTGCACAGTGAAATGCCTTCAATTAGCTGTTAGTTTTTGGTTTAACTATGTATTACCTGTAAAGCTGTTTAGTATGAAAACCTGAATCAAATCTGGATCAAACCATATTCCCCAAGGGTGTGGGGTGGAATTAAATATTAAATGGTTTAAAATATGCCTTAAAAATAGTGAATGTTTGATAGGACTCTAATGTTTTATAAAGAAAGTCATAAATGTTATCTCTCATATTCAAGAAAGTGAAAGCTGAGTTGAATTCAAAACATTGTTTTACATGTCCCCTAGTGTGGTAAAAAATGGTTTGCCCCAAGCAGTTTAATATGTGTTACTGAATCAAATCTGGAACAAACCACATTCACTGTGGGTGGGGGTGTCAAGCAAAATATCTAATGATTTAAAACATGGCTTAAAAGCTTTGTATTCCAGAGGCAACACTCATGCAATATTATTGAATTCATACATGACATCTCAGAGCTTTCAAGGAAGTGAAAGCTTAGTTTAATTCAAAACAATATTTTATATGACCCCTACTTTGGTGAAAAATGGTTTGCCCCAACATTCTCCCAGAATGCATTGCCCCCATAAAAATATTTCAAAATAACCATTTCTTAAAAAATAAACCACCTTACTTCCTTTATTTCAGATGGGAGAAAGTATGAACACATTGTTAATGCCAAAGCCTCTTCCATGAGATAAAAATCCCATAAAGTCTTTTTTAACATCCCTAAGTTATAAATATTAAAATATCTGAAGTGTAAATAATCTTTTTTTTTTTTTGTTAAATTCATGATTACATAAAAATATTAGTGTTCAGAATAATCAAGTTGCATGTAAAGAATAATATAAGCCAGTAAACAATTGGATTGCTTATTTTTTCACTTATCTCTTTTGCTATCATGTTACACCCACTCACTATACTCTATTGATATATTTAACTAACCCTTTGAGTCTCAGAAAGCTATGTGGTATCCAAGAGGTTAAATGCAAAATGGGTTTTCTTTTAAAATAAAACTGAAATTAAAAGAGGTTTGCACAGTGAAATGCCTTCAATTAGCTGTTAGTTTTTGGTTTAACTATGTATTACCTGTAAAGCTGTTTAGTATAAAAACCTGAATCAAATCTGGATCAAACCATATTCCCCAAGGGTGTGGGGTGGAATTAAATATTAAATGGTTTAAAATATGCCTTAAAAATAGTGAATGTTTGATAGGACTCTAATGTTTTATAAAGAAAGTCATAAATGTTATCTCTCATATTCAAGAAAGTGAAAGCTAAGTTGAATTCAAAACATTGTTTTACATGTCCCCTACTGTGGTAAAAAATGGTTTGCCCCAAGCAGTTTAATATGTGTTACTGAATCAAATCTGGAACAAACCACATTCACTGTGGGTGGGGGTGTCAAGCAAAATATCTAATGATTTAAAACATGGCTTAAAAGCTTTGTATTCTAGAGGCAACACTCATGCAATATTATTGAATTCATACATGACATCTCAGAGCTTTCAAGGAAGTGAAAGCTTAGTTTAATTCAAAACAATATTTTATATGACCCCTACTTTGTTGAAAAATGGTTTGCCCCAACATTCTCCCAGAATGCATTGCCCCCATAAAAATATTTCAAAATAACCATTTCTTAAAAAATAAACCACCTTACTTCCTTTATTTCAGATGGGAGAAAGTATGAACACATTGTAAATGCCAAATCCTCTTCCATGAGATAAAAATCCCATAAAGTCATTTTTAACATCCCTAAGTTATAAATATTAAAATATCTGAAGTGTAAATAATCTTTTTTTTTTTTTTTTAATTAAATTCATGATTACATAAAAATATTAGTGTTCAGAATAATCAAGTTGCATGTAAAGAATAATATAAGCCAGTAAACAATTGGATTGCTTATTTTTTCACTTATCTCTTTTGCTATCATGTTACACCCACTCACTATACTCTATTGATATATTTAACTAACCCTTTGAGTCTCAGAAAGCTAAGTGGTATCCAAGAGGTTAAATGCAAAATGGGTTTTCTTTTAAAATAAAACTGAAATTAAAAGAGGTTTGCACAGTGAAATGCCTTCAATTAGCTGTTAGTTTTTGGTTTAACTATGTATTACCTGTAAAGCTGTTTAGTATGAAAACCTGAATCAAATCTGGATCAAACCATATTCCCCAAGGGTGTGGGGTGGAATTAAATATTAAATGGTTTAAAATATGCCTTAAAAATAGTGAATGTTTGATAGGACTCTAATGTTTTATAAAGAAAGTCATAAATGTTATCTCTCATATTCAAGAAAGTGAAAGCTAAGTTGAATTCAAAACATTGTTTTACATGTCCCCTACTGTGGTAAAAAATGGTTTGCCCCAAGCAGTTTAATATGTGTTACTGAATCAAATCTGGAACAAACCACATTCACTGTGGGTGGGGGTGTCAAGCAAAATATCTAATGATTTAAAACATGGCTTAAAAGCTTTGTATTCTAGAGGCAACACTCATGCAATATTATTGAATTCATACATGACATCTCAGAGCTTTCAAGGAAGTGAAAGCTTAGTTTAATTCAAAACAATATTTTATATGACCCCTACTTTGTTGAAAAATGGTTTGCCCCAACATTCTCCCAGAATGCATTGCCCCCATAAAAATATTTCAAAATAACCATTTCTTAAAAAATAAACCACCTTACTTCCTTTATTTCAGATGGGAGAAAGTATGAACACATTGTAAATTCCAAAGACTCTTCCATGAGATAAAAATCCCATAAAGTCGTTTTTAACATCCCTAAGTTATAAATATTAAAATATCTGAAGTGTAAATAATCTTTTTTTTTTTTCTTTTTATTAAATTCATGATTACATAAAAATATTAGTGTTCAGAATAATCAAGTTGCATGTAAAGAATAATATAAGCCAGTAAACAATTGGATTGCTTATTTTTCACTTATCTCTTTTGCTATCATGTTACACCCACTCACTATACTCTATTGATATATTTAACTAACCCTTTGAGTCTCAGAAAGCTATGTGGTATCCAAGAGGTTAAATGCAAAATGGGTTTTCTTTTAAAATAAAACTGAAATTAAAGAGGTTTGCACAATGAAATGCCTTCAATTAGCTGTTAGTTTTTGGTTTAACTATGTATTATCTGTAAAGCTGTTTAGTATGAAAACCTGAAGCAAATCTGGATCAAACCATATTCCCCAAGGGTGTGGGGGGGGAATTAAATATTTAATGGTTTAAAATATTCCTTAAAAATACTGAATGTTTGATAGGACTCTAATGTTTTATAAAGAAGGTCATAAGTGTTATCGCTCATATTCAAGAAAGTGAAAGCTGAGTTGAATTCAAAACATTGTTTTACATGTCCCCTACTGTGGTAAAAAATGGTTTGCCCCAAGCAGTTTAATATGTGTTACTGAATCAAGCCTGGAACAAACCACATTCACTATGGGTGGGGGTGTCAAGCAAAATATCTAATTATTTAAAACATGGCTTAAAAGCTTTGTTTTCTAGAGGCAACACTAATACAATATTAATGAATTGATACATGACATCTCAGAGCTTTCAAGGAAGTGAAAGCTTAGTTTAATTCAAAACAATATTTTATATGACCCCTACTTTGGTGAAAAATGGTTTGCCCCAACATTCTCCCAGAATGCATTGCCCCCATAAAAATATTTCAAAATAACCATTTCTTAAAAAATAAACCACCTTACTTCCTTTATCTCAGATGGGTGAAAGTATGAACACATTGTAAATACCAAAGCCTCTTCCATGAGATAAAAATCCCATAAAGGTAAGTTTAACATCCCTAAGTTATAAATATTAAAATATCTGAAGTGTAAATAATTGTTTTGTTTTTTTTTAATTAAATTCATGATTACATAAAAATGTTAGTGTTCAGAATAATCAAGTTGCATGTAAAGAATTATATAAGCCAAAAAAAATCGGATTGCATATATTTTCACTTATCTCTTTTGCTATCATGTTACACCCACGCCCTATACTCTATTGATATATTTAAGTAACCCTTTGAGTCTCAGAAAGCTATGTGATATCCAAGAGGTTAAATGCAAAATGGGTTTTCTTTTAAAATAAAACTGAAATTAAAAGAGGTTTACACAGTGAAATGCCTTCAATTAGCTGTTAGTTTTTGGTTTAACTAAGTATTATCTGTAAAGTTGTTTAGTATGAAAACGTGAAGCAAATCTGGATCAATCCATATTCCCCAAGGGTGTGGGGGTGAATTAAATATTTAATGGTTTAAAATATTCCTTAAAAATACTGAATGTTTGATAGGACTCTAATGTTTTATAAAGAAGGTCATAAATGTTATCTCTCATATTCAGGAAAGTGAAAGCTGCGTTGAATTCAAAACATTGTTTTACATGTCCCCTACTGTGGTAAAAAATGGTTTGCCCCAAGCAGTTTAATATGTGTTACTGAATCAAATCTGGAACAAACCACATTCACTGTGGGTGGGGGTGTCAATCAAAATATCTAATGATTTAAAACATGGCTTAAAAGCTTTGTATTCTAAATTCAACACTCATGCAATATTATTGAATTCATACATGACATCTCAGAGCTTTCAAGGAAGTGAAAGCTTAGTTTAATTCAAAACAATATTTTATATGACCCCTACTTTGGTGAAAAATGGTTTGCCCCAACATTCTCCCAGAATGCATTGCCCCCATAAAAATATTTCAAAATAACCATTTCTTAAAAAATAAACCACCTTACTTCCTTTATTTCAGATGGGAGAAAGTATGAACACATTGTAAATGCCAAAGCCTCTTCCATGAGATAAAAATCCCATAAAGTCATTTTTAACATCCCTAAGTTATAAATATTAAAATATCTGAAGTGTAAATAATTTTTTTTTTTTTTTATGAAATTCATGATTACATAAAAATATTAGTGTCCAGAATAATCAAGTTGCATGTAAAGAATAATATAAGCCAGTAAAAAATTGGATTGCTTATTTTTTCACTTATCTCTTTTGCTATCATGTTACACCCACTCACTATACTCTATTGATATATTTAACTAACCCTTTGAGTCTCAGAAAGCTATGTGGTATCCAAGAGGTTAAATGCAAAATGGGTTTTCTTTTAAAATAAAACTGAAATTAAAAGAGGTTTGCACAGTGAAATGCCTTCAATTAGCTGTTAGTTTTTGGTTTAACTATGTATTACCTGTAAAGCTGTTTAGTATGAAAACCTGAATCAAATCTGGATCAAACCATATTCCCCAAGGGTGTGGGGTGGAATTAAATATTAAATGGTTTAAAATATGCCTTAAAAATAGTGAATGTTTGATAGGACTCTAATGTTTTATAAAGAAAGTCATAAATGTTATCTCTCATATTCAAGAAAGTGAAAGCTAAGTTGAATTCAAAACATTGTTTTACATGTCCCCTACTGTGGTAAAAAATGGTTTGCCCCAAGCAGTTTAATATGTGTTACTGAATCAAATCTGGAACAAACCACATTCACTGTGGGTGGGGGTGTCAAGCAAAATATCTAATGATTTAAAACATGGCTTAAAAGCTTTGTATTCTAGAGGCAACACTCATGCAATATTATTTAATTCATACATGACATCTCAGAGCTTTCAAGGAAGTGAAAGCTTAGTTTAATTCAAAACAATATTTTATATGACCCCTACTTTGTTGAAAAATGGTTTGCCCCAACATTCTCCCAGAATGCATTGCCCCCATAAAAATATTTCAAAATAACCATTTCTTAAAAAATAAACCACCTTACTTCCTTTATTTCAGATGGGAGAAAGTATGAATACATTGTAAATTCCAAAGACTCTTCCATGAGATAAAAATCCCATAAAGTCGTTTTTAACATCCCTAAGTTATAAATATTAAAATATCTGAAGTGTAAATAATCTTTTTTTTTTCTTTTTATTAAATTCATTATTACATAAAAATATTAGTGTTCAGAATAATCAAGTTGCATGTAAAGAATAATATAAGCCAGTAAACAATTGGATTGCTTATTTTTTCACTTATCTCTTTTGCTATCATGTTACACCCACTCACTATACTCTATTGATATATTTAACTAACCCTTTGAGTCTCAGAAAGCTATGTGGTATCCAAGAGGTTAAATGCAAAATGGGTTTTCTTTTAAAATAAAACTGAAATTAAAGAGGTTTGCACAATGAAATGCCTTCAATTAGCTGTTAGTTTTTGGTTTAACTATGTATTATCTGTAAAGCTGTTTAGTATGAAAACCTGAAGCAAATCTGGATCAAACCATATTCCCCAAGGGTGTGGGGGGGGAATTAAATATTTAATGGTTTAAAATATTCCTTAAAAATACTGAATGTTTGATAGGACTCTAATGTTTTATAAAGAAGGTCATAAGTGTTATCTCTCATATTCAAGAAAGTGAAAGCTGAGTTGAACTCAAAACATTGTTTTACATGTCCCCTACTGTGGTAAAAAATGGTTTGCCCCAAGCAGTTTAATATGTGTTACTGAATCAAGCCTGGAACAAACCACATTCACTATGGGTGGGGGTGTCAAGCAAAATATCTAATTATTTAAAACATGGCTTAAAAGCTTTGTTTTCTAGAGGCAACACTAATACAATATTAATGAATTGATACATGACATCTCAGAGCTTTCAAGGAAGTGAAAGCTTAGTTTAATTCAAAACAATATTTTATATGACCCCTACTTTGGTGAAAAATGGTTTGCCCCAACATTCTCCCAGAATGCATTGCCCCCATAAAAATATTTCAAAATAACCATTTCTTAAAAAATAAACCACCTTACTTCCTTTATTTCAGATGGGAGAAAGTATGAACACATTGTAAATGCCAAAGCCTCTTCCATGAGATAAAAATCCCATAAAGGTAAGTTTAACATCCCTAAGTTATAAATATTAAAATATCTGAAGTGTAAATAATTGTTTTGTTTTTTTTTAATTAAATTCATGATTACATAAAAATATTAGTGTTCAGAATAATCAAGTTGCATGTAAAGAATTATATAAGCCAGAAAAAATCGGATTGCATATATTTTCACTTATCTCTTTTGCTATCATGTTACACCCACGCCCTATACTCTATTGATATATTTAAGTAACCCTTTGAGTCTCAGAAAGCTATGTGATATCCAAGAGGTTAAATGCAAAATGGGTTTTCTTTTAAAATAAAACTGAAATTAAAAGAGGTTTACACAGTGAAATGCCTTCAATTAGCTGTTAGTTTTTGGTTTAACTAAGTATTATCTGTAAAGTTGTTTAGTATGAAAACGTGAAGCAAATCTGGATCAATCCATATTCCCCAAGGGTGTGGGGGTGAATTAAATATTTAATGGTTTAAAATATTCCTTAAAAATACTGAATGTTTGATAGGACTCTAATGTTTTATAAAGAAGGTCATAAATGTTATCTCTCATATTCAGGAAAGTGAAAGCTGCGTTGAATTCAAAACATTGTTTTACATGTCCCCTAATGTGGTAAAAAATGGTTTGCCCCAAGCAGTTTAATATGTGTTACTGAATCAAGCCTGGAACAAACCACATTCACTGTGGGTGGAGGTGTCAAGCAAATTATCTAATGATTTAAAACATGGCTTAAAAGCTTTGTATTCCAGAGGCAACACTAATGCAATATTATTGAATTCATACATGACATCTCAGAGCTTTCAAGGAAGTGAAAGCTTAGTTTAATTCAAAACAATATTTTATATGACCCCTACTTTGGTGAAAAATGGTTTGCCCCAACATTCTCCCAGAATGCATAGCCCCCATAAAAATATTTCAAAATAACCATTTCTTAAAAAATAAACCACCTTACTTCCTTTATTTCAGATGGGAGAAAGTATGAACACATTGTAAATGCCAAAGCCTCTTCCATGAGATAAAAATCCCATAAAGTCATTTTTAACATCCCTAAGTTATAAATATTAAAATATCTGAAGTGTAAATAATTTTTTTTTTTTTTGATGAAATTCATGATTACATAAAAATATTAGTGTCCAGAATAATCAAGTTGCATGTAAAGAATAATATAAGCCAGTAAAAAATTGGATTGCTTATTTTTTCACTTATCTCTTTTGCTATCATGTTACACCCACGCACTATACTCTATTGATATATTTAAGTAACCCTTTGAGTCTCAGAAAGCTATGTGATATCCAAGAGGTTAAATGCAAAATGGGTTTTCTTTTAAAATAAAACTGAAATTAAAAGAGGTTTACACAGTGAAATGCCTTCAATTAGCTGTTAGTTTTTGGTTTAACTAATTATTATCCGTAAAGTTGTTTAGTATGAAAACGTGAAGCAAATCTGGATCAATCCATATTCCCCAAGGGTGTGGGGGGGAATTAAATATTTAATGGTTTAAAATATTCCTTAAAAATACTGAATGTTTGATAGGACTCTAATGTTTTATAAAGAAGGTTATAAATGTTATCTCTCATATTCAGGAAAGTGAAAGCTGAGTTGAATTCAAAACATTGTTTTACATGTCCCCTACTGTGGTAAAAAATGGTTTGCCCCAAGCAGTTTAATATGTGTTACTGAATCAAATCTGGAACAAACCACATTCACTGTGGGTGGGGGTGTCAAGCAAAATATCTAATGATTTAAAACATGGCTTAAAAGCTTTGTATTCTAGAGGCAACACTAATGCAATATTATTGAATTGATACATGACATCTCAGAGCTTTCAAGAAAGTGAAAGCTTAGTTTAATTCAAAACAATATTTTATATGACCCCTACTTTGGTGAAAAATGGTTTGCCTCAACATTCTCCCAGAATGCATTACCCCCATAAAAATATTTCAAAATAACCATTTTTTAAAAAATAAACCACCTTACTTCCTTTATTTCAGATGGGAGAAAGTATGAACACATTGTTAATGCCAAAGCGTCTTCCATGAGATAAAAATCTCATAAAGTCATTTTTAACATCCCTAAGTTATAAATATTAAATTATCTGAAGTGTAAATAATCTTTTTTTTTTTATTTTTTTTTTATTTTTTTTTTTTATTAAATTCATGATTACATAAAAATATTAGTGTTCAGAATAATCAAGTTGCATGTAAAGAATAATATAAGCCAGAAAAAATCGGATTGCTTATATTTTCACTTATCTCTTTTGCTATCATGTTACACCCACGCACTCTACTCTATTGATATATTTAACTAACCCTTTGAGTCTCAGAAAGCTATGTTGTATCTAAGAGGTTAAATGCAAAATGGGTTTTCTTTTAAAATAAAACTGAAATTAAAAGAGGTTTGCACAGTGAAATGCCTTCAATTAGCTGTTACTTTTTGGTTTAACTATGTATTATCTGTAAAGCTGTTTAGTAATGAAAACCTGAAGTAAATCTGTATCAAACCATATTTCCCAAGGGTGTGGGGGGGAATTAAATATTTAATGGTTTAAAATATTCCTTAAAAATAATGAATGTTTGATAGGACTCTAATGTTTTATAAAGAAGGTCATAAATGTTATCTCTCATATTCAAGAAAGTGAAAGCTGAGTTGAATTCAAAACATTGTTTTACATGTCCCCTACTGTGGTAAAAAATGGTTTGCCCGAACCAGTTTAATATGTGTTACTGAATCAAATCTGGAACAAACCACATTCACTGTGAGTGGGGGTGTCAAGCAAAATATCGAATGATTTAAAACATGACTTAAAAGCTTTGTATTCTAGAGGCAACACTAATGCAATATTATTGAATTGATACATGACATCTCAGAGCTTTCAAGGAAGTGAAAGCTTAGTTTAATTCAGAACAATATTTTATATGTCCGCTACTTTTGTGAAAAATGGTTTGCCCGAACATTCTCTCAGAATGCATTGCCCCCATAAAAATATTTCAAAATAACCATTTCTTAAAAAATAAACCACCTTACTTCCTTTATTTCAGATGGGAAAAAGTATGAACACATTGATAATGCCAACGCCTCTTCCATGAGATAAAAATCCCATAAAGTCATTTTTAACATCCCTAAGTTATAAATATTAAAATATCTGAAGTGTAAATAATCTTTTTTTTTTTTTTTTATTAAATTCATGATTACATAAAAATATTAGTGTTCAGAATACTCAAGTTGCATGTAAAGAATAATATAAGCCAGTAAAAAATTGGCTTGCTTATTTTTTCACTTATCTCTTTTGCTATCATGTTACACCCACGCACTATACTGTATTGATATATTTAACTAACCCTTTGAGTCTCACAAAGCTATGTGGTATCCAAGAGATTAAATGCAAAATGGGTTTTCTTTTAAAATAAAACTGAAATTTAAAAAGGTTTGCACAGTTAAATGCCTTCAATTAGCTGTTAGTTTTTGGTTTAACTATGTATTATCTGTAAAGCTGTTTAGTATGAAAACCTGAAGCAAATCTGGATCAAACCATATTCCCCAAGGGTGTGGGGGGGAATTAAATATTTAATGGTTTAAAATATCCCTTAAAAATAATGAATGTTTGATAGGACTCTAATGTTTTGTAAAGAAGGTCATAAATGTTATCTCTCATATTCAAGAAAGTGAAAGCTGAGTTGTATTCAAAACATTGTTTTACATGTCCCCTACTGTGGTAAAAAATGGTTTGCCCCAAGCAGTTTAATATGTGTTACTGAATCAAATCTGGAACAAACCACATTCACTGTGGGTGGGGGTGTCAAGCAAAATATCTAATGATTTAAAACATGGCTTAAAAGCTTTGTATTCTAGAGGCAACACTCATGCAATATTATTGAATTCATACATGACATCTCAGAGCTTTCAAGGAAGTGAAAGCTTAGTTTTATTCAATACAATATTTTATATGACCCCTACTTTGGTGATAAATGGTTTGCCCCAACATTCTCCCAGAATGCATTGCCCCCATAAAAATATTTCAAAATAACCATTTCTTAAAAAATAAACCACCTTACTTCCTTTATTTCAGATGGGAGAAAGTATGAACACATTGTAAATGCCAAAGCCTCTTCCATGAGATAAAAATCCCATAAAGTCATTTTTAACATCCCTAAGTTATAAATATTAAAATATCTGAAGTGTAAATAATCTTTTTTTTTTTTTTTTATTAAATTCATGATTACATAAAAATATTAGTGTTCAGAATACTCAAGTTGCATGTAAAGAATAATATAAGCCAGTAAAAAATTGGCTTGCTTATTTTTTCACTTATCTCTTTTGCTATCATGTTACACCCACGCACTATACTGTATTGATATATTTAACTAACCCTTTGAGTCTCAGAAAGCTATGTGGTATCCAAGAGGTTAAATGCATAATATGTTTTCTTTTAAAATAAAACTGAAATTAAAAGAGGTTTGCACAGTGAAATGCCATCAATTAGCTGTTAGTTTTTGGTTTAACTATGTATTATCTGTAAAGCTGTTTAGTATGAAAACCTGAAGCAAATCTGGATCAAACCATACCCCCCAAGGGTGTGGGGGGGAATTAAATATTTAATGGTTTAAAATATTCCTTAAAAATAGTGAATGTTTGATAGGACTCTAATGTTTTATAAAGAAGGTCATAAATGTTATCTCTTATATTCAAGAAAGTGAAAGCTGAGTTGAATTCAAAACATTGTTTTACATGTCCCCTACTGTGGTAATAAATGGTTTGCCCCAAGCAGTTTAATATGTGTTACTGAATCAAATCTGGAACAAACCACATTCACTGTGGGTGGGGGTGTCAAGCAAAATATCTAATGATTTAAAACATGGCTTAAAAGCTTTGTATTCCTGAGGCAACACTAATGCAATATTATTGAATTCATACATGACATCTGAGAGCTTTCAAGGAAGTGAAAGCTTAGTTTAATTCAAAACAATATTTTATATGACCCCTACTTTGATAAAAAATGGTTTGCCCCAACATTCTCCCAGAATGCATTGCCCCCATAAAAATATTTCAAAATAACCATTTCTTAAAAAATAAACCACCTTACTTCCTTTATTTCAGATGGGAGAAGGTATGAACACATTGTAAATGCCAAAGCCTCTTCTATGAGATAAAAATCCCATAAAGTCATTTTTAACATCCCTAAGTTATAAATATTAAATTATCTGAAGTGTAAATAATCTTTTTTTTTATTTTTTTTTTTTTTTTTTTTTTTATTAAATTCATGATTACATAAAAATATTAGTGTTCAGAATAATCAAGTTGCATGTAAAGAATAATATAAGCCAGAAAAAATCGGATTGCTTATATTTTCACTTATCTCTTTTGCTATCAGGTTACACCCACGCACTCTACTCTATTGATATATTTAACTAACCCTTTGAGTCTCAGAAAGCTATGTGGTATCCAAGATGTTAAATGTAAAATGGGTTTTCTTTTAAAATAAAACTGAAATTAAAAGAGGTTTGCACAGTGAAATGCCTTCAATTAGCTGTTAGTTTTTGGTTTAACTATGTATTACCTGTAAAGCTGTTTAGTATGAAAACCTGAAGCAAATCTGGATCAAACCATATTCCAAAGGGTGTGGGGGGGAATTAAATATTTAATGGTTTAAAATATGCCTTAAAATAGTGAATGTTTGATAGGACTCTAATGTTTTATAAAGAAAGTCATAAATGTTATCTCTCATATTAAAGAAAGTGAAAGCTGAGTTGAATTCAAAACATTGTTTTACATGTCCCCTACTGTGGTAAAAAATGGTTTGCCCCAAGCAGTTTAATATGTGTTACTGAATCAAATCTGGATCAAACCACATTCACTGTGGGTGGGGGTGTCAAGCAAAATATCTAATGATTTAAAACATGGCTTAAAAGCTTTGTATTCTAGAGGCAACACTCATGCAATATTATTGTATTCATACATGACATCTCAGAGCTTTCAAGGAAGTGAAAGCTTAGTTTTATTCAAAACAATATTTTATATGACCCCTACTTTGTTGAAAAATGGTTTGCCCCAACATTCTCCCAGAATGCATTGCCCCCATAAAAATATTTCAAAATAACCATTTCTTAAAAAATAAACCACCTTACTTCCTCTATTTCAGATGGGAGAAAGTATGAACACATTGTAAATGCCAAAGCCTCTTCTATGAGATAAAAATCCCATAAAGTCATTTTTAACATCCCTAAGTTATAAATATTAAATTATCTGAAGTGTAAATAATCTTTTTTTTTATTCTTTTTTTTAATTTTTTTTTTTATTAAATTCATGATTACATAAAAATATTAGTGTTCAGAATAATCAAGTTGCATGTAAAGAATAATATAAGCCAGAAAAAATCGGATTGCTTATATTTTCACTTATCTCTTTTGCTATCAGGTTACACCCACGCACTCTACTCTATTGATATATTTAACTAACCCTTTGAGTCTTAGAAAGCTATGTGGTATCCAAGAGGTTAAATGCAAAATGGGTTTTCTTTTAAAATAAAACTGAAATTAAAAGAGGTTTGCACAGTGAAATGCCTTCAATTAGCTGTTACTTTTTGGTTTAACTATGTATTATCTGTAAAGGTGTTTAGTAATGAAAACCTGAAGCAAATCTGGATCAAACCTTATTCCCCAAGGGTGTGGGGGGGAATTAAATATTTAATGGTTTAAATATTCCTTAAAAATATTGAATGTTTGATAGGATTCTAATGTTTTATAAAGAAGGTCATAAATGTTATCTCTCATATTCAAGAAAGTGAAAGCTGAGTTGAATTCAAAATATTGTTTTACATGTCCCCTAGTGTGGTAAAAAATGGTTTGCCCCAAGCAGTTTAATATGTGTTACTGAATCAAATCTGGAACAAACCACATTCACTGTGGGTGGGGGTGTCAAGCAAAATATCTAATGATTTAAAACATGGCTTAAAAGCTTTGTATTCTAGAGGCAACACTCATGCAATATTATTGAATTCATACATGACATCTCAGAGCTTTCAAGGAAGTGAAAGCTTAGTTTAATTCAAAACAATATTTTATATGACCCCTACTTTGGTGAAAAATGGTTTGCCCCAACATTCTCCCAGAATGCATTGCCCCCATAAAAATATTTCAAAATAACCATTTCTTAAAAAATAAACCACCTTACTTCCTTTATTTCAGATTTGAGAAAGTATGAACACATTGTTAATGCCAAAGCATCTTCCATGAGATAAAAATCCCATAAAGTCATTTTTAACATCCCTAAGTTATAAATATTAAAATATCTGAAGTGTAAATAATCTTTTTTTTTTTTGGTTAAATTCATGATTACATAAAAATAATAGTGTTCAGAATAATCAAGTTGCATGTAAAGAATAATATAAGCCAGTAAAAAATTGGATTGCTTTTTTTTTCACTTATCTCTTTTGCTATCATGTTACACCCACGCAGTATACTGTATTGATTTATTTAACTAACCCTTTGAGTCTCAGAAAGCTATGTGGTATCCAAGAGGTTAAATGCAAAATGGGTTTTCTTTTAAAATAAAACTGAAATTAAAAGAGGTTTGCACAGTGAAATGCCTTCAATTAGCTGTTAGTTTTTGGTTTAACTATGTATTACCTGTAAAGCTGTTTAGTATGAAAACCTGAATCAAATCTGGATCAAACCAAATTCCCCAAGGTTGTGGGGTGGAATTAAATATTAAATGGTTTAAAATATGCCTTAAAAATAGTGAATGTTTGATAGGACTCTAATGTTTTATAAAGAAAGTCATAAATGTTATCTCTCATATTCAAGAAAGTGAAAGCTGAGTTGAATTCAAAACATTGTTTTACATGTCCCCTAGTGTGGTAAAAAATTGTTTGCCCCAAGCAGTTTAATATGTGTTACTGAATCAAATCTGGAACAAACCACATTCACTGTGGGTGGGGGTGTCAAGCAAAATATCTAATGATTTAAAACATGGCTTAAAAGCTTTGTATTCTATAGGCTACACTCATGCAATATTATTGAATTCATACATGACATCTCAGAGCTTTCAAGGAAGTAAAAGCTTACTTTTATTCAAAACAATATTTTATATGACCCCTACTTTGTTGAAAAATGGTTTGCCCCAACATTCTCCCAGAATGCATTGCCCTCATAAAAGTATTTCAAAATAACCATTTCTTAAAAAATAAACCACCTTACTTCCTTTATTTCAGATGGGAGAAAGTATGAACACATTGTAAATTCCAAAGCCTCTTCCATGAGATAAAAATCCCATAAAGTCATTTTTAACATCCCTAAGTTATAAATATTACATTATCTGAAGTGTAAATAATCTTTTTTTTTTTTATTAAATTCATGAATACATAAAAATATTAGTGTTCAGAATAATCAAGTTGCATGTAAAGATTAATATAAGCCAGTAAACAACTGGATTGCTAATTTTTTCACTTATCTCTTTTGCTATCATGTTACACCCACTCACTCTACTCTATTGATATATTTAACTAACCCTTTGAGTCTCAGAAAGCTATGTGGTATCCAAGTGGTTAAATGCAAAATGGGTTTTCTTTTAAAATAAAACTGAAATTAAAAGAGGTTTGCACAGTGAAATGCCTTCAATGATCTGTTAGTTTTTGGTTTAACTATGTATTATCTGTAAAGCTGTTTAGTATGAAAACCTGAAGCAAATCTGGATCAAACCATATTCCTCAAGGGTGTGGGGGGGAATTAAATATTTAATGGTTTAAATATTCCTTAAAAATATTGAATGTTTGATAGGACTCTAATGTTTTATAAAGAAGGTCATAAATGTTATCTCTCATATTCAAGAAAGTGAAAGCTGATTTGAATTCAAAATATTGTTTTACATGTCCCCTAGTGTGGTAAAAATGGTTTGCCCCAAGCAGTTTAATATGTGTTACTGAATCAAATCTGGAACAAACCACATTCACTGTGGGTGGGAGTGTCAAGCAAAATATCTAATGATTTAAAACATGGCTTAAAAGCTTTGTATTCTAGAGGAACACTAATGCAATATTATTGAATTCATACATGACATCTCAGAGCTTTCAAGGAAGTGAAAGTTTAGTTTAATTCAAAACAATATTTTATATGACCCCTACTTTGGTGAAAAATGGTTTGCCCCAACATTCTCCCAGAATGCATTGCCCCCATAAAAATATTTCAAAATAACCATTTCTTAAAAAATAAACCACCTTACTTCCTTTATTTCAGATGGGAGAACGTATGAACACATTGTAAATGCCAAAGCCTCTTCCATGAGAGAAAAATCCCATAAAGTCATTTTTAACATCCCTAAGTTATAAATATTAAAATATCTGAAGTGTAAATAATCTTTTTTTTTTTTTTTTTATTAAATTCATGATTACATAAAAATATTAGTGTTAAGAATAATCAAGTTGCATGTAAAGAATAATATAAGCCAGTAAACAATTGGATTGCTTATTTTTTCATTTATCTCTTTTGCTATCATGTTACACCCACTCACTATACTCTATTGATATATTTAACTAACCCTTTGAGTCTCAGAAAGCTATGTGGTATCCAAGAGGTTAAATGCAAAATGAGTTTTCTTTTAAAATAAAACTGAAATTAAAAGAGGTTTGCACAATGAAATGCCTTCAATTAGCTGTTAGTTTTTGGTTTAACTATGTATTATCTGTAAAGCTGTTTAGTATGAAAACCTGAAGCAAATCTGGATCAAACCATATTCCTCAAGGGTGTGGGGGGGAATTAAATATTTAATGGTTTAAAATATTCCTTAAAAATACTGAATGTTTGATAGGACTCTAATGTTTTATAAAGAAGGTCATAAGTGTTATCTCTCATATTCAAGAAAGTGAAAGCTGAGTTGAATTCAAAACATTGTTTTACATGTCCCCTACTGTGGTAAAAAATGGTTTGCCCCAAGCAGTTTAATATTTGTTACTGAATCAAATCTGGAGCAAACCACATTCACTGTGGGTGGGGGTGTCAAGCAAAATATCTAATGATTTAAAACATGGCTTAAAAGCTTTGTATTCTAGAGGCAACACTAATGCAATATTATTGAATTGATACATGATATGTCAGAGCTTTCAAGGAAGCGAAAGCTTAGTTTAATTCAAAACAATATTTTATATGACCCTTACTTTGGTGAAAAATGGTTTGCCCCAACATTCTCCCAGAATGCATTGCCCCCATAAAAATATTTCAAAATAACCATTTCTTAAAAAATAAACCACCTTACTTCCTTTATTTCAGATGGGAGAAAGTATGAACACATTGTTAATGCCAAAGCCTCTTCCATGAGATAAAAATCCCATAAAGTCATTTTTAACATCCCTAAGTTATAAATATTAAAATATCTGAAGTGTAAATAATCTTTTTTTTTTATTTTTTTATTAAATTCATGATTACATAAAAATATTAGTGTTCAGAATGCTCAAGTTGCATGTAAAGAATAATATAAGCCAGTAAAAAATTGGATTGCTTATTTTTTTCACTTATCTCTTTTGCTATCATGTTACACCCACGCACTATACTGTATTGATATATTTAACTAACCCTTTGAGTCTCAGAAAGCTATGTGGTATCCAAGAGATTAAATGCAAAATGGGTTTTCTTTTAAAATAAAACTGAAATTTAAAGAGGTTTGCACAGTTAAATGCCTTCAATTAGCTGTTATTTTTTGGTTTAACTATGTATTATCTGTAAAGCTGTTTAGTATGAAAACCTGAAGTAAATCTGGATCAAACCATATTCCCCAAGGGTGTGGGGGGGAATTAAATATTTAATGGTTTAAAATATTCCTTAAAAATACTGAATGTTTGATAGGACTCTAATGTTTTATAAAGAAGGTCATAAATGTTATCTCTCATATTCAAGAAAGTGAAAGCTGAGTTGAATTCAGAACATTGTTTTACATGTCCCTTATTGTGGTAAAAAATGGTTTGCCCCAAGCAGTTTAATATGTGTTACTGAATCAAATCTGGAACAAACCACATTCACTGTGGGTGGAGGTGTCAAGCAAATTATCTAATGATTTAAAACATGGCTTAAAAGCTTTGTATTCCAGAGGCAACACTAATGCAATACTATTGAATTCATACATGACATCTCAGAGCTTTCAAGGAAGTGAAAGCTTAGTTTAATTCAAAACAATATTTTATATGACCCCTACTTTGGTGAAAAATGGTTTGCCCCAACATTCTCCCAGAATGCATTGCCCCTATAAAAATATTTCAAAATAACCATTTCTTAAAAAATAAACCACCTTACTTCCTTTATTTCAGATGGGAGAAAGTATGAACACATTGTTAATGCCAAAGCCTCTTCCATGAGATAAAAATCCCATAAAGTCATTTTTAACATCCCTAAGTTATAAATATTAAAATATCTGAAGTGTAAATAATCTTTTTTTTTTTTTTGGTTAAATTCATGATTACATACAAATATTAGTGTTCAGAATAATCAAGTTGCATGTAAAGAATAATATAAGCCAGTAAACAATTGGATTGCTTATTTTTTCACTTATCTCTTTTGCTATCATGTTACACCCACTCACTATAGTCTATTGATATATTTAACTAACCCTTTGAGTCTCAGAAAGCTATGTGGTATCCAAGAGGTTAAATGTAAAATGGGTTTTCTTTTAAAATAAAACTGAAATTAAAAGAGGTTTTCACAGTGAAATGCCTTCAATTAGCTGTTAGTTTTTGGTTTAACTATGTATTACCTGTAAAGCTGTTTAGTATGAAAACCTGAATCAAATCTGGATCAAACCATATTCCCCAAGGGTGTGGGGGGGAATTAAATATTTAATGGTTTAAATATTCCTTAAAAATACTGAATGTTTGATAGGACTCTAATGTTTTATAAAGAAGGTCATAAATGTTATCTCTCATATTCAAGAAAGTGAAAGCTGAGTTGATTTCAAAATATTGTTTTACATGTCCCCTAGTGTGGTAAAAAATGGTTTGCCCCAAGCAGTTTAATATGTGTTACTGAATCAAATCTGGAACAAACCACATTCACTTTGGGTGGGGGTGTCAAGCAAAATATCTAATGATTTAAAACATGGCTTAAAAGCTTTGTATTCTATAGTCTACACTCATGCAATATTATTGAATTGATACATGACATCTCAGAGCTTTCAAGGAAGTGAAAGCTTAGTTTAATTCAAAACAATATTTTATATGACCCCTACTTTGTTGAAAAATGGTTTGCCCCAACATTCTCCCAGAATGCATTGCCCCCATAAAAATATTTAAAAATAACCATTTCTTAAAAAATAAACCACCTTACTTCCTTTATTTCAGATGGGAGAAAGTATGAACACATTGTAAATTCCAAAGCCTCTTCCATGAGATAAAAATCCCATAAAGTCATTTTTAACATCCCTAAGTTATAAATATTACATTATCTGAAGTGTAAATAATCTTTTTTTTTTTTTTATTAAATTCATGAATACATAAAAATATTAGTGTTCAGAATAATCAAGTTGCATGTAAAGATTAATATAAGCCAGTAAACAACTGGATTGCTTATTTTTTCACTTATCTCTTTTGCTATCATGTTACACCCACTCACTCTACTCTATTGATATATTTAACTAACCCTTTGAGTCTTAGAAAGCTATGTGGTATCCAAGAGGTTAAATGCAAAATGGGTTTTCTTTTAAAATAAAACTGAAATTAAAAGAGGTTTGCACAGTGAAATGCCTTCAATGATCTGTTAGTTTTTGGTTTAACTATGTATTATCTGTAAAGCTGTTTAGTATGAAAACCTGAAGTAAATCTGGATCAAACCATATTCCCCAAGGGTGTGGGGGGGAATTAAATATTTAATGGTTTAAATATTCCTTAAAAATATTGAATGTTTGATAGGACTCTAATGTTTTATAAAGAAGGTCATAAATGTTATCTCTCATATTCAAGAAAGTGAAAGCTGAGTTGAATTCAAAATATTGTTTTACATGTCCCCTAGTGTGGTAAAAAATGGTTTGCCCCAAGCAGTTTAATATGTGTTACTGAATCAAATCTGGAACAAACCACATTCACTGTGGGTGGGAGTGTCAAGCAAAATATCTAATGATTTAAAACATGGCTTAAAAGCTTTGTATTCTAGAGGAACACTAATGCAATATTATTGAATTCATACATGACATCTCAGAGCTTTCAAGGAAGTGAAAGTTTAGTTTAATTCAAAACAATATTTTATATGACCCCTACTTTGGTGAAAAATGGTTTGCCCCAACATTCTCCCAGAATGCATTGCCCCCATAAAAATATTTCAAAGTAACCATTTCTTAAAAAATAAACCACCTTACTTCCTTTATTTCAGATGGGAGAACGTATGAACACATTGTAAATGCCAAAGCCTCTTCCATGAGATAAAAATCCCATAAAGGTAAGTTCAACATCCCTAAGTTATAAATATTAAAATATCTGAAGTGTAAATAATTGTTTTGTTTTTTTTTAATTAAATTCATGATTACATAAAAATATTAGTGTTCAGAATAATCAAGTTGCATGTAAAGAATTATATAAGCCAGAAAAAATCGGATTGCATATATTTTCACTTATCTCTTTTGCTATCATGTTACACCCACGCCCTATACTCTATTGATATATTTAAGTAACCCTTTGAGTCTCAGAAAGCTATGTGATATCCAAGAGGATAAATGCAAAATGGGTTTTCTTTTAAAATAAAACTGAAATTAAAAGAGGTTTACACAGTGAAATGCCTTCAATTAGCTGTTAGTTTTTGGTTTAACTAAGTATTATCTGTAAAGTTGTTTAGTATGAAAACGTGAAGCAAATCTGGATCAATCCATATTCCCCAAGGGTGTGGGGGGGAATTAAATATTTAATGGTTTAAAATATCCCTTAAAAATAATGAATGTTTGATAGGACTCTAATGTTTTGTAAAGAAGGTCATAAATGTTATCTCTCATATTCAAGAAAGTGAAAGCTGATTTGTATTCAAAACATTGTTTTACATGTCCCCTACTGTGGTAAAAAATGGTTTGCACCAAGCAGTTTAATATGTGTTACTGAATCAAATCTGGAACAAACCACATTCACTGTGGGTGGGGGTGTCAAGCAAAATATCTAATGATTTAAAACATGGCTTAAAAGCTTTGTATTCTAGAGGCAACACTCATGCAATATTATTGAATTCATACAAGACATCTGAGAGCTTTCAAGGAAGTGAAAGCTTAGTTTAATTCAAAACAATATTTTGTATGACCCCTACTTTGATAAAAAATGGTTTGCCCCAACGTTCTCCCAGAATGCATTGCCCCCATAAAAATATTTCAAAATAACCATTTCTTATAAAATAAACCACCTTACTTCCTTTATTTCAGATGGGAGAAGGTATGAACACATTGTAAATGCCAAAGCCTCTTCTATGAGATAAAAATCCCATAAAGTCATTTTTAACATCCCTAAGTTATAAATATTAAATTATCTGAAGTGTAAATAATCTTTTTTTTAATTTTTTTTTTTAATTTTTTTTTTTATTAAATTCATGATTACATAAAAATATTAGTGTTCAGAATAATCAAGTTGCATGTAAAGAATAATATAAGCCAGAAAAAATCGGATTGCTTATATTTTCACTTATCTCTTTTGCTATCAGGTTACACCCACGCACTCTACTCTAGTGATATATTTAACTAACCCTTTGAGTCTCAGAAAGCTATGTGGTATCCAAGATGTTAAATGCAAAATGGGTTTTCTTTTAAAATAAAACTGAAATTAAAAGAGGTTTGCACAGTGAAATGCCTTCAATTAGCTGTTAGTTTTTGGTTTAACTATGTATTACCTGTAAAGCTGTTTAGTATGAAAACCTGAAGCAAATCTGGAGCAAACCATATTCCCCATGGGTGTGGGGGGGAATTAAATATTTAATGGTTTAAAATATGCCTTAAAATAGTGAATGTTTGATAGGACTCTAATGTTTTATAAAGAAAGTCATAAATGTTATCTCTCATATTCAAGAAAGTGAAAGCTGAGTTGAATTCAAAACATTGTTTTACATGTCCCCTACTGTGGTAAAAAATGGTTTGCCCCAAGCAGTTTAATATGTGTTACTGAATCAAATCTGGATTAAACCACATTCACTGTGGGTGGGGGTGTCAAGCAAAATATCTAATGATTTAAAACATGGCTTAAAAGCTTTGTATTCTAGAGGCAACACTCATGCAATATTATTGAATTCATACATGACATCTCAGAGCTTTCAAGGAAGTGAAAGCTTAGTTTTATTCAAAACAATATTTTATATGACCCCTACTTTATTGAAAAATGGTTTGCCCCAACATTCTCCCAGAATGCATTGCCTCCATAAAAATATTTCAAAATAACCATTTCTTAAAAAATAAACCACCTTACTTCCTTTATTTCAGATGGGAGAAAGTATGAACACATTGTAAATGCCAAAGCCTCTTCTATGAGATAAAAATCCCATAAAGTCATTTTTAACATCCCTAAGTTATTATAAATATTAAATTATCTGAAGTGTAAATAATCTTTTTTTTTATTCTTTTTTTTTTATTCTTTTTTTTTATTCTTTTTTTTTATTCTTTTTTTTAATTTTTTTTTTTTATTAAATTCATGATTACATAAAAATATTAGTGTTCAGAATAATCAAGTTGCATGTAAAGAATAATATAAGCCAGAAAAAATCGGATTGCTTATATTTTCACTTATCTCTTTTGCTATCAGGTTACACCCACGCACTCTACTCTATTGATATATTTAAGTAACCCTTTGAGTCTTAGAAAGCTATGTGGTATCCAAGAGGTTAAATGCAAAATGGGTTTTCTTTTAAAATAAAACTGAAATTAAAAGAGGTTTGCACAGTGAAATGCCTTCAATTAGCTGTTACTTTTTGGTTTAACTATGTATTATCTGTAAAGGTGTTTAGTAATGAAAACCTGAAGCAAATCTGGATCAAACCATATTTCCCAAGGGTGTGTGGGGGAATTAAATATTTAATGGTTTAAAATATGCCTTAAAATAGTGAATGTTTGATAGGACTCTAATGTTTTATAAAGAAAGTCATAAATGTTATCTCTCATATTCAAGAAAGTGAAAGCTGAGTTGAATTCAAAACATTGTTTTACATGTCCCCTACTGTGGTAATAAATGGTTTGCCCCAAGCAGTTTAATATGTGTTACTGAATCAAATCTGGAACAAACCACATTCAGTGTGGGTGGGGGTGTCAAGTAAAATATCTAATGATTTAAAACATGGCTTAAAAGCTTTGTATTCTAGAGGCAACACTAATGCAATATTATTGAATTCATACATGACATCTCAGAGCTTTCAAGGACGTGAAAGCTTAGTTAAATTCAAAACAATATTTTATATGACCCCTACTTTGATGAAAAATGGTTTGCCCCAACATTCTCCCAGAATGCATTGCCCCCATAAAAATATTTCAAAATAACCATTTCTTAAAAAATAAACCACCTTACTTCCTTTATTTCAGATGGGAGAAGGTATGAACACATTGAAAATGCCAAAGCCTCTTCCATGAGAGAAAAATCCCATAAAGTCATTTTTAACATCCCTAAGTTATAAATATTACAATATCTGAAGTGTAAATAATCTTTTTTTTTTTTTTTGATTAAATTCATGATTACATAAAAATATTAGTGTTCAGAATAATCAAGTTGCATGTAAAGAATAATATAAGCCAGTAAACAATTGGATTGCTTATTTTTTCACTTATCTCTGTTGCTATCATGTTACACCCACTCACTATACTCTATTGATATATTTAACTAACCCTTTGAGTCTCAGAAAGCTATGTGGTATCCAAGAGGTTAAATGCAAAATGGGTTTTCTTTTAAAATAAAACTGAAATTAAAAGAGGTTTGCACAGTGAAATGCCTTCAATTAGCTGTTAGTTTTTGGTTTAACTATGTATTACCTGTAAAACTGTTTAGTATGAAAACCTGAAGCAAATCTGGATCAAACCATATTCCCCAAGGGTGTGGGGGGGAATTAAATATTTAATGGTTTAAAATATGCCTTAAAAATAGTGAATGTTTGATAGGACTCTAATGTTTTATAAAGAAAGTCATAAATGTTATCTCTCATATTCAAGAAAGTGAAAACTGAGTTGAATTCAAAACATTGTTTTACATGTCCCCTACTGTGGTAAAAAATGGTTTGCTCCAAGCAGTTTAATATGTGTTACTGAATCAAATCTGGAACAAACCACATTCACTGTGGGTGGGGGTGTCAAGCAAAATATCTAATGATTTAAAACATGGCTTAAAAGCTTTGTATTCTAGAGGCAACACTCATGCAATATTATTGAATTCATACATGACATCTCAGAGCTTTCAAGGAAGTGAAAGCTTAGTTTTATTCAAAACAATATTTTATATGACCCCTACTTTGTTGAAAAATGGTTTGCCCCAACATTCTCCCAGAATGCATTGCCCCCATAAAAATATTTCAAAATAACCATTTCTTAAAAAATAAACCACCTTACTTCCTTTATTTCAGATGGGAGAAAGTATGAACACATTGTAAATGCCAAAGCCTCTTCCATGAGATAAAAATCCCATAAAGTCATTTTTAACATCCCTAAGTTATAAATATTAAATTATCTGAAGTGTAAATAATATTTTTTTTTTATTTTTTTTTTTTTATTAAATTCATGATTACATAAAAATATTAGTGTTCAGAATAATCAAGTTGCATGTAAAGAATAATATAAGCCAGAAAAAATTGGATTGCTTATATTTTCACTTATCTCTTTTGCTATCATGTTACACCCACGCACTCTACTCTATTGATATATTTAACTAACCCTTTGAGTCTTAGAAAGCTATGTGGTATCCAAGAGGTTAAATGCAAAATGGGTTTTCTTTTAAAATAAAACTGAAATTAAAAGAGGTTTGCACAGTAAAATGCCTTCAATTAGCTGTTACTTTTTGGTTTAACTATGTATTATCTGTAAAGCTGTTTAGTAATGAAAACCTGAAGCAAATCTGGATCAAACCATATTTCCCAAGGGTGTGGGGGGGAATTAAATTTTTAAAGGTTTAAAATATTCCTTAAAAATAATGAATGTTTGATAGGACTCTAATGTTTTATAAAGAAGGTCATAAATGTTATCTCTTATATTCAAGAAAGTGAAAGCTGAGTTGAATTCAAAACATTGTTTTACATGTCCCCTAGTGTGGTAAAAAATGGTTTGCCCCAAGCAGTTTAATATGTGTTACTGAATCAAATCTGGAACAAACCACATTCACTGTGGGTGGGGGTGTCAAGCAAAATATCTAATGATTTAAAACATGGCTTAAAAGCTTTGTATTCTGTAGGCTACACTCATGCAATATTATTAAATTCATGCATGACATCTCAGAGCTTTCAAGGAAGTGAAAGCTTAGTTTTATTCAAAACAATATTTTATATGACCCCTACTTTGTTGAAAAATGGTTTGCCCCAACATTCTCCCAGAATGCATTGCCCCCATAAAAATATTTTAAAATAACCATTTCTTAAAAAATAAACCACCTTACTTCCTTTATTTCAGATGGGAGAAAGTATGAACACATTGTTAATGCCAACGCCTCTTCCATGAGATAAAAATCCCATAAAGTCATTTTTAACATCCCTAAGTTATAAATATTAAAATATCTGAAGTGTAAATAATTTTTTTTTATTTTTTATTAAATTCATGATTAGATAAAATATTAGGGTTCAGAATAATCAAGTTGCATGTAAAGAATAATATAAGCCAGTAAAAAATTGGATTGCTTTTTTTTCACTTATCTCTTTTGCTATCATGTTACACCCACGCACTATACTGTATTGATATATTTAACTAACCCTTTGAGTCTCAGAAAGCTATGTGGTATCCAAGAGGTTAAATGCAAAATGGGTTTTCTTTTAAAATAAAACTGAAATTAAAAGAGGTTTGCACAGTGAAATGCCTTCAATGATCTGTTAGTTTTTGGTTTAACTATGTATTATCTGTAAAGCTGTTTAGTATGAAAACCTGAAGCAAATCTGCATCAAACCATATTCCCCAAGGGTGTGGGGGGGAATTAAATATTTAATGGTTTAAAATATTCCTTAAAAATACTGAATGTTTGATAGGACTCTAATGTTTTATAAAAAAGGTCATAAATGTTATCTCTCATATTTAAGAAAGTGAAAGCTGAGTTGAATTCAAAACATTGTTTTACATGTCCCCTACTGTGGTAATAAATGGTTTGCCCCAAGCAGTTTAATATGTGTTACTGAATCAAATCTGGAACAAACCACATTCACTGTGGGTGGGGGTGTCAAGCAAAATATCTAATGATTTAAAACATGGCTTAAAAGCTTTGTATTCTATAGGCAACACTAATGCAATATTATTGAATTCATACATGACATCTCAGAGTTTTCAAGGAAGTGAAAGCTTAGTTTAATTCAAAACAATATTTTATATGACCCCCTACTTTGGTGAAAAATGGTTTGCCCCAACATTCTCCCAGAATGCATTGCCCCCATAAAAATATTTCAAAATAACCATTTATTAAAAAATAAACCAACTTACTTCCTTTATTTCAGATGGGAGAAAGTATGAACACATTGTAAATGCCAAAGCCTCTTCCATGAGAGAAAAATCCCATAAAGTCATTTTTAACATCCCTAAGTTATAAATATTAAAATATCTGAAGTGTAAATAATCTTTTTTTTTTTTTTTTGATTAAATTCATGATTACATAAAAATATTAGTGTTCAGAATAATCAAGTTGCATGTAAAGAATAATATAAGACAGAAAAAATCGGATTGCTTATATTTTCACTTATCTCTTTTGCTATCATGTTACACCCACGCACTCTACTCTATTGATATATTTAACTAACCCTTTGAGTCTCAGAAAGCTATGTGGTATCCAAGAGATTAAATGCAAAATGGGTTTTCTTTTAAAATAAAACTGAAATTTAAAGAGGTTTGCACAGTTAAATGCCTTCAATTAGCTGTTAGTTTTTGGTTTAACTATGTATTTTCTGTAAAGCTGTTTAGTATGAAAACCTGAAGCAAATCTGGATCAAACCATATTCCCCAAGTGTGTGGGGGGGGAATTAAATATTTAATAGTTTAAAATATTTCTTAAAAATACTGAATGTTTGATAGGACTCTAATGTTTTATAAAGAAGGTCATAAATGTTATCTCTGATATTCAATAAAGTGAAAGCTGAGTTGAATTCAAAACATTGTTTTACATGTCCCCTACTGTTGTAAAAAATGGTTTGCCCCAAGCAGTTTAATATGTGTTACTGAATCAAATCTGGAACAAACCACATTCACTGTGGGTGGGGGTGTCAAGCAAAATATCTAATGATTTAAAACATGGCTTAAAAGCTTTGTATTCTAGAGTCAACACTCATGCAATATTATTGAATTGATACATGACATTTCAGAGCTTTCAAGGAAGTGAAAGCTTAGTTTTATTCAAAACAGTATTTTATATGACCCCTACTTTGGTGAAAAATGGTTTGCCCCAACATTCTCCCAGAATGCATTGGTCCCATAAAAATATTTCAAAATAACCATTTCTTAAAAAATAAACCACCTTACTTCCTTTATTTCAGATGGGAGAAAGTATGAACACATTGTAAATGCCAAAGCCTCTCCCATGAGATTAAAATCCCATAAAGTCATTTTTAACATCCCTAAGTTATAAATATTTAAATATCTGAAGTGTAAATACTTTTTTTTTTTTTTTTGATTAAATTCATGATTACATAAAAATATTAGTGTTCAGAACAATCAGGTTGCATGTAAAGAATAATATAAGCCAGTTAAAAATTCGATTGCTTATTTTTTCACTTATCTCTTTTGCTATCATATTACACCCACGCCCTATTCTGTATTAATGCATTTAACTAACCCTTTGAGTCCCAGCAAGCTAAGTGATATCCAAGAGGTTAAGTGCAGAATGGGTTTTCTTTTAAAATTAAACTGAAATTAAAAGAGGTTTGCACAGTGCAATGCCTTCAATGAGCTGTTAGTTTTTGGTTTAACTATGTATTCTCTGTAAAGCTGTTTATAATGAAAACCTTGAAGCAAATCTGGAACAAACCAAATTCCCCAAGGGTGGAGGGAGGTAAATTAAATATTTAATGGTTTAAAATATGCCTTAAAAACTCTGAATGTTACATAGGACTCTAATGTTTTATAAAAAAAGTCATAAATTATATCTCTTATATTCAAAGAAGTGAAAGCTGAGTTTTATTCAAAACATTGTTTTACATATCCCCTACTGTGGTAAAAAATGGTTTGCCCCAAGCTGTTTAATATGTGTTACTAAAGCAAACCTGGAACAAACCACATTCACTATGGGTGGGGGTAGCAAGTAAAATATCTAATGAATTAAAACATGCCTTAACAGCTTTGTATTCTAGAGGCAAAATTAATGCAATATAATTGAAATCATACATGCCATCTTGGAGCTTTCAAGGAAGTGAAAGCTTAGTTTATTTCAAAACAATATAGATATCCTAAGTCGCAGGCCTGGGGATAAGAAATGAATACAAGCAGACACGAATCGTGTGCTATAACTTCTTATCCAATTTATTAAGCGAAATTCACCAGTTTATATAATGCAAAATCTGTGGGTGGTAGGCATGTTAATTAAGTGGAGAGATTTCCCCTCCCAGGATACATGAACAGATATGGATATTGTCAGTCATTTAACCAATGGAAATACAGAGGGAGATCAAGAGTTAAAAGGCTTCGGACACATTCACACCTGCAAATTACTTCATCATTTGGCAGAATGCCCCTTACCGCAATAAGACAAAACAAGTTATAAAAATAATTGTTCTGGACATGTTGTTCACAAATTCAAATGTCACAAGTTGATATCATTTACTTAATTAGCTCTTATCAAACTATAACCATTAGAACAAACCATAGCTAGAAATAATAAATTTTGAGCGGAGCATAGCTAATGCGCATCTGTAGGCCTTGCAGAAGGAAAAGATTTTCCCTTACAGTCCCCTCTTTTGTTCTTATTAAAAGAGCAATCAATCGACCCTTAATTATTACACAAGGCCCCCCTCCAGGTTGTTTGGTAATTATTCTGTCAATCATCTTAGTAGGAGGGGGATAATGGTAATGGTGGAAAGGGGTGGACCTTTTCATTGACATCACTCAGTACTAGTGCTTGGAAAGGAACATCATAAGTGGGGTCTAACTTTTTTAGGGGAATGTCTTCACAACTAATTTTACCAACTGAGGGCATAGTGAAGCGGGCACAACTAATAAGGAATGGGCAGCACTGGACGAAACAGCAGGTCATGAGAAGGATGGAAACACAAAGGAGAAAACCTATCACCAGTGTCTTGAGCCAGGCAAAATTAGGAAGCCATGACCACAACCAATCCCACCACTCATCTCCTATTGTACTCTGTTTAATATTGTTAACTATGTCATGTAATCCCTGGATATGATCATGTATTGACTTAGAATGGTCAGACAGATTGAAGCAACACATTCCCTCAAATTCCTCACACCCATGGTTATGCTTCAATAACAGATAGTCAATGGCGGCCCTGTTTTGGAGTGTCATGCCCCTCAAGCTCTTGATATCAGCCAAGAGTTCTTCCATAGCAATAGAGGTGTGGTTAATATCCTTGACTATAGCACAGGCGAGTTCTCTAACGGTCTTTGCAGTGCCTACTGGCAAACCAGGGACCCCAATGACTGAAATGCCTAGAGATAAAATTTCTGCATCACTCATTAGCCTGATACTGGAATCACAATCCTCTGGCAATTGTAAGGCCTGCCGTTTGACCCGCCCTATATCTTGGATGGGTGTTCTTGTTGGTGGGTCAGGTCTAGAGGGTAGTGATATGGCAATCCTACTAATAGCACATGGGCCGCCTGTGGTGTTCCCTGGAATATAGGAGTAGGAAGTATTCCCACATGAAAGAAACCATCCTTTGGATAGCTTGACAGGATAATAGGCAGTTTGGGTGGTAACTGTAAAATTACAGGTCATTCTATTGCGGGGCACCTGTGGTAGAGGGGCTTGATGGCACCTACCAGTTATCTGTCCTCCTGGACCGAAAAAATGACTAGGGAACCCGGAAAAATACACACAATAGTCTGCAGGGGCAACAGATATGGTACGTATGGATGTCATATTTGGCCATAAATTGTTAGCAGGGATAAAGTTGCGGTTATGATCCATATCTGAAATACCTTCCACCGGAGTCCAAAAGGAAACACCATTTGGAGAAGTATCAAGTGGGAATAGGGTAAAATTGATGAGGGTTGAGAGTGGAGTCGGGATACTGATAAGGCAGGTGGTCATAACGCTTGTAACACTTATCATGCGAGATAGACAAAAATTGGGGGTCTGCATTATGTCTAAGGCCATATATGACCACACATTTGGAGTCTCTATTTCCCCAAAATGTCTGCGGGCCCTAAGGAGGACAGATCTGGTCTCATTGCGAGTCAGCATAGTTTCAGAATGATGCACATAGTAAATCATAGTAATCATAGTAGTGATCATTACAATACTCAAAATTATCATATAAACACGTTCAAAGATTCGATATGGTGGATCTGGGGTACGTAACCCAAATCGGATGTAGCTCCTCCCACCAACAGAGTCATTGTCAGAGTGTTCTTGGGGAGATTGTTCTTGTTGGGTTGGTGGCAAGTAAAGAGCAAGAAATTCATCAATAAGTTGCTCATCAAGGGATGGTGTTATTTCATCACCGGAGTCTTCTTGACGCGACATGCGTGTATCCATGTTGGACTATTTTCAGTCAGAACAGTGGTCCGTGTTACAGCAAGGACAGTAGTTGGTTCACCAAATGGAGGGTCCAAAGTCTTATCCCTGACGAGCAGCTTGATCAGGACCTGATCACCTGGCCGAAAAGGGTGTGTTGGTTTACCTGTAGGAGAAGGTAGAGAGACAGACACATCACCATAGATGCCATTCAATTTGTCAATCAATTGTGATACATATTCCTGTTTAATACATTCCAAATCACCAAGTGACTTTGGTGGACCATGTGTCTTAGCCCATGGGTTTGGGAATGGTCTCCCCATTAACACCTCAAATGGAGAAAACCCAGTGGTTTTATTGGGTGTCATTCTCATTTCTGCCAGTACTGCAGGTAAATATACTGGCCATTTCACAAAGGTGCCCCTTGTCCCTTTCCTTAATTTCTCTTTAATGGTCCTATTTGTTCTTTCAACCTGACCAGAGGACTGTGGGTGATATGGTATGTGGAACTTCCATTCTATAAACAATTTCTGACAAATTAATTGGGTAATTTGGGCCGTGAAAGGTGTTCCTTTGTCACTGTTGATCACTAGTGGACATCCAAATCTAGGGATGATTTCTTTACATAGTATAGTAACCACAGTTGCAGCATTTTCCTTGCGCACTGGAAAAGCCTCAACCCATTTAGAGAACTGATCACAGATGACCAACAGATATTGAAACCCCTTTGACTTTGACATATGTGTAAAATCAATTTGTAAATTTTGCATAGGTCCATCAGGGGGCGGCAAGTGTTCATGTTTACCATATTTTGCACCAGTGGGATTGTTTCTAGCACATGTCAGACACCTTGATAGTTGACTGTCAACTAATTCTGTCAATCCCTGTATGACAAATTGTGTCTGTATTGTGCTAGTTGTCTGTTTCTTGCCTATGTGTCCAAAACCATGAAAGTGACTTATGAAGATGGGAGCTGCTGTTCTGGGAATGCCTATTCTCCCCTCTTTATCTGACCAGAAGCCGTCAGGGTTCAAGGTCAGATCATTACGTATCCAAAAGTCTTTGTCAGAGGCTAATGCATGTAGTGCAGCAATGTCCACAGTGGGGGTAGATGGTATCATGACCATTGTAAGCTTAGTATTAATAGTAGAATTGTAATCTTTATGTAAAGGGCCTGAGAGGGCTGCGTCCCTTGCAGCTTTATCTGCTAAGGCATTACCTTTGGCTATATCAGTGGTGTCAGAGCTATGTCCTTTACATTTGACAATAGCTAGTGTTCTGGGTAATAGAATGGCATCAAGTAAATCATTAACAAGTTGTGCATGGGATATGCCCTTGCCATCTGCAGATACAAATCCCCTATTTCTCCAGATAATACCAAAATCATGAACTACACCATATGCATACCTAGAATCTGTGTAAATGGTGACATCTTGGTCCTTAAACAGTTTACAAGCTTGTGTCAAGGCAACCAATTCAGCTGCTTGTGCAGAGACAAATGGTAAAGAATTAGCCATTAAAATAACATCTGGCAATTGTACAACAGAGAAACCAGTGTGATATATCCCATCTGCGGGCTTAGAACAAGATCCATCAACAAAAACCACTTCTCCTCTACTTAAAGGGGAAGTAGATAAATCATGCCTGGGCGAAGTGTCAGCTGCAATGGTTTGCAAACAACCATGTGGCTCTTCATCTGTGTACTTTTCTTCTGGTTGTGAATGTGCTAGCATCTTATGCAGTGCCAATGAGGGGCCCATATGTGAGGGATAGTATTTGATGGATAAATTCTGTGTGGATGTTAATATTGTTTCATATCCGGAGCGTCGTTGTGCGGTCATGTGTTGAGTGGTAATGTTGTTGAGTATGTGTAGGACTTGGAGAGTGGTATGTAGGATGGTGGGGTGGGAGAGAACAATGGACTGAGACATCTCAACTAAAATAGCACAGCTGGCCACTGACCTTAAGCATGCAGGCATGCCCTGTACTACTGTGGGGAGAACCTTAGAAAAATAGGCCACATGCCTTATCCCACACTCATGCTCCTGTCCCAGGACCCCTGCAAAAGTGGACCCTCCCTCTGTACAGTACAAATGAAAAGGTATAGCATAGTTAGGTAGTCCCAAAGCTGGAGCAGAGCATAATGATGTTTTCAATGTAGCATAAGCATTGTCCATTTCTGGAGTCCAACAAAGCCTTTCTGGAGCATCTTTCAGAGTGCTCTGTCGCAGAATATGGTCATAGTGTGAACAGTCAGGAATCCATTGTCTGCAGTAAGTAATCATTCCCAAGAAGGACATCATGGCTTGTTTAGTCTGTGGCTTGGCCAGTCCTGCAATTGCCTGCACTCTATCTGAGGATAATTGTCTCTGTCCATGTGACAAAACAAATCCAAGGTATTTTACCCTTGGCAGGCAGTATTGGAGTTTCTTGGGCGACACCTTGTGGCCATTTGTGGCTAAATGTATAAATGTAGCAGCAAACTGTGTGTGTCTTCCTGACATGACTCTTCATCTGGACTACAAAGCAACAGGTCATCAATGTACTGTAGTAGCGTGGAACCCTTCTGGGGGGCCCAGTTTTTCAGGGTCTCACGGACAACAATGGAGTAAATAGTGGGACTATGGCAGAACCCCTGGGGTTACCGCCGCCAAGTATACTGACTCCCTCTATATGTAAAGGCAGAAAGTGGTTGTGTATCAGGGTGTACCGGTATGCGAAAGAAAGCACTGTTTAAATCAATGACCGTGAACCTAGTGCTAGTGGCTGGGATGGCTGACAATATGGAATTAACATCCGGCACTATGGGTGCCAGGGGTTGTACTATGTCATTGATACGTCTCAAATCCTGGGTCAATCTCCATGTATTAGTCCCTGGTTTGGGAACTGGATTTATGGGAGTGTTGTAAGGTGATACTGTGGGTACAATAATGCCTTTTTGTATTAATTCCTGTATAATGGGTTCTATTCCAATCTCTTTTTCCCGTGATAGGGAATATTGCTTAACATATACAGGAGTACTACCTGGTTTGAGAGTTGCCTGATAAGGGGAACAGTCAATGTACCCTGGGTCAGTGGAGGATTTGGCCCATAATGTGTGTGGCAGATCAGCCAGTGCCATAGGTATGTTGGGGTCACAATCTTGATGTGTGAAAGACATGGTAGTGATAGGGTCCAAGGGAATGTAGATTCGTTTGCTTACCAGACAACTGCCTTCAAGCCACAGATAAGCTTCTAAATTCGTAATAATATATACACATGATTCACTGAACCACAAACCATTGATCTGTTCTGCACCAGCTTCATGGGTAAACCCCAGGACACATTCCGGTGTCCAATGTCGCACAATAACAGTGGCTTTGGGTGAACATACCCGATTGAAAATGTTGCAAAGTACACCAAGGATGTCATCCTTCAGCAGCAAAGATAAATGTTGAAAAATAAGCCTGGCAATGCCAGCTGGTTCTGTGTTAGTTATAAGGGGAAGTGAAAATGCAGAAGTACACACTAGCCCTCCCTTTTCGGTGATCTGCAAGGTCAATTGTAACTTACTCATTAAATCTCTGCCCAGCAGATTAACAGGACAATTTGGTATGATTAAATTTATCACCATGGTCACTGACAGTAAGGGTTAATTTAGGAGTGACCTTGCACTCAATTTGGACCCCTTCTACTCCAACAGAGGACATGCTTGCAGTTGTAAGTGGACCTGTATAATTCTTAGCAGAGATGCTTGATTTTGTGGCCCCTGTATCCACAAGAAAATCATACACTTGTCCCTCAATCTCTAAGGTTAATATAGGGAGAGTGTCCCACCTCTCAGCTGAGCAACAAAGCAAGCAAGGTGTAGTGTCCTCTGGCAGCCCTAGTGGGGTTGTGGTCTCCATTGTAGCTGATGGGTAGGGGGTCCCATGTTGTATTGTGCAGTCTCATTCTGTGTGTTAGTCTGAGTGGATTGTATTTGTCCATTGTGCAGGGTGTTGGCCTGATCTATCCTTGGGGGTGCCCAGCATTTCCTCTTCCAATGTCCTATCTTACCACAATTGAAACAGGCTCCTTTTGCAAGCTGCCTGCCTCCTGATTGATTTGATTGATTTTTAGGGTCCCCATAAGGGACTCTTCTGCTTCTATCCTTCTTATTCTGCCATTTCCCTCTATACTGCCCTCCAGACTGATTTCCACCTCTCCCTCCTCCCTGCTGGAAATACATACTCATTTCTGCTGCAGGTTGCTCTATAGTAGTAAATCCTGCAACAGTTCCGGTCTTTGCCGGGAATACCCCTGCTGCATCCTTAATCGTAATTGCTTCCTCAAATTCTTCAGCAGTTAATTTGTGCCAGCTATCAATACACATTCTGACAGTCTGGGCTATCTCAGGTTTCATATTAGTAAGCAGATGTTGCACATATAGTGGGCCCAGAGACTCATTCTTTTTATTAAGTCCACAATCATTTGCCCAGGTGTCTCCAAAATGGGTTAAAAAATCAGAGACACTTTCTGATCCTTTCTGTTTATAAGCAATGGCTTTAGTAATAGCCTTCAAATCACCCCCTAGTTTCACTAGCTTACTTTTAACCTGTTCCCACATGGCATTTAAATGTTCAGTTGTTAACCACACATTGTCAGTCACTGTCTGCGGGAAGTCATATTCAGTGCCCAATGTTGCACATTCCTTAGTCCAATCAATCCCCATGTGTTTAGTACAAGCATCTAGTAAAAATCTGTAGTCTGGCCCAGTCAGCTGCGCCCCTAGGGTGCATCTTTTTAAATAAGCTATTGCTGCGCTGGGGGATTTAATTGGGTTTGGGCAATCTTTAGCACACGCATTCATAGTCAAGACATCAGGGGGTTTGTTTATGACCTGATTGCCTATGGTTATAAAAGGCATAGCCAGGTTAGTCTGGCTAGCGAGGGTAGGTGGTTGCTTATGTATGTCAGCTGTTGTTATTACCTTAGTTCCTTTCTGATCCCTAGGTGTCAGTTGTATGTCACCTATCGACTGGGTAAGGGTCTGAAGTACGTGTTCTTCTGCATATGGCTCAGTCTCTAGGTTTTGTTGTCTCTGTTGTGCCTCTGAAGCCCTGGTCATCTGTCTTGTCTGAACTCCTATACTAGTTTTGACGTTTTTTGTATCTATAATCGTCTTCAGAGGTCAGGTCCAAGATCTTAGTGAGTCTTCTGAGCACGTCCCTTTTCTGCCCTTTTGTAAGTTTTGGCGTACTGGGTGTATCAATATGTGCCAATCTATCAGTAGATAGACTGTGAAACTCATGTAGGTATGGTCTTGTATGTAAGGGGGTTCTGGGGCTATCAGTAATCCACATGTCATCTGTGAATGGATCTCGTCTGCTAAGGTTTGGAGATGATTCCAGTCTCTCATGTTCTGTCAACAAAGGCTGGGTCCCTTTTGTAAGACCAGTAAGGTGTTGGTTGAGGCTGGGGGTGAGCGGGAGATTTGGTAATATGTTCGGATATGGGACAGATTGCCTTCGCTCTTTCTGTAGTTCCTGTTGTGCTTGTGCAGTTTCCTTAACTCCTTCCTGCCTAGGCTGAATGTCTGTAACCCTTGCTGAACCTGTTGGAGTGTCTGCTAGTGTTATATCAGAATATCTAGGTATAGTGTCCTTTGTCTCCTTGTCTCCCTGCATAAATGAGGGTTGCATGCTTGTGACATTCTGAGAGGGTGTTGCTGTGTGTATAGTAGAATCTGTCTCACCTTCTTGTTTAATGTCTTCTGTCTTAGGGGTTATACATCTAGAAGTAGCAGCTAACAATTCTAAATCATCGTCTGAAGCCCGAGACACAGTCAAGGAAGGGTACAAAGTGTTAGGGGTCTGGGAAGGAGGATAAGGAGGTAGTAGTGAAGGTGCAGTAGGAATAGGGGTAGATGGTGGTGGAGGAGGTGGAAAATTATACGAAAGGGTGTCCTGCATCATAGTCTGAACACATGCATAAGGGGCTAAATCTATCCACACTTTACCACATGCAGACATATATTTCATATCCCAAGATGGGTCTCCTTCATACCATATCCATTTAGGGTCACCTAAACAAAGTCCCTTAATCATGGCTATGTGCCAAGGATCAAACCCACCTTCCCGAGGAAAGGGGTTTGAAGAATGTAAACCCTCAGTCCATCCTGCCATGTTGTCACAGAACGGATTCGCATAGAAATTCCCTGCCTGTTCTGTGACAAACTCTTTTGGGGTCTGGCCAGGTTTCATTTTGCATACTTGTATTTTAACATTTTTGTTACCCTTCTTAATGGTTATGGTAGAACCCTTGGGTTTCGATTGATTGGTACCCCTAGTAACAATATCAGAGTCTTAATCAAAAATAAACAGCGCTTGTCAAACAAATATAGATTGGTATATATGCGTATACACCTGTATATACAAATTATACTATCACAAGTTTAGGATGAAACTCAAATGATTAACAGTTTTATATGACGGAAACATTCACCAAGGTCCTTTAAAACAAAACAATATCATGCAAAAGTTAATTATAGTAGACAGAGATGCAAAAATAAATAACCAAACAGATAAACAAGCAAATCTCATATTAACATTATTATACACACATCTCTTAGCATCTATACTTATATATATATATCCCTTAATCACATCTATTCACCTTTCATCCAATTTTCCAGTTCACAAAACAATAAATATTTAACACAGCAAAAGCAGCTGTGTGATCTTGAAACTAGTACACTATGAACAAAAAGTTAGGAAAAGGAGTGAGGGAGGGGTAGCAGCTGCGGGGACAGAAAAACTATCTTCTCATAAAATTACAAGTATGGCGTCCTTAACCTCTTCTCTGCCATCATCATGTGAATAAAGTATATAAATATCACTGGAAGCGTATTTCTGGTTCTCTAGCACCCTAATTCCATCTACTTCTGCATTACCCATATTCTCTGTATTTTTCTTAAAACAACCTGCCACATCCATCACTCTTATTACAATTTCCAAGACTTCATTTTCTCAGCTATGCAAATTATCAATTTCTGTCTCAAATTCAACAATTTCTCTTCTAACTCCTTTTTAAAAGTAAACCTATTTCTTACTCACTTAACTATTTGGACTCTAGTAATGTTATATACATATTATGTTGCACACAGTATTTAACTCTTTTTTGTCTTACCAGTATTACACTTCTTAATGGTTATTATAGAATTTCTAGGTTTAGATTGATTAATTCTCATAGTAATAATATCAAAGTCTCGGTCCAAAATAAACAATGTCCGTCAGGTCAGTATAGAATGATATACAAATACACACATACATACACATACACATGAACAACACAATTATAATTTTAAGTTTAAATGGTATCAGCGAGACCACTTACCAAGGTCAACAGAGCAATAAAATAATATCATGCAACTGTCAGTTGTAACAGACAAAAATACAAGGACAGACAACAGAACAATATCACATATTCAGGCATTAGAAGTCCCTTGTTTGTGTGTTTGGGTGTTTGCGTTTTTCTTTTAGATTAACTAATTTTCCTTCTGGTCAATAGAATGTTCAGGTACGCTGCCCCTAAAAATCACGAGGTAAAATATTCAATTCTTGTCTCCATAGGGCAGATTATCTACTCATGCCCAGGTATATAAATCTCTCAGGGATAGACCTGGACAGATTATCTACTCTGACCCGTACATATATCAGGGGGACAAATTTGAGTGAACTATGTGGTCTAACCCCGTAAATCATCTAGAGACAAAGTATTGTTATTATTATTTTTGTGAAACAAACAGTTTACTTATGGGCAAAGTATTAGGTACATACTGTACATAAGAATTATTGCTGAATAACAATTATTATAACGGCATAGCATCCAGACATTATTACTTAAACACATGCATTCAAGTTACATTAATAAGTGTTATATGAAAATACAGGGAAATGTAATGCCATATACATAACATGAAAAATGGTTAGTAACAGTCATATAACAAACAAGGACTGAAATACATATAATTCTGTTAGTATAACAATATGACTTATCCAATCTCGAGGAAGGGTGTGTGTCCGTACTTTACAGGAGCCTGGTTACCCTGTAATCACTATTTCACTATATTGAGGTCAGAACTCGAACCTGCCTCCCAACCAGGTGCCTAAATCACCTGGTTATGTTGGGCCTGGTTACCCAACTCCAATATTTACTGAGGCCAGGACTCGAACCTGCCTCCCAACCAGGTGCCTAAATCACCTGGTTATGTTGGGCCTGGTTACCCAACTCCAATACAGACCAATCAGGTGCCTAAAACTACCCTATCAACCCACACATGACACTTTAAAACACTAAAAAAATCCTAAAATCATGTGTGTCACCTGATTAAGTTGGGCCTGGTTACCCAACTTCAATACAGACCAGTCATTCACAAATAATAATATCCTCAGAGACAAGTGAGCAGACCATATGTATAAAAAAATATAGTCAACTCACCCGTCTGTGAAGAGACTGCCGACTACGCCAAAATTGTTGTAGATAACTGTCTCTATCTTCTGTACACTCTGTTTAATATTTTCCCCGGGGACCTTGGACTCCCACACTGTTCCTCCGAGATATCCTAAGTCGCAGGCCTGGGGATAAGAAATGAATACACGCAGACACAAATCTTGTGCTATAACTTCTTATCCAATTTATTAAGCGAAATTCACCAGTTTATATAATGCAAAATCAGTGGGTGGTAGGCATGTTAATTAAGAGGAGAGATTTCCCCTCCCAGGATACATGAACAGATCTGGACATTGTCGGTCATTTAACCAATGGGAATACAGAGGGAGATCAAGAGTTAAAAGGCTTCGGACACATTCACACCTGCAAATTACTTCATCATTTGGCAGAATGCCCCTTACCGCAACAAGACAAAACAAGTTATAAAAAGAATTGTTCTGGACATGTTGTTCACAAATTCAAATGTCACAAGTTGATATCATTTACTTAATTAGCTCTTATCAAACTATAACTATTAGAATAAACCATAGCTAGAAATATTATATTTTGAGCGGAGCATAGCTAATGCGCATCTGTAGGCCTTGCAGAAGCAAAAGATTTTCCCTTACACCAGTAAAAAATTGGATTGCTTATTTTTTCACTTCTGTCTTTTGCTATCATGTTACACCCACGCCCTATACTCTATTGATATATTTAACTTGCCCTTTGAGTCTCAGAAAGCTATGTGATATCCAAGAGGTTAAAAGCAAAATGGGTTTTCTTTTAAAAAAAAACTGAAATTAAAAGAGGTTTGCACAGTGCAATGCCTTTAATTAGCCGCAAATCTGGATCAAACCATATTCCCTAAGGGTGTGGGGGGATTGAATATTTAATGGTTAAAAATATGCCTTAGAAATTCTGAATGTTTGATAGGACTCTAATGTTTTATAAAGAAGGTCATAAATGATAACTCTGATATTGAGGGAAGTGAAAGCTGAGTTTCATTCAAAACATTGTTTTACATGTCCCCTACTGTGGTAAAAAATGGTTTACCCCAAGCAGTTTAATATGTGTTACTGAATGAAATCTGGAACAAACCACATTCACTGTGGGTGGGGGTGTCAAGTAAAATATCTAATGATTTAAAACATGGTTTAAAAGCTTTGTATTCTAGAGGCAACACTAATGCAATATTATTGAAATCATACATGACATCTCTGAGCTTTCAAGGAAGTGAAAGCTTAGTTTAATTCAAAACAATATTTTATATGACCCCTACTTTGGTGAAAAATGGTTTGCCCCAACATTCTCCCAGAATGCATTGCCCCCATAAAAATATTTCAAAATAACAATTTCTTAAAAAAATAAACCACCTTACTTCCTTTATTTCAGATGGGAGAAAGTATGAACACATTGTAAATGACAAAGCCTCTTCCATGAGATAAAAATACCATAAAGTCATTTTTAACATCCCTAAGTTATAAATATTAAAATATCTGAAGTGTAAATACTCTTTTTTTGTGTTTGAGATTAAATTCATGATTACATAAAAATATTAGTGTTCAGAATAATCAGGTTGCATGTAAAGAATAATATAAGCCAGTAAAATATTGGATTGCTTATTTTTTCACTTATGTCTTTTACTATCATGTTACACCCACGTCCTATACTCTATTGATATATTTAACTAACCCTTTGAGTCTCAGAATGCTATGTGGTATCCAAGAGGTTAAATGCAAAATGGGTTTTCTTTTAAAATAAAACTGAAATTAAAAGAGGTTTCCACAGTGCAATGCCTTCAATGATCTGTTAGCTTTTGGTTTAACTATGCATTCTCTGTAAAGCTGTTAAATATGAATACCTGAAGCAAGTCTGGAACGAACCACATTTGCCATGGGTGGAGTGGGGCAAATTAAATATTTAATGGTTTAAAGTATGCCTTAACCCCTTAAGGACCTATGACAGGTCTGGACCATCATGGGTCGCTATCCACTTAAGGAGCCATGATGGACCAGGTCCGTCATGGCTTAAATGATAGGAACGTGCCTACGTGCACGCTGCTATCATTAATTTCAGGCTGAGACTAAGCTCTCCGAGACTGGGGCGTTCAGTCTAAGCCCTTCTTGCCTTTGCTGGTTCATGCGATCACAAAAAAAATGTATTTAAAAAAAAAATCATAATTAAACAATATTGCAAGTGTGATTGTTGTGGAGCCATGTAATACATTTATGTACACCACCAAATGTCAGGGAGAAAAAAGTGTCAAAATAGGGTGGGAAAAAGGGACATGGGGATTTTCACCCAGGGGGGACAGTGGCCACTTTAAACTCCGCATCTTGTAGGTATGACTGACCGGTCATACTTTTAATGCAGTCTCCATAAAAATTTAACCCTTTGTGACCAATTGATCCCAAGAGAAAAATCAAAAATGGTGTTTTTTTTTATTTTTTTTTCAGTTTTCATAAAGTAAAAGGTGGGTTATCCATATATGTGGGGTATCAAAAGAAAGCCCTATTTGTGCTTAAAAAACAGTATATAATTTATGGGGGTGGAATAAAAGCCTAAGAGGGAAAACACTGATGAACAAAGACATAGTCAAAAAGGTCAGAATTGCTCCCGGTCCTTAAGGGGTTAAAAACTCTGAATGTTAAATAGGACTCTAATACTTTATAAAGATGACACCATAATCTATGCTAAAAACTCTAGCATATCACAACTTGAAACCGAATTACAACATGATTTCTACAAAGTGGAAAGATGGATAACACAGAACAAACTTTTCTTAAACACAGATAAAACAGTCACAATGATATTTGGCACAAAGCACAAACTGCGTAATCTCGACAATATCCACCTATCCATTGTGACAGAGTCTAATCATAAATTGGCCCCAGTAGACTCCTACAAATATCTTGGTATGTGGCTTGACCCTAACCTCAATTTTTGTCACCACATTGACAAATTAACCTCTAAACTTTATCCCAAAATAAGTACACTTTAAAGAAACAAATTATGTTTAAGTACCCAGGTGAGGAAACGTATTGTACAACAGATGCTGCTGCCAGTCATAGACTATGGCGACATAGTATATGCTCCAGCGCCAGAAATCCACCTCAGTAAACTTGACACTCTATATAATTCATTATGCCGCTTTATCCTCCAATATGACTACACTACCCATCATTGTGACATGCTTAAAGAACTAAATTGGCTAACACTCAAATCCAGACGTGACCTTCATCTTTCTTGCTTAGTACACAACCACTTCTCTGGAAAACTACCACAATACCTAAGCAGTATGCTCACTCCAGCTCTCCATACTAACTATAACCTCCGCTCCACTACTAACAACTCACTGCGTATACCACTATACAAGAAAGAAGCAGGAAGATCTGCCTTCTCCTTCAGAGCTCCAAAAATCTGGAACAATCTGCCGGAAATAATCACATCTGCACCCAGTCTAAAATCCCTAAAAGCAAATGTTTCTTTATATCTAAAAACAGTGTGTACGTGTAAATAATCCCATTATTTAATAAGTATGTATATTTCTGTATGTTTGTATATAATGTCTCACAATTAGTGTAAATATGTAACCTTTTACTGAAAACTATCCAGGACATACTTGAAAACGAGAGGAATCTCAATGTATTCTTCCTGGTAAAACATTTTATAAATAAAATAAATAATAAAAAGAAAGTCATAAATGATATCTCTGATATTCAAGGAAGTGAAAGCTAAATTTTATTCAAAACATTGTTTTACATGTCCCCTACTTTGGTGAAAAATGGTTTGCCCCAACATTCTCCCCGTAGCCCTAAACGCCATTCCATGCCAGGACCATCAGTGACGGTCCTGGCACGTCAATGGTCCTTAAGGTGTTAAAATATCTGAAATATGGGGGTGTGGCCTGCGGCTCAGTGAGCATGGATGCATTTCTCTGAGTCTTCTGATCCTGAGCCGTCTAACTCAGCCTACACTTGCGATCACCCATGCAATTTATGCCACTATTGTGGTGCACTTGATTGCCAGCATCTAAAAATCTCCTGGAAGAACCAGAAAGAGGTTCAGCCCGCAGAATTTTTTCAGAAACGGGACTCCGTTGGTTCGGCCCCGTCAACATCACTGGCTCCCCTGGACTCACCACTGCTCTATACCAAGCAAGATTTGGATTGCTTGAAGGACTTGCTCCTTTCTGTCAAGCGAGGCATCTCCGAGGATCTTCATTCTAGTGTGGCGCTCCGCAATACTGAAATATTGCAGATAGCTGGCTGCGTGGATGCCCTAGAGGGGCCCTTGCACTCAGGCAACTCACGCAGATGACATTGAGGCCTTACAGATCCACGATGCAGTTGAGGACCTTGACAATAAATCTCAACGCTTGAACCTGAGGATTAGAGATGTCCCTGAGTCGGTGGTAGACCTTCTTGACTTCCTACGCAGATACTTCTCGACCTTACTACCTGACCTGTCTGATCTGCAACTTTCTCTTGATCGAGCTCACAGGGCCTTGCGGCAGAAGCCTTCCCTTAATGATCCCTCCCAGGGATGTTATTGTCAAATTCACCTTTTATTCCACTAAAGAGGAGACCATGAAGGCAGTCTTGAGATATGCACTGACCATGGATGGAGTGACTCCTCATTTCTTCTCCGACCTGGCCCCCACCACCCTTCAGCTCCGGACTTTCAGACCCCTGACCTCTTTCCTCCGCAATCAAGGTATCGCTTACAGATGGGGCTTTCCATTCCGTCTGGTAGTCTTCCAAAATGGGGTACTTGCCATTCTGCGTTACCCGGTGGACTGTCTGCAATTCATGTGCTCCTTGGGTTTGGAAATGCCTCTTGAGGTCCAGGCCCTATATGAGGAGTTCTCTGCCCCTGATTGGGACTCTCCTACCTAATCTGACTTCTCAACCACCCTCTTACCTGTTGTGCCTCCTCAGTGGACACTCCGATTATACATCTGTTGCTCCTGCTAACCCTGGTTGCTTTGGAGTGTCTCTTTGCCCCTTGATGTCCAGAGGCGGGTTCTTCTTTGCATATGTTGTTCTGATGGCTGACCAGTGGGACCTCAGCTCCAAAATCTCTGATGGCTCTGACTCCAATTATGCCTCCATGTCCCGACAGGCTTTATTCTGTTTAATATGTTGTTTTATACTTAATGTGGCTTAAATATTGCAGGGGGGGTGATGTTTGTGTGGTGACCCTTGGCCGTGGGCTTCTGGTCCACCTGGTCTCCTTGCCAGTATAGCTTGTCCTTTTGGCGAGGAGGCGCGGCTGACCGGCCACCTGTGGTCAATCTTCGGCCACTATGGGTGATGCGATGGTGTCCCGGGGGGAGTTCCATGAGGTCCCGGGGACTTCAGTCTCCCGCTGGTGTACCTTCATTGAGGTCTTTCCCTGGGGCTCTGCGGGTCTCCTCCCTGGCTCCTTGGGCCTGGGGTCCCCTTTCCGCCCTTATACTGCTCTTGATTTCTTTTCCCCCCTTGTGCACCTCTCTCTCCCTCCTTTTTCTTTCTCTGCCACCCCCTGGTCCTCTACCTATGCCCTCTGTATATCCTACGATATCTCCCTTGTCCTTTTCTGCTCTCTTCCCTCTTTTCCTTTCTCTCTTTATGCTTCCTTCCTGAGTGGTTTCTTTTCCCTCTGGAGTAGGTCCCTCCTCTTGGGGTCTTTCCCTCCTCTTTCCCAGTACATTGACTACCTTTCCGGTTTATGTACGTGGATGGAGTGACCATGTTCAGCTCCTTTTCGGGGCTACTCACATGTAGTTGCCATGTAGGACCCAAACACCTTCCTTAACCCCATGGATCCCTTTCTCCCCATTACTCCCTCATCATGTGCCATTGTCCTTTCCGGTCCCTTTCCCTAAAGATTATGCCCCTTGTGTCTTATATGGCAACTCATAACGGTTTTCTGTACCTTATGATTGTTTGCCCTTTAATCATTCTTATGTATATATCCTGATGGGTCTCACTGTCAATTTTGACCCCCCTTGCACTGGGGCCCATCTCATTAGCGATTTTGGCCCATGTGGGTTTCCCTTCACTCTCGCGGGCGGGCCTGAGAGGCTTGATTAGATATTTTGCTTTAGACCTGATAGGGGTGTTCTGGTGCCCGGGGGGTTTTCCCTCGGGGGTCAGACTGCTCTACTGTGTTTCTGGCTTCCTGGGTTTGCTCGGTGGGATGTTCACCTTTTCCTCTCTCCTTGCCACATCGGTTGCGACTCTTGTGGCCGCTTCATTGTGCCTGAGAGAATTAGTGACCGTTTGATCTTGGCCCTTTTGAGAGTGGCTGTTACCTGGATCTGTTATGCTCTTATACCCCACCTTATGTTACTTTTTGCTGCTTTATAATAATTGTCCAGCGGGTGATCCCTTATTCCTCTCCATTACAGGTGGTTGGGGGCGTAGGCATGTTCTCCAGGTTGTAGCCCTCTATCACGGTGCCCGTGCTCCTGGCTTCAGGCAGTGGCATTCTGACTATCCTTTTTCCATATCTCCTTTCTGATTGGCCAGTATCCTTGTCGCAGCCCTCTGTTATTGCTGATCGTGTATGACCTGGCCTGCCTGACGACATTCCTGAGTTTGCTTTACTTCGATTACTCAGTTGCTGACTGTATCTGGCTGAGAATCCTCTCCGTTGTTGACGGTATCTGGCTGAGGACCCGCTTCCGTTACCGACTGTTTCTGGCTGAGAACCCGCTCTGTTGCTTATCGTATCTGGCTGAGTTGGTAACCCGCTTCCGTTACCAACTGTATCTGGCTGAGAACCCGTTCCATTGCTGACTGTTCCTGGCTGAGAGTTTATTCCGTGTCTAGCAGAGTTACACATTGTTGCCTTCCGTATCTAGCTTACCGTCTGGTGGACTCCGTATTGCTCGTGCTATACTTATGATGGCTTGCCGTTACGCTAGTCAGTTGCGCCGCGTGGCGCTATTACTCTGTCGGCCATTAGCTAAGCATTCGTGCTGTAGCTACTCTCCTTACCGCCTTTGGTGGTGTGCACACACAAAGTACCGGTACAGTGTTCATAGCACTGACTGTGTTACTCTGATGTCTCTGTGTCCACCTCCCTTACAGCTCTGGGCTCACTCCCTTTGGGAGTTGCAGTATCTCACAGGGCGTTACCTATTGACCCTTGCATGCCTGGACAACCCAGGTAGGGTTGTGCATATCCCTATCTGCAGTAGTCTTGGGCTCAAGAGCCAGCTTTTCGTTGTACCATCCTCAGTAGAGGGGACACTGGTTGCCTACCTATATATATGTAATTACACTGTGTTGTGATCCACCCCTAGTGTTCTAAGGTTTTTGTTCAGGAGAGTTATTTTGGTCCATTGGCATCCAGTGCCAGGGTCAGTGTTGCTTCGCTCCTTTGGGTTCTGTGCCTCCCAGACGTCTGGGTTGTGCCACTAGTCTAACCTTGTTACTCTGGGTTCTATGCCTCCCAAGTTTCTGGGTTGTGTCAGCGGTGTTGCCTCGCTCCTCTGGGTTGTGCCAGTCACTTCCTTCTGGACCATCTGCCATCAAGGTTCTGTGGTCAGTTCTCTGACTGTGTTGCCTGCTGCCTGTTAAGATTAAGCCAGAACCTCCATTGCCAGAGATTGTCATCTCTCACACATACATCGCTATTACTGGCTTGCTATTACTGTATATATCTGCATGTATTTCTGCTCTGTTTGTGTGGGCCAATAGGCCTAACTACGTGTGTGATCTTTATTTCAATAAAGTCATTTTAACCTTACCAAGCTGTTCTGACAGTACGAAAGGGACAATGACCTCAGACGGTTCTGGTGAAGGAAGCTCTGTGAATATCCATTGGAGAATGGATATGTTCAAACAACATCTCGATCAATTGTCAGTGACAGTGCAAACCATATTAGAGCGGACTGAGCACTTGGACAAACCAATACCAGCCTCGGTGGCCACCCCGGTTCAGGCACCGACGGTCCAAATCCTGAATGCTAACCAGCAATATAAAGGGCTATCTGCTACAGCACCCCTACCGCTAAGATACGATGAAAAGCCTACTCTATGTCTGGGTTTTCTTAATCAGCTTGAAATTTTTTTGGAACTAGCCCCTCAAGCACTTCCTACTGAAAGAAGTAAGATTGGGTTTATGATCTTGCTGTTAAAAGGCAAAGCCTTAGCCTGGGCAAACCCTATTTGGGAGACAGCGATGCCTATTTCTGCCAATTTCAGTGAATTTCTGAGGGCCTTTCGTAGTGTGTTTGAGGTTCCTGGGCGCAACATCTCTGCTGCTAAACAAATTATGTGCATACGACAGGGCAATCGTTCTGTGGCTGATTACTCTTTAGAATTTCTCACCTTGGTGGCCGAGGTTGCATGGAACAATGAGGCCCTGGTAGAGGCTTTTGAACAAGGACTCCATGACCGCATTAAGGAATTGATAGTAGCTCGAGAGTTGCCTGTCACGCTGGCCAAATTCATAGAATTTGTAAACCTTATTGATACAAGAATCAGGGAGCGGACGCAAAATAGAGACCGCAAACCAGGGTCTTCTGCAGGGCAACGGCACAAGAATGAACTCCCACCCTTGCCTCCCTCTCCTCCCTTGCCTCCATATACCCCCTCCCTATAACTCCTATGTGAGGGAGCTCCTGCAGAGGGAGGCCAGCATGGCCTCATGCCCAGGAGAGTGTTCTGATCTGGGGGAGCAGTCTAATCCAGCCCCAGGCTTGGCTGTACTCACAGGCCAAGGAGTACAACATGTGAGTAAAATGTCTGGTTTGTGTCCTGAAGAGAGTGATATCCAGGTTTGGGAGCAGATTTGAAAGCTGCTTATGAGAACAGAGATGCAATATGTAAACTACTGTGTGAACTGGAGGATAGATACCAGGAGTTATTACAATCATTAAGTAACAAAGGAAATGCAGTCCAGCAAGGCAGTATACAGGACATGATATATCATGTTAGTGATCAAAGGGATGTGATGAGAATGAATATTGTGGAGAATTCAGAAGTGATCCAGACATTAAAGAATCAAATCCGGGAAGGGGAAATACTAAGGGTTAAAGCAGGAACATTAGGAAATTTAAAGTTAAAGATTCCACCTGAGCAGAAAAAATTAGAACACATGAAGAAAAAAATGGAAGCATCAGTCTCCAGTGTACAAACATGTGAGGAGACCCCAGTACAAGTAAAGAGACCCCAAATGCACACAAAGAAACCCCCAGTGCAAGTAAACAAAACCACAGTGTTTGCAAAGAAGGTGATATCCACAGCAGAAACCTGGAGTAAATCCTGGGGAAAATTCACCAAAGAAAGGTGCATGAGAAGAAAACAGGAGTTTTGCAAAGTGCCAGCTTGCAGCCTGCAAAATCCAGTCTTTTGTCTGATGTGTCTCCTGGAAGGAGTTTGGAAGCTGAATTACACCAGCAAGAAGATGAATGTTTGGGAAAATCTCCTGATCTAAACTTACTTGTAAGTAATGAAGAGGTCACTAAAACAATCCCAAACAAACAGCTAGTTTCTGCTACTCCAGCACAGACTGTGAGCACTGCAGGTGAAGATAATCAGACCAGTGTGTCTGAAACAGCTAACCTGCCTGTCAGCAAGGAAAAGCCACAAGATGTGGAATTGTATTTGCAGCAAGTGGAAATGGAGCCAAATGCTGGTATAAAAGTTCCTGTAAAAACCTTCTCTAAATTTGTAACTCCCATAGGACCAAGTAAACAAAGATGAAATGCTGTGAGATTAAAGTTTACTGGTCCAGAAGCAGATATTCCTGACAGAAGATTTATTGGCTGTGATTTATTAATAAACTTTATGGGGTTTAGTGCTAATGAAATGAATGCACTCATACCTTTCCCTGGATCCAGGATATTTGATGTTAGTTTTAAATTGCCTCAGCAATTGGATTGTTTTTGGGACACATTTCATCACACAAAAGTGCACCCAATATGGAATAAAATCCAATTAATAGAAATAACCAGACCTATGAATGTTACAGTGACTTTATTGTTCCAGTCTGAAGTTGTTACCTTGGCTGATATTATGTTTTGGCTGAAAAGACAATGCAATGTTTTGGGGGAACCTGATAGAGTGTATGATGAAGATGGTATATGGAATGGAGGCTGGAGAATAAAAGTAAAATTGTGGAAGAGAATAGGAATAAAAAAGCATTTGTCTCATGTTTTCTTCATAGGCTCTGAAAGAGGGGTATGTTATTACCCAGGGCAACCCAAGGTTTGTTTTAAATGCGGATCTATCAGACATTTGTCATACAGTTAAGATAAAGTGTTCCTTGTGTAACAAATTGGGCCATTCTAGGGCTGAGTGTAAGATAGATGTTGTGTGCAATTTGTGTTCTGATACGGGGCACAATTTTAGGACTTGCCCACGGGCTGCACACAACTGTGTGGAATCTGAGGAGGAAGCCATGGAGGCCAGTGTTGAAAAGGACCCTTTACCAACAGTCTCCCAAAATGATCAACTTGGGAATGTTGATGGAACTAATGCAAGTGATCAGGAAATGGAGACTCATCAAAATAAAGAAAGCATTGGCCCATCTGGCCCCTTACAAGTTTCCAGTAATCATAAGGAATATGATGGATTTCCGGTGGGGCAACGGAAAGGCAAATCACGTACATCAAGTCATGTGGCGATACCACCAGGAAAAAGAGAAAACAGACATGGGTGACCCTTTGCTGGTAACTGCTGGGAGATATGAGGTTCTAAGTGAGAGTTGGGGAGAAATAATGGATCAAGAAGGGATACAGAAAAGTAGTACCAGAAATTTGTCCTTGGATCATCTAATGGAAGGAAGCAATGAAGACAGAGACGTTGTATCTGTATCCTTCAAAAGATGGGGTTCATTGGGAGATAATGTTGGTCAAAAAAAGAAAATGACTATAAATAATATCTGACATTATGGGGTCCTTGCGTATAGGGTCACTGAATGTCAACAGTTTAAAGACTAAACAGAGGCGTTCATTGATTTATCAGTTTCTAAAACATGAGAAAATGAATGTAATTTCTTTACAGGAAACCAGATTTCAGGATAATACAGAGGTTTTTTTGTGCAAAGAGAGAATGGTTAGGGGGACTATCTTTTTGGTCCTTTGGTACTGATAGGTATGATAGTATAGGTATTTTATTTGAACAATGTAATGTTAAAGTGGAAAAAATTATTGAAGTTATCGCTGGTAGATGTTTAATAACTGATGCGACAATTGATGGTTTTAGTTATAGGCTAATTAATGTTTATGCACCACAGTTTAAAGTGAAAAGAAAAACTTTATATTTGGTGACGATTTTAATTGTGTCACCAGTAATCCAGATCGCAATAGTAAGCATGATATATTGCGTTATGACGAGAATTTTTTGAAAACAATGGTTGGTCAAGCAAGGCTTATTGATTGTTTTAAACGTGATTTCCCTAAAGATCGTGGTTATACTTACCACAAAGGTCCATGGTCTAGTCGTATAGATAGAATATACGTTAAAAAAGAAGTTGTAAATGAGAAAATGTCTATGGTTCCAGTAGAATTATCTGATCATTTGCTTATTAAAATCATAATAAATACTTCAGAATCTATTGTATACGGTAAGGGACTTTGGAAATTAAATGCCACTTTATTGGATAATAACCAAATATGTAATGATTTTATATCCTTTTATAATGATAGGAGAACCACACAATGTCTGTATGATAAAGTGAGTGACTGGTGGGAAACACAAATTAGATATTAAGGTTTTCTTTAGATCAATAATAAAAAGAAAAGGTAACCTAAATTACAAAAAACACCTGGGTTTAAGATTAAAATTAAGTCAAATTTATTCTAGAATTAATAATGGAGAAATAGTAGATGCAGTGTATATAAAAATGTAAAAGAAGAAATGAAAAGCCTTCAGTATGACAGAATGAAGTCATTGTCTGCAGAAAATAAATTCGATAGCTGGGGTTTTCTTTCCCCTGACCCATTTGAGGCATGTAAGGAACGGGTAGGAAAAGAAATTATAACTGGGTTTAAAGATGAAAATGGTAGTTTAAAAACAACTCAAAAGGCAATGATGGAGATAGTAAGGAAGTATTACTGCAAACTATATAAAAATAAAAAGACAAAAAGAGAAAAGATCCAAGAACATTTAAAAACAGTAGATAATCCAAAATTAGATAGTGAAAAGGCAAAAGAATTAATACATCCAATTACCGAGGAAGAAGTTCGGAGAAGCATCTTTTCTCTTTCAAGTAAAAAAAGTCCAGGGAAGCATGGGTTAACTATTGAGTTTTATAAGACCTTCATAGATCTATTAGCACCAGATTTGACACTGGTATATAATGAAATGTTACAAACAGGAAAATTAATACCTTCACAGTATCAGTCAATTTTGGTTCTTTTAGCAAAAAAAGGGGACTTAACAGAGTTAAAAAATTGGCGTCCTCTGTCCCTATTGAATACAGATTATAAAATCTTGGATAAACTTCTTTATTTCAGATTAAGTGATGTGGCAAATGATTTGGTAAGTCTTTGGCAACTATGTGGCATAAAGAGTCGTAGCATACATGATGCTCTTATACTAATAAGAGAGATAATCCAACAGGCCAAAACAAAAAAATGCAATTTATATCTTGTAAGGCTGGATCAAACTAAAGCTGTTGATAGAGTTGATCACGGATTTCTGTTTGGAGCTTTGCTTCAGTATGGAATACCAAGTATTTTTGTGAAATGGCTTGGTATTTTATATAATGGATCAAATTGTATTCCTTTAATTAATGGTAATATAGGTCAACCTTTCAGTATAGAGGCAGGAGTTAGGCAAGGCTGCCCACTGAGTGCATTGCTTTATATTTTTAGTATGGATCCTTTACTTAGGAAAATACAACAGAACCAACGTTTTACGGGCTTAAGCTTGAGTGGAGATGAGCCCTTAAAATTGTGTGCATATGCTGATGATGTAACAGTTTTTTTTTAAATCTGATCAAGACTATGAAGAGTTACAAAAAGAGTTGACTTATTTTTCAGAGGTCTCCAATTCATTAGTTAATAACGATAAAAGTGAAGCTTTATGGATTGGTGAGAAGCAAAAATGTTTTCCAATTAAGTTTCAAGTAACCTTTAGTGAAAAAGAAAACAGGCAGAATTAAATTGGGAAGAACAAATAGAAATTTGTTCAGTTAAGATAAAAAAATGGAAAAATTGGAAATGGTCTTATTGGAAAAAAATTTCTATAATTAAGCGTTTTTTAATACCTTTATTTACTTATGTATGTTTTGTTTTTCCTCTCCCAGAAATGTTAGCTACTAAACTGACAAGTTTATTTTGCAGTTTTTATGGGGCAATAGAGTAAATATAATAAATAGAAATTTAGCCTATCTTCCCTGAAAAGAGGGAGGGTTGGCTATGATATGTCCAGAATTGTTTTTTTCCTTATTGTTCTTCACAAAACACTTATGTTTTTTGAAGTCCAATAAAATAATGATTTGGTCAGTGCTATTTAGAGAGCAAATAGCTGATTTTTTAGTCTGGATAAGTGCAGAAAATATTAAAAGCATCACATCAAAATCCTACAAATTTTCTATGTATGCCAGGCAATGAAAAGGTGCTTTAGTGCACAACTAATTTTGAGAGACTGTCCTTTAACATCGAGTAAGAGTGTCTTAGACAAAGTAACAAGCAAAAGAATTCCATATAAAATGAGAGACCTCATGTGGTTAGGTTTTCATGGCAAGCTTTATGTGCGTACTAACTTGAAATTCAAGAACATTGATGAAAGATATTGTCCAAGAGAGACATGTAAAAACAATTTGGAAACCTTGGACCATTTTTTGATTGAATGTCCTTTTTCAAAACTTGTTTGGAAAGATAACGCAAATGGTTGGGAAAGCAAAAGTTTGCAGAATTAATGTATGGTAATTTTTTTGCTTGTCAATATGATGCGACCACTTTATACTTGATTAACACAGTTGTAATATATTATTTGTGGCATGCAAGGTGTCTGTTATCTGTTAAACAGATTATTTTGAAAAAAGAGGCAGTAATGGCTCTAATAATAAGTGAATTAAGACAGATACAAATGAAAGAGAAAGGTACAACTTATTGGGATAATATTGTTGTTTCTTTCAAATGAAAACATTTTAAGTTGTACATATTGTAAATATTGTAACATTTCATGTAAATTGTCTTGATTTATAATTTTGTTGTCAGAATTTTTAAATAAAAGAGTTCCTCCCTTACCTCCTGGGCAAAACGAATTAATGGAACCTATGCAGGTTAGGTTTACAAATTAGCCAGAGAGGAACGGTCTTTCCGCCGTAAGAATGGGCTGTGCCTTTATTGTGGCAAAGGAGGGCACTTGATGCGTAATTGTCCCATACGGCCGGAAAACGCACACACCTAGGTTTCCTAAGGGGACAGGTCCTAGGTGGCATTCAGCAGTCCCCAGAGGATGTGCCTTCCAAACCAGTGGTCGAGGTGGTAATTTCTGGTGCCAGCTTCTCCTTTACCACATCCTCTCTGATTGACTCAGGAGCAGCTGGATATTTTATGAATACAGAATTTGCCACATCTCATAATATTCCTTTGGTCGAGTTGGTCAATCCCATGCAAATCGATGCTATTGATGGGCGACCTTTGGTGCCTCCCCAGGTCACCCACGAGACTGGAGCACTACATTTTGAGACTCTGTCATTTCAAATTATTCAGTCACCACATTATGCAGTTATTTTAGGGTTTCCATGGTTACAAACCCATAACCCTAGAATTAATTGGGGCTCTTGCGAGATTATGGCCTTGTCTGACTATTGTATGAGTGTAACGGTTTTGTAGGACACTCAGGCCAGCAGGTTAGAATAAAACACAGTTTTATTAATAAAACAAGGAAGACCACCCTCTATAGGCAATACAGATAAATAGAAAGAACAGTGGCGTATATAGATGCCTTCTCAGGCTCAGTATACAGAGGAATTAAATATACATATACTGTCACATGACAGGCATAGAAACATCAGGGTATACAATGGTTAAAGTACATATAAATCAATCAGTCTCTGTGGTGGTGTGTTTGACACACCCATAAGGTGGTAAAGGAGCAGTAAGTGGTGCTAGATGAGAAAACACCTGCAGTCCTATAGAACAGAGACTACTGCTTATGCTGCACAGGAACTGAGGCCAAATACTCTGCTTAAGTAGATGAGGTAGAGCCGCTGGCACCCCAACTGGTGCATAAACTGAGAGCAAGTGCACTGCTAAATCAAGGAATACTAGAGCCACAAGCCCCCACGGGCGTTGTAATGGAGACGACTTACACTGCAAGAGCCAAGCCAATAGCCCCCACAGGCGTAGTAACGGAGACAATCACTGCAAGAGCTAGCGCCAATAGCCCCCACGGGCATAGCAACACAGACTAATAACACTGCAAGATTTAGAGCCAATGGAGCCTCCCGCGGGCGCGGTAACGGAGACCGACTATGCTGCAATGCAGATAGAAAGAGCCACAGCCACCCACATAGGCGTAGCAAGATCACCCAGGCTCGGCAAGTGTAGCGGAAGACTCAGGTAGCGGCTCTGCAAATGTTAATGGAGGCTCGGTGAACAGAGATAACGGCTCTGCAAGTGATACTGGAGGCTCAGAGAATGGAGATAACGGCTCTGCAAGTGTGAATGGAGGCTCAGGGAACGGAGGCACGGCTCTGCAAGGGTTAACGTACTGCACAGTGCTCAGAGGAGTAAACGGAGTAAGCAGGCTCAGCAGAGGAAATGGAGAGGCCCACGATAAGCCCTGCCACAGCACAGCGGAAGTTAGAATGCTGCCTAGGCGACACCAAGCAGCAAATGGCAGGAACAGAGGCAGGGTCAGGTAACGAGCCCGTTCAGGTCACGGAACAGGAAGTCAGCCAAGCCTGGTCAATCACGGAGCAGGATTCTCAGACAAGCCGGGTTAGGGCACGGAGCAGGAACGTCAGCCAGGCTGGGTCAATCACGGAGCAGGATTTTCAGACAAGCCGGGTCATGTAACGGAGCAGGAGACAAGGAGCGTAGTCAGACAGGCCTAGTCAGTACACAGGAATCAGGAACACTGGAACACAGCAACAGCAACACTGGCTCAGGAACACCACGAAAGGGCACCTGACAGGTGCCAAAGGCCAGGTATAAAAAGGCCATAATGGGCGGGCCAGACAAGCTCAGCCAATGGGAGTGCACCACTGCAAAGAGTGACATAGGAAGATCACAGGCACCGTGATAGTGAGCCATTGTTTACAACGACCTACGAGGATTATGTGTACCTCTTCCTCCCTACCACATGAATACCAGTCCTTCAGCGATGTTTTTAGCAAGGGAGAGGCTAGCATTTTTCCACCACATCGGGCATATGACTGTGCTATTGATATTGTGCCTGGTACAGTGCCCCCCCCAGGGGTAGAACTTATCCTCTCTCGTGAGTAAAACATGGCCATGGAAGAATATATTGCTGACGCCTTGGCTCAGGGCATTATTCGTATTTCATCCTCGCCTACAGGGGCTGGATTTTTTTTCGTTAAGAAAAAGTCTGGTGAATTAAGGCCTTGCATCGATTATATAGGGCTCAATAAGATGATGATTAAAAGCGCTTATCCGATTCCACAAATCACTGAGCTGTTTGACCAACTGAAGGGCGCTACTATCTTCATGGAACTGGATCTAAGGGCTGCTCATAATCTCATTCATTTTAAGGAAGGTGATGAGTGGAAAACAATGTTTAATATGCGTACTGGGCATTACGAATACCTAGTAATGCCATTTGGGCTGTGCAATGCCCCAGCTGTGTTCCAAGATTTGATTAATGATGTTCTCCGAAATCCGCTTCAGTATCGTGTAGTAGTCTATTTAGACAACATTTTAATTTATTCCCCTGATTTGGATACTCATCGTATTCATGTGGCAACTGTACTTCAGAAACTCAGGGAGAATAAATTATTTTGTAAAATTGACAAATGTGAATTTCATAAGTCCACAGTACCCTTCCTGGGTTACGTCATTTCTAAACAGGGCATTTCCATGGACAAAGAAAAGTTGTCTGCAGTGCTGCATTGGCCACGTCCCAAGGGTCTCAAGGCCATTTAGAGGTTTCTTGGCTTTGCCAATTATTATCGTAAATTTATCCGTGACTTCTCTATCATTGTCAAGCCTCTCACGGATTTGACGCACAAAGGGGCCAAGGCGTCTGAGTGGTCAAAGGAGGCTGAGGAGGCCTTTGAGGCACTGAAGGCGGCATTTGCTTCAGCACCGGTTCCGGTCCATCCTAAGGCTGACCTACCATATATTCTGGAGGTAGATGCTTCTGATACAGGCATGGGAGCTGTACTGTCCCAAAAGTCTGATCCTGGTCAGGTACCTAAGCCATGTGGGTTCTTTTCGAAAAAACTGACCAAGGCACAATCTGTATACGAGATTGGTGATCGTGAATTATTGGCAATTATCCTGGCATTACGTGAATGGCGTCACCTGTTGGAGGGCACAAGGGCTCCGATTCTGATTTTGACTGACCACAAAAATCTATTATATTTATCGGAAGCTAAGAGATTGTCGCCAAGACAAGCGAGATGGGCACTCTTTCTTTCCCGGTTCAATTTTGTGGTATCCTATTTGCCCGGTTCCAAAAACTTGTTGGCTGATGCTTTGTCCAGACAGCATGGGCCAGAAATAGAAGCTGATGTACAGCCAGTACCCATTATATCTCCTGACCGAATTTTGGCTACCCTGCGGACGAGCATCACTTCTCCTCTGGGTCAGGAGATTATGGCTACTCAGAATGAATCTTCTCCTGAAAAACCCATGGGCAAATGTTTTGTGGCTGAACCCTTTCAGACCAAATTATTGGAGCCCTACCATGCATCTCGAGCGGCAGGGCATGTAGGCAGAAATCAATTGTTCTGGTCCTTGTCGCGTATATTTTGGTGGCCCACTCTAAGGACGGATTGCGCTAACTTTACTGCCGCTTTACGGTGTGTGCCTGTTCAAAGTCTCCAAGACACCTGCCTGTGGGCCTGCTACAGCCTGTACCCAATGGCGACCGACCTTGGTCGCATGTGTCCATTGATTTCTTGGGAGAACTACCTGTTTCTAATGGCTATACGTATATTTTGATGGTGGTAGACAGATTTTCCAAAATGACACAATTGGTGCCTCTACCGGGTCTGCCTTCCGCAAAGGAGTTGGCGGTAGTCTTCACCAAAAAACTATTTAGACTCCATGGTGTCCTTAAGGTGCTCATTTTGGACCGTGGCAGTCAATTCATTTCGAGATTTTGGAGGGCATTCTGTAGCCAGATGGGCATTCAGTTGTCATATTCATCTGAGTACCACTGTCACGGTTTATTATGACTCTCAGACACAAATTTTAGGTAAAAATCAATTTTATTGAAATAATAAATTGATAACGTAGGATGGCAATCACATACATACAGATATATACAGAATATAACAAGACAGAAGGCAGACTCTACCGGTCCTGTCAATATACCGGACAGGACAGTCTGAAGTAATAGAATGTTAGGCTCTACCGGCCTTGCCAATACCGGGTAAGGCAACCTGCAGATGGAATCGCATAACGGTTCTACCGGCCTTACCAATTTACCGGGCAAGGCAGCCTCAATAGATTCATAATGTAGGCTCTACCGGCCCTGCCAACACCGGGTAAGGCAACCTCAGATGGAATGTGGCAAAAGGTTCTACCGGCCTTACCAATACCGGGCAGGGCAGCCCTGAGATAGTAGCAGCAGTCAGATGGTAATGGCAAATTGACAGAATCGTAAAGCCGCAAGGCTTTGGAGCAAACCAGCGTCCGCACGCTGGGACCAACACTGAATTGTATAGCCGATAGGCTTAGGAGCAAACCAGTGACAGCACACTGGTGTAACAAGCGAGTTAGTATAGCCGTAAGGCTTAGGAGCAAACTAGCATCCGCATACTGGTGTAACAAGTGAGTTTGTATAGCCGCAAGGCTTTGGAGCAAACCAGCGTCCGCACGCTGGGACAAACACAGAATTGTATAGCTGATAGGCTTAGGAGCAAACCAGTGACCGCACACTGGTGTAACAAGCGAGTTTGTATAGCCGCAAGGCTTTGGAGCAAACCAGCGTCCGCACGCTGGGACCAACACAGGATAGTACAGCCGATAGGCTTTGGAGCAAACCAGTGACCGCACACTGGTGTAACAAGCGAGTTTGTATAGCCGCAAGGCTTTGGAGCAAACCAGCGTCCGCACGCTGGGACTAACACAGGATTGTATAGCCGATAGGCTTTGGAGCAAACCAGTGACCGCACACTGGTGTAACAAGCGAGTTTGTATAGCCGCAAGGCTTTGGAGCAAACCAGCGCCCGCACGCTGGGACTACCACAGGATTGTATAGCCGATAGGCTTTGGAGCAAACCAGTGACCGCACACTGGTGTAACAAGCGAGTTTGTATAGCCGCAAGGCTTTGGAGCAAACCAGCGTCCGCACGCTGGGACCAACACAGGATGGTACAGCCGATAGGCTGTGGAGCAAACCAGTGACCGCACACTGGTGTAACAAGCGAGTTTGTATAGCCTCAAGGCTTTGGAGCAAACCAGCGTCCGCACGCTGGGACTAACACAGAATTGTATAGCTGATAGGCTTTGGAGCAAACCAGTGACCGCACACTGGTGTAACAAGCGAGTTTGTATAGCCGCAAGGCTTAGGAGCAAACCAGCGTCCGCATACTGGTGTAACAAGCGAGTCGCCGACGCGACCAGGCAGGAGGTCGCCAGGATACAGGAGACAGGCGATGCGATGACAGGAACCAACAACGATCAGTCAGGTCAGGAAACAGAAGAGAAGAAGTTCAGCAGGAACTGCAACACCAGAGACTAGGCCGGAACCAGGACTGGAAGTACTTCAGCATGCAGGAAACACTGGAACAGTAGAGATCAGGAACTCAGAACACATGAGATCAGGAACTCTGGAACACTGGAACAGAGGCCCAGCTATCACTAGCATAGTGATAGCAAGAAGGTCAGAAACAACACGAAAGGGCACTCAAAGGGTGCTCAATCCAGGTTTAAATAGTCAATAAGAGGCGGGCTATCTGCAGACAGCCAATAGAAGCCCCCTACTGGTGACAGACAAGGAACTGCAGCAAATCACGGGCACAGTGATAACCACCCACAAATGATTGGTGCTGCAGAACGATCTAACCAGGGGCTTGAACAATTAATTTGTTGCTTTGTATCCAACCATCATGACAATTGGGCTGAGTTGTTACCCTGGGCTGAGTTCGCTAGAAATTGTGCTATTAATACATCATCCGGAAGCTCACCTTTTCTTGTCAATTATTTGTTTCAGCCATCCTTGCTTCCAGATGCCTTTCAGGCACAGCAGATGCCGGCCCTAGATGTACATTTACGACAACTCCACTCCACGTGGGTACAAGTACAAAACTCGCTACCTGAGTCCTTTCAACGCTACCAACGACATGCCAACAACAGGAGGTTGCCGGCTCCTGTTTTCCAGGTTGGGGATCATGTGTGGCTGTCTTCCAAAAACCTGAATTTGCAGACTCCTTGTCATAAGTTTGCTCCATGTTTTATTGGACCTTTCAAAGTCCTCCGGTGGGCCAATCCTGTCTCGTACGCTTTGGAACTTCCTGCAAACATGCGGATTCATAATGTCTTTCACGTATCTCTACTCAAACCTTTGATTTGCAATCACTATACCACTGCTCCGGTGGTTCCTGCTCCTGTCCGCATTGACAACTACGATGAGTATGAGGTTAAAAGTAACTTGTGTGGTCAACTCCAGTACCTGGTGCATTGGAAGGGCTACAGGCCGGAAGAACATTCTTGGGTTTCACATTCCGATATCCATGCACCTCTATTGTTGCGTAGATTCCATGCCGCGGGGAGGGGGTCGTTGAGAGGGGGGTTCTTTTACGGTGCCCGTGCTCCTGGCTGCAGGCGGCAACATTCTGACTATCCTTTTTCCATATCTCCTTTCTGATTGGCCAGTATCCTTGTCGCCGCCCAGTGATAGCCTTTATAACCTCTGTCATGTCTACACTACGGGGCCCTTTCGTGGTGTACTAGTTCCTGACTTTTGCTCCGTTATTGATGATCGTGTATGACCTGGCCTGCCTGACGACGTTCCTGAGTTTATGCCGTTATGCTAGTCGGTTGTGCCGCTATTACTCTGTCAACGGTTAGCTAAGCATTTGTGCTGTAGATACTCTCCTTACCATCGTTGGCGGTGTGCACACGAGAAGTACCGGTACAGTGTTCATAGCACTGACTGTGTTACTCTGATCTCTCTGCGTCCACCTCCCTTACAGCGCTGGGCTCACTCCCTTGGGGAGTTGCAGTATCTCACAAGGCATTACCTATTGACCCTTACATGCCTGGACAACCCAGGTAGGGTTGTGCATATTCCTATCTGCAGTAGCCTTGTGCTCAAGAGCCAGCTCTGCGTTGTACCATCCTCAGTAGAGGGGACACTGGTTGCTTACATATATATATGTAATTACACTGTGTTGTGATCCACCCCTAGCGTTCTAGGATTTTGCTCAGGAGAATTATTTCGGTCCTTTGGCATCCGGTGCCAGGGTCAGTGTTGCTTCGCTCCTTTGGGTTCTGTGCCTCCCAGACGTCTGGGTTGTGCCACTAGTCTAGCCTTGTTCCTCTGGGTTCTGTGCCTCCCAGGTTTCTGGGTTGTGCCAGCAGTGTTGCCTCGCTCCACTGGGTTTTGCCAGTCACTTCCTCCTGGTCCATCTGCCATCAAGGTCCTGTGGTCAGTTCTCAGACTGTGTTGCATGCTGCTTGTTAAGATTAACCTAGAACCTCTGTTGCCAGAGATTGTCATCTCTCACATTTTCATCACTATTACTGGCCTGCTATTACTGTATATATCTGCATGTATTTCTGCTCTGTTTGTGTGGGCCAATAGGCCTAACTACGTGTGTGATCTTTATTTCAATAAAGTAATTTTAACCTTACCAAGCTGTTCTGAATGTTCATCAAAAAACTGTGACACCCTCCACCTGGTTTTTTTTTTTTTTTTGGTGGACGATCACCTTTGCGCCTTTTGGCTCCCCGTTTCCCTTGCAATCTCCATCCTGCCCTTTCCTTTCCGTCGCCTTCTTCCTTTAGTATAAATACCCCCATCCTTTTTGTGTCTCTGATTATTTTTTTTCTCTCTCTCCTTCCCTTATACCCCTGGGTGTCCCCTGAGTTTTCCTGAGAAGCTTTCACACCGCAGTTATGACTAGTGCTGGGGAACCTAACGCTTCCTCTTCAGGAGATTTGCACATACATCCCTCCCCTCCTGCTGTTTTGAAAGTAGTTACTCATAATGTTAAAGGGCTGAATGCTCTCCAGAAGCACAGAATGGCGATGAGAAACTATGTTTCCTTATGAGCAGATATAATTTTCATTCAAGAAACGCATTTTCGTTCATCAGCTATACCTAAATACTGGGACAGACCTTTCCAGGTGCACTTCCATTCCTCTGGGCCCTCCAAGAGAAATGGTGTCTCTATTTTGATCCATACCAACTTGGGTTTCCAGACATCGAGGATGATCCGTGACCCTGAGGGTCGATAACTATTGCTACAAGGAGACATACAGGGGACCCCCTTGTCTTTACTGAATGTTTACGCTCCAACGGTGCCAGACGCTACCTTCTTTGCCCGTCTCTCGGCTCTCTTAGACCAATGCCAGACCACTCCTCTGGTGGTGGAGGGTGACTTCAATGCCCTAATGGACCTGATCCTGGATCATTCGGTCCCTCCTCCAGGTTGTCCATTACCGCCTAAATCGAAGCTTCTTACCTCTTTGGTCCATGCTCATGGCCTTTTTGACTGTTAGTGCCTTCTTTATCCATGGTCTAGAGATTACACCTTTTATTCTCACCCTCACGGATTTTACTCCCGTTTGGACTATCTCTTTGCTACCCAATTACTGACGATAGCCTTTGTTCCGCCAAAATATATGATCTGTCCTGGTCTGACCATGCGATTGTGGAATGTTCCTTATCAGGCATGTATGGCTCTTCCGTGCCCTCATCGTGGTGCGTTAACGACTCCCTGCTTCTTGACCCAGCTATCCGATTGGACCTGAGGGATATCCCCTGAGGGATATTTTGCTCTTAATTCTTCTCCAGATATCCCCACCGGACTTCTGTGGACTGCTCATAAGGCAGTTATGAGGGGCAAACTCATCGCAACTGCCTCTCGCTTGAAAAAGGCGAGGGAAGCTGAAAGGATAAGACTGGAAGGACTTCTACATGAGGCGCAGATGGCCCATAAACATAATCCCACTGCTCTTCATCTCCATCGCCTTACCAATGTGAGAGGTGAACTAAACGTATTGATTTCCAAAGACGTCCTACGTGCGCTCCAATGGACTCAACAATTATACTTTGAAAAGTGCGACAAACCTGACGCAATGTTAACCGCCAATCTTCGGAATCAAATTAAGTCTTGTACAATTAGGGCCATTACACACCCGGTTGTCTTACCTCCAAGACCCCCCAAATCACCTCAGCTTTTGCTAAATTTTATGCGTCTCTCTATGACGGCCGTAAGGTCTCCCATTCCAGTTCTACGTGTGATCGCTTGACCTCCTGCCACTTGCCCCACTTGTCACATGAGGATCTTCTCGTTCTGAATTCTCCTATCTCAACTAATGAGGTCGCTTTTACTTTGAAGGGCCTCAAATCCTCTAGGGCATCCGGACCTGACGGGTATACCGCCGCCTACTACAAGGCATTCCAAACATTTTTGTTTCCAACTCTGCTCTCACTTTTCAACGTTTTTCTAGATGGTACCCCTCCTCCTTCAGAGATGCTCTCCGCTCAGATAGTGGTCATTCCAAAAGAAGGTAAGGACCCTACTGCCCTTGCTAGTTATCATCCCATTTCCCTTATTAACGTTGATATTAAGATATTCTCTAAAGTCCTGGCCACTAGGCTCTCTTGGCTTTTGACTCGTCTGATTCATCCTGATCAAGTCGGTTTTGTTATGGGCAGGGAGGCCCCAGACAATGTTCGGAGAGTCTTGAACTTGATTCACTTTGCACGAACTAAATCCATCCCTACGATGCTTCTATCACTGGATGCCGAGAAGGCCTTTGACCGCGTTGACTGGGAATATACATGAGCGGTTTTGGGATCTTTTGGCTTTGAGAGTCCTTTCCTGTGAGGTATTCAGGCCCTTTATGCTGATCCTTCCACGGTGGTCTCAGTGGTGGGGCACTCTTTCCTGAGTTTCTCAATTTGCAGCGGGACTAGACAGGGTTGCCCTCTATTCCCCCTTCTCTTTGCTCTTTGTATTGAACCATTGGCTTGCTCGATACGGAATTCTCCGGACATACGTGGTCTCCAGATTGGTTCCGATGAATACAAACTTAGCCTCTTTGCTGACGATGTTTTGATCACTATGGGGTCCCCTATGACTTTGTTACCTAATCTCTATGCCTATCACAGTGCCCGTGTATCACGGTGCCCATGCTTCCCATTCTGAATGGCGACATTATTATCATTGCTGTTCTCTGATTGGCTGGTCTTAATTGACCCTACTAGGGCTTGCCTTTACATACCCTGGGATGTCCTCCCTTAGGCTCCCTTTCGTGCTGTACGAATTCCTGAGTTTGATTTTGTGTTTAGCTGATTTGTGTATGACCTGGCCTTCCTAACTACGACTGCGTTCCTGAGTTCCTCTTGCTGCCTCCGTATCACAGTGCCTGTGATTATTCTGTCACTCTCATCTGTGGCAGACTGTGATTTGTTCACTTGGTTTGGCCTGCCCCTTGGTGACCTTTTTATACCTAACTCTTACATCTGTCAGATGCCCTTTCGTGGTGTTTCTGAGCCAGACTTGCTGTTGCTGTGTTCCAGTATCCGATTCCTGTGTACCGACTTTGGCCTGTCCTGACTACTCTCCAGTGTTCCTGACTGTGTATGATCCGGCTTGTCTGAGAATCTTCTACGTTCTACGACCCGGGCTGTCTGAGAATCTTCTACGTGCTACGACCCGGCTTGTCTGAGAATCCTGTACGTGTTACGACCTGGCTTGTCAGTGAACCCTCTACGTGCTACGATCCGGCTGGCCGACTTCCTGCTTCAAAATCATCGCGGCCTGCTTGGTTGTTGTCGCCGCCGCGACATTCTGAATCCTGCATTGCTGTGCCGATCGAGTGTGACCATTACCCTCCTGGTTAACCCATCCATCAGTGCAGAGTCCCTTGCTGACTTGCGTAAGCTGTGCCTCTTGTACCGAGCCTATACATGCTGCAGAGCTAAGCTACCATACCGAGCCTGGGAGATTCAAACGTACCTTTTAACCCTTGCACTGCCGCTGCTCTCTGACCGGACTTCCTTTCTAAATACAGAACCGTTTCCTTTTAAGTCTACTGCTGCTGAGTTGGCCGCTACTTGGACGGCGACTCCCGATTACGCTTGCAGAGTAGTCTACCCTGTTAGGCCGGTGGGGCATCTTTGGCTCTTGGTCTCACGGTTATCAACGGAGGTGTCCGGTGCGGCTATTGGTGGCAAGGTTAGGCTCCAAGCTCTTGCTAGATCCGTAGGTAAACGCCCGTGGGGGCTATTGGCTCGTGTTGTGCTCACATTGGTCTCCGGTTATACGCCCGTGGGGGCTAAAACGCCAGCTTCGCATCTCAGGCTAGTCTCGATCACGCCCGTGGGGGCTACATACTCTCGCACTTGCAGGCTCAGTGGTCTATTGACGAACGCCCGTGGGGGCTATTTTGGGTTACTGTGCTGCTATCACTCACATTAGTCACTGAACATCTACGATCCATCTTTATATGAACTCTGTGCTGTGCACATTTGCTCACTTGATCACTACACCACACGGGCGTGCCAAACCCCACAGCTGAGACTGACAATTTGCTCTCATTCACCCTTTAGGGGCCAGTTCCCTATTCGCTGTTCCTATGTTGGGTGCCTTCTATCCCTATTATTAAAGCTATGTGTACTGTGTTATAGCTTGCAATTGTTGCTGTCAACTGTAGAGGGCGATCATTTGTATTTATTTTCTTTCAATAAAAGACTGTTTTATTTTACCTACTGGTCTGAGTGTCAAAACAAACCGTTACAGTACGAAAGGGCCATGACCTCAAACAGTAAGGGTGAAAGTAACACACAAAACATCCATTGGAGAATGGATGTCCATGAGCAACGCTTAGATCAATTGGCACTGGCTCTACAAACCCTACTTGAGCGTACGGTACACCTAGAGAAGCCTAATCCGAATCCGGTGGTCTCCCCAGTCTTGACACCGGACAATCCGCCTTTAGCTCCTCCTACTTGTGTCAGAGGCTTAACGGCTACGGCGCCGTTACCATTGAGATATGATGGCGAGCCTTCCCTATGCAGGGGCTTTATTAATCAGTTAGAGATTTATTTGGAATTAACGCCCCAGGCTTTTCCTAACGACCGAAGCAAGGTCGGATTCATGATATCGCTACTAACAGGCAGAGCTTGGGCAGGACAGCTCCTTTGACCCTCCCTCTCCACCCTTTCCTACTGAGCGTCCAGGAGAGGCAGCAGAGCCAATGCAGCTGGGTTTTACTAGACTCTCCAAAGAAGAGAGGTCTTTTCGTAAAAGGCAAGGCCTATGTTTATATTGTGGCAAACAGGGGCACCTTTTGCGCAATTGTCCAGTGAGGAGGGAAACGTACGCACCTAGAGTACCTTGGGGGAAAGGCCCTAGGTGGTGTACAACAGTCCCTAGATTCTAACATTGCTAAACCCACCATCCAGGTGACGTTCTTTTGGGCCGATAAGGGCGCAGAAACCTTGGCGCCGGTGGACTCTTTAGCAGCCGGGTACTTTATGGACCAATCTTTTGCGGCTTCGCACAATATTCCTCTATGCAAAAAATAATCTCCATTGGCAGTAGAGGCCATTGATGGCAGACCATTGGAACCCGCCTTTATTACAATGGAGACCATCCCTATTTCTATGTCAGTTGGGGCACTCCACAAGGAGGAGGTTCAGTTTCAAATTATTCGCTCACCTCACCATGCAGTCATATTGGGGTTTCCATGGTTGCTTCGGCATAATCCTCAATTTGATTGGCAAAAATGTGAGGTTCGTTCCTGGTCCAATTACTGTAAAGAAAACTGCTTATCTCTTCCTGTCAAAATTCTGTGTACCTCTCCTGCTGTGCCAGTTGAATATGGGGAATTCAGTGACGTATTCAGCAAAGGGGAGGCTAGCGCATTGCCCGAGCATAGACCCTATGATTGCACTATTGATTTGCCTCCAGGTGTGATTCCCCCGAGGGGTCGAACTTACCCACTGTCATGTGAAGAGAACAGGGCAATGGAGGAGTACATTGAGGACGCCCTTGGTAGGGGAATTATTAGCAAGTCTACTTCTCCGGCTGGTGCCGGATTCTTCTTTGTAAAGAAGAAAAATGGCGAACTTAGGCCATGTATTGATTACCGGGGGCTTAATAAGCTGATGTCCAAGAACGCATACCCTATTCCACTCATCACCGAGTTATTTGACAGATTGAAGGGCTCTTCTGTCTTCACCAAACTTGATTTGCGGGCCGCCTACAATCTAATCAGAATCAGAGAAGGTGATGAGTGGAAAACGGCATTTAATACCAGAACTGGGCACTACGAATATCTGGTAATGCCGTTTGGCTTATGTAATGCACCTGCGGTATTCCAGGAGCTGATTAATGATATCGTGCGTGACATGCTTCAGTCCTGCGTAGTGGTATATCTGGACGATATATTGATTCATTCCGCCACTCTCTCCCAACATATTAAAGATGTCACGCAAGTTTTGCTGCTACTCCGGGAAAATAAGCTGTTTTGCAAATTGGAAAAATGCGAATTCCATGTGTCACAAGTACCATTCTTGGGGTTCGTAATCTCCAAAGATGGAATCGCTATGGACCAGGACAAGTTGGCAGCTGTATTACAATGGCCTCGCCCTAAAGGGTTAAAAGCGATTCAGCGCTTTTTAGGGTTTGCCAACTATTATAGAAAATTCATACGTAACTTTTCTACAATTGTGAAACCTTTGTCTGACTTAACTCATAAGGGCGCTACTCCCTCTCAGTGGTCCGAGGCCACTGATAATGCGTTTGAGACCTTAAAATCTGCCTTTGCGTCTGCCCCAGTACTGTCCCATCCCAATCCCTCCCTGCCTTTTACTTTGGAGGTCGACGCCTCTGAGGTTGGGGTTGGGGCAGTACTCTCCCAGTGTCCTGTGGGAGGTGGTACCTTGAAACCTTGTGGTTTTTTTTCTAAGAAATTGTCCAGCGCACAGAGCCACTATGAGATTGGCGACAGGGAGTTATTGGCTATTATTCTGGCACTAAAGGAGTGGCGTCACCTGTTGGAAGGTACCAAGAACCCAGTATTGATCCTGACCGATCATAAAAACTTGACATACCTTTCTGAGGCTAAGAGGTTGTCTTCTCGACAGGCCAGGTGGGCACTCTTTTTGTCCCGGTTTAACTTTGTAGTATTGTACCTCCCAGGGTCTAAGAACGTGAGGGCAGACGCATTGTCTCGTCAGTTCGCGTCGGACACTGACAGGGAGGAAGCACCGGTACCCATTATTCAGCCCGACCGTATATTGGCTACTATTCGCACTAGTATAACCTCACCTCTGGGAGAGGAGATTTTGGGGTCTCAAGCTAGGGCCCCACCTGAGACTCTAGTTGGTAAATGCTTTGTAGATGAGCCTTTTCGCACTCGTCTGTTGGAGACCTATCATTCTTCTAGGGCAGCCGGGCACATCGGCAGGGATCAGCTGGTATGGTCTCTTTCGCAATTATTCTGGTGGCCGACGCTCAGAGCCGATTGTTCCGCTTTTAGTGCCGCTTGTGCCACATGTGCCCGTGTTAAGCCCCCCAGGCATCTCCCAGTGGGCTTGCTTCAACCTGTGCCTAATGGAGAACCGCCCTGGTCTCATATATCTATTGATTTTCTGGGAGAGTTGCCAATCTCGAGGGGGTATACATTTATCCTTATGGTGGTTGATCGGTTCTCCAAAATGGCTCATTTTGTGCCACTCAGGGGGCTTCCATCGGCTCAGGAATTGGCTAAGGTCTTTGCTAAAGAAGTGTTTCGTTTGCACGGGGTACCCAGAGTGGTGGTCTCCGACCGTGGGAGTCAATTCGTGTCCAGGTTTTGGAGAGCATTCTGTGGCATGATGGGCATTCAATTGTCCTTCTCCTCCGCCTACCATCCCCAGACCAACGGAGCCGCTGAGCGTGCCAACCAGGGACTGGAACAGTTCCTGCTCTGTTTTATCACTGATCATCATGACAATTGGGCCGACCTGTTGCCATGGGCGGAGGTTGCCAGGAACTGTGCAGTTAACTCATCGTCCGGGAACTCCCCGTTCTTAATTAATTATGGGTTTCAGCCAGGTTTGCTCCCGGACTCGTTCCAGTCTCAGCAGATTCCGGCTTTGGATGAGCATATGGAGCAGCTCCATTCCACCTGGGCACAGGTACAAAGGACCCTCAGTCAGTCTTTCCAGCATCATCAGCGATATGCCAATCGTAGACGGCTGCCAGCGGTCTCTTTCCAGGTTGGGGATAGGGTATGGCTCTCCTCCAGAAACCTCAACCTGCAAGTCCCTTCGAATAAGTTGGCTCCCCGGTTTATTGGCCCATTTAAAATTATTCGCAAAATTAATCCTGTCTCCTATGCGTTGGAACTTCCACCGTCTATGCACATTCACAATGTGTTCCATGTGTCTTTGTTAAAACCCCTGGTTTGCAATCGTTAAACGACCACTCCGGTGGTTCCTGGGCCGGTGGACGTCCAGGGGCAAGAGGAATATGAAGTTCAGAGCATTGTTGATTCTAGGCGACTTAGAGGGAAGTTGCAATACTTGGTCCACTGGAAGGGCTATGGCCCGGAGGAGCGCTCTTGGATTGACCAGAAGGACCTCCATGCGCCCAGACTTGTGCGCCATTTCCACTCCAAATACCCTCAGAAACCTAAGCCTCCAGCTGGGAGAGGGGGTCTTTGAGAGGGGGGTACTATCACAGTGCCTGTGATTATTCTGTCACTCTCATCTGTGGCAGACTGTGATTTGTTCACTTGGTTTGGCCCGCCCCTTGGTGACCTTTTTATACCTGACTCTTACATCTGTCAGATGCCCTTTCGTGGTGTTTCTGAGCCAGACTTGCTGTTGCTGTGTTCCAGTATCCGATTCCTGTGTACCGACTTTGGCCTGTCCTGACTACTCTCCAGTGTTCCTGACTGTGTATGATCCGGCTTGTCTGAGAATCTTCTACATGCTACGACCCGGCCTGTCTGAGAATCTTCTACGTGCTACGACCCGGCTTGTCTGAGAATCCTCTACGTGCTACGACCCGGCTTGTCAGTGAACCCTCTACGTGCTACGATCCGGCTGGCCGACTTCCTGCTTCAAGATCATCGCGGCCTGCTTGGTTGTTGTCGCCGCCGCGACATTCTGAATCCTGCATCGCTGTGCCGATCGAGTGTGACCATTACCCTCCTGGTTAACTCATCCATCAGTGCAGAGTCCCTTGCTGACTTGCGTAAGCTGTCTCTCTTGTACCGAGCCTATACATGCTGCAGAGCTAAGCTACCATACCAAGCCTGGGAGATTCAAACGTACCTTTTAACCCTTGCACTGCCGCTGCTCTCTGACCGGACCTCCTTTCTAAATACAGAACCGTTACCTTGTAAGTCTGCTGCTGCTGAGTTGGCCGCTATTTGGACGGCGACTCCCGATTACGCTTGCAGAGTAGTCTACCCTGTTAGGCCGGTGGGGCATCTTTGGCTCTTGGTCTCACGGTTATCAACGGAGGTGTCCGGTGCGGCTATTGGTGGCAAGGTTAGGCTCCAAGCTCTTGCTAGATCCGTAGGTAAACGCCCGTGGGGGCTATTGGCTCGTGTTGTGCTCACATTGGTCTCCGGTTATACGCCCGTGGGGGCTAAAACGCCAGCTTCGCATCTCAGGCTAGTCTCGATCACGCCCGTGGGGGCTACATACTCTCGCACTTGCAGGCTCAGTGGTCTTTTGACGAACGCCCGTGGGGGCTATTTTGGGTTACTGTGCTGCTATCACTCACATTAGTCACTGAACATCTACGATCCATCTTTATATGAACTCTGTGCTGTGCACATTTGCTCACTTGATCACTACACCACACGGGCGTGCCAAACCCCACAGCTGAGACTGACAATTTGCTCTCATTCACCCTTTAGGGGCCAGTTCCCTATTCGCTGTTCCTATGTTGGGTGCCTTCTATCCCTATTATTAAAGCTATGTGTACTGTGTTATAGCTTGCAATTGTTGCTGTCAACTGTAGAGGGCGATCATTTGCATTTATTTTCTTTCAATAAAAGACTGTTTTATTTTACCTACTGGTCTGAGTGTCAAAACAAACCGTTACACATCATATCTGGCTGAGAATCCGCTCCGTTGCTGACTGTATTCTGGCTGAGAACCCGCTCCGTTGCTGACCGTGTCTGGCTGAAGAACCTGCTCCGTTGCTGAGTGTATTCTGGCTGAGAACCTGCTCTGTTGCTGACAGTATCTGGCTAAAGAACCCGCTCTGTTGCTGACTGTATCCTGGCTGAGAACCCGCTCTGTTGTTTACCGTATCAGGCTGAAGAACCCGCTCTGTTGCTGACTGTCTCCTGGCTGAGAACCCGCTCCGTTGCTGATCTTATCTGGCCATTGCACCTATCTGTTGCTGACCATATTGGGCTGCCTTCCGCATTGTGGCTGTTGCCAACCGTGGATTCCTATCCATGTTATTACCATGTGTTGTCTGTGCAACTTGGTGGCCCCGTTAGGTCACCGGTTTCCAGGGCCTTGCAGTTGATTCTCTGTGTGTGCCGCGGGGCGCTGTTTCCTGTAGACCAAAGGCTGAGCCTTGTGCTCGAGCTGCTCTACGGCCATCTAGGTGGTGTGTACAATTGAAGTACCGGTGCAGTGTTCTACATACTGACTGAGCTACTATCACGGTTCCCGTGATTGCTGCAGTCTTATGTCATTTACCTGCAGGGGGCTCTCTACTGGCTGCTTCCCTTACACCCGCCTTTGACTGCCTATTTAAACTAAGCTTGGGCATCCTTTGGTTGCCCTTTCGTATTTGTTGCTGTGCTGTTGTTCCTGCATGCTGCTCCTATGCTTCCTGGTCCTAGTCGCTGTTCCTGATCGTCAGTAGTATCCTGTTCCTGCCTGCCAGTCGACCTAGTTCCTGCTTCTGTTCATGATCCGATTGGGGTTGCATTTCCTGCGGTCTACCGGTTGCTAATCTGATCCTCTCCTTCAGCGGGGTTCCTGTAACATCTACTACCGGGTGCCTGCTGTTCCCGGTAGTCAGGGCAACATTTTCACTTCCTCATGGGTTTCTCCAGTACGCGGGTACTGGTTCGCTCCACTGAGTCAAGTTGCTATCACACTATGTGAGCCTCGGCTTATCCGGTACGCGGGTACTGGTTGGCTTCACAGTAACCGGCTGCTGTTGCACCGGAGGACTCTTAGGTTACCCCAGTATGCGGGTACTGGTTCGTTCCACTGTACTGGCGACTAGCCACCGATTAGTTTGGGTTCCCCCAGTACGCGGGTACTGGTTCGCTCCACTGAGCTTGCGGCTATTGCTCTACTTGGGCCTCGGGTTATCCGGTACGCGGTTACTGGTTGGCTTTACGTTACCGGTTGCTGTTGCACCGGAAGAGTCTTGGGTTTCTCCAGTACGCGGGTACTGGTTCGCTCCACTTTAACCGGTTGCTGCTGTACCGGTGGTTCCTGGTTCCTCCAGTACGTGGGTACTGGTTCGCTCTATTGTAATTGGCTTCAAGCCACCGATTTGCATTGATCTTCCCAGTACGCGGGAACTGGTTTGCTCCACAGAGATTGCGTCTATTGCCTACATGAGCCTTGGATTATCCGGTACGCGGGTACTGGTTGGCTGTACATTACCGGTTGCTGTTGCACCGGAAGAGTCTTGGGTTTTTCCAGTACGCGGGTACTGGTTCGCTCCACTTTAGGAGGCTGTCTTGTCCTAACAGCCTGACTCTTTGAAGGTTTCTCCCAGTACACGGGTACTGGTTTGCTCCTCGCATGACTGGTATTATTGCACTGTCCTTTATGAGAGGCAGTCTATTGCTATCCTCTCTTGTGGCCTAGTTGTCATCTCTGTGACTGGTCTCTACCACCTAGCCAGTCACCTTGGTCACCTCACTATCTCGGTGGGCTGCCTTGCCCGGTATATTGGTAAGGCGGTAGAACCTGTTACCATCTTGTGCCATTTAAGGTTGCCTTACCCGGTATTGGCAAGGCCGGTAGAGCCTCACCCCAACCACTCCAGTCTCGTGGCTGCCGTGCCCGGTATATTGGCACGGCTGGTAGAGCCTTCAGTATTCCTTGCTTGTGTCTCCAGACTGCCCTGCCCAGTATATTGGTAAGGCTGGTAGAACCTGTTACCATCTTGTGCTACTTAAGGTTGCCTTACCCAGTATTGTCAGGGCCGGTAGAGTCTGCATCCACCTATGTATCATATGTATTTGCCTGTGTAACTGCAAATAAAATATATCTTGTATTTACCTTCAACCCAATAGGGTTCTCTTAACTTTTCAATAAAGTTATGTTTTTACCTATCCTCTGTGTCTGAGAGTCATAACAAACCGTGACAGTTACTCTGATCACTCTCTGTGTCTTCCTCTCTAGTAGTGCTGGGCTCACTCCCTCTGGGAGTTGCAGTTACTCTCTGGGCATTGTCCATTAACCCTGTATGTACCTGGAGCTTCCAGGTAATAACACTACCGTTCTTTACTGCAGAGCCTTGGGCTCAAGAGCCAGCATTGCAACTTCCACCTTGCAGGTTGAGGGACACTGATTGCGTTCCTATTACTTACCATATATCAATCCACCCCTAGCATTCTAGGGTTTTCCAGTAGCAGCTGCCTAGATCTCCTGTAACCCTTTCAGGGTTGGTTTGCATATACACGGTTACCTCCTGCCAGCGGTCTAGGGTCGTGGTCAGTGTTGCCTCGCTCCTGTTGGGTCAGTACCCAGGTGTCTGGGTTGTGCCAGTCCTCCACTGTGGAGTTCATGCCACTGTAGTCCTGTTGCCATTCCTGGACTGTGTACCCTTTACCTTGCCAGTTCTGCCAGAGTCCTTAACTATCAGCTGGTTCCCAGTCCATTCCGTTTGCCCTTACGGGTTCCAGTATCCAGGCATCTGGGTTGTTCTGTCCTATTCGTGGACCTGTGTTGGCACCTACCCATCAGTTCTGGGACTGTACCTTGAACCTCACTGGTTCTGCCAGATCCTATCATATATACATATATTGTTACCAGTATCCTGATTGTCTTGTCCGGTCCTATTCGCTGTGCCTATTGTATATATTTTCCTGTTCTGTTTTGTGGGTCTTAGGGCCTACACTCGTGTATGCACTTTATTCTAATAAAGTTATTTTAACCTTACCGTTCTGTCTGAGTGTTCATCAAAAACCGTGACACCGTGCTCCTGATCTGATGGCGACATTACTTTTCTGCCTCATTTAAATGCCACCCTCTTATTGGCCTGGTATTCTTGCTCCACCCAGGTCTTGCCTTTTATATACCCTGTTGTGTCGATACCAAGGAGTCCTTTCGTGGTGTACCTGTTCCTGAAATTTGTTACTAAGCTGCTGTTATCGTGTATGACCTGGCCTGCCTGACAATTTTCCTGCGCTTCCTGTGTTGCTGTTCTGTTGCTGATAGATCTGGCTGAGAACTCGCTCCATTACCGACTGATCTGGCTGAGGTCCCGCTCTGTTACCGACTGATCTGGCTGAGGACCCGCTCCTTTACCAACTGATCTGGCTGAGGACCCGCTCCGTTACTGACTGATCTGGCTGAGGACCCGCTCCATTATTGACTGATCTGGCTTAGGACCCGCTCTATTACCGACTAATCTGGCTGAAGAACCCGCTCTGTTGCTGACTGACCTGGCTGAGAACCCGCTCCATTGCTGACCTATCTGGCTGTTGTGCCTGTTCCGTTGCTGCTGACCTGACTGTGCTTCCGTAGTGGTTGTGGCCATCCCTGACTGGGCACCGCTCAGTTGCCATCCGTGCATGGCTGTATCTCTCCATTGTCCTTGTCTGGCCAGCGTTAAAAGCAGAGGATTCCCAGTTGCCTTGTCTGTTGTGCGTCGCGAGGCACTATTCTTATCTTGTCGACCTTAGGTTTGGCATTCCTGCTACTCAGATCTATCTGTGTCTTCCTCTACACTACTGCTGGGCTCAATCCCTGTGGGAGTTTCAGTATATCTCTGGGCGTTTCCAGTTACCCATTCTGTGCCTAGACTGTCTAGGCTGGGCCAGTGCTCCTTCTCTGTTGCAGTAGCTTGGGCTAAGGGCCAGCAGTTGCGTTACATGACACTTGTTAGAGTAAGGAGACACTGAGCTTCATTCCTTGTCACATTAGCCTTTGGGCTGAAGAGCCAGAGGTTGCGTTACATCACACTCGTTGTGTGAGGAGACACTTGTGGCCTTTCTGTTATCTGTCCTCGATCAACCCCTAGTGTTCTAGGGTTTGCCTATTGTGAGTGGTTGCCTCGATCTTCCTGGGACCCCTGTCTCATAGGTCAGTGTTGCCTTGTTGCCTGCTGGGTTCAGTGACACCCAGGCGTCTGGGTTTCGTGCCAGTTACCACCTCCAGGGCTACCTGTCATCTATAGTCCTGCTGTCAGTCCTGGGTTGAGAAGCCTGATTAACCCTAGTCCGCTAGGGTGAGGATTCCTGTCTTTATGTGCCTCCAGTCCTCAGCGTCCCAGCACAGTACTATTTGATGCCAGTTGCTGCCTCATCGACTTGCTTTATATCTGGGTCCTGATTTCCATTGCTACATATTTATTGTTTTGTATTGTAGGCCTGTGGCCTAATTACATATATGCACTTTATCCTAATAAAGTCATTTTAACCTTACCGTTCTGGTCTGAGTGTTCACCAAAAAACGTGTCAGTACGAAAGGGCCAGTGACCTCAGACAATTCTGGCGATGGTAGTTCGGTAAATATCCATTGGAGAATGGATTTGTATGAACAACGTCTTGATCAGCTGTCACTGGCGGTGCAAACTATTCTGGAGCGGACCACACACTTGGACAGACCTGCTCAGTTCTCGGTGGCCACTCCAGTACAGGCACCGACAATTCAAACCTCCAATGTCAATCTGCAGTGTAAAGGGCTATCTGCAACTGCACCATTACTGCTAAGATACGATGTAGAACCTACTCTATGCAGGGGTTTCCTCAATCACCTAGAAATTTTCCTCGAACTAGCTCCTGAAGCTTCTCCTACGGAGAGAAGCAAGATTGGTTTTATGATCTCATCGTTGACTGGCAGGGCTTTAGCCTGTGCAAACCCGATTTGGGAAACTGCTAAGCCCACTACTACCAATTTTTGTGAATTCGTGAGGGCCTTTCGTAGTGTGTTTGAAATCCCTGGGCGTAATATCTTGGCTACTAAACAAATCATGAGTATACAACAGGGCAATTGTACAGTTGCATATTACTCAATTGAATTTCGCACCTTGGCAGCTGAGTTGGGATAGAATGATGAGGCTCTTGTAGCTGCATTGGTACAAGGTCTCAGTGACCGTATCAAAGATGAAATTGCGGCCAGGGAATTACCTGACACCCTGGACAAATTTATCAAATTTGTAAATTTGATTGATACTCGGATCAGGGAACCAACACTAAATAGGGACCGCAAACCTAGGTCTCCTACAGGGCAGTGGCACAAAAATATTCTCCCACCTTGCCTCCCTCTCCTCCCACACCTCCTGGGCATGTCAAAACAGCTGAACCTATGCAGCTGGGCTTTACAAGACTAACAAGGGAAGAACGGTCATTTTGCTGAAAGAATGGCCTTTGTCTCTATTGTGGGAAAGTAGGTCATTTGTTGAGAAATTGTCAGAGTCAGCCAGGAAACGCACGCACCTAGGTTTCCTTAGGGGACAGGTCCTAGATGGTGTTCAGCAGTCTCCAGAAGTTGTTCCTTCTAAGCCTGTGGTTGATGTGATAATTTCCTGACCCAGCCTCTCCATTACAGCATCTGCTCTGATAGATTCTGGAGAAGCGAGATATTTTATGGACCAGGAGTTTGCTGCATTACATAATATCCTGCTGGTTTGGCTTGACAACCCTATGCAAATTGAGGCCACAGATGGGCGACCTTTGGTTCCTCCCCATGTCACCCACGAGACGTGTCCACTCTCAATGCAGACTGGTGCATTACATTTTGAGATCCTGTCATTTAAAATAATCTAGTCACCACATTATGCCGTCATTCTGGGGTTCCCATGGCTACGGACGCATAATCCCAGAATTGATTGGGTCTCCTGTGAGATTTTGGCCTGGTCTGAGCACTGTATAGATCATTGTATACGACAACCTACTAGGATTTTGTGTACCTCTCCCTCCCTACAGCCTGAATACCAGTCTTTGAGCAACGTTTTCAGCAAGGGAGAGGCTAGCACATTGCCACTGCACAGGGTGTATGACTTTGCTATTGATATCGCGCCTGGCACTGTTCCTCCTAGGGGCAGAACTTATCCTCTCTCCTGTGAGGAGAATAAGGTGAAAGAGGAAGATATCTCTGATGCTTTGGAACGTGGCATCATTCACAGATCATCCTCGCCCGCAGGGGCTGGATTTTTTGCTGTCAAGAAGAAGTCTGGTGAACTAAGGCCGTGTACTGATTATAGAGGCCTCAATAAGCTAATGGTCAAAAGGAAAAAAAACAAGACAAGGGGTGCAAACCCTCTAAGAGAGTATCTGATGGAAATATATATAAATAGTGGAATGCACCCCCTCCAATCTCTGCTCACCAGACCAATAGTAATTATGGACTCTCATAAACGTAGTTGATCTCTTTCCTGCAGACTCTTCCTTTTCTCCACAGAACAGATCGCCACCAATATTCCAAAATTGGTTTATTCAAATAAAATCAAGGACTCATACTTGGTACAAAATATATATAAAATCTATATAAAATCGCCCAACGCGTTTCGTGTCCCTATATATGGACACTTCTTCAGGGTCACAATAAAAAAGACTTCAATAACACAATATACATGATATACATAAAAGTAAATACCTTTCAGAATCCTGTTTTTATTGCCTCGTAATTCCCCAATTGCGTTACTCCGACACATTCGCTCTCAGTGACCCGCAGGCTAGTCCCGATAACCTCACTTCCTGTAACCATAATACATAGAGGTTTCGGATGCTTGCGTCTCAGCAAAGGAACGCATGACTCGGCTTAAACAAACATATGGGAATATATTCCTATCCATAGTTATAGTACTGAACACACAGTGAATTCTCTATTAAAAATCCCGTTGTAACATAGATAATTAAATAGTATTCATTTACATTATATTCAAAGCATTATATATAAAACATTATGTCAGCACGGGATATTATGAAGCCCATATCTCTCTTCAATATAGACATGTTGCATTGAGAGCTCTATATATGAGGAATTAAGCTGATAACTAATAATAACAACACAGGTTCATTCATATATATATATAGACGATAGGCCATATAATCATGTATTTGGACATCTTGCATTGAGAGCTCTATATATAAGGGATTAGGCTGATAATCAATAGTAACAGTTCATTCACATATGTAAATGATAGGCCATATATTAATTCCTATCAATTTACCTAGTTCAAATACCACAGATCTATCTCCTCATACAAACCATTTGGTGTTAGAGAGTGTGTATATCCAAAAAGCCTCCTTCCGACACAGTAGACTGAACCTGTTGGGAGCTGACCTGGGGATAAAATCAGTTCCCTTGACTACCATGTTTTCCAAACCACCTTGTGAGCACTCATAAAAATGTTTTGGAACACTATGATCTATTTGCTTTTTTTTTGGATGTTTCTTCTGTGTTCATCTAGGCTTTCTCTTACATTTCTTGTTGTTCTTCCAACTTAATTCTTTCCGCATCAGCAGGTGATCAAATAGATAACAGATGACATACCACAGCTAATATAATGGTCTATTTCAAAAGTTTTCTTTTGTTGTGATGTTGTAAAATATTTGGTTTTATGATCCATATATTTGCAGTTGAGAATCTAATATTAAACCTCAAGTTCCCTCGAATACTGTCACCTGTCCCCCCAACTATTTTCATTTGGTTCTTTTCTATTCTCTTCGGTTTGCTTGGCACGATATGAGATCTAACATTGAGAGCTCTGTGGAATATCACTCTACTTTTTGTTGTTAGTTCATCCACTAACAATGGGTCTTCTCTCAATATCTCCCAGTTTTGGTCCAGAATACCTTGTATCTGTTTTGCCATTGGATTATATTGGTTTACAAAGGATAGCTGATGTTTATTATCTATCTTTTTCTTTGGTTTCGGAACCAATAATTGGTCCCTATCTAGATTTTCGGCTTTAAGGATGGACTGTTCCAAAAGTTCCTCTTTCTAACCGCTTTCTATAAATGTAAGGCTATTGGTTAGCCTGGAGTTGTGGGAGGGCCGATTGGAGACATTTATACCAGCCTCAATCCTTTCCTCCGGACTGTTCAGAACTCCGACTGAGCTCTGTGTTAGAAAGCAAAGCGGAAGAGGAAGTCGCGATTGCATCATCGTGACGCGACCACGAGGCTACCACAGCAGTAGGCAGCCGGAGTTCATCACGCCCTGGAGGTTGAACATCTTGTGAGGGTTTACTTGCTTGGCGTGTCCTGCCTTCTCTTGCGGTGCCCACATGGCTTCTTCTTCTCACGGTGCTCAGGGAATCTTCTGGAATACGGCGATATAAGCAACACAAGCTATCTTCTCTAATGTTCCACAGGCTATTATACGATTACATTCTCAAGCAGGTGGAAAATCTGAGGCTTTAGTCCACTCATCCAGTATAAGCATTGCCGCTGTATTAAATTAAAATAATCCAGCTCTAGCGACGGACCCAAACTACAAGGTCCACATGCTTTCCTTACAGGTTTCAGTAGTGATGTCCCATAATGCGTCAGCAACATCTGTATATTCTATTTCTGTGTGAGCGGAGTAGCTCGTCTCCCACTTGTGCTCATTCCACCACACATCCTTTTCCATGCCTTCACTCCGTTACATACTATATGAAGATATACAGAGGAAGGGAAGGATAACACTAGCATGCGACACGTATTTTTCATGCAGAGGGTGATAGAAGGGGGCTAGTTAGTATGACAGATACTCATAACATTAATATTATGCACCATGTTGTTCTTATATAACTAGGGTTTTCCAATGAGCTCAGCCATATTAAGATTATCATAGTTCATGTATACTAGTTACCAGCAAGTGCATGTCCATTGTTTTAGGCACACTCTAGGAATCTACTATATGATGTCATCATGCCCTGACAATATTGATTTATTTACTTAGTGCGGATACATGTTAGATATCCGAACTGACAGTGTGAACCTTATTGCATGTTTTAAGGATTTGCTATTTACGTGTATTTATCTGGTAGGCGTGGGTATTTGTGTTTATGTATTAATAACCCAATACACATGCTACTATGGGTATGTAGCTGGTCATATCATATACACAACTCGTTAATACATCTTTATAGACAGACCAGATACAGACGTGCTGTATTTAATTCCATAAACATTGATTAACTATCTATATTCATCTCTATTCCTCTCTCTCTCACACTCCGCCCATCATCCTTCATCTTACCCACTTCAGCTGCGGGCTGCGGCATCTCCATGTCCGTTTCCTTCCATCAGCATCTCCTCTTCTGACCTCTCTCTATTGTTGTAATTATTTATAGGTATGCACATGGACACTAGTTTCTGTCTGTGCGCATAGCTCTGTGAATGTCTGCTTAGGTATCTATGTACCTGTATCACTCTACTATAACATCTGCAAGTGAGATAAGGTCACTTACCCCACTCCCTCTCCCTGCCTCATCATTTACCTGAGTTCCTGATAGAGGACAGTAGTCAGTTATAGTTATCACCACATAGTTTCAATATCCGGATACTGTCTCAGTTAGTTCTTATATCGCTTGAGCATACACAGTAGATGGAAGACATGGTAAATATAGGTATTTATGGGAACATTAGGTTTGCTGCTTAAGGTATTTGTAGTCATTGAACGGGGCATATTCAGGAGTCTCATTCTTACTCCACACATCTAAACCATAGTAACTTATGGTATGGTATCATGACGTATATCACTATGCATAGAAGGTTATTTAGCATCCTTCATTGCATACATACACTGCTATCAAACCCTAATTCTGTTAAACTGAGTTGTCTTCGAGGAAGGCTATATAGTCCAGTAACATTTTTTAGTATCTCGGGAAGTTTCACTGTTCCTGGAAATACAGGTTAACTCTATTGTATTCAGTCATTCTATACGAATCATTCAGAGTAATGGTGTGTCAGGTATTGCCATAATTAGGGAAATTGATTTCTAGGCAGTTTATGTATGCGTACAAGATAATTTTGTATCTTAGGTTTAGAAACCCTGTTGAGGGACAATTATATTAAAAAATAAATAAATAAAAAAATAAAAGGTTTTCTGAACTCTACACTCACGGTTCATTCTTCAACAATTTATAACAGGACACTGCGGTATGGTTGAGTCCCAATTATTAAGCACTGTAAGCCCTTATTAACCTCCGATCAATCTCTGCAAGTTATAGGCTTAGTACTCATCTCTTTAAGATACTGATGTCATATATATGACCGCCTTTTCTTTTGTATGATTTGTTGTATGTATCAGCAGGGACTCATTGACCTTTAAGTGATCTCTAGATTATTCGATTCCTAAGGGGCATAACTTGCATGCCCAAGATTCAGTACAATCATGACACCCTGTATCTTATCTCTTGGTATTCTATCTATCCATGTTGGCATATTTTATTTATTTGGAATATCACACACCACTATGGTAAGATAGTCAGTCATATCTTATAAACAGATTCCAAGACGTGCAGTATATATTCCATATACAAAGATGCATAATTACATTAATATCTCTTATTATCACATAACCAATCATATCTTTCCATCTCTCCATCACACCTTTGCTCACCCTGCCCCCATTACCCATGGTCAGCACAGGTTACCTCATCTCCGTGGCAGTTTCTCCTATCAGCATCTCCTTCTCTAACCTCTTTCACTGTTATATTTCTCTATATACATAGGCATACACAGGCACTGATTCCGTCAGGGGACACATTGCTACTTGAGGGTCTGCCTAGTTATCTACATACTTGTATCACTTCTCTGTAGACATCTGATTGTTTGATTTTGAAATCAAGCCATCTGTGCAGCCACGGCACTCTACTTATTTGTCACAGTTTGTTAAGACTCTCAGATGTAAGGTTTAGGTAAAAACATAACTTTATTGAAAAGTTAAAGGCAATCCCATAGAGTTTTCATACACATACAAACAATACATAGCAGATAATGACAATAGCAAATAGGTTCTACAGGCCTTGCCAATATACCGGGCAAAGCAACCCAGGCGAGTCTGGAACAAGAGGCTCTACCGGCCCAGCCAATATACCGGGCTGGGCAGCCTAACGGGATACCAGTGTAGTAGGCTCTACCGGCCTTGCCAATACCGGGTAAGGCAACCGTAAGGTGGCAACATAAAAGGTTCTACGGCCTTACCAATATACCCGGCAAGGCAGCCCAAAGGAAGGTGACAACCACAGTGACCTAATGACTGTCAGATGACAATGACAGTAAGATGGAATATAGAGGTTACCAGGTCAAGTGGTTTCACAGTAATCAGAAACTCTCGTGCCCATGTACTATAGGAATCAATGCTGTTAGGACTGGACAGCACACTCGGAACCATCAAGAACCTGACTGCAAGTCAGGGAGTAAACCAGCACCCTACGTTAGGAACATACAGGCAGAATGAGAGTCACAAGGATTAGTGGAGCAAACCAGCGTCCGCACGCTGGGACCAACAGACTGTAATGTGAGCCGCAAGGCTAATGGAGCAAACCAGCGTCCGCACGCTGGAACCAACAGACTGTAATGTGAGCCGCAAGGCAAATGGAGCAAACCAGCGTCCGCAATCTGGAACCAACAGACTGTAATGTGAGCCGCAAGGCAAATGGAGCAAACCAGCGTCCGCACGCTGGAACCAACAGACTGTAATGGGAGCCGCAAGGCTAATGGAGCAAACCAGCGTCCGCACGTTGGGACCAACAGACTGTAATGTGAGCCGCAAGGCTAATGGAGCGAACCAGCGTCCGCACGCTGGGACCAACAGACTGTAAGGTGAGCCGCAAGGCAAATGGAGCAAACCATCGTCCGCACTCTGAAACCAACAGACTGTAATGTGAGCCTCAAGGTAAATGGAGCAAACCAGCGTCCGCACGCTGGAACCAACAGACTGAATGTGAGCCGCAAAGCTTAGTGAAGCAAACCAGCGTCCGCACTCTGGGAACCAACAGGAGGAAATGTCGCCGAAGCAAATGAAGAACAATGTCGCCACAGATGCAGGAACTGGAAGCAGGAAACAACAGGAACCAGCAGAGAAGATCAACCGGATCAAGCGCGGCCAAGCAGACTAGCAACAGGAGCATCAGCTACTGATGAGAACAACCGTAACCAGACTGGAACTGACAAAGCAGGAAGGAACTCAGGAACAGGTCGACTCAGGAACTCAGGAACTGTTACGGTTTTTAGGACACTCAGACCAATAAGTGAAAATAAAACACACTTTATTAAAGTGAATAATGACAATACGCCCTCTAGAGGCGGTAGGTAATACACAGATAATGTAAACTGAGATAATACAAGGAAAATAGTATTATGGACATAAATGCAAATCAGTATGCACTAGGATGATATTGGCCCCAAAGGGGTTAAAGTCCAAATTATAGTCAGTCTCAGATGTGGAAGTTTGACACGCCCTTGATGTTAAATAGGCTGTGCTGTACAGATGATGTTCATCAGGTGCTGAGGAACGAGCTGCCTTGCCAAGGTGGTAGATGATAAGCAGAATGGGTAACAACTTAGCCCCCACGGGCGTAGCTACAGGAACTGCTTTAGTATGTGCAAGTGCGAATAGCCCCTTAGGGCAATATGGAAACCGGCCTGCAATGCAAAAGCTAATAGCCTCCTCAGGTGTAATCGAATGCAGTAATACTAGAGCCAGAGCCACTAGCCCCCTCGGGCGTAGTACCGGATAAGCCAACACTGAAGCCTTTCTGCCAACACTCTGTGTATGTGATCTCGTCGGTAACCAACACCGGAGAGCCTTAAGCGCCCAAACGGCCCAAGCTTTGTGAACACTCTGCAACGTTAGACTAGAGTTGCCGACGGAGAGCGGCCAACTCAGCAGCAGTATCACTTGTAACGAGGCTCGTACTGGAGATAGAGAGAGTGAATATGAGGCAGCACTGCAAGAGTTAAAATGCACGTTTACTCGAGGCTTTAGCGCTACTGCAAGGCTCTGTAACGTTACTCGAGGCTTCAACGCTACGATCAGGCTCTGCAAGGAGAGGAAGGCCCACAGAATACACACAGTTCTGCACTAGAACGAGGCACAGCACTATCGAAGGAATCACCAGGCAAGGCAATGGCACACTCGTGGGCAGCAGGGACTGGAAAATGTCGCGACGGCGACAACTGGAACGCAGGTCACTGGAACAAGCTGGAAGTCGATCTTCGGAGCAGGAAGTCAGCCGGACCGGGTCATACACAGGCAGGAACGTCAAACTAGCCGGGTCAGGATCCAAGGGTGGTCCGCAGACGAGCCGGGTCATACACAGGCAGGAACACTGGAGAATGGTCAGGACAAGCCGAATCGGTACACAGGAACTCAGAATACAGGAACACAGCAAAAGCACTACTGGCTCAGGAACACCACGAAAGGGCAACTGCCATCAGAGATAGCCATGTATAAAAAGGTCATCAGGAGGCGGGTCAAACTCAGTCAGCAAATCAGTGACATCCACAACCGAGAGTGACAGGAATCACAGGCACTGTGATAGTACCCCCCTCTCAAAGACCCCATCTCCTAGCCTGAGGTTTGGGTTTCAAAGGATATTTAGAGTGAAAGCTGCGTACTAATCTTGGTGCATGGAGATCCCCCTGATCAATCCAAGAACGTTCTTCAGGGCCATAGCCCTTCCAATGATCCAAATATTGCAGCTTTCCTCTAAATCTCCTGGAATCAATAATACTCTGGACTTCATATTCCTCTTGACCCTGGACGTCCACCGGCCCAGGAATCACTGGCGTAGTAGTATAACGATTGCACACCAAGGGTTTCAGGAGAGACACATGGAACACATTATGAATGTGCATAGAGGGTGGAAGCTCCAGAGCATAAGAGACTGGATTAATCTTGCGGATAATCCTAAATGGACCAATGAACCGGGGAGCCAGTTTATTGGATGGCACTTGTAAGTTGAGGTTTCTGGAAGACAGCCATACCCTGTCCCCAACTTGAAATGAGACCGCTGGAAGGCGTCTGCGATTAGCGTGCCGTTGCTGCCGCCTGAAAGACTGACTGAGGGACCTCTGAACCTGTGCCCAAGTGGAATGAAGTCGTGCCAAATGCTCGTCTAGAGCAGGAACCTGCTGCGCCTGAAAGGAGTCCGGGAGCAGACAGGGCTGGAAACCATAATTCACGAGAAACGGGGAGCTCCCTGACGATGAGTTAACCGCACAGTTCCTGTCAAACTCTGCCCATGGCAACAGGTCCGCCCAATTATCATGATGATCGGTGACAAAGCAGCACAGGAACTGTTCCAGTCCCTGATTGGCACGCTCAGCGGCCCCATTCGTCTGGGGATGGTAGGCGGAGGAAAATGACAATTGAATGCCCATCTGACCACAAAATGCCCTCCAGAACCTAGAAACGAACTGGCTCCCACGGTCGGAGACAATTACTCTGGGCACTCCGTGCAGACGGAACACCTCTCTGGCAAAAACATTAGCCAATTCCTGAGCCGATGGAAGGCCACTCAGAGGCACAAAATGTGCCATTTTAGAGAATCTATCGACCACCATAAGAATGAACTTGTAACCTCTAGATGCCGGTAGTTCTCCCAAAAAGTCAATGGATATATGAGACCATGGACGGTCTCTGTTAGGCACCGGTTGCAATAAGCCCACAGGGAGATACCTAGGGGTCTTGGCACGGGCACAAGTGGTACAAGCTGCCGTAAAAGCGGCGCAGTCAGCTCTCAACGTAGGCCACCAAAATAGTTGCGAGAGAGACCATACTAATTGGTCCCTACCAATATGCCCAGCTGCTTTAGAGGCGTGATAGGTCTCCAACAGACGGATACGGAATGACTCTTCTACAAAACACTTCCCCACTGGGGTTCCAGGAGGTGCCCTCGATTGTGATGCCAGTATCTCCTCCCCCAGTGGCGAGGTTATAGTGGTACGAATAGTGGCCAGGATCTGATCTGGCTGAATGATGGGTACCGGGACTTCCTCCCTCTCAGTGTCAGCAGCGAACTGACGTGACAACGCATCAGCCTTGATATTCTTAGAACCAGGGAGATAGGATACTAAGAAATTGAACCGGGACAGGAACAGCGCCCACCTGGCCTGTCGAGAAGACAGTCTTTTGGCTTCTGAGAGATAAGTAAGATTCTTATGGTCAGTAAGAATTAGTACTGGAGTCTGAGTGCCCTCCAAGAGATGTCGCCACTCCTTTAGTGCCAGTATGATGGCCAACAGTTCCCTGTCGCCAATCTCGTAATGACTCTGGGCGCTGGACAATTTCTTAGAGAAGAACCCACAAGGCATTAAAGCGCCACCTCCCACAGGACGTTGGGAGAGCACCGCCCCAACCCCAACATCTGAAGCGTCAACCTCCAAAGTAAACGGCAGGGAGGGATTAGGGTGGGACAGTACAGGAGCAGATGCAAAGGCAGATTTCAGGGTAACAAATGCGTTTTCAGCTGCCTCAGACCACTGAGAGGGAGAAGCGCCCTCATGAGTCAAGTCTGACAATGGTTTTACAATCTTGGAAAAGTTCTTGATGAACTTCCTATAATAATTCGCAAAACCTAGGAATCGTTGAATAGCCTTTAACCCCTTAGGCCGAGGCCATTTCAGAACCGCTGCCAACTTCTCCTGATCCATGGCAATGCCACTTTTGGATATAATGAACCCCAGGAATGGTACTTGAGAAGTATGGAATTCGCACTTTTCTAATTTACAGAATAACTTGTGCTTACGAAGTTGGAGCAAGACTTCTGAGACATCTTTAATGTGTTGGGCAAGGTTAGCAGAGTGAATTAGTATATCATCCAGATACACTACCACACATGACTGGAGCAAGTCACGTAAAATATCGTTAATCAATTCCTGAAATACTGCAGGCGCATTGCATAAGCCGAATGGCATCACCAGATATTCATAATGCCCTGTTCTGGTATTAAACGCCGTTTTCCACTCGTCACCCTCTTTAATTCTGACTAGATTATAGGCGGCTCGCAAGTCAAGTTTGGTAAAGATCGAAGAGCCCTTTAATCTGTCGAATAATTCTGTAATAAGTGGAATGGGATAGGCGTTCTTGGGCATCAGCTTATTCAACCCACGGTAGTCAATGCAAGGCCTGAGTTCCCCACTTTTCTTTTTGACAAAAAAAAATCCGGCACCAGCCGGAGAAGTAGATTTTTGAATGATTCCCCTCTCCAGGGCATCTGTGATATACTCCTCCATTGCCCTATTCTCCTCACAGGACAGTGGGTAAGTACGTCCCCTAGGAGGCACGGCCCCTGGAGACAAATCAATGGCGCAATCGTATGGCCTATGGTCAGGTAATGCGCTGGCCTCTCCTTTGCTAAACACGTCACTGAATTGCCCATATTCTGTTGGCACAGCTGGAGAGGTACACATAATCTTAACAGGAAGAGAAAGACAATTCTTGTTACAGTACTCAGACCAAGAGTTAACTTCACACCTTTGCCAGTCAAATTGGGGATTGTGTGTTTGCAACCATGGGAACCCCAAAATAACTGAATGATGTGGGGAACGAATGATCTGAAATTGTATCTGCCCCCTGTGACAAGCCCCCACAGTCATAGACACTGGGATTGTCTCGAAGGTAATGAAAGCAGGATCCAGGGGTCTGCCATCAATGGCCTCTATAGCCACAGGAGAGTCCTTTTTACATAACGGAATGCCCTGAAACTCAGCAAAGGACTGATCCATGAAGTATCCGGCTGTCCCGGAGTCCACCAATGCTAGGACTTCTATGACCTTATCAGTCCATGCAAAAGCCACCTGGATGGTGGGTTTAGTGGTGCAAGTCTCTAGGGACTGTTCAACACCACCTAGGGCCTGTCCCCCAAGGTACCCTAGGTGCGTTCGTTTCCCGGCCTTACAGGACAATTGCGTAATATATGACCCGGTTTGCCACAATATAGGCATAAACCTTGCCTTCTGCGATACAGCTTCTCCTCTTTAGTGAGCCTAGTAAAACCTACTTGCATAGGTTCAGTGCCGTCAGCTGTTCGCTCAGGTAGGACGGGTGGAGTGGGTGGGTTAAGGAACTGGTTCTGGCCATAACTCTTTGCTTTGGTCCTCTTAGCCAAGCGTCTCTCCCGGATGCGAGAATCTATTAACATGACATAGTCAATGTACTCGTCCAGCTCGCTGGGTACATCTCGAGCTGCTATCTCGTCCTTAATCTGTTCAGCGAGACCCTGAGTAAAAGCAGCAAGTAAGGCCTCATCGTTCCAGCCTACCTCTGCTGCCAAGGTCCGGAATTCGATAGCGTATTTGCCCAGAGTGCGTTCGCCCTGCTGAATCTCCATTAGCCTTTTGGCAGCAAAGGCAGACCTACCAGGAACCTCAAACACACGTCTGAACTTCACCACAAATTCTCTAAAGTTCATTGTGCAGGGTCTGGCACTCTCCCATATCGGATTTGCCCATGCCAAAGCCTTGCCCGTCAACAGAGATATCATAAAGCCGACCTTGCTACGGTCGTTAGGAAATGCCTGGGGTGCCAATTCCAAAAATATCTCCAACTGGTTAATAAAACCTCTGCATAAGGAGGGTTCGCCATCATATCTTAAGGGTAACGGTACCGCTGCCGTTAACCCTCTTGTGTTAGTACTGAGAGATACAGAGGGATTCTCCGGTGTCAAGACTGGGGGGACCACCGGATTAGGACCAGACTTGTCCAAATGTACTGTACGTTCGAGTAACGTTTGTAGAGCCAGTGCCAATTGATCCAGGCGCTGCTCCTGGACATCCATTCTCCAGTGGATGTTCAGAGGATTACTTTCACCCTTTCACCGTCTGAGGTCATGGCCCTTTCGTACTGTTACGGTTTTTAGGACACTCAGACCAATAAGTGAAAATAAAACACACTTTATTAAAGTGAATAATGACAATACGCCCTCTAGAGGCGGTAGGTAATACACAGATAATGTAAACTGAGATAAAACAAGGAAAATAGTATTATGGACATAAATGCAAATCAGTATGCACTAGGATGATATTGGCCCCAAAGGGGTTAAAGTCCAAATTATAGTCAGTCTCAGATGTGGAAGTTTGACACGCCCTTGATGTTAAATAGGCTGTGCTGTACAGATGATGTTCATCAGGTGCTGAGGAACGAGCTGCCTTGCCAAGGTGGTAGATGATAAGAAGAATGGGTAACAACTTAGCCCCCACGGGCGTAGCTACAGGAACTGCTTTAGTATGTGCAAGTGCGAATAGCCCCTTAGGGCAATATGGAAACCGGCCTGCAATGCAAAAGCTAATAGCCTCCTCAGGTGTAATCGAATGCAATAATACTAGAGCCAGAGCCACTAGCCCCCTCGGGCGTAGTACCGGATAAGCCAACACTGAAGCCTTTCTGCCAACACTCTGTGTATGTGATCTCGTCGGTAACCAACACCGGAGAGCCTTAAGCGCCCAAACGGCCCAAGCTTTGTGAACACTCTGCAACGTTAGACTAGAGTTGCCGACGGAGAGCGGCCAACTCAGCAGCAGTATCACTTGTAACGAGGCTCGTACTGGAGATAGAGAGAGTGAATATGAGGCAGCACTGCAAGAGTTAAAATGCACGTTTACTCGAGGCTTTAGCGCTACTGCAAGGCTCTGTAACGTTACTCGAGGCTTCAACGCTACGATCAGGCTCTGCAAGGAGAGGAAGGCCCACAGAATACACACAGTTCTGCACTAGAATGAGGCACAGCACTATCGAAGGAATCACCAGGCAAGGCAATGGCACACTCGTGGGCAGCAGGGACTGGAAAATGTCGCGACGGCGACAACTGGAACGCAGGTCACTGGAACAAGCTGGAAGTCGATCTTCGGAGCAGGAAGTCAGCCGGACCGGGTCATACACAGGCAGGAACGTCAAACTAGCCGGGTCAGGATCCAAGGGTGGTCCGCAGACGAGCCAGGTCATACACAGGCAGGAACACTGGAGAATGGTCAGGACAAGCCGAATCGGTACACAGGAACTCAGAATACAGGAACACAGCAAAAGCACTACTGGCTCAGGAACACCACGAAAGGGCAACTGCCATCAGAGATAGCCAGGTATAAAAAGGTCATCAGGAGGCGGGTCAAACTCAGTCAGCAAATCAGTGACATCCACAACCGAGAGTTACAGGAATCACAGGCACTGTGATAGGAACTCAGCAACAGGCCCAATCAGCTACTGCAGTAAGGAGGAAGTGGATGCTGTCAAAGACACCACTAAAGGGCAACTAAAGGGTGCCCAGACTGAGTTTAAAAAGGCAATGTGAGGCGGGCTGATGCAGACAGCCAATGCTAGCACCCTACAGGTGATAGACACTGAATTGCAGCAATCATGGGCACCGTGATAGTACCCCCCTTTCAAAGACCCCCTCTCCTAGAATAGGGTTTGGGTTTCTGAGGGTATTTGGCATGAAAAATCCGCTGTAACTTGGGTGCATGAAGGTCCTTACTATCCACCCAAGATCGATCTTCAGGATCATAACCTTTCCAATGCACCAAATACTGTACCCTTCCTCTAAGCCTTCGTGAGTCAATGATGCTCTGTACCTCGTTTTCCTCCTGACCCTCGACCTCAACAGGCCCTGGCACCACAGGTGTAGTAGTGTAACGGTTGCATACGAGAGGCTTAAGGAGAGACACATGGAAAACATTATGAATGCACATGGATTCAGGTATGTCCAAAGCATAGGAAACAGGATTAATTTTGCAAATAATTCTGTGAGGACCAATAAACCGAGGTGCCAACTTATTAGATGGGACTTGGAGCTTAAGGTTCTTGGAAGAAAGCCATACTCTGTCCCCAACTTGGAAGGAAACCGCTGGAAGCCTTCTGCGATTAGCATAGCGCCCTCTGAACTTGTGCCCATGTGGAACAGAGTTGCTCGATATGCTCATCCAGAGCTGGAATCTGTTGTGTCTGAAAGGAATCCGGGAGCAGACAGGGTTGGAACCCATAATTGATCAGAAATGGAGAGCTCCCGGATGAAGAGTTGACTGCACAGTTCGTGGCGAACTCTGCCCAAGGCAACAAGTCGACCCAATTGTCATGATGGTCAGTCACGAAACAGCGTAGAAACTGCTCCAAACCTTGATTGGCACGTTCAGCGGCCCCATTAGTCTGGGGGTGATACGCAGAGGAGAAGGATAGCTGTATGCCCATCTGTTCACAAAATGCCCTCCAGAACCTGGACACAAACTGGCTCCCCCTGTCGGACACCAGTACCCTGGGTACTCCATGCAACTGAAACACCTCTTTAGCAAACACCATTGCCAATTCTTTAGCCGAGGGAAGGCCACGGAGGGGCACGAAGTGAGCCATTTTAGAAAACCTGTCCACCACCATCAATATGAAGGAATACCCTCTAGACATGGGCAATTCTCCTATAAAATCAATGGAAACATGAGACCAGGGGCGTTCACCATTAGGTACCGGCTGAAGCAAGCCCACCGGGAGATGTCTAGGGGTTTTAGCACGGGCACAGGTGGCACAGGCATTAGTAAAATCGGCACAATCTGATCTCATAGAAGGCCACCAGAATAACTGAGAGAGGGACCATAACAGTTGGTCTCTACCAATATGTCCCGCAGCCTTAGAGGAATGGTAAGTTTCAAATAATCGAGTACGGAATGGTTCAGAGACAAAACATTTGCCCACCGGGGTTTCATGGGGAGAGGAGGCCTGGGAGGCCAGAATTTTTTCCCCTAGTGGTGAAGTGATACTGGTACGTTTGGTAGCCAATATTCGATCAGGTTGAATGATAGGTGCTGGTGCTTCTTCTCTTTCAATTACAGCCTCAAACTGTCTTGACAGAGCGTCAGCCCTAATATTCTTGGATCCCGGCAAATATGATACAATGAAATTGAATCGGGACACTAACAATGCCCATCTGGCCTGGCGAGAGGACAATCTCTTGGCCTCAGAGAGATAAGTCAGATTTTTATGATCCGTCAGGATTAAAACAGGATTTTTAGTGCCTTCAAGTAAGTGACGCCATTCCTTAATAGCGAGGATAATGGCCAATAATTCTCTGTCCCCTATCTCATAATGGCTTTGAGCTCCGGTCAGTTTTTTAGAAAAGAATCCACAGGGTCTGAGTGTTCCACCTTTGATGTGCCGTTGAGAAAGCACTGCCACAACCCCAATATCTGAGGCATCCACCTCTAAGGTGAACGGGAGTAATGGGTTGAGGTGGGATAACACAGGAGCATTAGCAAAAGCTACTTTCAGTTTTTCAAAGGCCTCCTCCGCAGCCACTTGCCAGAGAGATGGATTAGCGCCCTTATGCGTGAGGTCCGACAGGGGTTTAACAATGGAAGAGAAGTTCTTAATAAACTTCCTATAATAATTGGCGAAGCCCAGAAATCACTGGATAGCTTTCAGACTCTTAGGCCTAGGCCATTGTAAGACAGCTGTTAACTTTTCCTTGTCCATGGCAATGCCTTCTTTGCCAATTATGAACCCCAGGAATGGTACACTGGTTCTGTGAAACTCACATTTCTCCAATTTACAGAATAATTTATTTTTACGTAATCGTAGCAATACTTCAGACACATCCTTGATGTGTTGCGACAAGTCTTTGGAGTGAATAAGTATATCGTCAAGGTAGACCACGACACATGACTGTAACATATCTCTGAGAACGTCATTGATCAGTTCTTGAAATACTGCGGGTGCATTACACAGGCCAAATGGCATGACTAGATATTCATAATGCCCAAATCTCGTGTTAAAGACAGTTTTCCACTCATCACCGGCTCTGATACGTATCAAATTGTATGCCGCCCGAAGGTCCAATTTGGTGAAAATCGATGAACCCTTGAGTCTGTCAAAAAGCTCAGTGATGAGTGGTATCGGATAAGCGTTCTTTGCCATAAGCTTATTTAACCCACGATAATCGATGCATGGTCTCAGTTCGCCATTTTTCTTCTTAACAAAAAATAATCCGGCCCCAGCCGGAGAGGTAGATTTCCTTATGATCCCTCTATTAAGGGCATCAGAAATGTATTCTTCCATAGCTTGGTTTTCCTCACAAGACAATGGGTATGTGTGTCCCCTAGGGGGCACCGCTCCAGGAGTTAACTCAATGCAACAATCATATGGTCTGTGCTGAGGTAAGGCGCCAGCCTCTCCCTTACTGAAAACATCGCTAAACTGCTGGTATACGTCAGGTAGTGAAGGGAAGGTGCACAAGACCTTAACTGGATGGGTGACGCACTTATCCATACAGAACTTGAGACCAAGCAGAGATTTCACATTTTTGCCAATCAAATTGTGGATTATGCAACTGTAACCAAGGAAAACCCAATATTACGGCGTGGAGAAGAGAGTTAATAAGTTGAAACTGCTGCTCTTCTTTAAGGAGAGCCCCAATAGTCATGGATAACAGCATAGTTTCAAATGTAACTTGAGTGGGTTCCAAGGGTCTGCCATCAATTACTTCAATAGCAAGAGGGGTTTCTCTTTCAATGCGTGGTACCCCATGTAATTCAGCAAAGGTATTATCCATAAGATACCCAGCTGCACCAGAATCAACCAGGGCCAAAACCTCCACTGAGTGTTGTGCCCAAGATAGTACAACCTGTATGGTGGGTTTTAGTGTGCCCAACACTGGGGACGATTGGACACCACCTAGGGCCTGTCCCCCAAGGTACCCTAGGTGTGTTCATTTCCCGGACGTACCGGACAGGATCTTAGCAAATGCCCATTTTTACCGCAGTACAAACACAACCCTTGCTTCCTGCGATATAGTCTTTCCTCCTTGGTTAGCCTAGTGAAACCTACTTGCATAGGTTCATCTGGTTCCCGTACTGGTTCACTAGGCTTAGATGCCAGGGGAGGGATGGGTGGGAAAACTATGCTACTAGACCCATTATTTTTAGACCGTATTCTACAATCTCTGGCGGTTAATCTCTCACGTATTCTGGAGTCAATTAGAATAACATACGCAATATAATCATCTAGATCAGTAGGCAAATCCTTTGCTGCAATTTCATCTTTAATTTGGTTACTCAGGCCCTGGGCAAAGGCTGCCAACAAAGCCTCATTATTCCACCCTACCTCTGCTGTCAAGGTGCGGAATTTAATGGCATAGTCGCCCACCGTGCGCCTGCCCTGTTGTATCTCTATAAGACGTTTAGCAGCAGAGGTGGTTCTACCAGGAGGCTCAAACACTCTCCGAAAGGATTGCACAAATTCACTGAAACTCTTAGTGCAAGGTTTAGCATTTTCCCACAATGGGTTAGCCCAAGCCAATGCTCTACCAGTCAGCAGGGATATCATGAACCCAACCTTACTGCGGTAATTGGGAAACGCGTGTGCCGTCAATTCCATAAATATTTCTAGTTGGTTGATGAACCCTCTGCAGAGATGAGGGTCACTGTCATACCTTAGCGGCAAGGGTGCAGAAGCCGTTAACTCTTTGACTGCGGCCCCTGAGGGCCTTGTATCACTCTCCGGTGTCTGACTTGGCGAGACCACTGGGCTAGAACCGGACTTGTCAGCAAGTACAGTGCGTTCAAGGATAGTTTGGATTGCACCGCCAATTGATCCAAACGTTGCTCAAGCATATCTATCCTCCAATGGATATTCTGTGTATTACCGTCACTCTTATTGTCTGAGGTCATGGCCCTTTCGTACTGACACGGTTTGTTAAGACTCTCAGACGTAAGGTTTAGGTAAAAACATAAGTTTATTGAAAAGTTAAAGGCAATCCCATAGGGTTTTCATACACATACAAACAATACATAGCAGATAATGACAATAGCAAATAGGTTCTACCGGCCTTGCCAATATACCGGGCAAAGCAACCCATGCGAGTCTGGAACAAGAGGCTCTACCGGCACAGCCAATATACCGGGCTGGGCAGCCTAATGGGATACCAGTGTAGTAGGCTCTACCGGCCTTGCCAATACCGGGTAAGGCAACCTTAAGATGGAATAGTATGCGGTTCTACCGGCCTTACCAAAATACTGGCAAGGCAGCCTGACGGAATACCAACAAGTAGGCTCTACCGGCCTTGCCAATACCAGGTAAGGCAACCGTAAGGTGGCAACATAAAAGGTTCTACTGGCCTTACCAATATACCGGGCAAGGCAGTCCAAAGGAAGGTGACAACCACAGTGACCTAATTATAATTATACTGTCAGATGATAATGACAGTAAGATGGAATATAGAGGTTACCACGTCAAGTGGTTTCACAGTAATCAGAAATTCTCGTTCCCATGTACTATAGGAATCAATGCTGTTAGGACTGGACAGCGCACTCGGAACCATCAAGAACCTGACTGCAAGTCAGGGAGTAAACCAGCACCCTACGTTAGGAACATACAGGCAGAATGAGAGCCACAAGGCTTAGTGGAGCAAACCAGCGTCCGCATGCTGGGACCAACAGACTATAATGTGAGCCGCAAGGCTAATGGAGCGAACCAGCGTCCGCAATCTGGAACCAACAGACTGTAATGTGAGCCGCAAGGCAAATGGAGCAAACCAGCATCCGCACGCTGGAACGAACAGACTGTAATGGGAGCCGCAAGGCTAATGGAGCAAACCAGCGTCAGCACACTGGGACCAACAGACTGTAATGAGAGCCGCAAGGCAAATGGAGCGAACCAGCATCCGCACGCTGGGACCAACAGACTGTAATGAGAGCTGCAAGGCTAATGGAGCGAACCAGTGTCTGCACGTTGGGACCAACAGACTGTAATGTGAGCCGCAAGGCAAATGGAGCAAATCAGCGTCCGCACGCTGGAACCAACAGACTGTAATGTGAGCCGCAAGGCAAATGGAGCAAACCAGCGTCCGCACGCTGGAACCAACAGGCTGAATGTGAGCCGCAAGGCTTAGTGAAGCAAACCAGCGTCCGCACGCTGGGAACCAACAGGAGGAAATGTCGCCGAAGCGAATGAAGAACAATGTCGCCACAGATGCAGGAACTGGAAGCAGGAAACAACAGGAACCAGCAGAGAAGATCAACTGGATCAAGCATGGCCAAGCAGACTGGCAACAGGAGCATCAGCTACTGATGAGAACAACCGGAACCGGACTGGAACTGACAAAGCAGGCAGGAACTCAGGAATAGGTTGACTCAGGAACTCAGGAACTCAGCAACAGGCCCAATCAGCTACTGCAGTAAGGAGGAAGTGGATGCTGTCAAAGACACCATGAAAGGGCAACCAGAGGGTGCCCAGACTGAGTTTAAAAAGGCAATGTGAGGCGGGCTGAAGGCAGACAGCCATTGGGAGCCCCCTTCATGTCGATATCAAGTCAGGGTGTGTGATGACTAACCTTTGTTGTCATCCAGTATGTAATCAGGATATGGAACGTAGTCAGGATATGTCATTGGCGTTGCATTCATTAAAAATAAGGGAGCTCTATTTTGTTAAGTCACCATTATGTTCCAGATCTTGATTTTGGGGGCAAGGACACCAAAGACCATAAGCTCATATAGGGTCTCAAATTTCAGAGGGTCAAGATATCAGAATTTGGGGCTGTAGCTACCTCTGTGATAAGGGCAGGAATGGAGCTCCGTCAGTTAGAGACCAAAGCACACAAGGGAATCTCAGAGGTGTTTAGATAATCAGGAATTGGGGCTGGAGCTATTTCTGAGATAAGATCTTTTACGTCATTCAGCTGTATACTTCACGAGTAGGTCATAGGGTATTAGTATCTCTATGGGAGATAACCTATAGATTTAATTGTAGAATTCCTAGTTGAGAACATGCCAATAATACCCTATGACCTACTTGTAAAGTATACAGCTGAATGACGTAAAATGTCTGTAAATTAGTATCTTGCTTTTCATTCCTGTCTCCTCATTTCAGAGACACGCATACAGTCTCGAGCAAGTTACTTGCAAGGGGCAGAGATAAAATAGGTTTGTGTTAGACTGCTGGTACATCTTTCAGCATGGTTAGGGAAAGGATACAGCTTAGTCCCGTGCCACGTTTCCCTCAGCCCAACTCATAGTCAGAGCCTTCCCTCCGTTTTCTGGATAGACAGGGTACCACCTGTCATACCCACTCTATAGACATAGGGTTTCTCTACTGCTTAAGATTATTTGTCACTGTGAGACCAACACCCCAGCCTATCGCATAGGCCTCACGCCTATCGGTCCAAATCATAGGTAGAGTCTCGCATCAGCCACTTGGCACCAGAGAGGGACTCACCAGTCACCATATAAGTTAATATTTTCTCTTTTCTCTAGCAAGGTGGGTCACGAACCAGCAGCATTATAGGAATGTTTTTATTTTAACCTATGTGGTCATTCAGTATGTAATTAAGACTTGTCATTGGAGCTGCATTCAGTTGTGGAGCTGCATTTATTTGTACTTCTCCTATGGTTAAGTCTCCATGTTGTTTGTAGCAGATGGTCCATCCATTTAGGATCAGCTACAGAAAATAATTCCACATACGACAGCTATTGAGATCTTTATTCTGTTCCGTAGGCCCCTATTGTTAATAGTTACATTCTAGATCTTGACGTTGGGGCTAGGGCATTTAGACCAAGAACTATGGGTCTCAAATCTCAGAGGTATCTAGATAATCTGAAGTTGGGTATGTAGCTACTTCGGTGATAAGGGCAGGAAGGGAGCTTTGTCATTTGAAGCTCCTACGTCGAGTCTCACATGGAGATCTCTTTATGTCTTTCATCTTCATACTTCACGGTTAGGTTCCTAGGGTTATATTAGTATGTTCTTGTATGTTCTTACACTAGGAAGTCTACAATTAAATCTAATAGGTTTTATCTCACACAGAGATACTGTTTGTCATTAAACTAGGTATCTCGTATATCATTACAGTCTACTCATTTCAGAGACACGCATACAGGCTTGAGCATGTTACTTTCAGAGTATCACGGTGCCTGTGATTCTCTTTGCAACATTCCTACTTCTGGGTTTGTGTTTGCTATCTCTTATTGGTCTTGGTTGGCTAGCCCCTCCCAGGGCTTGCCTTTATGTATGCCCTCCTGTCACTAGACTGGTGCCCTTTCGTGGTGTTCCTGACCTTAAGTTTATTCTGTGCTCCTATTCCGTGTATGATCCATTTTCGTCTGACCTTGTTCCTGTTCCGCTCTCTGTGTACCAATCCAGGCTCTGACTGACTACCACCTCTGTGTACCGATCCAGGCTTTGGCTGACTAACGCTCTCTGTGCTGCCCTCGATATTGTTGTCAGTCCATTCATTACTGTTTCCTCCGGTTGCTCTACTCTCAGCCTGTGATTCAGTGTGGCCTCCGTTACGTGCTAGCCAGCATGTGCTCTCCGGTCACTAGCGGTGTTACAACTTGTCAGTCCATCCATTACTGTTGCCTCTGGTTGCGCTACTCTCAGCCTGTGATTCAGTGTGCCTCCGTTACGTTCTACCCAGCCTGTGCTCTCCGGTCACTAGCGGTGTTACAACTTGTCAGTCTATTCATTACTGTTGCCTCCGGTTGCGCTACTGCAGGCTGCCTTACCCAGTTATCACGGTGCCCGTGATTGCTGCAGTTCCTTGTCTGTCACCAGTAGGGGGCTGCTATTGGCTGTCTGCAGATAGCCCGCCTTTCATTGCCTATTTAAACCTGGATTGGGCACCCTTTGGTTGCCCTTTCGTGTTGTTTCTGACCTTTTTGCTATCACTATGCCAGTGATAGCTGGGCCTCTGTTCCAGTGTTCCTGAGTTCCTGATCTCATGTGTTCCTGAGTTCCTGATCTCTACTGTTCCAGTGTTTCCTGCATGCTGAAGTACTTCCAGTTCTGGTTCCGGCCTAGTCTCTGGTGTTGCAGTTCCTGCTGAACTTCTCCTCTGCGGTTTCCTGACCTGACTGATCGTTGCTGGTTCCTGTCATCGCATCGCCTGTCTCCTGTATCCTGGCGACCTCCTGCCTGGTCGCGTCTGCGACATTGCTTGTTACTCCAGTGTGCGGACGCTGGTTTGCTCCAAAGCCTTGCGGCTATACAAACTCGCTTATTACACCAGTGTGCGGTCACTGGTTTGCTCCAAAGCCTATTAGCTATACAATTCTGTGTTGGTCCCAGTGTGCGGACGCTGGTTTGCTCCAAAGCCTTGCGGCTATACAGACTCGCTTGTTACACCAGTGTGCGGTCACTGGTTTGCTCCAAAGCCTATCAGCTATACAATTCTGTGTTGGTCCCAGCGTGCGGACGCTGGTTTGCTCCCAAGCCTATCAGCTATACAATTCAGTGTTGGTCCCAGCGTGCGGACGCTGGTTTGCTCCAAAGCCTTGCGGCTATACAAACTCGCTTGTTACACCAGTGTGCGGTCACTGGTTTGCTCCCAAGCCTATCAGCTATACAATTCTGTGTTGGTCCCAGCGTGCGGACGCTGGTTTGCTCCAAAGCCTTGCGGCTATACAAACTCGCTTGTTACACCAGTGTGCGGTCACTGGTTTGCTCCAAAGCCTATCAGCTATACAATTCTGTGTTGGTCCCAGCGTGCGGACGCTGGTTTGCTCCTAAGCCTTACGGCTATACTAACTCATTTGTTACACCAGTGTGCGGTCACTGGTTTGCTCCTAAGCCTATGGGCTATACAATTCAGTGTTGGTCCCAGCGTGCGGACGCTGGTTTGCTCCTAAGCCTTGCAGCTTTACGATTCCCCTGTTAGTCTCAGTGTGTGTACACTGGGTTGCTTACCCAGTCCAAATCATAGGTAGCGTCTCGCATCAGCCACTTGGCTCCAGAGAGGGATTGACCAGTCACCCAATAAGTTAGTACTTTTCTCTCTTTTCACTAGGCAGGGGGGTCACGAACCAGCAGCATTATAGGAATGTATTAAGTATCATGAATCAGTTTTGTTTACAGGATCATCATACGTAAGGAAGATCCCTGCCAGCAGAACCAGTGGAATTACATCATTAAATCTGGTAGCGGAACATGCGAGTAAGATACTGCCATGACACCGCTCTCTGGCTTTACAGGGTGTCTGGTCAAGAAGGATTTTATTTGCCTTATGTTCCGGGCTAAGGCAGTCAAGTTGTGGGTTAATTTGGCAGAGACATTGCTTTGGTATCGTTGTAAGACAGACTACCACCTCCTGATGTACATGTGTTACATACCTGGCCCTGATGGTAGTATGCATGCCATGTTTAAGAAGCTACATATGGGAGCTAGTATTTCAAGGTTCTCACCGTTTCCACTATACACGTCAACTATTGACTGGGCTAGTTGTTCTGTGGTAGGGTGCCACATGATGTTCTGCCTTTACATCTCTTTTGCCATTTATATACTAGTCTTACTTGATTTCTATCTGATATGCATATTTTACCTTATTGTTATCCGTCTTGGCAGGCATCAAACATCTTTACCAACACAACTACTACAGTAGGTTATACTGTCACACAGTCCTACGACTGATCATGTGAGGAATTGGACGTAGTCTTTCACTTGACAACTTAGATTTTCTATTTTGGAGCAGTTGGGTAGTCAGCTCGCTACCCTTCGGTTATCATCCCTCCTTTTAGTTAACATTTGCTCCATCGTTTTTATGGCTTCTGTTAGATTTCATGGGTTACAGGGAGTTATCTAGTATCAGGTTGTAACGGATCCTACCCGTTACTTGAGCCCGTCTGGCCATAAGTTTGTTTAACCAAAGACTGTGGACATTTTGCCCTGGTTGTGCACTAAAAAAGACTTTTGATAGACTTTATGTGAATGAGGACATGGACATTATTATGGCTTGCTTCCAAGGGAATAGGCAGTGAGGGGTTAATTATTTCAATATGTATTGCAGACTCCCAAGCCTTTTGCTTAATTATTCAACCCCTGGCCATTGTTAAGGGAATGTATATTCTAGCCACTCAAGTCATTGGATTGAGAGCTGTCCTGAGACCCTGTAACGGTTTTTAAGACACTCAGACTAGCTGGTTAGAATAAAACACAGTTTTATTAAAAGAAAATTAAGAGGAAAGATCACCCTCTACAGGCAACACAAAATAATAGCGATATATTGACAGATATGCCCCCACAGGCCCAGTATATAGAAACAGAGTTATCACATATACTGTCTCAGGACAGGCACACAGTAGAGAAGAAAATCAAGGGTTAAATGCAAAAATCAGTCAGTCTCTGTTGAGGTGTTTGGCACGCCCAAGTTGGTGATCAAGCAGCTATAGGTGTAGATGTTGCAACACCTAAAGTTCTTAAGGCTGGGAAGCTGCTAGACAGTACTTGACTAGAGGCAGAATCAGCAGAAAAGTTGCACAGAATAGCCCCCATGGGCGTAACAACGGATACAACTTAATCTGCAAGGGCGTAACAACGGTAGTAGCTTGCACTGCAAGAGCTTGCAAATAGCCCCCACGGGCATAATAATGGAGACCAACTGCACAGGAGTAGTTTGAGCCTATAGCCTGCAAGAGCTTGAGCCGGTTGCCCCCACGGGCGTAACAACGGAGACCACAATGCTCTGCAAGAGATGGAGTCAATAGCCCCCCACGGGCCTATACCGGAGACCACCCTGTGCTGCAAGAGCTTGAGCCAATAGCCCCCACGGGCTTAAACTGGAGAGATCACTGTTTGAGCAAGAGCCAATAGCGCCTCTACCAGGTGCTTTAACAAACTCGACCACTCTGCAGGTGACATGATGAGCCGCCGACCAGACCAGGCATATATGCGGCCGGCTCAACAGAAGTAGCGAGATAACAGCGTAGGCTCTGCACAGGTATGAGAAGGCTCAGCTAAGGAGACGGCAGCACGGCAAGGGTTAAATTGCAGCTTTACGGATCGAAGACTCAGTACTAGAGGGTATAGCTCTGCAAGCATGAATGAGGGCTCAGTAACGGAAGCACAGCTCTGCAAGTGAGAACAGAGACTCAGCACTGGAGACTATGCACTGCAAGTGTTGAGGCAACACGATCAGCCCAGTAGGCAAGCACAGCGGAAGTCAGAATGTCGCTACAGCGACAACAGGAGCAGGTAGCAGGAACAAGGCAGGTCACTGGAACAAGCCGGTTCAGGTCACGGAGCAGGAAGTCAGCCAGGCCGGGTCGGGTCACGGAGATGGTTCACAGACAAGCCGGGTCAATCACGAGCAGGAACATCAGCCAAGCCGGGTCAGATCACGGAGGTGGTTCTCAGACAAGCCGGGTCAATCACGAGCAGGATCACAGGAGCATAGTCAAAACAGGTCAAATTGGTACACAGGAATCAGAAACACAGGAACACAGCAACAGCAACACTGGCTCTGAAACACCACGAAAGGGCACCTGAGAGGTGTCATGGCCAGGCATAAAAAGGTCACCAGGGGCTGGCCAAACCGACTCAGCAAATCAGAGCACACCACAAGCGAGAGTGACAGAGGAGGATCACAGGCACTGTGATAGACCCCCTACTGTGTGTTAATCCATTCACGCCCCTGAAGTCTTTGTTCAATCAAACCCTCTTGTATCTGAAATGTAATCATGTCTAAGTCATTGTATCTGTTAAGACCATCTGTTGTTGGCCTTTGTCTGATGTATTATGATTGGCTCACACCCTTTTGTATCTGGTTTCACCCATCAGTGTATAAATATCTGTGGTTTGTGTCAATAAAGTGAGTTATGTTTGGAGTGAACAAGGAGTCCTGGAGTCTTGTATTGCTTATGGTCTAAAGTATCCATTCTGACACCCATCTGCGCCAAGCATCCTGAATCGTTGACCACCTACTGCCAGTTTCCTGCGACCCAACTTTGTGGACTGTCAGGCGGCGACGTGGACTCTGCCCTGCTTCTTCCAGTTCCAGTAGAACCTTCAATTTGAGCACCGGAGTGCTCGAATGAGTTCGCAACCGCTACCCTTTGTTCCTGCGACACTTTCCCTGTTCTTTGTAGCCTGGGAGTAGAGGCTTCATTCTCTACTGCCTGTGTTCCCCTGCTCCAGTTATCCTGCGACTGTTCCAGAGACCATCCATACTGCAACCGGTGCATCTGACGGCGCTTATCTTGCGTCAAGAAGGAGAGACCCGGGAACGACGGCGAAAGGTGACGCGGTCGCTTCTCAGCTTCCGTTACACAGGTCATTACAGTACCCATTCTTTATTCATGTTGGATATAGATCTACGGTCATGATCACTGTGGATTCATGGTTCTATTTTGCCCACTCTTAGGCCTACTTTACAGGTCGGAATGGGCAATAGTCATCCGACATACACCTTATCATCATAGTCTCTCCTAGGCCTGACCACAAATGTAAGGCTATTGGTTAGCCTGGAGTTGTGGGAGGGCCGGTTGGAGACATTTATACCCGCATCAATCCTTTCCTCAGGACTGTGCAGAGCTCCGGCTGAGCTCTGTGTTACCCACCCAACCCATACCTCTTTTCTCAGCTCTACCAATTAAACTCTTTTTCTTATACATGTGGGCCCACTCTTAGGCCTACTTTACAGTTCGGAATGGGCAATAGTCATCCGACATACATCTTATCATCATAGTCTCTCCGAGGACTGACCACAAATTACTGTTTCATAGTTGCACACTGATTCTTAAATTCATCTAAATTGCTACAATTTCTCCATAGTCTACTGAATTATCCACACGGAATGTTACTTTTCCATTTATCTAAATAGCAACTTTGGGCATGCAAATAATTATTTTTGGACACCTCCTTAACATATACTGAGCTCATGATCTTAGTATCTTCTATATACAATTGGAGATCCAAAAACTTAATCCTTTCTTTATCCATTTCTGATGTAAACTGGATTCCTCTAGTGTTGGAATTGAAGAATTTTATCATAGAGTCTAATTCTCCTCTGGTTCCATTCCAGACAAGAAGAACATCATCTATAAAACGGCCAGAGTATACCAGGTTCGCCACTCATGGGTTATTGTTCCACACCTGTTCTTCCTCCCAATAACCCATGAATAGGTTGGCATAACTAGGGGCGAACCTGGTTCCCATGGCTGTACCCAGGGACTGTAAATAAAACCTATTCTGGAACATAAAATAATTGTGGCTCAATATAAACTGAAATCCTTTTAGTCTGAATTCTTGTTGTGCCAACGGTAATGTTTTATCCAAATCCAGAAAATGTGCCACAGACTCCAGACCCAGGTGATGTTGAATAGATGTATATAAGGACATAACATCTAAAGTAGCCCAAAATAGTTTCCAGAATACCAAGTGATGTATGATAGTTGATGTAGGACATGTTGATTGTCCCTAATATGTGATCTTAACTGACTCACGTATTTTCGCAAAAAATAGTCCAAAAATGCAAATTTGAGGTGAGGCTATTCATACCTGAAATTATAGGTCGTCCCTGAGGATTTTCTAGCCTCTTGTGCACTTTAGGTAGATGGTAAAAGACAGCCTTATTCGGACTACATATAAATATAAAGTTGAATTCATCTTGACTGATGATATTTCTCGACAAGGCTTCTTGTAATAAGGACTTGAATGATTTGAGGTATCTATCCGTAGTATCTGACTCTAAGATTTGATAAGAATTGCAATCTCCTAATAGCCTATAACCCTCCTGTAGATAATCTGTGGTATTCTGAACCACCAATGCTGCTCCCTTATCTGCTTCTCGCAATGTAATTACATCCATGGTTTTCAATTCTTGTAGGCCCTTTCTCACCCTTCCTGTTAAATTATCCTTTCCTCTCTTTTTACTTTTTCCTATAAGATTATTAAAATCATGTGACACTTATAAAAAGTTTCCACAAATGGGCCCTTGAAATTCGAAGGATAAAATTTGGACTTGCCCTTAAAATTAGTACGTATAAAGGTGCTTTCTCTGATCTTCATCTCTTCCATAGAATTCTCACCTTTCTCTTCATTCAATTCATATGGATTTATCATATTACTATCTTCCAGGGTAACTTCATTTTTCTTACTATTAGAAAACCTTTTCAATGTTAATTTTCTTTGAAATTGATTTAAATCCACAAAAAAAAATTAATTTGTTAGGATGTTGATTAGGGGCAAAAGCCAAACCTTTTTGTAAGAGTGATATTTGACTACTAAGAATAGTAATGGATGACAAATTTATTATACAATTTCTTGTACTACCTGGTTTAATTGGTTTGTTTTTTCTTCCTTTTTTCCTTTTACTTCCTCTACACCCTCTATACCTTTGCTCATCTCCTTTTTTTTTTTGTTTTGTTTGTTGGTCTTCTCTCAAAGTATTTCATTGGGATTCTTCATTTTTGATGTTGTTAGTATACTTGGTCCCAAAAAAGGCACAGAAGTTGATGGAACTGGGGAGTTGTCATCCAATTCTACTCTCGATTGTAGACTCTCCTGACTACAAACAATCCTTGGAGGAGAGATGTTTTTAGTTTTTTCTTTCTTTTTTCCTTTATTGGCCTCAGGAGTTTCATAATTTATCTCCTGGACTAAACTGTCCAGAAGAGATTCCATCTCTACTATTCCTGATTTGTTGGTCTCTTGTTGTCTAGCCTTACTTCTTGTTCCTACATTCCCTTCACTCTGAGTGTCTCTATGTTCTTCTTGTTTGTTTGTACTATAACTAATTCTATTCAATTTGTAACGAAAATAGCGATATTTACTTTTATTATTGTAATGATTATTGTTTCTATATTGAGACCAATTGGGGTAATGGTGGTTGTTGTTATGAGGGCTTGGTGTTTCTCTATAATCCCACTCATCCCTCTTCAATTTCTTCTGTTTTCTTTCTTTTAACTCTTTCTCTACTCTGTTAACATTATTGTTAACTGCTACAACCATCTTATGAAAATCCTTATCTTCTTTAAACTGTTCAATTTCTGTATATATCATCCTAATTTTTTCCACTTTCTTAACTAGCTCATCTTCTCTATATTTGCTAATATATCTAATCAGATTGAACAAACAGTCTTCTAAGACTGAGTTCCAATGCTCATTGAAACTCTTATCCTGAAACGAGGAAGGCTTCTACAATCTTAGGTCTCTGGGTATGATCTTCTTATCTAAATAATTCTGTAGTAATACTACATCCCACCAGTGCCTCAATTCATTAATTAGAGCTTGTTCTAGACTATGAAAAAGTTTTTTCAACACATCACTTGTCTTCCCCACAGTTTGCATCTTGTTAACATCAATGACCAGAAAGGCCTCAATATTTGCCTTTCTAGTATCTCTTTCTTGAACTGAGATGCAAGACATATCTACCATCTACTTTTAAAAACAACTTTGATATTCCTTGGTTCAAAATAATACAGATGATGTCAATAGTAATATTCTTTCACAGTACTAAAAAGGATCAGCTGCCTCTGCAAAGAATTCCACCAAAAACTTACAAAAAACATCCAGTTCTACCAAATGGTAGAGGTGATAGGGCGCTTGATCCTCTAGACCATAGTGATAGTATGTCTGGATGCAATCTTCGAGTGAAATATACATCAAAGAATGATAAACAAATACCAAATCTGATAGTGAAATATACACAATAGTCTCTATTATAAATATCAAAAAGGTATATATTAAAAATATATGGTAAAACAGTTTATGAGATCTTGTTCCAAACAGTTTTTAGTTCTTGGAATCTATAAATCAATCCAATTGTCAGTTCCAATCTCTTCCTAGGTCTCTGTGGTTAGCACTTATATATTGTCACGGTTTGTTAAGACACTCAGACTTAAGATTAGGTTAAAACATAACTTTATTGAAAAGTTAAGGCAATCCCATAGGGTTAACATACACATACAAACAATACAGTAATTCAATAGAATAGGTTCTACCGGCCTTGCCAGCAATACCGGGCAAGGCAACCCAGACGGCTAGTAGGAATAGCAGTAGCAGGCTCTACCTGCCTTGCCAATACCGGGTAAGGCAACCGTGAGATGGAATGTACCGGTTCTACCGGCCTCACCAATACCGGGCAAGGCAGCCTCAAGGAAATGCTGTGAGCAGGCTCTACCGGTCCTGCCAATACCTGGTAAGGCAACCGTATGTTGGAATGTACCGGTTCTACCGGCCTTACCAATACCGGGCAAGACAGCCTTAAGGGACACTGTGAAGAGGCTCTACCGGCCCTGCCAATACCGTGTAAGGCAACGGTGAGATGGAATGTACCGGTTCTACCGGCCTTACCAATACCGGGCAAGGCAGCCTCAAAGGAGGAGACCAACAGGTGCCAATTGGCTGTCAAGTGACAATGACAGGAGCTCGGACCAAACAGCACTTGACTGTAGTATGGAGCAAACCAGCGTCCGTGCGCTGGGACCAACAGCATGGGTAACCACCAGGTTTAATGGAGTAAACCAGCATCCGCACACTGAGACCAACAGTATAGGAAACCACCAGGTTTAATGGAGTAAACCAGCGTCCGCACGCTGGGACCAACAGTATAGGAAGCCACCAGGTTTAATGGAGTAAACCAGCGTCCGCATGCTGGGACCAACAGTATAGGAAACCACCAGGTTTAATGGAGTAAACCAGCGTCCGCACGCTGGGACCAACAGTATAGGAAGCCACCAGGTTTAATGGAGTAAACCAGCGTCCGCACGTTGGGACCAACAGTATGAAAATATCGCCGGAGCGAATAGAGAGCAATGTCGCTACAGCGACTACAGGAAGGGAATACTGAGACCAGAACGAGATTCAACCACAGCGAGCACCGCTGTGCAGACGAGCAACCGGAACAGTGCAGTACAGAAACAACCGGAACAGCGGCAGTCACGGAGAACCATCGGAACCGACTGGAGAGGTAAGCTGACTGGTATACAGGAGCAAGTAGAATCAGGCTCTCTGGAACTCCGAACTCTGGAACACTGGAACTTAGGAACTGCAGCTCTGGAACTCTGGAACGCTGGAACTCAAGCCTCTGTAGCTCTGGAACACTGGATCACTAGAACAGACCCAATCAGCATGACAGGTAGGACAGAAAGGTATGTCAGAGACACCACGAAAGGGCAACCAAAGGGTGTCTGAGCTGAGTTTAAAAAGGCAATGTGAGGCAGGCTGACAAAAGGCAGCCAATGGGAGCCCCCTGCAGGTGATAGACACTGTATAGCACCAATCACGGGCACCGTGATATATATCTTTCCGTAGGGGATCTCTTACAGATCATTCTCCCTAGGGATGCTTCCCTCGGTACCATTGGTGGACAACGCAAACTCTCTAGAAAAAAACAGAAGACAAGGGGCGCAAACCCTCTAAGAGAGTATCTGATGACAATGTATATAAATAGTAAAATCCTCCCCCTCCAATCTCTGCTCGCCAGACCAATAGTAATTATGGACTCTCTTAAACGTAGTTGATCTCTTTCCTCCAGACTCTTCCTTTTTCTCCACAGAACAGATCACCACCAATATTCCAAAATTGGTTTATTCAAATAAAATCAAGGACTCATACTTGGTACAAAATATATATAATATCTATATAAAATTGCCCAACGCGTTTCGTGTCCCTATATTAAGAGGAGTGACTCTGGAGGATAGTCATGGTGATGGCAAAGAAGTCAGATGTCTTCCTGGTGCTACAGCTCACAGAGATGGAAACGCATTTTAAAAATTGTTAAGGAAGCAAGACAGAATGGAGAGTTGGATGTCATAGTCCATTTAGGGACAAATGATTTGGCTTGTAATGAGGTAAGTGTGGTAAAAGATGTTTTTAAGAAGCTATGTAAGGTTCTGCAGCAAGTTGCTTCCACTGTATCCGTTTCAGAAGTTCTGCCAGTGTATAAGGAAGATGATGGTAGGATGCAGCGAATAAGAGATTTTAATTCATGGCTAGGGAAATGGGGCCAAAAACATGGTTTTGGCTTTGTTTCTCACACCAAACCTATTTGGTGTAACAAGGAATTGTACAAAAAGGATGGCTTGCATCTTTCTCAAAAGGGAACAGAGGTTCTCAGCAAGCAATTCAGAAGTTTTGTTAACAGGTATTTAAACTAGTAGAGAGGGGCAATGGAATGATACAGGAGATAACCAATTGCCCCCCACAGCATTGCACAGATGAATTTGATCAAGGTATGTCTGTGGCACATAGGTCAAAAAACAGTAGACTTCGAGCCATGTGTACAAATGCACGCAGTTTAGGGAATAAGATCCCTGAACTCATTGCAATAATAACCAGGGAAGATGTGGACTTAGTGGGAATTACCGAGACCTGGTACAATGATAAAAATGACTGGGATGTAGAAATACCGGGGTACTCTCTATTCAGATAAGACAGGAAAGGCAGAAAAGGAGGAGGGGTTGCCATTTATGTCAAAAATAGCTTAAAGGTTAATCTTATACAGGGTATGGAGGAAAACACAGAGACTGTTTGGATAACTTTAGAATATGGGAATAAGATGGTCACTCGTATAGGTGTGATCTATAGACCCCCAGGACAAACAGAGGAGTTGGATCAACTGCTGGTCAAGGAACTAACTAAGATGACTGTGAAAGGTGAGGTTATAATTATGGGGGACTTTAATCTTCCAGATGTGGACTGGAAAAACCAAGTAGCAGGTTCAGCCAGGAGTAGAGATATCCTAAATTCTTTACAAGGATTAGCTCTTAGTCAATTAGTAGAAGAGCCGACTAGGAAGGAAGCCACACTAGATTTATTATTTACTAATGGAGACTTGGTATCAGATGTAGGAGAGTGTTTGGGCTCCAGTGATCATCATTCTGTGTGGTTTAATATAAAAACAGAGGCTGAGTTGCACCACACAAAAACAAAGGTTCTAGACTTTAGAAAGGCTGATTTTTCTAAAATGGAAACATTTTTATGTCAGTCTTTAACAACTTGGAGATCTTTAGATGGAATCCAGGAGAAATGGGATTATCTGAAATGTGTTTTACTAAACGCAACAGAACATTGCATTAAACATGTCAGCAAGGGTAAAAGAAAAAGAAAACCACTGTGGTACTCAGCAGAAGTGGCAAATATAGTAAAAGAGAAAAAAGAAGCATTTCAGAAATATAAGCAGAAGCAGAAGGAAGACGATAGGTTTCGGTACAAATCTAGGTTGAAGGAGGCCAAATGTATTATTAGATGTGCCAAAGCACACACAGAGGAAAAAAATTGCCCAGTCAATAAAAAAGGGGGATAAAACATTTTTTAGATATATAAGTGAAAGGAGGAAAACGAAACAAGGAATAGTTAGACTAAAAACAAAAGATGGAAACTATGTAAATGAGAATAAAGGGCTAGCTGACTGTCTCAATGAATATTTCTGTTCAGTTTTTACACAGGAAGATGAAGGGAAGGGACCTCTGTTAGAAAAAAGAAATGACAAGACACGGGAAACATGCATGTTTACAGAAGAAGAAGTTCTAATTCAACTTTCTAAGGTAAAAACAGATAAATCAATGGGTCCAGATGGGATACACCCAAAGTTATTAAAAGAACTTAAGTGTGTTCTGGCAAAACCTTTAACAGAATTATTCAATCAGTCACTAGCAACAGGAATAGTTCCAGAAGATTGGAAGGTAGCAAATGTAGTACCGCTTCACAAAAAAGGTAGCAGGGAAGAGTCTGGTAACTACAGACCAGTAAGTCTTACATCAGTAGTGGGAAAATTAATGGAGACTATGTTAAAGGAAAGACTTGTTGAATATCTGAATATGAATAGCTTGCAAGATACCAAACAGCATGGGTTTACAGCAGGGAGATCTTGTCAAACTAACCTCATAGATTTTTTTGACTGGGTAACTAAAATAATAGATCAGGGGGGAGCAGTAGATATAGCTTATCTAGATTTCAGTAAAGCATTTGACACTGTCCCTCATAGAAGACTCATAAATAAATTGCAGTGTTTGGGTCTAGATGTAAAAATAGTGAAATGGATAAGGCAATGGCTGAGTGACAGGAGACAGAAGGTCGTAGTCAATGGAGAATATTCGGACGAAAGGAGTGTTACTAGTGGAGTACCTCAGGGATCTGTACTGGGGCCCATTCTTTTTAATATTTTTATTAGTGATATTGCAAAAGGTCTTCAAGGAAAGGTATGCCTTTTTGCAGATGATGCAAAGATCTGCAATAGGGTAGACATTCCAGGGGGAAAAAGCCAAATGGCGAATGATTTAGGTAAATTAGAAGAATGGTCAAGAGTGTGGCAGATGCACTTTAACATTGATAAATGTAAAATAATGCACTTGGGACATAAAAATCCAAAGGAAAAATATACCATTAAGGGTACTGTGCTGTCAGAGACAACAGAGGAAAGGGATTTGGGAGTAACTATTTCTAATGACTTAAAGGTAAGCAAGCAATGTAATAAAGCGATGGGGAATGCAAGCAGGGCACTGGGTTGTATAGCTAGGGGCATTAGTAGCAGAAAAAGGGAAGTAGTCATGCCACTGTACAGATCTCTAGTTAGACCTCACCTAGAATATTGTGTACAGTACTGGAGACCCCATCTCCAGAAGGATATTGATACTCTAGAGAAAATTCAAAGAAGGGCTACTAAAATGGTGACTGGTCTACAGGAAAAGAAATATCAGGATAGACTAAAGGATCTGAATATGTATAGCTTGGAGGAGAGAAGAGAGAGAGGGGATATGATAGAAACATTCAAATACATGAAGGGATTCAACAAAGTACAGGATGGAAGTATATTTCAAAAGAGTAAAAACGTTAGGACAAGAGGCCATAGTCTAAAACTAGAGAGACACAGGTTTAGATGTAATGTAAGAAAGTTTTACTTCACTGAGAGGGTAGTAGACAAGTGGAATAGCCTACCAGCAGAAGTGATAGATGTCAATACAGTGACAGAATTTAAGCATGCATGGGATAGGCATAAGGCGGTCCTTAACATAAGAAAAGACCAAGGACCAAAAAAGGTTTGAGGTTGTGTGTGTTTTTTTTTTTTTACACAGTAGGAAATTGGGCAGACTAGATGGGCCGAATGGTTCTTATCTGCCGTCAAATTCTATGTTTCTATGTTTCTATATGTGGGCACTTCTTCAGGGGCACAATAAAAAAGACTTCAATAACACAATATACATGATATACATAAAAGTAAATACCTTTCGCAATCCTGTTTTTATTGCCTCGTAATTCCCCCATTACGTTACTCCGTGTAACGGTTCAGTACACTCAGAAACGGTAGATGTTGGGAAAAAACATAATTTTATTTAAAGCACACAAGGAATTATGTAACCCTCAAGGGTCCAGTATTTAGCACATAAATAACTGACACAGGACAGGTTACATTAGCAAGTTTAACCCACACGGGTCCAGTATGTACAACAGAATACAATACTGACATAGGTCAGGTAAAATATGATTGATACAGTGTAAGAGAGTCCAGAGATAGCAGTGGAGCCACTGACTCTGTGATAGCGATAGTGACAGGATGTCAGTAGAGAGCAGGCAAGATCACCTGAGCAAGAGGTTACAACGGTGGATGCCCACCAGAGACTACGACAACGTGAGTCAGTGCTCGTGCCAGGAACGTATGCCCAACTGAGACTATCCACCACTGTGTGCCCGTGACACCCCCGGAGAGGTTAATGAACGCTGTGGTCTAAATGTGGAAGGCAACCAGAAGAGTCCAACTGAACCCAAGAGTGGAAGACCAAGCGATTGGAGTACCGGTAATGAGGATGACAGTGGTGGAACATATAGCGGCACAAGGCACCACTCCCGGAGGAGTTAATAAACGCTATGGTCTGAATACGGAAGGCAACCGTATGCGCCCAACTGAACCCAAGAGCGTAAGACCAAGCGATCAAGTGAACGGTGTGGAGTATAACTGGGACAATGAGACTCAAACCCACGGACTGGACTACAGGTGGTAACGGAGTACCGTAGCTCTGTGGTGCACAATAACGTGAGTGACAATGCACAGAGAGAGGACAGCAACAGGCATTAACAGGATATTCACCCAGTCGGGCGCGGAAGGAGCAGGAACTTCAGCCAAACCGATTCGGTACACGGAGCAGGAATGTCAGCCAAGCCAGGTCGGTACACGGAGCAGGGTCTTCGGTCTCGCTGGGTCAGTACACCAAGCAGGATCATCAGCCAAGCCAGGTCAGAACAGGAAGCAGGAACGTCAGCCAATCCGAATCGGTACACAGAAGCAGGAACAGTAACGAATAGCATAGTCAGGCAGTCCGGGTCAAACACTGGTATCAAAATAATGGAACAAGCGCTAGGCATCAGGTACACCACAAAAGGGCAACCCATAAGTTACAGTCCAGTGTATATAAAGGCTGTCACTTGGAGGAGCTGTACAGCGCAGCCAATGAAAAGGCACCAGGAAATAAGCCTGTCAAAATGTCGCTGGAATCACGGGCGCCGTGATACTCCGATACGTTCGCTCCCAGTGACCCGCAGGCTAGTTCCGATAACCTTACTTCCTGTAAACATAATACACAGAGGTTTCGGATGCTTGTGTCTCATCAAAGGAACGCATGACTCGGCTTAAGCAAACATATGGGGATATATTCCCATCCATAGTTAGACCATTATAATATATAATAGACCAATATATTAGCTGTGGTATGTCATATGTTATTTATTTGATCACCTGCAGATGCGGAAAGAATTACGTTGGAAGAACAAGAACTCTAAGAGAACACCTAGGTGAACACAGAAGAAACATCCAAAAAAAGCAATTAGATCATAGTGTTCCAAAACATTTTAATGAGTGCTCACGAGGTGGTTTGGAAAACATGGTAGTCAAGGGAATTGATTTTATTCCCAGGTCATCTCCCAACAGGTTCAGTCTACTGTTTAGGAAGGAGGCTTTTTGGATATACACACTTAACTCTCTAACACCAAATGGTTTGAATGAGGAGATCTTTGGTATTTGAACTAGGTAAATGGATAGGAATTCATATATGGCCTATCTTTTACATATGTGAATGAACTGTTACTATTGGTTATCAGACTAATCCCTTATATATAGAGCTCTCAATGCAAGATGTCCATATACAAGATTATATGGCCTATCGTCTATATATATGAATGAATCTGTATTGTTATTATTACTTATCAGCTTAATTCCTCATATATAGAGCTCTCAATGCAACATGTCTATATTGAAGACATAATGTTTTGGTTATTATGCTTTGAATATAATGTACGTGAATGCTATTTAATTATCTATGTCACAACGGGATTTTTAATACAGAATTCATTGTGTGTTCATGTAATGGTTTGTTTGACACTCAGACACAGTAGGTTTGGATAAAACACAGTTTTATTGAACAGTTTCAATTAACAATAACCCTCACGGGTCCAGTAATATATGAAACAATATAGTACTGACACAGGACAGGTTACAATGAGATATACCCACACAGGTCCAGTATATGCAAAATACAACAACACAATATACTGACACAGGTCAGGTAACTTTCATGTGATTCTGAAGCTAGGCAGCACTGAATGGGTTATTATTAGGCCAGGAGAACTGACAGGCCCTAATAGCGCGAGGCCCTTTAAGACTCTCAGTCTGAAGAGAGTGCACAATATCGAGTAACGCTGTAACGGTTTTTTAGGACACTCAGACCAGTAAGTGAAAATAAAACACACTTTATTTTAAAAGTAAGATAATGCACAGGTTCACCCTCTAGTGGCGGTAGGTCATACACAGATCGTGTAAACTGAGATATTACAATAGTAACAGCACAATAGATATACATGCAAGACAATAAGCAATAGGGTGATATGGACCCCCAAGGGGTTAATGACTAGATAACAGTCCGTCTCAGATGTGGAGATTGGCACGCCCTGGGTGTTAAAAGGCTGTGCTGGATAGACAAAGTTCATCAAGTACTGAAGCCTGAACTGCCTTGCCAAGGTGTTTGGATATTAAGCAGAATAGGAATCAACTTAGCCCCCACGGGCGTAGTTCCTGGAACTGGTTTGGTTTGTGCAAGTGCAAATAGCCCCCACGGGCGTAACGGGAACCGGCCGGCAATGCAAGAGCTTATCAGCCTCCTCAGACTTCGCTGAATGCTGGAATATGAATGCAAGAGCCACTAGCCCCCTCGGGCGTAGCACCGGATAAGCTAAACCTGAAGCCTTAAACTGCCACCACTCTGTATAACGGATATCGCCGGTAATCGACACCGGAGAGCCTTAGGTGCCCAAATGGCCCAAACAATGTGACTACTCTGCAATGGAGGACTAGAGTTGCCGACGTTGAGTGGCCAACTCAGCAGTAGTATCACGTGTATCGAGGCTCGTACTGGAGGTAGAGAGAGTGAGATCGAGGCAGCACTGCAAGAGTTAAAAAGCACGTTTACTTGAGGCTTCAGCGCTACTGGAAGGCTCTGCAATGAGAGGAAGGCATACAGATTCAGACACAGCTCTGCACGGGTAGCGAGGCACAGCACTAATCGTGGGTAACACCAGGCAAGGCAGTCACACTGAAGCGGGCAACAGAGACTGATAATGTCGCGGCAGCGACAACTGGAACGCAGGTCACTGGAACAAGCTGGAAGTCGATCTTCGGAGCAGGAAGTCAGCCAGGCTGGGTCGGAGCACGTAGGAGGTAGTCATACAAGCCGGGTCATACACAAGCAGGAACGTCAGCCTAGCCGGGTCAGGATCCAAGGGTGGTACGCAGATGAGCCGTGTCATACACGAGCAGGAACACTGGAGAATAGTCAGGACAAGCCGAATCGGTACACAGGAACTCAGAACACAGGAACACAGCAACAGCACTACTGGCTCAGGAACACCACGAAAGGGCATCTGACAGATGTGATAGTCAGGTATTAAAAGGTCACCAGGAGGCAGGCCAAACCCACTCAGCAAATCAGTGTCTGCCACAAATGAGAGTGACAGGAATCACAGGCACTGTGATAGTACCCCCCTCTCAAAGGCCCCCTCTCCCTGCCTGAGGTCTGGGTTTCAAAGTATATTTAGAGTGAAAGCTGCGTACCAACCTAGGTGCATGGAGGTCCCCTTGATTAACCCAAGAACGTTCTTCAGGACCATAGCCCTTCCAATGAACCAAATATTGCAGCTTTCCTCTAAATCTCCTAGAATCAATAATACTCTGGACCTCATATTTTTCCTGGCCCTGGACGTCCACCGGCCCAGGAATCACTGGCGTAGTAGTATAACGATTGCACACCAAGGGTTTCAGGAGTGACACATGGAACACATTATGAATGTGCATTGAAGGTGGAAGTTCCAGAGCGTAAGAAACCGGATTAATCTTGCGGATAATCTTAAATGGACCAATGAACCGGGGAGCCAGTTTGTTGGACGGCACTTGTAAATTGAGGTTTCTGGATGACAGCCATACCCTGTCCCCAACTTGAAATGAGACCGCTGGAAGGCGTCTGCGATTTGCGTGCCGTTGCTGCTGCCTAAATGACTGACTGAGGGACCTCTGAACCTGTGCCCTAGTGGAACGAAGCCGTGCCAAATGCTCGTCCAAAGCAGGAATCTGCTGCGCCTGAAAGGAGTCCGGGAGCAGGCAAGGCTGGAACCCATAATTAACGAGGAACAGGGAGCTCCCGGACGATGAGTTAACCGCACAGTTTCTGGCAAATTCCGCCCACGGCAACAGGTCAGCCCAATTATCATGATGATTGGTGACAAAGCAGCGCAGGAACTGCTCCAGTCCCTGATTGGCCCGCTCAGCGGCCCCATTCGTCTGGGGATGGTAGGCGGAGGAAAATGTCAATGGATGCCCATCTGACCACAAAATGCCCTCCAAAACCTAGAAACGAACTGGCTCCCACGGTCGGAGACAATCACTCTGGGTACTCTGTGCAGATGGAACACCTCTCTGGCAAAGACTACAGCCAATTTCTGGGCTGATGGAAGGCCAGTCAGGGGCACAAAATGTGCCATCTTAGAGAATCTATCGACCACCATAAGAATGAACGTGTAATCTCTAGAGGCAGGTAATTCTCCCAAGAAGTCAATGGATATATGAGACCAAGGACGGTCTCCGTTAGGCACCGGTTGCAATAAGCCCACGGGAAGATGCCTAGGGGTCTTGGCACGGGCACAGGTGGTACAAGCTGCAGTAAAAGCGGCGCAGTCGGCTCTCAAAGTAGGCCACCAAAATAGCTGCGAGAGAGACCATACTAGTTGGTCCCTACCAATATGCCCAGCCGCTTTAGAAGCGTGATAAGTTTCCAACAGACGGACACGGAATGACTCATCTACGAAACACTTCCCCACTGGGGTTTCAGGAGGTGCCCTTGATTGTGATGCCAGTATCTCCTCCCCCAGAGGCGAGGTTATGGTGGTAAGAATAGTAGCCAGGATATGATCTGGCTGAATGATGGGTACCGGGTCTTCCTCCCTCTCAGTGTCAGAAGCGAACTGACGTGACAACGCAACAGCCTTGATATTCTTCGAGCCAGGGAGATAGGACACTAGAAAATTAAATCGGGACAAAAATAGCGCCCACCTAGCTTGTCGAGAAGACAGTCTTCTGGCTTCGGAGAGATAGGTTAAATTCTTATGGTCAGTAAGAATTAGTACTGGAGTCTGAGTGCCCTCCAAAAGGTGTCGCCACTCCTTCAATGCTAGGATGATGGCCAACAGTTCCCTGTCGCCAATCTCGTAATGGCTCTGAGCGCTGGACAATTTCTTAGAGAAAAAACCACAAGGCTTTAAGGCGCCACCTCCCACAGAACGTTGGGAGAGCACTGCCCCAACCCCAACTTCCGAAGCGTCAACCTCCAATGTAAACGGCAGGGAGGGATTAGGGTGGGACAGTATAGGAGCAGATGCAAAGGCAGATTTCAGGGTAACAAATGCGTCTTCAGCTGCCTCAGACCACTGAGAGGGAGAAGCGCCCTTATGAGTCAAATCTGAAAGTGGTTTTACAATCGTGGAAAAGTTCTTGATGAACTTCCTATAATAGTTAGCAAAACCTAAGAATCGCTGAATGGCCTTTAACCCCTTAGGCCGAGGCCATTGCAGAACCGCTGCCAACTTTTCCTGATCCATGGCAATGCCACTTTTGGAGATTATGAACCCCAGGAATGATACTTGAGATGTATGGAATTCGCACTTTTCTAGTTTACAAAATAACTTGTGCTTACGAAGTCGGAGCAAGTCCTCTGAGACATCCTTAATGTGTTGGGAGAGGTTAGCAGAATGAATCATTATATCATCTAGATGTACTACCACACAGGACTGGAGCAGATCACGTAAAATATCTTTAATAAATTCCCGAAACACTGCAGGTGCATTGCATAAGCCGAATGGCATCACCAGGTATTCATAATGCCCTGTTCTGGTATTAAACGCCGTTTTCCACTCGTCACCCTCTTTAATTCTGACTAGATTATAGGCGGCTCGCAAGTCAAGTTTAGTAAAGATCGAAGAGCCCTCTAATCTGTCGAATAATTCTGTAATAAGTGGAATGGGATAGGCGTTCTTAGGCATCAACTTATTCAGCCCTCGGTAGTCAATGCAAGTCCTGAGTTCCCCATTTTTTTTTTAACAAAAAAAAATCCGGCGCCAGCCGGAGACGTAGATTTATGAATGATTCCCCTCTCCAGGGCATCTGCGATATAATCCTCCATAGCCTTATTCTCCTCACATGACAATGGGTAAGTGCGTCCCCTGGGAGGCACCGCACCTGGAGACAAATCAATGGCGCAATCGTATGGCCTATGGTCAGGTAATGCGCTGGCCTCTCCTTTGCTAAATACGTCACTGAATTGCCCATATTCTGTTGGCACAGCTGGAGAGGTAAACATAATCTTAACAGGAAAAGAGAGACAATTCTTGTTACAGTACTCAGACCAGGAGTTAACTTCACACCTTTGCCAGTCAAATTGGGGATTGTGTGCCTGTAACCATGGAAACCCCAAAATTACTGAATGGTGCGGGGAACGAATGATCTGAAATCGTATTTGCTCCCTGTGACAAACCCCCACTGTCATTGTCACTGGGATTGTCTCGAACGTAATGAAAGCAGGATCCAGGGGTCTGCCATCAATGGCCTCTATTGCCACAGGAGAGTCCTTTTTACATAACGGAATGCCCTGCAAATCAGCAAAGGACTGATTCATGAAGTAGCCGGCTGCCCCGGAGTCCACCAATGCTAGGACTTCGATTACCTTGTCCGCCCAAGCAAATGCCACCTGGATGGTGGGTTTAGCGGTGCTAGTATCTAGGGACTGTTCTACACCACCTAGGGCCTATCCCCCAAGGTACCCTAGGTGCGTTCGTTTCCCTGCCTCACTGGACAATTGCGTAATAGATGCCCCGGTTTGCCACAATATAGGCATAAGCCTTGCCTCCTACGAAACGACCTCTCCTCCTTAGTGAGCCTAGTGAATCCTACTTGCATAGGTTCAGTGCTGTCGGCTGGTCGTTCAGGTAGAACGGGTGGTGTGGGTGGGTTAAGGAAACTGTTCTGGCCATAGCTTTTAGCTTTAGACCTTTTAGCCAAGCATCTCTCACGGATGCTGGAGTCTATTAACATGACATAGTCAATGTATTTATCCAGCTCGCCGGGTACATCTTGAGCGGCTATCTCGTCCTTAATCTGTTCAGAGAGACCCTGGGTAAAGGCTGCAAGTAAGGCATCATTGTTCCAGCCCACCTCTGCTGCCAAGGTCCGGAACTCGATAGCATACTCACCCAGAGTGCGTTCGCTCTGCTGAATCTCCATCAGCCTTTTGGCAGCAGAGGCAGCCCTACCAGGAACCTCAAACACACGTCTGAACTTCATCACGAAATCTCTAAAGTTCAGTGTGCAGGGTCTGGCATTTTCCCACAACGGATTCGCCTATGCCAAAGCTTTGCCCGTCAACAGAGATATCATAAAGCCGACCTTACTACGGTCGTTAGGAAATGCCTGGGGTGCCAATTCCAAAAATATCTCCAACTGGTTAATGAAACCTCTGCATAGGGAGGGTTCGCCATCATATCTTAAGGGTAACGGCGCAGCTGCCGTTAACCCTCTTGAGTTAGCAGAGGGGATTACAGACGGATTCTCCGGTGTCAAGACTGGGGGGACCACCGGATTAGGACCAGACTTGTCCAAATGTACTGTACGTTCGAGTAACGTCTGTAGAGCCAGTGCCAATTGATCCAGGCGCTGCTCATGGACATCCATTCTCCAGTGGATGTTCTGAGTATTACTTTCACCCTTACCGTCTGAGGTCATGGCCCTTTCGTACTGTACTGGTTTTTTAGGACACTCAGACCAGTAAGTGAAAATAAAACACACTTTATTTTAAAAGTAAGATAATGCACAGGTTCGCCCTCTAGTAATGGTAGGTAATACACAGATAGTGTAAACTGAGATATTACAATAGTAATAGCATATCAGCCTCCTCAGACTTCGCTGAATGCTGGAATATGAATGCAAGAGCCACTAGCCCCCTCGGGCGTAGCACCGGATAAGCTAACACGGAAGCCTTAAACTGCCACCACTCTGTATAACGGATATCGCCGGTAATCGACACCGGAGAGCCTTAGGCGCCCAAACGGCCCAAACAATGTGACTACTCTGCAATGGAGGACTAGAGTTGCCGACGGTGAGCAGCCAACTCAGCAGCAGTATCACGGGTATCGAGGCTCGTACTGGAGGTAGAGAGAGTGAGATCGAGGCAGCACTGCAAGAGTTAAAAAGCACGTTTACTCGAGGCTTCAGCGCTACTGGAAGGCTCTGCAATGAGAGGAAGGCATACAGATTCAGACACAGCTCTGCACGGGTAGCGAGGCACAGCACTAATCGTGGCGACAACTGGAACGCAGGTCACTGGAACAAACTGGAAGTCGATCTTCGGAGCAGGAAGTCAGCCAGGCTGGGTCGGAGCACGTAGGAGGTAGTCATACAAGCCGGGTCATACACAAACAGGAACGTCAGCCTAGCCGGGTCAGGATCCAAGGGTGGTACGCAGATGAGCCGTGTCATACACGAGCAGGAACACTGGAGAATAGTCAGGACAAGCCGAATCGGTACACAGGAACTCAGAACACAGGAACACAGCAACAGCACTACTGGCTCAGGAACACCACAAAAGGGCATCTGACAGATGTGATAGCCAGGTATAAAAAGGTCACCAGGAGGCGGGCCAAACCCACTCAGCAAATCAGTGTCTGCCACAAATGAGAGTGACAGGAATCACAGGCACTGTGATAAACGCCCCCATTTATACAACGGAGACCAGAGCAACTTGTGGACTGCCGTAGCAGTAGCGGAGGACTAGCAACGAGCCCGGAGAGGCACCCAACCTGAGACTGCACGGATAGATAGCTGGTGACTGGCACCCACCCCAAAGGCTTAACCATGCTCAGACCGAAGTCAATTGCACAATGAGGGGAACTGCCTGAGGTGCCCAGAGTACTCCCAACCTCAGCGTGAATGGCAGAAGAGGTGCAGCGTATCGTGGTGCACGGATGGAAGGAACACACCAGCAATGTCGCCTGGGTGGCACAGACAATAACGGAGACTAGACTGCAAGCGTAAGAGGTACTAGGTACTGTTCGGAGACAGAGCGGATCCTGGATAACAACCCCACCGGAGATCAGATGAAGCGTAAGCATGAGAGATGCACAGCCAAAGGAGCCCAACCGGGCCAAGTCGGTACACAGGTAGGAACTTCAGCCAATCCGAGTCGGTACACAGACCAGTAATGTCAGCCAGGCCTGGTCGGTACACAGAGCAGGAACATCAGCCAATCCGGGTCAATACACAGAGCAGGAACGAGTAGCAGAGTTGTCAGGCAGTCCGGGTTGGTACACAGGCAGGAACGAGATGCAGAGTAGTCAGGCAATCTAGGTCGGTACACAGAGATCACACGAAAACAGGAACAAGTGCTGGCAACAGAAACACCACGAAAGGGCACCGGAGAAGTGACAAAACCCAGTATTTAAGGACAAATACTGGGCGGGACAAAGTCACTTCAACCAATAGGCGTAAGCAGTAGTGGAAACAGACAGAATGTCGTCAGCATAGCATGGGCACCGTGATAGTACCCCCGTCTTAAAGACCCCCTCCTTGAAGAGGGACCCAGTTTATGAAGGTATGTTGAATGAAAACTGCGCAACAATCTGGGAGCATGGAGGTCACTCTGATCAACCCAGGAACACTCCTCAGGGCCATAGCCCTTCCAATGGACCAAATATTGCAATTTTCCTCTATATCTTTGTGAATCAATAATGCTTTGAACTTCGTACTCATCCTGACCCTGAACTTGAACAGGACCGGGGACTGCAGGAGTGGTAGTGTAAAGGTTGCATATCAAAGGTTTCAGAAGGGATACATGGAACACAATTTGAATCCGCATGGATGCTGGGAGAACCAGGGCATACGAAACTGGGTTAATTTTGCGGATAACCTTAAAGGGACCAATGAACCAGGAAGCCAACTTATTACATGGAACTTGCAAATTGAGGTTTCTGGAGGATAACCATACCCTATCCCCAACCTGGAAGGAGACTACCGACAACCGTCTGTGATTAGCATGGCGCTGATAACGCTGGAACGAATTACTGAGGGCCCTCTGTACCTGTGCCCAGGTGGAGCGGAGTTTCTCGATATGCTCATGCAGAGCTGGAATCTGCTGTGTCTGAAATGAGTCCGGGAGCAAGCATGGTTGGAACCCATAGTTGATGAGAAACGGGGAGCTCCCAGATGATGAATCCACTGCACAGTTCCTGGCGAACTCTGCCCATGGCAACAGGTCGGCCCAATTATCATGATGATTGGACACGAAACAGCGTAAGAATTGTTCCAATCCCTGACTGGCACGCTCGATTGCTCCATTGGTCTGGGAATGGTAGGCAGATGAAAAGGACAGTTGTATGCCCATCTGGTCACAGAATGCTCTCCAAAATCTGGACACAAATTGGCTTCCACGGTCTGACACCAGCACCCTGGGTACCCCATGCAACCGAAACACCTCTCTGGCAAAGACAACAGCCAACTCCTGGTTTGAGGGAAGGCCAGGAAGAGGCACAAAGTGGGCCATCTTCGAAAATCTATCGACCACCATTAGGATAAAGAGTAACCCCTAGACACTTGCAGTTCTCCCAGGAAATCAATAGAAACGTGGGACCAAGGACGTTCGCCATTAGGCAGTGGTTGAAGTAAACCAACTGGGAGGTGTCTAGGGAACTTGGCACGGGCACATGTTGTGCAACCTGCAGTGAATGCGGTGCAGTCAGCGCGTAGAGAAGGCCACCAAAACAGTTGTGACAGAGACCAAATCAATTGATCCCTCCCAATGTGTCCAGCTGCCTGAGATGCGTGGTATGTCTCAAGTAAACGGGTACGGAATGGCTCAGCTACAAAGCACTTGCCCACTAGGGTGTCAGGGGGTGCAGTAGCCTGGGTAGCAAGAATCTCCTCCCCCAGTGGTGAAGTGATACTGGTACGTAAGGTATCCAAAATGCGATCAGGCTGAATGATGGGAACAGGAATCTCATCTTTATCCATCTCTGGGCCAAATTGCCTGGACAGGGCATCTGCCCTAATATTCTTGGAACCGGGCAAGTAAAATACAATAAAATTGAAGAGGGACAGAAAAAAGGCCCATCTGGCTTGTCACGAGGACAACCTCTTAGCCTCCGAAAGGTACGTCTGGTTTTTGTGATCTGTCAGGATTAATTAAGCCATTCTTTAAGAGCGAGGATAATTGCCAGGAGTTCTCTGTCCCCAATCTCATAGTGACTCTGGGCACTAGACAGCTGTTTGGAGAAGAACCCACGTGGTCTCAGTGCACTCCCAGAAGCCGGACGCTGTGACAACACTGCCACTACCCCAGTCTCAGAGGCATCAACCTCTAGGGTAAATGGAAGGGAAGGGTTAGGGTGGGATAGCACAGGAGCGGGTGCAAAAGCGGACTTGAGTGTTGTGAAATCTCGATCGGCTGCTTCAGACCATTGGGAGGAGTTGGCACCCTTATGGCGTAAGGTCAAACAATGGCTTAACCCCTTCCCGACAAGTGACTTACCAGGTACGTCATGAAAAAATGTCACTTAGTGACAAAGGACGTACCTGGTAAGTCACAGAAGTCATTCACTTTAATGGAAAAAAAAAAACCCGTTGTTAAGTGCCGACCGCATGCGCTCGCGGCCGGTCACTAAGGGGTTAACGATCATGGAGAAATCTCGAATAAATTTTCCATAATAATTGGCAAAGCCAAGAAAGCGCTGTATTGCCTTCAATCCCTTGGGTCATGGCCATTTGCAAAACTGCTGCGAGCTTTTCCTTATCCATAGCAATGCCATCTTTAGAAATCACAAAGCCCAGGAAAGGCACCACGGACTTGTGGAACTTGCACTTCTCGATTTTACAGAATAGTTTATTCATGTGTAATCTGAGCAGAACTTCAGACACATCCTTGATGTGTTGAGACAAACTAGACAAGTGTATGAGTATATCATCCAGATAAACCACTACGCAAGACTGTAGCATATCACGGAGAATGTCATTAATACGTTCTTGGAACACTGCAGGTGCGTTACATAGTCCAAAAGGCATCACTAGGTATTCAAACTGTCCAGATCTGGTATTGAACGCCGTTTTCCACTGATCCCCGGCTCTTATTCTGACCAGGTTATATGCAGCCCGTAGGTCTAACTTACTGAAAAAAGTGGAACCTTTCAACCTGTCAAACAGTTCAGTGATGAGTTGTATCAGATAGGCATTCTTGTATATAAGCTTATTCAAACCACGGTAATCGATACACGGTCTTAACTCGCCATTCTTCTTTTTAACAAAAAATAAATACCTGATAATACCTCTCTTGAGGGCATCTGAGATATATTCCTCCATGGCCAATTCTCCTCACACGACAATGGGTACGTGGGACCCCTGGGAGGGATGGCGCCAGGAGGCAGATCAATTGCACAATCATAGTATCACGGTGCCCGTGCTCCCTCTGCAACATTCTGTCAGTCTACACGCCTGCTCTACTCCTATTGGCTTACTGTGCTTGTCCCGCCCAGTGTGGCCTTTATATACTGGGTTCTGGCACCTCTCCGGTGCCCTTTCGTGGTGTTCCTGTACCAGTGCTTGTTCCTGATCTCGGTATCCTCAGTGTATCGACCCGGCCTGTCTGACTACTCTGCATCTCATCCTCCTGTGAACCGACTCAGACTGCCTGACTATTCTGCTTCTCCTGCTCCTGTGCATCGACCCGGCTTGGCTGACATTCCTGCTCTGTGTACCGACCCGGCGTGGCTGATGTTCCTGCTCCGTGTACCGATCCGGCTTGGCTGACACTCCTGCTCTGTGTACTGACCCGGCTTGGCTGACGTTCCTGCTCCGTGTACCAACCCAACTTGGCAGTCATTCCTGCTCCAGTGCCTCTGTGTCGCCTCGGCGACATTCCTATTGACTTGTCATACTTGACGCTCCCGGTTGGTTGCCACCTCAGGGCGAGTTGCTCAGTTGCTCATTCAGTTACTGTATCGGCAGTGCCCCGTTGCGTAGCCTCCGTTACTGCTCTGGCAGAGTGCCATTGGCCTAGTCTCCGTTACTGCTCCGGCAGTGTGCAAGTGACCTTGTCTTCGTTACTGCTCCGGCAGAGTGCCATTGGCATAGTCTCCATTACTGCTTCGGCAGTGTGCAAGTGGCCTTGTCTCCGTTACTGCTCCGGCAGAGTACAAGTGGCCTAGTCTCTGTTACTGCTCCGACAGAGTTCCCGTGATCTCCCTCTGTCACTCTCTCTTGTGTGCTCCCTCATTGGTTGAGCTTGTTTGGCCTGCCCCTGGTGATCCTTTTTACACCTGACTATGGCACCTGTCAGGTGCCCTTTCGTGGTGTTCCAGAGCTAGTGTTGTTGTTGATGTGTTCCTGATATCCGGTGTACCGATTTGGCCTGTTCAGACGACTCTCCTGTGTTCCTGCTCATTGCTGATCTGGCTTGTCTGCGAACCTCCTCTGTGATCCGACCCGGCCTGGCTGACGTTCCTGCTCGTTGCTGATCTGGCTTGTCTGCGAACCTCCTCTGTGATCTGACCCGGCCTGGCTGACGTTCTTGCTTGTTGCTGATCTGACGTTCTTGGCTCTTGCACCTTCGCACCGGTGGTTCCGTTATACGCCCGGAGGGGCTATTGGCTCTAGCAATCACTGTACAGTTGGTTTCCTATATGCCCGTGGGGGCTAGCGAGTCACGCTCTTGCAGTGCAAAGTGTCTGGTCATACATCCGTGGGGGCTACTCAGCTCTAGCTATTCCGGTACGGTTGGCCTCGGTTGTATGCCCGTGGGGGCTAGCGATTCACGCTCTTACAGCATCAATATTCTCCATTGTACGCCCGTGGGGGCTAACGACTCACGCTTCAACGTTACAAGTGGTCTCCGTTATACGCCCAAGGGGGCTATTCGCTACTGCTCTAAAAGCACAGTGTCAGTCTCTGCATAATCCAAGCAGCTTACTACATCAGTGGACTGATAGTGCTGTGCTATCTCGCACCTATTGCTGCCTTTTCTTCACCTTGGGCGTGCCAAACACCACAACAGAGACTGATGAGTTTGATGTGTTAACTATTGAGTGCCTATTATCATTTTGAGCCTGTCCTGTGACAGTATATGTATCATCTCTATTCTGTATACTGGTCCTGTGAAGGTCTCTGTGTCTATCTCTTGCTATATACTGTGTGGCCTATTGAGGGCGACCTTGTTCATTTATATTTTGTTTTAATAAAATTGTGTTTTATTCAAACCTGTTGTCTGAGTGTCTGAAAACCGTTACAAGAGTGCCATTGGCCTAGTCTCCGTTACTGTTCCGGCAGTGTGCAACTGGCCTAGTCTCCGTTCCTACTCCGGCAGTGTGCCATTGGCCTAGTCTCCGTTACTGCTCCGGCAGAGTACAAGTGGCCTTGTTTCCGTTACTGCCCTGGCAGTGCCCACTTTTCTCAGTCTCTGTTACTGCTGCGGCAGTGATCACGTGGCTTAGTCTCCGTTACTGCTCCGGCAGTGCTCTATGTTGTTTAGCCTCCGTTACTGCTCTGGCAGTTCACGTTTGTCTGCAAACCTATTACTGGGTGTTACTCAGCTATAAGCTCTCTATCCTAGTGAGCTCCTTAACTGGCCTCTCTTCACATGGGACTGTTTACATTCATTGAAGGCCATTAATCCATCAAGTACCGATACACTGGGACTCCTTCGTATTCTGCCTGACCTGTGTCAGTATATCTTGTTACGGACTATATGTACATACTGGACTCATGTAGGCACATGTAAATGTAACCTGTCTTGTGTATGTATATTACTGCTATTCACTACAGGACCTGTGAGGGTTACGATTTTATTGATTGCTTAATAAAACTGTGTTTTATCCATAACCTCTGTGTCTGTGTTTCAAACAAACCGTTACAGTACGAAAGGGCCATGACCTCAGGCAGTAAGGGCTAGATTTAAAGGTTCCCGTTAAACCAGCCGCTAAATGAAAAAGGCACATCGCTCGCAAATAATACATGAGTTATGGCAGATTCAATAGGTACTCTACGAGAATAGCTATCGAGCGTAGGCACACACAAAACACATAACACAAAAGCCGTTGTCGCTCATGTTAATGCACAACGGGTGGCCAAATCACATGATAACATCGCTCAAAACAACATGTAACATAACGGTTGCCGTTGTCTAGCAACCATGATTGATGCAAAAACAAATTCAAACACACAGCCAATCACAAAGCCCCAATGTATCAAAAAACTTCAAATACACCTATATATACCCAAAAATAACTGTCACACACTGTCTGTTATCGAGTTCTTCAGAGCCAGATATCAGGACCCAGGAGCGGAGGATAGTGATTAGAGAGAGGAAGACAGGAGTGTACATTGGAGGTAGAGGAGTTTTGGAGTTTGGAGTTTGGAGAGAGGTGCACTAAATATACACATATCACACTTTTGCACATATTACATACACACATACAAACACATACACATACATACACATAGTCCTTTTATTTTATAACACCTTACACATTTTACATTTTATTTTGACAGTGTGAATCTGTGAGTAAAAGTGTGTGACAGAGAATGAGTGGATTCAGTGTGTCTGTGAGGGCCTGTGGGAGTGCCTGGGTGTGAGTGGGTGAATGATGGCAAGGAGAGGAGGACAGGAGAGAGGGATGGGGAGAGTAGTGATGGAGGAGGAAGGTCAGGAGGGTATCCCTCAGCAGAGCAGGGGTGGGAGAGGGAGATCTGCAGGGCGGAGGGGGACCCGGCCCACAAGAGCAGGCACACACAGGACAGGGACACAACACCAGGACAAATGGCAAGGTCCTACTTGGGACAAACCTGTCCAATGCCTACTTCAACCCTCCTGTCGCTGTGCTCATCACACACAATACACAAACCGTTATGTTCAAAATGTCGTCTGTTAAATATCATCACTGTTCACACACAATGTCACCCATGTCCCCACCCCCACCCTAACCCGTTGAGTGCTAGGGGGATCATCAATGCATCGATCAACAATGCGTTGGCAACCCCTCGGGTACTCAAGGGGTTAACCAGACAACAAACAAGTCAATAGGCCAATGATCATATGCTACACAGGGGACATTCACTAAGTGGTGACAGAGAGATGGTGGACACAAAGTAACCCTCACACACCCTCACTTCACCAATACCAGTGTTAGTCCATGGAGAATATGCAGAAACAAGAATCAAGTTTATAAGGTCACCATCGTGTTCACTTCATCAGTTCAACATCACCGCTTATTGAATCACAAAAAGGGGGCATCAGGTCACACATCACAGTGTCCCACAGAATAAATGCTCGTATGTGCAACACACATATTCCACAGAATTCAAGCTGGAAAAGGTAGGCATTGGTGTTGTGGCTGCAAATCATTTACTCTGACTTGAAATGACATATCTCATATCTGATTCCCACATGGATCCACAGGGGTGCTGATGCCATGGATTGATGGTACACCAGCCGCTTTTTGCAGGATACACATGGGAAACAAATAGCAAACATTGTACCTTGGTCACCAACAGGCCATGACTGATGGATATCTAGGATTGAGTACGGTTGCCTCACACAGAAGGATGGATGGGCTCATGCACAAAGAAAAACAGGCCTCAATCAAAGATATCGCTCACTACTGGCTGGATTGTTGCCCTAGGGATTCAAATGTTACTAAATATGTTCCAACACGATGTGAACACAGATATCAGTTCACTGGATGATATTGCCTTACTGGCCAGATATGTGCACCCATCACAAATCAACCTACATTGCTACCATACAAATACACATACATAGTATATCACACTCTACATAGATGGGATATACGAGGTATGTTCATATCCATCATATCAATCCAATGTATTGCTGGATGGGTGCACATATATAGCCAGTAAGGCAATCACACCTACTGAACTGCTCTCTGGCTTCACATCTTGGAAAGATATTACTGTATACATATGAAGGGTACATATCCACATACATATATGACCATTTCTACTTGTGTGTGACTGTAATGGGATAGCAATGGGTAATGTCATCATGATGTCATATCATTGCCATCGTTAAAAGATGTGTCTCGATCTAAGTCCCATCCCACCAATACTCATGGTTATACAGATATTGCTCTATGTGACAGGTGGAGATATCTGTCATTTGACCACACGGAGGCTCTTCAGCAGAGCTAAAGTCGCAACATTTCGAGATAAATACCTCTTTGGAATGGTCCACAGAGTGTGCTTGCAAACCATGCACACTCTGTACATGATTCCAATTAAGTATTGTTGTCTAAATGGGGTGATTTGGGCTCTGCTGAAAAGCCCTCGTGTGGACAAATGACTGAAACCTACATCTGTCACATAGAGCAATATCTGAACAACCATGAGGGTAGAAGGGATAGGACTAACAGCGAACAACATCTGTTTTCACAATATCTACAATATGACATCAAGGTGGACTTAACCTTTGCCATCCCCCTGGAGGGATAGCCATCCCTACAAGTTTTGAAGACAAATATATATTGTTGGATTCACCCCCCCAAGTTAAACAATGGAATTCCTACTGCTGAAAGGTGTGTTGATTCAAAAGGTATCACAGCTCAGACATGGATATGTCAGGGGCAATATCCCAGTGGCCTGAAATTGTACAGTGGTGCTGTTACTACACTATCATATGGACAGCTCTGGTACAGGGACCAGAGATCTACATGGGAGGGTGTTGCAACAGCCCCACTGTACTATTTCGGGCCACTGTGATATTGCACCTCAAAATGAAACCTTCACCCGTAATAACTCAAACAACACCTTTCAGCAGTGGGAGCACCTTTGTTTACCCAGGGGGATTAACCCAAACACATATATATTTTGTCACCACATATCAGAGTATAACTGTCTCCACAAACATATGGCTAAGGTCACTAATCACAACATCTTATTTCTCCACACAGCTTACGGCCCTCAAGCCCAGCGGGAGACAGTGGAGGAGGCAATGTCACCCCCCCAGTGAGGAGTACACAGAGGAGGGGACCAGCCGGTGGTCACCGTACCCACCATCACCATCCCCTCCAACACAGGCTGCACCACCACTTACTGCACCCTTACAAGCTGGACCACCACAGGCTGCACCCCTTCAAACTGCACCTCCCCAGTACAGTGGCTGGATGCCACAGGAGGAGAGGTGGACCTATCAAGCCATTTCCACCAGCTACTACCCTCCATCAGCAGCACCACCACCGCCAGGGAGGCAATGGCTGCCAGGGACTGTGGCCATCACCCAATATGGGCCATATGCCTTCCACATCAACACACCCTCCTGGATGGTTCCACAGCATGCCCCAAGGTATGATCCCAGGTGGGTTCCCAGCACCTACCAATGGCCACCATATGACCCTTGGCCACTGGACTACCCACACCTGGGCCTGATAGGTGAGCCCCAGCGCCCCCTACCTAGGGACATAGTCACACTTCCACCAGCACACACATCTTTGGGCAGCTCGGGATCACTTGATGTGGTGGGCATATGCCCATCATCTGCACCAGCCACTCCAACAGCTGTCACAGCAGACACAGCACCTCCAGCAGCAGCAGCAGAGGAAACAGCAGCTCCAGCAGCAGCAGAGGAAACAGCACCCTCGGCAGCAAAAGAATTAGCACCCTCGGCATCAGAAGGATCAGCACCCTCGGCAGCAGAGGAAACAGCAGAACCAGTGACACCGGGCACATCCACCTCAAGCACTGCATGCCTCCCAGGGATGGAGGCGGAGTGTATGGCCCTTCAGAGGAGACTACTCCGGTCGAGCAGGAGTACTGACAGCAACATCACAAGGAGCAGGAGGCAATCCAGGAGGAACATTGCCCAATTGGAGACCAGGATCCAAGCCCTGGAGTCGGAGGTGGCCAGGGGGAACACACTACTTCAGCAGCTCAGGACTGGTCTCATGGACATGTTAACACAGGTCCTTGTGGAGTTGAGGGAGATAAACCGCAGGGAGAACCTGAGGATAGAGAGGGAGAACTTGCATTCCACCGAGGGGTCTACTGCAACCACCACCCCCTCCAGTGTTACCCCTGAAGCCACACCTAGGGGGCAGAGTGTTACCAGGAGTTCAACAAGGGCATCCACCTCTGGCACCCCGGCTAAGGCCCCCCACCCAAAAAGAAAAAAATAAAAGGCCCAACCTGTCAACTTTCCCCTCAATAAAAAAAACTTTTTTTTGGATTCCTGTCTGATCTGTTGTATCTTCAGTTATGGTTTGGGTGGCAGGGTTGTCTCCAATGCATTGCCATACAATGCAGTGAACACAACCTCTGCCTGGGTGAAATGTTTGTGGGATGCTACAACATGGGTTCACACACACACACACACACACACACCGTTGTACAAATGCAACTTGAAATACATCCCTGGAGCCATATTATACCACTGTGTTATATGGTGATGTTGTGTGTTGAATTTGAACAACAAAACATACCCCTTAACACAACAAATAGTACAACATTGAGCATTTGTCTACATCATATGTTGTGTTTAACCCTTTGAGTGCCAGAGTGGTAGCCAACGCATTGCAAATAAATGTGTTGGGGACCACTCTTGCACTCAGTGGGTTAATGGGATAACCAAACAAACAGGTATGTGACTTAGCGGGGACATAACAAGCAGGACTGATAAATGGGACATGTTTCAATATCGTTTGGGATTCGAACACTCATTGTGGAACTGACTTACTGGGGAAGCCAATGTTTTTAACCTAGGATTTCAATGTGTAGCACACACATTGATATCCTGGGGTGAGCATTGGGGTCTCCAGTAAGTTAAGTTGCTGTTTCCCTAAAGGTGTAACACACTTCACCAGTGATAACACATGTCCACTTAGACTGGTTGTTCGTTGATGTAGCCCATGAACTGAGATATGTCAAAGTGGATCAATATCTCAGAACATTCATTATACTGAGCAATACAGATACTGTGGACAGGAATTCACTGTGGAAGTATGTCCCCTGTATCACCTCTTTATCACTCCCATAACACATTGGTGCATTATTGCCACCATCATCTGTTTGCATGGATACATCACAGAGTCCACTCACTGGCAAACAAGTGGTGGATTCCTGTGATGTGGGTGATGCCTTTCCATGTATGGGGGATACTCTATCCTGGGTGTGGTTACGCATTGACAAATGTGTTCTCAAATATATCCTCATATTTTTCCTATATATATATCCTATATATCTCAAAGTACATTAGAAAGTACATGTGTTTTCTGTGCGTATTGCCTATATGCATTGAACACTTGTATGAGAACACTAAATGTACTTTAAAACTAAATCGTACTACTTCAGTAACACTGCTGCCTTGCTCATGTGTTGTCCACAAGGTTTGACAACTCTGTAGCTGAGCATCCTAACTGTACAGGTTATGACACTCGAGAATTTGTGTTTTCTGTGTCTATATGAGAATGTTCCAGTAGAGGTTTGTGTGAACCTCAGGTCAAACATTGCATCACCAACAACATCACCAGAAACAGCAAGGGGTGATCTTCATGAAGGTGTTGTCAAGACATCAATCCAGTCACATGGAAGATCTTCAGTTCAAGGATGGATCATGTTACGGATGCCTGTGGGACAAGAGGACAGGATTTGGAGCAGTAGACCTGAACTGATCATCAAGCAACAACAATTTAGTCTTTTTAATCCCCTCAATTTTCACAATTACAGGTGAGTACACAAACCATTGCTTGACAATGTGTTGTGTACTCATCTGAAACCAATTCTGTGGAGAACTAAGGACATGTGCACCAGCCCTATGGATATGTGCCCCTGACATGTATACACACATTAACAAGTGTTCTGAGAGCTCCATGGAAGTAATGACATTGTGCTGCCACTGTGAAAATGACAGTGGCAGCCCAATGTCATTTGTTCCATGGAACTGTTAGGACATATTTGTTGATGTGTGTATTCATGTCGGGGGCACATATGTCTGCACACTCACAGGTCAGCATGGAGTCCCTGGTAATCTGATCTATGTTTCATGACCTCTACATTGTGTGACAATACCACTGTACATCCACCCCTCTGCTGCTCTTCTCAGCTCTAGCACAGTACAGGTCCCAGATTGAGTCCAATGTCCCTTTAACCCCTGATGTGCCGGAGTATTATCCAATGCATAGCATTGGATAATACTCTTTTGCTACTGGGCTAGCATGGTTGCTCAGGCTATGATCAAGGCATATCCAGTTAGTTGCTGTCAATAAAGCCCTGTAAGGTGATGAACATGGGTATTATGTTGTACCTTGTTTCTCCTGGGGGTGTGCGTGATATCCTTGGGGTCTGTATTTCAACATGGAGAGGGGAATGGAGGATGGTTTTTGAATCCCCACACACAATATGCCACGTCCATGGTATGGTTGATGTTTGGGGCCATGCTGCTGCCAGTGCAGTGCTGTGTCAATGTTCCTGTGAGGTGAGACAGAACATAATGTGCAGTGTGGTTAGTGTCACAGGACTGATGGGGGACTTGCATGGATTGTTTGCATGCCTGTGTTATACTCACAGGTGAAGTGTTCCGTGATGAGCGTGTCTCTGATTTGTGCCCCTCTCAAGGTCTCCTCCACATGCCCGATGTCCATGGGCACTTCATGTATGGGGGGGTCCTGGATCCAGAAGCCTGGTGTCCACTGCGATGTTGTGCAGTATTGTGCACGCCACAATTATGTCACACACCTTAGCAGGTGCATACTGCAGTGCTCCCCCAGAGTGGTCCAGACATCGGAATCTTGACTTGAGGAGCCCAAAGTTCCACTCAATAGCATTCCTTGTTCTGGCATGAGCCTGGTTGTACATTTCCTGGGCATGTGTTTGGGGATTGGCCACAGGGGTCAGTAGCCAGGACTTGCATCTATAGCCAGCATCACCTGTGTAATGTGAGTGACATGGTGAGACAGGGAGCACATGTTGTGTGAATGATGTTTTGTGTGGTGGATGTACTAGCTGTGGGTCAGGTGCATGCTGAGCAGCGTTGTGTGTACGCCTGTGTATGTGGTGTGATTTTGTATTGTGAACTCACCCTAAAGCCATCCCCCTGAAAAGGTTCCATTCTCAAAATCTCTGTGGACTGAGGAGTTTTGGAGAATGTATGCATCATGTGAGCTGCCAGGATACTTTGCACAGACATTCATGATCCTCATGTTGCTGTCACACATCATCTGCATGTTGATGGAGTGGAAGTTCTTCCTGTTGATGAATATCTGTGTGTCACGTGCTGGGGCCTTAATCTGGACATGGGTGCAATCTATAGCACCCATGACCTTGGGCATGCCTCCCCTTGCGTAAAAGGTCTGCTTGACGTGTATCCAGTCCATTTAGGTGGTGGGAAAATGTATATAGGTACTGGCCTTTCTTTTGAGGGCTGTCAGGACCTGGGCCAGCACCCTGGAGAATGTGGCCTGTGACATGCCAGATGCGTAACCCTCAGTGGACTGGAAGGCCCCACTTGCCATAAAGTGTATGGCACACAGTAGTTTCTGCAGGCCAGATAGGGCATGGTTGTGGATGTAGATGGCATCCACCTGATCTTTGATGACCTCATACAAGGCAATGATGCTGTCAGGCCTCAACCTGTAGCGATCAATGACCTCATCATCAGTCATTCCAAAGAGGGTGACCCTTGGGCGGTATACCCTGGGCCTTGGTGGTCGTCTATACATCTTCTGCCTGTCATGGTTTGTTAAGACTCTCAGACGTAAGGTTTAGGTAAAAACATAACTTTATTGAAAAGTTAAGGCAATCCCATAGGGTTTTCATACATATACAAACATCACATATATATAAGCAATTGACAATTGAGATAGGTTTTACTGGCCTTGCAAATAATACCGGCAAGGCAACCCAAGCAATACTGAAGGAATAGTGATAAGTAGGATCTACCGGCCCTGCCAATACCGGGTAAGGCAACCGTAAGATGGTAACGTACTGGTTCTACTGGCCTTACCAATACCGGGCAGGGCAGCCTGAAGAATACATAAGGAATAGGCTCTACCGACTCTGCCAATACCAGGTAAGGCAACCGTGGAGTGGCAACGTAACAGGTTCTACCGGCCTTACCAATACCAGGCAGAGCAGCCCAGAATGGATACCCAAGGATAGGCTCTACCGGCCCTGCCAATACCGGGTAAGGCAACCTAAAGGTGGCAACGTGAAAGGTTCTACTGGCCTTACCAATACCGGGCAGGGCAGCCCAAGGAGGAAGACACACAAAGACCAGCGACTGTCAGATGGCGATGACAGTAGGATGGTAAATAGAGTATACGGTCAAGCTGTCTCACCCAAGGAGAGGCTAGTGTCAGTACAGATCTGAAACAAGTGATGCTAGGACTGGACAGCACCTAGAAACCTGACTGCAAGTTAGGGAGTAAACCAGCGTCTGCACGCTGGGACCAACAACTGTACCTTGAGCCGCAAGGCAAATGGAGTAAACCAGCGTCCGCACGCTGGAACCAACAGGCAGTAGAATGAGCCGCAAGGCCAATGGAGTAAACCAGCGTCCGCATGCTGGGACCAACAGACAGTATTGTGAGCTGCAAGGCTAATGGAGTAAACCAGCGTCCGCACGCTGGGACCAACAGACAGTATTGTGAGCCGTGAGGCTAATGGAGTAAACAAGCGTCCGCACGCTGGGACTAACAGACAGTATTGTGAGCCGCAAGGCTAATGAAGTAAACCAGCGTCCGCATGCTGGGACCAACAGACATAATGTCGTTGGAGCGACAGGAGAGAAATATCGCCACAGGAACAGAACGCAGGAAACAGCAGGAGCAGGCCGAGGCACAACCGGGACAAGCACTGCTAGTCAGCTGGCAACCGGAACGACAGCAACCGGAACCGGACTGGAACTGACAAGCAGGCAGGAACACAGGAACAGGTAAACTCAGGAACTCAGGAACTCAGGAACTGGCCCAATAGCTTCAGCAGACACCACAAAAGGGCAACTAAAGGGTGCCCAGACTGAGTTTAAAATGGCAACCAGAGGCGGGCTGACTGCAGACAGCCAATGGGAGCCCCCTGCAGGTGATAGACAGAGAACTGCAGCAATCATGGGCACCGTGATAGTACCCCCCTTTCAAAGACCCCCTCTCCTAGAATAGGGTCTGGGTTTCTGAGGGTTCTTGGCATGAAAAGTCCGCAGTAGCCTGGATGCATGAAGGTCCTTACTATCCATCCAGGATCGATCCTCAGGACCATAACCTTTCCAATGCACCAAGTACTGTACCTTTCCTCTAAGCCTCCGGGAGTCAATGATACTCTGCACCTCATATTACTCCTGACCCTCGACCTCAACGGGCCCTGGCACCACGGGTGTAGTAGTGTAACGGTTGCATACAAGAGGCTTAAGGAGAGACACATGGAAAACATTATGGATGCAGGTATATCCAAGGCATAGGAAACAGGATTAATTTTGCGAATGATTCTGTAAGGGCCAATAAACCGAGGTGCCAACTTATTAGATGGGACTTGGAGCTTAAGGTTCTTGGAAGAAAGCCATACTCTATCCCCAACTTGGAAGGAAACCGCTGGAAGCCTTCTGCGATTAGCATAGCGCTGATGGACCAGAAATGACTGGCCCAATGCCCTCTGAACTTGTGCCCATGTGGAACGGAGTTGCTCAATATGCTCATCCAGAGCTGGAATCTGTTGCGTCTGAAAGGAATCCGGGAGCAAACAGGGTTGGAAGCCATAATTGATCAGAAATGGAGAGCTCCCGGAAGAAGAGTTGACCGCACAGTTCCTGGCGAACTCCGCCCAAGGCAACAAGTCGGCCCAATTGTCATTATGGTCAGTCACAAAACAGCGCAAAAACTGTTCCAAACCTTGATTGGCACGTTCAGTGGCCCCATTAGTCTGGGGATGATATGCAGAGGAGAAAGATAACTGTATGCCCATCTGTTAGCAAAATGCCCTCCAGAACCTGGACACATACTGGCTCCCCCTTTCGAACACCAGTACCCTGGGTACTCCATGCAACCGAAACACCTCTTTAGCAAACACTATTGCGAATTCTTTAGATGCGGGAAGGCCACGGAGAGGCACAAAGTGAGCCATTTTAGACAACCTGTCTACCACCATCAATATGAAGGAATACCCTCTACACCTGGGCAATTCTCCCATAAAATCGATAGAAACATGAGACCAGGGGAGTTCACCATTAGGCACCGGCTGAAGTAAGCCCACTGGGAGATGTCTAGGGGTATTAGCACGAGCACAGGTGGCACAGGCATTAGTAAAATCGGCACAATCTGATCTCATAGTAGGCCACCAGAATAACTGGGAGAGGGACCATAACAATTGGTCTCTACCAATGTGTCCCACAGCCTTAGAGGAATGGTAGGTTTCAAGTAATCGAGTACATAATGGTTCAGTGACAAAACATTTCCCCACCAGGGTTTCCTGGGGAGCGGAGGCTTGGGAGGCCAGAATTTCATCCCATAGTGGCGAAGTAATACTAGTACGTATGGTGGCCAATATTCGACCGGGTTGAATGATAGGTGCTGGTGCCTCTTCCCTGTCAATTTCTGCCACAAATTGTCTTGACAGAGCATCAGCCCTAACATTCTTAGATCCCGGCAAATATGATACAATGAAATTGAATCGGGACAGGAATAATGCCCATCTGGCCTGGAGAGAGGACAATCTCTTGGCCTCAGAGAGATTAGTTAGATTTTTATGATCCGTCAGGATTAAAACGGGATTTTTAGTGCCTTCGAGCAAGTGGCGCCATTCCTTAAGAGCGAGGATAATGGCCAATAATTCTCTGTCACCAATCTCATAATGGCTTTGAGCTCCGGTGAGCTTTTTAGAAAAGAACCCACAGGGTCTGAGTGTTCCACCTTTGACCTACCGTTGGGAAAGTACTGCTCCAACCCCAATATCTGAGGCGTCAACCTCCAAGGTGAACGGGAGTAATGGGTTGGGGTGGGATAACACAGGAGCATTAGCAAAAGCCACTTTCAGTTTTTCAAAGGCCTCCTCCGCGGCCACTGGCCAGAGAGATGGATTAGCACTCTAACGCATGAGGTCCGACAGGGGTTTAACAATGGACGAGAAGTTCTTAATAAACTTCCTATAATAATTGGCGAAACCCAGAAATCGCTGGATAGCTTTCAGACTCTTAGGCCTAGGCCACTGCAAGACTGCTGTCAGCTTCTCCTTGTCCATGGCAATGCCGTCTTTGCCAATTATAGACCCCAGGAACAGTACACTGGTTTTGTGGAACTCACATTTCTCCAATTTACAGAATCATTTATTTTTTTGTAAGCGCAACAATACTTCAGACCCATCCTTGATGTGTTATGACAAGTCTTTGGAGTGAATAAGTATATCATCAAGGTAGACTACGACACATGACTGTAACATATCTCTGAGAACGTCATTGATCAGTTCTTGAAATACTATGGGTGCATTGCACAGACCAAATGGCATGACTAGATATTCATTATGCCCAGATCTCGTGTTAAAGGCAGTTTTCCACTCATCACCGGCTCTGATACGTATCAAATTGTATTCTGCCCGTAGGTCCAATTTGGTGAAAATTGAGGAGCCCTTGAGTCTGTCAAAAAGCTCAGTGATGAGTGGTATCGCATAAGCATTCATAGCCATCAGTTTATTTAACCCACGGTAGTCGATGCATGGTCTCAGTTCGCCATTTTTTTTCTTAACGAAAAAGAACCCGGCCCCAGCCGGGGAGGTAGATTTCCTTATGATCCCTCTATTAAGGGCATCAGAAATGTATTCTTCCATAGCTTGGTTCTCCTTACAAGACAATGGGTACGTGCGTCCCCTAGGGGGCACCGCTCCAGGCAATAGGTCGATGCAACAATCATATGGTCTGTGCTGGGGTATGGTGCCAGCCTCTCCCTTACTGAAAACATCGCTAAACTGCTGGTATACGTCAGATAGTGAAGGGGAGATGCACAAGACCTTAACTGGATGGGTGACGCACTTATCCATACAGAACTGAGACCAAGCGGAGATCTCGCATTTCTGCCAATCAAATTGTGGATTATGCAAATGTAACCAAGGAAAACCCAATATTACGGCATGGTGAGGAGAGTTAATTAGTTGAAACTGCTGCTCTTCTTTATGGAGAGCCCCAATAGTCATGGATAAAGGCATGGTTTCAAATGTAACTTGAGTGGGTTCCAGGGGTCTACCATCAATTGCTTCAATAGCCAGAGGTTTTCTCTTTCAATGCGTGGTACTCCATGTAATTCAGCAAAGGTATTATCCATAAAATACCCAGCTGTACCAGAATCAACCAGGGCCAGAACCTCCACTGAACGTTGCGCCCAAGATAGTACCACCTGTATGGTGGGTTTAAGTGTGCCAATCACTGGGGACGATTGGACACCACCTAGGGCCTGTCCCCCAAGGTACCCTAGGTGTGTTAGTTTCCCGGACGTACCGGGCAGGATCTTAGCAAATGCCCATTTTTACCGCAGTACAAACACAACCCTTGCTTCCTGCGATACAGTCTCTCCTCCTTGGTTAGCCTAGTAAAACCTAATTGCATAGGTTCACCTGGTTCCCGTACTGGTTCACTAGGTTTAGATGGCAAGTGAGGGATGGGTGGGCAAAATAAGCTACTAGACCCATTATTTTTTGACCGTACTTCACGATCTTTGACGGTTAGTCTCTCACGTATTCTGGAGTCAATTAGAATGACATACTCAATGTAATCATCTAGGTCAGTAGGCAAATCTTTTGCTGCAATTTCATCTTTAATTTGGTCACTCAAGCCTTGGGCAAAGGCTGCCAACAAAGCCTCGTTATTCCACCCTACCTCTGCTGCCAAGGTGCGGAATTCAATGGCATAATCGCCCACTGTGCTCCTGCCCTGTTGTATCTCCATAAGATGCTTAGCAGCAGAGGTGGTTCTACCAGGAGGCTCAAATACTCTCCGAAAGGATTGCACAAATTCACAGAAATTCTTAGTGCAAGGTTTAGCATTTTCCCACAGTGGGTTAGCCCAAGCCAATGCTCTGCCCGTCAGCAAGGATATCATGAACCCAACCTTGCTGCGGTCGTTCTGGAACGCATGTGCTGTCAATTCCATAAATATTTTAAGTTGGTTGATGAGCCCTCTGCAGAGGTGCGGGTCACCATCATACCTTAGAGGCAAGAGTGCAGAAGCTGTTAACCCTTTGACTGTGGCCCCTGAGGGCCTTGTTTCATTTTCCGTTTGTTGATTTAGCGAGACCACTAGACTGGAACCAGACTTGTCAGCAAGGACAGTGCGTTCAAGGATAGTTTGGATTGCAACCGCCAGCTGATCCAAACGTTGCTCATGCATATCCATCCTCCAATGGATATTCTGCTTATTACCGTCACTCTTATTGTCTGAGGTCATGGCCCTTTCGTACTGTCATGGTTTGTTAAGACTCTCAGACGAAAGGTTTATGTAAAAACATAACTTTATTGAAAAGTTAAGGCAATCCCTCAGGGTTTTGATACATATACAAACATCACATATATATAAGCAATTGACAATTGAGATAGGTTCTACCGGTCTTGCAAATAATACCGGTAAGGCAACCCAAGCGATACTGATGGAAGAGTGATAAGTAGGCTCTACCGGCCCTGCCAATACCGGGTAAGGCAACCGTAAGATGGTAACGTACTGGTTCTACCGGCCTTACCAATACCGGGCGGGCAGCCTGAGGAATACACAAGGAATAGGCTTTACCGACCCTGCCAGTACCGGGTAAGGCAACCGTGGAGTGGCAACGTAACAGGTTCTAGCGGCCTTACCAATACCGGGCAGGGCAGCCCAGAATGGATACCCAAGAATAGGCTCTACCGGCCCTGCCAATACCGGGTAAGGCAACCTAAAGGTGGCAACGTGAAAGGTTCTACCGGCCTTACAAATACCGGGCAGGGCAGCCCAAGGAGGAAGACACACAAAAACCAGTGACTGTCAGATGGCGATGACAGTAGGATGGTAAATAGAGTATACGGACAAGCTGTCTCACCCAAGGAGAGGCTAGTGTCAGTACACATCTGAAACAAGTGCTGCTAGGACTGGACAGCACCTAGAAACCTGACTGCAAGTCAGGGAGTAAACCAGTATCCGCACGCTGGGACCAACAGGCAGTAAAAAGAGCCGCAAGGCCAATGGAGCAAACCAGCGTCCGCATGCTGGGACCAACAGACAGTATTGTGAGCCGTAAGGCTAATGGAGTAAACCAGCGTCTGCACACTGGGACCAACTGACAGTATTGTGAGCCGCAAGGCTAATGGAGTAAACCAGCGTCCGCACGCTGGGACCAACAGACAGTATTGTGAGCCGCAAGGCTAATGGAATAAACCAGCGTCCGCACGCTGGGACCAACAGACAGTATTGTGAGCCGCAAGGCTAATGAAGTAAACCAGCGTCCGCACACTGGGACCAACAGACAGTATTGTGAGCCGCAAGTCTAATGGAGTAAACCGGCGTCCGCACGCTGGGACCAACAGACAGTAGAATGAGCCGTAAGGCTAATGGAGTAAACCAGCGTCCGCACGCTGGGATTAACAGACAGTATTGTGAGCCGCAAGGCTAATGAAGTAAACCAGCGTCCGCACGCTGGGACCAACAGACAGAATGTCTCTGGAGTGACAGGAGAGAAATATCGCCACAGTAACTGAACACAGGAGACAGCAGGAGCAGGCCGAGGCACAACCGGGACAAGCACCGCTAGTCGGCTGGCAACCGGAACGACAGCAACCCTAACCAGACTGGAACTGACAAGCAGGCAGGAACACAGGAACAGGTAAACTCAGGAACTCAGGAACTGGCCCAATAGCTTCAACAGACAGGCAAAGTGAATGCTGTCAGAGACACCACTAAAGGGCAACTAAAGGGTGCCCAGACTGAGTTTAAAAAGGCAACCAGAGGCAGGCTGACTGCAGACAGCCAAAGGGAGCCCCCTGCAGGTGATAGACAGAGAACTGCAGCAATCACATGCACAGTGATACTGCTGCTGTGAAGCATCCTGTTGCTGCAGCTGTGCATCTACAGGCAGGTGCTGCCCTCCAGGTGGGGATGGACTCCTGTGTGGCTGCTGAGCCGGAGCCTCCTCACTTGCAACAAGTGAAGGCTGTTGATCAGGCATGCCTAGAGGTTGCTGATGTTCCCTAGCTCTCTCCTTTGCGCGCCTTCTCTTCAGTCGTCGCAACAATATGTAACCCAACATACTGTTTGCTCTCTCTGTCTCTCTCTCTCTCCCCCTCCCTGAGTGGAAAACAAGCCACAAGTGAGTGTGGTGAGTTGTCCCTTTAAGTACTTGATAGGGCGTTGTGTATGTGTGGTGATGAGGTGAGTGCTGACCAATGGAGAGTTGTTTTTGTCCAGGTAAGTGTTTGCAGGTGTGTGTGTGTTATAAGATGTGGTGTGTTGTGGTTGTTATGTGTCTGCCATTTGCAGGTGTGCAGTTGTGGGGTGCAGGTCGCGTGTTGATGTTGCACAGGTGAGCTTATATTTGCAGTGTCCACTTTGTGTGATAACCCCCATTATTCCGTGTCATGTTATGTTGTTGTTTTTTTGGGTGTCGTTGTCCCTGTGGTGTTGCTTGTTGTTGTGTGTGAGAGTGATTTGTGTTGTGTGTCCATGTTTTTGTGTTGTTTTGGCATCGCCCGGGTTAATTTTTCCATTTACATGCTTGTGAGGTAAGCATTTTGTGTATTTTCCTATGTAACGGGTGTTTTGTTTTGCCCGTTAAGTGTCTAACGTGTGAGTAAAGTGGGTCTTAACTTTTTGCCGTTAGGTGTGTCTTTTTTCAACCGTTACCAGTACCGCAAGCCTTTGAATGGCTCTGGGGTATGTTGTTCCATGCGTCTGAATGCACGTAAGTGTATTGGCCGTTAGGATTCTGCAACTGCCGTTAGCTGTTCTTTAGACGGATCTTTGAATTACTACATGAAACTTAACGCACCCGTTAGTGATTTTTTTTAATAACGGCTGCCTTTAAATCGAGCCCTAAAGGGGAAGGAAATGCACAGAACATCCACTGGAGGATGGATGTACATGAGCAGCGTTTGGACCAGTTGACACTGGTCATACAAACTATTCTTGAGTGCACGGTCCATCTCGATAAACCAGTTCAGAGTCCGGTGGTCCCCCCAATTTTGAGACCGGAGACTCAATCCATGATAACTGTGGCCTCAGGTAAAGGGTTAATCGCTTCTGCTCCGTTACCACTCAGATACGATGGAGAACCCACCTTGTGCAGAGGGTTTATCAATCAGTTGGACATTTTTTTGGAACTAACCCCTGATGCCTTTCCTAATGATGGCAGTAAGGTGGGGTTCATGATATCTCTATTGATGGGCAGAGCCCTGGCGTGAACCAGCCCCCTGTGGGAGAATGCTAAACCATGCACCAGGAACTTCAGTCCGTAATTTTGTACGTACTTTTTGGAGAGCATTTAAAGTTCCTGGTAGAGCTGCCTCTGCTGCCAAACGATTGATGGAGATACAACAGGGCAATCGTACTGTGGGCGATTATGCCATAGAATTCCGTACATTGGCAGCAGAGGTAGGTTGGAACAATGAGGAGCTGGTGGCAGCTTTTGCTCAGTGACTGGCTGACTGTATTAAGGATGAGACAGCAGCTAGAGAAGTGCCTAGTGATTTGGACGAACACATTGATTTCGCTATCCAAATTGATTCTCGTATTCGTGAGAGACTCATGGCTAAAGACTGCAGGCTACAGCGTAGGAACATTGGGCAAAACAGTTTCTTGGTCCCACCCATGCCTCCCTTGCCTCCCATGCCTCCTGAACGTACACAGGAGACTTGTGAGCCAATGCAACTTGGGTTCGCCAAACTTTCTAAGGAAGAACGGGCGCACAGCAGGAGGCAGGGGTTATGTCTGTACTGGTGCAAAGCTGGGCACCTATTACGTACCTGTCCTGTACGTCCGGGAAACGAACGCATCTAGGGTACCTTGGGGGACAGGCCCTAGGTGGTGTTTAGCAGTCCCTAGACCCGATTATGCAGAAACCCACAATCCAGGTGGCATTTTCACGGGCAGAACATTCAGTGGAGGTTCTGGCCCTGGTTGATTCTGGCGCGGCCGGATACTTCATGGACAGTTCATTTGCTGCGTTACATCAGATTCCGTTGGTTAGGAGGGAATCTCCCTTAGCCATTGAGGCCATTGATGGCAGACCGTTCGTATCAGTTCAGATAACCATGAAAACTATTCCGCTATCTATGACTATTGGGGCCCTCCACACGGTTTCAGATTATCCATTCTCCTCATCATGTGGTCATTCTGGGGTTCCCATGGTTACATCTGCATAATCCCCAGTTTGACTGGCAGACTTGTGAGATCACGTCTTGGTCCGATTACTGTATGGAGCATTGTGTGACTCATCCAGTTAAGATTTTGTGTACCTCTCCCTCCGTGCCAGCCGAATATCACCAGTTCAGTGACATTTTTACTAAGGGAGAGGCTAGCACTTTGCCCCAGCATAGGGCATACAATTGCACTATTGATTTGCCTCCTGCGCTGTGCCTCCTATGGGCCGCACGTACCCGCTGTCGTGCGAGGAGAATCAGGCCATGGAGGAATATATTGACGATGCCCTTAAAAGAGGGATTATTAGAAAATCTACCTTGCCTGCTGGTGCTGGTTTCTTTTTTGTTAAGATAAAGAATGGCGAGTTGAGGCCGTGTATCAATTACAAAGGACTGAATAAGCTTATGTCCAAGAAGGCCTACCCCATACCACTCATTACCGAACTATTCGACAGGTTAAAAGTTTCTTCCATTTTCACTAAATTAGATCTATGGGCTGCCTTTAACCTGATCAGAATAAGAGCTGGGGATGAGTGGAAAACGGCATTCAATACTAGATTGGAGCATTGTGAATATCTAGTCTTGCCGTTAGGCCTTTGTAATTGTTACGCTCTGCGCCTCGTCGCTGGTAACCGCCGCTCCGTTTGGCTCTCAGTCTTCTTCCTCTGCTGCTCCGTTCGCCACTCTGTCTTTCTTCCTGGTTTCCCCGCGCGCATGCGCGGTAGTCGGCGCGGCTGTCTTCTGGGGTCTTGTGACGTCGGGCGTCATGACGCCAGACGCCTGAGATCTATAACTATCGCTGTCACACCTCTCTCAGTGCTCACTCGTGGGGATTCTCCCTGTCAGTCTGCCCTTAGCATTCACACTGTGTAGTCCTGTGCCTGTTTTTGACCCTTTGGCTAGTTCCACGGTTTTTCCTCTGCCTGATCCTCATTTGGTACCGCGTATGGTTTTTTCTGATTGCCCATCCGGTTTTTCTTGACCTTGGCCTGTCCTCATTTTACTCCAGCTGTTTTGTCCTTATTTTCGGTACTCCATTTGTTCGGGTCTTTTTTAGCCCCTTGTTTGCGCGGGTTCTCTTCATCTTCTCCTATTTAATATTATTTTAGCTATTTGCTATCCTCTGAGCTTCTTCTTGCCCAGAGAGAAGTATCCAGATAGCTTACATTGCTAACAGAACGAGTGAGCCAACTTAAGGAAGATGGAACCTGCCAACCTGATTGACGCATTGAACTCTTTGGGGTCTCGCCTGTCAGCTCTCACTCACTCGGTTCAGGACCTCCAAGCTAATCAAGCTCTACTTCAGCAGCAGTTGCAAGACTTACAACCTAGCATCTCTCCCCCTCCTGCCGCACCTGCGCCTAGTGGATCCGTGGCTTCCGCCAGTGAGGTTCACCATCCTGTTGAACCACGGATTCCCTTGCCTGATCATTTTGATGGAGATCGCTCCAAATACAAGTCTTTTGTGACTGCTTGCAACTTGTTGTTTACTTTGAATCCCTACACTTATGCCACGGAATTCGTGAAAGTACTACAGCCATTACCTTGCTCTCTGGCGAAACACAGGCTTGGGCTCATCATTTATTGCACATTGAGAGCCCTGTACTGGACTCCTGGTCCTCTTTCCAGCAAGCCATGGAAGAATTGTATGATAACCCTTTCCGAGCCACTACTGCCCAGAGTGCCCTGCGTTCACTGACCCAGGGAAGAAGACCAGTGGAGGATTATGTAACCGACTTTCGTCGATTATCTAGTGATTCCCTCTGGAATGAAGCAGCCCTGTTTGACCAGTTCCGTTATGGACTGTCAGATGCTATCAAGGATGAATTGGCCAGAGTAAGTCTCCCCTCTGCTTTAGAGGATCTCATCCGTCTGTCCATCCAGATAGACCACTGTCTGAGGGAGAGACGTCGGTAACGTCAGGTTACTAATTCGGTTGTTGTCAGAAGACCTGCCGCGGTCCCTGTTCAAACCCAAGATCATTGCCCTCCAATGACCACCCAGCAATCAGAGGAACCTATGCAGGTTGGAGCTGTCCGCAGTCCCCTCACCAGGACTGAGAGAGAACGCCGTAGGAACCTCAACCTATGTTTGTATTGCGGTGGGGCTGGGCATTTGCTGAGATCTTGTCCTGTGAGGCCTCCGCTTTCACCAGGTAATAAATATTCTTCTCCTCTTTCTCACACCTGCTCTACCATTGTACCGTCTTACTTGTCTATCTCCGTTTACAGTGGAAAGAGCAGCGGAGCAACGTGGCCGCTATGATTGATTCAGTCAGGAGTTCACCCGGACATTGGGAATTCCCACGCGGCCAAAGACTCATCCTCTTGTGGTCCTTATGGCCGATCAAACTCCTCTTCAGTCGGGACCTATCGACACAGAGACTATACCCGTCCTTCTTATTGCCTCCGATTCTCATGCAGAAGAGATATGCCTCAATGTTATGCCATCTTTGCTTTATCCAGTAATCCTTGGACTCCCTTGGCTCCGCACACACGACCCATTCATATCTTGGTCCTCTGCCACTATCTCTTTTCAGTCTGATCACTGCAAGGAGCATTGCTTCCCACCTAAGGAGACCTCCTTGTTATCTCTTCCTTGTTCTCCTCTCTTACCTGATCCATATAAGGAATTTGTAGATGTATTCGACAAAGAGAGAGCAACTGCTCTACCGCCCCATAGATCCTATGACTGCCTGATTGATCTACGTCCCAGAGTAGCCATACCCTACGGTCGCATATACCCCCTGTCCGGCCCCGAGGCACAACATTTGAAGGAGTACATTTCGGAGAGCTTGAAACAGGGTCTTATACGCCGTTCTACATCCCCTGCCGGAGCAAGAATCTTCTTTGTCCCTAAAAAAGATGGGGGTCTGCGTCAATGCATCGATTATCGGGATCTGAATAAAATAACTATTAAAAACCGATACCCTCTTCCACTTATACCGGATCTACTAGAGCAGGTCTCTTCAGCTCAAGTCTTCACCAAGATAGATCTCAGAGGCACTTACAATCTGGTGCGTGTCAGAGAGGGGGACGAATGGAAGACCGCTTTTCGCACTCGGTATGGACACTACGAATATACAGTCATGCCTTTTGGGCTGTGCAACGCCCCGGCCACCTTTCAGCATTTCATTAACGATGTCTTCCACGATCTTCTTGACCAATTCCTTATTGTCTACCTGGATGATATCCTGATATATTCTCCTACTCTACAACACCATCGAGAACATGTGAGAACAGTCCTTCAATGCCTCCGTGACCATAGTCTCTTTGCCAAGCTAGAGAAGTGCGTATTCGAAACCAGTGAGATTGATTTCTTAGGGTTCCTGATTTCTCCTGGTCAAGTGCGGATTAATCCCCGCAAGATATCAGCAGTTCTGGACTGGCCTACCCCGAAGGATAAAAGAGCGGTACAACGTTTTCTAGGTTTTGCCAACTTTTATAGGAGGTTCATCCAGAACTTTTCCCGGGTTGTGGCACCCCTAACTGCCTTAACAAAGAAGGACACCCGTTTTGCTTGGTCATTGAAGGCCCAAGAGGCATTTGATTCACTGAAGAAGGCTTTCACACAAGCACCTGTTTTACACCAACCCGATACTACTGCACCATTCTTCCTCGAAGTTGATTCCTCTAATGTCGCCACAGGTGCTATTCTATCTCAACGAGGAGGTACTAAGGGGGAATTCCACCCTGTTGCCTAATTTTCCAGATGCCTTACCCCAGCTGAGATGAATTACGATATTGGGGATAAAGAACTACTGGCTATCAAGCTAGCACTGGAGGAATGGCGACATTTATTAGAGGGTACTTCTGCTCCTGTTACGGTTTTCACGGATCATCGAAACTTGGAGTACCTACGATCCGCTAAGAGACTTCGTCCCAGACAGGCTAGATGGGCTTTGTTCTTTTCCAGATTTTCCCTCCATATAACCTATCGACCAGGATCCAAGAATGGAAAGGCTGACGCATTATCCAGGATGTACTGCCCTAGCGTACCTGCTTCTGGTCCACCTGATACCGTTTTACAAGCCCATCACTTTCTAGCCCTCTCAAGTGACTTACTAGTTAAGCTACGGCTGGAAGCTCAACCCCTACCGAAGCTTATACAAAGTTACGCCTTGACATTCAGTAATGGGCTCCTATACAAGCACAATCTTATATTCGTCCCTGACTCTGTTCGGCAGGAGGTGCTCTACCACTACCACGACCTTCCCACAGCCGGACATGGGGGTATAACGCAAACACTTAAGGGCCTACAAAGGTACTTTTGGTGGCCCTCCATGAACTCTGATGTGACCCGCTACGTGTCAATTTGTGACGTATGCTGTCGCTCCAAGTCTTGTCATACCAAACCATCAGGTCTTTTGTGTCCCTTACCGGTCCCTTCCGGCCCATGGAGGGAGGTATCTCTGGACTTTTTTGTTGACCTGCCTAAGTCTGGCTCCCACGACACCATCTTGGTGGTGGTGGACCGATTTACTAAGATGGCACACTTCCTGCCTACCAAGGGTCTGCCTACTGCAGCTCACACTGCCGACCTATACCTCAATGGGGTTTTTCGTTTGCATGGATTTCCACACTCCATCACTTCCGATCGTGGATCCCAATTCACATCCAAATTCTGGAAAGCTCTTTGCTCCAATCTTCACATAAAAACCAATTTCTCATCCGGATATCATCCTCAGACTAATGGACAAACAGAGAGGACTAATCAGACCTTGGAACAATATATCAGATGTTTCTCCACATATTTACAGGATGACTGGCTGCAGTTACTTCCACAGGCGTAGTTTGCCTATAACAATCATCATCATCAAGCCATATGAACTTCTCATTTTTATGCTTCCTATGTTTCCACCCAGCAGCTGTCCCTGGTGTTCCCCCTACGTCATCTGTTCCTGATGCCAACCAGCATGTTGTGGCTCTACAACAATTACATCGTGAACTGCGTGATTTCCTCCACCAGGCCCAGGCTGCATCCAAACTCCAGGCAGACAAACACCGCCTCCCTTGTCCATCTTATCGACTCGGTGACAAGGTGTGGCTTTCCTCCACGCATATACGCCTGTCCTGTCCTTCCAGAAAGTTGGGTCCACGTTTTCTTGGTCCCTTTCCCATCACCAAAGTCATCAATCCAGTTACTTTCCGTCTTGCCTTACCGGAGGCCTATAAGATCCACCCTACATTTCACGCTTCTCAACTAAAACCTTGGATGGCCAGTCCCTTTCCAGATCGCCAACCGGCTCGTCCTCCCCCTCTTCCTGTGAATGGATCTGCGGAGTACGAGGTTGATCGAATCCTGGATTCAAGATTCTGAAGGGGACGACTAGAGTATCTGGTCCAGTGGAAGGACTATGGCCCGGAAGACCGCTCCTGGGAACCTAGCTCCAATGTGCATGCTCCTTCTTGTGTTACGGACTTTCATACCGCACACCCCGATCGGCCTAGTCCTGTGCCTGTTTTTGACCCTTTGGCTAGTTCCACAGTTTTTCCTCTGCCTGATCCTCATTTGGTACCGCGTATGTTTTTTTCTGATTGCCCATCCGGTTTTTCTTGACCTTGGCCTGTCCTCGTTTTACTCCACCTGTTTTGTCCTTATTTTCGGTACTCCGTTTGTTCGGGTCTTTTTTAGCCCCTTGTTTGCGCGGGTTCTCCTCATCTTCTCCTATTTAATATTATTTTAGCTATTTGCTATCCTCTTAGCTTCTTCTTACCCAGAGAGAAGTATCCAGATAGCTTACATTGCTAATAGTAATGCACCCGCTGTATTTCAAGAATTTATTAATGAAATCCTCTGTGATATGCTACAGTCCTGCGTAGTAGTCTACCTAGATGACATACTCATACACTCGGCTAACCTGTCCCAACACATCAAGGATGTGTCTGAGGTCTTGCTTCGATTACGCAAGAATAAATTATTTTGTAAAATGGAGAAATGTGGGTTTCACAGGTCCATGGGGCCTTTTTTGGGTTTCGTGATCTCTAAAGATGGTATTGCTATGGACCAGGAGAAACTCGCAGCAGTATTGCAATGGCCACGACCCAAAGGGTTAAAAGCGATCCAGCTCTTTCTTGGGTTTGTGAATTATTACAGGAAGTTTATACGGAACTTTTCCACTATTGTCAAACCTCTGTCTGACCTGACGCACAAGGGTGCTAATCCATCCCAGTGGTTTGAAGCAGCTGATCATGCTCTTGAGACATTCGCATCTGCTCCCGTACTGTCCCACCCCATCCCTTCTCTTCCATTCACGTTGGAGGTTGATGCCTCTGAGAATGGGGTAGGGGCAGTACTGTCACAACGTCTGGTTGCTGGGGGTACTGTGAGACCATGTGGGTTCTTCTAAAAAAAACTGTCTAGTGCCCAGATTCATTAAGAAATTGGGGACAGAGAACTCCTGGCTATCATTCTAGCTCTGAAAGAATGGCGTCACCTGCTGGAGGGTATTAGAACACCTGTGTTAATTCTAACTGACCACAAAAATTTGACTTATCTCTCAGAGGCTAAAAGATTGTCCTCATGTCAGGTCAGGTGGGCCCTGTTTCTATCTCGTTTTAACATTATAGTATCCTACTTGACGGGCTGCAAGAATGTTAGGGCCGATGCCTTGTCTAGACAATTTGGGACAGATATGGAGAAGGATGAGGTCCCTGTACCCATCATTCAGCCTGATCGCATCCTGGCTACCCTACGTACTAGTATCACTTCACCACTGGGGGAGGAGATTCTGGCTACACAGGCTACGGCACCCCCAGAGACCCCAGTGGGCAAGTGTTTTGTGGATGAACCGTTTCGTACCCGTTTGCTCGAGACATACCATTCATCTAAAGAAGCTGGGCATATTGGGAGGGATCAATTAATTTGGTCCCTCTCACAAGTATTTTGGTAGCCCTCCCTACGGGCCAACTGCTCCGCATCCACGGCAGCCTGTACCACCTATGCTCGTGCCAAAACCCCGAGACACTGTCACGGTTTTCAAGACACTCAGACCAGTAAGTGAAACAAAATACAGTTTTATTAAGAACAAAATAAAGGACAAAGATCGCCCCCTATAGGCAGCACTGCGTCGCAGCAGGAAGGCAATAATGTGACCAATATACAGGTATAGCATAAAATAGCACAGGCAAATGGCAGATACTGAGTACAGAGATACAAGGGTTAACACAGTAATCAGTCCATCTCAGTTGTGATGTTTGGCACGCCCAAGGTGATAAAGGCAGTAAATGGTGAAGAGGACTCAACACCAAATGTTCATAATACTGAGATAACTGTCCAGCAAAGAGGAACCTGCAACCCAGAACCTGCTGCACTTGAACAGTAGCCCCCACGGGCGTACTAACGAAGCAAGTAGACTGCCAGAGCTTGAGCCAATAGCCCCCACGGGCGTAACAACAAAGGCAACTGGAATGCAAGAGCTTGAGCCAATAGCCCCCACGGGTGTAACGGAAGCAACCGGATTGCAAGAGCTTGATCCAATAGCCCCCATGGGCATAACGGAAGCAACTGGATAGCAAGAGCTTGAGCCAATAGCCCCCACAGGCATAATGGAAGCAACTGAATTGCAAGAGCTTGAGCCAATAGCCCCCACGGGTGTAACAACAGAGACTTGCACAGTAGCAGCCAGAGCCGTGCGCCTACGGGGCGCGGTAACGAACTTCACTATACTGCAAGGAGAGAGACGGCTCAGCACCAAGGCAACACTCTGTACCAGACTGGAGGCTCAGAACCGGGACGCAACTCTGCATGGGTTAATGGCTCGATAGTTGGAACACAGCTCTGCACGGGTTAACGGCTCGATAGTTGGAACACAGCTCTGCACTGTTAACGGCTCAATAGTTGGAACACAGCTCAGCACAGGTTAACAACTGCAGCCGCTCAGGACAGTAGATAGAGGAAGTAAAAATGTTGCCTCGGCGACAGAGGAAGCTGGAACGTAGTCTGGGCAGAAGATACTGGTGCAGGTCACAGAACTGGAACGTCAAACAAGCCAGGTTGAATCACGGAGCAGGTTCTCCGACAAGCCAGATCAGGATACAAGCAGGAACGTCAGCCAGGACGGGTATCATGGTGCCCGTGATTGCTGCAGTTCTCTGTCTATCACCTGCAGGGGGCTCCCATTGGCTGTCTGCAGTCAGCCCGCCTCTGGTTGACTTTTTAAACTCAGTCTGGGCACCCTTTAGAGGCCCTTTCGCAGTTTCTCTGACAGCATTCACTTTGCCTGTCTGCTGAAGTTATTGGGCCTGTTCCTGAGTTCCTGAGTTTACCTGTTCCTGTGTTCCTGCCTGCTTGTCAGTTCCAGTCCGGTTCCTGTTGCTGTTGTTCCGGTTGCCAGCCGACTAGTGGTGCTTGTCCCGCTTGAGTCTCGGCCTGCTCCTGCTGTTTCCTGTGTTCAGTTCCTGTGGCGATATTTCTCTCCTGTCACTCCAGTGACATTCTGTCTGTTGGTCCCAGCGTGCGGACGCTGGTTTACTCCATTAGCCCTGCGACTCACAATACTGTCTGTTGGTCCCAGCGTGCGGACGCTGGTTTACTCCATTAGCCTTGTGGCTCACAATACTGTCTCTTGGTCCCAGCGTGCGGACGCTAGTTTACTCCATTAGCCTTGCGGCTTACAATACTGTCTGTTGGTCCCAGCGTGTGGACGCTGGTTTAGTCCATTAGCCTTGCAGGCTCGCATACTGTCTGTTGGTCCCAGCGTGCCGACGCTGGTTTACTCCATTAGCCTTGCGGCTTACAATACTGTCTGTTGGTCCCAGCGTGCGGACGCTGGTTTACTCCATTAGCCTTACGGCTCACAATACTGTCTGTTGGTCCCAGCGTGCAGACGCTGGTTTACTCCATTAGCCTTGCGGCTCAAAATACTGTCAGTTGGTTCCAGTGTGCGGACGCTGGTTTGCTCTATTGGCCTTGCGGCTCATTCTACTGCCTGTTGGTTCCAGCGTGTGGACGCTGGTTTACTCCATTTGCCTTGCGGCTCAAGGTACAGTTGTTGGTCCCAGCGTGCGGACGCTGGTTTACTCCCTGACTTGCAGTCAGGTTTCTAGGTGCTGTCCAGTCCTAGCAGCACTTGTTTCAGATGTGTACGGACACTAGCCTCTCCTTGGGTGAGACAGCTTGACCGTATACTCTATTTACCATCCTACTGTCATCGTCATCTGACAGTCGCTGGTCTTTGTGTGTCTTCCTCCTTGGGCTGCCCTGCCCGGTATTGGTAAGGCCGGTAGAACCTTTCACGTTGCCACCTTTAGGTTGCCTTACCTGGTATTGGCAGGGCCGGTAGAGCCTATCCTTGGGTATCCATTCTGGGCTGCCTTGCCCGGTATTGGTAAGGCCGGTAGAACCTGTTACGTTGCCACTCCACGGTTGCCTTAACCGGTATTGGCAGGGTCGGTAGAGCCTATTCCTTGTGTATTCCTCAGGCTGCCCTGCCCGGTATTGGTAAGGCCTGTAGAACCAGTACGTTACCATCTTATGGTTGCCTTACCGGTATTGGCAGGGCCGGTAGAGCCTACTTATCACTATTTCTTCAGTATCGCTTGGGTTGCCTTGCCGGTATTATCTGCAATTGTCAATTGCTTATATATATGTGATGTTTGTATATGTATGAAAACCCTTTGGGATTGCATTAACTTTTCAATAAAGTTATGTTTTTACCTAAACCTTACATCTGAGAGTCTTAACAAACCGTGACAGTAAGAAAGGGCCATGACCTCAGACAATAAGAGTGACGGTAATACGCAGAATATCCATTGGAGGATGGATATGCATGAGCAACATTTGTATCAGTTGGCGGTTGCAATCCAAACTATCCTTGAACGCACTGTCCTTGCTGACAAGTCTGGTTCCAGTCCAGTGGTCTCGCCAAATCAGCAAATGGAAAATGAAACAAGGCCCTCAGGGGCCGCAGTCAAAGGGTTAACGGCTTCTGCACCCTTGCACTAAGGTATGACGGTGACCCGCACCTCTGCAGTGGGTTCATCAACCAACTTGAAATATTTATGGAATTGACGGCACATGCAATCCAGAACGACCGCAGCAAGGTATCACAGTGCCTGTGATTCCTGTCACTCTCTGTTGTGGATGTCACTGATTTGCTGACTGAGTTTGACCCGCCTCCTGATGACCTTTTTATACCTGGCTAACTCTTATGTCAGTTGCCCTTTCGTGGTGTTCCTGAGCCAGTAGTGCTTTTGCTGTGTTCCTTTATTCTGAGTTCCTGTGTACCGATTCGGCTTGTCCTGACCATTCTCCAGTGTTCCTGCCTGTGTATGACCCGGCTCGTCTGCGGACCACCCTTGGATCCTGACCCGGCTAGTTTGACGTTCCTGCCTGTGTATGACCCGGCTCGTCTGCGGATCACCCTTGGATCCTGACCGGCTAGTTTGACGTTCCTGCCTGTGTATGACCCGGTCCGGCTGACTTCCTGCTCTGAAGATTGACTTCCAGCTTGTTCCAGTGACCTGCGTTCCAGTTGTCGCCGTCGCGACATTTTCCAGTCCCTGCTGCCCACGAGTGTGCCATTGCCTTGCCTGGTGATTCCTTCGATAGTGCTGTGCCTCGTTCTAGTGCAGAACTGTGTGTATTCTGTGGGCCTTCCTCTCCTTGCAGAGCCTGATCGTAGCGTTGAAGCCTCGAGTAACGTTACAGAGCCTTGCAGTAGCGCTAAAGCCTCGCGTAAACGTGCATTTTAACTCTTGCAGTGCTGTCTCATATTCACTCTCTCTATCTCCAGTACGAGCCTCGTTACAAGTGATACTGCTGCTGAGTTGGCCGCTCTCCGTCGGCAACTCTAGTCTAACGTTGCAGAGTGTTCACAAAGCTTGGGCCGTTTGGGCGCTTAAGGCTCTCCGGTGTTGGTTACCGACGAGATCACATACACAGAGTGTTGGCAGAAAGGCTTCAGTGTTGGCTTATCCGGTACTACGCCCGAGGGGGCTAGTGGCTCTGGCTCTAGTATTACTGCATTCGATTACACCTGAGGAGGCTATTAGCTCTTGCATTACAGGCCGGTTTCCATATTGCCCTAAGGGGCTATTCGCACTTGCACATACTAAAGCAGTTCCTGTAGCTACGCCCGTGGGGGCTAAGTTGTTACCCATTTTGCTTATCATCTACCACCTTGGCAAGGCAGCTCGTTCCTCAGCACCTGATGAACATCATCTGTACAGCACAGCCTATTTAACATCAAGGGTGTGTCAAACTTCCACATCTGAGACTGACTATAATTTGGACTTTAACCCCTTTGGGGCCAATATCATCCTAGTGCATACTGATTTGCATTTATGTCCATAATACTATTTTCCTTGTATTATCTCAGTTTACATTATCTGTGTATTACCTACTGCCTCTAGAGGGCGTATTGTCATTATTCACTTTAATAAAGTGTGTTTTATTTTCACTTATTGGTCTGAGTGTCCTAAAAACCGTAACAGTACGAAAGGGCCATGACCTCAGACGGTAAGGGTGAAAGTAATCCTCTGAACATCCACTGGAGAATGGATGTCCAGGAGCAGCGCCTGGATCAATTGGCACTGGCTCTACAAACGTTACTTGAACGTACAGTACATTTGGACAAGTCTGGTCCGAATCCGGTGGTCCCCCCAGTCTTGACACCGGAGAATCCCTCTGTATCTCTCAGTACTAACACAAGTGGGTTATCGGCAGCGGTACCGTTACCCCTAAGATATGATGGCGAACCCTCCTTATGCAGAGGTTTCATTAACCAGTTGGAGATATTTTTGGAATTGGCACTCCAGGCATTCCCTAACGACCGTAGCAAGGTCGGCTTTATGATATCTCTGTTGACGGGCAAAGCTTTGGCATGGGCAAATCCGATATGGGAGAGTGCCAGACCCTGCACACTGAACTTTAGAGAATTTGTGGTGAAGTTCAGACGTGTGTTTGAGGTTCCTGGTAGGTCTGCCTTTGCTGCCAAAAGACTGATGGAGATTCAGCAGGGCGAACGCACTCTGGGCGAATACGCTATCGAATTCCGGACCTTGGCAGCAGAGGTAGGCTGGAATGATGAGGCCTTACTTGCTGCTTTTACTCAGGGTCTCGCTGATCAGATCAAGGACGAGATAGCAGCTCGAGATGTACCCAGCGAGCTGGACGAGTACATTGACTATGTCATGCTAATAGATTCTCGCATCTGGGAGAGACGCTTGGCTAAAAGGACCAAAGCAAAGAGTTATGGCCAGAACCAGTTCCTTAACCCACCCACTCCACCCGTTCAGCCTGAGCGAACAGCTGACGGCACTGAACCTATGCAATTAGGTTTTACTAGGCTCACTAAAGAGCAGAAGCTGTATCGTAGAAGGCAAGGCTTATGCCTATATTGTGGCAAACCAGGTCATATATTACGCAATTGTCCTGTAAGGCCGGGAAACGAACGCACCTAGGGTACCTTGGGGGACAGGCCCTAGGTGGTGTTGAACAGTCCCTAGAGACTTGCACCACTAAACCCACCATCCAGGTGGCTTTTGCTTGGACTGACAAGGTCATAGAAGTCTTAGCATTGGTGGACTCCGGGGCAGCCGGATACTTCATGGATCAGTCCTTTGCTGAGTTTCAGGGCATTCCGTTATGTAAAAAGGACTCTCCTGTGGCTATAGAGGCCATTGATGGCAGACCCCTGGATCCGGATTTCATTACCTTCGAGACTATCCCAGTGTCTATGACTGTGGGGGTTTGTCACAGGGAGCAGATACAATTTCAGATCATTCGTTCCCCACATCATTCAGTTATTTTGGGGTTCCCGTGGTTGCAAACACACAATCCCCAATTTGACTGGCAAAGGTGTGAAGTTAACTCTTGGTCGGAGTACTGTAACAAGAATTGTCTTTCTCTCACTATTAAGATTATGTGTACCTCTCCAGCTGTGCCAACAGAATATGGGCAATTCAGTGACGTGTTTAGCAAAGGAGAGGCCAGCGCATTGCCTGACCATAGGCCATACGATTGCGCCATTGATTTGTCTCCAGGGGCCGTGCCTCCTAGGGGGCGTACTTACCCACTGTCCTGTGAGGAAAATAGGGCAATGGAGGAGTATATCACAGATGCCCTGGAGAGGGGAATCATTCGAAAATCTACGTCTCCGGCTGGTGCCGGATTTTTTATTGTAAAAAAGAAAAGTGGGGAACTCAGGCCTTTCATTGACTACCGTGGGTTGAATAAGCTGATGCCCAAGAACGCCTATCCCATTCCACTTATTACAGAATTATTCGACAGATTAAAGGGCTCTTCGATCTTTACCAAACTTGACTTACGAGCCGCCTATAATCTAGTCAGAATTAAAGAGGGTGACGAGTGGAAAACGGCGTTTAATACCAGAACAGGGCATTATGAATATCTGGTGATGCCATTCGGCCTATGCAATGCGCCTGCAGTATTTCAGGAATTGATTAACGATATTTTACGTGACTTGCTCCAGTCGTGTGTGGTTGTGTATCTAGATGCTATACTAATTCATTCTGCTAACCTTGCCCAACACATTAAAGATGTCTCAGAAGTCTTGCTCCGACTTCGCATCAAGTTATTCTGTAAATTAGAAAAGTGCGAATTCCATACTTCTCAAGTACCATTCCTGGGGTTCATTATATCCAAAAGTGGCATTGCCATGGATCAGGAGAAGTTGGCTGCAGTTCTGCAATGGCCTCGGCCTAAGGGATTAAAGGCCATTCAACGATTCCTAGGTTTTGCAAATTATTATAGGAAGTTCATCAAGAACTTTTCCACGATTGTAAGACCATTGTCAGACTTGACTCACAAGGGCGCTTCTCCCTCTCAGTGGTCTGAGGCAGCTGAAAACGCATTTGTTACCCTGAAATCTGCCTTTGCATCTGCTACTGTACTGTCCCACCCTAATCCCTCCCTGCCGTTTACTTTGGAGGTTGACGCTTCAGATGTTGGGGTTGGGGCAGTGCTCCCCCAACGTCCTGTGGGAGGTGGAGCTTTAACGCCGTGTGGGTTCTTTTGTAAGAAATTGTCCAGCGCCCAGAGTCATTACGAGATTGGTGACAGGGAACTGTTGGCCATCATACTGGCACTTAAGGAATGGCGACATCTCTTGGAGGGCACTCAGACTCCAGTACTAATTCTTACTGACCATAAGAATCTAACCTATCTCTCAGAAGCCAAAATACTGTCTTCTCGACAGGCCAGGTGGGCGCTGTTTCTGTCCCGGTTTAATTTCTTAGTATCCTATCTTCCTGGTTCTAAGAATATCAAGGCCGATGCGTTGTCACGTCAGTTCGCTTCTGACACTGAGAGGGAGGAAGCCCCGGTACCCATCATTCAGCCAGATCGGATCCTGGCTACTATTCGTACCACTATAACCTCGCCACTGGGGGAGGAGATACTGGCATCACAATCACGGGCACCTCCAGGAACCCCAGTGGGGAAGTGTTTTGTAGAGGAGTCATTCCGTACCCATCTCTTGGAGACCTATCACGCCTCTAAAGCAGCTGGGCATATTGGTAGGGACCAATTAGTATGGTCTCTTTCGCAACTATTTTGGTGGCCTACGTTGAGAGCTGACTGCGCCGCCTTCACGGCAGCTTGTACCACTTGTGCCCGTGCCAAGACCCCTAGGCATCTCCCTGTGGGCTTATTGCAACCTGTGCCTAACGGAGACCGTCCATGGTCGCATATATCCATTGACTTTTTGGGAGAATTACCGGCATCTAGAGGTTACAAGTTCATTCTTATGGTGGTCGATAGATTCTCTAAGATGGCACATTTTGTGCCTCTGACTGGCCTTCCATCGGCTCAGGAATTGGCGATAGTTTTTGCCAGAGAGGTGTTCCGTCTGCACGGAGTGCCCAGAGTAATTGTCTCTGACCGTGGGAGCCAGTTCGTTTCTAGGTTCTGGAGGGCATTGTGTGGTCAGATGGGCATTCAATTGTCATTCTCCTCCGCCTACCATCCCCAGACGAATGGGGCCGCTGAGCGTGCCAATCAGGGACTGGAACAGTTCCTGCGCTGTTTTGTCACCGATCATCATGATAATTGGGCTGACCTGTTGCCATGGGCAGAGTTTGCCAGGAACTGTGCGGTTAACTCATAGTCCGGTAGCTCCCCGTTTTTTGTGAATTATGGTTTCCAGCCTTGTCTGCTCCCGGACTCCTTTCAGGCACAGCAGATCCCTGCTCTAGACGAGCATTTGGCACGACTTCATTCCACTTGGGCACAGGTTCAGAGGTCCCTCAGTCAGTCTTTCAGACGGCAGCAACGGCACACTAATCGCAGACGCCTTCCAGTGGTCTCATTTCAAGTTGGGGACAGGGTATGGTTGTCATCCAGAAACCTCAACTTACAAGTCCCATCCAATAAACTGGCTCCCCGGTTCATTGGTTCATTTAGGATTATCCGCAAGATTAATCCGGTTTCTTATGCTCTGGAGCTTCCACCCTCTATGCACATTCATAATGTGTTCCATGTGTCTCTTCTGAAACCCTTGGTGTGCAATCGTTATACTACTACGCCAGTGATTCCTGGGCCGGTGGACGTCCAGGGCCAAGAGGAATATGAAGTCCAGAGTATTATTGACTCCAGGAGATTTAGGGGTAAGCTGCAATATTTGCTTCATTGGAAGGGCTATGGCCCTGAGGAACGCTCTTGGATTGATCAGGGGGATCTCCATGCTCCAAGATTAGTACGCAGCTTTCACTCTAAATATCCTTTGAAACCCAAACCTCAGGCTAGGAGAGGGGGTCTTTGAGAGGGGGGTACTATCACAGTGCCTGTGATTCCTGTCACTCTCTGTTGTGGATGTCACTGATTTGCTGACTGAGTTTGACCCGCCTCCTGATTACCTTTTTATGCCTGGCTAACTCTTGTGTCAGTTGCCCTTTCGTGGTGTTCCTGAGCCAGTAGTGCTTTTGCTGTGTTCCTGTATTCTGAGTTCCTGTGTACCGATTCGGCTTGTCCTGACCATTCTCCAGTGTTCCTGCCTGTGTATGACCCGGCTCGTCTGCGGACCACCCTTGGATCCTGACCCCGCTAGTTTGACGTTCCTGCCTGTGTATGACCCGGCTTGTCTGCGGACCACCCTTGGATCCTGACCCGGCTAGTTTGACGTTCCTGCCTGTGTATGACCCGGTCCGGCTGACTTCCTGCTCCGAAGATTGACTTCCAGCTTGTTCCAGTGACCTGCGTTCCAGTTGTCGCCGTTGTGACATTTTCCAGTCCCTGCTGCCCACGAGTGTGCCATTGCCTTGCCTGGTGATTCCTTCGATAGTACTGTGCCTCGTTCTAGTGCAGAGCTGTGTGTATTCTGTGGGCCTTCCTCTCCTTGCAGAGCCTGATCGTAGCGTTGAAGCCTCGAGTAACGTTACAGAGCCTTGCAGTAGCGCTAAAGCCTCGAGTAAACGTGCATTTTAACTCTTGCAGTGCTGCCTCATATTCACTCTCTCTATCTCCAGTACGAGCCTCGTTACAAGTGATACTGCTGCTGAGTTGGCCGCTCTCCGTCGGCAACTCTAGTCTAACGTTGCAGAGTGTTCACAAAGCTTGGGCCGTTTGGGCGCTTAAGGCTCTCCGGTGTTGGTTACCGACGAGATCACATACACAGAGTGTTGGCAGAAAGGCTTCAGTGTTGGCTTATCCGGTACTACGCCCGAGGGGGCTAGTGGCTCTGGCTCTAGTATTACTGCATTCGATTACACCTGAGGAGGCTATTAGCTTTTGCATTGCAGGCCGGTTTCCATATTGCCCTAAGGGGCTATTCGCACTTGCACATACTAAAGCAGTTCCTGTAGCTACGCCCGTGGGGGCTAAGTTGTTACCCATTCTGCTTATCATCTACCACCTTGGCAAGGCAGCTCGTTCCTCAGCACCTGATGAACATCATCTGTACAGCACAGCCTATTTAACATCAAGGGCGTGTCAAACTTCCACATCTGAGACTGACTATAATTTGGACTTTAACCCCTTTGGGGCCAATATCATCCTAGTGCATACTGATTTGCATTTATGTCCATAATACTATTTTCCTTGTATTATCTCAGTTTACATTATCTGTGTATTACCTACTGCCTCTAGAGGGCGTATTGTCATTATTCACTTTAATAAAGTGTGTTTTATTTTCACTTATTGGTCTGAGTGTCCTAAAAACCGTAACACAAGGTTGGGTTCATGATATCCTTGCTGACGGGCAGAGCATTGGCTTGGGCTAACCCACTGTGGGAAAATGCAAAACCTTGCACTAAGAATTTCTGTGAATTTGTGCAATCCTTTCGGAGAGTATTTGAGCCTCCTGGTAGAACCACCTCTGCTGCTAAACGTCTTATGGAGATACAACAGGGCAGGCGCACGGTGGACGATTATGCCATTGAATTCCGCACCTTGGCAGCAGAGGTAGGGTGGAATAACGAGGCTTTGTTGGCAGCCTTTGCCCAAGGCTTGAGTGACCAAATTAAAGATGAAATTGCAGCAAAAGATTTGCCAACTGACCTAGATGATTACATTGAGTATGTCATTCTAAATGACTCCAGAATATGTGAGAGACTAACCGCCAAAGATCATAAAGTACGGTCAAAAATAATGGGTCTAGTAGCATATTTTGCCCACCCATCCCTCACTTGGCATCTAAACCTAGTGAACCAGTACGGGAACCAGGTGAACCTATGCAATTAGATTTTACTAGGCTAACCAAGGAGGAGAGACTGTATCGCAGGAAGCAAGGGCTGTGTTTGTACTGCAGTAAAAATGGGCATTTGCTAAGATCCTGCCCGGTACGTCCGGGAAACGAACACACCTAGGAGTACCTTGGGGGACAGGCCCTAGCTGGTGTCCAATCGTCCCCAGTGATTGGCACACTTAAACCCACCATACAGGTGGTACTATCTTGGGCGCAACGTTCAGTGGAGGTTCTGGCCCTGGTTGATTCTGGTACAGCTGGGTATTTTATGGATAATACCTTTGCTGAATTACATGGGGTACCACGCATTGAAAGAGAAACCCCTCTGGCTATTGAAGCAATTGATATTAGACCCCTGGAACCCGCTCAAGTTACATTGAAACCATGCCTTTATCCATGACTATTGGGGCTCTCCATGAAGAAGAACAGCAGTTTCAACTAATTAACTCTCCTCACCATGTCGTAATATTGGGTTTTCCTTGGTTACAGTTGCATAATCCACAATTTGATTGGCAGAAATGGAGATCTCCACTTGGTCTCAGTTCTGTATGGATAAGTGTGTCACCCATCCAGTTAAGGTCTTGTGCACCTCCCCTTCACTACCTGACGTATACCAGCAGTTTAGCGATGTTTTCAGTAAGGGAGAGGCTGGCACCTTACCCCTGCACAGACCATATGATTGTTGCATCGACCTATTGCCTGGAGCGGTGCCCCCTAGGGGACGCACATACCCATTGTCTTGTGAGGAGAACCAAGCTATGGAAGAATACATTTCTGATGCCCTTAATAGAGGGATCATAAGGAAATCTACCTCTCCGGCTGGGGCCGGGTTCTTTTTCGTTAAGAAAAAAAATGGCGAACTGAGACCATGCATCGACTACCATGGGTTAAATAAACTGATGGCTATGAATGCTTATCCGATACCACTCATCACTGAGCTTTTTGACAGACTCAAGGGCTCCTCAATTTTCACCAAATTGGACCTACGGGCAGAATACAATTTGATACGTATCAGAGCCGGTGATGAGTGGAAAACTGCCTTTAACACGAGATCTGGGCATTATGAATATCTAGTCATGCCATTTGGTCTGTGCAATGCACCCGCAGGATTTCAAGAACTGATCAATGACGTTCTTAGAGATATGTTACAGTCATGTGTCGTAGTCTACCTTGATGATATACTTATTCACTCCAAAGACTTGTCATAACACATCAAGGATGTGTCTGAAGTATTGTTGCGCTTACAAAAAAATTAATTATTCTGTAAATTGGAGAAATGTGAGTTCCACAAAACCAGTGTACCATTCCTGGGGTTTATAATTGGCAAAGACGGCATTGTCATGGACAAGGAGAAGTTGACAGCAGTCTTGCAGTGGCCTAGGCCTAAGAGTCTGAAAGCTATCCAGTGATTTCTGGGTTTCGCCAATTATTATAGGAAGTTTATTAAGAACTTCTTGTCCATTGTTAAACCCCTGTCGGACCTCACGCATAAGGGTGCTAATCCATCTCCCTGGCCAGCGTCCGCGGAGGAGGCCTTTGAAAAACTGAAAGTGGCTTTTGCTCTTGCTCCTGTGTTATCCCACCCCAACCCATTACTCCTGTTCACCTTGGAGGTTGACGCCTCAGATATTGGGGTTGGAGCAGTACTTTCCCAAAGGCAGGTCAAAGGTGGAACACTCAGACCCTCTGGGTTCTTTTCTAAAAAGCTCACCGGAGCTCAAAGCCATTATCAGATTGGTGACAGAGAATTATCGGCCATTATCCTCGCTCTTAAGGAATGGCGCCACTTGCTTGAAGGCACTAAAAATCCCGTTTTAATCCTGACAGATCACAAAAATCTAACTTATCTCTCTGAGGCCAAGAGATTGTCCTCTCGCCAGGCCAGATGGGCATTATTCCTGTCCCGATTCAATTTCATTGTATCATATTTGCCGGGATCTAAGAATGTTAGGGCTGATGCTCTGTCAAGACAATTTGAGGCAGAAATTGACAGGGAAGAGGCAAAAGCACCTATCATTCAACCCGATCGAATATTGGCCACCATACGTACTAGTATTACTTCGCCACTATGGGATGAAATTCTGACCTCCCAAGCCTCCGCTCCCCAGGAAACCACGGGGGACAAATGTTTTGTAGCTGAACCATTACGTACTCGATTACTTGAAACCTACCATTCTTCTAAGGCTGCAGGACACATTGGTAGAGACCAATTGTTATGGTCCCTCTCCCAGTTATTCTGGTGGCCTTCTATGAGATCAGATTGTGCTGATTTTACTAATGCCTGTGCCACCTGTGCTCGTGCTAAAACCCCTAGACATCTCCCAGTGGGCTTGCTTCAGCCGGTGCCTAATGGTGAACGCCCCTGGTCTCATGTTTCCATCGATTTTATGGGAGAATTGCTCAGGTCTAGAGGGTATTCCTTCATATTGATGGTGGTAGACAGGTTTTCTAAAATGGCTCACTTTGTGCCTCTCCGTGGCCTTCCCTCGGCTAAAGAATTGGCAATAGTGTTTGCTAAAGAGGTGTTTCGGTTGCATGGAGTACCCAGGGTACTGGTGTCCGACAGGGGGAGCCAGTTTGTATCCAGGTTCTGGAGGGCATTTGGCGAACAGATGGACATACAGTTATCTTTCTCCTCTGCATATCATCCCCAGACTAATGGGGCCGCTGAACGTGCCAATCAAGGTTTGGAACAGTTTCTGCACTATTTTGTGACTAACCATCATGACAATTGGGCCGACTTGTTGCCTTGGGCGGAGTTCGCCAGGAACTGTGCGGTCAACTCTTCTTCCGGGAGCTCTTCGTTTCTGATCAATTATGGCTTCCAACCCTGTTTGCTCCCGGATTCCTTTCAGACGCAACAGATTCCAGCTCTGGATGAGCATATCGAGCAACTTCGTTCCACATGGGCACAAGTTCAGAGGGCACTGGCCAGTCATTTCTGCGCCATCAGCGCTATGCTAATCGCAGAAGGCTTCCAGCGGTTTCCTTCCAAGTTGGGGATAGAGTATGGCTTTCTTCCAAGAACCTTAAGCTCCAAGTCCCATCTAATAAGTTGGCACCTCGGTTTATTGGCCCTTACAGAATCATTCGCAAAATTAATCCTGTTTCCTATGCCTTGGATATACCTGCATCCATGAGCATTCATAATGTTTTCCATGTGTCTCTCCTTAAGCCTCTTGTATGCAACCGTTACACTACTACAGCCGTGGTGCCAGGGCCCGTTGAGGTCGAGGGTCAGGAGGAATACGAGGTGCAGAGTATCATTGACTCCTGGAGGCTTAGACGAAAGGTACAGTACTTGGTGCATTGGAAAGGTTATGGTCCTGAGGATCGATCCTGGGTGGATAGTAAGGACCTTCATGCATCCAGGCTACTGCAGATTTTTCATGCCAAGTACCCTCAGTAACCCAGACCCTATTCTAGGAGAGAGGGTCTTTGAAAGGGGGGTACTATCACGGTGCCCGTGATTGCTGCAGTTCTCTGTCTATCACCTGCAGGGGGCTCCCATCGACTGTCTGCAGTCAGCCCGCCTCTGGTTGCCTTTTTAAACTCCGTCTGGGCACCCTTTAGTGGCCCTTTCGCGGTGTCTCTGACAGCATTCACTTTGCCTGTGTGCTAAAGCTATTGGACCTGTTCCTGAGTTCCTGAGTTTACCTGTTCCTGTGTTCCTGCCTGCTTGTCAGTTCCAGTCCGGTTCCAGTTGCTGTCGTTCCGGTTGCCAGCCGACTAGCGGTGCTTCTCCCGGTTGAGCCTCGGCCTGCTCCTGCTGTGTCCTGTGTTCAGTTCCTATGGCGATATTTCTCTCCTGTCGCTCCAGCGACATTCTGTCTGTTGGTCCCAGCATGCGGACGCTGGTTTACTCCATTAGCCCTGCGGCTCACAATACTGTCTGTTGGTCCCAGCGTGCGGAAGCTGGTTTTCTCCATTAGCCTTGCGGCTCACAATACTGTCTGTTGGTCCCAGCGTGTGGACGCTGGTTTACTCCATTAGCCTTGCGGCTCACAATGCTGTCTGTTGGTCCCAGAGTGCGGACGCTGGTTTACTCCATTAGCCTTGTGGCTCACAATACTGTCAGTTGGTTCCAGCGTGCGGACGCTGGTTTGCTCCATTGGCCTTGCGGCTCATTCTACTGCCTGTTGGTTTCAACGTGCGGACGCTGGTTTACTCCATTTGCCTTGCGGCTCAAGGTACAGTTGTTGGTCCCAGCGTGCGGACGCTGGTTTACTCCCTGACTTGCAGTCAGGTTTCTAGTTGCTGTGCAGTCCTAGCAGCACTTGTTTCAGATGTGTACTGACACTAGCCTCTCCTTGGGTGAGACAGCTTGACCGTATACTCTATTTACCATCCTACTGTCATCGCCATCTGACAGTCGCTGGTTTTTGTGTGTCTTCCTCCTTGGGCTGCCCTGCCCGGTATTGGTAAGGCCGGAAGAAACTTTCACGTTGCCACCTTTAGGTTGCCTTACCTGGTATTGGCAGGGCCGGTAGAGCCTATCCTTGGGTATCCATTCTGGGCTGCCCTGCCCGGTATTGGTAAGGCCGCTAGAACCTGTTACGTTGCCACTCCACGGTTACCTTACCCGGTATTGGCAGGGTCGGTAGAGCCTATTCCTTGTGTTTTCCTCAGGCTGCCCGCCCGGTATTGGTAAGGCCGGTAGAACCAGTACATTACCATCTTACAGTTGCCTTACCGGTATTGGCAGGGCCGGTAGAGCCTACTTATCACTCTTCCATCAGTATTGCTTGGGTTGCCTTGCCGGTATTATTTGCAAGGCCGGTAGAACCTATCTCAATTGTCAATTGCTTATATATATGTGATGTTTGTATATGTATGAAAACCCTATGGGATTGCATTAACTTTTCAATAAAGTTATTTTTTTACCTAAACCTTAGGTCTGAGAGTCTTAACAAACCGTGACACCGGGTCAAATCACGGAGCAGGTTCTCAGACAAGCCAGATCAGGATACGAGCAGGAACGTCAGCCAGGCTGGGTCAAATCAAGGAGCAGGAACACAGGAACGTAATCAGAGCAAGCCAAGTCAGTACACCGGAAATCAGGAAAGCAGGAACACAACACAGCAAAACTGGCTCAGGAACACCACGAAAGGGCACTTAACAGGTGCCACTGTCCCAGTATAAAAAGATCACCAGGGGCGGGCCAAACAGGCTCAACCAATCGAAGCGCAGCACAAGCAAGAGTGACATGAGGGGAAACACTGCACCGTGATAGTACCCCCCCTCAAAGGTCCCCTCTCCCCGCCGAGGTCTCGGCTTCTGGGGGTATTTAGAGTGGAAGTTGTGCAATAATCTAGGTGCATGGAGGTCCTTATGATCTACCCAGGAACGTTCCTCAGGGCCATAGCCCTTCCAATGGACCAAATATTGCAACTTCCCTCTAAATCTCCTAGAATCAATGATACTTTGTATCTCATATTCCTCTTGGCCCTGAACGTCCACCAGCCCAGGAACTACTGGAGAGGTAGTGTAGCGATTGCAAACCAAGGGTTTCAGCAGAGATACATGGAACACATTATGTATTCGCATAGAGGCAGGGAGTTCCAAAGCGTATGAAACATGATTCACCCTGCGGATAACTTTAAACGGACCAATGAATCTGGGAGCCAGCTTATTGGAAGGCACCTGCAAATTGAGATTTCTGGACGAAAGCCATACCCTGTCTGCAACCTGGAAGGAGACCGCTGGCAGCCGTCTACGATTGGCATGCCGCTGTTGTCGCTGGAATGACTGACTGAGGGTCCTCTGAACCTGTGCCCAAGTGGAGCGAAGCTGCTCAATATGCTCATCCAGAGCTGGAATCTGTTGTGCCTGAAAAGAGTCCGGGAGCAAGCACGGCTGGAACCCGTAGTTGATAAGAAACGGGGAGCTCCCAGACGATGAATTAACTGCACAGTTCCTGGAGAACGCCTTACCAATTGTCATGATGATCATTTACAAAGCAACGCAGGAACTGCTCCAGTCCCTGATTGGCATGCTCAGAGGCTCCATGGGTCTGGGGATGGAAGGCGGAAGAAAAGGACAATTGGATGCCCATCTGACCACAAAATGCCCTCCAAAATCTGGACATGAACTGGCTCCCACGATCTGACACCACCACTCTGGGTACCCCGTGCAAGCGAAACACCTCCTTGGCGAAAACCATAGCCAATTTCTGGGCCGACGGAAGGCCAGAGAGGGGCACGAAATTAGCCATTTTCGAGAATCTGTCTACCACCATCAGAATGAATGAGTACCCCTTAGAGACTGGCAGTTCCCCCAGAAAGTCAATAGATATATGGGACCAGGGACTTTCACCATTAGGTACAGACTGGAGTAGGCCCACTGGGAAATGCCTGGGTGTCTTGGCACAGGCACAGGTGGCACAGGCAGCAGTAAAAGCGGAGCAATCGGCTCTGAGGGAGGGCCACCAAAAAAATTGTGTTAAAGACCATATAAGCTTATCCCTTCCGATATGCCCAGCAGCCTTAGATGAATGGTATGTCTCTAATAGACGGGCACGGAATGGCTCATCCACAAAACACTTACCCATAGGAGTTTCTGGGGGAGCCCTTGCTTGAGACGCCAATATTTCCTCCCCCAGTGGCGAGGTGATGCTAGTACGTACAGTAGCCTAGATACGATCGGGCTGAGTAATAGGTACTGGTTCTTCCTCCCTCTCAATGTCCGAAGCAAATTGTCTGGACAGCGCATCTGCCCTGACATTCTTAGAACCAGGTAGATAGGACACTATGAAGTTAAACCGAGACAGAAAAAGTGCCCACCTAGCCTGTCGTGAGGACAGCCTTTTAGCTTCGGAGAGATATGTCAAGTTCTTATGGTCAGTTAGGATTAATACTGGGTTCTTAGTGCCCTCCAATACGTGACGCCATTCCTTGAGTGCCAGGATAATGGCTAAGAGTTCCCTGTCACCAATCTCATAGTGGCTTTGGGCAATAGAGAGTTTCTTTGAAAAGAACCCACAAGGTTTCAGTGGACCACCCTCCACCGGACGTTGGGAGAGCACTGTCCCAACCCCAACTTCAGAGGCATCGACCTCCAATGTGAATGGTAAGGCAAGGTTGGGGTGGGACAGTACTGGAGCTGAGGCAAAAGAAGACTTAAGAGTCTCGAAAGCGTTCTCCGCTGCCGCGGACCATTGAGAGGGAGTAGCACCTTTACGTGTTAAAGGGGAACTTTCACCCCGCAACAACTAAATCTCCACTTACTGCTCACCTGGCGACTAGCTGCTTAGTAGCGCTAGTCGCCAGAAATCTTACCCGGTTCTCAAGATTTCGGCGTTTTACAGGAGCAGGAAGCACGGACGTCTCTTCACAGTGACGTCCGTGCGCCTGCGCTGTCAGTCCCTTGTGCACCGTACGGTGCACAAGGGACTGACAGGAGCAGGAAGCACGGACGTCTCTTCACAGTGACGTCCGTGCGCCTGCGCTGTCAGTCCCTTGTGCACCGTACGGTGCACAAGGGACTGACAAGGGACTGACAGCGCAGGCGCACGGACGTCACTGTGAAGAGACGTCCGTGCTTCCTGCTCCTGTAAAACGCCGAAATCTTGAGAACCGGGTAAGATTTCTGGCGACTAGCGCTACTAAGCAGCTAGTCGCCAGGTGAGCAGTAAGTGGAGATTTAGTTGTTGCGGGGTGAAAGTTCCCCTTTAAAGTCAGACAAAGGTTTCACAATCGTAGAGAAGTTCTGAATACATTTCCTATGATAACTGGCTAAGCCCAAAAAGCATTGGATCGCTTTTAACCCCTTAGGGAGAGGCCACTGTAGTACTGCTGCCAATTTCTCCTGGTCCATAGCAATGCCATTTACAGAAATCACGAACCCCAGGAAGGGTACTTGGGACCTATGAAATTTGCATTTCTCAAGTTTACAGAATAGTTTGTTTTTACGTAATCGTAACAAAACCTCAGAAACATCCTTAACATGCTGCGTAAGATTCGCAGAGTGAATCAATATATCATCAAGATAGACTACCACGCAGGATTGCAGCATGTCACGAAGGATGTCATTAATGAATTCCTGGAACTCTGCCGGTGCGTTACATAGCCCGAACGGCATAACCAGATATTCATAAAGCCCTGATCTGGTATTGAATGCCGTCTTCCACTCATCTCCCTCCTTGATTCTGATCAGGTTGTAAGCAGCCCTGAGATCAAGTTTAGTGAAGATGGAAGATCCCTTCAACCTGTCAAATAATTTGGTTATGAGTGGAATGGGGTAGGCATTCTTAGGCATAAGCTTGTTCAACCCCCAGTAATCGATACAAGGTCTTAGCTTGCCATTTTTCTTTTTCACAAAGAAAAAACTGGCACCAGCCGGAGAGGAAGACCTGCGAATGATCCTTCTCTTGAGGGCATCCTTTATGTATTTATCCATAGCTTTGGTCTCATCACATGACAGTGGATAAGTGTGACCCCTGGTAGGCACCACACCCGTGGCCAGATCAATAGTGTAATCATAGGTCCATGTGAAGGTAATGCGCTATCCTCCCCCTTGATGAATACGTCACTGAATTCCCGATATTCAGCTGGCATGGAGGGGAAGGTACAGCGAATCTTGACAGGGTGGGACAGACAGTTCTTAGCGCAGTATTCAGACCAAAACTTAACTTCACATCTCTGCCAGTCAAACTGAGGGTTGTGTAATAGTAGCCAGGGAAACCCCAATATGACTGCATGATGAGGAGAACGAATTATTTGGAAGCGTAATTCCTCCTTGTGAAGAGCCCCAATAGTCATAGAAATAGGATTTGTTTCCATAGTGATAAATGCAGGATCCAAAGGTCGGCCATCAATTGCTTCAATGGCCAGCGGAGTCTTCCTTTTGAGTAACGGAATCTTATGCAATTCGGCAAAGGACTGATCCATAAAGTATCCTGCTGCACCGGAGTCCACCAGTGCCATGACCAATACAGACAGGTCTGCTCAAGAAAATGCCACCTGGATGGTGGGTTTCTGTGTGCTAGAATCAAGGGACTGCTGTACACCACCTGGGGCCTGTCCCTCAAGGTACCCTAGGTGCGTCCGTTTCCCTGACATGTGCGTATTAAGTGCCCAGCCTTGCCACAATACAAGCATAATCCCAGCCTTTTGTGGTTTGCCCGTTCCTCCTTAGTAAGTCTGGTGAACCCTAGCTGCATTGGTTCACTTGCCTCTGGGAACCGTTCAGGAGGAATGGGAGGAGAGGGTGGGTTAAAAGGATTACCATGCGCGATATTTCTGGATTTCGCCCTTCTTGCCAACCATCTCTCGTGAATGCGAGAATCAATGAGCATAACATACTCAATGTATTCATCCAGGCCACTGGGTACCTCCCTGGCAGCAATTTCATCTTTAATGGTATCAGACATGCCCTGAGCAAATGCTGCTACCAGTGCCTCGTTGTTCCAACCAACCTCTGCTGCCAAGGTCCGAAATTCAATGGCGTAATTGCCCAAGGTACGCTTGCCCTGCTGTATTTCCATTAACCTTTTGGCAGCAGAGGCAGTTCTACCAGGAACTTCAAACACTCTGTGGAACTGTCTTACAAATTCATCAAAGTTCCGAGTGCAGGGTTTGGCATTTTCCCAAAGAGGGTTGGCCCATGCTAGTGCTCTGCCCGTCAGCAGGGAAATCATGAATCCGACCTTACTACGGTCGTTAGGAAATGCCTGGGGCGTTAATTCCAAAAAGATCTCCAATTGATTAATAAAGCCCCTGCATAGGTTAGGTTCGCCATCAGATCTTAACGGTAACGGCGCCACCGCCGTTAGACCTCTGGGATGAGCAAGGGGAGCAACAGACTGATTGTCCGGTGTTGTGACCAGGGAGACCACCGGATTTTGGCTTGGTTTGTCAAGGTGTACCGTTCGCTCAAGTAACGTTTGTAAGGCCAATGCCAATTGGTCTAGGCGCTGTTTGTGAACATCTATTCTCCAGTGGATGTTTTGTGCATTATTCTCACCCTTACTGTCTGAGGTCATGGCCCTTTCATACTGTCACAGTTTTCAAGACACTCAGACCAGTAGGTGAAATAAAATACAGTTTTATTAAGAACAAAATAAAGGACAAAGATCGCCCCCTATAGGCAGCACTGGTAGCAGCAGGAAGGCAATAGCGTGACCAATATACAGGTATAGCATAAAATAGCACAGGCAATTGGCAGATACTGAGTACAGAGATACAAGGGTTAACACAGTAATCAGTCCATCTCAGTTGTGATGTTTGGCATGCCCAAGGTGATAAAGACAGTAAATGGTGGAGAGGACTCAACACCAAATGTTCATAATACTGAGATAACTGTCCAACGAAGAGGAACCTGCAACCCAGAACCTGCTGCACTTGAACAGTAGCCCCCATGGGCGTACTAACGGAGCAAATAGACTGCCAGAGCTTGAGCCAATAGCCCCCAAGGGCGTGACAACAAAGGCAACTGGAATGCAAGAGCTTGAGCCAATAGCCCCCACGGGTGTAACGAAAGCAACCGGATTGCAAAAGCTTGAGCCAATAGCCCCCACGGGCGTAACGGAAGCAACTGGATTGCAAGAGCTTGAGCCAATAGCCCCCACGAGCATAACGGAAGCAACTGGATAGCAAGAGCTTGAGCCAATAGCCCCTACGGGCGTAATGGAAACAACTGAATTGCAAGAGCTTGAGCCAATAACCCCCACGGGCGTAACAACAGAGACTTGCACAGTAGCAGCAAGAGCCATGCGCCTACCGGGCACAGTAACGAACTTCACTATACTGCAAGGAGAGAAACGGCTCAGCACCAAGGCAACACTCTGTAACAGACTGGAGGCTCAGAACCGGAACGCAGCTCTGCACGGGTTAATGGCTCAATAGTTGGAACACAGCTGCACGTGTTAACGGCTTGATAGTTGGAACACAGCTCTGCACGGGTTAACGGCTTCATAGTTGGAACACAGCTCTGCAGGGAGCAGCTCAGTAGCAGGATCTCAGCTCTGCACAGGTTAACAACTGCAGCCGCTCAGGACAGTAGATAGAGAAAGTCAAAATGTCACCTTGGCGACAGAGGAAGCTGGAACGTAGTCTGGGCAGAAGTAACCGGTGCAGGTCACGGAGCTGGAACGTCAAACAAGCCGGGTCGAATCACGGAGCAGGTTCTCAGACAAGCCAGATCAGGATACAAGCAGGAACGTCAGCCAGGCCAGGTCAAATCATGGAGCAGGTTCTCAGACAAGCCAGATCAGGATGCGAGCAGGAACGTCAGCCAGGCCGGGTCAAATCACGGAGCAGGAACACAGGAACGTAGTCAGAGCAAGCCAAGTCGGTACACCAGAAATCAGGAACGCAGGAACACAGCACAACAAAACTGTCTCAGGAACACCACGAAAGGGCACCTGACAGGTGCCACTGGCCCAGTATAAAAAGGTCACCAGGGGCGGGCCAAAGAGGCTCAACCAATCGGAGCGCAGCACAAGTGAGAGTGACATGAGGGGAAACACTGCACCATGATAGACACCTCCCAGTGGGCTTACTCCAACCAGTACCTAATGGTGAACGACCTTGGTCCCATATATCCATTGATTTCTTGGGAGAATTGCCTGTGTCTAGGGGTTATTCTTTCATACTTATGGTGGTTGATAGATTTTCTAAGATGGCTCACTTCGTGCCTCTTCCTGGCCTTCCCTCAGCTCAGGAGCTGGCAGTTGTCTTTGCTAAAGAAGTATTCTGGTTGCATGGGGTACCAAGAGTTCTGGTGTCCGACCATGGGAGCCAATTTTTATCCCGATTTTGGAGAGCATTCTGTAACCAGATAGGCATTTAACTGTCCTTTTCATCTGCCTAACATCCCCAGACCAATGGAGCCGCTGAGAGTGTCAATCAAGGATTGGAACAGTTCCTGCGCTGTCTTGTTATTGATCATCACGATAATTGGGCAGACCTGTTGTCGTGGGCAGAGTTCGTCAGGAACTGTGCGGTTTATTCATCGTCCAGGAACTCCCCGTTTCTCATCAACTACGGGTTCCAGCCATGTTTGCTCCCGGACTCATTCCAGTCGCAACAGATTTCAGCTCTGGACAAGCACATCGAGCAACTCCGCTTCACTTGGGCACAGGTTCAGATTGCCCTCAGTCAGTCGTTCCAGCGTCATCAGCGCCACGCTAACCGTAGATGGCTGCCAGCGGTCTCCTTTCAGGTTGGGTACAGGGTATGGCTCTCTGTAAGCGCCACTTACCTTGTGACGCTCGTGTGGACTGTCGGGTTGTGCGGCTCGCGTGGATGGAGGACCGGTGCGCTCTGGCGTCATCCAGACAACCGTCCTCCTCCTTGTTGCGCCCTCTTGCGGCTCCTGCCGTATCTGAACCAGGCGCACATCTCAGGGATTCCCTGATGACGTCGCGACCTGCTTCTTAAAGTGACAACACACATTATGATCCACCTCTAGGGGTGGAGCAATCTGGTTAAAAACTGCCTAGACACCACTTCAGTTGCCCGTTTGTGGTGTTCCAGTGCAGTTGTTACTTTGGGCTCTGTGTGAGATCTGGTTTGGCTGACTATCCTTTCTGGTGTTGATCTGTGGCTTTGTCCGACTACCCGCTCTGTGTATGACCCATTTGCCTGTCTGACATCCTATCTGCTGCAAACCTGTGGCTCTAGTTGACGGACCTTACCGTGTATGACGCCTGGCTTGGCTGACTATCCGTTCTGGTGTTGACCTGTGGCTCTTTCCGACTACCTGCTCTGTGTATGACCCCTTGGCCTGTCTGAAATCCAATCTGGTGTGAACCTGTGGCTCTAGTTGACCAAGCTTTCCGTATTTACGCCAGTGTGTCCGACCACCTTGACATAGCCTGGGATTGTCAACTGCGCAACCAGCATACAAACGCTCCAGGTGATAACCTAGGATTGTCCTTGGTGGCTTGGCGTACCTCCTCTAGCCACTGGACCTCTGCGGCTTCTAGGTGTGGACCTGTGGTGCAGCTGGTCTAACTGGTACATGGTCTGTACAGGTGCGAACCTGCATATCCTCCGTGCGCATTGGGTCGCGGGATTTGTTGTCCGTACAGGTGCGTACCTGTAGTGTGTCCTAAGGTGCGGACCTGAGTCTTCCTTTCTCTGCCGCTGGATTCCGTCAGTACCATAGTACCTGTTTGATCCATCCTGAAGTTCACTCTTGGCCTGTCTTCTGTTATGATTTCATTGTCCTCTCTTGTTGCTAAATAAAGATTGTGTTACCTAAGCACTGGTCCATTCTCATTATTAAATCCTTGACACTCTCCTCCAGAAACCTCAATTTGCAAGTTCTGTCAAATAAGTTGGCTCCCCGGTTCATTGGTCCCTTCAGGGTGATCCGCAAAATTAACCCTGTTTCTTATGCCTTGGATCTCCCAGCGTCTATGCGCATTCACAATGTGTTCCATGTATCCTTGCTGAAGCCTCTGGTAAGCAACCGCTACACTACTACTCCTGTGGTCCTCGGTCCTGTGGAGGTTAAGGGTCAGGAAGAGTACGAGGTCCAAAGCATTATTGACTCACGCAGATTTAGAGGAAAATTGCAATATTTGGTCCATTGGAAGGGCTATGGACCTGAAGAACGTTCCTGGATTGATCAAAATGATCTTCATGCTCCTAGATTGCTGCACAATTTTCACTCTAAATATCCTCAGAAGCCAGGTCCCTCTTCCAGGAGAGGGGGTCTTTGAGAGGGGGTTACTATCATGGTGCCTGTGCTCCCTCTGCGACATTCTGTCAGTCTACATGCCTGCTCTACTCCTATTGGCTTACTGTGCTTGTCCCGCCCAGTGTGGCCTTTATATACTGGGTTCTGGCACCTCTCCGGTGCCCTTTCATGGTGTTCCTGTACCAGTGCTTGTTTCTGATCTCAGTATCCTCAGTGTATCGACCCGGCCTGCCTGACTACTTGTAAAGGTTTGTTTGACACACAGACACAGTGGTTTAGGATAAAACACAGTTTTATTGAACTTCCAGTAATAAAATAACCCTCACAGGTCCTGTAGTATATCAGCAGAATAATACAGACACTCGACAGGTTACAGTATAACCATAAAGTCCGCAACAGTCTATACTGACTCAGGTCAGGTTGAATTCCCAGGAGAAAGGTACTGCATGGGTTAATGGTCTTCAAAGTGTGTAAACAGTCCCATGTGCAGAGAGGTCTGTGATGGAGCTCTCTCCGTATAGACAGCTTAAGGATTCGTAACGCCCAGAAACAGGTTAGCAGAACAAATGTGAACTGCCCGAGTAATAATAGGAATTGTGCAACATAGGATACTGCCATAGCAGTAACGGAGACAAGACCAATGGCACACTGCCGTGGCAGTAACGGAGACAGGCCACTAGTACTCTGCCGGAGCAGTAACAGAGACTAGGCCAAAGGCACGCTGCTGTAGCAGTAATGGAGACAGACACTTGCACTCTGCCGGAGCAGTAACAGAGACTAGGCCAAAGGCACACTGCCGTAGCAGTAACGGAGACAGACACTTGCACTCTGCAGGAGCAGTAATGGAGCCTAGGCCAATGGCACACTGCCATAGCAGTAACGGAGGCAGACACTTGCACTCTGCAGGAGCAGTAACGGAGGACAAGGCCAATGGCACACTGCCGTAGCAGTAACGGAGACAACACTTGCACTCTACAGTAGCCGTAACGGAGGACAAGGCCAATGGCACACTGCCATAGCAGTAGCGAAGACAACACTTGCACTCTGCAGGAGCAGTAACGGAGGACAAGGCCAATGGCACACTGCTGTAGCAGTAACGGAGACTAGGCCACTTGTACTCTGCAGGAGTGGTAACCGAGACACAATTGCCTGATGGATCAGAATGTCGTCAAGGCGACACGGAGGCAGCCAGAGCAGGAACGCCAACCAAACCGGGTCGAATCACGGAGCAGGAACGTCAGCCGAGCCGGGTGGAATCACGGAGCAGGAACGTCAGCCAAGCCGGGTCGGTACACAGGAGCAGGAACGTCAGCCAGCCGGGTCAGTACACAGGAGCAAGAATGTCAGCCAGGCCAGGTCAGTACACAGGAGCAGGCGCAGAAGAATAGTCAGGCAATCCGGGTTGGTACACAGGAGCAGGAGACAAGATGCAGAGTAGTCAGGCAGACCAAGTCGGTACACTGGGAATCACTGAGCAGAAACAAGCACTGGTACAGGAACACCACGAAAGGGCACCGGAGGGGTGCCAGAGCCCAGTATATAAAGGTCATTGTCACGGTTTGTTACGACTCTCAGACACAAAGTTAGGTAAAAACACAACTTTATTGAAAATAATTTAAAAAATGATCCCTTAGGATTCCAACATGACATACAACATACAATAATAGAGAGATGGCTCTACAGGTCCTGCCATTATACCGGGCAAGACAGCCAATAATCCAATCCAATAGCCTCTACCGGCCTTGCCAATACCGGGTAAGGCAACCTGCAGATGGAATATGTACCAGGTTCTACCGGCCTTACCAATACCGGGCAAGGCAGCCCAAGGAGCTAGCAAGGCTCTACCGGTCTTGCCAATACACTGGGCAAGACAGCCGTTGATTAATACTGTAGGCTCTACCGGCCTTGCCAATACCAGGTAAGGCAACCTGCAGATGGAATATATACCAGGTTCTACCGGCCTTACCAACACCGGGCAAGGCAGCCCAAATAATCTCGCAAAGGCTCTACCGACCTTGCCAATACCGGGTAAGGCAACCTGCAGATGGAATATGTACCAGGTTCTACAGGCCTTACCAATACCGAGCAAGGCAGCCCAAAGGAACTCACTCAGGGATGCCCAACAGTGAGTACGTTCAAAATGCTCATGGAGCAAACCAGCGTCCGCACGCTGGGACCAACAATAATGTATATAACTGCAATGCTTTGGAGCAAACCAGCGACCACACGCTGGGATCAACAGCAATATGTATAGCCGCAAGGCTTTGGAACAAACCAGCGTCCGCACGCTGGAACCAACAGTAATGTGTATAGCTGCAAGGCTTTGGAGCAAACCAGCGACCGCACGCTGGGACCAACAGGAATGTGTAGCCGCAAGGCTTTGGAGCAAACCAGTGTCCGCATGCTGGAACCAACAGTAATGTGTAGCAGCAAGGCTTTGGAGCAAACCAGCGTCCGCACGCTGGAACCAACAGTAATGTGTAGCCGCAAGGCTTTGGAGCAAACCAGCGTCCGCACGCTGGAACCAACAGTAATGTGTAGCCGCAAGACTTTGGAGCAAACCAGCGTCCGCACGCTGGAACCAACAGTAATGTGTAGCCGCAAGGCTTTAGCAAACCAGCGTCTGCACGCTGGGACCAACAGTAATGGGTACAGCCGCAAGGCTTTGGAGCAAACCAGCGTCCGCACGCTGGGACCAACAGTAATGTGTACAGCCGCAAGGCTTCAGAGCAAACCAGCTACCGCACGCTGGAGCTAAGAATGTTGCCAAGGCAACCAGGCGTCAGGGATACATCTGACTGGACAAGAGACGACAGGAACTCGCAGGAAACCAAGCGACCTGGAAGGCTCCTTGAAGGCGATCAGCAGGAGCATCAAACTCTCAGAACTAGGCCGGAACACTCTGGAACAACTCTGCAGACAGGAGATTCAGGTACAAGATGCATTCTGGAACTCAGGAACACAGGTACAGGTACTGATGAATACTGGAACATGATCAAGGCTAAAGTGGTCAGAGACACCACGAAAGGGCAACCATAGGATGCCAAAACCAGGTTTAAATAGGCAGACTGAGGAGGGATAAAGGCAGACAACCAATAGGAGCCCCCTAATGGTGACTGACAGGGAATTGCAACAATCACGGGCACCGTGATAGCCATACTGGGCGGGACATACAGAGAATAACCAATGCGAGCAAAGCACCATGTAAAATGACAGAAAGTAGCAAGGAGAGCACGGGCACCGTGATACTACTCTGCATCTCGTCCTCCTGTGAACCGACCAGGACTGCCTGACTATTCTGCTTCTCCTGCTACTGTGCATCGACCCAGCTTGGCTGACGTTCCTGCTCAGTGTACCGACCCGGCGTGGCTGACGTTCCTGCTCCGTGTACAGACCCAGCTTGGCTGACTCTCCTGCTCCGTGTACCGACCCGGCTTGGCAGTCATTCCTGCTCCAGTGCCTCTATGTCGCCTCGGCGACATTCCTATTGACTTGTTATACTTGACGCTCCAGGTTGGTTGCCACCTCAGGGCGAGTTGCTCAGTTGCTCATTCTGTTACTGTCTCTGCAGTGCCCAGTTGCGTAGCCTCCATTACTGCTCCGGCAGAGTGCCATTGGCCTAGTCTCTGTTACTGCTCCAGTAGTGTGCAAGTGGTCTTGTCTCCGTTACTGCTTCGGCAGAGTGCCATTGGCCTAGTCTCCGTTACTGCTCCGGCAGTGTTCAAGTGGCCTTGTCTCCGGTATTTCTCGGCAGAGTGCCTTTGGCATAGTCTCCGTTACTGCTCCAGCAGTGTGCAAGTGGCCTTGTCTCCGTTACTGCTCCGGCAGAGTGCCATTGGCCTTGTATCCGTTACTGCTCTGGCAGTGTGCAAGTGGCCTTGTCTCCGTTCCTGCTCCGGCAGAGTGCCATTGGCTTAGTCTCTGTTACTGCTCCAGCAGAGTCAAAGTGGCCTTGTCTCCGTTACTGCTCTGGCAGTGCCCACGTTTCTCAGTCTCAGTTACTGCGGCGGCAGTGATCACGTGGCTTAGTCTCCGTTACTGCTCCAGCAGTGCTCTATGATGTTTAGCCTCCGTTACTGCTCTGGCAGTTCATGTTTGTCTGCAAACCTATTACTGGGCGTTACTCAGCTATAAGCTCTTTATCCTAGTGAGCTCCTTAACTGGCCACTCTTCACATGGGACTGTTTACGTTCATTAAAGGCCATTAACCCATCAAGTACCGAGACACTGGGACTCCTTCGTATTCTGCCTGACCTGTGTTAGTATATCTTGTTACGGACTCTATGTATATCCTGGACCCGTGTAGGCACATGTAAATGTAACCTGTTATCACGGTGCTCGTGATTGGTGCTGTCCAGTGTCAGTCACTTGCTGAGTATCATGATTGGCTGTCTGTGATTAGCCCTCCTCACACAGCCTTTTTAAACCCAGGCTGAGCACTTCTAGGTTGCCCTTTCGTGGTGTTTCTGACTCCACTCTGCCTGACCTGCTTGTCAGGCTTCTGGGCCTGTTCCTGCTGTACTTGCTGATCCTGTGTCCCTGTGTTCCAGTGTTCCAGTGTTCCTGTATGCTAGTGTTCCTGTGTTCCAGAGTTCCAGTGCTCCTGTGTTCCAGCACCTCGCGGGTTAATCTTGCTGAGTTCCTGAATCTCCTGCTCCAGCCGTCGCTCTGGCGACATTGTTCTTCTCGCTGCTGATCATTCTTTGTTGGTTTACTCCACTAAACCTGGTTGCGATATACATAGTTGGTCCCAGCGTGCGGACGCTGGTTTACTCCACTAAACCTGGTTGCGATATACATTGTTGGTCCCAGCGTGTGGACGCTGGTTTACTCCACTAAACCTGGTTGCAATATACATTGTTGGTCTCAGCGTGCGGACGCTGGTTTACTCCACTAAGCCTGGTTGCGATATACATTGTTGGTCCCAGCGTGCGGACGCTGGTTTACTCCACTAAACCTGGTTGCTATATACATTGTTGGTCCCAGCGTGCGGACGCTGGTTTACTCCACTAAACTGGTTGCGAGATAATTGGCTCCAGCGCGCGGACGCTGGTTTGCTCCACTAAACCTAGTTGCGATATACGTTGTTGGTTCCAGCGTGCGGTCGCTGGTTTGCTCCATTAAACCTGGTGGCGCTATTACCATTAGTCCCAACGTGCGGACGTTGGTTTGCTCCTGAACATCCAGTACTGTGGTCCGGCGCTGTCCACTTCCTTGCAGTTGTCTGAGTATCCCTGGCAATAGACTCCTGCTGAGTAAGACCTCTATACTTATGCTCTATGCTGTCTTAGTCACCTGACAGCTGGTCTACTCGCTCAGGCTGCCCTGCCCGGTATTGGTGAAGCCGGTAGAACCTTGACGATACCATCCTGTAGGTTGCCTCACCCGGTATTGGCAGGGCCGGTAGAGCCTACTCCAGTACTCCTTTGGGCTGCCCTGCCCCGTATTGGTAAGGCCGGTAGAACCTTGTAATTCACCATCTTTAAGGTTGCCTTACCCGGTATTGGCAGGGCCGGTAGAGCCTACATTCAGCATTCCGTGGTGCTGCCTTGCCCTGGTATTGGTAAGGCCGGTAGAACCGGTATATGTCATCTCACGGTTGCCTTACCCGGTATAGGCAAGGCCGGTAGAGCCTGTCATTAAAACTGTCACTTGGGTTGCCTTGCCCGGTATTTACGCAAGGCCGGTAGAACCTATTATATGTTATATTGCTGTTGTATTGTTATGTATGTTATGTTTATTAAAGTTAAGTTATTTTACCAAACCTTAAGTCTGAGAGTCTTCAAATCCGTGACACCTGTCTTGTGTCTGTATATTACTGATATTCACTACAGGACCTGTGAGGGTTATGGTATTATTGATTGCTTAATAAAACTGTGTTTTATTCATAACCTCTGTGTCTGTGTGTCAAACAAACCGTTACACATAAGCCCTATGCTGAGGAAAAGCGCTAGCCTCTCCCTTACTGAAAACGTCTCTGAATTGATGATACTCAGCCGGCACAGAGGGAGAGGCACACATGATTTTAGTTGGATGAGAAACGCAAAGCCCCATACAAAACTCAGACCAAGACGTTATCTCACAAGTCTGCCAGTCAAACTGGGGATTGTGTAAATGTAACCATGGGAACCCCAGAATGACCGCATGGTGAGGAGACTGGATAATCTGGAACAGCTGTTTCTCAGTGTGGAGAGCCCCAATACTCATGGACAGTGGTATTGTTTCCATAGTGATCTGGACTGGTACCAATGGCCTCAATGGCTAAGGGAGATTCCCTCTCAACCAACGGAATCTGGTGTAGAGCAGCAAAGGAATTGTCCATAAAGTATCCGGCTGCACCGGAATCAACCAGGGCCAGAACCTCTGCCGACTGTTCTGCCCACAAAAATGCTTTCATAATCTAGAACAAGCTCTAATTAATGAATTGAGGCACTGGTGGGATGCAGTATTACTACAGAATTATTTAGATAAGAAGATCATACCCAGAGGCCTAAGATTGCACAAGCCTTCCTCGTTTCAGGATAAGAGTTTCAATGAGCGTTGGAACTCAATATTAGAGGATTGTTTGTTCAATCTGATTAGATATATTATCAAATATAGAGAAGATGAGCTAGTTAAGATAGAGGAAAAAATTAGGATGATATATACAGAAATTGAACACTTTAAAGAAGATAAGGATTTTCATAAAGGGTAGCAGTTAACAATAATGTTAACAGAGTAGAGAAAGAGTTAAAAGAAAGGAAATAGAAGAAATTGAAGAGGGATTAGTGGGATTATAGGGAAACACCAAGCCCTCATAACAACAACCACCATTACCCCAATGGGTCTCAATATAGAAATAATAATCATTACAATAATAAAAGTAAATATCACAATTTTCGTTACAAATTGAATAGAATGAGATATAGTACAAACAAACAGGAACAACTTAGAGACACTCAGAGTGAAGGGAATGTAGGAACAAGAAGTGAGGCTAGACAACAAGAGACCAACAAATCAGGAATAGTAGAGATAGAATCTCTTCTGGATAGTTTAGTCCAGGAGATAAATGATGAAACTCCTGAGGCCAATAAAGGAAAAAAGAAAGAAAAAACTAAAAACATCTCTCCTCCAAGGATTGTTTGTAGTCAGGAGAGTCTACAATCGAGAGTAGAAATGGATGACAACGCCTCAGTTCCATCGAATTCTGTTTCTTTTTTGGGGCCAAGTATACTAACAACATCGAAAATGAAGAATCCCATTCATATACATTGGGAGAAGTCCAACAAACAAAACAAAAGAAAAAAGGAGATGGGTGAAAGTATAGAGGGTGTAGAGGAGTTAAAAAGAAAAAAGGAAGCAAAAACGTATCAATTAAACCAGGTAGTACAAGAAATGGTATAATAAATTTGTCATCCATTACTATTATGAGTAGTCAAATATCACTCTTACAAAAAGGTTTGGCTTTTGCCCCCAATCAACATCCTAACAAATTTAATTTTTTTGTGGATTTAAATCAATCTCAAAGAAAATGAACGTTGAAATGGTTTTTTAATAGTAAGAAAATTGAAGTTACCCTGGAAGATAGAAATATGATAAATCGATATGAATTGAATGAAGAGAAAGGTGAGAATTCTATGGAAGAGATGAAGATCAGAGAAAGCACTTTTATACGTACTAATTTTAAGGGCAAGTCCAAATGTTATCCTTCGAATTTCAAGGGCCCATTTGTGGAAACTTTTTATAAGAGAGTGTTACATGATTTTAATAATCTTATAGGAAAAAGTAAAAAGAGAGGAAAGGATAATTTAACAAGAAGGGAGAGAAAGGCCCTACAAGAATTGAAAACCATGGATGTAATTACATTGCGAGAAGCAGATAAGGGAGGAGCATTGGTGGTTCAGAATACCACAGATTATCTACTGGAGTGTTATAGGCTATTAGAAGATTGCAATTAGAGTCAGATCCTACGGATAGATACCTCAAATCATTCAAGTCCTTATTACAAGAAGCCTTGTCGAGAAATATTATCAGTCAAGATGAATTAAATTTTATATTTATATCTAGTCCAAATAAGGCTTTCTTTTACCATCTACCTAGAGTGCACAAGAGGCTAGAAAATCCTGCGGGACGACCCATAACTTCAGGTATGAATAGCCTCCCCTCAAATTTGTCTGCATTTTTGGACTATTTTTTGCAAAAATACGTGAGTCAGATAAGATCACATATTAGGGACACTCAACATATCTTACATCAACTATCAAACATCACTTGGTATTCTGGAAACTATATATGGGCTACTTGTCACGGTTTTCAAGACACTCAGACCAGTAGGTAAAAATAAAATGCAATTTATTTAAGAACAAAATAATGACAGATAATATCGCCCCCTAGGGGAAACACTGTGAAATAGCGGAATAGCAGTAGTATGCACAGTATACAATATACAGAAGTGAACAGGCACTGAGTACTGATATACAAATGGTTAATAGAATAATCAGTCCGTCTCAGTTGTGTAGTTTGGCACGCCCAAGGTGTTAAAGGTGGAGAATACTCAACACCCACAGTCAGTAAAACTGAAGAAAAATGTTCCAGCAAAGAGAAACCTGCCTCCCACCTGCTGTACGGCAATGGTAGCCCCCACGGGCGTATGAACTGAGCGAATAGCCACCACGGGCGTAACGGAGATGACTGAGTACCGGAGCTGAAACCACTAGCCCCTCCGGGCGTTGTGGATGAACTGGATTGCAAGAGCTTGGGCCAAAAGCCCTACGGCCTACGGAGATGGCCTGTTACCAGAGCTTGAGCTTATAACCCAGACGTGCGTGATGGATTTGCAAGAGCTTAAGCCAATAAACCCACTGGCGAGAGAGAGAGACTGGATTGCAAGAGCTTGGATCAATAGCCCTACGGGCGTAACCACAGAGATGTGCAAAGAAATAGCCAGAGCTGGGCTCCACCGGGCGCGGTAATGAGCTACACCGGACTGCAAGGAGAGAACTGGCTCAGCAGAAGGCAACTCTCTGTATGGGCTGTGCGCCCTCACTGGAACACAGCTCTGCACGGGTTAATGGCAAGTAGTTGTAGCACAGCTCTGCACTGGAGACAGCTCGGTAGTAAGACACAGCTCTGCACGGGTTAACAGCTCGGTAGAGGAATACAGCACAGCAGTGATTAGCTCAGTGGCAGGAATCAGCAGGCACGGAGCCGAGATGAATAGTGAGAGCACAGTCACTATGTCGCCGTGGCGACAAGGCAGGACAGGAACGGAGACCGGCCGCAGAGACCGGAACAGGAACGTCAGCAAGCCGGGTCGAATCACAGAGCAGGTGTTCAGGCAAGCCGGATCAGGAAAACAAGCAGGAATGTCAGCCAGGCTGGGTCGAATCACGGAGCAGTTTCTCAGACAAGCCGGATCAGGAGAACAAGCAGGAACGTCAGCCAGGCCGGGTCAGATCACGGAGCAGGTACACAGGATCGTAGTCATCGTAGTCATCGTAGTCGGTAACCGGAGATCAGGAACACAGCACAGCAAGACTGGCTCAGGAACACCACGAAAGGGCAAATGACAGGTGCCACTAGCCCAGAATAAAAAGGTCACAAGGGGCGGGCCAAACAGGCTCAACCAATTGGAGCGCAGCACAAGTGAGAGTGACAGCCTGAGAAGCTGCACCGTGATAGGGAGAGGCTAGCACATTGCCACCGCACAGGGCGTATGACTCTGCTATTGATATTGCGCCTGGCACTGTTCCTCCTAGTGGCAGAACTTATCCGCTCTCATGTGAGGAGAATCAGGCGATGGAGGAATATATCTCTGAGGCTTTGGAATGTGGCATCATTCGCAGATCATCCTCGCCAGTGGGGGCTGGATTTTTTTTGTCAAGAAGAAGTCTGGTGAACTAAGGCCGTGTATTCATTATAGAGGCCTCAATAAGCTAATGGTCAAAAGTAAAAAACACAAGACAAAGGGTGCAAACCCTCTAAGAGATTATCTGATGGCAATGTATATAAATAGTACAATGCCCCCTCTCCAATATCTGCTCTCCAGACCAATAGTAATTATGGACTCTCATAAACGTAGCTGATCTCTTTCCTCCAGATTCTTCCTTTTTCTCCACAAAGCAGATTGCCACCAATATTCCAAAATCGGTTTATTCAAATAAAATCAAGGACAAAATATATATAAAATCTATATGAAAAAAGACTTCAGTAACACAATATACATGATATACATAAAAGTAAATACCTTTCGCAATCCTGTTTTTATTGCCTCGTAATTCCCCCATTGCATTACTCTGACACGTTCGTTCCCAGTGACCCTCAGGCTAGTCACGATAACCTTACTTCTTGTAACCATAATACACAGAGGTTTCGGATGCTTGCGTCTCATCAACAGAACCCATGATGAAACTCCTGAGTCCAATAAAGGAAAAAAGAAAGAAAAAACTAAACACATCTCTCCTCCAAGGATTGTTTGTAGTCAGGAGAGTCTACAATCGAGAGTAGAAATGGATGTCAACTCCCCAGTTCCATCGACTTCTGTGTCTTTTTTGGGACCAAGTATACTAACAATATTGAAAATGAAGAATCCCATTCAAATACTATGGGAGAAGTCCAACAAACAAAACAAAAGAAAAAAGGAGATGGGCAAAGGTATACAGGGTGTTGAGGAGGTAAAAAGAAAAAATGAAGCAAAAAGGAACCAATTAAACCAGGTAGTACAAGAAATGGTTTAATAAAATTCTCATCCATTACTATTACTAGTAGTCAAGTATCCCTCTTACAAAAAGGTTTGGCTTTTGCCCCCAATCAACATCCTAACAAATTTAATTTTTTTGTGGATTTAAATCAATTTCAAACGTTGAAACGTGTTTTTAATGGTAAGAAAAATGAAGTTACCCTGGAAGATAGAAATATGATAAATCGATATGAATTGAATGAAGAGAAAGGTGAGAATTCTATGGAAGAGATGAAGATCAGAGAAAGCACCTTTATAAGTACTAATTTTAAGGGCAAGTCCAAATTTTATCCTTCGAATTTCAAGGGCCCATTTGTGGAAACTTTTTATAAGACTGTTACATGATTTTAATAATCTTACAGGAAAAAGTAAAAGAGAGGAAAACATAATTTAACAGGAAGGGAGAGAAAGTATCAAGGTGTCACGGTTTTTAGATGAACACTCAGACAGAACGGTAAGGTTAAAATAACTTTATTAGAATAAAGTGCATACACGAGTGTAGGCCATAGATCCACAATACAGAACAGGAAAATATAAACAATGAGTAGAGTAAATAGGACTGGACTAGACAATCAGGATACTGGTAACAATATACGTATATATGACAGGATCTGGCAAACCCAGTGAGGTTCAATGTACAGTCCAGAAATGATGGTAGGGTGCCAACACAGGAGGTCCAGGAATACAGCAGAACGACCCAGACGCCTGGGTACTGGAATCTGTAAGGGCAAATAGAATGAACTGGGAACCAACTGACAGTTAAAGACTCGGGCAGAACCGGCAAGTTAAAGGGTACACAGTCCAGGAACGGCAACAGGACTACAGTAGCATGAAGCCCACAGTGGGGGACTGGCACAACCCAGACGCCTGGGTACTGACCCAACTGGAGCGAGGCAACACTGGCCAAGGCCCTAGACCGCTGGCAGGAGGTAACCGTGTATATGCAGATCAACTCTGAAAGGGTTAAAGGAGACCTAGGCAGCTGCTACTGGAAAACCCTAGAACGCTAGGGGTGGATTGATATAAGGTAAGTAATAGGAACGCAACCAGTGTCTCTCAACCTGCAAGGTGGAAGTGCAACGCTGGCTCTTGAGCCCAAGACTCTGTAGTCAGAAACGGTAGTGCTCTTACCTGGAAGCTCTAGGTACATGCAGGGTTAATGACAATGCCCAGAGAGTAACTGCAACTCCCATAGGGAGTGAGCCCAGCGCTACTAGGGAGGCAGACACAGAGTGTGATCAGAGTAACTCAGTCAGTGTGTAGAACACTGCACCGGTACTTCGATTGTACACACCGTCTAGAAGGCCTTAGAGCAGCTTGAGTACAATTCTCAACTTTTGGTCAACAGAAAACAGAGCCCCGCGGCGCACACCGAGAATTAACTGTAAGGCCCTGGAAATCGGTGACCTCACGGGGTCACCTAGTGGCACAGACAACACACGGTAATAACATGGATAGGAATCCATGGTCGGTAACGGCCACAGTGCGGAAGACAGCCACCTATGATCAGCAACGGAGCTGGTTGTCAGCCAGGATACAGTCAGCACCAGAGTGGGTTCTTCAGCCAGATACGGTCAGTAACGGAGCAGGTTCTCAGACAGGATACAGTTAGCAATGGAGCGGGTTCTTCAGCCAGATACGGTCATCAACAGAGCAGGTTCTCAGTCAGGATACAGTCATCAACTGAGCGCGTTCTTCAGCCAGATACGGTCAGCAACGGAGCGGGTTCTCAGCCAGGATACAGTCAGCAACGGAGCGCAGCAACAGGAACTCAGGAACTAAATCGTAGTCAGGCAGGCCAGGTCATACATGAATCAGCAAAAGCACAGAAAAAATTCAGGAACTCGTACACCACGAAAGGGCACCTAAGGGAGGACATCCCAGTGTATATAAAGGCAAGCCCTAGTACTAGCAATTAAGATCAGCAAATCAGAGAACAACAGTGATAATAATGCTGCCGTTCAGAACAGAAAGCACCGGCACCGTGATAGTACCCCTCTCAACTACCCCCTCCCCTTGGAGAAGGACCAGGTTTAGCGGGAAATTTGGCATGGAACTGACGTAACAATACTGGTGCATGAATGTCAGCATGCTTGACCCATGAACGTTCTTCTGGGCCATACCCCTTCCAATGAACCAGGTACTGGAGTTGCCCACGCACCCTGCGTGAGTCCACAATACTTTGAACCTCATACTCATCATAATCTTGGATGTGAACTGGTGCCGGCACCACCGGAGCAGAGGTATAGCGGTTACAGACAAGAGGATTAAGTAGGGATACATGAAAGACATTGTGAATACGCATATTAGCGGGGAGGTCCAATGCATAGGAAACTGGATTGATTCTCCGGAGGACTTTGAATGGACCAATAAACCGTGGGGCAAACTTGTGACAAGGAGTTTGTAAATTCAAGTTTTTTGACGAAAGCCACACACAGTCCCCAACCTGAAACACCGGAGCTGGCAACCTCCTGTTGTTGGCATGACACCTGTAACGTTGAAAGGACTCACATAGCGAAGTCTGTACATGTGCCCAGGTGGAACGAAGCTGTCTGAGGTGTTCATCAAGGGCTGGCATCTGTTGTGCCTGAAAGGCATCCGGAAGCAAGCATGGTTGGTACCAATAATTGACAAGAAATGGGGAGCTTCCGGATGAATTATTAATCTCACAGTTTCTCACAAACTCTGCCCAAGGTAGCAATTCAGCCCAGTCATCATGATGATTGGATACAAAGCAGCGGATAAATTGTCGAGCCCCTGGTTAGAGCGTTCAGCAGCTCCATTAGTCTGTGGATGGTATGCAGACGCATAAGACAACGGGATACCCATTTGGCCGCAGAATGCCTTCCAAAACCTGGAAATAAATTGGCTGCCCCGGTCTGATATCAACACCTGAGGTACTCCGTGGAGTCTGAATACCTCACGAGCGAACACAATTGCCAATTCCTTAGCTGAAGGCAAACCAGGCAACGGCACAAAATGGTCCATTTTTGAAACTCTGTCTACCACCATCAATATATATGTGTAACCCTTCGAGGCGGGTAATTCACCAAGAAAATCAATAGACACATGTGACCATGGACGATCACCATTAGGAACAGGTTGCAATAGACCCACTGGCAGATGTCTGGGTATTTTGGAACGGGCACAAACAGCACAAGCTGCCATAAAATCAGCGCAATCTGCCCTTAGTGTGGGCCACCAGAAGATATGAGATAACGACCAAATTAATTTATCTCTGCCCACATGGCCAGCTGCCCGTGAAGCATGATATATTTCAAGGAGTTTTGCCTGAAAAGGTTCAGCTACAAAACATTTGCAGATGGGTTTTTCAGGGGGAGATTCAGCTTGCGTTGCCAAGATCTCTTGACCCAAAGGAGACGTGATGCTAGTCCGCAGGGTGGCCAAGATGCGATCTTGAGGAATAATAGGTACTGGCTCTTCCTCAGACTCCAATTCAGGACCGTGCTGCCTGGACAGAGCATCAGCTCTTACATTCTTAGAATCGGGTAAGTAGGAAACAACAAAGTTGAAGCGAGAGAGGAAGAGAGCCCATCTGGCTTGTCTTGGAGACAGTCTTTTAGCTTCAGAAAGGTACAAAAGATTGTTGTGGTCAGTTAATATAAGAATCGGTACTCTGGTGCCTTCCAACAAGTGACGCCACTCACGTAAGGCCAGGATAATTGCCAAAAATTCACGGTCACCAACCTCATATACCGATTGCGCTTTCATTAATTTTTTAGAAAAGAAGCCACACGGCTTGAGTGGTTGACCTGGACCAGACCTCTGAGAAAGTGCAGCCCCTACACCATTATCAGACTCATCTACTTCAAGTATGTACGGTAGGCCAACTTTGGGGTGTGACAGGACTTGTGCAGAGGCAAACACTGCTTTGAGTGCCTCTAAAGCCTCCTCAGCATCCATGGACCACTCTGATGCCTTGGCGCCCTTTTGTGTCAGGTCTGTGAGGGGTTTGACAATTCTGGAAAAATCACGGATAAATTTACGATAATAATTGGCAAAGCCAATAAACCTTTGAATTGCCTTGAGGCCCTTGGGACGCGGCCAATGTAGCACCGCTGACAATTTTTCTTTATCCATGGAAATGCCCTGACTCGAAATAACGTATACAAGGAATGGTACCATCTATCTATGAAACTCACATTTGTTGAGTTTACAAAACAATTTATTCTCCCTTAATCTCTGAAGTACAGTAGCCACATGTATGCGATGTGTTTCCAAATCGGGAGAATAAACTAAAATGTCGTCTAGATAGACAACTACACAAGACTTGAACAAGTCACGGAGAACATCATTAATTAGTTCTTGAAATACTGCTGGGGCATTACACAACACAAATGGCATTACCAAGTATTCGTAGTGCCCATTGCGAGTATTAAAAGCGGTTTTCCACTCATCACCCTGCTTGATGCGGATGAGGTTATAGGCAGCTCTCAAATCTAATTTGGTGGATATTGTTGCGCCCTTGAGACGATCAAACAGCTCGGTGATGAGTGGAATTGGGTAGGCACTTTTAATCATCAACTTATTAAGTCCTCTGTAGTCGATACATGGCCATAGTTCCCCGGACTTCTTTTTTACAAAGAAAAATCCAGCCCCCACGGGCAAGGATGATCTGCGAATGATGCCCATGGCATCAGAGATATACTCCTCCATGGCCAGATTCTCATCACAAGAGAGGGGAGACGTTCTGCCACTAGGGGGAAAAGTTCCAGACGCAATATCGATGTATCACGGTGCCCGTGCTCTTTTTGCGATATTCTGTCAGTCTACACTCCTGCTCTACTCCTATTGGCTATACTGTGCTGGTCCAGCCCAGTATGGCCTTTATATACCGGGTTCTGGCACCTCTCAGGTGCCCTTTCGTGGTGTTCCTGTACCAGTGCTTGTTTCTGATCTCAGTGTTCTCCGTGTATCGACCTGGCCTGCCTGACTACTCTGCATCTCGTCTCCTGCCTGGGAACCGATCTGAACTGCCTGACTATTCTGCTTCTCCTGCTCCTGTGCACCGACCCGGCTTATCTGACGTCCCTGCTCCGTGTACCGACCCCGGCTTGGCTGACATTCCTGCTCCATGTACCGGCCCGGCTTGGCTGACGTTCCTGCTCCAGTTGCTTCTGTGTCACCTCGGCGACATTCCTATTGGCTTGTCATATGTGTCGCTCCCGGTTGGTTGCCACCTCAGGGCGAGTTGCTCAGTTGCTCATTCCTTTACTGTCACGGCAGTGCTCAGTTGCGCAGTTTCCATTACTGCCACGGCAGTCTCCAGTCTCTTAGTCTCCGATACTGCTCCAGCAGAGTGCAAGTGCCTAGTCTCCATTTACTGCTACTGCAGTGTGCAAGTGCCTAGTTTCCATTTATTGCTCCGGCAGAGTGCAAGTGGCCTAGTCTCCGTTACTGCTCCGGCAGAGTGCAAGTGGCCTAGCCTCCATTTACTGCTACAGCAGAATACATGTGGCCTAGTCTCCGTTTACTGCTACTGCAGAATACAAGTTGCCTGGTCTCCGTTACTGCTACGGCAGTGCCCACATCACTCAGTCCCCGTTACTGCTACGGCAGTGATCACGTGGTCTATTCTCCGTTTCTGCTCCGACAGTGCTATTTGTTGCTCAGCCTCCATTACTGCTTAGGCAGTTCACGTTTGTCTGCTAACCTTTTACTGGGCGTTACTCGTCTATAAGCTCTCTATCCTAGGTGAGCTCCTTAACAGATCTCTCCTCACATGGGACTGTTTACACTCGCTGAAGGCCATTAACCCATGCAGTACCTATACACTGGGATTCCTTCGAATTCTGCCTGACCTGTGTCAGTATATCGTGTTATGGACTCTGTGTTTGTACTGGACCTGTGTAGGCATATGTAAATGTAACCTGTCTTGTGTCTGTATTGTGCCGAAAATATACTACAGGACCTGTGAAGGTTATTGTATTACTGATTGCTTAATAAAACTGTGTTTTATCCTAACCCACTGTGACTGTGTGTCAAACAAACCATTACACAATGGCACAGTCATACGCCCTATGCGGTGGCAAAGTGCTAGCCTCTCCCTTACTGAAAACATCGCTGAAGGATTGGTATTCAGGCAGTAGGGAGGGAGAGGTACACAATATTTTCTTAGTTTGGCATAGACAGTGATTCGTACAATGCTCAGACCAGGCCACAATCTCACAGGAGTCCCAATTAATTATGGGATTATGTGTTCTTAACCATGGAAACCCCAAAATAACCACATAATGAGGTGACTGGATAATCTGAAAAGATAAGGTCTCGAAATGTAATGCTCCGGTCTGTACAGAGAGCGGACATGTTTCATGGGTGACCTGGGGAGGCACCAAAGGTCGCCCATCAATGGCTTCAATCTGCAAAGGATTGTTTAACAACACCAGCGGAATGTTATGTAATGTAGCAAATTCCTGGTCCATAAAATATCCCGCTGCTCCAGAGTCTAGCAAAGCAGATACCGTAACAGATAGGTTGGATGAGGAAATGACCACATCAACCACTGGTTTGGAATGCATGACCTCTGGGGACTGCTGAATACCACCAAGGACCTGTCCCCTAAGGAAACCTAGGTGCGTGCGTTTCCTGGCCGGCTTGGACAATTGCACAACAAATGACGTCCTTTACCACAGTACAGACATAGGCCATTCTTAAGGCAAAATTACCTTTCTTCCTTAGTAAGTCTAGTAAAGCCCACCTGCATGGGTTCGGCAATTTCAGCATGACCAGGAGGCATAGGAAGACAGCCAGCTATGATCAGCAATGGAGAGGGTTCTCAGCCAGGATACAGTCAGCACCGGAGCAGGTTCTTCCGCCAGAACGGTCAGCAACGGAGAGGGTTCTCAGCCAGGATACAGTCAGCAATGGAGCGGGTTCTTCAGCCAGATACGGTCAGCAATGGAGCGGGTTCTCAGACAGGATACAGTCAGCAACGGAGAGGGTTCTTCAGCCAGATACGTTCAGTAACGGAGCACGTTCTCAGCCATGATACAGTCAGCAACGGAGTGGGTTCTTCAGCCAGATAGGTCAGCAATGGAGCGGATTCTCAGACAGGATACAGTTAGCAATGGAGCGGGTTCTTCAGCCACATACGGTCAGCAATGGAGCGGGTTCTCAGCCAGGATACAGTCAGCAACGGAGCGCAGCAACAGGAACTCAGGAACTAAATCATAGTCAGGCAGGCCAGGTCATACACGAATCAGCAAAAGCACAAAAAACTCAGGAACTCGTACACCACGAAAGGGAGCCTAAGGGAGGACATCCCAGGGTATATAAAGGCAAGCCCTAGTAGTAGCAATTAAGATCAGCCAATCAGAGAACAGCAGTGATAATAATGTCGCCGTTCAGAACAGGAAGCACGGGCACCATGATACACGGTGCCCGTGCTTCCTGTTCTGAACGGCGACATTGTTATTCTACCTAATTTCAATGACGTCCTCCTATTGGCCTGATATTTTTGCTCCACCCAGGGCTTGCTTTTATATACCCTGTCATGTCTATACCAAGGCACCCTTTCGTGGTGTATCTGTTCCTGACGTTGTTTACAAGTTGCTGTTATCGTGTATGACCTGGGCTGCCTGATGACGTTCCTGTTCTTCCTGTGTTCCCGCTCCGTAACCGACTGATCTGGCTGAGAACCTGCTCCGTTGCTGAAATGATCTGGCTGAGAACCTGCTCCATTACGGACTGATCTGGCTGAGAACCCGCTCCATTGCTGAACTGATCTGGCTGAGATCCTCCTCCGTTACTGACTGATCTGGCTGAGAACCCACTCCATTGCTGAACTGATCTGGCTGAGAAGCCGCTCCGTTGCTGAACTGATCTAGCTAAGATCCCACTCCATTGCTGACCTATCTGGCTGTTGAGACTGTTCCGTTGCTCCTGAGAGGGCTGTGCTTCCGTTACGCTTGTAGTCATCCCTGGCTGAGCATTCGTTCTGTTGCCATCCATGCATGGCTGTATTCCTCCGATGTCCTAGTCTGGCCAGAGTTACAAGCAGCGGATTCCCAGTTGCCTTGTTTGTTGTGCGCTGCGTGGCACTATTCTTATCTTGTCGACCGTAGGCTTGGCATTCGTGCTGTAGCCACTTACTCTAACCGACCTTGGCGGTGTGCACACACGAAGTACCGGTACAGTGCTATCAAGTGCTGACTGAGTTACTCAGATCCATCTGTGTCTTCCTCTGCACTATTGCTGGGCTCACTCCCTGTGGGCGTTTCAGTATATCTTTGGGCGTCTCCAGTTAACCCGTTCAGTGCCTAGTCCGTCTAAGTTTAGCCTGTGCTCCTACGCTGTTGCAGTGCTTGGGTTTAGGGCCAGCACTTGCTTTACATCACTCTCGGTAGTGTGTGGAGACACTGAGCGTCATTCTTTGTCACAGTAGCCTTTGGGCTTAAGAGCCAGCAGTTGCGTTACGTCACACTGTTGTGTGAGGGGACACTTGTGGCCTTCCTGTTGTCTGCCTTCGATCCACCCCTAGCGTTCTAGGGTTTACCAACTGTAAGTGGTGGCCTCGGTCTTCCTGGGACCCCTGTCCCTTGGTCAGTGTTGCCTCGTTGCCTACTGGGTTCTGTGCCACCCAGGCGTCTGGGTTTCGTGCCAATTACCATCTCCAGGACTACCTGTCAATTTCAGTCCTTCTGTCAGTCCTTATCTATTCCAGGACCACCTGTCTATCACAGTGCCCGTGCTTTCGCTGGCGACATTGTTATGTCTATCTACTTCCTCATTCCCTCTTATTGGCTACCGTGAATTGTCTCCGCCCAGTCCTAGACTTTTTATACTGAGTGCTGTCACTTCAGCGCTGCCCTTTCGTGGTGTACCAGTTGCCAGTGCTTGTTCTGATTATTATACGGCACTTCAGGGTCAAAGCTCTGCTCTGTCATCCGGGAGTATTCCCGAGACTCACTATTGTCGTATCGGTTTTCCTCATTACTGTGCAGTCCACCTTGTTGCCTATATACCTTTCAGTCTATAGCCTTCCCAAGGCTGCTAGGGTTTGTCCGTTAGTCTCCTGTCTGAACCTACGTTACTCTGTTGCCTAGTCTCTACCATACGGTGACGTGAGGCCTCCTTTTAGTCACCTACGGGTGATCTACCTTGGCTACTCCCTGCGTAGGGAGCCTCCGTTATTGGTGGCACTACTAGTGCCTGTTGGCGTTCCTGGTCTTGGCATCAATGCTCTCTGTGGCACAGCTTCACATGAACTCTGACCTGACCTGCACCAGTACAGTACCTTTGGTACCTGCTGTGCCTGAGTGGGTTGTTGCGCTCCTTGTAACCTGACCTGTGCCAGTATAGCACCTTGGGTACCTGCTGGGCCTAAGTGGGTTACTCCTGTCTCTGTGACCTGACCTGTGTCAGTGATATACTTCTTATCCCGGTGCCCGTGCTTTTTCCTGTCAGTCTCTGTGTGTTGCGCTCCCATTGGCTGAGCTTGGTTTGGCCCGCCCAGTATGGCCTTTTTATACTGGGCCTCTGGCACCTGTCTGGTGCCCTTTCATGGTGTTCCTGAATCAGTGCTTACTTGTGTTGCTGTGTTCCCATGTACCGACGTGGCCCATCTGACTACTCCGCTTCTGGTTCCTGCTCCGTGATTCGACCCAGCCTGGCTGACGTTCCTGCTCTGTGACCTGACCCGGCTTGTCTGACGTTCCTGCTCCGTGATTCGACCTGGCCTGGCTGACGTTCCTGCTCCGTGAACTGACCCGGCTTGCCTGACGTTTCTGCTCCAAGATCCCAGCTCTCCAGTTCCTGCTCATCGTGTCGCCTGGGCGACATTCTGACTTCTGCCTAGTCTGGGCCTGCCAGAAAGAGAGCCACTGTTACCTCCGTTACTGCCGAGCCTTCCATTAACTCTTGCAGAGCTTTTGTTGCCTCCGTTACTGCTGAGCCTTCCATTAACTCCTGCAGAGCTATTGTTGCCTCCGTTACTGCTCCGGCAGTGTGCCCGTTGTTGCGTTCTGTTCAGCTCTTGCAGAATACTGTTGCCAACGTTACTGCACCAGCAGGGTGCCATTGGCTCATTTCTATCTACGCTCGCAGAGTACTGTTGCCTCCGTGACGGCACTGGTCGGGTGCCATTGGCTCAACTTAACTAAGCTCGTGCAGAGTAATGTTGCCTCCGTTACTGCACTGGTCGGGTGCCCGTGGCTCAAGTCCGTTCAGCTCTTGCAGAGTATTGTATGGCCTCCGTTACTGCTACAGCAGAGGGTATACGTCTCAGCTCTGCTCTGCAGATCTAGGTGCTTGTCTCCATTCTCGCACCACAGTCTCCTGATAGCTGTTATCCATCATACTGGGCGTTACTGAACACACCACATCAGAGACTGATTATATCATTGGACTTTAACCCATGCTGTGCTGAGTTTGCCTTGCTATGCCTGACCTGTGACAGAATCTGTACCATCCAACTCATTGTATACTGGGCCTGTGTGTGCATATGTCTATGACCTATATTTTCCTGTCTATTCCACTGTTATACACTATAGCCCGCTAAGGGTATTTTCATTGTGTCTTTTAATAAAACTGTGTTTTATTCTAACCTACTGTTTCTGAGTGTCGTACAAACCGTTACTCAGAGCTACTGTTGCCTCCGTTACTGCTGAGCCTTCTGTTAACTCTTGCAGAGCTACTGTTGCCTCCTTTACTGCAGAGCCTTCCATTAACACTTGCAGAGCTACTGTTTCCTCTGTTACTGCTGAGCCTTCCATTAACTCTTGCAGAGCTACTGTTGTCTCCGTTACTGCTCCGGCAGTGTGCCCGTGGTTGCTTTTCCGTTCAGCTCTTGCAGAGTACTGTTGCCTCCATTACTGCACCGGCCGGGTGCCTTTGGCTCTTTTCAATTCAGCTCTTGCAGGGTACTGTTGTCTCCATTACTGCACCGGCAGGGTGCCATTGGCTCTATTCAATTCAGCTCTTGCAGAGTACTGTTGCCGCCGTTACTGCAATGGTAGTGTGCCCGTGGCTGTATTCTGTACAGCTCTTGCAGAGTATTGTGTGGCCTCCGTTACTGCTACGGCAGGGGGTATAAGTCTCAGCTCTGCTCCAGCAGATCTAAAGTGCTTGTCTCCATTGTAGCACTACAGTCTCCTTATCGCTGTTATTCCATCATACTGGGCGTTACTGAACACACCACATCAGAGACTGATTATATCAATTGGACTTTAACCCATGCTGTACAGAGTTCTCCTTGTCATGCCTGACCTGTGACAGTATATGTACACTCTCTTACTGTTATACTGGGCCTGTGTAGGCATAAGTCTAAGTCCTATATTACACCAGTCTATTCTGCTGTGATACGCTATAGCCCGCTAAGGGTATTTTCATTGTGTTTTTTAATAAAACTGTGTTTTATCCTAACCTACTGTGTCTGAGTGTTGAACAAACTGTTACACTGTGCCACCCAGGCTTCTGGGTTTTGTGCCAATTACCATCTCCAGGACTACCTGTCAACTTCAGTTCTACTGTCAGCCCTGGGTCAAGTAGCCTGATTTAACCTAGTCCATTAGGGGGAGGTTGCCTGTCTTTAGGCTCCTTCTGTCCTCAGTATCTTATCTCAGTCACTCAGATTCCAGTCATTGCCTCATTGACTTGCTATATATTTGTTGTTTCGTATTGTGGGCCTACGGCCTTATTCCTTGTATGCACTTTATACAATAAAGTCATTTTAACCTTACCAGTCTGGTCTGAGTGTTCATCAAAAACCGTGACAGAAAGGCCCTACAAGAATTGAAAACCACGGATGTAATTACATTGCAAGAAGCAAATAAGAGAGGAGCATTGGTGTTTCAGAATACCACAGATTATCTACAGTAGGGTTATAGGCTATTAGGAGATTGCAACTCTTATCAAATTTTAGAGTCAGATCCTATGGATAGATACCTCAAATCATTCAAGACCTTATTATATGAAGCCTTGTCAAAAAATATCAGTCAAGATGAATTCAACTTTATATTTATATCTAGTCCGAATAAGGCTTTCTTTTACCATCTATCTGAAGTGCACAAGAGGCTAGAAAATCCTCTGGGATGACCCATAATATCAGGGATAAATAGCCTCACCTCAAATTTGTCTGCATTTTTGGACTATTTTTTGCAAAAATACGTGAGTCAGTTAAGATCACATATTAGGGACACTCAACATGTCCTACATCAACTATCAAACCACTTGGTATTCTGGAAATTATATATGGGCTACTCTAGATGTCATGTCCTTATAAACATCTTTTCAACATCACCTGGGTCTGGAGTCTGTGGCACATTTTCTGGATTTGTATAAAACATTACCATTGGCACAACAAGAATTCATCCTAAAAGGAGTTCAGTTTATATTGAGCTACAATTATTTTACAGCCAGAATAGGTTTTATTTACAGACCCAGGGTACGGCCATGGGGACCAGGTTCGCCCCTAGTTATGCCAGCCTATTCATGGGTTATTGGGAGAAAGAACAGGTGTGGAACAATAACCCATGGGTGGTGAACCTGGTATACTATGGCCGTTTTATAAATGATGTTCTTCATGTCTGGAATGGAACCAAAGGAGAATTAGAATCTATGATAAAAATTCTTCAATTCCAACACTAGAGGAATCCAGCTTACATCAGAAATGGATGAAGAAAGGATTAAGTTTTTGGATCTCCAATTGTATATAGAAGATACCAAGATCATGAGCACAGTATATGTGAAGGAGGTGTCCAAAAATAATTATTTGCGTGCCCAAAGTTGTCATTTAGATAAATGGAAAAGTAACATTCCGTTTGGGCAGTTCATTAGACTACGGAGGAATTGTAGCAATTTAGATGAATTTAAGAATCAGTGTGCAACTATGAAACAGAAATTTATAGAAAGAGGTTATAAAGAGGAAAATCTAGATAGGGACCAAATATTGGTTCGAAAACTAAAGAAAAAGATAGATAATAAACATCAACTATCCTCTGAAACCCAATATAATCCAATGGCAAAACAGGTAGAAGGGGGGCGGAGCTACACTGGACAAAGATGGACGCTTGAGGTGTTTTCTCCTCATGGCGAGGACTTAAACTCCTGAAATTTTAGCACTAATGCCCAGCGCACTCGCATGAAATTAAACCGTATAACATTGCAAATGCCTTTGGGTGGCAGAAGATCCAAACCAGAGAAGCAGGAGGCTAAGATTACTGCCTTCCTCACGGTGCATCACAGACCTGGGGCAGACCGTGGGAAAGACGCGGCCTCGAGTATCTCTGTCCTGCTACCTGGTAACCTGACTCCATAGAGTTCCTGATGAACACTGAATGAGAGTGTACAAGAAATAAGGCCCTGGGGCCCACTAGGCAATTCACACAGTGATATACAGATACACAATAGAAATAAGGTTGCAGTACCAGAATAGGTGAACTGGAACGACAGGTAAAAGCTAGTAGAGAAGACTCTGGCAGGATAGTGAGGTTGAAGGCAGAGAGCGTACACCGGAGGTGCACGTGGAACGGAACTGGCACTGCCCAGACACCTGGGCACCAAACCCGGAGGATCGAGACAACACTGGCCCAGACTGTTTGATAGGGTAACGAGGCAACTCTGACCCAGGCGGTATGGTATGGCAACGAGGCAACTCTGACCCAGACTCAGGTCCCAAATACCGGGCAACCGTGGAGTGGCAATACTACCCTTAGGAAGGGTAACGGAGACCAAGGCAGCTACTAGAGACAGACCCTAGAGTGCTAGGGGTGGATCGAAGCGACAATATGCACCTGTAACGCAACTAGTGACCACACAACCTACAGTATGGAATGGCAATGCTGGCTCTAACTCAAGGTATTGCAGAGAGCCGTGTAAGCCCTTTCCTGGACTATCCAGGGTTAATGGTCAACGCCCAGCGACTTACTGAAAACTCCCAGAGGGAGTGAGAACAGAGGAAAAGGTAGGTAGGCCACACAGAGAGAGAGAGAGAGAGATCAGAGTAACACAGTCAGTGTAAGAACACCTGTACTGGTGCTTCGAATGTGCACATCGTCAGCAGCGGTTAGAGGAGCAGCTTAAGCTCAAGCTTAGCCTTTGGTCGACAAGAAATAGCGCCACGCGGCTCACCACCAAAGACAATGCAAAGCCCAGTATCACGATGACCACCAGGGGTCGCCCAGGGTACAAACGGACATGGATGGTACCTGAGCCGGTAAACCAAACCGGAGACAGTAACAGAGCAGAACAGTGCCACCAGCGGTCAGCAATGGAACGGGTCCTATGGCCAGATACAGTCGGCAACAAAGCGGGTCTCAGTCTGATGTGGTCAGTCACAAGCAGTTCACAGCCAGATGTAGTCAGTCAGCAAACGGAGCGTGTTCTCCAGCCAGCAGCAGTCAGCAACGGAGCGGTTCACAGCAGGATACGGACAGCAACGGAGAGGGGTCTTCAGCCAGATACAGTCAGCAACTGAGTGGGTTCTTCAGCCAGATGCAGTCAGCAATGGAGAGGGTTCTTCAGCCAGATACAGTCAGCAATGGAGAGAGTTCTCAGCCAGAATACAATCAGCAACGGAGCGAGTTCTCAGCCAGAATACAGTCAGCAACGGACCGGGTTCTCAGCCAGAATACGGTCAGCAACGGAGCGGGTTCTCAGCCAGGATACAGTTAGCAACGGAGCGGTTTCTCAGCCAGAAAACGGTCAGCAACAATGCGGGTTCTCTGCCAGAGTAAGGTCAGCAACAGAGAGTAGCAACAGGAACTTAGGAGCAAACTGGTAGTCAGTCAGGACAAGTCATACACGAATCAGCACAAGCGCAGAATAGACTCAGGAACTTGTACACCCCGAAAGGGCGCCTAAGGGAGGACATCCCAGGGTATATAAAGGCAAGTCCAATGTTACCAATTAAGACCAGCCAATCAGAAGGTAGCAGAGAATAATAATGTTGCCGCTCAGCACCGGAAGCACGGGCACCGTGATAACTTACAGTATCAAGTCTAATGCATTCTCTGATATTTGTTGATGACAAAATGGCTACATCGACCGGAGCTAACTTTTTTACCAGAGACGATCTGGCGTGTTTCCCTACTAAAGTCGACCTAAAGAATATGGTGGCAGAGATTAGGTCTGCAGTTAAGGAGGAGATTTTTGGGCTCCGTAAAGACATCACATCTCTGGGTCAGAGAGTGGATTTCTTGGAGCAGGACCGAGAGACCGCTTACCAGGAACAGAACAACCTAGGTCAACTTTTGGCCCAACAAGACGACACCACTAACCTACTCACCGCCAAATTAGATGATATCAATAATAGGGCACGTCGCAATAATTTGCGTTTTCGAGGCATACCTGAATCTGTGGATCCAGGTGACTTGGAATCTACACTACATACCATTTTTACGGATGTCATGGGACTTCCACTAGAGCCTCCTATGATTCTGGAGAGAGTGCATAGAGTGCTACGGCCTAGGAGATTGCAAAATGACACCCCTAGAGATGTCATTTGTCGTTTCTTAAATTTCCAAGACAGAGAAAGAGTGTACCAGAAAGGACGAGAGATGGGTGACTTTGTCTATATGGTTTCTTCTGTGGTGCTGTTTCAGGACATTTCAGTGCTCACACTACAACAACATCGTGCACTGAAACCTCTTACAGATCATCTGTAAGATGACAGATCCATGCGCTATAGATGGGGTTATCCCTTTGCACTGATAGTGATGCATAAAGGTGCACAATTGATTATCCATACTCCTGATGCAATTCCCTCCTTATGCATGGAACTTGGTATTCCCCCACCACAGCTGAATCGACAGGATGTGGGAGCAGATCCTGGACCACCAGTGGCAGATTGTTACGGTTCAGTACACTCAGAAACGGAAGGTTTTGGTAAAACATAGTTTTATTTGCACACAATGAATAACAGTAACCCTCGCGGGTCCAGCATACAGATAAACGGTAGACTGACACAGGACAGGTTACAATGATATGATTAACCCACAAGGGTCCAGTATGTAGATACAATATACAATACTGACACAGGTCAGGTAAATCGCATATGATACAGTGTAAATATGACAGAGATACTTCTTAGCCCAAGGACAGTAGTTGGACCTAATAGTGGGAGGCCCAAGGTAGCTCTCTACGCAGAGAGTAACAACAGCGACTGGAATTCTATGGAACAGGTGAAGCCAGAGTAGAACTGGCTAAGGCACAATAGGAGGAAGACTGCCAAAGTGAACGCCCACTGGAGACTGCAAAGATATCGTGAGCCAGTGCTTAGTGCCGTATGGAATAACGTATGCCAAACTGAGACTACAAATACTGATACGAATGCCCAGCACTGACCCTGAAGGGGTTAACGCATGCTCCAGTATGCAGATGGGAAATAGCTTGAGGTGCCCAACTGAACCCAACCTCAGGAATGGCAGTAACAGACCAAGCGAACGTGGTGCAACCGGGATCAACCGGAAGGTAACACAGGCACTATGAGTGAGCGGATCACGGACTGGACTACTGTACAGAACCGAGGCAACCGGAGGTCTGGCAAAACCACTGAAGTGTGAGCAACAGCAGAAGCAGGGTGACTAGTAAGCAGGAACAGTGCAGGAACAGGAACTTCAGCCCAGCCGGGTCTGTACACAGAGCAGGAACGTCAGCCAAACCGGGTCGGTACATGGAGCAGGATCGCCAGTCAAGCCGGGTCAATACATGAAGCAAGAACGTCAGCCAATCCAGGTCGGTACACAGAGCAGGAACGGTAAACAGGCAGAGTAATCAAACAGTCCGGATCATACACTGGTATCATATGAGAGTAACGGAACATGCGCTAGGCAACGGATACACCACAAAAGGGCAGCGCATAAGTGACAGCCCAAGGTATTTAAAGGCTATTACTGGGAGGAGCAAAGACAGCGTAGCCAATAAAAAGATGTCAGGAAGTAAACATGTTAAAATGTCGCCTGTATATCACGGGCACCGTGATGCAGATGTGGGCAAGAGAGGCGGACTACTGAGATGGACTACAGTGTCCGGTCCACAGCAGAAGAAGCAAAGGGGAATGGTGGACTCTGGTGCTCCGACAGAAGGGTGACTTGTTGCAATAACAATTTAAGACCTATGGCCCATTAATTTATTTTATACTTTAGAGTTTACAATGTTTAAGTATCTTTATATGCCTTCTTTAGCTCTTCTGCTTAGAATAGATATACAAAAGGTACGGATGTTCTTTGGGAGGACCCCCCGGGGTCGGAGCTGAGGGGGAGGACATGTTTGGCTATCCCCTCTGGTACTGACCTGTTGGGGTCTTATAAGCTGCACTTCTTTTTTCATAAGATGGATTATGCCTCTTCCCTACTGGGAGGGGGCTCTCAGGTTCCTGTTAGAAGGCCCTACTCTTAGGACCCGCTCGGCAGCTTTTCGAGACACACCTGATGTGTTTGTTGAGTTGCCGAGGGTTTCTGTTGGGTGTATGTGTGGAGGGATATGTTTGTTACACTATACTGTTGTTTCTCCTTGAAGGTAGTGCATGATATATGGGCGATTCACTCTATTATCTTAGGTTTTGATTGGGATCCTAGGGATAACCTGGGGGGTGCATAATAAACGTTGGGGAGCATGTTTATAATGCTTCTCTACTTGTTCTGGAATTGCTAAAGCCACCGGTGTGGTAGTGTACTGGAGATGTCTCTGACTTTTGGGGTTGTCTCAGGGATATTCCCATATTGGTTGCTTGACGCAAGCCGTTCAGAAACTGTTGGTTTATATGAACATTACACTTCTTAAGTACAGTTTGCTGAAACCAAAAATTGTTTATAATTTAGGAGTATAAGTACCGTAACTGCTTTTTTCTAATTTTTCACTTGTATGTGAGGTCCCTTTTTGACAGTGCTCATTCTTATCCTTTGGACAGATTTTCCCCTTCTGCCTATCCAGTTTCCACCAAAGGGGCAGTATTTTCATTCAGTACTGGGTCTTGATACTTTTCAATACCATGTGAGTTTCAGCAGACTGCACTCTGTTTCAATCGCTCTACTCTCATGTAATGCTACAATCTTGCTGGGGTTGGTTTTATTAGCTTATTACTATATATACCAGGATGGTCCTGCTATGCGACCAAAGTGGTTGTTGGAGTCTTAGCCGCTCACCCCCTCTGGGGACGACTAAGTTCCTGACGTGTATCTGGGGAATCGCATCCCCGTTATCTACAGAGATGGCGATCCCTGCCCGTTATTTAATCTCTTTCCAGATTGACTATCTTGTCATTCTCTTTCTCTTATTTCATTCCTTTTTCTACTTTCTCTTTGTTTCCTTTGTGCATCGTGTGGTGGATGGGGGGATTGGGGCCAGTGACATTGCTATTTTGCTGCAAAGTATCAACTTTATAAATATGTCATGGCATCTTCCAAATCTCTGATAAAGGTACTGTTGGTCAATGCCAGGGGCCTGAATATACCAGCCACTACTTTTGTGGCTAAAGTTTTGCATCAACTGGAAAGTTTTAGACAAGGCCAAATGCTAATTGGGGGAGATCTGAATATGCCTTTAGACCCCTTAATGAATTGTTCAGCAGGCACCTCACAAGTTCCCCAATCCTCTATATATAAATGTAGAAAATTATTCAGGGATTATACTTTGTTTTACACGTGGTGCCTCTTACATCCAACAGCACGTGAATATACTTATTACTCCCCTAGCCGTTATTCTAGGATTGATTTCTTGATGGAGCAATAAAAACTCCATGCACTAACAGAAGCGTTGGTAGGCCAAATTTCCTGGTCAGACCATGCTCCAGTGGGATTGACGTTCCATCTGGGTTTCTGGGTCCTACTGCTTGGCGGCTTAATAAACTGCTTATACAGGGCCAAGAAGCAAAAGAGACAGTTGCTAAGTGTATCTCGGAATATTTTGAAATGAATACTGGGTCAGTTGATTCTGCTGTGTCTCTATGGGAGGAACACAAGTGCATGCTTCGGGGTAAATTTATATGGTTAGGTACACAGCGCAAAAAGAGACTCAACCCTTCTCTTGACTCACTACTCTCTCGCTTATGGGAAAAGACTAAGAAACATTTGATTTTGCGTTCCAGGGATGACAATCAAGCAATTATGGCCATCAGGAGAGACATTACAAATCACTATTCAGCATTGGCAACTAAATCTTTTTTGTGGTCTCGCTATGTGGTATAAATGTGGTAGTATCACGGTCCCCGTGATTCCCTGTCAATCTTTGCTGTGTTACCTGTGCATTGGAGGAAGCTGATTGGCCCGCCCAGGATGTTCCTTTATATACTGGGTTTTGGATACTTGTCAGTTGCCCTTTCGTGGTGTTTCTTAGCCTGCGCCTTGTTGCTGTGTTTCTGCATTCCTGTGTACCGACTTGGCTAGTCTGACCATTCCGTTGTTCCTGCTCCGTGATTGACCTGGCTCTGACTGACGTTCCTGCTCCGTGATTGACCCGGCTCTGGCTGACGTTCCTGCTCCGAGTACTGACCCGGTTCCGGTTTGAGTCTTGCGCTGTGTTTGTTCCGGAGTTCCTGTGTGATCCTGGTCGTCGGCTGGCGACATTCTGAACTGTGTTTGTGTTGCTCTGACTAATCGTCTCCTAGTCTACTGGGCCGTTGCCTGAGCCTGTTCCATAGCACTGCTGAGCTGTAGTCTCCTTACCGAACCTGTATTAACCCTTGCTGTGCCGGTTGCCTCCGATATCTGAGCCTGTTCTCTTTCACTTACCAAGCCAGTGTATTCCGTTTGAGCCTGTTAACACTTATTGAGCCTGTGTCTTTCCGACCTTGCCTACCTATTTGCACTAGCAGAGCTGTTGTTCTCTCCGGTGCCCGTTAGCACCACGACCACGCCGGTTGGTATTGGTACCTCCATTGGCTCTTGCTGTATGTGCTCCGCATGACACCGGAGGAGTGTCCTGGTTCCGGTCACTAAGTGCTCGATGTGTTAGCCATCTACCGTATCACCATTTACGTTGGCTCATTACCGCTTGTGCAGTGATTGCTCCACTCTGGCACCCAAGGAGTGTGCACGGCTCTTCTCCCGTTGGCATACGCAGGGTTATATCCGTGACAATATTAAGAGCGATTCAGGTTCTGGTCCGTTTACTCTTGCAGTGGCTTTACTCCAGATTATTCCACTAAGGTGGTATAGGCTCAGCCCTGGACATTCGCTGGTCATTCTGGACGTTCATGTGCAAAGGTATCTAAGAGTGATTAGTTCAGTCACACAATACACCCTTCTCTGCACCATCAAGAGACTGATATCAACTTCTGGGCGTTGGCCAATCAGTTTACTAAACAGTCTATTTCTCCACATTTAACCCTGTATATTTGCTTACCTGTGCTGTTTTGCTCTGCTATACTCATTTGGGCCTGTATTTCACCTCTAACATTCCTGGCCCCCAGGGGCGCTGTTCATTCATTTTTATTTCAATAAAACTGTGTTTTTACTATACCAGTGTCTGAGTGTCAGAAAAACCGTAACAGTACGAAAGGGCCATGACCTCAGGCGGGAAAGGTGACGGTAATACACAGAACCGCCACTGAAGGATGGATGTTCACGAGCAACGTCTAGACCAGTTGTCACTGGCCATGCAGACCTTGCTAGAACGTACAGTACACCTAGATAAACCTAACCAAAGTCCGGTGGTCCCCCCAGTTATGACACCTGATAACACTACTGGGCAAATGGTGGCACCCTCCAGAAGTTTAACGGTGGCGGCGCCGTTACCGCTAAGATATGATGGTGAACCCACATTGTGCAGAGGGTTCATTAACCAACTAGAGATATTCTTAGAACTAACACCTCATGCCTTTCCGAATGACCGTAGCAAGGTGGGGTTCATGATATCTCTATTAACTGGTAAAGCCCTGGCATGGGCTAATCCTTTATGGGAGCAGGCAAAACCATGTACTCTGAACTTCCACAAATTTGTCAAACAGTTTCGGAGAGTATTCGAGATGCCTGGGAGAGCCACCTCTGCTGCCAAAAAATTGATGGAAATACAAATGGGCAATCGTACTGTAGGCGATTATGCTATAGAATTTTGGATACTGGCAGCAGAAGTCGCTTGGAATAATGAGGCATTGCTGGCAGCCTTTGCCCAAGGGTTAGCAGACCCCATTAAAGATGAAATTGCGGCCAGGGAAGTGCCCACTGATTTGGATGAGTATATAGATTATGTGATTCTCATCGATACCCGCATGCGAGAGAGGCGCCTGGCAAAAAGGGCAAGTCCCAGAACCTATGGGCACGATAGGTTTTTAAACCCACCCTCGCCTCCCAATCCTACTGACCGTGTACCCGAGACAGCTGAGCCTATGCAAATGGGGTTCACTAGGCTTTCTAAGGAGGAGCAGGCATACCGCAAAAGACAAGGGCTGTGCCTATATTGTGGTAAAAATGAGCACTTACTACGCACGTCCGGTACCGCCGGGAAACACACGCACCTAGGGTACCTTGGGGGACAGGCCCTAGGTGGTGTACAATCATCCTCAGATCCCTGTTCCATACCGGTGAGTTTTTTCCTAGGTGACCAAGCTGTGGAGGTACTAGCTCTGGTAGATTCTGGCGCAGCAGGCTATTTCATGAATCGGGCATTTGCTGAGAGACACAATATTCCTCTGTCTAAAAGAGATACTCCACTAGCCATTGAGGCTATTGATGGCAGACCTCTAGAACCAGCTCTTATCACCATGGAGACTACTCTCATCACTCTCATGTCTATTGGGGTCCTCCACAAGGAGGAGGTATGTTTCCAAATTATACACTCACCCCATCATGCGGTCATTCTGGGGTTCCCTTGGTTGTTGCTGCACAATCCCCAGTTTGACTGGCAAAGATGTGAGATTAAGTCTTGGTCTGGTTACTGCACTGGTCACTGTCTATCTCATCCAGTCAAGATTATGTGTACCTCTCCTTCGGTGCCAGCTGAATACAGCAAGTTCAACGACATATTCAGTAAAGGTGAGGCTAGCACTTTGCCGCAACATAGACCTTATGATTGCGCTATTGATTTGCCCCCGGGGGTGGTGCCACCGAGGGGTAGGACGTACCCATTGTCCTGTGATGAAAATAGGGCCATGGAGGAGTACATTTAGGATGCTCTCGAACGGGGAAACATTCATAAATCATCCTCCCCGGCAGGTGCAGGATTCTGTTTTGTAAAAAAGAAAAGTGGCAAATTATGACCATGTATTGACTACCGTGGACTCAATAAGCTTATGTCCAAAAATGCGCACCCCATTCCACTCATCACAGAGTTATTTGATAGGTTGAAAGGCTCCTCTATTTTTATGAAACTCGATTTACGTGCCACCTACAACCTTATAAGGATCAGGGCCTGAGATGAGTGGAAAACAGCGTTCAAAACTATGTCGGGCCACTACGAATATCTAGTTATGCCATTTGGACTATGTAATGCGCCTGCCGTATTTCAAGAGTTCGTCAATGATATCCTCCGCGATATGTTACAGTCTTGTGTAGTCGTGTACCTTGACGATATATTGATTCACTCTGCTAATTTAACCCAGCACATCCAGGATGTCTCTGAGGTGTTGCTTTGATTGCGTAAGAACAAATTGTTCTGCAAATTAGAAAAATGTGAATTTCATTGTTCCAAAGTACCCTTCTTGGGTTTTGTCATATCTAAGGATGGCATCGCCATGGACCAAGAGAAGTTGGCTGCAGTCCTACAATGGCCATGACCCAAGGGCTTAAAAGCTATCCAACGGTTCTTGGGCTTTGCCAACTATTATAGAAAGTTTATTCAGAACTTTTCTACCATTGTAAAACCTCTCTCTGACCTTACACATAAGGGCGCGAATCCCTCTCAATGGTCTGAGACAGCTGAGAAGGCCTTTGAAACCCTCAAAAATGCATTTGCTTCTGCTCCTATACTATCCCACCCTAATCCCTCCCTGCCATTTACGTTACAGGTTGATGCCTCTGAGGTCGGGGTAGGGGCAGTTCTCTCCCAACGCCCTAAAGAGGGTGGTAACCTGAGACCGTGTGGGTTCTTTTCCAAGAAACTTTCTAGTGCCCAAAGCCATTACGAAATTGGTGATAGGGAATTGTTGGCTATCATCTTGGCATTAAAAGAATGGCGACATCTTTTGGAAGGCACAAGAACCCCGGTATTAATTCTTACGGATCATAAGAACTTGATTTACCTGTCAGAGGCTAAAAGGCTGTCATCTCGCCAGGCTAGGTGGGCCCTATTTTTGTCCAGATTTAACTTCATAGTATCATACTTGCCAGGGTCCAAGAACATTAGAGCAGATGCTCTATCCAGACAGTTTTGCACAGACATTGAGAGGGATGAGGCCCCGGTTCCTATAATTCAGCCAGATAGGATTCTGGCTACGATTCATACCAGTATCACTTCGCCACTGCGGGAGCAAATCTTGGCATCACAAGCTCGGGCACCTCCGGAAACCCCAGTTGGCAAGTGTTTTGTGGATGAGCCTTTCCGTACCCGGTTACTCGAGACCTATCACTCATCTAAGGCAGCCGGGCATATTGGCAGGGATCAGTTGGCATGGTCATTGTCACGAACATTTTGGTGGCCCTCTCTGAAAGCTGACTGCTCTGCATTTACGGCCGCTTGTGCCACCTGTGCCCATGCTAAAACTCCCAGACATCTCCCAGTGGGGCTGCTCCAACCAGTGCCTAATGGTGATCGCCCTTGGCGTGCCAATCAAGGACTGGAGCAGTTTTTGCGTTGCTTTATGACTGATCATCATGATAACTGGGCCGACCTGTTGCCATGGGCAGAGTTTGCCAGGAACTGTGCGGTTAATTCATCGTATGGGAGCTCTCCATTCCTCGTTAATTATGGATTCCAGCCCTGTCTGCTCCCAGACTCATTCCAGTCACAACAGATTCGGCTCTGGATGAGCACATGGAGCAGCTCCGTTCCACTTGGGCACAGGTACAAAGGTCCCTCAGCCAGTCCTTCCAGAGACATCAGCGGCATGCCAATCGCAGACGGCTGCTAGCGGTTTCCTTCCAGGTTGGAGACAGGGTGTGGCTTTGCTCCAGGAATCTCAACCTGCAAGTGCCTTCAAACAAATTGGCTCCCCGGTTCATTGGGCTGTTCAAGATTATTCGCAAAATTAATCCCGTGGCATACGCATTGGAGCTTCCAAATACTATGAGCATTCACAATGTGTTCCATGTGTCATTATTGAAGCCCTTGGTTTGCAACCGCTATACTACCACTCCGGTGGCTCCTGGGCCGGTGGATGTGCAGGGCCAAGAGGAATACGAAGTACAGAGTATTATTGACTCCAGGAGATTTAGAGGCAAGTTGCAATATTTGGTCCACTGGAAAGGTTATGGGCCTGAGGAGCGCTCTTGGGTAGACCAGAAGGACCTCCATGCTCCATGACTGCTGTGCAACTTTTACTCTAAATATCCTCAGAAACCGAGACCCTCTGGCAGGGGAGGGGGTCTTTGAGAGGCGGGTACTATCACGGTCCCCGTGATTCCCTGTCAGTCTTTGCTGTGTTACCTGTGCATTGGAGGAAGCTGATTGGCCCGCCCAGGACGTTCCTTTATATACTGGGTTTTGGGCACTTGTCAGTTGCCCTTTCGTGGTGTTCCTGAGCCTGCGCCTTGTTGCTGTGTTTCTGCATTCCTGTGTACCGACTCGGCCAGTCTGACCATTCCATTGTTCCTGCTCCGTGATTGACCTGGCTCTGGCTGACGTTCCTGCTACGTGATTGACCCGGCTCTGGCTGACGTTCCTGCTCCGTGATTGACCCGGCTCTGGCTGACGTTCCTGCTCCATGATTGACCCGGCTCTGGCTGACGTTCCTGCTCCGAGTACTGACCCTGTTCCGGTTGGAGTCCTGCGCTGTGTTTGTTCCTGAGTTCTTGTGTGATCCTGGTCGCCGGCTGGCGACATTCTGAACTGTGTTTGTGTTGCTCTGACTAATCCTCTTCTAGTCTACCGGGCCTTTGCCAGAGCCTGTTCCATAGCACTGCTGTGCTGTAGTCTAATGATGATCGAGCACCCCGATGCTCGGGTGTTCGGGTGCTCTGGCCGAGCACCCCCCGGAGGCTCGAGTGCTCGGCCGAGCACCCGAGCCCCATTGAAGTCAATGGGAGGACTCGAGCATTACACCAGGCACCCCCTGCTCTGATGAGGGGAGGGTGCCTGGTTCATAGGAAAAGGTCAGAAAATGATGGAAACACCACAGAAATGGTTCAGGGACAGCATAGGGAGGATGTCTGGATGCATCTTGGACTCCAACGTCGCTGCTGGGAACGATGTTTCGCCCGTAGTATGCCATTTTTACAGACTGACCGTAAAACACACAAAAAGGAAGATAAAAACGATTTTAGGCGAAAAATTGTTACAAAACAGTATTTGCTTTATATTTACTTGTATATCATCTGCAAATTCTGCAAAAAATGTCATCGATTTTTCGGAACTGGGGCCATGATTAAGAGGGAAATGTGCGCAGCGTAAAGCAGGTGTTCAACGTGGTTACGGCCCAAGTAAGGTACAGCATTCAGGAACGGAGGCCGCAGCTACCACAGGTTTTACAACATGTCCGTTTGCCCTTGTTAAGTCCAAAATTTATAGTCGGAACAGTGGGGTCTGATCCATTGAGTAAAAGTGACGAAGTGACTTAGTGGATGAAGCCAAGAACTACCTTCTGCTCTGTCGAACACCCCAGCCCTATTTAATTCAATGGGAGGACCTGAGGCACTCCGATACAACCTGTATATCACAAAATGGAGGGCCTCATTCACATTGTGGTACAATAGTTCAGGTAGTGGTCCAACACTCATAAAGCCTATGCACTAAGTGAAAGGGCTGCCAAAAATTAGACTGAAATGTCACTCCAATACACCCTTTATTACACATAAAGGAGGGCATCATACACACCCTTGAAAAATTAGGATTAATGGCCTGCTGGTGACCCTCTAAAACATTATGGGCAAGGGCATGCCGCTAAGCTGACCATCTAAAACATTAGGAATGAGGGTCTGCTGCTGAGCCGACCGTCTAAAACATTATGGGTGAGGGTCTGCTGCGGAGCTGACCATCCTAAACATTATATGCGAAGGCCCGCTAGTGAGCTGACGCTATAAAACATTATATGAGAGGGCCCGCTAGAGAGCTGACCCAATAAAACATTATATGAGAAGGCCCGCTGGTGAGCTGACCTATACAAAAATTGTCAAACAGGGCCCGCTGGTGAGCTGGCCCTATATAAAAATTATATCACAGGGCCCGCTGGTGAGCTGGCCCTATATAAAAATTATATCACAGGGCATATGGAAGAGGAGGAGGAGGATGAGAAGATTAAGAGTCAACCATATACCCGTTTTTTGGGTGGAAGGGGTGAATGGGAATACAGAGTATTCCCATCATTGTAAATAACATATCTAAAGTGACTTTATGTTCCCCCGGGGCTTTCCTCCAGTGGAGTGGAGAAGTCAGGGGAAATCCAGGCCTTGTTCATTTTTATAAGTGTCAACCTATCAGCATTTTCGGTGGAAAGGCGGATACGCTTATCTGTTATGATGCCACCAGCAGCACTAAATACCCGCTCAGACAGAACGCTGGCGGCAGGGCAGGCCAGCACCTCCAAGGCGTAGAGTGCCAGTTCATACCACGTGTCCAGCTTGGACACCCAGTAGTTGTAAGGCACAGAGGGATCAGTGAGGACGCTGACACGGTCTGCTACGTACTCCTTCACCATCTTCCAAAACTTTTCCCTCCTTGTGACACTAGGCCGCGCATCAGGGTGAGGGTGCTGGCGGGGTGTCATGAAGGTGTCCCACGCCTTGGAGAGTGTTGCCCTGCCTTTGTCGGAACTGCTGTGTGCTCCCCTTTTCTCCCCTTCTCGGTTGGCCAAGGTAGCACGTACTCTGCCGCCAGCGTTGTCAGATGGAAAATTTTGGAGCAATTTTTCGACAAGAACCTTCTGGTATTGCACCATTTTGCTTGTCCTCTCCACCGGAGGAATGAGAGATGAGAAATTTGTAGCGGGGGTCCAGAAGGGTGAACACCCAGTAATCCGTGTTGTCTAAAATGCGTATAACGCGTGGGTCACGGGAAAGGCAGCCTAACATAAAGTCAGCCATGTGTGCCAGAGTACCAACAGGCAAGATTTCGCTGTCCTCACCAGGAGGATGACTCTCAATCTCCTCATCCTCTTCCTCCTCTTCTGCCCACCCACGCTGAAGAGATGGAAATAAAGTTCCATGGCTACCCTCTGTAGCGGAGGCAACCGTGTCTTCCTCCTCCTCCTCCTCCTCTGCCTCCTCCAATTGTCGCTGAGAAGACTAAGTGAGGGTGCTCTGGCTATCACCTTGTGTAAGCTCTTCCTCCCCCATTTCCACCTCTTCCACATGCAAAGCATCGGTTTTAATTGTGAGCAGCGAGCGTTTCAGTAGACACAGAAGTGGGATGGTTACACTGATAATAGCGTTATCGCCGCTCACCATCTGTGTCGATTCCTCAAAATTGCGTAAAACCTCACAGAGGTCTGACATCCATTCCCACTCCTCACTTCTGATTAGAGGAAGTTGAACGGAGAGGCGACGACCGTGTAACAGCTGGTACTCCACTACTGCCCTCTGCTGCTCACAAAGCCGGGCCAACATGTGGAAGGTGGAGTTCCAGCGCGTGCTCACGTCACACAGCAGCCGGTGAGCTGGCAATTGTAAGCACTGCTGCAGCGTCAACAGGCTGGCTGAAGCTGTAGATGACTTACGGAAATGTGCACACACGCGGCGCACCTTCGTCAAGAGATCATGCAAATTGGGGTAGGTTTTTAGAAATCGCTGAACCACTAAATTAAATACATGCGCTAGGCATGGTACGTGTGTGAGCTTGCCGAGCTCCAAAGCCGCCACCAAGTTACGCCCATTATCACACACAACCATGCCTGGTTGCAGGTTGAGTGGCGAGAGCCACTGCTCGGTCTGGTGACTAATCCCCTGCAACAGCTCTGAGGCCGTGTGCTGTTTGTCCCCAAGGCAGATCAGCTTCAGCACGGCCTGTTGACGCTTCCCCACTGCAGTGCTACACTGCTTCCATCTACCGGCTAATGGGTGAGTGGAGCTGCGCGCAGAGAATTCGGAGGTGGAAACGGAGGAGGAGGAGGAGGAGCCAATAACGTAGGTGCTGGCGGAAACCCTGATGGAGGTAGGGCCCGCAATCCTCGGCGTGGGTAGCACCTGTGCCATCCCAGGGTCCGAGTCGCTCCCAGCCTCCACGACATTCACCCAGTGTGCCGTCAGGGAAATGTAGCGTCCCTGGCCACAAGCACTTGTCCATGTGTCAGTCGTTAAGTGGACCTTCCCAGTAACTGCGTTGGTCAGGGCACGGGTGATGTTAAGGGACACATGGTGGTGTAAGGCGGGGACGGCACACCGGGAAAAGTAGTGGCGGCTGGGGACTGCGTACCGAGGGACAGCTGCTGCCATCAGGCTGCGGAAGGACTCAGTGTCCACAAGCCTAAATGGCAGCATTTCGATGGCCAGTAATTTGGAAAGGTGTGAGGTTAGTGCTATGGCCTGTGGGTGGGTGGCTGGGTATTTTCGCTTGCGCTCAAATGCCTGGGGTAACGACATTTGGACGCTGCGCTGGGACAGGGAAGTGGATGTGGTCGCTGATGGTGCTTCAGATGGTACAGGTGCAGGGCGGGAAGTATGCGGGCCTGCGCCTTCGACAGGCGATTGGCCGGCACCGAAAACAGGGGAAGAGGAGGCAGTGGTGTGGCCTGCAGACACAGATTGGCGATCCGGGCGTTCCTCCCACTTATTACGGTGCTTGGATGCCATGTGTCGGATCATGCTGGTGGTGGTGAGGTTGCTAGTGTTCATGCCTCGGCTCATTCTGGTGTGGCACAGGTTGCAAACTACAATTCTTTTGTCGTCCGCACTTTCCTTAAAAAAACGCCATACCGCGGAACACCTAGCCCTTGGCAAGGGAGATTTACGCAAGGGGGTGCTCCGTGGAACATTTGCGGCCCGGTTTGGTGCGGTCCGCCTTCTTTCTTTAGCCACACCACTGCCTCTTCCAGCCTGTTGCGGTGCTGCAGATGGCTCACCCTCAGGACTGCTGTCATCGCTCGGCTTTCCACCTTCCCAGGTGGGGTCAGTGACCTCATCGTCCACCAAGTCCTCCTCCACTTCCTCACTCTGATCATCCTCCTCATTTCTTGATCCCACCACATCCTCAGTCATTGACAACTGTGTATCATCCTCCTCATCAAGGTCTTGAGACAGTAATTGTGGTTGATTTGATGGCAACTGTGTCTCATCATCATCATCCACTTCCTTTGACCTTAAATGCCGTTCCCCTCTGTCATCTTCTTGTGATTGGGTACCCTCTAGAGGTTGTGGATCAGGGCACAAGATCTCATGTTCCTCTGCAAGCGTGCTTGGAGAGAGGTTCAAATCAAGGATTGGTGATGAGAAGAGCTCCTCACTATATCCCAGTGTGGGATCACTTCTTTGGCCAGACCCTCTATGGTGGGAGGAAGGATGATCAGGGTGAGGATTATGTTGACCAGACTCTTGGCTAGTGAGAGTGGACTTGGTGGAAGACAGGGTGGTGCTTAACCGACTGGAAGCAGTATCAGCTGAAATCCAACCGACCACCTGTTCGCAGTGGTCTGACCTCGAGAGTGATGTCCTGCGACGCCCTGTAAACTAAGACATGAAGCTAGGTATGGTGGATGTCTTTCTTTCTTGTGCTCTGGCACCAGGCACAGTTCCTACGCGTCCTGACCCGCGCCCTGAACTATCAGGATCACGTCCACTTCCCCGTCCCTTTTTACCCGCCTTCTTCATATTAAACGGAATATATGCCGGTAATCTGCGGCTAGGCACACGAAACAGAATGTGACGCTAATCTGCGGCTAGGCACACTAAACAATATGTGACGCTAATCTGCGGCTAGGCACACTAAACAATATGTGACGTTAATCTGCGGCTAGGCACACTAAACAATATGTGACGCTAATCTGCGGCTAGGCACACGAAACAGAATGTGACGCTAATCTGCGGCTAGGCACACGAAACAGAATGTGACGCTAATCTGCGGCTAGGCACAGTGAACGGAATATGTGACGTTAATTTGTGAATTTGTACACTAAACAGAATGTGACAATAATCTATGGCTAGGCACACGTTTAAAATGGCCCTTTTTGTCGCTGTGTTGTAAAATCATTGGCCCTGTGCACCTAACAGAATATGTCAGCTTGTCACTGCACTGTGAAATATTTGTCCCTGTGCACCTAGTACAATGTCACCTTAGAACATGTCCCCCCCCACAAAGAAATGAAATTCTGCCACCCCCAAAAAAAATTAAATGCTGCCCCCACACACAACAGTCCTAAAAAGGACTTTTGGGTCTTGAAAGAGTTTCAACAATTTTATTCTCCCTACACTGACTTCCTGTGCATCCAGTATTATATGTCACCTTACAAATATCCCCCCCACAAAAAAAAGGAAATTGTGCCCCCCCAAACAAAATATAAATGCTGCCCCCACACACAACAGTCCTAAAAAGGACTTTTGGGTCTTGAAAGAGTTTCAACAATTTTATTCTCCCTACACTGACTTTCCCTGCCTAAGCGCATCTCTCCCTGGCTAAGAATGAGACGAACTCGCGCGTCGGGTGCTATACAGCACCCGATCACGGGTTCTGGCCAGCCAATCAGTGTAATGCCAGCAGCCAACATGGCTGCTGGCATTACACTGATGTCAGAGCCTCCCCGCACGTTTATTGGCTGCGCAGCAGCTGCGAAACGTGCGGGGAGGAGACCCGAACATGGCGGGCGAGCACATGCGGTACTCTTACAAGTACCGCCATGTGCCGAGCAGAGCGATGCTCGAGCCGAACCGAGCTTCGGCCGAGCATGCTCGCTCATCACTACTGTAGTCTCCTTACCGAACCTGTATTAACCCTTGCTGTGCCGGTTGCCTCCGAAATCTGAGCCTGTTCTCTTTCACTTGCCAAGCCAGTGTATTCTGTTTGAGCCTGTTAACACTTATTGAGCCTGTGCCTTTCCGACATTGCCTACCTATTTGCACTAGCAGAGCTGTTGTTCTCTCCGGTGCCCGTTAGCACCGCGACCGCGCCGGTTGGCGTTGGTACCTCCATTGGCTCTTGCTGTATGTGCTCCGCATGACACCGGAGGAGTGTCCCGGTTCCGGTCACTAAGTGCTCGATGTGTTAGACATCTACCGTATCACCATTTACGTTGGCTCATTACCGCTTGTGCAGTGATTGCTCCACTCTGGCACCCAAGGGGTGTTCACGGCTCTTCTCCCGTTGGCATACGCAGGGTTATATCCGTGACAATATTAAGGGCGATTCAGGTTCTGGTCCGTTTACTCTTGCAGTGGCTTTACTCCAGATTATTCCACTAAGGTGGTATAGGCTCAGCCCTGGACATTCGCTGCTCATTCTGGGCGTTCATGTGCAAAGGTATCTAAGAGTGATTAGTTCAGTCACACAATACACCCTTCTCTGCACCATCAAGAGACTGATATCAACTTCTGGGCGTTGGCCAATCAGTTTACTAAACAGTCTATTTCTCCACATTTAACCCTGTATATTTGCTTACCTGTGCTGTTTTGCTCTGCTATACTTGGGCCTGTATCTCACCTTTACCATTCCTGGCCCCCAGGGACACTGTTCATTCATTTTTATTTCAATAAAACTGTGTTTTTACTATACCAGTGTCTGAGTGTCAGATAAACCGTAACAGGTAGGTTATTAGCTTGACTGGCTAAAATAAAACGTAAAGATCACTTTATTCACCATATTAAAAATTATGCTTGTAAACTGTGTCATAAGTTTCCTGAGATTAAGGAAGCTTTTCAAAAATTTTTTCATGGTTTATATAATCTAGAGCCCACTCCTTCGCTTCCTGATCAGGAAACATTCAATGGTCGAGTAAAAGACTTTTTGACCAGATCCAATATCCCGAACCTCCCAATGGAAGTTTTAGACCTTCTTGATTCTCCCTTTAGGGGTGCTGAGCTACGCAATGTAATACGTACTACTCCAAGTGGCAAAAGTCCAGGCCCGGGTGGTTTCCCAGTGGACTATTATAAAACTTTTTCAGATCTACTGATGCCTCCAATGTTTCTGTTTTTCAATGCCATATTAGAAGGTCAGAAATTCACCCCCACAGCTCTGGAAGCACATATCACCCTTATCCCATAGCTGGATAAAGATCCTGCTATATGTGCAAACTATAGGCCAATTTCTCTCTTAAAAATTATGTCAAATTTTTTGGAAAATTGATCGCCAATTGGTTGAAGCCATATCTTCAAGGCGTTATCCATCCAAATCAATCGTCCCTGGTCAGGAAACGAGAGATAACACAACGAAAGCTATGTCCCTAATACATACGGCTCTGGCCCATTGCTGTTCTTAATGGACGCTGAAAAGGCGTTTGATAGGGTACATTGGGCTTACATAGATGGTCTCCTAGACTATTTAGGACTGAAAGAGAGAGGGAAACATAGAATAATGGCCCTTTACGCCTCACCATCCGCAAGACTGAAAATAAACGGCTTTTTGTCTGAATCTTTAGTTATAACCAACAGACCCCAACAGGGTTGTCCACTTTCCCTGCTTATTTTTATGTTATCACTTGAACCCTTGTTACATTTGATACGTGCACATCCAGACATTTATGGGCTTCCAACTTTGGGAGGGATGACTAAATTATCTGCCTTTGCGGACGATGTGCTTTTTTTTCATCTCCTACCCCTTTTCTTCCTTGCCAGCCCTGATGGCACTTTTCCGAGATTTTAGTGAGATTTCTAATTATGAGGTCAATGAACATAAATCTGAAATTTTGAATATAAACCTTCCCCGCTCAACTTGTACTATATTTCAAACTCGTTTTCCGTTTTGTTGGCCAATGGAGAAGATTAAATATCTTGGGGTTTTTCTGACAGATGACAATCAATTAACATTGTCCCTAAATTACAAATTTCTCTCCGAGACGCTACTAGATGATCTTCAAAGATGGAACAAGCTGTTTATATCATGGTTTGGGAGAATTAATCTAATTAAGATGATCACACTACCGAAACTTCTCTATCTTTTTAAATCACTTCCTTTGCCATTATCCCAAGTGCAAATTGCGTGGTCTTGGGACCAAGACAGCAAGTATAGAGGCTCTACCGGCCTTGCCAATACTGGGTAAGGCAACCTTAAGTTGGTACAATGTGGAATAGGTTCTACCGGCCTTACCAAGATACTGGGCAAGGCAGCCTGGACTGCAAGTACTGAATGTCAGCAACTGGAACCTCGGTGACTGGTTAAAGGTGTAAATGACCAGTAGCGTGAGATGGACGGACTGAGGCCCTCAGGGAAGTCAGGATGGTATAGGCACCCTAGAATGCTGGAGCGAACCAGTACCCGCGTACTGGAGAACCCAGTCTCTACCGGTACTGAGGAATATGCAGCAAACAACCGGTTAATACGTGGAGCAAACCAGTACCCGCGTACTGGAGGAACAACAAGCCTACCGGTGCTGTCTAGGACTGAACAGCAATCGATTATGCATGGAGCGAACCAGTACCCGCGTACTGGACGGACAAAGACTCTACCGGAGTTGTCTAGGACTGAACAGCAACCGGCTATGCTTGGAGCAAACCAGTACCCGCTTACTGGAAGAGGAAACTCTACCGGTGCAACAAGCAGCCGGCTGTAGATGGAGCGAACCAGTACCCGCGTACTGGAGATACTCAACCACCACCGGTGCAGTCAGAGGATAATAAGCAGCCGGTTATACATGGAGCGAACCAGTACCCGCATCCTGGAGAAACCTAGAACTCTACCGGTGCAACAGCAGCCGGTTGTATGTGGAGCAAACCAGTACCCGTGTACTGGGGATACCCAATCACCACCGGTGCTGACAGATGACAACAAGCAGCCGGTTATACATGGAGCGAACCAGTACCCGCATACTGGAATAAACTAGAACTCTACCGGTGCCACAGCAGCCGGTAATACATGGAGCGAACCAGTACCCGCGTACTGGAGTAAGCCTAGAACTCTATCGGTGCAACAGCAACCTGTTGTATGTGGAGCATACCAGTACCCACGTACTGGAGAGTGGAACACAAGTGAATGAAAATGTCGTCAGGGCGACTGGAGGAGAGGGGCACACTGCAGGTGATCCAGGAGCAGGAACACAGCCGTTGAAGAACAAGAAAGAGATCTGCAGACAGTCAACCAGATCAGGAACGGCAGCAGGAAACAGCAGTAGAGACAGCAACCCCAACCAGATCAGGAACGGATGCTGGAACCAGGGAAGCCGGTGAACAGGAACTCAGGCGATCACTGATGAGCAGGAACAGAAAAATGGCCCAGGAAGCTCAGGAATCCAATGCAGGTGCTGGTAACATAGAAACAACACGAAAGGGCAACCAAAGGGTGCCCAAGCTCAGTTTAAATAGGCAACACAGGGTGGGCTGAAGGCAGGCAGCCAATGGAGAGCCCCCTACAGGTAACTGACAAGGAAAGGCAGCAATCACGGGCACCGTGATAGTACCCCCCTCTCAAAGATCCCCTCTCCTAGAAGGGACTCCCGGTTTCTGAGGGTACTTAGAATGGAAAATTCACAGTCATTTGGGAACATGAAGGTCCTTACTGTCTACCCAGGATCGTTCTTCAGGACCATAACCCTTCCATTGTACCAAATACTGCACTTTTCCTCTAAGTCTGCGGGAATGAATGATATTCTGAACTTCATACTCCTCCTGACCTTCAACCTCTATAGGCCCTGGCACCACAGGGTTGGTAGTATAATGGTTGCATACAAGAGGTTTGAGGAGAGACACATGGAACACATTATGAATACGCATGGAAGCAGGAATGTCCTAAGCATACGAGACAGGGTTGATTTTGTGAATCACCCTATAGGGACCAATGAATCGAGGAGCCAATTTATTAGACGAGACTTGTAGTTTGAGGTTTCTGGAGGAAAGCCACACTCTGTCCCCAACCTGGAAGGAAACCGCTGGTAGTCGTCTACGATTAGCATGGCGCTGATGGCGCTGGAAGTACTGACTGAGTGCCCTCTGAACCTATGCCCATGTGGAGCAGAGTTGCTCGATATGCTCGTCTAGAGCTGGAATCTGCTGTGACTGAAATGAATCCGGGAGCAGACAAGGCTGGAACCCGTAATTAATCAGAAATGGGGAGCTCCCGGATGAAGAGTTAACCGCACAATTCCTGGCGAACTCTGTCCAGGGCAACAGGTCAGCCCAATTATCATGATGGTCAGTAATGAAACAGCGCAAGAACTGCTCCAATCCTTGATTGGCACATTCAGCGGCCCCACTGGTCTGGGGATGGTAAGCAGAGGAAAAGGACAATTGGATGCCCATCTGTTCACAAAATGCCCTCCAAAATCTGGATACAAACTGGCTCCCCCAGTCGGACACCAGCACTCTGGGTACTCCATGCAACCGAAATACTTCCTTAACGAAAACAACCGCTAATTCTTTGGCAGAGGGAAGGCCACGGAGGGGAACAAAATGAGCCATTTTAAAAAACCTGTCCACCACCATAAGTATAAAGGAATACCCTCTAGACACTGGCAATTCTCCCATGAAATCAATGGAAACCTGGGACCAGGGACATTCACCATTAGGTACCGACTGAAGTAGGCCCACAGGGAGGTGTCTAGGGGTCTTGGCACGGGCTCAGGTGGCAAAGGCATTCGTAAACTCAGCACAATCTGCCCTCAGGGAGGGCCACCAAAAGACTTGTGAGAGAGACCAGATCAATTGATCTCCTCCAATATGACCTGCAGCTTTAGAGGAATGATATTTCTCAAGCAATTGAGTGCGAAATGGCTCATCAACTAAACACTAGAGTAGAGTAGCCAATATACGATCAGGCTGTATAATAGGAGCTGGAACCTCGTCTCTGTCAGTTTCAGGCTCAAATTGTCTCGACAGGGCGTCATCCCTAACATTCTTGGAACCCGGCAAGTAAGATACAATAAAATTGAATCGAGAAAGAAACAGTGCCCAGTTGGCCTGGCGTGAGGACAATCTTTTAGCCTCAGAGAGATAGGTCAAGTTTTTGTGGTCAGTCAGAATTAATACTGTGTTTTTTGTGCCCTCTGGTAGGTGGTGCCATTCCTTCAGGGCAAGAATAATGGCCAGTAGTTCTCTGTCACCTATCTCATAATGACTTTGAGCCACGGACAACTCTTTGGAGAAAAACCCACAAGGTCTGTGAATTCCTCCTTTCACAGGTTGTTGAGAAAGTACTGCCCCAACCCCAATCTCTGAGGCATCGACCTCTAAAGTGAACGGGAGGGATGTGTTGGGGTGGGATAACACAGGACCGTTAACAAAAGCGGATTTCAATTTTTCAAAGGGATCCTCTGCTGCCACCGACCATTGGGATGGGTTAGCACCCTTGTGCGTAAGGTCAGACAATGGTTTAACAACTGTCGAAAAGTTCTTAATAAACTTCCTAGAATAATTAGCGAAACCCAGAAATCGCTAAATAGCTTTAAGGCCCTTGGGCCGTGGCCATTGCAAAACTGCCACCAGTTTCTCCTTATCCATGGCAATGCCTTCTTTGCCAATGACAAACCCCAAGAATGGCACACTAGTTTTGTGAAACTCGCATTTTTCCAATTTGCAAAACAATTTGTTTTTACGTAGGCGGAGCAACACTTCTGACACGTCTTTAATGTGTTGTGACATATTTTCAGAATGAATGAGTATGTCATCCAAGTAAACAACCACACAGGACTGCAACATATCCCTGAGGATGTCATTGATTAATTCTTGAAATACTGCGGGTGCGTTACAGAGACCAAACGGCATAACTAGATATTCATAGTGCCCAGATCTAGTGTTAAAGGCAGTTTTCCACTCATCACCAGCTCTGATGCGAATCAGGTTATAAGCAGCTCGTAAGTCCAGTTTAGTAAAGATTGAGGACCCTTTTAACCTGTCAAATAACTCGGTGATGAGTGGAATCGGATAAGCATTTTTAGACATTAACTTGTTTACGCCATGGTAATCAATGCATGGTCTCTGTTCGCCATTTTTCTTTTTTACAAAAAAGAATCCAGCCCCAGCTGGAGAGGTGGATTTCCTTATGATCCCTCTCTTAAGGGCATCAGAAATGTATTCCTCCATAGCTTGGTTCTCATCACACGACAATGGATATGTGCGTCCCATAGGGGGCACCACCCCCAGAGGCAAATCAATAGCGCAGTCATACGATCTGTGCTGGGGTAGGGTGCCAGCATCTCCCTTACTGAATATATCTCTGAACTGTTGATACTCGCCTGGGAGTGAAGGGGAGGTACACAGTATCTTAACCAGGTGGTACACACAATGCTCCATACAATACTGGGACCAAGCAGAGATTTCACACTTTTGCCAATCAAACTGTGGATTATGAAGCTTTAACCAAGGAAATCCCAGAATGACTGCGTAGTGTGGAGAACTGATAAGCTGGAACTGCTGTTCCTCTTTGTGAAGCGCCCCAATAATTATAGATAAAGGCATTGTTTCAAAGGTGACCTGTGCAGGTTCTAGGGGTCTGCCATCAATAGCTTCAATAGCGAGAGGTGATTCTCTCTCAATCCGTGGAATCCCATGCAATTCAGCAAAGGTATTGTCCATAAAATATCCAGCTGAGCCGGAATCAACCAGGGCCAGAACCTCCACTGAGAGCTCTGCCCATGAATGTACCACCTGTATGGTGGGTTTCAGTGTGACCAATACTGGGGACGGTTGAACACCACCTAGGGCCTGTCCCCCAAGGTACCCTAGGTGTGCTCGTTTCCCGGACATACGGGACAAGATCTTAGCAGGTGCCCATTTTTGCCACAGTATAAACACAACCCGTGCCTTCTGCGGTATGTTCTCTCCTCCTTGGTTAGTCTGGTGAAGCCCAATTGCATAGGTTCACCTGATTCCCGTAACTGTTCATTAGACTTAGATGCCAAGGGAGGGATGGGTGGGCAAAATGTACTGCTAGAACTGTTATTTTTTTACCTTAGCCTTCGATCTTTAGCCATCAATCTTTCACGGATCCGAGTGTCAATTAGGATAACATACTCAATATATTCATCTAGATCGGTAGGCAATTCTTTAGCTGCAATTTCATATTTAATCTGGTCGCTCAAACCTTGAGCAAACACTGCCAGTAACGCCTCATTGTTCCAACCTACCTCTGCTGCCAATGTGCGGAATTCAATGGCATAATCGCCTACAGTACGCCTACCCTGCTTCATCTCCATAAGGTGTTTAGCAGCAGAGGCGGTTTTACCAGGGAGCTCAAACACTTTCCGAAATGACTGCCAAATTCCCTGAAATTCTTTGTGCAAGGTCTCGCATTGTCCCATAAGGATTGGCCCATGCCAGGGCTCTGCCAGTCAGCAGGGATATCATAAACCCAACTTTACTGCGGTCATTGGGAAAGGCATGTGAAGTCAATTCCATAACTATTTCAAGCTGATTGATAAACCCTCTGCACAGGCTAGGATCACCATCATATCTGAGTGGAAAAGGGGCGGAATCGGATAACCCCTTAACTGCGGCCCCTGAGGGCATGGTATCGTTCTCCGGTGTCGGACCTGGGGAGACCACCGGACTCGGGACAGACTTGTCCATGAGTACTGTACGTTCAAGAATAGTTTGGATCGCTACCGCTAGCTGATCCAGGTGTTGCTCATGTACATCCATCCTCCAATGGATGTTCTGTGTATTACCATCACTCTTATTATCTGAGGTCAAGGCCCTTTCGTACCGTCATGGTTCGTTATGACTCTCAGACACAGAGTTAAGATAAAACACAACTTTATTGAAAAGTTTAAAGGAACCCCATGTGGGTAGCATACACATATAACATTTAATGTGCTGTAATGGAAGCAGCTAGCAACCGGTGTGTATGGAGTAAACCAGTACAGCGTACTGGACAACACTGAAGCCCTACCAGTGCTGTACTGGAGGCAGCTAGCAACCGGTGATATGGAGTAAACCAGTACCGCGTACTGGACAACACGGAGGCCCTACTAGTGCTGTAATGGAGGCCTCTAGCAACCGGTGATGAGGAGTAAACCAGTACCGCGTACTGGACAACACGGAAGCCCTAAAGGTGTTGTAATGGAAGCACCTAGCAACCGGTGTGTTATGGAGCAAACCAGTACAGCATACTGGACAACAATGAAGCCCTACCGGTGCTGTAATGGAGGCAGCTAGAAACCGGTGATATGGAGTAATCCAGTACCGCGTACTGGACAACACGGAAGCCCTACCAGTGCTATAATGGAAGCAGCTAGCAACCGGTGTGTTATGGAGCAAACCAGTACCACGTACTGGACAACACTGAAACCCTACCGGTGCTGTAATAGAGGCAGCTAGTAACCAGTGATATGGAGTAAACCAGTACCGCGTACTGGACAACACGGATGCCCAGCCTGGTAACGGAGGGCAACAGAAGGAAAATCCAGTAGTCAGAATGTCGCCCAGGTGACCAAGTCCAGAAGGAGAATGTCAGTCCGAATCCAGGAGCAGGAACGACAGTCAGGCCAGAACAGGATACTGGAACAGTAACGACAGCCAAACCGGCTCAGGAACGGAAGCAGGAACATCAGCCAAACAGGATCAGGAACAGAAGCAGGGACGGCAGCCAAACCGGGTCAGGAATGGAAGCAGAGACGGCAGCCAAACTGGATCAGGAACGGAAACAGGTACCACTCAGGAGTGACTCTGGACGTCTAGGCAAGGACACTGACACTGGGCAATAGGGAGCTCAAGCGGCCCAGTAGACACAGGACCCATAGACAGGTGACCACTGACATAGAGACACCACGAAAGGGCACCTAAAGGGTGCATGAGCCCAGTCTATATAGGCAATACTGGGCGGACTAATGACAGGCAGCCAATGGAGAGCTCTACAACTGACTAACAGCAAAAGCCAGCAATCATGGCACCGTGATAGTAACCCCCTCTCAAAGACCCCCCCTTCTGGAAGAGGGACCTGGTTTCTGAGGGTACTTTGAATGAAAAATTAGCAGTAATTTGGGAGCATGAAGGTCCTTACTATCCACCCAGGATTGTACCTCCGGACCATAACCCTTCCAATGTATCATATACTGCAATTTTCTGCTAAGTCTGCGAGAATCAATGATACTCTGAACTTCGTACTCCTCCTGACCTTCTACTTCTATAGGCCCTGGCACCACAGGGTTAGTAGTATAACAGCTGCATGCAAGAGGTTTGAGGAGAGATACATGGAACACATTATGAATGGGCATGGACGCAGGGATATCCAAGGCATAAGAAACAGGGTTAATTTTTACGGATCACCCTGTATGGACCAATAAACCGGGGAGCCAATTTATTAGACGGGACTTGTAACTTGAGGTTTCTGGAGGATAGCCATACCCTGTCCCCAACCTGGAAAGAGACCGCTGGCAGCCGTCTACGATTAGCATGGCGCTGATGATGCTGAAAAGACTGACTGAGTGCCCTAAGAACCTGTGCCCATGAAGAGCGGAGCTGCTCAATATGCTCATCCAGAGCTGGAATCTGTTGAGCCTGAAATGAATCCGGGAGCAAGCACGGCTGGAACCCGTAGTTGATAAGAAACGGGGAGCTCCCGGATGATGAGTTAACCGCACAGTTCCTGGTGAAGTCTGCCCACGGCAACAGGTCAGCCCAGTTATCATGATTGTCAGTAATAAAACAGCGCAGGAACTGCTTCAGTCCCTGATTGGCATGCTCAGAGGCCCCATTGGTCTGGGGGTGGAATGAGGGAGAAAAGGAAAATTGGATGCCCATCTGTTCACAAAATGCTCTCCAAAATCTGGACACAAACTGGCTCCCCCAGTCAGACACCAGAACTCTAGGTACCCCATGCAACCGGAATACCTCTTTAGTGAAAACCACCGCTAATTCTTTGGCAGAGGGAAGGCCACGGAGAGGCACTAAATGAGCCATTTTAGAAAACCTGTCAACCACCATAAGTATAAAGGAATACCCCCTAGAGACTGGCATTACTCCCATAAAATCAATGGAAACATGAGACAGGGACGTTCGCCATTAGGTACTGGTTGGAGTAGGCCCACAGGGAGGTGTCTAGGGGTCTTGGCACGAGCATAGGTGGCACAGGCATTGGTAAATGCAGCACAGTCTGCCCTCAAAGAGGGCCACCAGAAAACTTGTGAGAGTGACCATATTAATTGATCCCTACCAATATTTCCAGCAGCTTTAGAGGAGTGGTAGGTTTCAAGTAATCGAGTGCGGAATGGCTCATCAACATAACACTTGCAGACTGGGGTTTCTGGAGGAGCTGTAGTCTGAGTGGCCAGAATCTCTTCCCCCAGTGGCGAAGTGATACTTGTACGTAACGTGGCCAATATACGATCAGGCTGTATAATGGGTGCTGGGACCTTGTCCCTGTCTGTCTCAGGCTCAAATTGTTTAGACAGGGCATCAGCCCTAACGTTCTTGGAGCCCGGCAAGTAGGATAAAATAAAATTAAATCGGGAAAGAAACAACGCCCATCTTGCCTGGCGAGAGGACAATCTTTTCGCTTCTGATAGATAAGTCCGATTTTTATGGTCAGTAAGAATCAACACAGGATTTCTGGTGCCTTCCAATAAATGATGACACTCTTTCAGGGCGAGAATGATAGCCAGTAGTTCTCTGTCACCTCATAGTGGCTCTGGGCAACAGACAATTTCTTTGAGAAAAACCCACATGGTCTGAGAGTACCCCCTTTTTCTGGTCACTGAGAGAGTACTGCCCCAACCCCAATCTCTGAGGCATAGACCTTCAACGTAAACGGGAGAGATGGGTTGGGGTGGGATAACACTGGGGCAGCTGCAAAGGCAGATTTCAGTGTCTCAAAAGCGTATTCAGCTGCCTCAGACTATTGGGAAGGATTGGCGCCTTTATGAATAAGGTGAAACAATGGTTTAACAATCGTGGAAAAGTTCTTAATAAACTTTCTGTAATAATTAGCGAAGCCCAGAAATCGCTGAATTGCTTTTAAGACTTTAGGCCGTGGCCATTGCAATACTGCTGCAAGTTTCTCCAGATCCATGGCAATACCCTCCTTGGCAATTACAAACCCCAAAAAGGGCACACTGGATCTATGAAACTCGCATTTTTCCAATTTGCAATACAATTTGTTCTTACGTAGGCGGAGCAATACTTGTGACACATCCTTGATGTGTTGTGACAAATTATAAGAGTGAATAAGTATATCGTCCAGGTAGACCACAACACAGGACTGCAGCATATCCCTGAGGATATCATTAATCAGTTCTTGGAACACTGCGGGCGCTTTACAGAGACCAAACGGCATAACTAGATATTCATAGTGCCCGGATCTAGTGTTAAAAGCCATCTTCCACTCATCACCAGCTCTGATCCGAATCAGGTTGTAAGCTGCACGTAGGTCCAATTTCGTAAAAATTGAGGAACCTTTTAACCTGTTAAATAGTTCGTTGATGAGTGGTATCGGATACGCATTCTTAGGCATCAACTTGTTTAGGCCATGGTAATCAATACACGGTCCTAGCTCGCCATTCTTCTTTTTCACAAAAAAGAACCCAGCCCCAGCTGGCGAGGTGGATTTGTTGATGATCCCTCTCTTGAGGGCATCTGAAATATGTCCCTCCATAGCTTGGTTCTCATTGCAAGACAATGGATATGTACATCCCCTAGTGGGCACCACCCCCGGGGGCAGCTCAATAGCGCAGCTCAATGCTCCATACAATATTGGGACCAAGCCGAAATTTCACACTTTTGCCAATCAAACTGAGGATTATGCAACTGCAACCAAGGAAATCCCAGAATGACTGCGTAGTGTGGAGAAATGATTATCTGGAACTGCTATTCCTCTTTATGAAGTGCCCCAGTAGTCATAAGTAGTGGCATCGTTTCAAACGTAACCTGGGCAGGTTCTAGTGGTCTGCCGTCAATGACCTCAATAGCCAGAGGGGATTCTCTTTCAACCAGTGGAATCTTGTGACGTTCAGCAAAGGCACTATCCATAAAATATCAATCAGGGCCAGAACCTCCACTGAGCGATCTGCCCACGAGAGTACCACCTGGATGGTGGGTTTCTGTATGATCAAACCTGGGGACGGATGAACACCACCTAGGGCCTGTCCCCCAAGGTACCCTAGGTGCATTCGTTTCCCGGACGTACGGGGCAGGTTTTTAGCAAGTGCCCAGTTTTTCCACAGTATAAGCATAACCCCTGCCTCCTGCGGTGTGCTCGTTCCTCTTTGGTTAACCTGGTAAAGCCTAATTGCATAGGTTCACCAAATTCCGGTAAATGATCATTGGGATTAGGCAACGAGGTAGGGATGGGTGGGCAAAATGAACTGCTAGACCCAATGCTTTTTGACTGTACCCTACGGTCCTTAGCCATAAGTCTTTCATGGATCAGAGTGTCAAATAGAATTGCATAATCAATATATTCCTCCAGATCATTAGGCAACTCTCTTGCTGCAGTTTCATCTTTGATATAATCGCCCAGACCTTGTGCAAAGGCAGCCAGCAACGCCTCATTATTCCAACCTACCTCTCCTGCTAGTGTACGGAATTCTATGGCATACTCGCCCACAGTCCACTTGCCCTGTTGTATCTCCATTAGACGTTTAGCAGCAGAGGCGGTTCTACCAGGGATCTCGAATAGTCTCCGCAATGTTTGCACAAATTCCCTGAAATTCTTTGTGCAAGGTTTCGCACTCTCCCATAAGGGATTGGCCCATGCCAGTGCTCTGCCAGTCAATAAAGATATCATAAACCCAACTTTACTGCGATCATTGGGAAAGGCATGGGAGGTTAATTCTAGAAATATCTCAAGTTGGTTGATAAACCCTCTGCACAGACTGGGTTCGCCATCATATCTAAGTGGCAATGGTGCGGAAGCGGTTAGCCCTTTGACTGTAGCCACAGCGGCAATGGTATCATTCTCCGGTGTCGAAACTGGGGAGACCACCGGACTTGAAACAGACTTGTCAGTAAGTACTGTACGCTCAAGAATAGTTTGGATGGCCAATGCCAACTGATCCAGATGCTGCTCATATACAACCATCCTCCAATGGATGTTTTGTGCGTTACCCTCACTCTTACTGTCTGAGGTCATGGCCCTTTCGTACTGTCACGGTTTGTTTTGACTCTCAGACACAGAGTTAAGATAAGATAAGACCTTGCGGGTCTTAAACATACATATATGAAACATACACATGATGGGTACAAAATAGTAACTCATACAATGATACAGTATAGTAGGCTCTACCGTCAGCCAAACCGGATCAGGAACGGAAGCAGGGACGGCAGCCAAACTGGGTCAGGAACGGAAGCAGGAACGGAAGCCAAACCGGTTCTTGAATGGAAGCAGGGACGGCAGCCAAACTGGATCAGGAACGGAAACAGGTACCACTCAGGAGTGACTCTGGACGTCTGGGCAAGGACACTGACACTGGGCAATAGGGAGCTCAAGAGGCCCAGTAGACACAGGACCCATAGGCAGGTGACCACTGACTTAGAGACACCACGAAAGGGCACCCAAAGGGTGCATGAGCCCAGTCTATATAGGCAATACTGGGCAGACTAATGACAGACAGCCAATGGAGAGCTCTACAACTGACTGATAGCAAAAGCCAGCAATCACGGCACCGTGATACTCCCCCTTTCTTGTCAATTACGGGTACCAACCTTCCTTGCTTCCGGATGCATTTCAGGCACAGCAGATGCAAGCACTTGATGAACACCTCCGACAACTTCACTCCACTGGGCACAAGTGCAGATCTCGTTACGTGATTCCTTCCAACGTTATAAGCATCATACCAACAAGAGGAGGTTGCCGGCTCCTGTTTTTCAGGTTGGGGACCATGTGTGTCTTTCCTCCAGAAATTTGAATTTGCAGACTCCGTGTAACAAATTTGCCCCACGGTTTGTTGGCCCATTCAAAGTCCTCCAGCGGGTCAATCCTGTTTCCTATGCTTTGGAACTCCCAGCAAACATGCAAATCTACAATGTTTTTCATGTATCTCTACTCAAACCTCTTGTTTGTAACCGCTATACTTCTGCGCCGGTGGTGCCGGGCCCGGTACGTATTCAAAACCATGATGAGTATGAGGTTCAAAATATTGTGGACTCACGCAGGGTGTGTGGGCAACTCCAGTACCTGGTTCATTGGAAGGGATATGGCCCAAAGGAACGTTCATGGATCAAGCATGCAGATATTCATGCACCTTCAATGTTGCGTCAGTTACATGCCAAGTTTCCCTCTAAGCCTTCAAACTATATTAGGCAAACCCCTTCTTTCATCAAGTTACCCACAATCAAACCCAATGTTACCTGATAGTCTAAACTGTCCACCAAACAGAGGGGATGGGAAGGCAGGAAATGGGGGGGGGAGAAGACACAAGAGGAGAGATACAGTCTGGAATTAACAAGATCAGAAGAGAACTCCCTTGAGCAGCTGTGCGCTCTATTATTTAACCCCTTCAGTGCCAGAGGCTCGGGCCATTTTCTGAACCCTGCAGGCCAGACACTTTTTCAACATTTTTGCTATCCTTCCGTTTAGGCTTGATTTCCTCTGGGGATTTTTAGTTAAATATGGAAAACTATATATTGTTTTTTTCAGAACGAATTGAGCTTTCTTGTGGTACCTTACATGAAGAGAATTTTACATCGTGCAAAAAGCTATGATGTCATAATGACAAAAAAAAGTGAAAATTTACTCATTTTGCTAAAATCACATATTATGTATCAAAAACATTTACCTTGATTGAAAAAGTTTCAATTATTTGAAAAAGCCCCGAGTCCCCCGAGTAAAAAAATACCAAATTTGTATAGTTTTACCTACGTCCATGGCTAGCGTAGAGCCCTAATCACCAGCAGCGCAAAATGACACTTTCAACTTCATAAACTAAAATGCGCATTCTAGGGTTTTTGTGGTAAATCTACCCTAAAACAGTGGAATAACTATATAAAACTATATATTTCTGGAAAGTAGACAACCTACTGCATCTAATGAGGGGTGACTTTCCTTGTTACCCCAAGCCTGGTGTGCACAAATGCCTCCAGAAGATGGCACTAATGAAAAAAAAGGCATTTTCTTACATTTCTGCCCCTTCAAATGTACTAAAATGTGTGAAAATCATGGCATTTCCAACTGTATTCATTAGCTAGAGCTCTTAGGAGAAAAATGACACCCCATTGGTATGAGTTCACCTACCTCAGGGGGTGCTACAAGTACAAAACTACACCTATTGCAACCTCTAATTTTTCTACATTTTCTCAAACAATACTTGTCTGTACACAAATGGTTATAACAACTACAGAAGTGAAGAAAGGGTACACAAACCATACCATTTTGAAAAGAAGACACCCTGCCGCATCTAATGATGGGTGACTTGCCTTGTTACCCAAAGCCTGGAGTGCACAAATGCCTCCAGAAGGTGGCGCTAATGGAAAAAAAAGGCATTTTCTTACATTTCTGCCCCTTCAAATGTACTGAAATTTGTGAAAACCATGGCATTTCCAACTGTATTCATTAGCTAGTGCTCTTAGGAGAAAAATGACACCCCATTGGTATGAGTTTAACTACCTCAGTGGGCGCTAGAAGTGCAAAACGACACATACTACAAACTCTAATTTTTCTAACATTTTCTCAAACATTACTTGTCTGTACACAAATGGTTATAACAACTACAGAAGTGAAGAAAGGGTACACAAACCATACCATTTTGAAAAGAAAACACCCTGCCGCATCTAATGATGGGTGACTTGCCTTGTTACCCAAAGCCTGGAGTGCACAAATGCCTCCAGAAGGTGGCGCTAATGAAAAAAAAGGCATTTTCTTACATTTCTGCCCCTTCAAATGTACTGAAATTTGTGAAAACCATGGCATTTCCAACTGTATTCATTAGCTAGTGCTCTTAGGAGAAAAATGACACCCCATTGGTATGAGTTTAACTACCGCAGGCGGCGCTAGAAGTGCAAAACGACACCTACTACAAACTCTAATTTTTCTAACATTTTCTCAAACATTACTTGTCTGTACACAAATGGTTATAACAACTACAGAAGTGAAGAAAGGGTACACAAACCATACCATTTTGAAAAGAAGATACCCTGCCGCATCTAATGATGGGTGACTTGCCTTGTTACCCCAAGCCTGGAGTGCACAAATGCCTCCAGAAGGTGGCGCTAATGAAAAAAAAAGGCATTTTCTTACATTTCTGCCCCTTGAAATGTACTGAAATTTGTGAAAACCATGGCATTTCCAATTGTATTCATTAGCTAGTGCTCTTAGGAGAAAAATGACACCCCATTGGTATGAGTTTAACTACCTCAGTGGGCGCTAGAAGTGCAAAACGACACCTACTACAACCTCAAATTTTTCTAACATTTTCTCAAACATTACTTGTCTGTACACAAATGGTTATAACAACTACAGAAGTGAAGAAAGGGTACACAAACCATACCATTTTGAAAAGAAAACACCCTGCCGCATCTAATGATGGGTGACTTGCCTTGTTACCCAAAGCCTGGAGTGCACAAATGCCTCCAGAAGGTGGCGCTAATGAAAAAAAAGGCATTTTCTTACATTTCTGCCCCTTCAAATGTACTGAAATTTGTGAAAACCATGGCATTTCCAACTGTATTCATTAGCTAGTGCTCTTAGGAGAAAAATGACACCCCATTGGTATGAGTTTAACTACCGCAGGCGGCGCTAGAAGTGCAAAACGACACCTACTACAAACTCTAATTTTTCTAACATTTTCTCAAACATTACTTGTCTGTACACAAATGGTTATAACAACTACAGAAGTGAAGAAAGGGTACACAAACCATACCATTTTGAAAAGAAGACACCCTGCCGCATCTAATGATGGGTGACTTGCCTTGTTACCCCAAGCCTGGAGTGCACAAATGCCTCCAGAATGTGGCGCTAATGAAAAAAAAGGCATTTTCTTACATTTCTGCCCCTTGAAATGTACTGAAATTTGTGAAAACCATGGCATTTCCAATTGTATTCATTAGCTAGTGCTCTTAGGAGAAAAATGACACCCCATTGGTATGAGTTTAACTACCTCAGTGGGCGCTAGAAGTGCAAAACGACACCTACTACAACCTCAAATTTTTCTAACATTTTCTCAAACATTACTTGTCTGTACACAAATGGTTATAACAACTACAGAAGTGAAGAAAGGGTACACAAACCATACCATTTTGAAAAGAAGACACCCTGCCGCATCTAATGATGGGTGACTTGCCTTGTTACCCAAAGCCTGGAGTGCACAAATGCCTCCAGAAGGTGGCGCTAATGGAAAAAAAGGCATTTTCTTACATTTCTGCCCCTTCAAATGTACTGAAATTTGTGAAAACCATGGCATTTCCAACTGTATTCATTAGCTAGTGCTCTTAGGAGAAAAATGACACCTGATTGGTATGAGTTCACCTACCTTAGGGGGCGCTACAAGTACAAAATACACCTACTACAACCTCTAATTTTTCAGAACATTTTCTCAAACATTACTTGTGTATTCAAAAATGGTTATAACAACTAGAGAAGTGAAGAAAGGCTACACAAACTATACCATTTTGGAAAGAAGACAACCTGCCGCATCTAATGAGGGGTGAATTTCCTTATTACTAGTGTTGAGCGAGCGTGCTCGGCCGATGCTCGGATCGGCTCGAGCATCGCTCTGCTCGGCACATGGCGGTACTCGTACGAGTACCGCCATGTGCTCGCCCGACATGTTCGGGTGAAGAGGATCTGTGCCGGAAGAGGCACAGATCCGAAGACGCTCCGCTGGACCACCAGGGAATGGAGGTACGGGGGCATTGCGGAGATGAAGGGGGCATTGCGGAGATGAAGGGGGACATTGTGGAAGAGGGGCATAGACTCTATGCCCCTCTTCCACAATGTCCCCCTTCATCTCCGCTATGCCCGTCTTCCACAATGTGCCCCTTCATCTCCGCTATGCCCCTCTTCCACAATGTCCCCCTTCATCTCCTATGCCATAGAGGAGATGAAGGGGGACATTGTGGAAGAGGGGCATAGCGGAGATGAAGGGGGACATTGTGGAAGAGGGGCATAGAGTCTATGCCCCTCTTCCACAATGTCCCCCTTCATCTCCGCTATGCCCCTCTTCCACAATGTCCCCCTTCATCTCCGCTATGGCATAGGAGATGAAGGGGGACATTGTGGAAGAGGGGCATAGCGGAGATGAAGGGGCACATTGACCAGGCACCCTCCGCTCATCAGAGCAGGGGGTGCCTGGTTTAATGCTCGAGTGCTCCCATTCATTTGAATGGGGCTCGGGTGCTCGGCCGAGCACTCGAGCATCAGGGGGTGCTCGGTCAGAGCACCTGAGCATCGGGGTGCTCGCTCATCCCTACTTATTACCCCAAGCCTGTTGTGCCCAAATGCTTCCAGAATGTGGCACTTTAGGAAAAAATGGCATTTTCTTACATTTCTGCTCCTTCATCTGTATGGAAATCTGTGAAAACCATGGAATTTCCAACTGTATTCATTAGCTAGTGCCCTTAGGAGAAACATGACACCCAATTGGAATGAGTCGACCTACCTTAGGGGTGCCAGAAGCACATAACTACACTTACCTGTTTGCTTCTTCGAAAATGGCTGCTTGTAGTAAAATGTCCATAACTGTTAGAGACATGAAGGAAAGGTATAAAAGGTATACCTTTTTGGAAAGTAGACATTCTCCCGCATCAAGTGAGGGAGAATCCAGCACAGGGGTGTCCAGCACACAATATTTTCAAAAGGTGGCGCTATTGGAATAAATACATGTTTTTTTTACATTTCCACCACTTCAAAGATACTAAAATCTTTGAAAACCATAACATTTCCTGCTGTATTCAGAACCTGATACCAACATGAGAAAAATGGTAGCCCATTTGTGTGGGTTAACATACAACATGTGGGTGCTAGGAAAACGTATGTAAACCTGACACTTTTGTTTTTTAAATTATCTGCTTGCACTAAAATGGTTATAACCATAATAGATATGCAGGAAAGTTAGAGAAACAATGCCATTTTGGAAAGAAAACAACCTACCGCATCTAATGAGGGGTCACTTGCCTTTTTACCCAAAGGCTGGTATGCACAAATGCTTCCAGGAGGTGGCGCTAATGAAAAAAAAGGCATTTTCTTACATTTCTGCCCCTTCAAATGTATGGCGCTCTGTGAAAACCATGGAATTTTCAACTGCATTTGTTTGCTAGTGCTCTTAGGAGTCAAACGACACCCCATTGGTATGAGTTGAACTACCTTAGGGGGTGCTAGAAGTAGAAAACTACACCAACTACAAACTCTGATGTTTCAAACATTTTCTCAAACCTGACTTGCCTGTACGAAAATGGCTATAACACCTTCAGAATTGAAGAAAAGGTAGATAAACCATACCATTTTGGAAAGAAGACAACCTGCCGCATCTAATGAGGGGTACTTTGTACCCCTAAGTTAATTGGCACAACTATTTCCAGAATGTGGTGCTACAGGAAAGAAAAACAAACATTTGTTTTACACATCAGTCACTTCAAAGATACTAAAATGGTTCAATGGCGTGGGATTTCCTAGGAGGACTTCTTGCCAGCCAAAAAAAAATGGTACCCCACTGCTCTGGGTTGACATACCAATTTACGCTACAAGAGCATAGCTACCAGTGAAACAGAAATGGTAAAGCAAACAGTGTATGTGTGATTTTATGGCTAACAGATGAAAGAAGCTAGGACGTCAGCCGGTGTACGTGCGGACCTGTGACTACAAGTCTAACAAAATGTGTGAGAGGGTGAGGGATTAGGCAGTGTGTGTGGGTATGAGCAGAGGAGCAAGGATGGTGGTGATGGTGGGACAGTGTCTGATAGAGTGTATGGGAGATCTCTGACTACCATTGTGCACTGTATGTCCCCTCATACAAAGCACTGCGTTGGACCCCCTTCCTGTTGCACATGCATTTTTTGGGGCTTTTTCCCCCAATATTTTTGTGTAGACCTCGTTGGGGGCATCAGAACCTATACAATGAGGTCTAAATAAAAAATAAAGGGGGAAAAAATCCTTTGTGTGCCACAGGGGTGTCCAGCACACAAAGGGTTAATTTTTTTATCGTTACTTTGTATTCAGATGGCCACCAAACAAGCTCTGATCACAAAGTAATGATAAAAAGTCCTGTGTGTACCACAGGAAGGGGGTCTGCATTGAACCCACCTCCCAGTGGCACACACAGGGTTAATTTTTTATTTAATTTTTTTTATTATATACCTCATTGAGGGGCATCAGGACCCCCTGATTCCTCCCCAATGAGGTCTTAGTAAAAAAAAAATATATATGTCCACAAACGGAGTGACCCTGTGAGTGCCACAGGAATCTCCAGCGCATTGCAAAGCAATGCATTGGATCCTTGTGGCACTCAGAGGGTTAATTTTTTTTCTATCATTATTTGGTAATCAGAGCTTGTTGGGGGGCCATCAGGACCAATCCTGATGACCCCCCCAACAATCTCTGATAACAAAGTAATGATAAAAGCCCTGTGTGTGCCGCAGAAGGGGGGCTGCATTGCCCCCCCCCCCGTGGCACACACAGGGTTAATTTTTTTTTATTTACTTTTTTTTTTATTATAGACCTCATTGAGGGGTATACAAACCCCCCTGATCCCCCCAATGAGGTCTTACCAAAAAAAAAAAAAAAAGTTATCAAAAAAAGTGTCCCTGTGAGTGCCACCGGGGTCTCCAGCACATTGCAAAGCAATGCATTGGACCCTTGTGGCACTCAGAGGGTTAATTTTTTTTTATCATTACTTTGTAATCAGAGCTTGTTGGGGGGCCATTAGGACCAATCCTGATGACCCCCCAACAATCTCTGATAACAAAGTAATGATAAAAGCCCTGTGTGTGCCACAGGAAGGGGGGGGGCATTGGACCCCCTTGTGGCACACACAGGGTTAAATTTTTTTTATATATTTTTTTTTAATTATAGACCTCATTGAGGGGCATCAGGACCCCCCCTGATCCCCCCAATGAGGTCTTTAGAAAAAAAAAAAACCCTAAAGCAAGTGACCCTGTGAGTGCCACAGGGATCTCCAGCACATTGCAAAGCAATGTGCTGGGGACCCTGTGGCACTCACAGGGTTACTTTTATTTTTTTTATTTTTTTATTTTGAACTCTTCAGACCTCGTGGGGGACATCAGGACCCCTCCTGGTGTGCCCTCAGTCATTGATCTCCCAGCCGATAGGCTGGAAGATCAATGAGGCGACTGCAGGAGAGCAAAAGCTCTCCTGCCCTTCTCTCCTACCACCGGTAGGAGTGAGCAGGACCGGGGGAAACTTCCCTAACATCATCGGTGACCATGTCACCGATGACGTTGGGAGGTTTCCCCCGGTCCCGCCCACTCCTACCCAGAAGTTCGGGTAGGAGAGACAGGAGAGGAGAAGCTGCGCTTTTGCTGCGCTTCTCCTCTGCCTTTATTGATCTCCCAGCGCGATCGGCTGGGAGATCAATAACAGGGGGGACATGAGGAGTGATCCTCATGTCCCCCCACGATTGCCCAGCTTTTTTTTTTTTAAATGCGGCCACTGCATGCCGGTTATACCGGCTCATGCAGTGACCGCATTTTAGTGGGTACATTGTACGAGCTTGGCACAGCGGGTACAGCTGTCCAAACTCGTACAATGTACCCACTTGGCACTCAAAGGGTTAAAGGGATAGTAATACTTCGTTTTAACTTTATTTTATTTTGTAGGCATAAAAAAAAACATGAAGAATGATATAAGTCTTATCTCTCAAACCTTTATGGTTTAAGAGATGTTCACAAACAAAGTATCCCCCCCCTGTTCAACCAGATCAGAAGGTAGGTGCCCATGTAGACTGCAGTGAGGGACAATCTTCAATTAAGATAAGGGAAAAAGCTGAAAAACTTGTCAAGGGGGGAAGGGCTTTCATTGTTTTCATACAAAGAAAATTGTTCCCTTCTGTTATCTCTCTGGTCATACAACCTGATCCACATCTGAGAAGAGATGGCTTACACTAGGTAAAAGGGGCGGGGAGGGGAACTTTGCTTGTGAATATCTCATAAACCATAAAGGATTGAGAGATAAGACTTATATCATTCTTCATGTTTTTTTAATGCCTACAAAATAAAATCAAGTTAAAACAAAGTATTACTATCCCTTTAACAACTTCCTAGCCCTAACCCTTATTTCCTATTGACTAAATGATATGATGTCACAAAACACACCCCCATCCATTTTCACCATGTGGACAGATCACCACACCTGGTTCTTCTCCACGGGGAGGGGGTCGTTGAGAGGGGGTATTATCACGGTGCCCATGTTCCTGATCTGACGGCGACATTATTATTCTGCCTCATTTAAATGACGTCCTCTTATTGGCCTAGTATTCTTGCTCCACCCAGGACTTGGCTTTTATATACCCTGTCGTGTCTATACCAAGGCGTCCTTTCGTAGTGTACCTGTTCCTGTCGTTTGTTACTAAGTTGCTTTTATCATGTATGACCTGGCCTGCCTGACGACGTTCCTACGCTTCCTGTGTTGCTGTTCCATTGCTGATTGATCTAGCTGAGAACCCGCTCCGTTACTGACTGATCTGGCTGAGGACCCGCTCCATTACCGACTAATCTGGCTGAGGACCCGCTCCGTTACTGACTGACCTGGCTGAGCACCCGCTCCATTGCTGACCTATCCGGATGTTGAGCCTGTTCCGTTGCGGCTGACCTGACTGTGCTTCCGTTGCGCTTGTGGCCATCTCTGACTGAGCACCGCTCAGTTGCCATCCGTGCATGGCTGTATATCTCCGTTGTCCTTGTCTGGCCAGCGTTACAAGCAGCAGATTCCCAGTTGCCTTGTCTGTTGTTTGTCGCGTGGTGCTATTCTTATCTTGTCGACCTTAGGCTTGGCATTCGTGCTATAGCTGCTTACTCTAACCGCCCCTGGCGTTGTGCACACGCGAAGTACCGGTACAATGCTATTAAGTGCTGACTGAGTTACTCAGATCTATCTGTGTCTTCCTCTACACTACTGCTGGGCTCACTCCCTATGGGAGTTGCAGTATATCTCTGGGCATTTCCAGTGCTCCTTCTCTGTTGCAGTAGCTTGGGCTAAGAGCCAGCAGTTGCATTACATCACACTCGTGAGAGTAAGGAGACACTGAGCTTCATTCCTTGTCACATTAGCCTTTGACTGAAGAGCCAGAGGTTGCGTTACATCACACTCGTTGTGTGAGGAGACAGTTGTGGTTTTCCTGTTATCTGTCCTCGATCCACCCCTAGCGTTCTTGGGTTTGTCTATTGTTCGTGGTTGCCTTGGTCTTCTTAGGACCCTGTCCCTTGGTCAGTGTTGCCTTGTTGCCTATTGGGTTCAGTGCCACCCAGGCATCTGGGTTTCATGCCAGTTACCACCTCCAGGACTACTTGTCATCTATAGTTCTGCTGTCAGTCCTGGGTCGAGAAGCCTGATTAACCCTAGTCCGCTAGGGTGGATTCCTGTCCTTATGTGCCTCCAGTCCTCAGCATCCCAGCTCAGTTCTATTTGATGCCAGTTGCTGCCTCATCGACTTGCTTTATATCTGGGTCCTGATTTCCATTGCTATATATTTATTGTTTTGTATTTTGGGCCTGTGGCCTAATTCCGTGTATGCACCGGTCTGGTCTGAGTGTTCATCAAAAACCGTGACAATTCCTTACTAGCTCAGTTCTCCTCTTTCTCTGGCTACAAGATTAACCATTCTAAGTGTGAAGCTCTGGATATCTCTCTCCCTGTACCTATGCGGAAACTGCTTGCCCTTAATTTTGACTTCAGATTGAGTGCTTGTTCGCAATTGTCCCAAGGCATTCATTTAACCGCATCTTTTTCTACGCTCTACCCTTACTTAAGACTTTACATGACAATCTGAGAACCTGGGCTTCCTACCGGATCTCGTGGTTCGGTAGTATATTTGCTGTCAAGATGTCTTTATTACCCAAGCTACTTTATCCTTTCCGCTCTCTGGCTATTCCTCTCCATATGGGCAATATCTGCCTTCTTCAACGACACATTTTCTGATTTAACTGGGCTTCTAAGAAACCGAGGCTACACTCGACACTCCTCCATAAGCCTAAACTCCATGGAGTTCTTTCAGTTCCTCATATTTGGTCATACTACAAGGCAGCTCAGTTTGCTAAAGCTATCCAACTCCACCAAGTCTCCAATGTCCCTCGATGGGTAGGACTTGAGGTCTCTTTATGCGTTTCTCCCCCTGCTGCCGATTTACTGTGGCTCTCTACCCATTCCATTGGTGAATTTCACTACAGTCTGACTCTATCCCATACCCTGGCCATTTGGCGGCGGTTTCTGAAAATTCATCAACTCACGAATCCCCGTTCCAGAATGTGTCCCCTTTTTCGGAATCTCGATTTCCCCCCTGGACTCTCCCTTACGCAGTTCATCTGGTGGACTGTGGTGGGGGTTACCAAGGTGTCCGATATGTTTTTTGTTAATACTCTTCTCACTTTGGATAAGTTTCACGAAAAATTTTGGGCACCGGCGACTGAACTTTTTCATTTTGTACAAATTCGTCATTTTGCTAGGGCCCATTTCGAAACTGGCTCTCCCACTCCTCGGACTTTGTTTGAGCACCTTTGCTCCACCACCCCCATATGACGAGGGGCTATCTCAACACTCTATTCTCATTTTATTGGCATTGCTTTCCCCCATACCCCTGCATATCGAGCTTTGTGGGAGACAGACCTGGGTGAAACGTTAGATGATGAGAAATGGAATAGCATTGTGGCAAACTCCTCCAGTTTGACTCCTTGTACTCTGGTGAAGGAAAATGCGTATAAGGTATTGACAAGGTGGTATTATTGCCCAGCCAGAATACACCACATCTGTCTGTCTGCATCTTCATTGTGCTATCGGGGCTGTGGTCAGTCTGGTACTTACATACAGATGTGGTGGTCTTGTCCGTCGGTTACTGCTCTATGGACTCATGTCTTTGCGCTTCTGGGGACCGCTTTGGGAGTGGTGCTACACCTTGATCCCTGGACTGCCTTACAAAATAGATCTACACAATATCCTCCTTTGCCCCCGTTAACCAATAAATTGATATTCAGGGTGTGTGCCATGGCACACTGCCATATTGCATACCACTGGAAGTCCTTGCCTTTATGTTATGCCCAACTGGATAACTGGATCTGGAGACTGATTCGGATAGAAAAATCGACTGCTTCCTTACATAATTCATCATCTTCTTATATCCGCGTATAGTCTCCATGGATTGACTCTGTGGCCCCTCCATCCTTCCATCGTGATATGCTTCTCCTTTGAGTTTCTAAACCTCACCTCACTGAACTGAGGTTGAGTTTCTCAACCTCAATTCAGTGAGACTCCCTCCCCCTACCCTTTTTTCCATTTCCTCCTTTACCTTTTTTTTTTTTTTTCTCTTTCATTCCGATCCACTGGGGCATACGGCTTTGCTTACCTTTGTTTCATTTTTTATCTGATTGTTTTGTATTTTCCTTTTTATTGTATTGTTTGTTTTGGTTTGTCTTACCTTCTACTCCCCCCCCACCACGGTTTTATTTTTTGTACGCCAAATTTGTTTGTAAAAATTAAAAAACATTAAACAAAAAATATATATATATATCTGAAGTATAAATACTTTTTTTTTTTTTTTTGGTTGATTAAACTAATGATTACATAAAAAATTAGTGTTAAGAATAATCAGGTTGTAAGTAAAGAACAATATAAGCCAGTAAAAAATTGGATTGCTTATTTTTTCATTTATATCTTTTGCTATCATATTCAACTCTCACCCTATATTCTATTGATATATTTAACTAACCCTTTGAGTCCCAGATAGCTATGTGATATCCAAGAGATAAAGTTCAAAAATGGGTTCTCTTTTAAAAAAAAAAAATAAAAAAATAAAATTAAAAGAGGTTTGCACAGTGCAATGTCTTTAATAAGCTTTAAGCTTTTGGTTTAACTATGCATTATCTGTAAAGCTGTAAAGTATGAATACCTGAAGTAAATCTGGGGCAAATTAAATATTTAATGGTTTAAAATATGCCTTAAAAACTCTGAATGCTAGATAGGACTCAAATGCTTTATAAAGAGAGTCATAAATTATATCTCTGATATTCAAGGAAGTGAAAGCTGAGTTTCATTCAAAACATTGTATTAAATGTCCCCTACTGTGGTAAAAAATGGTTTGCCCCAAGCAGTATAATATGAGTTACTGAAGCAAATTTGGAACAAACTACATTCACTGTGGGTGGGGGAGACAGGTAAAATATCTAATGATTTAAAACACGTCTTAAAAACTTTGTATTCTAGAGGCAACACTAATGCAATATTACTAAAATCATACATTACATTTTGGAGCTTTCAAGGAAGTGAAAGCTTAGTTTAATTCAAAACAATATTTTATATGACCCCTACTTTGTTGAAAAATGGTTTGACCCAACATTCTCCCAGAATGCATTGCCCCCATAAAAATATTTCAAAATAACCATTTCTTAAAAAATAAACCACCTTACTTACTTTATTTCAGATGGGGGAAAGTATGAACACATTGTAAATGCCAAAGCCTCTTCCATGAGATAAAAATCCCATAAATTAATTTTTAACATCCCTAAGTTATAAATATTAAAATATATGAAGTGTAAATACTCTTTTTTTTTTTTTTTTAAAAAATTCATGATCGCATAAAAATATTAGTGTTCAGAATAATCAGGTTGCATGTAAAGAATAGTATAAGCCAGTAAAAAATGTGATTGCTTATTTTTTCACTTATGTCTTTTGCTATCATGTTACACCCACGCCCTATACTCTATTGATATATTTAACTAACTCTTTGAGTCTCAGAAAGCTAGGTGGTATACAAGAGGTTAAATGCAAAATGGGTTTTCTTTTAAAATAAAACTGAAATTGAAAGAGGTTTGCACAGTGAAATGCCTTCAATTAGCTGTTAGTTTTTGGTTTAACTATGTATTATCTGTAAAGCTGTTTAGTATGAAATTCTGAAGCAAATCTGGATCAAACCATGTTCCCCAAGTGTGGGGGGGAATTAAATATTTAATGGTTTAAAATATGCCTTAAAAATTCTGAATGATTGATAGGACTCTAATGTTTTATAAAGAAAGTCATAAATGTTATCTCTCATATTCAAGGAAGTGAAAGCTGAGTTGAATTCAAAACATTGTTTTACATGTCCCCTACTGTGGTAAAAAATGGTTTGCACCAAGCAGTTTAATATGTGTTACTGAATCAAATCTGGAACAAACCACATTCACTGTGGGTGGGGGTGGCAAGTAAATATCTAATGATTTAAAACATGGCTTAAAAGCTTTGTATTCTATAGGCAACACTAATGCAATATTATTGAATTCATACATGACATCTCGGAGCTTTCAAGGAAGTGAAAGCTTAGTTTAATTCAAAACAATATTTTATATGACCCCTACTTTGGTGAAAAATGGTTTGCCCCAACATTCTCCCAGAATGCATTGCCCCCATAAAAATATTTCTAAATATCCTTTTCTTAAAAAATAAACCACCTTACTTCCTTTATTTCAGGTGGGAGAAAGTGTGAACACATTGTAAACGACAAAGCCTCTTCCATGAGATAAAACTCCCGTAAAGTCATTTTTAACATCCCTAAGTTATAAATATTTAAATATATGAAGTATAAATACTCTTTTTTTTTTAGATTAAATTCATGATTACATAAAAATATTAGTGTTTAGAATAATCAGGTTGCATGTAAAGAATAATATAAGCCAGTAAAAAATTGGATTCCTTATTTTTTCACTTATGTCTTTTGCTATCATGTTACACCCACGCCCTATACTCTATTGATATATTTAACTAACCCTTTGAGTCTCAGAAAGCTATGTGGTATCCAAGAGGTTAAATGCAAAATGGGTTTTCTTTTAAAATAAAACTGAAATTAAAAGAGGTTTGCACAGTGAAATGCCTTCAATTAGCTGTTAGTTTTTGGTTTAACTATGTATTATCTGTAAAGCTGTTTAGTATGAAAACCTGAAGCAAATCTGGATCAAACCATATTCGCTAAGGGTGTGTGGGGGGAATTAAATATTTAATGGTTTAAAATATGCCTTAAAAATTCTGAATGTTTGATAGGACTCTAATGTTTTATAAAGAAAGTCATAAATGTTATCTCTCATATTCAAGGAAGTGAAAGCTGAGTTGAATTCAAAACATTGTTTTACATGTCCCCTACTGTGGTAAAAAATGGTTTGCCCCAAGCAGTTTAATATGTGTTACTGAATCAAATGTGGAACAAACCACATTCACTGTGGGTGGGGGAGGCAAGTAAATATCTAATGATTTAAAACATGGCTTAAAAGCTTTGTATTCTATAGGCAACACTAATGCAATATTATTGAATTCATACATGACATCTCGGAGCCTTCAAGGAAGTGAAAACTTAGTTTAATTCAAAACAATATTTTATATGACCCCTACTTTGGTGAAAAATGGTTTGCCCCGACATTCTCCCAGAATGCATTGCCCCCATAAAAATATTTCAAAATAACCTTTTCTTTAAAAATATACCACCTTACTTCCTTTATTTCAGATGGGAGAAAGTATGAACACATTGTAAATGACAAAGCCTCTTCCATGAGATAAAACTCCCATAAAGTCATTTTTAACATCCCTAAGTTATAGATACTTAAATATATGAAGTATAAACACTCTTTTTTTTTTTTTTAGATTAAATTCATGATTACATAAAAATATTAGTGTTCAGAATAATCAGGTTGCATGTAAAGAATAATATAAGCCAGTAAAAAATTGGATTGCTTATTTTTTCACTTATGTCTTTTGCTATCATGTTACACCCACGCCCTATACTCTATTGATATATTTAACTAACCCTTTGAGTCTCAGAAAGCTATGTGGTATCCAAGAGGTTAAATGCAAAATGGGTTTTCTTTTAAAATAAAACTGAAATTAAAAGAGGTTTGCACAGTGAAATGCCTTCAATTAGCTGTTAGTTTTTGGTTTAACTATGTATTATCTGTAAAGCTGTTTAGTATGAAAACCTGAAGCAAATCTGGATCAAACCATATTCCCCAAGTGTAGGGGGGAATTAAATATTTAATGGTTTAAAATATGCCTTAAAAGTTATGAATGTTTGATAGGACTCTAATGTTTTATAAAGAAAGTCATAAATGTTATCTCTCATATTCAAGGAAGTGAAAGCTGAGTTGAATTCAAAACATTGTTTTACATGTCCCCTACTGTGGTAAAAAATGGTTTGCCCCAAGCAGTTTAATATGTGTTACTGAATCAAATCTGGAACAAACCACATTCACTGTGGGAGGGGGAGGCAAGTAAATATCTAATGATTTAAAACATGGCTTAAAAGCTTTGTATTCTATAGGCAACACTAATGCAATATTATTGAATTCATACATGACATCTCGGAGCCTTCAAGGAAGTGAAAGCTTAGTTTAATTCAAAACAATATTTTATATGACCCCTACTTTGGTGAAAAATGGTTTGCCCCAACAGTCTCCCAGAATGCATTGCCCCCATAAAAATATTTCAAAATAACCTTTTCTTAAAAAATATACCACCTTACTTCCTTTATTTCAGATGGGAGAAAGTATGAACACATTGTAAATGACACAGCCTCTTCCATGAGATAAAACTCCCATAAAGTCATTTTTAACATCCCTAAGTTATAAATATTTAAATATATGAAGTATAAACACTCTTTTTTTTTTTTGAAATTAAATTCATGATTACATAAAAATATTAGTGTTCAGAATAATCAGGTTGCATGTAAAGAATAATATAAGCCAGTAAAAAATTGGATTGCTTATTTTTTCACATATGTCTTTTGCTATCATGTTACACCCACGCCCTATACTCTATTGATATATTTAACTAACCCTTTGAGTCTCAGAAAGCTATGTGGTATCCAAGAGGTTAAATGCAAAATGGGTTTTCTTTTAAAATAAAACTGAAATTAAAAGAGGTTTGCACAGTGAAATGCCTTCAATTAGCTGTTAGTTTTTGGTTTAACTATGTATTATCTGTAAAGCTGTGTAGTATGAAAACCTGAAGGAAATCTGGATCAAACCATGTTCCCCAAGTGTGGGGGGGAATTAAATATTTAATGGTTTAAAATATGCCTTAAAAATTCTGAATGTTTGATAGGACTCTAATGTTTTATAAAGAAAGTCATAAATGTTATCTCTTATATTCAAGGAAGTGAAAGCGGAGTTGAATTCAAAACATTGTTTTACATGTCCCCTACTGTGGTAAAAAATGGTTTGCCCCAAGCAGTTTAATATGTGTTACTGAATCAAATCTGGAACAAACCACATTCACTGTGGGTGGGGGTGGCAAGTAAATATCTAATGATTTAAAACATGGCTTAAAAGCTTTCTATTCTATAGGCAACACTAATCCAATATTATTGAATTCATACATGACATCTCGAAGCTTTCAAGGAAGTGAAAGCTTAGTTTAATTCAAAACAATATTTTATATGACCCCTACTTTGGTGAAAAATGGTTTGCCCCAACATTATCCCAGAATGCACTGCCCCCATAAAAATATTTCAAAATATCCTTTTCTTAAAAAATAAACCACCTTACTTCCTTTATTTCAGATGGGAGAAAGTATGAACACATTGTAAATGACAAAGCCTTTTCCATCAGATAAAACTCCCATAAAGTCATTTTTAACATCCCTAAGTTATAAATATTTAAATATATGAAGTATAAATACTCTTTTTTTTTTTTTTTGAGATTAAAATCATGATTACATAAAAATATTAGTGTTCAGAATAATCAGGTTGCATGTAAAGAATAATATAAGCCAGTAAAAAATTGGATTGCTTATTTTTTCACTTATGTCTTTTGCTATCATGTTACACCCACGCCCTATACTCTATTGATATATTTAACTAACCCTTTGAGTCTCAGAAAGCTATGTGGTATCTAAGAGGTTAAATGCAAAATGGGTTTTCCTTTAAAATAAAACTGAAATTAAAAGAGGTTTGCACAGTGAAATGCCTTCAATTAGCTGTTAGTTTTTGGTTTAACTATGTATTATCTGTAAAGCTGTTTAGTATGAAATCCTGAAGGAAATCTGGATCAAACCATGTTCCCCAAGTGTGGGGGGGAATTAAATATTTAATGGTTTAAAATATGCCTTAAAAATTCTGAATGTTTGATAGGACTCTAATGTTTTATAAAGAAAGTCATAAATGTTATCTCTCATATTCAAGGAAGTGAAAGCTGAGTTGAATTCAAAACATTGTTTTACATGCCCCCTACTGTGGTAAAAAATGGTTTGCCCCAAGCAGTTTAATATGTGTTACTGAATCAAATCTGGAACAAACCACATTCACTGTGGGTGGGGGTGGCAAGTAAATATCTAATGATTTAAAACATGGCTTAAAAGCTTTGTATTCTATAGGCAACACTAATGCAATATTATTGAATTCATACATGACATCTCGGAGCTTTCAAGGAAGTGAAAGCTTAGTTTAATTCAAAACAATATTTTATATGACCCCTACTTTGGTGAAAAATGGTTTGCCCCAACATTCTCCCAGAATGCATTGCCCCCATAAAAATATTTCTAAATATCCTTTTCTTAAAAAATAAACCACCTTACTTCCTTTATTTCAGGTGGGAGAAAGTATGAACACATTGTAAATGACAAAGCCTCTTCCATGAGATAAAACTCCCATAAAGTCATTTTTAACATCCCTAAGTTATAAATATTTAAATATATGAAGTATAAACACTCTTTTTTTTTTTGAGATTAAATTCATGATTACATAAAAATGTTAGTGTTCATAATAATCAGGTTGCATGTAAAGAATAATATAAGCTAATAAAAAATTGGATTGCTTATTTTTTCACTTATGTCTTTTGCTATCATGTTACACCCACGCCCTATACTCTATTGATATATTTAACTAACCCTTTGAGTCTCAGAAAGCTATGTGGTATCCAAGAGGTTAAATGCAAAATGGGTTTTCTTTTAAAATAAAACTGAAATTAAAAGAGGTTTGCACAGTGAAATGCCTTCAATTAGCTGTTAGTTTTTGGTTTAACTATGTATTATATGTAAAGCTGTTTAGTATGAAAACCTGAAGTAAATCTGGATCAAACCATATTCCCCAAGTGTAGGGGGGAATTAAATATTTAATGGTTTAAAATATGCCTTAAAAGTTATGAATGTTTGATAGGACTCTAATGTTTTATAAAGAAAGTCATAAATGTTATCTCTCATATTCAAGGAAGTGAAAGCTGAGTTGAATTCAAAACATTGTTTTACATGTCCCCTACTGTGGTAAAAAATGGTTTGCCCCAAGCAGTTTAATATGTGTTACTGAATCAAATGTGGAACAAACCACATTCACTGTGGGTGGGGGAGGCAAGTAAATATCTAATGATTTAAAACATGGCTTAAAAGCTTTGTATTCTATAGGCAACACTAATGCAATATTATTGAATTCATACATGACATCTCGGAGCTTTCAAGGAAGTGAAAGCTTAGTTTAATTCAAAACAATATTTTATATCACCCCTTCTTTGGTGAAAAATGGTTTGCCCCAACATTCTCCCAGAATGCATTGCCCCCATAAAAATATTTCAAAATAACCTTTTCTTAAAAAATAAACCACCTTACTTCCTTTATTTCAGATGGGAGAAAGTATGAACACATTGTAAATGACAAAGCCTCTTCTATGAGATAAAACTCCCATAAAGTCATTTTTAACATCCCTAAGTTATAAATATTTAAATATATGAAGTATAAATACTCTTTTTTTTTTTTAGATTAAATTCATGATTACATAAAAATATTAGTATTCAGAATAATCAGGTTGCATGTAAAGAATAATATAAGCCAGTAAAAAATTGGATTGCTTAATTTTTCACTTATGTCTTTTGCTATCATGTTACACCCACCCCCTATACTCTATTGATATATTTAACTAACCCTTTGAGTCTCAGAAAGCTATGTGGTATCCAAGAGGTTAAATGCAAAATGGGTTTTCTTTTAAAATAAAACTGAAATTAAAAGAGGTTTGCACAGTGAAATGCCTTCAATTAGCTGTTAGTTTTTGGTTTAACTATGTATTATCTGTAAAGCTGTTTCGTATGAAAACATGAAGCAAATCTGGATCAAACCATATTCCCCAAGTGTAGGGGGGAATTAAATATTTAATGGTTTAAAATATGCCTTAAAAGTTATGAATGTTTGATAGGACTATAATGTTTTATAAAGAAAGTCATAAATGTTATCTCTCATATTCAAGGAAGTGAAAGCTGAGTTGAATTCAAAACATTGTTTTACATGTCCCCTACTGTGGTAAAAAATTGTTTGCCCCAAGCAGTTTAATATGTGTTACTGAATCAAATGTGGAACAAACCACATTCACTGTGGGTGGGGGAGGCAAGTAAATATCTAATGATTTAAAACATGGCTTAAAAGCTTTGTATTCTATAGGCAACACTAATGCAATATTATTGAATTCATACATGACATCTCGGAGCCTTAAAGGAAGTGAAAGCTTAGTTTAATTCAAAACAATATTTTATATGACCCCTACTTTGGTGAAAAATGGTTTGCCCCAACATTCTCCCAGAATGCATTGCCCCCATAAAAATATTTCAAAATAACCTTTTCTTAAAAAATAAACCACCTTACTTCCTTTATTTCAGATGGGAGAAAGTATGAACACATTGTAAATGACAAAGCCTCTTCCATGAGATAAAACTCCCATAAAGTCATTTTTAAAATCCCTAAGTTATAAATATTTAAATATATGAAGTATAAATACTCTTTTTTTTTTTAGATTAAATTCATGATTACATAAAAATATTAGTATTCAGAATAATCAGGTTGCATGTAAAGAATAATATAAGCCAGTAAAAAATTGGATTGCTTAATTTTTCACTTATGTCTTTTGCTATCATGTTACACCCACCCCCTATACTCTATTGATATATTTAACTAACCCTTTGAGTCTCAGAAAGCTATGTGGTATCCAAGAGGTTAAATGCAAAATGGGTTTTCTTTTAAAATAAAACTGAAATTAAAAGAGGTTTGCACAGTGAAATGCCTTCAATTAGCTGTTAGTTTTTGGTTTAACTATGTATTATCTGTAAAGCTGTTTCGTATGAAAACATGAAGCAAATCTGGATCAAACCATATTCCCCAAGTGTAGGGGGGAATTAAATATTTAATGGTTTAAAATATGCCTTAAAAGTTATGAATGTTTGATAGGACTATAATGTTTTATAAAGAAAGTCATAAATGTTATCTCTCATATTCAAGGAAGTGAAAGCTGAGTTGAATGCAAAACATTGTTTTACATGTCCCCTACTGTGGTAAAAAATTGTTTGCCCCAAGCAGTTTAATATGTGTTACTGAATCAAATGTGGAACAAACCACATTCACTGTGGGTGGGGGAGGCAAGTAAATATCTAATGATTTAAAACATGGCTTAAAAGCTTTGTATTCTATAGGCAACACTAATGCAATATTATTGAATTCATACATGACATCTCGGAGCCTTAAAGGAAGTGAAAGCTTAGTTTAATTCAAAACAATATTTTATATGACCCCTACTTTGGTGAAAAATGGTTTGCCCCAACATTCTCCCAGAATGCATTGCCCCCATAAAAATATTTCAAAATATCCTTTTCTTAAAAAATAAACCACCTTACTTCCTTTATTTTAGATGGGAGAAAGTATGAACACATTGTAAATGACAAAGCCTCTTCTATGAGATAAAACTCCCATAAAGTCATTTTTAACATCCATAAGTTATAAACATTTAAATATATGAAGTATAAATACTCTTTTTTTTTTTTTTTAGATTAAATTCATGATTACATAAAAATATTAGTGTTCAGAATAATCAGGTTGCATGTAAAGAATAATATAAGACAATAAAAAATTGGATTGCTTATTTTTTCACTTATGTCTTTTGCTATCATGTTACACCCACGCCCTATACTCTATTGATATATTTAACTAAGCCTTTGAGTCTCAGAAAGCTATGTGGTATCCAAGAGGTTAAATGCAAAATGGGTTTTCTTTTAAAATAAAATTGAAATTAAAAGAGGTTTGCACAGTGAAATGCCTTCAATTAGCTGTTAGTTTTTGGTTTAACTATGTATTATCTGTAAAGCTGTTTAGTATGAAAACCTGAAGCAAATCTGGATCAAACCATATTCCCCAAGTGTAGGGGGGAATTAAATATTTAATGGTTTAAAATATGCCTTAAAAGTTATGAATGTTTGATAGGACTCTAATGTTTTATAAAGAAAGTCATAAATGTTATCTCTCATATTCAAGGAAGTGAAAGCTGAGTTGAATTCAAAACATTGTTTTACATGTCCCCTACTGTGGTAAAAAATGGTTTGTCCCAAGCAGTTTAATATGTGTTACTGAATCAAATGTGGAACAAACCACATTCACTGTGGGTGGGGGAGGCAAGTAAATATCTAATGATTTAAAACATGGCTTAAAAGCTTTGTATTTTATAGGGAACACTAATGCAATATTATTGAATTCATGCATGACATCTCGGAGCCTTCAAGGTAGTGAAAGCTTAGTTTAATTCAAAACAATATTTTATATGACCCCTACTTTGGTGAAAAATGGTTTGCCCCAACATTCTCCCAGAATGCATTGCCCCCATAAAAATATTTCAAAATATCCTTTTCTTAAAAAATAAACCACCTTACTTCCTTTATTTCAGATGGGAGAAAGTATGAACACATTGTAAATGACAAAGCCTCTTCTATGAGATAAAACTCCCATAAAGTCATTTTTAACATCCCTAAGTTATAAATATTTAAATATATGAAGTATAAATACTCTTTTTTTTTTTTTTTTAGATTAAATTCATGATTACATAAAAATATTAGTGTTCAGAATAATCAGGTTGCATGTAAAGAATAATATAAGACAATAAAAAATTGGATTGCTTATTTTTTCACTTATGTCTTTTGCTATCATGTTACACCCACGCCCTATACTCTATTGATATATTTAACTAAGCCTTTGAGTCTCAGAAAGCTATGTGGTAACCAAGAGGTTAAATGCAAAATGGGTTTTCTTTTAAAATAAAATTGAAATTAAAAGAGGTTTGCACAGTGAAATGCCTTCAATAAGCTGTTAGTTTTTGGTTTAACTATGTATTATCTGTAAAGCTGTTTAGTATGAAAACCTGAAGCAAATCTGGATCAAACCATATTCCCCAAGTGTAGGGGGGAATTAAATATTTAATGGTTTAAAATATGCCTTAAAAGTTATGAATGTTTGATAGGACTCTAATGTTTTATAAAGAAAGTCATAAATGTTATCTCTCATATTCAAGGAAGTGAAAGCTGAGTTGAATTCAAAACATTGTTTTACATGTCCCCTACTGTGGTAAAAAATGGTTTGCCCTAAGCAGTTTAATATGTGTTACTGAATCAAATGTGGAACAAACCACATTAACTGTGGGTGGGGGAGGCAAGTAAATATCTAATGATTTAAAACATGGCTTAAAAGGTTTGTATTTTATAGGCTACACTAATGCAATATTATTGTATTCATACATGACATCTCGGAGCCTTCAAGGAAGTGAAAGCTTACTTTAATTCAAAACAATATTTTATATGACCCCTACTTTGGTGAAAAATGGTTTGCCCCAACATTCTCCCAGAATGCATTGCCCCAATAAAAATATTTCAAAATATCGTTTTCTAAAAAAATAAACCACCTTGCTTCCTTTATTTCAGATGGGAGAAAGTATGAACACATTGTAAATGACAAAGCCTCTTCTATGAGATAAAACTCCCATAAAGTCATTTTTAACATCCCTAAGTTATAAACATTTAAATATATGAAGTATAAATACTCTTTTTTTTTTTTATGTTAAATTCATGATTACATAAAAATGTTAGTGTTCATAATAATCAGGTTGCATGTAAAGAATAATATAAGCTAATAAAAAATTGGATTGCTTATTTTTTCACTTATGTCTTTTGCTATCATGTTACACCCACGCCCTATACTCTATTGATATATTTAACTAACCCTTTGAGTCTCAGAAAGCTATGTGGTATCCAAGAGGTTAAATGCAAAATGGGTTTTCTTTTAAAATAAAACTGAAATTAAAAGAGGTTTGCACAGTGAAATGCCTTCAATTAGCTGTTAGTTTTTGGTTTAACTATGTATTATCTGTAAAGCTGTTTAGTATGAAAACCTGAAGCAAATCTGGATCAAACCATATTCCCCAAGTGTAGGGGGGAATTAAATATTTAATGGTTTAAAATATGCCTTAAAAGTTATGAATGTTTGATAGGACTCTAATGTTTTATAAAGAAAGTCATAAATGTTATCTCTCATATTCAAGGAAGTGAAAGATGAGTTGAATTCAAAACATTGTTTTACATGTCCCCTACTGTGGTAAAAAATGGTTTGCCCCAAGCAGTTTAATATGTGTTACTGAATCAAATGTGGAACAAACCACATTCACTGTGGGTGGGGGAGGCAAGTAAATATCTAATGACTTAAAACATGGCTTAAAAGCTTTGTATTCTATAGGCAACACTAATGCAATATTATTGAATTCATACATGACATCTCGGAGCCTTCAAAGAAGTGAAAGCTTAGTTTAATTCAAAACAATATTTTATATGACCCCTACTTTGGTGAAAAATGGTTTGCCCCAACATTCTCCCAGAATGCATTGCCCCCATAAAAATATTTCAAAATAACCTTTTCTTAAAAAATAAACCACCTTACTTCCTTTATTTCAGATGGGAGAAAGTATGAACACATTGTAAATGACAAAGCCTCTTCCATGAGATAAAACTCCCATAAAGTCATTTTTAACATCCCTAAGTTATAAATATTTAAATATATGAAGTATAAATACTCTTTTTTTTTTTTTTCATATTAAATTCATGATTACATAAAAATATTAGTGTTCAGAATAATCAGGTTGCATGTAAAGAATAATATAAGCCAATAAAAAATTGGGTTGCTTATTTTTTCACTTATGTCTTTTGCTATCATGTTACACCCACGCCCTATACTCTATTGATATATTTAACTAACCCTTTGAGTCTCAGCAAGCTATGTGGTATCCAAGAGGTTAAATGCAAAATGGGTTTTCTTTTAAAATAAAACTGAAATTAAAAGAGCTTTGCACAGTGAAATGCCTTCAATTAGCTGTTAGTTTTTGGTTTAACTATGTATTATCTGTAAAGCTGTTTAGTATGAAAACCTGAAGCAAATCTGGATCAAACCATATTCCCCAAGTGTAGGGGGGAATTAAATATTTAATGGTTTAAAATATGCCTTAAAAGTTATGAATGTTTGATAGGACTCTAATGTTTTATAAAGAAAGTCATAAATGTTATCTCTCATATTCAAGGAAGTGAAAGCTGAGTTGAATTCAAAACATTGTTTTACATGTCCCCTACTGCGGTAAAAAATGGTTTGCCCCAAGCAATTTAATATGTGTTACTGAATCAAATGTGGAACAAACCACATTCACTGTGGGTGGGGGAGACAAGTAAATATCTAATGATTTAAAACATGGCTTAAAAGCTTTGTATTCTATAGGCAACACTAATGCAATATTATTGAATTCATACATGACATCTCGGAGCCTTCAAGGAAGTGAAAGCTTAGTTTAATTCAAAACAATATTTTATATGACCCCTACTTTGGTGAAAAATGGTTTGCCCCAACATTCTCCCAGAATGCATTGCCCCCATAAAAATATTTCAAAATAACCTTTTCTTAAAAAATAAACCACCTTACTTCCTTTATTTCAAATGGGAGAAAGCATGAACACATTGTAAATGACAAAGCCTCTTCCATAAGATAAAACTCCCATAAAGTCATTTTTAACATCCCTAAGTTATAAATATTTAAATATATGAAGTATAAATACTCTTTTTTTTTTTTTTTTTTTTTTTTAGATTAAATTCATGATTACATAAAAATATTAGTGTTCAGAATAATCAGGTTGCATGTAAAGAATAATATAAGCCAATAAAAAATTGGATTGCTTATTTTTTAACTTATGTCTTTTGCTATCATGTTACACCCACGCCCTATACTCTATTGATATATTTAACTAACCCTTTGAGTCTCAGAAAGCTATGTGGTATCCAAGAGGTTAAATACAAAATAGGTTTTCTTTTAAAATAAAACTGAAATTAAAAGAGTTTTGCACAGTGAAATGCCTTCAATTAGCTGTTAATTTTTTGGTTTAACTATGTATTATCTGTAAAGCTGTTTAGTATGAAAACCTGAAGCAAATTTGGATCAAACCATATTCCCCAAGTGTAGGGGGGAATTAAATATTTAATGGTTTAAAATATGCCTTAAAAGTTATGAATGTTTGATAGGACTCTAATGTTTTATAAAGAAAGTCATAAATGTTATCTCTCATATTCAAGGAAGTGAAAGCTGAGTTGAATTCAAAACATTGTTTTACATGTCCCCTACTGTGGTAAAAAATGGTTTGCCCCAAGCAATTTAATATGTGTTACTGAATCAAATGTGGAACAAACCACATTCACTGTGGGTGGGGGAGGCAAGTAAATATCTAATGATTTAAAACATGGCTTAAAAGCTTTGTATTCTATAGGCAACACTAATGCAATATTATTGAATTCATACATGACATCTCGGAGCCTTCATGGAAGTGAAAGCTTAGTTTAATTCAAAACAATATTTTATATGACCCCTACTTTGGTGAAAAATGGTTTGCCCCAACATTCTCCCAGAATGCATTGCCCCCATAAAAATATTTCAAAATAACCTTTTCTTAAAAAATAAACCACCTTACTTCCTTTATTTCAGATGGGAGAAAGTATGAACACATTGTAAATGACAAAGCCTCTTCCTTAAGATAAAACTTCCATAAAGTCATTTTTAACATCCCTAAGTTATAAATATTTAAATATATGAAGTATAAATACTCTTTTTTTTTTTTTTTTTTTTTTTTAGATTAAATTCATGATTACATAAAAATATTAGTGTTCAGAATAATCAGGTTGCATGTAAAGAATAATATAAGCCAATAAAAAATTGGATTGCTTATTTTTTCACTTATGTCTTTTGCTATCATGTTACACCCACGCCCTATACTCTATTGATATATTTAACTAACCCTTTGAGTCTCAGAAAGCTATGTGGTATCCAAGAGGTTAAATGCAAAATGGGTTTTCTTTTAAAATAAAACTGAAATTAAAAGAGGTTTGCACAGTGAAATGCCTTCAATTAGCTGTTAGTTTTTGGTTTAACTATGTATTATCTGTAAAGCTGTTTCGTATGAAAACCTGAAGCAAATCTGGATCAAACCATATTCCCCAAGTGTAGGGGGGAATTAAATATTTAATGGTTTAAAATATGCCTTAAAAGTTATGAATGTTTGATAGGACTCTAATGTTTTATAAAGAAAGTCATAAATGTTATCTCTCATATTCAAGGAAGTGAAAGCTGAGTTGAAGTCAAAACATTGTTTTACATGTCCCCTACTGTGGTAAAAAATGGTTTGCCCCAAGCAGTTTAATATGTGTTACTGAATCACATGTGGAACAAACCACATTCACTGTGGGTGGGGGAGGCACGTAAATATCTAATGATTTAAAACATGGCTTAAAAGCTTTGTATTTTATAGGGAACACTAATGCAATATAATTGAATTCATACATGACATCTCGGAGCCTTCAAGGAAGTGAAAGCTTAGTTTAATTCAAAACAATATTTTATATGACCCCTTCTTTGGTGAAAAATGGTTTGCCCCAACATTCTCCCAGAATGCATTGCCCCCATAAAAATATTTCAAAATATCCTTTTCTTAAAAAATAAACCACCTTACTTCCTTTATTTTAGATGGGAGAAAGTATGAACACATTGTAAATGACAAAGCCTCTTCCTTAAGATAAAACTTCCATAAAGTCATTTTTAACATCCCTAAGTTATAAATATTTAAATATATGAAGTATAAATACTCTTTTTTTTTTTTTTTTTTTTTTTTTTTTAGATTAAATTCATGATTACATAAAAATATTAGTGTTCAGAATAATCAGGTTGCATGTAAAGAATAATATAAGCCAATAAAAAATTGGATTGCTTATTTTTTCACTTATGTCTTTTGCTATCATGTTACACCCACGCCCTATACTCTATTGATATATTTAACTAACCCTTTGAGTCTCAGAAAGCTATGTGGTATCCAAGAGGTTAAATGCAAAATGGGTTTTCTTTTAAAATAAAACTGAAATTTAAAGAGGTTTGCACAGTGAAATGCCTTCAATTAGCTGTTAGTTTTTGGTTTAACTATGTATTATCTGTAAAGCTGTTTCGTATGAAAACCTGAAGCAAATCTGGATCAAACCATATTCCCCAAGTGTAGGGGGGAATTAAATATTTAATGGTTTAAAATATGCCTTAAAAGTTATGAATGTTTGATAGGACTCTAATGTTTTATAAAGAAAGTCATAAATGTTTTCTCTCATATTCAAGGAAGTGAAAGCTGAGTTGAAGTCAAAACATTGTTTTACATGTCCCCTACTGTGGTAAAAAATGGTTTGCCCCAAGCAGTTTAATATGTGTTACTGAATCAAATGTGGAACAAACCACATTCACTGTGGGTGGGGGAGGCAAGTAAATATCTAATGATTTAAAACATGGCTTAAAAGCTTTGTATTTTATAGGGAACACTAATGCAATATAATTGAATTCATACATGACATCTCGGAGCCTTCAAGGAAGTGAAAGCTTAGTTTAATTCAAAACAATATTTTATATGACCCCTTCTTTGGTGAAAAATGGTTTGCCCCAACATTCTCCCAGAATGCATTGCCCCCATAAAAATATTTCAAAATATCCTTTTCTTAAAAAATAAACCACCTTACTTCCTTTATTTTAGATGGGAGAAAGTATGAACACATTGTAAATGACAAAGCCTCTTCTATGAGATAAAACTCCCATTTCTCATTTTTAACATCCCTAAGTTATAAATATTTAAATATATGAAGTATAAATACTCTTTTTTTTTTTTTTTTTAGATTAAATTCATGATTACATAAAAATATTAGTGTTCAGAATAATCAGGTTGCATGTAAAGAATAATATAAGACAATAAAAAATTGGATTGCTTATTTTTTCACTTATGTCTTTTGCTATCATGTTACACCCACGCCCTATACTCTATTGATATATTTAACTAAGCCTTTGAGTCTCAGAAAGCTATGTGGTAACCAAGAGGTTAAATGCAAAATGGGTTTTCTTTTAAAATAAAATTGAAATTAAAAGAGGTTTGCACAGTGAAATGCCTTCAATTAGCTGTTAGTTTTTGGTTTAACTATGTATTATCTGTAAAGCTGTTTAGTATGAAAACCTGAAGCAAATCTGGATCAAACCATATTCCCCAAGTGTAGGGGGGAATTAAATATTTAATGGTTTAAAATATGCCTTAAAAGTTATGAATGTTTGATAGGACTCTAATGTTTTATAAAGAAAGTCATAAATGTTATCTCTCATATTCAAGGAAGTGAAAGCTGAGTTGAATTCAAAACATTGTTTTACATGTCCCCTACTGTGGTAAAAAATGGTTTGCCCTAAGCAGTTTAATATGTGTTACTGAATCAAATGTGGAACAAACCACATTCACTGTGGGTGGGGGAGGCAAGTAAATATCTAATGATTTAAAACATGGCTTAAAAGGTTTGTATTTTATAGGCTACACTAATGCAATATTATTGTATTCATACATGACATCTCGGAGCCTTCAAGGAAGTGAAAGCTTAGTTTAATTCAAAACAATATTTTATATGACCCCTACTTTGGTGAAAAATGGTTTGCCCTAACATTCTCCCAGAATGCATTGCCCCAATAAAAATATTTCGAAATATCGTTTTCTAAAAAAATAAACCACCTTACTTCCTTTATTTCAGATGGGAGAAAGTATGAACACATTGTAAATGACAAAGCCTCTTCTATGAGATAAAACTCCCATAAAGTCATTTTTAACATCCCTAAGTTATAAACATTTAAATATATGAAGTATAAATACTCTTTTTTTTTTTATGTTAAATTCATGATTACATAAAAATGTTAGTGTTCATAATCATCAGGTTGCATGTAAAGAATAATATAATCCAGTAAAAAATTAGATTGCTTATTTTTTCACTTATGTCTTTTGCTATCATGTTACACCCACGCCCTATACTCTATTGATATATTTAACTAACCCTTTGAGTCTCAGCAAGCTATGTGGTATCCAAGAGGTTAAATGCAAAATGGGTTTTCTTTTAAAATAAAACTAAAATTAAAAGAGCTTTGCACAGTGAAATGCCTTCAATTAGCTGTTAGTTTTTGGTTTAACTATGTATTATCTGTAAAGCTGTTTAGTATGAAAACCTGAAGCAAATCTGGATCAAACCATATTCCCCAAGTGTAGGGGGGAATTAAATATTTAATGGTTTAAAATATGCCTTAAAAGTTATGAATGTTTGATAGGACTCTAATGTTTTATAAAGAAAGTCATAAATGTTATCTCTCATATTCAAGGAAGTGAAAGCTGAGTTGAATTCAAAACATTGTTTTACATGTCCCCTACTGCGGTAAAAAATGGTTTGCCCCAAGCAATTTAATATGTGTTACTGAATCAAATGTGGAACAAACCACATTCACTGTGGGTGGGGGAGGCAAGTAAATATCTAATGATTTAAAACATGGCTTAAAAGCTTTGTATTCTATAGGCAACACTAATGCAATATTATTGAATTCATACATGACATCTCGGAGCCTTCAAGGAAGTGAAAGCTTAGTTTAATTCAAAACAATATTTTATATGACCCCTACTTTGGTGAAAAATGGTTTGCCCCAACATTCTCCCAGAATGCATTGCCCCCATAAAAATATTTCAAAATAACCTTTTCTTAAAAAATAAACCACCTTACTTCCTTTATTTCAAATGGGAGAAAGCATGAACACATTGTAAATGACAAAGCCTCTTCCATAAGATAAAACTCCCATAAAGTCATTTTTAACATCCCTAAGTTATAAATATTTAAATATATGAAGTATAAATACTCTTTTTTTTTTTTTTTTTTTTTTTTTAGATTAAATTCATGATTACATAAAAATATTAGTGTTCAGAATAATCAGGTTGCATGTAAAGAATAATATAAGCCAATAAAAAATTGGATTGCTTATTTTTTGACTTATGTCTTTTGCTATCATGTTACACCCACGCCCTATACTCTATTGATATATTTAACTAACCCTTTGAGTCTCAGAAAGCTATGTGGTATCCAAGAGGTTAAATACAAAATAGGTTTTCTTTTAAAATAAAACTGAAATTAAAAGAGTTTTGCACAGTGAAATGCCTTCAATTAGCTGTTAGTTTTTGGTTTAACTATGTATTATCTGTAAAGCTGTTTAGTATGAAAACCTGAAGCAAATTTGGATCAAACCATATTCCCCAAGTGTAGGGGGGAATTAAATATTTAATGGTTTAAAATATGCCTTAAAAGTTATGAATGTTTGATAGGACTCTAATGTTTTATAAAGAAAGTCATAAATGTTATCTCTCATACTCAAGGAAGTGAAAGCTGAGTTGAATTCAAAACATTGTTTTACATGTCCCCTACTGTGGTAAAAAATGGTTTGCCCCAAGCAATTTAATATGTGTTACTGAATCAAATGTGGAACAAACCACATTCACTGTGGGTGGGGGTGGCAAGTAAATATCTAATGATTTAAAACATGGCTTAAAAGCTTTGTATTTTATAGGGAACACTAATGCAATATAATTGAATTCATACATGACATCTCGGAGCCTTCAAGGAAGTGAAAGCTTAGTTTAATTCAAAACAATATTTTATATGACCCCTACTTTGGTGAAAAATGGTTTGCCCCAACATTCTCCCAGAATGCATTGCCCCCATAAAAATATTTCAAAATAACCTTTTCTTAAAAAATAAACCACCTTACTTCCTTTATTTCAGATGGGAGAAAGTATGAACACATTGTAAATGACAAAGCCTCTTCCTTAAGATAAAACTTAAATAAAGTCATTTTTAACATCCCTAAGTTATAAATATTTAAATATATGAAGTATAAATACTCTTTTTTTTTTTTTTTTTTTTTTTTTTTTTAGATTAAATTCATGATTACATAAAAATATTAGTGTTCAGAATAATCAGGTTGCATGTAAAGAATAATATAAGCCAATAAAAAATTGGATTGCTTATTTTTTCACTTATGTCTTTTGCTATCATGTTACACCCACGCCCTATACTCTATTGATATATTTAACTAACCCTTTGAGTCTCAGAAAGCTATGTGGTATCCAAGAGGTTAAATGCAAAATGGGTTTTCTTTTAAAATAAAACTGAAATTTAAAGAGGTTTGCACAGTGAAATGCCTTCAATTAGCTGTTAGTTTTTGGTTTAACTATGTATTATCTGTAAAGCTGTTTCGTATGAAAACCTGAAGCAAATCTGGATCAAACCATATTCCCCAAGTGTAGGGGGGAATTAAATATTTAATGGTTTAAAATATGCCTTAAAAGTTATGAATGTTTGATAGGACTCTAATGTTTTATAAAGAAAGTCATAAATGTTATCTCTCATATTCAAGGAAGTGAAAGCTGAGTTGAAGTCAAAACATTGTTTTACATGTCCCCTACTGTGGTAAAAAATGGTTTGCCCCAAGCAGTTTAATATGTGTTACTGAATCAAATGTGGAACAAACCACATTCACTGTGGGTGGGGGAGGCAAGTAAATATCTAATGATTTAAAACATGGCTTAAAAGCTTTGTATTTTATAGGGAACACTAATGCAATATAATTGAATTCATACATGACATCTCGGAGCCTTCAAGGAAGTGAAAGCTTAGTTTAATTCAAAACAATATTTTATATGACCCCTTCTTTGGTGAAAAATGGTTTGCCCCAACATTCTCCCAGAATGCATTGCCCCCATAAAAATATTTCAAAATATCCTTTTCTTAAAAAATAAACCACCTTACTTCCTTTATTTTAGATGGGAGAAAGTATGAACACATTGTAAATGACAAAGCCTCTTCTATGAGATAAAACTCCCATAAAGTCATTTTTAACATCCATAAGTTATAAACATTTAAATATATGAAGTATAAATACTCTTTTTTTTTTTTTTTTTTTTAGATTAAATTCATGATTACATAAAAATATTAGTGTTCAGAATAATCAGGTTGCATGTAAAGAATAATATAAGCCAATAAAAAATTGGATTGCTTATTTTTTGACTTATGTCTTTTGCTATCATGTTACACCCACGCCCTATACTCTATTGATATATTTAACTAACCCTTTGAGTCTCAGAAAGCTATGTGGTATCCAAGAGGTTAAATACAAAATAGGTTTTCTTTTAAAATAAAACTGAAATTAAAAGAGTTTTGCACAGTGAAATGCCTTCAATTAGCTGTTAGTTTTTGGTTTAACTATGTATTATCTGTAAAGCTGTTTAGTATGAAAACCTGAAGCAAATTTGGATCAAACCATATTCCCCAAGTGTAGGGGGGAATTAAATATTTAATGGTTTAAAATATGCCTTAAAAGTTATGAATGTTTGATAGGACTCTAATGTTTTATAAAGAAAGTCATAAATGTTATCTCTCATATTCAAGGAAGTGAAAGCTGAGTTGAATTCAAAACATTGTTTTACATGTCCCCTACTGTGGTAAAAAATGGTTTGCCCCAAGCAATTTAATATGTGTTACTGAATCAAATGTGGAACAAACCACATTCACTGTGGGTGGGGGTGGCAAGTAAATATCTAATGATTTAAAACATGGCTTAAAAGCTTTGTATTCTATAGGCAACACTAATGCAATATTATTGAATTCATACATGACATCTCGGAGCCTTCATGGAAGTGAAAGCTTAGTTTAATTCAAAACAATATTTTATATGACCCCTACTTTGGTGAAAAATGGTTTGCCCCAACATTCTCCCAGAATGCATTGCCCCCATAAAAATATTTCAAAATAACCTTTTCTTAAAAAATAAACCACCTTACTTCCTTTATTTCAGATGGGAGAAAGTATGAACACATTGTAAATGACAAAGCCTCTTCCTTAAGATAAAACTTCCATAAAGTCATTTTTAACATCCCTAAGTTATAAATATTTAAATATATGAAGTATAAATACTCTTTTTTTTTTTTTTTTTTTTTTTTTTTTAGATTAAATTCATGATTACATAAAAATATTAGTGTTCAGAATAATCAGGTTGCATGTAAAGAATAATATAAGCCAATAAAAAATTGGATTGCTTATTTTTTCACTTATGTCTTTTGCTATCATGTTACACCCACGCCCTATACTCTATTGATATATTTAACTAACCCTTTGAGTCTCAGAAAGCTATGTGGTATCCAAGAGGTTAAATGCAAAATGGGTTTTCTTTTAAAATAAAACTGAAATTTAAAGAGGTTTGCACAGTGAAATGCCTTCAATTAGCTGTTAGTTTTTGGTTTAACTATGTATTATCTGTAAAGCTGTTTCGTATGAAAACCTGAAGCAAATCTGGATCAAACCATATTCCCCAAGTGTAGGGGGGAATTAAATATTTAATGGTTTAAAATATGCCTTAAAAGTTATGAATGTTTGATAGGACTCTAATGTTTTATAAAGAAAGTCATAAATGTTTTCTCTCATATTCAAGGAAGTGAAAGCTGAGTTGAAGTCAAAACATTGTTTTACATGTCCCCTACTGTGGTAAAAAATGGTTTGCCCCAAGCAGTTTAATATGTGTTACTGAATCAAATGTGGAACAAACCACATTCACTGTGGGTGGGGGAGGCAAGTAAATATCTAATGATTTAAAACATGGCTTAAAAGCTTTGTATTTTATAGGGAACACTAATGCAATATAATTGAATTCATACATGACATCTCGGAGCCTTCAAGGAAGTGAAAGCTTAGTTTAATTCAAAACAATATTTTATATGACCCCTACTTTGGTGAAAAATGGTTTGCCCCAACATTCTCCCAGAATGCATTGCCCCCATAAAAATATTTCAAAATAACCTTTTCTTAAAAAATAAACCACCTTACTTCCTTTATTTCAGATGGGAGAAAGTATGAACACATTGTAAATGACAAAGCCTCTTCCTTAAGATAAAACTTCCATAAAGTCATTTTTAACATCCCTAAGTTATAAATATTTAAATATATGAAGTATAAATACTCTTTTTTTTTTTTTTTTTTTTTTTTTTTAGATTAAATTCATGATTACATAAAAATATTAGTGTTCAGAATAATCAGGTTGCATGTAAAGAATAATATAAGCCAATAAAAAATTGGATTGCTTATTTTTTCACTTATGTCTTTTGCTATCATGTTACACCCACGCCCTATACTCTATTGATATATTTAACTAACCCTTTGAGTCTCAGAAAGCTATGTGGTATCCAAGAGGTTAAATGCAAAATGGGTTTTCTTTTAAAATAAAACTGAAATTTAAAGAGGTTTGCACAGTGAAATGCCTTCAATTAGCTGTTAGTTTTTGGTTTAACTATGTATTATCTGTAAAGCTGTTTCGTATGAAAACCTGAAGCAAATCTGGATCAAACCATATTCCCCAAGTGTAGGGGGGAATTAAATATTTAATGGTTTAAAATATGCCTTAAAAGTTATGAATGTTTGATAGGACTCTAATGTTTTATAAAGAAAGTCATAAATGTTTTCTCTCATATTCAAGGAAGTGAAAGCTGAGTTGAAGTCAAAACATTGTTTTACATGTCCCCTACTGTGGTAAAAAATGGTTTGCCCCAAGCAGTTTAATATGTGTTACTGAATCAAATGTGGAACAAACCACATTCACTGTGGGTGGGGGAGGCAAGTAAATATCTAATGATTTAAAACATGGCTTAAAAGCTTTGTATTTTATAGGGAACACTAATGCAATATAATTGAATTCATACATGACATCTCGGAGCCTTCAAGGAAGTGAAAGCTTAGTTTAATTCAAAACAATATTTTATATGACCCCTTCTTTGGTGAAAAATGGTTTGCCCCAACATTCTCCCAGAATGCATTGCCCCCATAAAAATATTTCAAAATATCCTTTTCTTAAAAAATAAACCACCTTACTTCCTTTATTTTAGATGGGAGAAAGTATGAACACATTGTAAATGACAAAGCCTCTTCTATGAGATAAAACTCCCATAAAGTCATTTTTAACATCCATAAGTTATAAACATTTAAATATATGAAGTATAAATACTCTTTTTTTTTTTTTTTTTTTAGATTAAATTCATGATTACATAAAAATATTAGTGTTCAGAATAATCAGGTTGCATGTAAAGAATAATATAAGACAATAAAAAATTGGATTGCTTATTTTTTCACTTATGTCTTTTGCTATCATGTTACACCCACGCCCTATACTCTATTGATATATTTAACTAAGCCTTTGAGTCTCAGAAAGCTATGTGGTATCCAAGAGGTTAAATGCAAAATGGGTTTTCTTTTAAAATAAAATTGAAATTAAAAGAGGTTTGCACAGTGAAATGCCTTCAATTAGCTGTTAGTTTTTGGTTTAACTATGTATTATCTGTAAAGCTGTTTAGTATGAAAACCTGAAGCAAATCTGGATCAAACCATATTCCCCAAGTGTAGGGGGGAATTAAATATTTAATGGTTTAAAATATGCCTTAAAAGTTATGAATGTTTGATAGGACTCTAATGTTTTATAAAGAAAGTCATAAATGTTATCTCTCATATTCAAGGAAGTGAAAGCTGAGTTGAATTCAAAACATTGTTTTACATGTCCCCTACTGTGGTAAAAAATGGTTTGTCCCAAGCAGTTTAATATGTGTTACTGAATCAAATGTGGAACAAACCACATTCACTGTGGGTGGGGGAGGCAAGTAAATATCTAATGATTTAAAACATGGCTTAAAAGCTTTGTATTTTATAGGGAACACTAATGCAATATTATTGAATTCATGCATGACATCTCGGAGCCTTCAAGGTAGTGAAAGCTTAGTTTAATTCAAAACAATATTTTATATGACCCCTACTTTGGTGAAAAATGGTTTGCCCCAACATTCTCCCAGAATGCATTGCCCCCATAAAAATATTTCAAAATATCCTTTTCTTAAAAAATAAACCACCTTACTTCCTTTATTTCAGATGGGAGAAAGTATGAACACATTGTAAATGACAAAGCCTCTTCTATGAGATAAAACTCCCATAAAGTCATTTTTAACATCCCTAAGTTATAAATATTTAAATATATGAAGTATAAATACTCTTTTTTTTTTTTTTTAGATTAAATTCATGATTACATAAAAATATTAGTGTTCAGAATAATCAGGTTGCATGTAAAGAATAATATAAGACAATAAAAAATTGGATAGCTTATTTTTTCACTTATGTCTTTTGCTATCATGTTACACCCACGCCCTATACTCTATTGATATATTTAACTAAGCCTTTGAGTCTCAGAAAGCTATGTGGTAACCAAGAGGTTAAATGCAAAATGGGTTTTCTTTTAAAATAAAATTGAAATTAAAAGAGGTTTGCACAGTGAAATGCCTTCAATAAGCTGTTAGTTTTTGGTTTAACTATGTATTATCTGTAAAGCTGTTTAGTATGAAAACCTGAAGCAAATCTGGATCAAACCATATTCCCCAAGTGTAGGGGGGAATTAAATATTTAATGGTTTAAAATATGCCTTAAAAGTTATGAATGTTTGATAGGACTCTAATGTTTTATAAAGAAAGTCATAAATGTTATCTCTCATATTCAAGGAAGTGAAAGCTGAGTTGAATTCAAAACATTGTTTTACATGTCCCCTACTGTGGTAAAAAATGGTTTGCCCTAAGCAGTTTAATATGTGTTACTGAATCAAATGTGGAACAAACCACATTCACTGTGGGTGGGGGAGGCAAGTAAATATCTAATGATTTAAAACATGGCTTAAAAGGTTTGTATTTTATAGGCTACACTAATGCAATATTATTGTATTCATACATGACATCTCGGAGCCTTTAAGGAAGTGAAAGCTTAGTTTAATTCAAAACAATATTTTATATGACCCCTACTTTGGTGAAAAATGGTTTGCCCCAACATTCTCCCAGAATGCATTGCCCCAATAAAAATAATTCAAAATATCGTTTTCTAAAAAAATAAACCACCTTGCTTCCTTTATTTCAGATGGGAGAAAGTATGAACACATTGTAAATGACAAAGCCTCTTCTATGAGATAAAACTCCCATAAAGTCATTTTTAACATCCCTAAGTTATAAACATTTAAATATATGAAGTATAAATACTCTTTTTTTTTTTTATGTTAAATTCATGATTACATAAAAATGTTAGTGTTCATAATAATCAGGTTGCATGTAAAGAATAATATAAGCTAATAAAAAATTGGATTGCTTATTTTTTCACTTATGTCTTTTGCTATCATGTTACACCCACGCCCTATACTCTATTGATATATTTAACTAACCCTTTGAGTCTCAGAAAGCTATGTGGTATCCAAGAGGTTAAATGCAAAATGGGTTTTCTTTTAAAATAAAACTGAAATTAAAAGAGGTTTGCACAGTGAAATGCCTTCAATTAGCTGTTAGTTTTTGGTTTAACTATGTATTATCTGTAAAGCTGTTTAGTATGAAAACCTGAAGCAAATCTGGATCAAACCATATTCCCCAAGTGTAGGGGGGAATTAAATATTTAATGGTTTAAAATATGCCTTAAAAGTTATGAATGTTTGATAGGACTCTAATGTTTTATAAAGAAAGTCATAAATGTTATCTCTCATATTCAAGGAAGTGAAAGATGAGTTGAATTCAAAACATTGTTTTACATGTCCCCTACTGTGGTAAAAAATGGTTTGCCCCAAGCAGTTTAATATGTGTTACTGAATCAAATGTGGAACAAACCACATTCACTGTGGGTGGGGGAGGCAAGTAAATATCTAATGACTTAAAACATGGCTTAAAAGCTTTGTATTCTATAGGCAACACTAATGCAATATTATTGAATTCATACATGACATCTCGGAGCCTTCAAAGAAGTGAAAGCTTAGTTTAATTCAAAACAATATTTTATATGACCCCTACTTTGGTGAAAAATGGTTTGCCCCAACATTCTCCCAGAATGCATTGCCCCCATAAAAATATTTCAAAATAACCTTTTCTTAAAAAATAAACCACCTTACTTCCTTTATTTCAGATGGGAGAAAGTATGAACACATTGTAAATGACAAAGCCTCTTCCATGAGATAAAACTCCCATAAAGTCATTTTTAACATCCCTAAGTTATAAATATTTAAATATATGAAGTATAAATACTCTTTTTTTTTTTTTTTATATTAAATTCATGATTACATAAAAATATTAGTGTTCAGAATAATCAGGTTGCATGTAAAGAATAATATAAGCCAATAAAAAATTGGGTTGCTTATTTTTTCACTTATGTCTTTTGCTATCATGTTACACCCACGCCCTATACTCTATTGATATATTTAACTAACCCTTTGAGTCTCAGCAAGCTATGTGGTATCCAAGAGGTTAAATGCAAAATGGGTTTTCTTTTAAAATAAAACTAAAATTAAAAGAGCTTTGCACAGTGAAATGCCTTCAATTAGCTGTTAGTTTTTGGTTTAACTATGTATTATCTGTAAAGCTGTTTAGTATGAAAACCTGAAGCAAATCTGGATCAAACCATATTCCCCAAGTGTAGGGGGGAATTAAATATTTAATGGTTTAAAATATGCCTTAAAAGTTATGAATGTTTGATAGGACTCTAATGTTTTATAAAGAAAGTCATAAATGTTATCTCTCATATTCAAGGAAGTGAAAGCTGAGTTGAATTCAAAACATTGTTTTACATGTCCCCTACTGCGGTAAAAAATGGTTTGCCCCAAGCAATTTAATATGTGTTACTGAATCAAATGTGGAACAAACCACATTCACTGTGGGTGGGGGAGACAAGTAAATATCTAATGATTTAAAACATGGCTTAAAAGCTTTGTATTCTATAGGCAACACTAATGCAATATTATTGAATTCATACATGACATCTCGGAGCCTTCAAGGAAGTGAAAGCTTAGTTTAATTCAAAACAATATTTTATATGACCCCTACTTTGGTGAAAAATGGTTTGCCCCAACATTCTCCCAGAATGCATTGCCCCCATAAAAATATTTCAAAATAACCTTTTCTTAAAAAATAAACCACCTTACTTCCTTTATTTCAAATGGGAGAAAGCATGAACACATTGTAAATGACAAAGCCTCTTCCATAAGATAAAACTCCCATAAAGTCATTTTTAACATCCCTAAGTTATAAATATTTAAATATATGAAGTATAAATACTCTTTTTTTTTTTTTTTTTTTTTTTTTAGATTAAATTCATGATTACATAAAAATATTAGTGTTCAGAATAATCAGGTTGCATGTAAAGAATAATATAAGCCAATAAAAAATTGGATTGCTTATTTTTTAACTTATGTCTTTTGCTATCATGTTACACCCACGCCCTATACTCTATTGATATATTTAACTAACCCTTTGAGTCTCAGAAAGCTATGTGGTATCCAAGAGGTTAAATACAAAATAGGTTTTCTTTTAAAATAAAACTGAAATTAAAAGAGTTTTGCACAGTGAAATGCCTTCAATTAGCTGTTAGTTTTTGGTTTAACTATGTATTATCTGTAAAGCTGTTTAGTATGAAAACCTGAAGCAAATTTGGATCAAACCATATTCCCCAAGTGTAGGGGGGAATTAAATATTTAATGGTTTAAAATATGCCTTAAAAGTTATGAATGTTTGATAGGACTCTAATGTTTTATAAAGAAAGTCATAAATGTTATCTCTCATATTCAAGGAAGTGAAAGCTGAGTTGAATTCAAAACATTGTTTTACATGTCCCCTACTGTGGTAAAAAATGGTTTGCCCCAAGCAATTTAATATGTGTTACTGAATCAAATGTGGAACAAACCACATTCACTGTGGGTGGGGGAGGCAAGTAAATATCTAATGATTTAAAACATGGCTTAAAAGCTTTGTATTCTATAGGCAACACTAATGCAATATTATTGAATTCATACATGACATCTCGGAGCCTTCATGGAAGTGAAAGCTTAGTTTAATTCAAAACAATATTTTATATGACCCCTACTTTGGTGAAAAATGGTTTGCCCCAACATTCTCCCAGAATGCATTGCCCCCATAAAAATATTTCAAAATAACCTTTTCTTAAAAAATAAACCACCTTACTTCCTTTATTTCAGATGGGAGAAAGTATGAACACATTGTAAATGACAAACCCTCTTCCTTAAGATAAAACTTCCATAAAGTCATTTTTAACATCCCTAAGTTATAAATATTTAAATATATGAAGTATAAATACTCTTTTTTTTTTTTTTTTTTTTTTTTTAGATTAAATTCATGATTACATAAAAATATTAGTGTTCAGAATAATCAGGTTGCATGTAAAGAATAATATAAGCCAATAAAAAATTGGATTGCTTATTTTTTCACTTATGTCTTTTGCTATCATGTTACACCCACGCCCTATACTCTATTGATATATTTAACTAACCCTTTGAGTCTCAGAAAGCTATGTGGTATCCAAGAGGTTAAATGCAAAATGGGTTTTCTTTTAAAATAAAACTGAAATTAAAAGAGGTTTGCACAGTGAAATGCCTTCAATTAGCTGTTAGTTTTTGGTTTAACTATGTATTATCTGTAAAGCTGTTTCGTATGAAAACCTGAAGCAAATCTGGATCAAACCATATTCCCCAAGTGTAGGGGGGAATTAAATATTTAATGGTTTAAAATATGCCTTAAAAGTTATGAATGTTTGATAGGACTCTAATGTTTTATAAAGAAAGTCATAAATGTTATCTCTCATATTCAAGGAAGTGAAAGCTGAGTTGAAGTCAAAACATTGTTTTACATGTCCCCTACTGTGGTAAAAAATGGTTTGCCCCAAGCAGTTTAATATGTGTTACTGAATCACATGTGGAACAAACCACATTCACTGTGGGTGGGGGAGGCAAGTAAATATCTAATGATTTAAAACATGGCTTAAAAGCTTTGTATTTTATAGGGAACACTAATGCAATATAATTGAATTCATACATGACATCTCGGAGCCTTCAAGGAAGTGAAAGCTTAGTTTAATTCAAAACAATATTTTATATGACCCCTTCTTTGGTGAAAAATGGTTTGCCCCAACATTCTCCCAGAATGCATTGCCCCCATAAAAATATTTCAAAATATCCTTTTCTTAAAAAATAAACCACCTTACTTCCTTTATTTTAGATGGGAGAAAGTATGAACACATTGTAAATGACAAAGCCTCTTCTATGAGATAAAACTCCCATAAAGTCATTTTTAACATCCATAAGTTATAAACATTTAAATATATGAAGTATAAATACTCTTTTTTTTTTTTTTTTTTAGATTAAATTCATGATTACATAAAAATATTAGTGTTCAGAATAATCAGGTTGCATGTAAAGAATAATATAAGACAATAAAAAATTGGATTGCTTATTTTTTCACTTATGTCTTTTGCTATCATGTTACACCCACGCCCTATACTCTATTGATATATTTAACTAAGCCTTTGAGTCTCAGAAAGCTATGTGGTATCCAAGAGGTTAAATGCAAAATGGGTTTTCTTTTAAAATAAAATTGAAATTAAAAGAGGTTTGCACAGTGAAATGCCTTCAATTAGCTGTTAGTTTTTGGTTTAACTATGTATTATCTGTTAAGCTGTTTAGTATGAAAACCTGAAGCAAATCTGGATCAAACCATATTCCCCAAGTGTAGGGGGGAATTAAATATTTAATGGTTTAAAATATGCCTTAAAAGTTATGAATGTTTGATAGGACTCTAATGTTTTATAAAGAAAGTCATAAATGTTATCTCTCATATTCAAGGAAGTGAAAGCTGAGTTGAATTCAAAACATTGTTTTACATGTCCCCTACTGTGGTAAAAAATGGTTTGTCCCAAGCAGTTTAATATGTGTTACTGAATCAAATCTGGAACAAACCACATTCACTGTGGGTGGGGGTGGCAAGTAAATATCTAATGATTTAAAACATGGCTTAAAAGCTTTGTATTTTATAGGGAACACTAATGCAATATTATTGAATTCATGCATGACATCTCGGAGCCTTCAAGGTAGTGAAAGCTTAGTTTAATTCAAAACAATATTTTATATGACCCCTACTTTGGTGAAAAATGGTTTGCCCCAACATTCTCCCAGAATGCATTGCCCCCATAAAAATATTTCAAAATATCCTTTTCTTAAAAAATAAACCACCTTACTTCCTTTATTTCAGATGGGAGAAAGTATGAACACATTGTAAATGACAAAGCCTCTTCTATGAGATAAAACTCCCATTTCTCATTTTTAACATCCCTAAGTTATAAATATTTAAATATATGAAGTATAAATACTCTTTTTTTTTTTTTTTTTAGATTAAATTCATGATTACATAAAAATATTAGTGTTCAGAATAATCAGGTTGCATGTAAAGAATAATATAAGCCAATAAAAAATTGGATTGCTTATTTTTTCACTTATGTCTTTTGCTATCATGTTACACCCACGCCCTATACTCTATTGATATATTTAACTAACCCTTTGAGTCTCAGAAAGCTATGTGGTATCCAAGAGGTTAAATGCAAAATGGGTTTTCTTTTAAAATAAAACTGAAATTAAAAGAGGTTTGCACAGTGAAATGCCTTCAATTAGCTGTTAGTTTTTGGTTTAACTATGTATTATCTGTAAAGCTGTTTCGTATGAAAACCTGAAGCAAATCTGGATCAAACCATATTCCCCAAGTGTAGGGGGGAATTAAATATTTAATGGTTTAAAATATGCCTTAAAAGTTATGAATGTTTGATAGGACTCTAATGTTTTATAAAGAAAGTCATAAATGTTATCTCTCATATTCAAGGAAGTGAAAGCTGAGTTGAAGTCAAAACATTGTTTTACATGTCCCCTACTGTGGTAAAAAATGGTTTGCCCCAAGCAGTTTAATATGTGTTACTGAATCACATGTGGAACAAACCACATTCACTGTGGGTGGGGGAGGCAAGTAAATATCTAATGATTTAAAACATGGCTTAAAAGCTTTGTATTTTATAGGGAACACTAATGCAATATAATTGAATTCATACATGACATCTCGGAGCCTTCAAGGAAGTGAAAGCTTAGTTTAATTCAAAACAATATTTTATATGACCCCTTCTTTGGTGAAAAATGGTTTGCCCCAACATTCTCCCAGAATGCATTGCCCCCATAAAAATATTTCAAAATATCCTTTTCTTAAAAAATAAACCACCTTACTTCCTTTATTTTAGATGGGAGAAAGTATGAACACATTGTAAATGACAAAGCCTCTTCTATGAGATAAAACTCCCATAAAGTCATTTTTAACATCCATAAGTTATAAACATTTAAATATATGAAGTATAAATACTCTTTTTTTTTTTTTTTAGATTAAATTCATGATTACATAAAAATATTAGTGTTCAGAATAATCAGGTTGCATGTAAAGAATAATATAAGACAATAAAAAATTGGATTGCTTATTTTTTCACTTATGTCTTTTGCTATCATGTTACACCCACGCCCTATACTCTATTGATATATTTAACTAAGCCTTTGAGTCTCAGAAAGCTATGTGGTATCCAAGAGGTTAAATGCAAAATGGGTTTTCTTTTAAAATAAAATTGAAATTAAAAGAGGTTTGCACAGTGAAATGCCTTCAATTAGCTGTTAGTTTTTGGTTTAACTATGTATTATCTGTTAAGCTGTTTAGTATGAAAACCTGAAGCAAATCTGGATCAAACCATATTCCCCAAGTGTAGGGGGGAATTAAATATTTAATGGTTTAAAATATGCCTTAAAAGTTATGAATGTTTGATAGGACTCTAATGTTTTATAAAGAAAGTCATAAATGTTATCTCTCATATTCAAGGAAGTGAAAGCTGAGTTGAATTCAAAACATTGTTTTACATGTCCCCTACTGTGGTAAAAAATGGTTTGTCCCAAGCAGTTTAATATGTGTTACTGAATCAAATCTGGAACAAACCACATTCACTGTGGGTGGGGGTGGCAAGTAAATATCTAATGATTTAAAACATGGCTTAAAAGCTTTGTATTTTATAGGGAACACTAATGCAATATTATTGAATTCATGCATGACATCTCGGAGCCTTCAAGGTAGTGAAAGCTTAGTTTAATTCAAAACAATATTTTATATGACCCCTACTTTGGTGAAAAATGGTTTGCCCCAACATTCTCCCAGAATGCATTGCCCCCATAAAAATATTTCAAAATATCCTTTTCTTAAAAAATAAACCACCTTACTTCCTTTATTTCAGATGGGAGAAAGTATGAACACATTGTAAATGACAAAGCCTCTTCTATGAGATAAAACTCCCATTTCTCATTTTTAACATCCCTAAGTTATAAATATTTAAATATATGAAGTATAAATACTCTTTTTTTTTTTTTTTTTTTTAGATTAAATTCATGATTACATAAAAATATTAGTGTTCAGAATAATCAGGTTGCATGTAAAGAATAATATAAGACAATAAAAAATTGGATTGCTTATTTTTTCACTTATGTCTTTTGCTATCATGTTACACCCACGCCCTATACTCTATTGATATATTTAACTAAGCCTTTGAGTCTCAGAAAGCTATGTGGTAACCAAGAGGTTAAATGCAAAATGGGTTTTCTTTTAAAATAAAATTGAAATTAAAAGAGGTTTGCACAGTGAAATGCCTTCAATTAGCTGTTAGTTTTTGGTTTAACTATGTATTATCTGTAAAGCTGTTTAGTATGAAAACCTGAAGCAAATCTGGATCAAACCATATTCCCCAAGTGTAGGGGGGAATTAAATATTTAATGGTTTAAAATATGCCTTAAAAGTTATGAATGTTTGATAGGACTCTAATGTTTTATAAAGAAAGTCATAAATGTTATCTCTCATATTCAAGGAAGTGAAAGCTGAGTTGAATTCAAAACATTGTTTTACATGTCCCCTACTGTGGTAAAAAATGGTTTGCCCTAAGCAGTTTAATATGTGTTACTGAATCAAATGTGGAACAAACCACATTCACTGTGGGTGGGGGAGGCAAGTAAATATCTAATGATTTAAAACATGGCTTAAAAGGTTTGTATTTTATAGGCTACACTAATGCAATATTATTGTATTCATACATGACATCTCGGAGCCTTCAAGGAAGTGAAAGCTTAGTTTAATTCAAAACAATATTTTATATGACCCCTACTTTGGTGAAAAATGGTTTGCCCTAACATTCTCCCAGAATGCATTGCCCCAATAAAAATATTTCAAAATATCGTTTTCTAAAAAAATAAACCACCTTACTTCCTTTATTTCAGATGGGAGAAAGTATGAACACATTGTAAATGACAAAGCCTCTTCTATGAGATAAAACTCCCATAAAGTCATTTTTAACATCCCTAAGTTATAAACATTTAAATATATGAAGTATAAATACTCTTTTTTTTTTTTTTTTTTTTTTTAGATTAAATTCATGATTACATAAAAATATTAGTGTTCAGAATAATCAGGTTGCATGTAAAGAATAATATAAGCCAATAAAAAATTGGATTGCTTATTTTTTGACTTATGTCTTTTGCTATCATGTTACACCCACGCCCTATACTCTATTGATATATTTAACTAACCCTTTGAGTCTCAGAAAGCTATGTGGTATCCAAGAGGTTAAATACAAAATAGGTTTTCTTTTAAAATAAAACTGAAATTAAAAGAGTTTTGCACAGTGAAATGCCTTCAATTAGCTGTTAGTTTTTGGTTTAACTATGTATTATCTGTAAAGCTGTTTAGTATGAAAACCTGAAGCAAATTTGGATCAAACCATATTCCCCAAGTGTAGGGGGGAATTAAATATTTAATGGTTTAAAATATGCCTTAAAAGTTATGAATGTTTGATAGGACTCTAATGTTTTATAAAGAAAGTCATAAATGTTATCTCTCATACTCAAGGAAGTGAAAGCTGAGTTGAATTCAAAACATTGTTTTACATGTCCCCTACTGTGGTAAAAAATGGTTTGCCCCAAGCAATTTAATATGTGTTACTGAATCAAATGTGGAACAAACCACATTCACTGTGGGTGGGGGTGGCAAGTAAATATCTAATGATTTAAAACATGGCTTAAAAGCTTTGTATTCTATAGGCAACACTAATGCAATATTATTGAATTCATACATGACATCTCGGAGCCTTCATGGAAGTGAAAGCTTAGTTTAATTCAAAACAATATTTTATATGACCCCTACTTTGGTGAAAAATGGTTTGCCCCAACATTCTCCCAGAATGCATTGCCCCCATAAAAATATTTCAAAATAACCTTTTCTTAAAAAATAAACCACCTTACTTCCTTTATTTCAGATGGGAGAAAGTATGAACACATTGTAAATGACAAAGCCTCTTCCTTAAGATAAAACTTCCATAAAGTCATTTTTAACATCCCTAAGTTATAAATATTTAAATATATGAAGTATAAATACTCTTTTTTTTTTTTTTTTTTTTTTTTTTTTAGATTAAATTCATGATTACATAAAAATATTAGTGTTCAGAATAATCAGGTTGCATGTAAAGAATAATATAAGCCAATAAAAAATTGGATTGCTTATTTTTTCACTTATGTCTTTTGCTATCATGTTACACCCACGCCCTATACTCTATTGATATATTTAACTAACCCTTTGAGTCTCAGAAAGCTATGTGGTATCCAAGAGGTTAAATGCAAAATGGGTTTTCTTTTAAAATAAAACTGAAATTTAAAGAGGTTTGCACAGTGAAATGCCTTCAATTAGCTGTTAGTTTTTGGTTTAACTATGTATTATCTGTAAAGCTGTTTCGTATGAAAACCTGAAGCAAATCTGGATCAAACCATATTCCCCAAGTGTAGGGGGGAATTAAATATTTAATGGTTTAAAATATGCCTTAAAAGTTATGAATGTTTGATAGGACTCTAATGTTTTATAAAGAAAGTCATAAATGTTATCTCTCATATTCAAGGAAGTGAAAGCTGAGTTGAAGTCAAAACATTGTTTTACATGTCCCCTACTGTGGTAAAAAATGGTTTGCCCCAAGCAGTTTAATATGTGTTACTGAATCAAATGTGGAACAAACCACATTCACTGTGGGTGGGGGAGGCAAGTAAATATCTAATGATTTAAAACATGGCTTAAAAGCTTTGTATTTTATAGGGAACACTAATGCAATATAATTGAATTCATACATGACATCTCGGAGCCTTCAAGGAAGTGAAAGCTTAGTTTAATTCAAAACAATATTTTATATGACCCCTTCTTTGGTGAAAAATGGTTTGCCCCAACATTCTCCCAGAATGCATTGCCCCCATAAAAATATTTCAAAATATCCTTTTCTTAAAAAATAAACCACCTTACTTCCTTTATTTTAGATGGGAGAAAGTATGAACACATTGTAAATGACAAAGCCTCTTCTATGAGATAAAACTCCCATAAAGTCATTTTTAACATCCATAAGTTATAAACATTTAAATATATGAAGTATAAATACTCTTTTTTTTTTTTTTTTTTTTTAGATTAAATTCATGATTACATAAAAATATTAGTGTTCAGAATAATCAGGTTGCATGTAAAGAATAATATAAGCCAATAAAAAATTGGATTGCTTATTTTTTGACTTATGTCTTTTGCTATCATGTTACACCCACGCCCTATACTCTATTGATATATTTAACTAACCCTTTGAGTCTCAGAAAGCTATGTGGTATCCAAGAGGTTAAATACAAAATAGGTTTTCTTTTAAAATAAAACTGAAATTAAAAGAGTTTTGCACAGTGAAATGCCTTCAATTAGCTGTTAGTTTTTGGTTTAACTATGTATTATCTGTAAAGCTGTTTAGTATGAAAACCTGAAGCAAATTTGGATCAAACCATATTCCCCAAGTGTAGGGGGGAATTAAATATTTAATGGTTTAAAATATGCCTTAAAAGTTATGAATGTTTGATAGGACTCTAATGTTTTATAAAGAAAGTCATAAATGTTATCTCTCATATTCAAGGAAGTGAAAGCTGAGTTGAATTCAAAACATTGTTTTACATGTCCCCTACTGTGGTAAAAAATGGTTTGCCCCAAGCAATTTAATATGTGTTACTGAATCAAATGTGGAACAAACCACATTCACTGTGGGTGGGGGTGGCAAGTAAATATCTAATGATTTAAAACATGGCTTAAAAGCTTTGTATTCTATAGGCAACACTAATGCAATATTATTGAATTCATACATGACATCTCGGAGCCTTCATGGAAGTGAAAGCTTAGTTTAATTCAAAACAATATTTTATATGACCCCTACTTTGGTGAAAAATGGTTTGCCCCAACATTCTCCCAGAATGCATTGCCCCCATAAAAATATTTCAAAATAACCTTTTCTTAAAAAATAAACCACCTTACTTCCTTTATTTCAGATGGGAGAAAGTATGAACACATTGTAAATGACAAAGCCTCTTCCTTAAGATAAAACTTCCATAAAGTCATTTTTAACATCCCTAAGTTATAAATATTTAAATATATGAAGTATAAATACTCTTTTTTTTTTTTTTTTTTTTTTTTTTTTTAGATTAAATTCATGATTACATAAAATATTAGTGTTCAGAATAATCAGGTTGCATGTAAAGAATAATATAAGCCAATAAAAAATTGGATTGCTTATTTTTTCACTTATGTCTTTTGCTATCATGTTACACCCACGCCCTATACTCTATTGATATATTTAACTAACCCTTTGAGTCTCAGAAAGCTATGTGGTATCCAAGAGGTTAAATGCAAAATGGGTTTTCTTTTAAAATAAAACTGAAATTTAAAGAGGTTTGCACAGTGAAATGCCTTCAATTAGCTGTTAGTTTTTGGTTTAACTATGTATTATCTGTAAAGCTGTTTCGTATGAAAACCTGAAGCAAATCTGGATCAAACCATATTCCCCAAGTGTAGGGGGGAATTAAATATTTAATGGTTTAAAATATGCCTTAAAAGTTATGAATGTTTGATAGGACTCTAATGTTTTATAAAGAAAGTCATAAATGTTATCTCTCATATTCAAGGAAGTGAAAGCTGAGTTGAAGTCAAAACATTGTTTTACATGTCCCCTACTGTGGTAAAAAATGGTTTGCCCCAAGCAGTTTAATATGTGTTACTGAATCAAATGTGGAACAAACCACATTCACTGTGGGTGGGGGAGGCAAGTAAATATCTAATGATTTAAAACATGGCTTAAAAGCTTTGTATTTTATAGGGAACACTAATGCAATATAATTGAATTCATACATGACATCTCGGAGCCTTCAAGGAAGTGAAAGCTTAGTTTAATTCAAAACAATATTTTATATGACCCCTTCTTTGGTGAAAAATGGTTTGCCCCAACATTCTCCCAGAATGCATTGCCCCCATAAAAATATTTCAAAATATCCTTTTCTTAAAAAATAAACCACCTTACTTCCTTTATTTTAGATGGGAGAAAGTATGAACACATTGTAAATGACAAAGCCTCTTCTATGAGATAAAACTCCCATAAAGTCATTTTTAACATCCATAAGTTATAAACATTTAAATATATGAAGTATAAATACTCTTTTTTTTTTTTTTTTAGATTAAATTCATGATTACATAAAAATATTAGTGTTCAGAATAATCAGGTTGCATGTAAAGAATAATATAAGACAATAAAAAATTGGATTGCTTATTTTTTCACTTATGTCTTTTGCTATCATGTTACACCCACGCCCTATACTCTATTGATATATTTAACTAAGCCTTTGAGTCTCAGAAAGCTATGTGGTATCCAAGAGGTTAAATGCAAAATGGGTTTTCTTTTAAAATAAAATTGAAATTAAAAGAGGTTTGCACAGTGAAATGCCTTCAATTAGCTGTTAGTTTTTGGTTTAACTATGTATTATCTGTAAAGCTGTTTAGTATGAAAACCTGAAGCAAATCTGGATCAAACCATATTCCCCAAGTGTAGGGGGGAATTAAATATTTAATGGTTTAAAATATGCCTTAAAAGTTATGAATGTTTGATAGGACTCTAATGTTTTATAAAGAAAGTCATAAATGTTATCTCTCATATTCAAGGAAGTGAAAGCTGAGATGAATTCAAAACATTGTTTTACATGTCCCCTACTGTGGTAAAAAATGGTTTGTCCCAAGCAGTTTAATATGTGTTACTGAATCAAATCTGGAACAAACCACATTCACTGTGGGTGGGGGTGGCAAGTAAATATCTAATGATTTAAAACATGGCTTAAAAGCTTTGTATTTTATAGGGAACACTAATGCAATATTATTGAATTCATACATGACATCTCGGAGCCTTCAAGGAAGTGAAAGCTTAGTTTAATTCAAAACAATATTTTATATGACCCCTACTTTGGTGAAAAATGGTTTGCCCCAACATTCTCCCAGAATGCATTGCCCCCATAAAAATATTTCAAAATATCCTTTTCTTAAAAAATAAACCACCTTACATCCTTTATTTCAGATGGGTGAAAGTATGAACACATTGTAAATGACAAAGCCTCTTCCATGAGATAAAACTCCCATAAAGTCATTTTTAACATCCCTAAGTTATAAATATTTAAATATATGAAGTATAAATACTTTTTTTTTTTGAGATTAAATTCATGATTACATAAAAATATTAGTGTTCAGAATAATCAGGTGGCATGTAAAGAATAATATAAGCCAATAAAAAATTGGATTGCTTATTTTTTCACTTATGTCTTTTGCTATCATGTTACACCCACGCCCTATACTCTATTGATATATTTAACTAACCCTTTGAGTCTCAGAAAGCTATGTGGTATCCAAGAGGTTAAATGCAAAATGGGTTTTCTTTTAAAATAAAACTGAAATTAAAAGAGGTTTACACAGTGAAATGCCTTCAATTAGCTGTTAGTTTTTGGTTTAACTATGTATTATCTGTAAATCTGTTTAGTATGAAAACCTGAAGCAAATCTGGATCAAACCATATTCCCCAAGTGTAGGGGGGAATTAAATATTGAATGGTTTAAAATATGCCTTAAAAGTTATGAATGTTTGATAGGACTCTAATGTTTTATAAAGAAAGTCATAAATGTTATCTCTCATATTCAAGGAATTGAAAGCTGAGTTGAATTCAAAACATTGTTTTACATGTCCCCTACTGTGTTAAAAAATGGTTTGCCCCAAGCAGTTTAATATGTGTTACTGAATCAAATGTGGAACAAACCACATTCACTGTGGGTGGGGGAGGCAAGTAAATATCTAATGATTTAAAACATGGCTTAAAAGCTTTGTATTCTATAGGCAACACTAATGCAATATTATTGAATTCATACATAACATCTCGGAGCCTTCAAGTAAGTGAATGCTTAGTTTAATTCAAAACAATATTTTATATGACCCCTACTTTGGTGAAAAATGGTTTGCCCCAACATTCTCCCAGAATGCATTGCCCCCATAAAAATATTTCAAAATAACCTTTTCTTAAAAAATAAACCACCTTACTTCCTTTATTTCAGATGGGAGAAAGTATGAACACATTGTAAATGACAGAGCCTCTTCCATGAGATAAAACTCCCATAAAGTCATTTTTAACATCCCTAAGTTATAAATATTTAAATATATGAAGTATAAATACTCTTTTTTTTTTTTTTTTTTAGATTAAATTCATGATTACATAAAAATATTAGTGTTCAGAATAATCAGGTTGCATGTAAAGAATAATATAAGCCAGTAAAAAATTGGATTGCTTATTTTTTCACTTATGTCTTTTGCTATCAAGTTAAACCCACGCCCTATACTCTATTGATATATTTAACTAACCCTTTGAGTCTCAGAAAGCTATGTGGTATCCAAGAGGTTAAATGCAAAATGGGTTTTCTTTTAAAATAAAACTGAAATTAAAAGAGGTTTGCACAGTGAAATGCCTTCAATTAGCTGTTAGTTTTTGGTTTAACTATGTATTATCTGTAAAGCTGTTTAGTATGAAAACCTGAAGCAAATCTGGATCAAACCATATTCCCCAAGTGTAGGGGGGAATTAAATATTTAATGGTTTAAAATATGCCTTAAAAGTTATGAATGTTTGATAGGACTCTAATGTTTTATAAAGAAAGTCATAAATGTTATCTCTCATATTCAAGGAAGTGAAAGCTGAGTTGAATTCAAAACATTGTTTTACATGTCCCCTACTGTGGTAAAAAATGGTTTGCCCCAAGCAGTTTAATATGTGTTACTGAATCAAATGTGGAACAAACCACATTCACTGTGGGTGGGGGAGGCAAGTAAATATCTAATGATTTAAAACATGGCTAAAAAAGCTTTGTATTCTATAGGCAACACTAATGCAATATTATTGAATTCATACATGACATCTCGGAACCTTCAAGGAAGTGAAAGCTTAGTTTAATTCAAAACAATATTTTATATGTCCCCTACTTTGGTGAAAAATGGTTTGCCCCAACATTCTCCCAGAATGCATTGCCCCCATAAAAATATTTCAAAATATCCTTTTCTTAAAAAATAAACCACCTTACTTCCTTTATTTCAGATGGGAGAAAGTATGAACACATTGTAAATGACAAAGCCTCTTCCATGAGATAAAACTCCCATAAAGTCATTTTTAACATCCCTAAGTTATAAATATTTAAATATATGAAGTATAAATACTCTTTTTTTTTTTTTTTTTTAGATTAAATTCATGATTACATAAAAATATTAGTGTTCAGAATAATCAGGTTGCATGTAAAGCATAATAAAAGCCGGTAAAAAATTGGATTGCTTATTTTTTCACTTATGTCTTTTGCTATCATGTTACACCCACGCCCTATACTCTATTGATATATTTAACTAACCCTTTGAGTCTCAGAAAGCTATGTGGTATCCAAGAGGTTAAATGCAAAATGGGTTTTCTTTTAAAATAAAACTGAAATTAAAAGAGGTTTGCACAGTGAAATGCATTCAATTAGCTATTAGTTTTTGATTTAACTATGTATTATCTGTAAAGCTGTTTAGTATGAAATCCTGAAACAAATCTGGATCAAACCATGTTCCCCAAGTGTGGGGGGAAAATAAATATTTAATGGTTTAAAATATGCCTTAAAAATTCTGAATGTTTGATTGGACTCTAATGTTTTATAAAGAAAGTCATAAATGTTATCTCTCATATTCAAGCAAGTGAAAGCTGAGTTGAATTGAAAACATTGTTTTACATGTCCCCTACTGTGGAAAAAAATGGTTTGCCCGAAGCAGTTTAATATGTGTTACTGAATCAAATGTGGAACAAACCACATTCACTGTGGGTGGGGGAGACAAGTAAATATATAATGATTTAAAACATGGCTTAAAAGCTTTGTATTCTATAGGCAACACTAATGCAATATTATTGAATTCATACATGACATCTCGGAGCCTTCAAGGAAGTGAAAGCTTAGTTTAATTCAAAACAATATTTTATATGTCCCCTACTTTGGTGAAAAATGGTTTGCCCCAACATTCTCCCAGAATGCATTGCCCCCATAAAAATATTTCAAAATAACCTTTTCTTAAAAAATAAACCACCTTACTTCCTTTATTTCAGATGGGAGAAAGTATGAACACATTGTAAATGACAAAGCCTCTTCCATGAGATAAAACTCCCATAAAGTCATTTTTAACATCCCTAAGTTATAAATATTTAAATATATGAAGTATAAATATTTTTTTTTTTTTTTTTTTTTTTTTTTTTTTTTTTTTAGATTAAATTCATGATTACATAAAAATATTAGTGTTCAGAATAATCAGGTTGCATGTAAAGAATAATATAAGCCAGTAAAAAATTGGATTGCTTATTTTTTCACTTATGTCTTTTGCTATCATGTTACACCCACGCCCTATACTCTATTGATATATTTAACTAACCCTTTGAGTCTCAGAAAGCTATGTGGTATCCAAGAGGCTAAATGCAAAATGGGTTTTCTTTTAAAATAAAACTGAAATTAAAAGAGGTTTGCACAGTGAAATGACTTCAATTAGCTGTTAGTTTTTGGTTTAACTATGTATTATCTGTAAAGCTGTTTAGTAAGAAATCCTGAAGCAAATCTGGATAAAACCATGTTCCCCAAGTGTGGGGGGGAATTAAATATTTAGTGGTTTAAAATATGCCTTAAAAATTCTGAATGTTTGATAGGACTCTAATTTTTTATAAAGAAAGTCATAAATGTTATCTCATATTCAAGAAAGTGAATGCTGAGCTGAATTCAAATCATTGTTTTACATGTCCCCTACTGTGGTAAAAAATGGTTTGCCCCAAGCAGTTTAATATGTGTTACTGAATCAAATGTGGAACAAACCACATTCACTGTCGGTGGGGGAGGCAAGTAAATATCTAATGATTTAAAACATGGCTTAAAAGCTTTGTATTCTATAGGCAACACTAATGCAATATTATTGAATTCATACATGACATCTTGGAGCCTTCAAGGAAGTTAAAGCTTAGTTTAATTCAAAACAATATTTTATATGACCCCTACTTTGGTGAAAAATGGTTTGCCCCAACATTCTCCCAGAATGCATTGCCCCCATAAAAATAATTCAAAATAACCTTTTCTTAAAAAATATACCACCTTACTTCCTTTATTTCAGATGGGAGAAAGTATGAACACATTGTAAATGACAAAGCCTCTTCCATGAGATAAAACTCCCATAAAGTCATTTTTAACATCCCTAAGTTATAAATATTTAAATATATGAAGTATAAATATTTTTTTTTTTTTTTTTTTTTTTTTTTTTTTTTTTTTTTTTTTTTTTTTAGATTAAATTCATGATTACATAAAAATATTAGTGTTCAGAATAATCAGGTTGCATGTAAAGAATAATATAAGCCAGTAAAAAATTGGATTGCTTATTTTTTCACTTATGTCTTTTGCTATCATGTTACACCCACGCCCTATACTCTATTGATATATTTAACTAACCCTTTGAGTCTCAGAAAGCTATGTGGTATCCAAGAGGCTAAATGCAAAATGGGTTTTCTTTTAAAATAAAACTGAAATTAAAAGAGGTTTGCACAGTGAAATGACTTCAATTAGCTGTTAGTTTTTGGTTTAACTATGTATTATCTGTAAAGCTGTTTAGTAAGAAATCCTGAAGCAAATCTGGATAAAACCATGTTCCCCAAGTGTGGGGGGGAATTAAATATTTAGTGGTTTAAAATATGCCTTAAAAATTCTGAATGTTTGATAGGACTCTAATTTTTTATAAAGAAAGTCATAAATGTTATCTCATATTCAAGAAAGTGAATGCTGAGCTGAATTCAAATCATTGTTTTACATGTCCCCTACTGTGGTAAAAAATGGTTTGCCCCAAGCAGTTTAATATGTGTTACTGAATCAAATGTGGAACAAACCACATTCACTGTCGGTGGGGGAGGCAAGTAAATATCTAATGATTTAAAACATGGCTTAAAAGCTTTGTATTCTATAGGCAACACTAATGCAATATTATTGAATTCATACATGACATCTTGGAGCCTTCAAGGAAGTTAAAGCTTAGTTTAATTCAAAACAATATTTTATATGACCCCTACTTTGGTGAAAAATGGTTTGCCCCAACATTCTCCCAGAATGCATTGCCCCCATAAAAATAATTCAAAATAACCTTTTCTTAAAAAATATACCACCTTACTTCCTTTATTTCAGATGGGAGAAAGTATGAACACATTGTAAATGACAAAGCCTCTTCTATGAGATAAAACTCCCATAAAGTCATTTTTAACATCCCTAAGTTATAAATATTTAAAAAGATGAAGTATAAACACTTTTTTTTTTTTTAGATTAAATTCATGATTACATAAAAATATTAGTGTTCAGAATAATCAGGTTGCATGTAAAGAATAATATAAGCCCGTAAAAAATTGGATTGCTTATTTTTTCACTTATGTCTTTTGCTATCATGTTACACCCACGCCCTATACTCTATTGATATATTTAACTAACCCTTTGAGTCTCAGAAAGCTATGTGGTATCCAAGAGGTTAAATGCAAAATGGGTTTTCTTTTAAAATAAAACTGAAATTAAAAGAGGTTTGCAAAGTGAAATGCATTCAATTAGCTGTTAGTTTTTGGTTTAACTATGTATTATCTGTAAAGCTGTTTAGTATGAAATCCTGAAGCAAATCTGGATCAAACCATGTTCCCCAAGTGTGGGGGGGAATTAAATATTTAATGGTTTAAAATATGCCTTAAAAATTCTGAATGTTTGATAGGACTCTTATGTTTTATAAAGAAAGTCATAAATGTTATCTCTCATATTCAAGGAAGTGAAAGCTGAGTTGAATTCAAAACATTGTTTTACATGTCCCCTACTGTGGTAAAAAATGGTTTGCCCTAAGCAGTTTAATATGTGTTACTGAATCAAATCTGGAACAAACCACATTCACTGTGGGTGGGGGTGGCAAGTAAATATCTAATGATTTTAAACATGGCTTAAAAGCTTTGTATTCTATGGGCAACCCTAATGCAATATTATTGAATTCATACATGACATCTCGGAGCTTTCAAGAAAGTGAAAGCTTAGTTTAATTCAAAACAATATTTTATATCACCCCTACTTTGGTGAAAAATGGTTTGCCCCAACATTCTCCCAGAATGCATTGCCCCCATAAAAATATTTCAAAATAACCTTTTCTTAAAAAATAAACCACCTTACTTCCTTTTTTTCAGATGGGAGAAAGTATGAACACATTGTAAATGACAAAGCCTCTTCCATGAGATAAAACTCCCATAAAGTCATTTTTAACATCCCTAAGTTATAAATATTTAAATATATGAAGTATAAATTCTCTTCTTTTTTTTTTGAGATTAAATTCATGATTACATAAAAATATTAGTGTTCAGAATAATCAGGTTGCATGTAAAGAATAATATAAGCCAGTAAAAAATTGGATTGCTTATTTTTTCACTTATGTCTTTTGCTATCATGTTACACCCACGCCCTATACTCTATTGATATATTTAACTAACCCTTTGAGTCTCAGAAAGCTATGTGGTATCCAAGAGGTTAAATGCAAAATGGGTTTTCTTTTAAAATAAAACTGAAATTAAAAGAGGTTTGCACAGTGAAATGCCTTCAATTAGCTGTTAGTTTTTGGTTTAACTATGTATTATCTGTAAAGCTGTTTAGTATGAAAACCTGAAGCAAATCTGGATCAAACCATATTCCCCAAGTGTAGGGGGGAATTAAATATTTAATGGTTTAAAATATGCCTTAAAAGTTATGAATGTTTGATAGGACTCTAATGTTTTATAAAGAAAGTCATAAATGTTATCTCTCATATTCAGGGAAGTGAAAGCTGAGTTGAATTGAAAACATTGTTTTACATGTCCCCTACTGTGGTAAAAAATGGTTTGCCCTAAGCAGTTTAATATGTGTTACTGAATCAAAACTGGAACAAACCACATTCACTGTGGGTGGGGGTGGCAAGTAAATATCTAATGATTTAAAACATGGCTAAAAAAGCTTTGTATTCTATAGGCAACACTAATGCAATATTATTGAATTCATACATGACATCTCGGAACCTTCAAGGAAGTGAAAGCTTAGTTTAATTCAAAACAATATTTTATATGTCCCCTACTTTGGTGAAAAATGGTTTGCCCCAACATTCTCCCAGAATGCATTGCCCCCATAAAAATATTTCAAAATATCCTTTTCTTAAAAAATAAACCACCTTTCTTCCTTTATTTCAGATGGGAGAAAGTATGAACACATTGTAAATGACAAAGCCTCTTCCATGAGATAAAACTCCCATAAAGTCATTTTTAACATCCCTAAGTTATAAATATTTAAATATATGAAGTATAAATACTCTTTTTTTTTTTTTTTTTAGATTAAATTCATGATTACATAAAAATATTAGTGTTCAGAATAATCAGGTTGCATGTAAAGAATAATATAAGCCAGTAAAAAATTGGATTGCTTATTTTTTCACTTATGTCTTTTGCTATCATGTTACACCCACGCCCTATACTCTATTGATATATTTAACTAACCCTTTGAGTCTCAGAAAGCTATGTGGTGTCCAAGAGGTTAAATGCAAAATGGGTTTTCTTTTAAAATAAAACTGAAATTAAAAGAGGTTTGCACAGTGAAATGCATTCAATTAGCTATTAGTTTTTGATTTAACTATGTATTATCTGTAAAGCTGTTTAGTATGAAATCCTGAAACAAATCTGGATCAAACCATGTTCCCCAAGTGTGGGGGGAAAATAAATATTTAATGGTTTAAAATATGCCTTAAAAATTCTGAATGTTTGATTGGACTCTAATGTTTTATAAAGAAAGTCATAAATGTTATCTCTCATATTCAAGCAAGTGAAAGCTGAGTTGAATTGAAAACATTGTTTTACATGTCCCCTACTGTGGAAAAAAATGGTTTGCCCGAAGCAGTTTAATATGTGTTACTGAATCAAATGTGGAACAAACCACATTCACTGTGGGTGGGGGAGACAAGTAAATATATAATGATTTAAAACATTGCTTAAAAGCTTTGTATTCTATAGGCAACACTAATGCAATATTATTGAATTCATACATGACATCTCGGAGCCTTCAAGGAAGTGAAAGCTTAGTTTAATTCAAAACAATATTTTATATGTCCCCTACTTTGGTGAAAAATGGTTTGCCCCAACATTCTCCCAGAATGCATTGCCCCCATAAAAATATTTCAAAATAACCTTTTCTTAAAAAAATAAACCACCTTACTTCCTTTATTTCAGATGGGAGAAAGTATGAACACATTGTAAATGACAAAGCCTCTTCCATGAGATAAAACTCCCATAAAGTCATTTTTAACATCCCTAAGTTATAAATATTTAAATATATGAAGTATAAATACTCTTTTTTTTTTTTTTTTTTTTTTTTTTTTTTTTTTTTTTTTTTTTAGATTAAATTCATGATTACATAAAAATATTAGTGTTCAGAATAATCAGGTTGCATGTAAAGAATAATATAAGCCAGTAAAAAATTGGATTGCTTATTTTTTCACTTATGTCTTTTGCTATCATGTTACACCCATGCCCTATACTCTATTGATATATTTAACTAACCCTTTGAGTCTCAGAAATCTATGTGGTATCCAAGAGGCTAAATGCAAAATGGGTTTTCTTTTAAAATAAAACTGAAATTAAAAGAGGTTTGCACAGTGAAATGACTTCAATTAGCTGTTAGTTTTTGGTTTAACTATGTATTATCTGTAAAGCTGTTTAGTAAGAAATCCTGAAGCAAATCTGGATAAAACCATGTTCCCCAAGTGTGGGGGGGAATTAAATATTTAGTGGTTTAAAATATGCCTTAAAAATTCTGAATGTTTGATAGGACTCTAATTTTTTATAAAGAAAGTCATAAATGTTATCTCTCATATTCAAGAAAGTGAATGCTGAGCTGAATTCAAAACATTGTTTTACATGTCCCCTACTGTGGTAAAAAATGGTTTGCCCCAAGCAGTTTAATATGTGTTACTGAATCAAATGTGGAACAAACCACATTCACTGTCGGTGGGGGAGGCAAGTAAATATCTAATGATTTAAAACATGGCTTAAAAGCTTTGTATTCTATAGGCAACACTAATGCAATATTATTGAATTCATACATGACATCTTGGAGCCTTCAAGGAAGTTAAAGCTTAGTTTAATTCAAAACAATATTTTATATGACCCCTACTTTGGTGAAAAATGGTTTGCCCCAACATTCTCCCAGAATGCATTGCCCCCATAAAAATAATTCAAAATAACCTTTTCTTAAAAAATATACCACCTTACTTCCTTTATTTCAGATGGGAGAAAGTATGAACACATTGTAAATGACAAGGCCTCTTCCATGAGATAAAACTCCCATAAAGTCATTTTTAACATCCCTAAGTTATAAATATTTAAAAAGATGAAGTATAAACACTTTTTTTTTTTTAGATTAAATTCATGATTACATAAAAATATTAGTGTTCAGAATAATCAGGTTGCATGTAAAGAATAATATAAGCCCGTAAAAAATTGGATTGCTTATTTTTTCACTTATGTCTTTTGCTATCATGTTACACCCACGCCCTATACTCTATTGATATATTTAACTAACCCTTTGAGTCTCAGAAAGCTATGTGGTATCCAAGAGGTTAAATGCAAAATGGGTTTTCTTTTAAAATAAAACTGAAATTAAAAGAGGTTTGCAAAGTGAAATGCATTCAATTAGCTGTTAGTTTTTGGTTTAACTATGTATTATCTGTAAAGCTGTTTAGTATGAAATCCTGAAGCAAATCTGGATCAAACCATGTTCCCCAAGTGTGGGGGGGAATTAAATATTTAATGGTTTAAAATATGCCTTAAAAATTCTGAATGTTTGATAGGACTCTTATGTTTTATAAAGAAAGTCATAAATGTTATCTCTCATATTCAAGGAAGTGAAATCTGAGTTGAATTCAAAACATTGTTTTACATGTCCCCTACTGTGGTAAAAAATGGTTTGCCCTAAGCAGTTTAATATGTGTTACTGAATCAAATCTGGAACAAACCACATTCACTGTGGGTGGGGGTGGCAAGTAAATATCTAATGATTTTAAACATGGCTTAAAAGCTTTGTATTCTATGGGCAACCCTAATGCAATATTATTGAATTCATACATGACATCTCGGAGCTTTCAAGAAAGTGAAAGCTTAGTTTAATTCAAAACAATATTTTATATCACCCCTACTTTGGTGAAAAATGGTTTGCCCCAACATTCTCCCAGAATGCATTGCCCCCATAAAAATATTTCAAAATAACCTTTTCTTAAAAAATAAACCACCTTACTTCCTTTTTTTCAGATGGGAGAAAGTATGAACACATTGTAAATGACAAAGCCTCTTCCATGAGATAAAACTCCCATAAAGTCATTTTTAACATCCCTAAGTTATAAATATTTAAATATATGAAGTATAAATTCTCTTTTTTTTTTTTTTTTTTGAGATTAAATTCATGATTACATAAAAATATTAGTGTTCAGAATAATCAGGTTGCATGTAAAGAATAATATAAGCCAGTAAAAAATTGGATTGCTTATTTTTTCACTTATGTCTTTTGCTATCATGTTACACCCACGCCCTATACTCTATTGATATATTTAACTAACCCTTTGAGTCTCAGAAAGCTATGTGGTATCCAAGAGGTTAAATGCAAAATGGGTTTTCTTTTAAAATAAAACTGAAATTAAAAGAGGTTTGCACAGTGAAATGCCTTCAATTAGCTGTTAGTTTTTGGTTTAACTATGTATTATCTGTAAAGCTGTTTAGTATGAAAACCTGAAGCAAATCTGGATCAAACCATATTCCCCAAGTGTAGGGGGGAATTAAATATTTAATGGTTTAAAATATGCCTTAAAAGTTATGAATGTTTGATAGGACTCTAATGTTTTATAAAGAAAGTCATAAATGTTATCTCTCATATTCAGGGAAGTGAAAGCTGAGTTGAATTCAAAACATTGTTTTACATGTCCCCTACTGTGGTAAAAAATGGTTTGCCCAAGCAGTTTAATATGTGTTACTGAATGAAATCTGGAACAAACCACATTCACTGTGGGTGGGGGTGGCAAGTAAATATCTAATGGATTAAAACATGGCTTAAAAGCTTTGTATTCTATAGGCAACACTAATGCAATATTATTGAATTCATACATGACATCTCGGAGCTTTCAAGGAAGTGAAAGCTTAGTTTAATTCAAGACAATATTTTATATGACCCCTACTTTGGTGAAAAATGGTTTGCCCCAACATTCTCCCAGAATGCATTGCCCCCATAAAAATATTTCAAAATATCCTTTTCTTAAAAAATAAACCACCTTACTTCCTTTATTTCAGATGGGAGAAAGTATGAACACATTGTAAATGACAAAGCCTCTTCCATGAGATAAAACTCCCATAAAGTCATTTTTAACATCCCTAAGTTATAAATATTTAAATATATAAAGTATAAATACTCTTTTTTTTTTTTTTAGATTAAATACATGATTACATAAAAATATTAGTGTTCAGAATAATCAGGTTGCATGTAAAGAATAATATAAGCCAGTAAAAAATTGGATTGCTTAATTTTTCACTTATGTCTTTTGCTATCATGTTACACCCACCCCCTATACTCTATTGATATATTTAACTAACCCATTGAGTCTCAGAAAGCTATGTGGTATCCAAGAGGTTAAATGCAAAATGGGTTTTCTTTTAAAATAAAACTGAAATTAAAAGAGGTTTGCACAGTGAAATGCCTTCAATTAGCTGGTAGTTTTTGGTTTAACTATGTATTATGTGTAAAGCTGTTTAGTATGAAATCCTGAAGTAAATCTGGATCAAACCATGTTCCCCAAGTGTGGGGGGGAAATAAATATTTAATGGTTTAAAATATGCCTTAAAAATTCTGAATGTTTAATAGGACTCTAATGTTTTATAAAGAAAGTCATAAATGTTATCTCTCATATTCAAGGAAGTAAAAGCTGAGCTGAATTCAAAACATTGTTTTACATGTCCCCTACTGTGGTAAAAAATGGTTTGCCCCAAGCAGTTTAATATGTGTTACTGAATGAAATGTGGAACAAACCACATTCACTGTCGGTGGGGGAGGCAAGTAAATATCTAATGATTTAAAACATGGCTTAAAAGCTTTGTATTCTATAGGCAACACTAATGCAATATTATTGAATTCATATATGACATCTCGTAGCCTTCAAGGGAGTGAAAGCTTAGTTTAATTCAAAACAATATTTTATATGACCCCTACTTTGGTGAAAAATGGTTTGCCCCAATATTCTCCCAGAATGCATTGCCCCCATAAAAATATTTCAAAATAACCTTTTCTTAAAAAATAAACCACCTTCCTTCCTTTATTTCAGATGGGAGAAAGTATGAACACATTGTAAATGACAAAGCCTCTTCCATGAGATAAAACTCCCATAAAGTTATTTTTAACATCCCTAAGTTATAAATATTTAAATATATGAACTATAAACACTCTTTTTTTTTTTTTTAGATTAAATTCATGATTACATAAAAATATTAGTGTTCAGAATAATCAGGTTGCATGTAAAGAATAATATAAGCCAGTAAAAAATTGGATTGCTTATTTTTTCACTTATGTCTTTTGCAATCATGTTACACCCACGCCCTATACTCTATTGATATATTTAACTAACCCTTTGAGTCTCAGAAAGCTATGTGGTAGCCAAGAGGCTAAATGCAAAATGGGTTTTCTTTTAAAATAAAACTGAAATTAAAAGAGGTTTGCACAGTAAAATGCATTCAATTAGCTGTTAGTTTTTGGTTTAACTATGTATTATCTGTAAAGCTGTTTAGTATGAAATCCTGAAACAAATCTGGATCAAACCATGTTCCCCAAGTGTGGGGGGGAATTAAATATTTAATGGTTTAAAATATGCCTTAAAAATTCTGAATGTTTGATAGGACTCTAATTTTTTATAAAGAAAGTCATAAATGTTATCTCATATTCAAGAAAGTGAATGCTGAGCTGAATTCAAATCATTGTTTTACATGTCCCCTACTGTGGTAAAAAATGGTTTGCCCCAAGCAGTTTAATATGTGTTACTGAATCAAATGTGGAACAAACCACATTCACTGTCGGTGGGGGAGGCAAGTAAATATCTAATGATTTAAAACATGGCTTAAAAGCTTTGTATTCTATAGGCAACACTAATGCAATATTATTGAATTCATACATGACATCTTGGAGCCTTCAAGGAAGTTAAAGCTTAGTTTAATTCAAAACAATATTTTATATGACCCCTACTTTGGTGAAAAATGGTTTGCCCCAACATTCTCCCAGAATGCATTGCCCCCATAAAAATAATTCAAAATAACCTTTTCTTAAAAAATATACCACCTTACTTCCTTTATTTCAGATGGGAGAAAGTATGAACACATTGTAAATGACAAAGCCTCTTCTATGAGATAAAACTCCCATAAAGTCATTTTTAACATCCCTAAGTTATAAATATTTAAAAAGATGAAGTATAAACACTTTTTTTTTTTTTAGATTAAATTCATGATTACATAAAAATATTAGTGTTCAGAATAATCAGGTTGCATGTAAAGAATAATATAAGCCCGTAAAAAATTGGATTGCTTATTTTTTCACTTATGTCTTTTGCTATCATGTTACACCCACGCCCTATACTCTATTGATATATTTAACTAACCCTTTGAGTCTCAGAAAGCTATGTGGTATCCAAGAGGTTAAATGCAAAATGGGTTTTCTTTTAAAATAAAACTGAAATTAAAAGAGGTTTGCAAAGTGAAATGCATTCAATTAGCTGTTAGTTTTTGGTTTAACTATGTATTATCTGTAAAGCTGTTTAGTATGAAATCCTGAAGCAAATCTGGATCAAACCATGTTCCCCAAGTGTGGGGGGGAATTAAATATTTAATGGTTTAAAATATGCCTTAAAAATTCTGAATGTTTGATAGGACTCTTATGTTTTATAAAGAAAGTCATAAATGTTATCTCTCATATTCAAGGAAGTGAAAGCTGAGTTGAATTCAAAACATTGTTTTACATGTCCCCTACTGTGGTAAAAAATGGTTTGCCCTAAGCAGTTTAATATGTGTTACTGAATCAAATCTGGAACAAACCACATTCACTGTGGGTGGGGGTGGCAAGTAAATATCTAATGATTTTAAACATGGCTTAAAAGCTTTGTATTCTATGGGCAACCCTAATGCAATATTATTGAATTCATACATGACATCTCGGAGCTTTCAAGAAAGTGAAAGCTTAGTTTAATTCAAAACAATATTTTATATCACCCCTACTTTGGTGAAAAATGGTTTGCCCCAACATTCTCCCAGAATGCATTGCCCCCATAAAAATATTTCAAAATAACCTTTTCTTAAAAAATAAACCACCTTACTTCCTTTTTTTCAGATGGGAGAAAGTATGAACACATTGTAAATGACAAAGCCTCTTCCATGAGATAAAACTCCCATAAAGTCATTTTTAACATCCCTAAGTTATAAATATTTAAATATATGAAGTATAAATTCTCTTCTTTTTTTTTTGAGATTAAATTCATGATTACATAAAAATATTAGTGTTCAGAATAATCAGGTTGCATGTAAAGAATAATATAAGCCAGTAAAAAATTGGATTGCTTATTTTTTCACTTATGTCTTTTGCTATCATGTTACACCCACGCCCTATACTCTATTGATATATTTAACTAACCCTTTGAGTCTCAGAAAGCTATGTGGTATCCAAGAGGTTAAATGCAAAATGGGTTTTCTTTTAAAATAAAACTGAAATTAAAAGAGGTTTGCACAGTGAAATGCCTTCAATTAGCTGTTAGTTTTTGGTTTAACTATGTATTATCTGTAAAGCTGTTTAGTATGAAAACCTGAAGCAAATCTGGATCAAACCATATTCCCCAAGTGTAGGGGGGAATTAAATATTTAATGGTTTAAAATATGCCTTAAAAGTTATGAATGTTTGATAGGACTCTAATGTTTTATAAAGAAAGTCATAAATGTTATCTCTCATATTCAGGGAAGTGAAAGCTGAGTTGAATTGAAAACATTGTTTTACATGTCCCCTACTGTGGTAAAAAATGGTTTGCCCTAAGCAGTTTAATATGTGTTACTGAATCAAAACTGGAACAAACCACATTCACTGTGGGTGGGGGTGGCAAGTAAATATCTAATGATTTAAAACATGGCTAAAAAAGCTTTGTATTCTATAGGCAACACTAATGCAATATTATTGAATTCATACATGACATCTCGGAACCTTCAAGGAAGTGAAAGCTTAGTTTAATTCAAAACAATATTTTATATGTCCCCTACTTTGGTGAAAAATGGTTTGCCCCAACATTCTCCCAGAATGCATTGCCCCCATAAAAATATTTCAAAATATCCTTTTCTTAAAAAATAAACCACCTTTCTTCCTTTATTTCAGATGGGAGAAAGTATGAACACATTGTAAATGACAAAGCCTCTTCCATGAGATAAAACTCCCATAAAGTCATTTTTAACATCCCTAAGTTATAAATATTTAAATATATGAAGTATAAATACTCTTTTTTTTTTTTTTTTAGATTAAATTCATGATTACATAAAAATATTAGTGTTCAGAATAATCAGGTTGCATGTAAAGAATAATATAAGCCAGTAAAAAATTGGATTGCTTATTTTTTCACTTATGTCTTTTGCTATCATGTTACACCCACGCCCTATACTCTATTGATATATTTAACTAACCCTTTGAGTCTCAGAAAGCTATGTGGTGTCCAAGAGGTTAAATGCAAAATGGGTTTTCTTTTAAAATAAAACTGAAATTAAAAGAGGTTTGCACAGTGAAATGCATTCAATTAGCTATTAGTTTTTGATTTAACTATGTATTATCTGTAAAGCTGTTTAGTATGAAATCCTGAAACAAATCTGGATCAAACCATGTTCCCCAAGTGTGGGGGGAAAATAAATATTTAATGGTTTAAAATATGCCTTAAAAATTCTGAATGTTTGATTGGACTCTAATGTTTTATAAAGAAAGTCATAAATGTTATCTCTCATATTCAAGCAAGTGAAAGCTGAGTTGAATTGAAAACATTGTTTTACATGTCCCCTACTGTGGAAAAAAATGGTTTGCCCGAAGCAGTTTAATATGTGTTACTGAATCAAATGTGGAACAAACCACATTCACTGTGGGTGGGGGAGACAAGTAAATATATAATGATTTAAAACATTGCTTAAAAGCTTTGTATTCTATAGGCAACACTAATGCAATATTATTGAATTCATACATGACATCTCGGAGCCTTCAAGGAAGTGAAAGCTTAGTTTAATTCAAAACAATATTTTATATGTCCCCTACTTTGGTGAAAAATGGTTTGCCCCAACATTCTCCCAGAATGCATTGCCCCCATAAAAATATTTCAAAATAACCTTTTCTTAAAAAAATAAACCACCTTACTTCCTTTATTTCAGATGGGAGAAAGTATGAACACATTGTAAATGACAAAGCCTCTTCCATGAGATAAAACTCCCATAAAGTCATTTTTAACATCCCTAAGTTATAAATATTTAAATATATGAAGTATAAATACTCTTTTTTTTTTTTTTTTTTTTTTTTTTTTTTTTTTTTTTTTTTTTTTTTTTAGATTAAATTCATGATTACATAAAAATATTAGTGTTCAGAATAATCAGGTTGCATGTAAAGAATAATATAAGCCAGTAAAAAATTGGATTGCTTATTTTTTCACTTATGTCTTTTGCTATCATGTTACACCCATGCCCTATACTCTATTGATATATTTAACTAACCCTTTGAGTCTCAGAAATCTATGTGGTATCCAAGAGGCTAAATGCAAAATGGGTTTTCTTTTAAAATAAAACTGAAATTAAAAGAGGTTTGCACAGTGAAATGACTTCAATTAGCTGTTAGTTTTTGGTTTAACTATGTATTATCTGTAAAGCTGTTTAGTAAGAAATCCTGAAGCAAATCTGGATAAAACCATGTTCCCCAAGTGTGGGGGGGAATTAAATATTTAGTGGTTTAAAATATGCCTTAAAAATTCTGAATGTTTGATAGGACTCTAATTTTTTATAAAGAAAGTCATAAATGTTATCTCTCATATTCAAGAAAGTGAATGCTGAGCTGAATTCAAAACATTGTTTTACATGTCCCCTACTGTGGTAAAAAATGGTTTGCCCCAAGCAGTTTAATATGTGTTACTGAATCAAATGTGGAACAAACCACATTCACTGTCGGTGGGGGAGGCAAGTAAATATCTAATGATTTAAAACATGGCTTAAAAGCTTTGTATTCTATAGGCAACACTAATGCAATATTATTGAATTCATACATGACATCTTGGAGCCTTCAAGGAAGTTAAAGCTTAGTTTAATTCAAAACAATATTTTATATGACCCCTACTTTGGTGAAAAATGGTTTGCCCCAACATTCTCCCAGAATGCATTGCCCCCATAAAAATAATTCAAAATAACCTTTTCTTAAAAAATATACCACCTTACTTCCTTTATTTCAGATGGGAGAAAGTATGAACACATTGTAAATGACAAGGCCTCTTCCATGAGATAAAACTCCCATAAAGTCATTTTTAACATCCCTAAGTTATAAATATTTAAAAAGATGAAGTATAAATACTTTTTTTTTTTTTAGATTAAATTCATGATTACATAAAAATATTAGTGTTCAGAATAATCAGGTTGCATGTAAAGAATAATATAAGCCCGTAAAAAATTGGATTGCTTATTTTTTCACTTATGTCTTTTGCTATCATGTTACACCCACGCCCTATACTCTATTGATATATTTAACTAACCCTTTGAGTCTCAGAAAGCTATGTGGTATCCAAGAGGTTAAATGCAAAATGGGTTTTCTTTTAAAATAAAACTGAAATTAAAAGAGGTTTGCAAAGTGAAATGCATTCAATTAGCTGTTAGTTTTTGGTTTAACTATGTATTATCTGTAAAGCTGTTTAGTATGAAATCCTGAAGCAAATCTGGATCAAACCATGTTCCCCAAGTGTGGGGGGGAATTAAATATTTAATGGTTTAAAATATGCCTTAAAAATTCTGAATGTTTGATAGGACTCTTATGTTTTATAAAGAAAGTCATAAATGTTATCTCTCATATTCAAGGAAGTGAAATCTGAGTTGAATTCAAAACATTGTTTTACATGTCCCCTACTGTGGTAAAAAATGGTTTGCCCTAAGCAGTTTAATATGTGTTACTGAATCAAATCTGGAACAAACCACATTCACTGTGGGTGGGGGTGGCAAGTAAATATCTAATGATTTTAAACATGGCTTAAAAGCTTTGTATTCTATGGGCAACCCTAATGCAATATTATTGAATTCATACATGACATCTCGGAGCTTTCAAGAAAGTGAAAGCTTAGTTTAATTCAAAACAATATTTTATATCACCCCTACTTTGGTGAAAAATGGTTTGCCCCAACATTCTCCCAGAATGCATTGCCCCCATAAAAATATTTCAAAATAACCTTTTCTTAAAAAATAAACCACCTTACTTCCTTTTTTTCAGATGGGAGAAAGTATGAACACATTGTAAATGACAAAGCCTCTTCCATGAGATAAAACTCCCATAAAGTCATTTTTAACATCCCTAAGTTATAAATATTTAAATATATGAAGTATAAATTCTCTTTTTTTTTTTTTTTTTTGAGATTAAATTCATGATTACATAAAAATATTAGTGTTCAGAATAATCAGGTTGCATGTAAAGAATAATATAAGCCAGTAAAAAATTGGATTGCTTATTTTTTCACTTATGTCTTTTGCTATCATGTTACACCCACGCCCTATACTCTATTGATATATTTAACTAACCCTTTGAGTCTCAGAAAGCTATGTGGTATCCAAGAGGTTAAATGCAAAATGGGTTTTCTTTTAAAATAAAACTGAAATTAAAAGAGGTTTGCACAGTGAAATGCCTTCAATTAGCTGTTAGTTTTTGGTTTAACTATGTATTATCTGTAAAGCTGTTTAGTATGAAAACCTGAAGCAAATCTGGATCAAACCATATTCCCCAAGTGTAGGGGGGAATTAAATATTTAATGGTTTAAAATATGCCTTAAAAGTTATGAATGTTTGATAGGACTCTAATGTTTTATTAAGAAAGTCATAAATGTTATCTCTCATATTCAGGAAAGTGAATGCTGAGCTGAATTCAAAACATTGTTTTACATGTCCCCTACTGTGGTAAAAAATGGTTTGCCCCAAGCAGTTTAATATGTGTTACTGAATCAAATGTGGAACAAACCACATTCACTGTCGGTGGGGGAGGCAAGTAAATATCTAATGATTTAAAACATGGCTTAAAAGCTTTGTATTCTATAGGCAACACTAATGCAATATTATTGAATTCATACATGACATCTTGGAGCCTTCAAGGAAGTTAAAGCTTAGTTTAATTCAAAACAATATTTTATATGACCCCTACTTTGGTGAAAAATGGTTTGCCCCAACATTCTCCCAGAATGCATTGCCCCCATAAAAATATTTCAAAATAACCTTTTCTTAAAAAATAAACCACCTTACTTCCTTTTTTTCAGATGGGAGAAAGTATGAACACATTGTAAATGACAAAGCCTCTTCCATGAGATAAAACTCCCATAAAGTCATTTTTAACATCCCTAAGTTATAAATATTTAAATATATGAAGTATAAATTCTCTTTTTTATTTTTTTTGAGATTAAATTCATGATTACATAAAAATATTAGTGTTCAGAATAATCAGGTTGCATGTAAAGAATAATATAAGCCAGTAAAAAATTGGATTGCTTATTTTTTCACTTATGTCTTTTGCTATCATGTTACACCCACGCCCTATACTCTATTGATATATTTAACTAACCCTTTGAGTCTCAGAAAGCTATGTGGTATCCAAGAGGTTAAATGCAAAATGGGTTTTCTTTTAAAATAAAACTGAAATTAAAAGAGGTTTGCACAGTGAAATGCCTTCAATTAGCTGTTAGTTTTTGGTTTAACTATGTATTATCTGTAAAGCTGTTTAGTATGAAAACCTGAAGCAAATCTGGATCAAACCATATTCCCCAAGTGTAGGGGGGAATTAAATATTTAATGGTTTAAAATATGCCTTAAAAGTTATGAATGTTTGATAGGACTCTAATGTTTTATAAAGAAAGTCATAAATGTTATCTCTCATATTCAGGGAAGTGAAAGCTGAGTTGAATTCAAAACATTGTTTTACATGTCCCCTACTGTGGTAAAAAATGGTTTGCCCAAGCAGTTTAATATGTGTTACTGAATGAAATCTGGAACAAACCACATTCACTGTGGGTGGGGGTGGCAAGTAAATATCTAATGGATTAAAACATGGCTTAAAAGCTTTGTATTCTATAGGCAACACTAATGCAATATTATTGAATTCATACATGACATCTCGGAGCTTTCAAGGAAGTGAAAGCTTAGTTTAATTCAAGACAATATTTTATATGACCCCTACTTTGGTGAAAAATGGTTTGCCCCAACATTCTCCCAGAATGCATTGCCCCCATAAAAATATTTCAAAATATCCTTTTCTTAAAAAATAAACCACCTTACTTCCTTTATTTCAGATGGGAGAAAGTATGAACACATTGTAAATGACAAAGCCTCTTCCATGAGATAAAACTCCCATAAAGTCATTTTTAACATCCCTAAGTTATAAATATTTAAATATATAAAGTATAAATACTCTTTTTTTTTTTTTTAGATTAAATACATGATTACATAAAAATATTAGTGTTCAGAATAATCAGGTTGCATGTAAAGTATAATATAAGCCAGTAAAAAATTGGATTGCTTAATTTTTCACTTATGTCTTTTGCTATCATGTTACACCCACCCCCTATACTCTATTGATATATTTAACTAACCCATTGAGTCTCAGAAAGCTATGTGGTATCCAAGAGGTTAAATGCAAAATGGGTTTTCTTTTAAAATAAAACTGAAATTAAAAGAGGTTTGCACAGTGAAATGCCTTCAATTAGCTGGTAGTTTTTGGTTTAACTATGTATTATGTGTAAAGCTGTTTAGTATGAAATCCTGAAGTAAATCTGGATCAAACCATGTTCCCCAAGTGTGGGGGGGAAATAAATATTTAATGGTTTAAAATATGCCTTAAAAATTCTGAATGTTTAATAGGACTCTAATGTTTTATAAAGAAAGTCATAAATGTTATCTCTCATATTCAAGGAAGTAAAAGCTGAGCTGAATTCAAAACATTGTTTTACATGTCCCCTACTGTGGTAAAAAATGGTTTGCCCCAAGCAGTTTAATATGTGTTACTGAATGAAATGTGGAACAAACCACATTCACTGTCGGTGGGGGAGGCAAGTAAATATCTAATGATTTAAAACATGGCTTAAAAGCTTTGTATTCTATAGGCAACACTAATGCAATATTATTGAATTCATATATGACATCTCGTAGCCTTCAAGGGAGTGAAAGCTTAGTTTAATTCAAAACAATATTTTATATGACCCCTACTTTGGTGAAAAATGGTTTGCCCCAATATTCTCCCAGAATGCATTGCCCCCATAAAAATATTTCAAAATAACCTTTTCTTAAAAAATAAACCACCTTCCTTCCTTTATTTCAGATGGGAGAAAGTATGAACACATTGTAAATGACAAAGCCTCTTCCATGAGATAAAACTCCCATAAAGTTATTTTTAACATCCCTAAGTTATAAATATTTAAATATATGAACTATAAACACTCTTTTTTTTTTTTTTAGATTAAATTCATGATTACATAAAAATATTAGTGTTCAGAATAATCAGGTTGCATGTAAAGAATAATATAAGCCAGTAAAAAATTGGATTGCTTATTTTTTCACTTATGTCTTTTGCAATCATGTTACACCCACGCCCTATACTCTATTGATATATTTAACTAACCCTTTGAGTCTCAGAAAGCTATGTGGTAGCCAAGAGGCTAAATGCAAAATGGGTTTTCTTTTAAAATAAAACTGAAATTAAAAGAGGTTTGCACAGTAAAATGCATTCAATTAGCTGTTAGTTTTTGGTTTAACTATGTATTATCTGTAAAGCTGTTTAGTATGAAATCCTGAAACAAATCTGGATCAAACCATGTTCCCCAAGTGTGGGGGGGAATTAAATATTTAATGGTTTAAAATATGCCTTAAAAATTCTGAATGTTTGATAGGACTCTAATGTTTTATAAAGAAAGTCATAAATGTTATCTCTCATATTCAAGGAAGTGAAAGCTGAGTTGAATTCAAAACATTGTTTTACATGTCCCCTACTGTGGTAAAAAATGGTTTGTCCCAAGCAGTTTAATATGTGTTACTGAATCAAATCTGGAACAAACCACATTCACTGTGGGTGGGGGTGGCAAGTAAATATCTAATGATTTAAAACATGGCTTAAAAGCTTTGTATTCTATAGGCAACACTAATGCAATATTATTGAATTCATGCATGACATCTCGGAGCATTCAAGGAAGTGAAAGCTTAGTTTAATTCAAAACAATATTTTATATCACCCCTACTTTGGTGAAAAATGGTTTGCCCCAACATTCTCCCAGAACGCATTGCCCCCATAAAAATATTTCAAAATATCCTTTTCTTAAAAAATAAACCACCTTACTTCCTTTATTTCAGAAGAGAGAAAGTATGAACACATTGTAAATGACAAAGAGTCTTCCATGAGATAAAACTCCCATAAAGTCATTTTTAACATCCCTAAGTTATAAATATTTAAATATATGAAGTATAAATACTCTTTTTTTTTTTTTTTTTTTTTTTTTTTTTTTGAGATTAAATTCATGATTACATAAAAATATTAGTGTTCAGAATAATCAGGTTGCATGTAAAGAATAATATAAGCCAGTTAAAAATTGGATTGCTTATTTTTTCACTTATGTCTTTTGCTATCATGTTACACCCACGCCCTATACTCTATTGATATATTTAACTAATCCTTTGAGTCTCAGAAAGCTATGTGTTATCCAAGAGGCTAAATGCAAAATGGGTTTTCTTTTAAAATAAATCTGAAATAAAAAGAGGTTTGCACAGTGAAATGTCTTCAATTAGCTGTTAGTTTTTGGTTTAACTATGTATTATCTGTAAAGCTGTTTAGTATGAAATCCTGAAGCAAATCTGGATCAAACCATGTTCCCCAAGTGTGGTGGGGAATAAAATATTTAATGGTTTAAAATATGCCTTAAAAATTCTGAAAGTTTTATAGGACTCTAATGTTTTATAAAGAAAGTCATAAATGTTATCTCTCATATTCAAGGAAGTGAAAGCTGAGTTGAATTCAAAACATTGTTTTACTTGTCCCCTACTGTGGTAAAAAATGGTTTGCCCCAAGCAGTTTAATATGTGTTACTGAATCAAATGTGGAACAAACCACATTCACTGTGGGTGGGGGAGGCAAGTAAATATCTAATGATTTAAAACATGTCTTAATAGCTTTGTATTCTATAGGCAACACGAATGCAATATTATTGAATTCATACATGACATCTCGAAGTTTTCAAGGAAGTGAAAGCTTAGTTTAATTCAAAACAATATTTTATATGACCCCTACTTTGGTGAAAAATGGTTTGCCCCAACATTCTCCCAGAATGCATTGCCCCCATAAAAATATTTCAAAATAACCTTTTCTTAAAAAATAAACCACCTTACTTCCTTTTTTTCAGATGGGAGAAAGTATGAACACATTGTAAATGACAAAGCCTCTTCCATGAGATAAAACTCCCATAAAGTCATTTTTAACATCCCTAAGTTATAAATATTTAAATATATGAAGTATAAATTCTCTTTTTTTTTTTGAGATTAAATTCATGATTACATAAAAATATTAGTGTTCAGAATAATCAGGTTGCATGTAAAGAATAATATAAGCCAGTAAAAAATTGGATTGCTTATTTTTTCACTTATGTCTTTTGCTATCATGTTACACCCACGCCCTATACTCTATTGATATATTTAACTAACCCTTTGAGTCTCAGAAAGCTATGTGGTATCCAAGAGGTTAAATGCAAAATGGGTTTTCTTTTAAAATAAAACTGAAATTAAAAGAGGTTTGCACAGTGAAATGCCTTCAATTAGCTGTTAGTTTTTGGTTTAACTATGTATTATCTGTAAAGCTGTTTAGTATGAAAACCTGAAGCAAATCTGGATCAAACCATATTCCCCAAGTGTAGGGGGGAATTAAATATTTAATGGTTTAAAATATGCCTTAAAAGTTATGAATGTTTGATAGGACTCTAATGTTTTATAAAGAAAGTCATAAATGTTATCTCTCATATTCAGGGAAGTGAAAGCTGAGTTGAATTCAAAACATTGTTTTACATGTCCCCTACTGTGGTAAAAAATGGTTTGCCCCAAGCAGTTTAATATGTGTTACTGAATGAAATCTGGAACAAACCACATTCACTGTGGGTGGGGGTGGCAAGTAAATATCTAATGGATTAAAACATGGCTTAAAAGCTTTGTATTCTATAGGCAACACTAATGCAATATTATTGAATTCATACATGACATCTCGGAGCTTTCAAGGAAGTGAAAGCTTAGTTTAATTCAAAACAATATTTTATATGACCCCTACTTTGGTGAAAAATGGTTTGCCCCAACATTCTCCCAGAATGCATTGCCCCCATAAAAATATTTCAAAATATCCTTTTCTTAAAAAATAAACCACCTTACTTCCTTTATTTCAGATGGGAGAAAGTATGAACACATTGTAAATGACAAAGCCTCTTCCATGAGATAAAACTCCCATAAAGTCATTTTTAACATCCCTAAGTTATAAATATTTAAATATATGAAGTATAAATACTCTTTTTTTTTAAATTAAATTCATGATTACATAAAAATATTAGTGTTCAGAATAATCAGGTTGCATGTAAAGAATAATATAAGACAATAAAAAATTGGATTGCTTATTTTTTCACTTATGTCTTTTGCTATCATGTTACACCCACGCCCTATACTCTATTGATATATTTAACTAAGCCTTTGAGTCTCAGAAAGCTATGTGGTATCCAAGAGGTTAAATGCAAAATGAGTTTTCTTTTAAAATAAAATTGAAATTAAAAGAGGTTTGCACAGTGAAATGCCTTCAATTAGCTGTTAGTTTTTGGTTTAACTATGTATTATCTGTAAAGCTGTTTAGTATGAAAACCTGAAGCAAATCTGGATCAAACCATATTCCCCAAGTGTAGGGGGGAATTAAATATTTAATGGTTTAAAATATGCCTTAAAAGTTATGAATGTTTGATAGGACTCTAATGTTTTATAAAGAAAGTCATAAATGTTATCTCTCATATTCAAGGAAGTGAAAGCTGAGATGAATTCAAAACATTGTTTTACATGTCCCCTACTGTGGTAAAAAATGGTTTGCCCCAAGCAGTTTAATATGTGTTACTGAATCAAACGTGGAACAAACCACATTCACTGTGGGTGGGGGAGGTAAGTAAATATCTAATGATTTAAGACATGGCTTAAAAGCTTTGTATTCTATAGGCAACACTAATGCAATACTATTGAATTCATACATGACATCTCGGAGACTTCAAGGAAGTGAAAGCTTAGTTTAATTCAAAACAATATTTTATATGACCCCTACTTTGGTGAAAAATGGTTTGCCCCAACATTCTCCCAAAATGCATTGCCCCCATAAAAATATTTCAAAATATCCTTTTCTTAAAAAATAAACCACCTTACTTCCTTTATTTCAGATGGGAGAAAGTATGAACACATTGTAAATGACAAAGTCTCTTCCATGAGATAAAACTCCCATAAAGTCATTTTTAACATCCCTAAGTTATAAATATTTAAATATATGAAGTATAAATACTTTTTTTTTTTTTAGATTAAATTCATGATTACATAAAAATATTAGTGTTCAGAATAATCAGGTTGCATGTAAAGAATAATATAAGCCAATAAAAAATTGGATTGCTTATTTTTTCACTTATGTCTTTTGCTATCATGTTACACCCACGCCCTATACTCTATTGATATATTTAACTAACCCTTTGAGTCTCAGAAAGCTATGTGGTATCCAAGAGGTTAAATGCAAAATGGGTTTTCTTTTAAAATAAAACTGAAATTAAAAGAGGTTTGCACAGTGAAATGCTTTCAATTAGCTGTTAGTTTTTGGTTTAACTATGTATTATCTGTAAAGCTGTTTAGTATGAAAACCTGAAGTAAATCTGGATCAAACCATATTCCCCAAGTGTAGGGGGGAATTAAATATTTAATGGTTTAAAATATGCCTTAAAAGTTATGAATGTTTGATAGGACTCTAATGTTTTATAAAGAAAGTCATAAATGTTATCTCTCATATTCAAGGAAGTGAAAGCTGAGTTGAATTCAAAACATTGTTTTACATGTCCCCTACTGTGGTAAAAAATGGTTTGCCCCAAGCAGTTTAATATGTGTTACTGAATCAAATGTGGAACAAACCACATTCACTGTGGGTGGGGGAGGCAAGTAAATATCTAATGATTTAAAACATGGCTTAAAAGCTTTGTATTCTATAGGCAACACTAATGCAATATTATTGAATTCATACATGACATCTCGGAGCCTTCAAGGAAGTGAAAGCTTAGTTTAATTCAAAACAATATTTTATATGACCCCTACTTTGGTGAAAAATGGTTTGCCCCAACATTCTCCCAGAATGCATTGCCCCCATAAAAATATTTCAAAATATCCTTTTCTTAAAAAATAAACCACCTTACTTCCTTTATTTCAGATGGGAGAAAGTATGAACACATTGTAAATGACAAAGCCTCTTCTATGAGATAAAACTCCCATAAAGTCATTTTTAACATCCCTAAGTTATAAATATTTAAATATATGAAGTATAAATACTCTTTTTTTTTTTTTTTTAGATTAAATTCATGATTACATAAAAATATTAGTGTTCAGAATAATCAGGTTGCATGTAAAGAATAATATAAGACAATAAAAAATTGGATTGCTTATTTTTTCACTTATGTCTTTTGCTATCATGTTACACCCACGCCCTATACTCTATTGATATATTTAACTAAGCCTTTGAGTCACAGAAAGCTATGTGGTATCCAAGAGGTTAAATGCAAAATGGGTTTTCTTTTAAAATAAAATTGAAATTAAAAGAGGTTTGCACAGTGAAATGCCTTCAATTATCTGTTAGTTTTTGGTTTAACTATGTATTATCTGTAAAGATGTTTAGTATGAAAACCTGAAGCAAATCTGGATCAAACCATATTCCCCAAGTGTAGGGGGGAATTAAATATTTAATGGTTTAAAATATGCCTTAAAAGTTATGAATGTTTGATAGGACTCTAATGTTTTATAAAGAAAGTCATAAATGTTATCTCTCATATTCAAGGAAGTGAAAGCTGAGTTGAATTCAAAACATTGTTTTACATGTCCCCTACTGTGGTAAAAAATGGTTTGCCCTAAGCAGTTTAATATGTGTTACTGAATCAAATGTGGAACAAACCACATTCACTGTGGGTGGGGGAGGCAAGTAAATATCTAATGATTTAAAACATGGCTTAAAAGGTTTGTATTTTATAGGCTACACTAATGCAATATTATTGTATTCATACATGACATCTCGGAGCCTTCAAGGAAGTGAAAGATTAGTTTAATTCAAAACAATATTTTATATGACCCCTACTTTGGTGAAAAATGGTTTGCCCCAACATTCTCCCAAAATGCATTGCCCCCATAAAAATATTTCAAAATATCCTTTTCTTAAAAAATAAACCACCTTACTTCCTTTATTTCAGATGGGAGAAAGTATGAACACATTGTAAATGACAAAGCCTCTTCCATGAGATAAAACTCCCATAAAGTCATTTTTAACATCCCTAAGTTATAAATATTTAAATATATGAAGTATAAATACTTTTTTTTTTTTTAGATTAAATTCATGATTACATAAAAATATTAGTGTTCAGAATAATCAGGTTGCATGTAAAGAATAATATAAGCCAATAAAAAATTGGATTGCTTATTTTTTCACTTATGTCTTTTGCTATCATGTTACACCCACGCCCTATACTCTATTGATATATTTAACTAACCCTTTGAGTCTCAGAAAGCTATGTGGTATCCAAGAGGTTAAATGCAAAATGGGTTTTCTTTTAAAATAAAACTGAAATTAAAAGAGTTTTGCACAGTGAAATGCCTTCAATTAGCTGTTAGTTTTTGGTTTAACTATGTATTATCTGTAAAGCTGTTTAGTATGAAAACCTGAAGCAAATTTGGATCAAACCATATTCCCCAAGTGTAGGGGGGAATTAAATATTTAATGGTTTAAAATATGCCTTAAAAGTTATGAATGTTTGATAGGACTCTAATGTTTTATAAAGAAAGTCATAAATGTTATCTCTCATATTCAAGGAAGTGAAAGCTGAGTTGAATTCAAAACATTGTTTTACATGTCCCCTACTGTGGTAAAAAATGGTTTGCCCCAAGCAATTTAATATGTGTTACTGAATCAAATGTGGAACAAACCACATTCAGTGTGGGTGGGGGTGGCAAGTAAATATCTAATGATTTAAAACATGGCTTAAAAGCTTTGTATTCTATAGGCAACACTAATGCAATATTATTGAATTCATACATGACATCTCGGAGCCTTCATGGAAGTGAAAGCTTAGTTTAATTCAAAACAATATTTTATATGACCCCTACTTTGGTGAAAAATGGTTTGCCCCAACATTCTCCCAGAATGCATTGCCCCCATAAAAATATTTCAAAATAACCTTTTCTTAAAAAATAAACCACCTTACTTCCTTTATTTCAGATGGGAGAAAGTATGAACACATTGTAAATGACAAAGCCTCTTCCTTAAGATAAAACTTCCATAAAGTCATTTTTAACATCCCTAAGTTATAAATATTTAAATATATGAAGTATAAATACTCTTTTTTTTTTTTTTTTTTTTTTTTTTAGATTAAATTCATGATTACATAAAAATATTAGTGTTCAGAATAATCAGGTTGCATGTAAAAAATAATATAAGCCAATAAAAAATTGGATTGCTTATTTTTTAACTTATGTCTTTTGCTATCATGTTACACTCACGCCCTATACTCTATTGATATATTTAACTAACCCTTTGAGTCTCAGAAAGCTATGTGGTATCCAAGAGGTTAAATGCAAAATGGGTTTTCTTTTAAAATAAAACTGAAATTAAAAGAGGTTTGCACAGTGAAATGCCTTCAATTAGCTGTTAGTTTTTGGTTTAACTATGTATTATCTGTAAAGCTGTTTAGTATGAAAACCTGAAGCAAATCTGGATCAAACCATATTCCCCAAGTGTAGGGGGGAATTAAATATTTAATGGTTTAAAATATGCCTTAAAAGTTATGAATGTTTGATAGGACTCTAATGTTTTATAAAGAAAGTCATAAATGTTATCTCTCATATTCAAGGAAGTGAAAGCTGAGTTGAATTCAAAACATTGTTTTACATGTCCCCTACTGTGGTAAAAAATGGTTTGCCCCAAGCAGTTTAATATGTGTTACTGAATCATATGTGGAACAAACCACATTCACTGTGGGTGGGGGAGGCAAGTAAATATCTAATGATTTAAAACATGGCTTAAAAGCTTTGTATTCTATAGGCAACACTAATGCAATATTATTGAATTCATACATGACATCTCGGAGCCTTCAAGGAAGTGAAAGCTTAGTTTAATTCAAAACAATATTTTATATGACCCCTACTTTGGTGAAAAATGGTTTGCTCCAACATTCTCCCAGAATGCATTGCCCCCATAAAAATATTTCAAAATATCCTTTTCTTAAAAAATAAACCACCTTACTTCCTTAATTTCAGATGGGAGAAAGTATGAACACATTGTAAATGACAAAGCCTCTTCTATGAGATAAAACTCCCATAAAGTCATTTTTAACATCCCTAAGTTATAAATATTTAAATATATGAAGTATAAATACTCTTGTTTTTTTTAGATTAAATTCATGATTACATAAAAATATTAGTGTTCAGAATAATCAGGTTGCATGTAAAGAATAATATAAGCCAGTAAAAAATTGGATGGCTTATTTTTTCACTTATGTCTTTTGCTATCATGTTACACCCACGCCCTATACTCTATTGATATATTTAACTAACCCTTTGAGTCTCAGAAAGCTATGTGGTATCCAAGAGGTTAAATGCAAAATGGGTTTTCTTTTAAAATAAAACTGAAATTAAAAGAGGTTTGCACAGTGAAATGCCTTCAATTAGCTGTTAGTTTTTGGTTTAACTATGTATTATCTGTAAAGCTGTTTAGTATGAAAACCTGAAGCAAATCTGGATCAAACCATGTTCCCCAAGTGTAGGGAGGAATTAAATATTTAATGGTTTAAAATATGCCTTAAAAGTTATGAATGTTTGATAGGACTCTAATGTTTTATAAAGAAAGTCATAAATGTTATCTCTCATATTCAAGGAAGTGAAAGCTGAGTTGAATTCAAAACATTGTTTTACATGTCCCCTACTGTGGTAAAAAATGGTTTGCCCCAAGCAGTTTAATATGTGTTACTGAATCAAATGTGGAACAAACCACATTCACTGTGGGTGGGGGAGGCAAGTAAATATCTAATGATTTAAAACATGGCTTAAAAGCTTTGTATTCTATAGGCAACACTAATGCAATATTATTGAATTCATACATGACATCTCGGAGCTTTCAAGGAAGTGAAAGCTTAGTTTAATTCAAAACAATATTTTATATCACCCCTTCTTTGGTGAAAAATGGTTTGCCCCAACATTCTCCCAGAATGCATTGCCCCCATAAAAATATTTCAAAATAACCTTTTCTTAAAAAATAAACCACCTTACTTCCTTTATTTCAGATGGGAGAAAGTATGAACACATTGTAAATGACAAAGCCTCTTCCATGAGATAAAACTCCCATAAAGACATTTTTAACATCCCTAAGTTATAAATATTTAAATATATGAAGTATAAATACTCTTTTTTTTTTTAGATTAAATTCATGATTAAATAAAAATATTAGTATTCAGAATAATCAGGTTGCATGTAAAGAATAATATAAGCCAGTAAAAAATTGGATTGCTTAATTTTTCACTTATGTCTTTTGCTATCATGTTACACCCACCCCCTATACTCTATTGATATATTTAACTAACCCTTTGAGTCTCAGAAAGCTATGTGGTATCCAAGAGGTTAAATGCAAAATGGGTTTTCTTTTAAAATAAAACTGAAATTAAAAGAGGTTTGCACAGTGAAATGCCTTCAATTAGCTGTTAGTTTTTGGTTTAACTATGTATTATCTGTAAAGCTGTTTCGTATGAAAACCTGAAGCAAATCTGGATCAAACCATATTCCCCAAGTGTAGGGGGGAATTAAATATTTAATGGTTTAAAATATGCCTTAAAAGTTATGAATGTTTGATAGAACTATAATGTTTTATAAAGAAAGTCATAAATGTTATCTCTCATATTCAAGGAAGTGAAAGCTGAGTTGAATTCAAAACATTGTTTTACATGTCCCCTACTGTGGTAAAAAATGGTTTGTCCCAAGCAGTTTAATATGTGTTACTGAATCAAATCTTGAACAAACCACATTCACTGTGGGTGGGGGTGGCAAGTAAATATCTAATGATTTAAAACATGGCTTAAATGCTTTGTATTCTATAGGCAACACTAATGCAATATTATTGAATTCATACATGACATCTCGGAGCTTTCAAGGAAGTGAAGGCTTAGTTTAATTCAAAACAATATTTTATATGACCCCTACTTTGGTGAAAAATGGTTTGCCCCAACATTCTCCCAGAATGCATTGCCCCCATAAAAATATTTCAAAATAACCTTTTCTTAAAAAATAAACCACCTTACTTCCTTTATTTCAGATGGGAGAAAGTATGAACACATTGTAAATGACAAAGCCTCTTCCATGAGATAAAACTCCCATAAAGTCATTTTTAACATCCCTAAGTTATAAATATTTCAATATATGAAGTATAAATACTCATTTTTTTTTTTTTTAGATGAAATTCATGATTACATAAAAATATTTGTGTTCAGAATAATCAGGTTGCATGTAAAGAATAATATAAGCCAGTAAAAAATTGGATTGCTTATTTTTTCACTTATGTCTTTTGCTATCATGTTACACCCATGCACTATACTCTATTGATATTTTTAACTAAGCCTTTGAGTCTCAGAAAGCTATGTGGTATCCAAGAGGCTAAATGCAAAATGGGTTTTCTTTTAAAATAAAACTGAAATTAAAAGAGGTTTGCACAGTGAAATGCCTTCAATTAGCTGTTAGTTTTTGGTCTAACTATGTATTATCTGTAAAGCTGTTTAGTATGAAATCCTGAAGCAAATCTGGATCAAACCATATTCCCCAAGTGTGGGGGGGAATTAAATATTTAATGGTTTAAAATATGCCTTAAAAATTCTGAATGTTTGATAGGACTCTAATGTTTTATAAAGAAAGTCATAAATGTTATCTCTCATATTCAAGGAAGTGAAAGCTGAGTTGAATTCAAAACATTGTTTTACATGCCCCCTACTGTGGTAAAAAATGGTTTGCCCCAAGCAGTTTAATATGTGTTACTGAATGAAATGTGGAACAAACCACATTCACTGTCGGTGGGGGAGGCAAGTAAATATCTAATGATTTAAAACATGGCTAAAAAGCTTTGTATTCTATAGGCAACACTAATGCAATATTATTGAATTCATATATGACATCTCGGAGCCTTCAAGGGAGTGAAAGCTTAGTTTAATTCAAAACAATATTTTATATGACCCCTACTTTGGTGAAAAATGGTTTGCCCCAATATTCTCCCAGAATGCATTGCCCCCATAAAAATATTTCAAAATAACCTTTTCTTAAAAAATAAACCACCTTCCTTCCTTTATTTCAGATGGGAGAAAGTATGAATACATTGTAAATGACAAAGCCTCTTCCATGAGATAAAACTCCCATAAAGTCATTTTTAACATCCCTAAGTTATAAATATTTAAATATATGAACTATAAACACTCTTTTTTTTTTTTTTAGATTAAATTCATGATTACATAAAAATATTAGTGTTCAGAATAATCAGGTTGCATGTAAAGAATAATATAAGCCAGTTAAAAATTCTAATGTTTTATAAAGAAAGTCATAAATGTTATCTTTCATATTCAAGGAAGTGAAAGCTAAGTTGAATTCAAAACATTGTTTTACATGTCCCCTACTGTGGTAAAAAATGGTTTGCCCCAAGCAGTTTAATATGTGTTACTGAATCAAACGTGGAACAAACCACATTCACTGTGGGTGGGGGAGGTAAGTTAATATCTAATGATTTAAGACATGGCTTAAAAGCTTTGTATTCTATAGGCAACACTAATGCAATACTATTGAATTCATACATGACATCTCGGAGACTTCAAGGAAGTGAAAGCTTAGTTTAATTCAAAACAATATTTTATATCACCCCTACTTTGGTGAAAAAGTTGCCCCCATAAAAATATTTCAAAATATCCTTTTCTTAAAAAATAAACCACCTTACTTCCTTTATTTCAGATGGGAGAAAGTATGAACACATTGTAAATGACAAAGCCTCTTCCATGAGATAAAACTCCCATAAAGTCATTTTTAACATCCCTAAGTTATAAATATTTAAATATATGAAGTATAAATACTTTTTTTTTTTGAGATTAAATTCATGATTACATAAAAATATTAGTGTTCAGAATAATCAGGTTGCATGTAAAGAATAATATAAGCCAATAAAAAATTGGATTGCTTATTTTTTCACTTATGTCTTTTGCTATCATGTTACACCCACGCCCTATACTCTATTGATATATTTAACTAACCCTTTGAGTCTCAGAAAGCTATGTGGTATCCAAGAGGTTAAATGCAAAATGGGTTTTCTTTTAAAATAAAACTGAAATTAAAAGAGGTTTGCACAGTGAAATGCTTTCAATTAGCTGTTAGTTTTTGGTTTAACTATGTATTATCTGTAAAGCTGTTTAGTATGAAAACCTGAAGTAAATCTGGATCAAACCATATTCCCCAAGTGTAGGGGGGAATTAAATATTTAATGGTTTAAAATATGCCTTAAAAGTTATGAATGTTTGATAGGACTCTAATGTTTTATAAAGAAAGTCATACATGTTATCTCTCATATTCAAGGAAGTGAAAGCTGAGTTGAATTCAAAACATTGTTTTACATGTCCCCTACTGTGGTAAAAAATGGTTTGCCCCAAGCAGTTTAATATGTGTTACTGAATCAAATGTGGAACAAACCACATTCACTGTGGGTGGGGGAGGCAAGTAAATATCTAATGATTTAAAACATGGCTTAAAAGCTTTGTATTCTATAGGCAACACTAATGCAATATTATTGAATTCATACATGACATCTCGGAGCCTTCAAGGAAGTGAAAGCTTAGTTTAATTCAAAACAATATTTTATATGACCCCTACTTTGGTGAAAAATGGTTTGCCCCAACATTCTCCCAGAATGCATTGCCCCCATAAAAATATTTCAAAATATCCTTTTCTTAAAAAATAAACCACCTTACTTCCTTTATTTCAGATGGGAGAAAGTATGAACACATTGTAAATGACAAAGCCTCTTCTATGAGATAAAACTCCCATAAAGTCATTTTTAACATCCCTAAGTTATAAATATTTAAATATATGAAGTATAAATACTCTTTTTTTTTTTTTTTTTTAGATTAAATTCATGATTACATAAAAATATTAGTGTTCAGAATAATCAGGTTGCATGTAAAGAATAATATAAGACAATAAAAAATTGGATTGCTTATTTTTTCACTTATGTCTTTTGCTATCATGTTACACCCACGCCCTATACTCTATTGATATATTTAACTAAGCCTTTGAGTCTCAGAAAGCTATGTGGTATCCAAGAGGTTAAATGCAAAATGGGTTTTCTTTTAAAATAAAATTGAAATTAAAAGAGGTTTGCACAGTGAAATGCCTTCAATTAGCTGTTAGTTTTTGGTTTAACTATGTATTATCTGTAAAGCTGTTTAGTATGAAAACCTGAAGCAAATCTGGATCAAACCATATTCCCCAAGTGTAGGGGGGAATTAAATATTTAATGGTTTAAAATATGCCTTAAAAGTTATGAATGTTTGATAGGACTCTAATGTTTTATAAAGAAAGTCATAAATGTTATCTCTCATATTCAAGGAAGTGAAAGCTGAGTTGAATTCAAAACATTGTTTTACATGTCCCCTACTGTGGTAAAAAATGGTTTGCCCTAAGCAGTTTAATATGTGTTACTGAATCAAATGTGGAACAAACCACATTCACTGTGGGTGGGGGAGGCAAGTAAATATCTAATGATTTAAAACATGGCTTAAAAGGTTTGTATTTTATAGGCTACACTAATGCAATATTATTGTATTCATACATGACATCTCGGAGCCTTCAAGGAAGTGAAAGCTTAGTTTAATTCAAAACAATATTTTATATGACCCCTACTTTGGTGAAAAATGGTTTGCCCCAACATTCTCCCAGAATGCATTGCCCCAATAAAAATATTTCAAAATATCGTTTTCTTAAAAAATAAACCACCTTACTTCCTTAATTTCAGATGGGAGAAAGTATGAACACATTGTAAATGACAAAGCCTCTTCTATGAGATAAAACTCCCATAAAGTCATTTTTAACATCCCTAAGTTATAAACATTTAAATATATGAAGTATAAATACTCTTTTTTTTTTTTTTATGTTAAATTCATGATTACATAAAAATGTTAGTGTTCAGAATAATCAGGTTGCATGTAAAGAATAATATAAGCTAATAAAAAATTGGATTGCTTATTTTTTCACTTATGTCTTTTGCTATCATGTTACACCCACGCCCTATACTCTATTGATATATTTAACTAACCCTTTGAGTCTCAGAAAGCTATGTGGTATCCAAGAGGTTAAATGCAAAATGGGTTTTCTTTTAAAATAAAACTGAAATTAAAAGAGGTTTGCACAGTGAAATGCCTTCAATTAGCTGTTAGTTTTTGGTTTAACTATGTATTATCTGTAAAGCTGTTTAGTATGAAAACCTGAAGCAAATCTGGATCAAACCATATTCCCCAAGTGTAGGGGGGAATTAAATATTTAATGGTTTAAAATATGCCTTAAAAGTTATGAATGTTTGATAGGACTCTAATGTTTTATAAAGAAAGTCATAAATGTTATCTCTCATATTCAAGGAAGTGAAAGATGAGTTGAATTCAAAACATTGTTTTACATGTCCCCTACTGTGGTAAAAAATGGTTTGCCCCAAGCAGTTTAATATGTGTTACTGAATCAAATGTGGAACAAACCACATTCACTGTGGGTGGGGGAGGCAAGTAAATATCTAATGACTTAAAACATGGCTTAAAAGCTTTGTATTCTATAGGCAACACTAATGCAATATTATTGAATTCATACATGACATCTCGGAGCCTTCAAAGAAGTGAAAGCTTAGTTTAATTCAAAACAATATTTTATATGACCCCTACTTTGGTGAAAAATGGTTTGCCCCAACATTCTCCCAGAATGCATTGCCCCCATAAAAATATTTCAAAATAACCTTTTCTTAAAAAATAAACCACCTTACTTCCTTTATTTCAGATGGGAGAAAGTATGAACACATTGTAAATGACAAAGCCTCTTCCATGAGATAAAACTCCCATAAAGTCATTTTTAACATCCCTAAGTTATAAATATTTAAATATATGAAGTATAAATACTCTTTTTTTTTTTTTTTTTAGATTAAATTCATGATTACATAAAAATATTAGTGTTCAGAATAATCAGGTTGCATGTAAAGAATAATATAAGCCAATAAAAAATTGGATTGCTTATTTTTTCACTTATGTCTTTTGCTATCATGTTACACCCACGCCCTATACTCTATTGATATATTTAACTAACCCTTTGAGTCTCAGAAAGCTATGTGGTATCCAAGAGGTTAAATGCAAAATGGGTTTTCTTTTAAAATAAAACTAAAATTAAAAGAGCTTTGCACAGTGAAATGCCTTCAATTAGCTGTTAGTTTTTGGTTTAACTATGTATTATCTGTAAAGCTGTTTAGTATGAAAACCTGAAGCAAATCTGGATCAAACCATATTCCCCAAGTGTAGGGGGGAATTAAATATTTAATGGTTTAAAATATGCCTTAAAAGTTATGAATGTTTGATAGGACTCTAATGTTTTATAAAGAAAGTCATAAATGTTATCTCTCATATTCAAGGAAGTGAAAGCTGAGTTGAATTCAAAACATTGTTTTACATGTCCCCTACTGTGGTAAAAAATGGTTTGTCCCAAGCAGTTTAATATGTGTTACTGAATCAAATCTGGAACAAACCACATTCACTGTGGGTGGGGGTGGCAAGTAAATATCTAATGATTTAAAACATGGCTTAAAAGCTTTGTATTTTATAGGGAACACTAATGCAATATTATTGAATTCATGCATGACATCTCGGAGCCTTCAAGGTAGTGAAAGCTTAGTTTAATTCAAAACAATATTTTATATGACCCCTACTTTGGTGAAAAATGGTTTGCCCCAACATTCTCCCAGAATGCATTGCCCCCATAAAAATATTTCAAAATATCCTTTTCTTAAAAAATAAACCACCTTACTTCCTTTATTTCAGATGGGAGAAAGTATGAACACATTGTAAATGACAAAGCCTCTTCTATGAGATAAAACTCCCATTTCTCATTTTTAACATCCCTAAGTTATAAATATTTAAATATATGAAGTATAAATACTCTTTTTTTTTTTTTTTTTAGATTAAATTCATGATTACATAAAAATATTAGTGTTCAGAATAATCAGGTTGCATGTAAAGAATAATATAAGACAATAAAAAATTGGATTGCTTATTTTTTCACTTATGTCTTTTGCTATCATGTTACACCCACGCCCTATACTCTATTGATATATTTAACTAAGCCTTTGAGTCTCAGAAAGCTATGTGGTAACCAAGAGGTTAAATGCAAAATGGGTTTTCTTTTAAAATAAAATTGAAATTAAAAGAGGTTTGCACAGTGAAATGCCTTCAATTAGCTGTTAGTTTTTGGTTTAACTATGTATTATCTGTAAAGCTGTTTAGTATGAAAACCTGAAGCAAATCTGGATCAAACCATATTCCCCAAGTGTAGGGGGGAATTAAATATTTAATGGTTTAAAATATGCCTTAAAAGTTATGAATGTTTGATAGGACTCTAATGTTTTATAAAGAAAGTCATAAATGTTATCTCTCATATTCAAGGAAGTGAAAGCTGAGTTGAATTCAAAACATTGTTTTACATGTCCCCTACTGTGGTAAAAAATGGTTTGCCCTAAGCAGTTTAATATGTGTTACTGAATCAAATGTGGAACAAACCACATTCACTGTGGGTGGGGGAGGCAAGTAAATATCTAATGATTTAAAACATGGCTTAAAAGGTTTGTATTTTATAGGCTACACTAATGCAATATTATTGTATTCATACATGACATCTCGGAGCCTTCAAGGAAGTGAAAGCTTAGTTTAATTCAAAACAATATTTTATATGACCCCTACTTTGGTGAAAAATGGTTTGCCCTAACATTCTCCCAGAATGCATTGCCCCAATAAAAATATTTCGAAATATCGTTTTCTAAAAAAATAAACCACCTTACTTCCTTTATTTCAGATGGGAGAAAGTATGAACACATTGTAAATGACAAAGCCTCTTCTATGAGATAAAACTCCCATAAAGTCATTTTTAACATCCCTAAGTTATAAACATTTAAATATATGAAGTATAAATACTCTTTTTTTTTTTATGTTAAATTCATGATTACATAAAAATGTTAGTGTTCATAATCATCAGGTTGCATGTAAAGAATAATATAATCCAGTAAAAAATTAGATTGCTTATTTTTTCACTTATGTCTTTTGCTATCATGTTACACCCACGCCCTATACTCTATTGATATATTTAACTAACCCTTTGAGTCTCAGCAAGCTATGTGGTATCCAAGAGGTTAAATGCAAAATGGGTTTTCTTTTAAAATAAAACTAAAATTAAAAGAGCTTTGCACAGTGAAATGCCTTCAATTAGCTGTTAGTTTTTGGTTTAACTATGTATTATCTGTAAAGCTGTTTAGTATGAAAACCTGAAGCAAATCTGGATCAAACCATATTCCCCAAGTGTAGGGGGGAATTAAATATTTAATGGTTTAAAATATGCCTTAAAAGTTATGAATGTTTGATAGGACTCTAATGTTTTATAAAGAAAGTCATGAATGTTATCTCTCATATTCAAGGAAGTGAAAGCTGAGTTGAATTCAAAACATTGTTTTACATGTCCCCTACTGCGGTAAAAAATGGTTTGCCCCAAGCAATTTAATATGTGTTACTGAATCAAATGTGGAACAAACCACATTCACTGTGGGTGGGGGAGGCAAGTAAATATCTAATGATTTAAAACATGGCTTAAAAGCTTTGTATTCTATAGGCAACACTAATGCAATATTATTGAATTCATACATGACATCTCGGAGCCTTCAAGGAAGTGAAAGCTTAGTTTAATTCAAAACAATATTTTATATGACCCCTACTTTGGTGAAAAATGGTTTGCCCCAACATTCTCCCAGAATGCATTGCCCCCATAAAAATATTTCAAAATAACCTTTTCTTAAAAAATAAACCACCTTACTTCCTTTATTTCAAATGGGAGAAAGCATGAACACATTGTAAATGACAAAGCCTCTTCCATAAGATAAAACTCCCATAAAGTCATTTTTAACATCCCTAAGTTATAAATATTTAAATATATGAAGTATAAATACTCTTTTTTTTTTTTTTTTTTTTTTTTTAGATTAAATTCATGATTACATAAAAATATTAGTGTTCAGAATAATCAGGTTGCATGTAAAGAATAATATAAGCCAATAAAAAATTGGATTGCTTATTTTTTGACTTATGTCTTTTGCTATCATGTTACACCCACGCCCTATACTCTATTGATATATTTAACTAACCCTTTGAGTCTCAGAAAGCTATGTGGTATCCAAGAGGTTAAATACAAAATAGGTTTTCTTTTAAAATAAAACTGAAATTAAAAGAGTTTTGCACAGTGAAATGCCTTCAATTAGCTGTTAGTTTTTGGTTTAACTATGTATTATCTGTAAAGCTGTTTAGTATGAAAACCTGAAGCAAATTTGGATCAAACCATATTCCCCAAGTGTAGGGGGGAATTAAATATTTAATGGTTTAAAATATGCCTTAAAAGTTATGAATGTTTGATAGGACTCTAATGTTTTATAAAGAAAGTCATAAATGTTATCTCTCATACTCAAGGAAGTGAAAGCTGAGTTGAATTCAAAACATTGTTTTACATGTCCCCTACTGTGGTAAAAAATGGTTTGCCCCAAGCAATTTAATATGTGTTACTGAATCAAATGTGGAACAAACCACATTCACTGTGGGTGGGGGTGGCAAGTAAATATCTAATGATTTAAAACATGGCTTAAAAGCTTTGTATTCTATAGGCAACACTAATGCAATATTATTGAATTCATACATGACATCTCGGAGCCTTCATGGAAGTGAAAGCTTAGTTTAATTCAAAACAATATTTTATATGACCCCTACTTTGGTGAAAAATGGTTTGCCCCAACATTCTCCCAGAATGCATTGCCCCCATAAAAATATTTCAAAATAACCTTTTCTTAAAAAATAAACCACCTTACTTCCTTTATTTCAGATGGGAGAAAGTATGAACACATTGTAAATGACAAAGCCTCTTCCTTAAGATAAAACTTAAATAAAGTCATTTTTAACATCCCTAAGTTATAAATATTTAAATATATGAAGTATAAATACTCTTTTTTTTTTTTTTTTTTTTTTTTTTTAGATTAAATTCATGATTACATAAAAATATTAGTGTTCAGAATAATCAGGTTGCATGTAAAGAATAATATAAGCCAATAAAAAATTGGATTGCTTATTTTTTCACTTATGTCTTTTGCTATCATGTTACACCCACGCCCTATACTCTATTGATATATTTAACTAACCCTTTGAGTCTCAGAAAGCTATGTGGTATCCAAGAGGTTAAATGCAAAATGGGTTTTCTTTTAAAATAAAACTGAATTTAAAGAGGTTTGCACAGTGAAATGCCTTCAATTAGCTGTTAGTTTTTGGTTTAACTATGTATTATCTGTAAAGCTGTTTCGTATGAAAACCTGAAGCAAATCTGGATCAAACCATATTCCCCAAGTGTAGGGGGGAATTAAATATTTAATGGTTTAAAATATGCCTTAAAAGTTATGAATGTTTGATAGGACTCTAATGTTTTATAAAGAAAGTCATAAATGTTATCTCTCATATTCAAGGAAGTGAAAGCTGAGTTGAAGTCAAAACATTGTTTTACATGTCCCCTACTGTGGTAAAAAATGGTTTGCCCCAAGCAGTTTAATATGTGTTACTGAATCAAATGTGGAACAAACCACATTCACTGTGGGTGGGGGAGGCAAGTAAATATCTAATGATTTAAAACATGGCTTAAAAGCTTTGTATTTTATAGGGAACACTAATGCAATATAATTGAATTCATACATGACATCTCGGAGCCTTCAAGGAAGTGAAAGCTTAGTTTAATTCAAAACAATATTTTATATGACCCCTTCTTTGGTGAAAAATGGTTTGCCCCAACATTCTCCCAGAATGCATTGCCCCCATAAAAATATTTCAAAATATCCTTTTCTTAAAAAATAAACCACCTTACTTCCTTTATTTTAGATGGGAGAAAGTATGAACACATTGTAAATGACAAAGCCTCTTCTATGAGATAAAACTCCCATAAAGTCATTTTTAACATCCATAAGTTATAAACATTTAAATATATGAAGTATAAATACTCTTTTTTTTTTTTTTTTTTTTAGATTAAATTCATGATTACATAAAAATATTAGTGTTCAGAATAATCAGGTTGCATGTAAAGAATAATATAAGCCAATAAAAAATTGGGATTGCTTATTTTTTGACTTATGTCTTTTGCTATCATGTTACACCCACGCCCTATACTCTATTGATATATTTAACTAACCCTTTGAGTCTCAGAAAGCTATGTGGTATCCAAGAGGTTAAATACAAAATAGGTTTTCTTTTAAAATAAAACTGAAATTAAAAGAGTTTTGCACAGTGAAATGCCTTCAATTAGCTGTTAGTTTTTGGTTTAACTATGTATTATCTGTAAAGCTGTTTAGTATGAAAACCTGAAGCAAATTTGGATCAAACCATATTCCCCAAGTGTAGGGGGGAATTAAATATTTAATGGTTTAAAATATGCCTTAAAAGTTATGAATGTTTGATAGGACTCTAATGTTTTATAAAGAAAGTCATAAATGTTATCTCTCATATTCAAGGAAGTGAAAGCTGAGTTGAATTCAAAACATTGTTTTACATGTCCCCTACTGTGGTAAAAAATGGTTTGCCCCAAGCAATTTAATATGTGTTACTGAATCAAATGTGGAACAAACCACATTCACTGTGGGTGGGGGTGGCAAGTAAATATCTAATGATTTAAAACATGGCTTAAAAGCTTTGTATTCTATAGGCAACACTAATGCAATATTATTGAATTCATACATGACATCTCGGAGCCTTCATGGAAGTGAAAGCTTAGTTTAATTCAAAACAATATTTTATATGACCCCTACTTTGGTGAAAAATGGTTTGCCCCAACATTCTCCCAGAATGCATTGCCCCCATAAAAATATTTCAAAATAACCTTTTCTTAAAAAATAAACCACCTTACTTCCTTTATTTCAGATGGGAGAAAGTATGAACACATTGTAAATGACAAAGCCTCTTCCTTAAGATAAAACTTCCATAAAGTCATTTTTAACATCCCTAAGTTATAAATATTTAAATATATGAAGTATAAATACTCTTTTTTTTTTTTTTTTTTTTTTAGATTAAATTCATGATTACATAAAAATATTAGTGTTCAGAATAATCAGGTTGCATGTAAAGAATAATATAAGCCAATAAAAAATTGGATTGCTTATTTTTTCACTTATGTCTTTTGCTATCATGTTACACCCACGCCCTATACTCTATTGATATATTTAACTAACCCTTTGAGTCTCAGAAAGCTATGTGGTATCCAAGAGGTTAAATGCAAAATGGGTTTTCTTTTAAAATAAAACTGAAATTTAAAGAGGTTTGCACAGTGAAATGCTTCAATTAGCTGTTAGTTTTTGGTTTAACTATGTATTATCTGTAAAGCTGTTTCGTATGAAAACCTGAAGCAAATCTGGATCAAACCATATTCCCAAGTGTAGGGGGGAATTAAATATTTAATGGTTTAAAATATGCCTTAAAAGTTATGAATGTTGATAGGACTCTAATGTTTTATAAAGAAAGTCATAAATGTTTTCTCTCATATTCAAGGAAGTGAAAGCTGAGTTGAAGTCAAAACATTGTTTTACATGTCCCCTACTGTGGTAAAAAATGGTTTGCCCCAAGCAGTTTAATATGTGTTACTGAATCAAATGTGGAACAAACCACATCACTGTGGGTGGGGGAGGCAAGTAAATATCTAATGATTTAAAACATGGCTTAAAAGCTTTGTATTTTATAGGGAACACTAATGCAATATAATTGAATTCATACATGACATCTCGGAGCCTTCAAGGAAGTGAAAGCTTAGTTTAATTCAAAACAATATTTTATATGACCCCTACTTTGGTGAAAAATGGTTTGCCCCAACATTCTCCCAGAATGCATTGCCCCCATAAAAATATTTCAAAATAACCTTTTCTTAAAAAATAAACCACCTTACTTCCTTTATTTCAGATGGGAGAAAGTATGAACACATTGTAAATGACAAAGCCTCTTCCTTAAGATAAAACTTCCATAAAGTCATTTTTAACATCCCTAAGTTATAAATATTTAAATATATGAAGTATAAATACTCTTTTTTTTTTTTTTTTTTTTTTTTTTTAGATTAAATTCATGATTACATAAAAATATTAGTGTTCAGAATAATCAGGTTGCATGTAAAGAATAATATAAGCCAATAAAAAATTGGATTGCTTATTTTTTCACTTATGTCTTTTGCTATCATGTTACACCCACGCCCTATACTCTATTGATATATTTAACTAACCCTTTGAGTCTCAGAAAGCTATGTGGTATCCAAGAGGTTAAATGCAAAATGGGTTTTCTTTTAAAATAAAACTGAAATTTAAAGAGGTTTGCACAGTGAAATGCCTTCAATTAGCTGTTAGTTTTTGGTTTAACTATGTATTATCTGTAAAGCTGTTTCGTATGAAAACCTGAAGCAAATCTGGATCAAACCATATTCCCCAAGTGTAGGGGGGAATTAAATATTTAATGGTTTAAAATATGCCTTAAAAGTTATGAATGTTTGATAGGACTCTAATGTTTTATAAAGAAAGTCATAAATGTTTTCTCTCATATTCAAGGAAGTGAAAGCTGAGTTGAAGTCAAAACATTGTTTTACATGTCCCCTACTGTGGTAAAAAATGGTTTGCCCCAAGCAGTTTAATATGTGTTACTGAATCAAATGTGGAACAAACCACATTCACTGTGGGTGGGGGAGGCAAGTAAATATCTAATGATTTAAAACATGGCTTAAAAGCTTTGTATTTTATAGGGAACACTAATGCAATATAATTGAATTCATACATGACATCTCGGAGCCTTCAAGGAAGTGAAAGCTTAGTTTAATTCAAAACAATATTTTATATGACCCCTTCTTTGGTGAAAAATGGTTTGCCCCAACATTCTCCCAGAATGCATTGCCCCCATAAAAATATTTCAAAATATCCTTTTCTTAAAAAATAAACCACCTTACTTCCTTTATTTTAGATGGGAGAAAGTATGAACACATTGTAAATGACAAAGCCTCTTCTATGAGATAAAACTCCCATAAAGTCATTTTTAACATCCATAAGTTATAAACATTTAAATATATGAAGTATAAATACTCTTTTTTTTTTTTTTTTTTAGATTAAATTCATGATTACATAAAAATATTAGTGTTCAGAATAATCAGGTTGCATGTAAAGAATAATATAAGACAATAAAAAATTGGATTGCTTATTTTTTCACTTATGTCTTTTGCTATCATGTTACACCCACGCCCTATACTCTATTGATATATTTAACTAAGCCTTTGAGTCTCAGAAAGCTATGTGGTATCCAAGAGGTTAAATGCAAAATGGGTTTTCTTTTAAAATAAAATTGAAATTAAAAGAGGTTTGCACAGTGAAATGCCTTCAATTAGCTGTTAGTTTTTGGTTTAACTATGTATTATCTGTAAAGCTGTTTAGTATGAAAACCTGAAGCAAATCTGGATCAAACCATATTCCCCAAGTGTAGGGGGGAATTAAATATTTAATGGTTTAAAATATGCCTTAAAAGTTATGAATGTTTGATAGGACTCTAATGTTTTATAAAGAAAGTCATAAATGTTATCTCTCATATTCAAGGAAGTGAAAGCTGAGTTGAATTCAAAACATTGTTTTACATGTCCCCTACTGTGGTAAAAAATGGTTTGTCCCAAGCAGTTTAATATGTGTTACTGAATCAAATGTGGAACAAACCACATTCACTGTGGGTGGGGGAGGCAAGTAAATATCTAATGATTTAAAACATGGCTTAAAAGCTTTGTATTTTATAGGGAACACTAATGCAATATTATTGAATTCATGCATGACATCTCGGAGCCTTCAAGGTAGTGAAAGCTTAGTTTAATTCAAAACAATATTTTATATGACCCCTACTTTGGTGAAAAATGGTTTGCCCCAACATTCTCCCAGAATGCATTGCCCCCATAAAAATATTTCAAAATATCCTTTTCTTAAAAAATAAACCACCTTACTTCCTTTATTTCAGATGGGAGAAAGTATGAACACATTGTAAATGACAAAGCCTCTTCTATGAGATAAAACTCCCATAAAGTCATTTTTAACATCCCTAAGTTATAAATATTTAAATATATGAAGTATAAATACTCTTTTTTTTTTTTTTAGATTAAATTCATGATTACATAAAAATATTAGTGTTCAGAATAATCAGGTTGCATGTAAAGAATAATATAAGACAATAAAAAATTGGATAGCTTATTTTTTCACTTATGTCTTTTGCTATCATGTTACACCCACGCCCTATACTCTATTGATATATTTAACTAAGCCTTTGAGTCTCAGAAAGCTATGTGGTAACCAAGAGGTTAAATGCAAAATGGGTTTTCTTTTAAAATAAAATTGAAATTAAAAGAGGTTTGCACAGTGAAATGCCTTCAATAAGCTGTTAGTTTTTGGTTTAACTATGTATTATCTGTAAAGCTGTTTAGTATGAAAACCTGAAGCAAATCTGGATCAAACCATATTCCCCAAGTGTAGGGGGGAATTAAATATTTAATGGTTTAAAATATGCCTTAAAAGTTATGAATGTTTGATAGGACTCTAATGTTTTATAAAGAAAGTCATAAATGTTATCTCTCATATTCAAGGAAGTGAAAGCTGAGTTGAATTCAAAACATTGTTTTACATGTCCCCTACTGTGGTAAAAAATGGTTTGCCCTAAGCAGTTTAATATGTGTTACTGAATCAAATGTGGAACAAACCACATTCACTGTGGGTGGGGGAGGCAAGTAAATATCTAATGATTTAAAACATGGCTTAAAAGGTTTGTATTTTATAGGCTACACTAATGCAATATTATTGTATTCATACATGACATCTCGGAGCCTTCAAGGAAGTGAAAGCTTAGTTTAATTCAAAACAATATTTTATATGACCCCTACTTTGGTGAAAAATGGTTTGCCCCAACATTCTCCCAGAATGCATTGCCCCAATAAAAATAATTCAAAATATCGTTTTCTAAAAAAATAAACCACCTTGCTTCCTTTATTTCAGATGGGAGAAAGTATGAACACATTGTAAATGACAAAGCCTCTTCTATGAGATAAAACTCCCATAAAGTCATTTTAACATCCCTAAGTTATAACATTTAAATATATGAAGTATAAATACTCTTTTTTTTTTTATGTTAAATTCATGATTACATAAAAATGTTAGTGTTCATAATAATCAGGTTGCATGTAAAGAATAATATAAGCTAATAAAAAATTGGATTGCTTATTTTTTCACTTATGTCTTTTGCTATCATGTTACACCCACGCCCTATACTCTATTGATATATTTAACTAACCCTTTGAGTCTCAGAAAGCTATGTGGTATCCAAGAGGTTAAATGCAAAATGGGTTTTCTTTTAAAATAAACTGAAATTAAAGAGGTTGCACAGTGAAATGCCTTCAATTAGCTGTTAGTTTTTGGTTTAACTATGTATTATCTGTAAAGCTGTTTAGTATGAAAACCTGAAGCAAATCTGGATCAAACCATATTCCCCAAGTGTAGGGGGGAATTAAATATTTAATGGTTTAAAATATGCCTTAAAAGTTATGAATGTTTGATAGGACTCTAATGTTTTATAAAGAAAGTCATAAATGTTATCTCTCATATTCAAGGAAGTGAAAGATGAGTTGAATTCAAAACATTGTTTTACATGTCCCCTACTGTGGTAAAAAATGGTTTGCCCCAAGCAGTTTAATATGTGTTACTGAATCAAATGTGGAACAAACCACATTCACTGTGGGTGGGGGAGGCAAGTAAATATCTAATGACTTAAAACATGGCTTAAAAGCTTTGTATTCTATAGGCAACACTAATGCAATATTATTGAATTCATACATGACATCTCGGAGCCTTCAAGAAGTGAAAAGCTTAGTTTAATTCAAAACAATATTTTATATGACCCCTACTTTGGTGAAAAATGGTTTGCCCCAACATTCTCCCAGAATGCATTGCCCCCATAAAAATATTTCAAAATAACCTTTTCTTAAAAAAAATAAACCACCTTACTTCCTTTATTTCAGATGGGAGAAAGTATGAACACATTGTAAATGACAAGCCTCTTCCATGAGATAAAACTCCCATAAAGTCATTTTTAACATCCCTAAGTTATAAATATTTAAATATATGAAGTATAAATACTCTTTTTTTTTTTTTTTATATTAAATTCATGATTACATAAAAATATTAGTGTTCAGAATAATCAGGTTGCATGTAAAGAATAATATAAGCCAATAAAAAATTGGGTTGCTTATTTTTTCACTATGTCTTTTGCTATCATGTTACACCCACGCCCTATACTCTATTGATATATTTAACTAACCCTTTGAGTCTCAGCAAGCTATGTGGTATCCAAGAGGTTAAATGCAAAATGGGTTTTCTTTTAAATAAAACTAAAATTAAAAGAGCTTTGCACAGTGAAATGCCTTCAATTAGCTGTTAGTTTTTGGTTTAACTATGTATTATCTGTAAAGCTGTTTAGTATGAAAACCTGAAGCAAATCTGGATCAAACCATATTCCCCAAGTGTAGGGGGGAATTAAATATTTAATGGTTTTTAAATATGCCTTAAAAGTTATGAATGTTTGATAGGACTCTAATGTTTTATAAAGAAAGTCATAAATGTTATCTCTCATATTCAAGGAAGTGAAAGCTGAGTTGAATTCAAAACATTGTTTTACATGTCCCCTACTGCGGTAAAAAATGGTTTGCCCCAAGCAATTTAATATGTGTTACTGAATCAAATGTGGAACAAACCACATTCACTGTGGGTGGGGGAGACAAGTAAATATCTAATGATTTAAAACATGGCTTAAAAGCTTTGTATTCTATAGGCAACACTAATGCAATATTATTGAATTCATACATGACATCTCGGAGCCTTCAAGGAAGTGAAAGCTTAGTTTAATTCAAAACAATATTTTATATGACCCCTACTTTGGTGAAAAATGGTTTGCCCCAACATTCTCCCAGAATGCATTGCCCCCATAAAAATATTTCAAAATAACTTTTCTTAAAAAATAAACCACCTTACTTCCTTTATTTCAAATGGGAGAAAGCATGAACACATTGTAAATGACAAAGCCTCTTCCATAAGATAAAACTCCCATAAAGTCATTTTTAACATCCCTAAGTTATAAATATTTAAATATATGAAGTATAAATACTCTTTTTTTTTTTTTTTTTTTTTTTTTTAGATAAATTCATGATTACATAAAAATATTAGTGTTCAGAATAATCAGGTTTGCATGTAAAGAATAATATAAGCCAATAAAAAATTGGATTGCTTATTTTTTAACTTATGTCTTTTGCTATCATGTTACACCCACGCCCTATACTCTATTGATATATTAACTAACCCTTTGAGTCTCAGAAAGCTATGTGTATCCAAGAGGTTAAATACAAAATAGGTTTTCTTTAAAATAAAACTGAAATTAAAAGAGTTTTGCACAGTGAAATGCCTTCAATTAGCTGTTAGTTTTTGGTTTAACTATGTATTATCTGTAAAGCTGTTTAGTATGAAACCTGAAGCAAATTTGGATCAAACCATATTCCCCAAGTGTAGGGGGGAATTAAATATTTAATGGTTTAAAATATGCCTTAAAAGTTATGAATGTTTGATAGGACTCTAATGTTTTATAAAGAAAGTCATAAATGTTATCTCTCATATTCAAGGAAGTGAAAGCTGAGTTGAATTCAAAACATTGTTTTACATGTCCCCTACTGTGGTAAAAAATGGTTTGCCCCAAGCAATTTAATATGTGTTACTGAATCAAATGTGGAACAAACCACATTCACTGTGGGTGGGGGAGGCAAGTAAATATCTAATGATTTAAACATGGCTTAAAAGCTTGTATTCTATAGGCAACACTAATGCAATATTATTGAATTCATACATGACATCTCGGAGCCTTCATGGAAGTGAAAGCTTAGTTTAATTCAAAACAATATTTTATATGACCCCTACTTTGGTGAAAAATGGTTTGCCCCAACATTCTCCCAGAATGCATTGCCCCCATAAAAATATTTCAAAATAACCTTTTCTTAAAAAATAAACCACCTTACTTCCTTTATTTCAGATGGGAGAAAGTATGAACACATTGTAAATGACAAACCCTCTTCCTTAAGATAAAACTTCCATAAAGTCATTTTTAACATCCCTAAGTTATAAATATTTAAATATATGAAGTATAAATACTCTTTTTTTTTTTTTTTTTTTTTTTAGATTAAATTCATGATTACATAAAAATATTAGTGTTCAGAATAATCAGGTTGCATGTAAAGAATAATATAAGCCAATAAAAAATTGGATTGCTTATTTTTTCACTTATGTCTTTTGCTATCATGTTACACCCACGCCCTATACTCTATTGATATATTTAACTAACCCTTTGAGTCTCAGAAAGCTATGTGGTATCCAAGAGGTTAAATGCAAAATGGGTTTTCTTTTAAAATAAAACTGAAATTAAAAGAGGTTTGCACAGTGAAATGCCTTCAATTAGCTGTTAGTTTTTGGTTTAACTATGTATTATCTGTAAAGCTGTTTCGTATGAAAACCTGAAGCAAATCTGGATCAAACCATATTCCCCAAGTGTAGGGGGGAATTAAATATTTAATGGTTTAAAATATGCCTTAAAAGTTATGAATGTTTGATAGGACTCTAATGTTTTATAAGAAAGTCATAAATGTTATCTCTCATATTCAAGGAAGTGAAAGCTGAGTTGAAGTCAAAACATTGTTTTACATGTCCCCTACTGTGGTAAAAAATGGTTTGCCCCAAGCAGTTTAATATGTGTTACTGAATCACATGTGGAACAAACCACATTCACTGTGGGTGGGGGAGGCAAGTAAATATCTAATGATTTAAAACATGGCTTAAAAGCTTTGTATTTTATAGGGAACACTAATGCAATATAATTGAATTCATACATGACATCTCGGAGCCTTCAAGGAAGTGAAAGCTTTAGTTTAATTCAAAACAATATTTTATATGACCCCTTCTTTGGTGAAAAATGGTTTGCCCCAACATTCTCCCAGAATGCATTGCCCCATAAAAATATTTCAAAATATCCTTTTCTTAAAAAATAACCACCTTACTTCCTTTATTTTAGATGGGAGAAAGTATGAACACATTGTAAATGACAAAGCCTCTTCTATGAGATAAAACTCCCATAAAGTCATTTTAACATCCATAAGTTATAAACATTTAAATATATGAGTATAAATACTCTTTTTTTTTTTTTTTTTTTAGATTAAATTCATGATTACATAAAATATTAGTGTTCAGAATAATCAGGTTGCATGTAAAGAATAATATAAGACAATAAAAAATTGGATTGCTTATTTTTTCACTTATGTCTTTTGCTATCATGTTACACCCACGCCCTATACTCTATTGATATATTTAACTAAGCCTTTGAGTCTCAGAAAGCTATGTGTATCCAAGAGGTTAAATGCAAAATGGGTTTTCTTTAAAATAAAATTGAAATTAAAAGAGGTTTGCACAGTGAAATGCCTTCAATTAGCTGTTAGTTTTTGGTTTAACTATGTATATCTGTTAAGCTGTTTAGTATGAAAACCTGAAGCAAATCTGGATCAAACCATATTCCCCAAGTGTAGGGGGGAATTAAATATTTAATGGTTTAAAATATGCCTTAAAAGTTATGAATGTTTGATAGGACTCTAATGTTTTATAAGAAAGTCATAATGTTATCTCTCATATTCAAGGAAGTGAAAGCTGAGTTGAATTCAAAACATTGTTTTACATGTCCCCTACTGTGGTAAAAAATGGTTTGTCCCAAGCAGTTTAATATGTGTTACTGAATCAAATCTGAACAAACCACATTCACTGTGGGTGGGGGTGCAAGTAAATATCTAATGATTTAAACATGGCTTAAAAGCTTTGTATTTTATAGGGAACACTAAAGCAATATTATTGAATTCATGCATGACATCTCGGAGCCTTCAAGGTAGTGAAAGCTTAGTTTAATTCAAAACAAATTTTATATGACCCCTACTTTGGTGAAAAATGGTTTGCCCCAACATTCTCCCAGAATGCATTGCCCCCATAAAAATATTTCAAATATCCTTTTCTTAAAAAATAAACACCTTACTTCCTTTATTTCAGATGGGAGAAAGTATGAACACATTGTAAATGACAAAGCCTCATCTATGAGATAAAACTCCCATTTCTCATTTTTAACATCCCTAAGTTATAAATATTTAAATATATGAAGTATAAATACTCTTTTTTTTTTTTTTTTTAGATTAAATTCATGATTACATAAAAATATTAGTGTTCAGAATAATCAGGTTGCATGTAAAGAATAATATAAGCCAATAAAAAATTGGATTGCTTATTTTTTCACTTATGTCTTTTGCTATCATGTTACACCCACGCCCTATACTCTATTGATATATTTAACTAACCCTTTGAGTCTCAGAAAGCTATGTGGTATCCAAGAGGTTAAATGCAAAATGGGTTTTCTTTTAAAATAAAACTGAAATTAAAAGAGGTTTGCACAGTGAAATGCCTTCAATTAGCTGTTAGTTTTTGGTTTAACTATGTATTATCTGTAAAGCTGTTTCGTATGAAAACCTGAAGCAAATCTGGATCAAACCATATTCCCCAAGTGTAGGGGGGAATTAAATATTTAATGGTTTAAAATATGCCTTAAAAGTTATGAATGTTTGATAGGACTCTAATGTTTTATAAAGAAAGTCATAAATGTTATCTCTCATATTCAAGGAAGTGAAAGCTGAGTTGAAGTCAAAACATTGTTTTACATGTCCCCTACTGTGGTAAAAAATGGTTTGCCCCAAGCAGTTTAATATGTGTTACTGAATCACATGTGGAACAAACCACATTCACTGTGGGTGGGGGAGGCAAGTAAATATCTAATGATTTAAAACATGGCTTAAAAAGCTTTGTATTTTATAGGGAACACTAATGCAATATAATTGAATTCATACATGACATCTCGAGCCTTCAAGGAAGTGAAAGCTTAGTTTTAATTCAAAACAATATTTTATATGACCCCTTCTTTGGTGAAAAATGGTTTGCCCCAACATTCTCCCAGAATGCATTGCCCCATAAAAATATTTCAAAATATCCTTTTCTTAAAAATAAACCACCTTACTTCCTTTATTTTAGATGGGAGAAAGTATGAACACATTGTAAATGACAAGCCTCTTCTATGATATAAAACTCCCATAAAGTCATTTTTAACATCCATAAGTTATAAACATTTAAATATATGAAGTATAAATACTCTTTTTTTTTTTTTAGATTAAATCATGATTACATAAAAATATTAGTGTTCAGAATAATCAGGTTGCATGTAAAGAATAATATAAGACAATAAAAAATGGATTGCTTATTTTTTCACTTATGTCTTTTGCTATCATGTTACACCCACGCCCTATACTCTATTGATATATTTAACTAAGCCTTTGAGTCTCAGAAAGCTATGTGGTATCCAAGAGGTTAAATGCAAAATGGGTTTTCTTTTAAAATAAAATTGAAATTAAAAGAGGTTTGCACAGTGAAATGCCTTCAATTAGCTGTTAGTTTTTGGTTTAACTATGTATTATCTGTTAAGCTGTTTAGTATGAAAACCTGAAGCAAATCTGGATCAAACCATATTCCCCAAGTGTAGGGGGGAATTAAATATTTAATGGTTTAAAATATGCCTTAAAAGTTATGAATGTTTGATAGGACTCTAATGTTTTATAAAGAAAGTCATAAATGTTATCTCTCATATTCAAGGAAGTGAAAGCTGAGTTGAATCAAAACATTGTTTTACATGTCCCCTACTGTGGTAAAAATGGTTTGTCCCAAGCAGTTTTAATATGTGTTACTGAATCAAATCTGGAACAAACCACATTCACTGTGGGTGGGGTGGCAAGTAAATATCTAATGATTTAAAACATGGCTTAAAAGCTTTGTATTTTATAGGGAACACTAATGCAATATTATTGAATTCATGCATGACATCTCGGAGCCTTCAAGGTAGTGAAAGCTTAGTTTAATTCAAACAATATTTTATATGACCCCTACTTTGGTGAAAAATGGTTTGCCCCAACATTCTCCCCAGAATGCATTGCCCCCATATAAAAATATTTCCAAAATATCCTTTTCTTAAAAAATAAACCACCTTACTTCCTTTATTTCAGATGGGAGAAAGTATGAACACATGTAATGACAAAGCCTCTTCTAAGAGATAAAACTCCCATTTCTCATTTTTAACATCCCTAAGTTATAAATATTTAAATATATGAAGTATAAATACTCTTTTTTTTTTTTTTTTTTTAGATTAAATCATGATTACATAAAAATATTAGTGTCAGAATAATCAGTTGCATGTAAAGAATAATATAAGACAATAAAAAATTGGATTGCTTATTTTTTCACTTATGTCTTTTGCTATCATGTTACACCCACGCCCTATACTCTATTGATATATTTAACTAAGCCTTTGAGTCTCAGAAGCTATGTGGTAACCAAGAGGTTAAATGCAAATGGGTTTTCTTTTAAAATAAAATTGAAATTAAAAGAGGTTTGCACAGTGAAATGCCTTCAATTAGCTGTTAGTTTTTGGTTTAACTATGTATTATCTGTAAAGCTGTTTAGTATGAAAACCTGAAGCAAATCTGGATCAACCATATTCCCCAAGTGTAGGGGGGAATTAAATATTTAATGGTTTAAAATATGCCTTAAAAGTTATGAATGTTTGATAGGACTCTAATGTTTTATAAAGAAAGTCATAAATGTTATCTCTCCTATTCAAGGAAGTGAAAGCTGAGTTGAATTCAAAACATTGTTTACATGTCCCCTACTGTGGTAAAAAATGGTTTGCCCTAAGCAGTTTAATATGTGTTACTGAATCAAATGTGAACAAACCACATTCACTGTGGGTGGGGAGGCAAGTAAATATCTAATGATTTAAAACATGGCTTAAAAGGTTTGTATTTATAGGCTACACTAATGCAATATTATTGTATTCATACATGACATCATCGGAGCCTTCAAGGAAGTGAAAGCTTAGTTTAATTCAAAACAATATTTTATATGACCCTACTTTGGTGAAAAATGGTTTGCCCTAACATTCTCCCAGAATGCATTGCCCCAATAAAAATATTTCAAAATATCGTTTTCTAAAAAATAAACCACCTACTTCCTTTATTTCAGATGGGAGAAAGTGATGAACACATTGTAAATGACAAAGCCTCTTCTATGAGATAAAACTCCCATAAAGTCATTTTTAACATCCCTAAGTTATAAACATTTAAATAAATGAAGTATAAATACTCTTTTTTTTTTTTTTTTTTTTTAGATTAAATTCATGATTACATAAAAATATTAGTGTTCAGAATAATCAGGTTGCATGTAAAGAATAATATAAGCCAATAAAAAATTGATTGCTTATTTTTGACTTATGTCTTTTGCTATCATGTTACACCCACGCCCTATACTCTATTGATATATTTAACTAACCCTTTGAGTCTCAGAAAGCTATGTGTATCCAAGAGGTTAAATACAAAATAGGTTTTCTTTTAAAATAAAACTGAAATTAAAAGAGTTTTGCACAGTGAAATGCCTTCAATTAGCTGTTAGTTTTTGGTTTAACTATGTATTATCTGTAAAGCTGTTTAGTATGAAAACCTGAAGCAAATTTGGATCAAACCATATTCCCCAAGTGTAGGGGGGAATTAATATTTAATGGTTTAAAATATGCCTTAAAAGTTATGAATGTTTGATAGGACTCTAATGTTTTATAAAGAAAGTCATAAATGTTATCTCTCATACTCAAGGAAGTGAAAGCTGAGTTGAATTCAAACATTGTTTTACATGTCCCCTACTGTGGTAAAAAATGGTTTGCCCCAAGCATTTTAATATGTGTTACTGAATCAAATGTGGAACAAACCACATTCACTGTGGGTGGGGGTGGCAAGTAAATATCTAATGATTTAAAACATGGCTTAAAAGCTTTGTATTCTATAGGCAACACTAATGCAATATTATTGAATTCATACATGACATCTCGGAGCCTTCATGGAAGTGAAAGCTTAGTTTAATTCAAAACAATATTTTATATGACCCCTACTTTGGTGAAAAATGGTTTGCCCCAACATTCTCCAGAATGCATTGCCCCCATAAAAATATTTCAAAATAACTTTTCTTAAAAAATAAACCACCTTACTTCCTTTATTTCAGATGGGAGAAAGTATGAACACATTGTAAATGACAAAGCCTCTTCCTAAGATAAAACTTCCATAAAGTCATTTTTAACATCCCTAAGTTATAAATATTTAAATATATGAAGTATAAATACTCTTTTTTTTTTTTTTTTTTTTTTTTTTAGATTAAATTCATGATTACATAAAAATATTAGTGTTCAGAATAATCAGGTTGCATGTAAAGAATAATATAAGCCAATAAAAAATTGGATTGCTTATTTTTTTCACTTATGTCTTTTGCTATCATGTTACACCCACGCCCTATACTCTATTGATATATTTAACTAACCCTTTGAGTCTCAGAAAGCTATGTGGTATCCAAGAGGTTAAATGCAAAATGGGTTTTCTTTTAAAATAAAACTGAAATTTAAAGAGGTTTGCACAGTGAAATGCCTTCAATTAGCTGTTAGTTTTTGGTTTAACTATGTATTATCTGTAAGGCTGTTTCGTATGAAAACCTGAAGCAAATCTGGAATCAAACCATATTCCCCAAGTGTAGGGGGGAATTAAATATTTAATGGTTTAAATATGCCTTAAAGTTATGAATGTTTGATAGGACTCTAATGTTTTATAAAGAAAGTCATAAATGTTATCTCTCATATTCAAGGAAGTGAAAGCTGAGTTGAGTCAAAACATTGTTTTACATGTCCCCTACTGTGGTAAAAAATGGTTTGCCCCAAGCAGTTTAATATGTGTTACTGAATCAAATGTGGAACAAACCACATCACTGTGGGTGGGGGAGGCAAGTAAATATCTAATGATTTAAAACATGGCTTAAAAGCTTTGTATTTTATAGGGAACACTAATGCAATATAATTGAATTCATACATGACATCTCGGAGCCTTCAAGGAAGTGAAAGCTTAGTTTAATTCAAAACAATATTTTATATGACCCCTTCTTTGGTGAAAAATGGTTTGCCCCAACATTCTCCCAGAATGCATTGCCCCCATAAAAATATTTCAAAATATCCTTTTCTTAAAAAATAAACCACCTTACTTCCTTTATTTTAGATGGGAGAAAGTATGAACACATTGTAAATGACAAAGCCTCTTCTATGAGATAAAACTCCCATAAAGTCATTTTTAACATCCATAAGTTATAAACATTTAAATATATGAAGTATAAATACTCTTTTTTTTTTTTTTTAGATTAAATTCATGATTACATAAAAATATTAGTGTTCAGAATAATCAGGTTGCATGTAAAGAATAATATAAGACAATAAAAAATTGGATTGCTTATTTTTTCACTTATGTCTTTTGCTATCATGTTACACCCACGCCCTATACTCTATTGATATATTTAACTAAGCCTTTGAGTCTCAGAAAGCTATGTGGTATCCAAGAGGTTAAATGCAAAATGGGTTTTCTTTTAAAATAAAATTGAAATTAAAAGAGGTTTGCACAGTGAAATGCCTTCAATTAGCTGTTAGTTTTTGGTTTAACTATGTATTATCTGTAAAGCTGTTTAGTATGAAAACCTGAAGCAAATCTGGATCAAACCATATTCCCCAAGTGTAGGGGGGAATTAAATATTTAATGGTTTAAAATATGCCTTAAAAGTTATGAATGTTTGATAGGACTCTAATGTTTTATAAAGAAAGTCATAAATGTTATCTCTCATATTCAAGGAAGTGAAAGCTGAGATGAATTCAAAACATTGTTTTACATGTCCCCTACTGTGGTAAAAAATGGTTTGTCCCAAGCAGTTTAATATGTGTTACTGAATCAAATCTGGAACAAACCACATTCACTGTGGGTGGGGGTGGCAAGTAAATATCTAATGATTTAAAACATGGCTTAAAAGCTTTGTATTTTATAGGGAACACTAATGCAATATTATTGAATTCATACATGACATCTCGGAGCCTTCAAGGAAGTGAAAGCTTAGTTTAATTCAAAACAATATTTTATATGACCCCTACTTTGGTGAAAAATGGTTTGCCCCAACATTCTCCCAGAATGCATTGCCCCCATAAAAATATTTCAAAATATCCTTTTCTTAAAAAATAAACCACCTTACATCCTTTATTTCAGATGGGTGAAAGTATGAACACATTGTAAATGACAAAGCCTCTTCCATGAGATAAAACTCCCATAAAGTCATTTTTAACATCCCTAAGTTATAAATATTTAAATATATGAAGTATAAATACTTTTTTTTTTTGAGATTAAATTCATGATTACATAAAAATATTAGTGTTCAGAATAATCAGGTGGCATGTAAAGAATAATATAAGCCAATAAAAAATTGGATTGCTTATTAGAATAATCAGGTGGCATGTAAAGAATAATATAAGCCAATAAAAAATTGGATTGCTTATTTTTTCACTTATGTCTTTTGCTATCATGTTACACCCACGCCCTATACTCTATTGATATATTTAACTAACCCTTTGAGTCTCAGAAAGCTATGTGGTATCCAAGAGGTTAAATGCAAAATGGGTTTTCTTTTAAAATAAAACTGAAATTAAAAGAGGTTTACACAGTGAAATGCCTTCAATTAGCTGTTAGTTTTTGGTTTAACTATGTATTATCTGTAAATCTGTTTAGTATGAAAACCTGAAGCAAATCTGGATCAAACCATATTCCCCAAGTGTAGGGGGGAATTAAATATTGAATGGTTTAAAATATGCCTTAAAAGTTATGAATGTTTGATAGGACTCTAATGTTTTATAAAGAAAGTCATAAATGTTATCTCTCATATTCAAGGAATTGAAAGCTGAGTTGAATTCAAAACATTGTTTTACATGTCCCCTACTGTGTTAAAAAATGGTTTGCCCCAAGCAGTTTAATATGTGTTACTGAATCAAATGTGGAACAAACCACATTCACTGTGGGTGGGGGAGGCAAGTAAATATCTAATGATTTAAAACATGGCTTAAAAGCTTTGTATTCTATAGGCAACACTAATGCAATATTATTGAATTCATACATAACATCTCGGAGCCTTCAAGTAAGTGAATGCTTAGTTTAATTCAAAACAATATTTTATATGACCCCTACTTTGGTGAAAAATGGTTTGCCCCAACATTCTCCCAGAATGCATTGCCCCCATAAAAATATTTCAAAATAACCTTTTCTTAAAAAATAAACCACCTTACTTCCTTTATTTCAGATGGGAGAAAGTATGAACACATTGTAAATGACAGAGCCTCTTCCATGAGATAAAACTCCCATAAAGTCATTTTTAACATCCCTAAGTTATAAATATTTAAATATATGAAGTATAAATACTCTTTTTTTTTTTTTTTTTTAGATTAAATTCATGATTACATAAAAATATTAGTGTTCAGAATAATCAGGTTGCATGTAAAGAATAATATAAGCCAGTAAAAAATTGGATTGCTTATTTTTTCACTTATGTCTTTTGCTATCAAGTTAAACCCACGCCCTATACTCTATTGATATATTTAACTAACCCTTTGAGTCTCAGAAAGCTATGTGGTATCCAAGAGGTTAAATGCAAAATGGGTTTTCTTTTAAAATAAAACTGAAATTAAAAGAGGTTTGCACAGTGAAATGCCTTCAATTAGCTGTTAGTTTTTGGTTTAACTATGTATTATCTGTAAAGCTGTTTAGTATGAAAACCTGAAGCAAATCTGGATCAAACCATATTCCCCAAGTGTAGGGGGGAATTAAATATTTAATGGTTTAAAATATGCCTTAAAAGTTATGAATGTTTGATAGGACTCTAATGTTTTATAAAGAAAGTCATAAATGTTATCTCTCATATTCAAGGAAGTGAAAGCTGAGTTGAATTCAAAACATTGTTTTACATGTCCCCTACTGTGGTAAAAAATGGTTTGCCCCAAGCAGTTTAATATGTGTTACTGAATCAAATGTGGAACAAACCACATTCACTGTGGGTGGGGGAGGCAAGTAAATATCTAATGATTTAAAACATGGCTAAAAAAGCTTTGTATTCTATAGGCAACACTAATGCAATATTATTGAATTCATACATGACATCTCGGAACCTTCAAGGAAGTGAAAGCTTAGTTTAATTCAAAACAATATTTTATATGTCCCCTACTTTGGTGAAAAATGGTTTGCCCCAACATTCTCCCAGAATGCATTGCCCCCATAAAAATATTTCAAAATATCCTTTTCTTAAAAAATAAACCACCTTACTTCCTTTATTTCAGATGGGAGAAAGTATGAACACATTGTAAATGACAAAGCCTCTTCCATGAGATAAAACTCCCATAAAGTCATTTTTAACATCCCTAAGTTATAAATATTTAAATATATGAAGTATAAATACTCTTTTTTTTTTTTTTTTAGATTAAATTCATGATTACATAAAAATATTAGTGTTCAGAATAATCAGGTTGCATGTAAAGCATAATAAAAGCCGGTAAAAAATTGGATTGCTTATTTTTTCACTTATGTCTTTTGCTATCATGTTACACCCACGCCCTATACTCTATTGATATATTTAACTAACCCTTTGAGTCTCAGAAAGCTATGTGGTATCCAAGAGGTTAAATGCAAAATGGGTTTTCTTTTAAAATAAAACTGAAATTAAAAGAGGTTTGCACAGTGAAATGCATTCAATTAGCTATTAGTTTTTGATTTAACTATGTATTATCTGTAAAGCTGTTTAGTATGAAATCCTGAAACAAATCTGGATCAAACCATGTTCCCCAAGTGTGGGGGGAAAATAAATATTTAATGGTTTAAAATATGCCTTAAAAATTCTGAATGTTTGATTGGACTCTAATGTTTTATAAAGAAAGTCATAAATGTTATCTCTCATATTCAAGCAAGTGAAAGCTGAGTTGAATTGAAAACATTGTTTTACATGTCCCCTACTGTGGAAAAAAATGGTTTGCCCGAAGCAGTTTAATATGTGTTACTGAATCAAATGTGGAACAAACCACATTCACTGTGGGTGGGGGAGACAAGTAAATATATAATGATTTAAAACATGGCTTAAAAGCTTTGTATTCTATAGGCAACACTAATGCAATATTATTGAATTCATACATGACATCTCGGAGCCTTCAAGGAAGTGAAAGCTTAGTTTAATTCAAAACAATATTTTATATGTCCCCTACTTTGGTGAAAAATGGTTTGCCCCAACATTCTCCCAGAATGCATTGCCCCCATAAAAATATTTCAAAATAACCTTTTCTTAAAAAATAAACCACCTTACTTCCTTTATTTCAGATGGGAGAAAGTATGAACACATTGTAAATGACAAAGCCTCTTCCATGAGATAAAACTCCCATAAAGTCATTTTTAACATCCCTAAGTTATAAATATTTAAATATATGAAGTATAAATATTTTTTTTTTTTTTTTTTTTTTTTTTTTTTTTTTTTTTAGATTAAATTCATGATTACATAAAAATATTAGTGTTCAGAATAATCAGGTTGCATGTAAAGAATAATATAAGCCAGTAAAAAATTGGATTGCTTATTTTTTCACTTATGTCTTTTGCTATCATGTTACACCCACGCCCTATACTCTATTGATATATTTAACTAACCCTTTGAGTCTCAGAAAGCTATGTGGTATCCAAGAGGCTAAATGCAAAATGGGTTTTCTTTTAAAATAAAACTGAAATTAAAAGAGGTTTGCACAGTGAAATGACTTCAATTAGCTGTTAGTTTTTGGTTTAACTATGTATTATCTGTAAAGCTGTTTAGTAAGAAATCCTGAAGCAAATCTGGATAAAACCATGTTCCCCAAGTGTGGGGGGGAATTAAATATTTAGTGGTTTAAAATATGCCTTAAAAATTCTGAATGTTTGATAGGACTCTAATTTTTTATAAAGAAAGTCATAAATGTTATCTCATATTCAAGAAAGTGAATGCTGAGCTGAATTCAAATCATTGTTTTACATGTCCCCTACTGTGGTAAAAAATGGTTTGCCCCAAGCAGTTTAATATGTGTTACTGAATCAAATGTGGAACAAACCACATTCACTGTCGGTGGGGGAGGCAAGTAAATATCTAATGATTTAAAACATGGCTTAAAAGCTTTGTATTCTATAGGCAACACTAATGCAATATTATTGAATTCATACATGACATCTTGGAGCCTTCAAGGAAGTTAAAGCTTAGTTTAATTCAAAACAATATTTTATATGACCCCTACTTTGGTGAAAAATGGTTTGCCCCAACATTCTCCCAGAATGCATTGCCCCCATAAAAATAATTCAAAATAACCTTTTCTTAAAAAATATACCACCTTACTTCCTTTATTTCAGATGGGAGAAAGTATGAACACATTGTAAATGACAAAGCCTCTTCCATGAGATAAAACTCCCATAAAGTCATTTTTAACATCCCTAAGTTATAAATATTTAAATATATGAAGTATAAATATTTTTTTTTTTTTTTTTTTTTTTTTTTTTTTTTTTTTTTTTTTAGATTAAATTCATGATTACATAAAAATATTAGTGTTCAGAATAATCAGGTTGCATGTAAAGAATAATATAAGCCAGTAAAAAATTGGATTGCTTATTTTTTCACTTATGTCTTTTGCTATCATGTTACACCCACGCCCTATACTCTATTGATATATTTAACTAACCCTTTGAGTCTCAGAAAGCTATGTGGTATCCAAGAGGCTAAATGCAAAATGGGTTTTCTTTTAAAATAAAACTGAAATTAAAAGAGGTTTGCACAGTGAAATGACTTCAATTAGCTGTTAGTTTTTGGTTTAACTATGTATTATCTGTAAAGCTGTTTAGTAAGAAATCCTGAAGCAAATCTGGATAAAACCATGTTCCCCAAGTGTGGGGGGGAATTAAATATTTAGTGGTTTAAAATATGCCTTAAAAATTCTGAATGTTTGATAGGACTCTAATTTTTTATAAAGAAAGTCATAAATGTTATCTCATATTCAAGAAAGTGAATGCTGAGCTGAATTCAAATCATTGTTTTACATGTCCCCTACTGTGGTAAAAAATGGTTTGCCCCAAGCAGTTTAATATGTGTTACTGAATCAAATGTGGAACAAACCACATTCACTGTCGGTGGGGGAGGCAAGTAAATATCTAATGATTTAAAACATGGCTTAAAAGCTTTGTATTCTATAGGCAACACTAATGCAATATTATTGAATTCATACATGACATCTTGGAGCCTTCAAGGAAGTTAAAGCTTAGTTTAATTCAAAACAATATTTTATATGACCCCTACTTTGGTGAAAAATGGTTTGCCCCAACATTCTCCCAGAATGCATTGCCCCCATAAAAATAATTCAAAATAACCTTTTCTTAAAAAATATACCACCTTACTTCCTTTATTTCAGATGGGAGAAAGTATGAACACATTGTAAATGACAAAGCCTCTTCTATGAGATAAAACTCCCATAAAGTCATTTTTAACATCCCTAAGTTATAAATATTTAAAAAGATGAAGTATAAACACTTTTTTTTTTTTTAGATTAAATTCATGATTACATAAAAATATTAGTGTTCAGAATAATCAGGTTGCATGTAAAGAATAATATAAGCCCGTAAAAAATTGGATTGCTTATTTTTTCACTTATGTCTTTTGCTATCATGTTACACCCACGCCCTATACTCTATTGATATATTTAACTAACCCTTTGAGTCTCAGAAAGCTATGTGGTATCCAAGAGGTTAAATGCAAAATGGGTTTTCTTTTAAAATAAAACTGAAATTAAAAGAGGTTTGCAAAGTGAAATGCATTCAATTAGCTGTTAGTTTTTGGTTTAACTATGTATTATCTGTAAAGCTGTTTAGTATGAAATCCTGAAGCAAATCTGGATCAAACCATGTTCCCCAAGTGTGGGGGGGAATTAAATATTTAATGGTTTAAAATATGCCTTAAAAATTCTGAATGTTTGATAGGACTCTTATGTTTTATAAAGAAAGTCATAAATGTTATCTCTCATATTCAAGGAAGTGAAAGCTGAGTTGAATTCAAAACATTGTTTTACATGTCCCCTACTGTGGTAAAAAATGGTTTGCCCTAAGCAGTTTAATATGTGTTACTGAATCAAATCTGGAACAAACCACATTCACTATGGGTGGGGGTGGCAAGTAAATATCTAATGATTTTAAACATGGCTTAAAAGCTTTGTATTCTATGGGCAACCCTAATGCAATATTATTGAATTCATACATGACATCTCGGAGCTTTCAAGAAAGTGAAAGCTTAGTTTAATTCAAAACAATATTTTATATCACCCCTACTTTGGTGAAAAATGGTTTGCCCCAACATTCTCCCAGAATGCATTGCCCCCATAAAAATATTTCAAAATAACCTTTTCCTAAAAAATAAACCACCTTACTTCCTTTTTTTCAGATGGGAGAAAGTATGAACACATTGTAAATGACAAAGCCTCTTCCATGAGATAAAACTCCCATAAAGTCATTTTTAACATCCCTAAGTTATAAATATTTAAATATATGAAGTATAAATTCTCTTCTTTTTTTTTTGAGATTAAATTCATGATTACATAAAAATATTAGTGTTCAGAATAATCAGGTTGCATGTAAAGAATAATATAAGCCAGTAAAAAATTGGATTGCTTATTTTTTCACTTATGTCTTTTGCTATCATGTTACACCCACGCCCTATACTCTATTGATATATTTAACTAACCCTTTGAGTCTCAGAAAGCTATGTGGTATCCAAGAGGTTAAATGCAAAATGGGTTTTCTTTTAAAATAAAACTGAAATTAAAAGAGGTTTGCACAGTGAAATGCCTTCAATTAGCTGTTAGTTTTTGGTTTAACTATGTATTATCTGTAAAGCTGTTTAGTATGAAAACCTGAAGCAAATCTGGATCAAACCATATTCCCCAAGTGTAGGGGGAATTAAATATTTAATGGTTTAAAATATGCCTTAAAAGTTATGAATGTTTGATAGGACTCTAATGTTTTATAAAGAAAGTCATAAATGTTATCTCTCATATTCAGGGAAGTGAAAGCTGAGTTGAATTGAAAACATTGTTTTACATGTCCCCTACTGTGGTAAAAAATGGTTTGCCCTAAGCAGTTTAATATGTGTTACTGAATCAAAACTGGAACAAACCACATTCACTGTGGGTGGGGGTGGCAAGTAAATATCTAATGATTTAAAACATGGCTAAAAAGCTTTGTATTCTATAGGCAACACTAATGCAATATTATTGAATTCATACATGACATCTCGGAACCTTCAAGGAAGTGAAAGCTTAGTTTAATTCAAAACAATATTTTATATGTCCCCTACTTTGGTGAAAAATGGTTTGCCCCAACATTCTCCCAGAATGCATTGCCCCCATAAAAATATTTCAAAATATCCTTTTCTTAAAAAATAAACCACCTTTCTTCCTTTATTTCAGATGGGAGAAAGTATGAACACATTGTAAATGACAAAGCCTCTTCCATGAGATAAAACTCCCATAAAGTCATTTTTAACATCCCTAAGTTATAAATATTTAAATATATGAAGTATAAATACTCTTTTTTTTTTTTTTTTTAGATTAAATTCATGATTACATAAAAATATTAGTGTTCAGAATAATCAGGTTGCATGTAAAGAATAATATAAGCCAGTAAAAAATTGGATTGCTTATTTTTTCACTTATGTCTTTTGCTATCATGTTACACCCACGCCCTATACTCTATTGATATATTTAACTAACCCTTTGAGTCTCAGAAAGCTATGTGGTGTCCAAGAGGTTAATTCAAAATGGGTTTTCTTTTAAAATAAAACTGAAATTAAAAGAGGTTTGCACAGTGAAATGCATTCAATTAGCTATTAGTTTTTGATTTAACTATGTATTATCTGTAAAGCTGTTTAGTATGAAATCCTGAAACAAATCTGGATCAAACCATGTTCCCCAAGTGTGGGGAGAAAATAAATATTTAATGGTTTAAAATATGCCTTAAAAATTCTGAATGTTTGATTGGACTCTAATGTTTTATAAAGAAAGTCATAAATGTTATCTCTCATATTCAAGCAAGTGAAAGCTGAGTTGAATTGAAAACATTGTTTTACATGTCCCCTACTGTGGAAAAAAATGGTTTGCCCGAAGCAGTTTAATATGTGTTACTGAATCAAATGTGGAACAAACCACATTCACTGTGGGTGGGGGAGACAAGTAAATATATAATGATTTAAAACATTGCTTAAAAGCTTTGTATTCTATAGGCAACACTAATGCAATATTATTGAATTCATACATGACATCTCGGAGCCTTCAAGGAAGTGAAAGCTTAGTTTAATTCAAAACAATATTTTATATGTCCCCTACTTTGGTGAAAAATGGTTTGCCCCAACATTCTCCCAGAATGCATTGCCCCCATAAAAATATTTCAAAATAACCTTTTCTTAAAAAAATAAACCACCTTACTTCCTTTATTTCAGATGGGAGAAAGTATGAACACATTGTAAATGACAAAGCCTCTTCCATGAGATAAAACTCCCATAAAGTCATTTTTAACATCCCTAAGTTATAAATATTTAAATATATGAAGTATAAATACTCTTTTTTTTTTTTTTTTTTTTTTTTTTTTTTTTTTTAGATTAAATTCATGATTACATAAAAATATTAGTGTTCAGAATAATCAGGTTGCATGTAAAGAATAATATAAGCCAGTAAAAAATTGGATTGCTTATTTTTTCACTTATGTCTTTTGCTATCATGTTACACCCATGCCCTATACTCTATTGATATATTTAACTAACCCTTTGAGTCTCAGAAATCTATGTGGTATCCAAGAGGCTAAATGCAAAATGGGTTTTCTTTTAAAATAAAACTGAAATTAAAAGAGGTTTGCACAGTGAAATGACTTCAATTAGCTGTTAGTTTTTGGTTTAACTATGTATTATCTGTAAAGCTGTTTAGTAAGAAATCCTGAAGCAAATCTGGATAAAACCATGTTCCCCAAGTGTGGGGGGGAATTAAATATTTAGTGGTTTAAAATATGCCTTAAAAATTCTGAATGTTTGATAGGACTCTAATTTTTTATAAAGAAAGTCATAAATGTTATCTCTCATATTCAAGAAAGTGAATGCTGAGCTGAATTCAAAACATTGTTTTACATGTCCCCTACTGTGGTAAAAAATGGTTTGCCCCAAGCAGTTTAATATGTGTTACTGAATCAAATGTGGAACAAACCACATTCACTGTCGGTGGGGGAGGCAAGTAAATATCTAATGATTTAAAACATGGCTTAAAAGCTTTGTATTCTATAGGCAACACTAATGCAATATTATTGAATTCATACATGACATCTTGGAGCCTTCAAGGAAGTTAAAGCTTAGTTTAATTCAAAACAATATTTTATATGACCCCTACTTTGGTGAAAAATGGTTTGCCCCAACATTCTCCCAGAATGCATTGCCCCCATAAAAATAATTCAAAATAACCTTTTCTTAAAAAATATACCACCTTACTTCCTTTATTTCAGATGGGAGAAAGTATGAACACATTGTAAATGACAAGGCCTCTTCCATGAGATAAAACTCCCATAAAGTCATTTTTAACATCCCTAAGTTATAAATATTTAAAAAGATGAAGTATAAACACTTTTTTTTTTTTTAGATTAAATTCATGATTACATAAAAATATTAGTGTTCAGAATAATCAGGTTGCATGTAAAGAATAATATAAGCCCGTAAAAAATTGGATTGCTTATTTTTTCACTTATGTCTTTTGCTATCATGTTACACCCACGCCCTATACTCTATTGATATATTTAACTAACCCTTTGAGTCTCAGAAAGCTATGTGGTATCCAAGAGGTTAAATGCAAAATGGGTTTTCTTTTAAAATAAAACTGAAATTAAAAGAGGTTTGCAAAGTGAAATGCATTCAATTAGCTGTTAGTTTTTGGTTTAACTATGTATTATCTGTAAAGCTGTTTAGTATGAAATCCTGAAGCAAATCTGGATCAAACCATGTTCCCCAAGTGTGGGGGGGAATTAAATATTTAATGGTTTAAAATATGCCTTAAAAATTCTGAATGTTTGATAGGACTCTTATGTTTTATAAAGAAAGTCATAAATGTTATCTCTCATATTCAAGGAAGTGAAATCTGAGTTGAATTCAAAACATTGTTTTACATGTCCCCTACTGTGGTAAAAAATGGTTTGCCCTAAGCAGTTTAATATGTGTTACTGAATCAAATCTGGAACAAACCACATTCACTGTGGGTGGGGGTGGCAAGTAAATATCTAATGATTTTAAACATGGCTTAAAAGCTTTGTATTCTATGGGCAACCCTAATGCAATATTATTGAATTCATACATGACATCTCGGAGCTTTCAAGAAAGTGAAAGCTTAGTTTAATTCAAAACAATATTTTATATCACCCCTACTTTGGTGAAAAATGGTTTGCCCCAACATTCTCCCAGAATGCATTGCCCCCATAAAAATATTTCAAAATAACCTTTTCTTAAAAAATAAACCACCTTACTTCCTTTTTTTCAGATGGGAGAAAGTATGAACACATTGTAAATGACAAAGCCTCTTCCATGAGATAAAACTCCCATAAAGTCATTTTTAACATCCCTAAGTTATAAATATTTAAATATATGAAGTATAAATTCTCTTTTTTTTTTTTTTTTTTGAGATTAAATTCATGATTACATAAAAATATTAGTGTTCAGAATAATCAGGTTGCATGTAAAGAATAATATAAGCCAGTAAAAAATTGGATTGCTTATTTTTTCACTTATGTCTTTTGCTATCATGTTACACCCACGCCCTATACTCTATTGATATATTTAACTAACCCTTTGAGTCTCAGAAAGCTATGTGGTATCCAAGAGGTTAAATGCAAAATGGGTTTTCTTTTAAAATAAAACTGAAATTAAAAGAGGTTTGCACAGTGAAATGCCTTCAATTAGCTGTTAGTTTTTGGTTTAACTATGTATTATCTGTAAAGCTGTTTAGTATGAAAACCTGAAGCAAATCTGGATCAAACCATATTCACCAAGTGTAGGGGGGAATTAAATATTTAATGGTTTAAAATATGCCTTAAAAGTTATGAATGTTTGATAGGACTCTAATGTTTTATTAAGAAAGTCATAAATGTTATCTCTCATATTCAGGGAAGTGAAAGCTGAGTTGAATTCAAAACATTGTTTTACATGTCCCCTACTGTGGTAAAAAATGGTTTGCCCTAAGCAGTTTAATATGTGTTACTGAATCAAAACTGGAACAAACCACATTCACTGTGGGTGGGGGTGGCAAGTAAATATCTAATGATTTAAAACATGGCTAAAAAAGCTTTGTATTCTATAGGGAACACTAATGCAATATTATTGAATTCATACATGACATCTCGGAACCTTCAAGGAAGTGAAAGCTTAGTTTAATTCAAAACAATATTTTATATGTCCCCTACTTTGGTGAAAAATGGTTTGCTCCAACATTCTCCCAGAATGCATTGCCCCCATAAAAATATTTCAAAATATCCTTTTCTTAAAAAATAAACCACCTTTCTTCCTTTATTTCAGATGGGAGAAAGTATGAACACATTGTAAATGACAAAGCCTCTTCCATGAGATAAAACTCCCATAAAGTCATTTTTAACATCCCTAAGTTATAAATATTTAAATATATGAAGTATAAATACTCTTTTTTTTTTTTTTTTAGATTAAATTCATGATTACATAAAAATATTAGTGTTCAGAATAATCAGGTTGCATGTAAAGAATAATATAAGCCAGTAAAAAATTGGATTGCTTATTTTTTCACTTATGTCTTTTGCTATCATGTTACACCCACGCCCTATACTCTATTGATATATTTAACTAACCCTTTGAGTCTCAGAAAGCTATGTGGTATCCAAGAGGCTAAATGCAAAATGGGTTTTCTTTTAAAATAAAACTGAAATTAAAAGAGGTTTGCACAGTGAAATGACTTCAATTAGCTGTTAGTTTTTGGTTTAACTATGTATTATCTGTAAAGCTGTTTAGTAAGAAATTCTGAAGCAAATCTGGATAAAACCATGTTCCCCAAGTGTGGGGGGGAATTAAATATTTAGTGGTTTAAAATATGCCTTAAAAATTCTGAATCTTTGATAGGACTCTAATTTTTTATAAAGAAAGTCATAAATGTTATCTCTCATATTCAAGAAAGTGAATGCTGAGCTGAATTCAAAACATTGTTTTACATGTCCCCTACTGTGGTAAAAAATGGTTTGCCCCAAGCAGTTTAATATGTGTTACTGAATCAAATGTGGAACAAACCACATTCACTGTCGGTGGGGGAGGCAAGTAAATATCTAATGATTTAAAACATGGCTTAAAAGCTTTGTATTCTATAGGCAACACTAATGCAATATTATTGAATTCATACATGACATCTTGGAGCCTTCAAGGAAGTTAAAGCTTAGTTTAATTCAAAACAATATTTTATATGACCCCTACTTTGGTGAAAAATGGTTTGCCCCAACATTCTCCCAGAATGCATTGCCCCCATAAAAATATTTCAAAATAACCTTTTCTTAAAAAATAAACCACCTTACTTCCTTTTTTTCAGATGGGAGAAAGTATGAACACATTGTAAATGACAAAGCCTCTTCCATGAGATAAAACTCCCATAAAGTCATTTTTAACATCCCTAAGTTATAAATATTTAAATATATGAAGTATAAATTCTCTTTTTTATTTTTTTTGAGATTAAATTCATGATTACATAAAAATATTAGTGTTCAGAATAATCAGGTTGCATGTAAAGAATAATATAAGCCAGTAAAAAATTGGATTGCTTATTTTTTCACTTATGTCTTTTGCTATCATGTTACACCCACGCCCTATACTCTATTGATATATTTAACTAACCCTTTGAGTCTCAGAAAGCTATGTGGTATCCAAGAGGTTAAATGCAAAATGGGTTTTCTTTTAAAATAAAACTGAAATTAAAAGAGGTTTGCACAGTGAAATGCCTTCAATTAGCTGTTAGTTTTTGGTTTAACTATGTATTATCTGTAAAGCTGTTTAGTATGAAAACCTGAAGCAAATCTGGATCAAACCATATTCCCCAAGTGTAGGGGGGAATTAAATATTTAATGGTTTAAAATATGCCTTAAAAGTTATGAATGTTTGATAGGACTCTAATGTTTTATAAAGAAAGTCATAAATGTTATCTCTCATATTCAGGGAAGTGAAAGCTGAGTTGAATTCAAAACATTGTTTTACATGTCCCCTACTGTGGTAAAAAATGGTTTGCCCAAGCAGTTTAATATGTGTTACTGAATGAAATCTGGAACAAACCACATTCACTGTGGGTGGGGGTGGCAAGTAAATATCTAATGGATTAAAACATGGCTTAAAAGCTTTGTATTCTATAGGCAACACTAATGCAATATTATTGAATTCATACATGACATCTCGGAGCTTTCAAGGAAGTGAAAGCTTAGTTTAATTCAAGACAATATTTTATATGACCCCTACTTTGGTGAAAAATGGTTTGCCCCAACATTCTCCCAGAATGCATTGCCCCCATAAAAATATTTCAAAATATCCTTTTCTTAAAAAATAAACCACCTTACTTCCTTTATTTCAGATGGGAGAAAGTATGAACACATTGTAAATGACAAAGCCTCTTCCATGAGATAAAACTCCCATAAAGTCATTTTTAACATCCCTAAGTTATAAATATTTAAATATATAAAGTATAAATACTCTTTTTTTTTTTTTTTAGATTAAATACATGATTACATAAAAATATTAGTGTTCAGAATAATCAGGTTGCATGTAAAGAATAATATAAGCCAGTAAAAAATTGGATTGCTTAATTTTTCACTTATGTCTTTTGCTATCATGTTACACCCACCCCCTATACTCTATTGATATATTTAACTAACCCATTGAGTCTCAGAAAGCTATGTGGTATCCAAGAGGTTAAATGCAAAATGGGTTTTCTTTTAAAATAAAACTGAAATTAAAAGAGGTTTGCACAGTGAAATGCCTTCAATTAGCTGGTAGTTTTTGGTTTAACTATGTATTATGTGTAAAGCTGTTTAGTATGAAATCCTGAAGTAAATCTGGATCAAACCATGTTCCCCAAGTGTGGGGGGGAAATAAATATTTAATGGTTTAAAATATGCCTTAAAAATTCTGAATGTTTAATAGGACTCTAATGTTTTATAAAGAAAGTCATAAATGTTATCTCTCATATTCAAGGAAGTAAAAGCTGAGCTGAATTCAAAACATTGTTTTACATGTCCCCTACTGTGGTAAAAAATGGTTTGCCCCAAGCAGTTTAATATGTGTTACTGAATGAAATGTGGAACAAACCACATTCACTGTCGGTGGGGGAGGCAAGTAAATATCTAATGATTTAAAACATGGCTTAAAAGCTTTGTATTCTATAGGCAACACTAATGCAATATTATTGAATTCATATATGACATCTCGTAGCCTTCAAGGGAGTGAAAGCTTAGTTTAATTCAAAACAATATTTTATATGACCCCTACTTTGGTGAAAAATGGTTTGCCCCAATATTCTCCCAGAATGCATTGCCCCCATAAAAATATTTCAAAATAACCTTTTCTTAAAAAATAAACCACCTTCCTTCCTTTATTTCAGATGGGAGAAAGTATGAACACATTGTAAATGACAAAGCCTCTTCCATGAGATAAAACTCCCATAAAGTTATTTTTAACATCCCTAAGTTATAAATATTTAAATATATGAACTATAAACACTCTTTTTTTTTTTTTTAGATTAAATTCATGATTACATAAAAATATTAGTGTTCAGAATAATCAGGTTGCATGTAAAGAATAATATAAGCCAGTAAAAAATTGGATTGCTTATTTTTTCACTTATGTCTTTTGCAATCATGTTACACCCACGCCCTATACTCTATTGATATATTTAACTAACCCTTTGAGTCTCAGAAAGCTATGTGGTAGCCAAGAGGCTAAATGCAAAATGGGTTTTCTTTTAAAATAAAACTGAAATTAAAAGAGGTTTGCACAGTAAAATGCATTCAATTAGCTGTTAGTTTTTGGTTTAACTATGTATTATCTGTAAAGCTGTTTAGTATGAAATCCTGAAACAAATCTGGATCAAACCATGTTCCCCAAGTGTGGGGGGGAATTAAATATTTAATGGTTTAAAATATGCCTTAAAAATTCTGAATGTTTGATAGGACTCTAATGTTTTATAAAGAAAGTCATAAATGTTATCTCTCATATTCAAGGAAGTGAAAGCTGAGTTGAATTCAAAACATTGTTTTACATGTCCCCTACTGTGGTAAAAAATGGTTTGTCCCAAGCAGTTTAATATGTGTTACTGAATCAAATCTGGAACAAACCACATTCACTGTGGGTGGGGGTGGCAAGTAAATATCTAATGATTTAAAACATGGCTTAAAAGCTTTGTATTCTATAGGCAACACTAATGCAATATTATTGAATTCATGCATGACATCTCGGAGCATTCAAGGAAGTGAAAGCTTAGTTTAATTCAAAACAATATTTTATATCACCCCTACTTTGGTGAAAAATGGTTTGCCCCAACATTCTCCCAGAACGCATTGCCCCCATAAAAATATTTCAAAATATCCTTTTCTTAAAAAATAAACCACCTTACTTCCTTTATTTCAGAAGGGAGAAAGTATGAACACATTGTAAATGACAAAGAGTCTTCCATGAGATAAAACTCCCATAAAGTCATTTTTAACATCCCTAAGTTATAAATATTTAAATATATGAAGTATAAATACTCTTTTTTTTTTTTTTTTTTTTTTTTTTTTTTTGAGATTAAATTCATGATTACATAAAAATATTAGTGTTCAGAATAATCAGGTTGCATGTAAAGAATAATATAAGCCAGTTAAAAATTGGATTGCTTATTTTTTCACTTATGTCTTTTGCTATCATGTTACACCCACGCCCTATACTCTATTGATATATTTAACTAATCCTTTGAGTCTCAGAAAGCTATGTGTTATCCAAGAGGCTAAATGCAAAATGGGTTTTCTTTTAAAATAAATCTGAAATAAAAAGAGGTTTGCACAGTGAAATGTCTTCAATTAGCTGTTAGTTTTTGGTTTAACTATGTATTATCTGTAAAGCTGTTTAGTATGAAATCCTGAAGCAAATCTGGATCAAACCATGTTCCCCAAGTGTGGTGGGGAATAAAATATTTAATGGTTTAAAATATGCCTTAAAAATTCTGAAAGTTTTATAGGACTCTAATGTTTTATAAAGAAAGTCATAAATGTTATCTCTCATATTCAAGGAAGTGAAAGCTGAGTTGAATTCAAAACATTGTTTTACTTGTCCCCTACTGTGGTAAAAAATGGTTTGCCCCAAGCAGTTTAATATGTGTTACTGAATCAAATGTGGAACAAACCACATTCACTGTGGGTGGGGGAGGCAAGTAAATATCTAATGATTTAAAACATGTCTTAATAGCTTTGTATTCTATAGGCAACACGAATGCAATATTATTGAATTCATACATGACATCTCGAAGTTTTCAAGGAAGTGAAAGCTTAGTTTAATTCAAAACAATATTTTATATGACCCCTACTTTGGTGAAAAATGGTTTGCCCCAACATTCTCCCAGAATGCATTGCCCCCATAAAAATATTTCAAAATAACCTTTTCTTAAAAAATAAACCACCTTACTTCCTTTTTTTCAGATGGGAGAAAGTATGAACACATTGTAAATGACAAAGCCTCTTCCATGAGATAAAACTCCCATAAAGTCATTTTTAACATCCCTAAGTTATAAATATTTAAATATATGAAGTATAAATTCTCTTTTTTTTTTTGAGATTAAATTCATGATTACATAAAAATATTAGTGTTCAGAATAATCAGGTTGCATGTAAAGAATAATATAAGCCAGTAAAAAATTGGATTGCTTATTTTTTCACTTATGTCTTTTGCTATCATGTTACACCCACGCCCTATACTCTATTGATATATTTAACTAACCCTTTGAGTCTCAGAAAGCTATGTGGTATCCAAGAGGTTAAATGCAAAATGGGTTTTCTTTTAAAATAAAACTGAAATTAAAAGAGGTTTGCACAGTGAAATGCCTTCAATTAGCTGTTAGTTTTTGGTTTAACTATGTATTATCTGTAAAGCTGTTTAGTATGAAAACCTGAAGCAAATCTGGATCAAACCATATTCCCCAAGTGTAGGGGGGAATTAAATATTTAATGGTTTAAAATATGCCTTAAAAGTTATGAATGTTTGATAGGACTCTAATGTTTTATAAAGAAAGTCATAAATGTTATCTCTCATATTCAGGGAAGTGAAAGCTGAGTTGAATTCAAAACATTGTTTTACATGTCCCCTACTGTGGTAAAAAATGGTTTGCCCCAAGCAGTTTAATATGTGTTACTGAATGAAATCTGGAACAAACCACATTCACTGTGGGTGGGGGTGGCAAGTAAATATCTAATGGATTAAAACATGGCTTAAAAGCTTTGTATTCTATAGGCAACACTAATGCAATATTATTGAATTCATACATGACATCTCGGAGCTTTCAAGGAAGTGAAAGCTTAGTTTAATTCAAAACAATATTTTATATGACCCCTACTTTGGTGAAAAATGGTTTGCCCCAACATTCTCCCAGAATGCATTGCCCCCATAAAAATATTTCAAAATATCCTTTTCTTAAAAAATAAACCACCTTACTTCCTTTATTTCAGATGGGAGAAAGTATGAACACATTGTAAATGACAAAGCCTCTTCCATGAGATAAAACTCCCATAAAGTCATTTTTAACATCCCTAAGTTATAAATATTTAAATATATGAAGTATAAATACTCTTTTTTTTTAAATTAAATTCATGATTACATAAAAATATTAGTGTTCAGAATAATCAGGTTGCATGTAAAGAATAATATAAGACAATAAAAAATTGGATTGCTTATTTTTTCACTTATGTCTTTTGCTATCATGTTACACCCACGCCCTATACTCTATTGATATATTTAACTAAGCCTTTGAGTCTCAGAAAGCTATGTGGTATCCAAGAGGTTAAATGCAAAATGAGTTTTCTTTTAAAATAAAATTGAAATTAAAAGAGGTTTGCACAGTGAAATGCCTTCAATTAGCTGTTAGTTTTTGGTTTAACTATGTATTATCTGTAAAGCTGTTTAGTATGAAAACCTGAAGCAAATCTGGATCAAACCATATTCCCCAAGTGTAGGGGGGAATTAAATATTTAATGGTTTAAAATATGCCTTAAAAGTTATGAATGTTTGATAGGACTCTAATGTTTTATAAAGAAAGTCATAAATGTTATCTCTCATATTCAAGGAAGTGAAAGCTGAGATGAATTCAAAACATTGTTTTACATGTCCCCTACTGTGGTAAAAAATGGTTTGCCCCAAGCAGTTTAATATGTGTTACTGAATCAAACGTGGAACAAACCACATTCACTGTGGGTGGGGGAGGTAAGTAAATATCTAATGATTTAAGACATGGCTTAAAAGCTTTGTATTCTATAGGCAACACTAATGCAATACTATTGAATTCATACATGACATCTCGGAGACTTCAAGGAAGTGAAAGCTTAGTTTAATTCAAAACAATATTTTATATGACCCCTTCTTTGGTGAAAAATGGTTTGCCCCAACATTCTCCCAGAATGCATTGCCCCCATAAAAATATTTCAAAATATCCTTTTCTTAAAAAATAAACCACCTTACTTCCTTTATTTTAGATGGGAGAAAGTATGAACACATTGTAAATGACAAAGCCTCTTCTATGAGATAAAACTCCCATAAAGTCATTTTTAACATCCATAAGTTATAAACATTTAAATATATGAAGTATAAATACTCTTTTTTTTTTTTTTTTTTTTTTAGATTAAATTCATGATTACATAAAAATATTAGTGTTCAGAATAATCAGGTTGCATGTAAAGAATAATATAAGCCAATAAAAAATTGGATTGCTTATTTTTTGACTTATGTCTTTTGCTATCATGTTACACCCACGCCCTATACTCTATTGATATATTTAACTAACCCTTTGAGTCTCAGAAAGCTATGTGGTATCCAAGAGGTTAAATACAAAATAGGTTTTCTTTTAAAATAAAACTGAAATTAAAAGAGTTTTGCACAGTGAAATGCCTTCAATTAGCTGTTAGTTTTTGGTTTAACTATGTATTATCTGTAAAGCTGTTTAGTATGAAAACCTGAAGCAAATTTGGATCAAACCATATTCCCCAAGTGTAGGGGGGAATTAAATATTTAATGGTTTAAAATATGCCTTAAAAGTTATGAATGTTTGATAGGACTCTAATGTTTTATAAAGAAAGTCATAAATGTTATCTCTCATATTCAAGGAAGTGAAAGCTGAGTTGAATTCAAAACATTGTTTTACATGTCCCCTACTGTGGTAAAAAATGGTTTGCCCCAAGCAATTTAATATGTGTTACTGAATCAAATGTGGAACAAACCACATTCACTGTGGGTGGGGGTGGCAAGTAAATATCTAATGATTTAAAACATGGCTTAAAAGCTTTGTATTCTATAGGCAACACTAATGCAATATTATTGAATTCATACATGACATCTCGGAGCCTTCATGGAAGTGAAAGCTTAGTTTAATTCAAAACAATATTTTATATGACCCCTACTTTGGTGAAAAATGGTTTGCCCCAACATTCTCCCAGAATGCATTGCCCCCATAAAAATATTTCAAAATAACCTTTTCTTAAAAAATAAACCACCTTACTTCCTTTATTTCAGATGGGAGAAAGTATGAACACATTGTAAATGACAAAGCCTCTTCCTTAAGATAAAACTTCCATAAAGTCATTTTTAACATCCCTAAGTTATAAATATTTAAATATATGAAGTATAAATACTCTTTTTTTTTTTTTTTTTTTTTTTTTTTTTAGATTAAATTCATGATTACATAAAAATATTAGTGTTCAGAATAATCAGGTTGCATGTAAAGAATAATATAAGCCAATAAAAAATTGGATTGCTTATTTTTTCACTTATGTCTTTTGCTATCATGTTACACCCACGCCCTATACTCTATTGATATATTTAACTAACCCTTTGAGTCTCAGAAAGCTATGTGGTATCCAAGAGGTTAAATGCAAAATGGGTTTTCTTTTAAAATAAAACTGAAATTTAAAGAGGTTTGCACAGTGAAATGCCTTCAATTAGCTGTTAGTTTTTGGTTTAACTATGTATTATCTGTAAAGCTGTTTAGTATGAAATCCTGAAACAAATCTGGATCAAACCATGTTCCCCAAGTGTGGGGGGGAATTAAATATTTAATGGTTTAAAATATGCCTTAAAAATTCTGAATGTTTGATAGGACTCTAATGTTTTATAAAGAAAGTCATAAATGTTATCTCTCATATTCAAGGAAGTGAAAGCTGAGTTGAATTCAAAACATTGTTTTACATGTCCCCTACTGTGGTAAAAAATGGTTTGTCCCAAGCAGTTTAATATGTGTTACTGAATCAAATCTGGAACAAACCACATTCACTGTGGGTGGGGGTGGCAAGTAAATATCTAATGATTTAAAACATGGCTTAAAAGCTTTGTATTCTATAGGCAACACTAATGCAATATTATTGAATTCATGCATGACATCTCGGAGCATTCAAGGAAGTGAAAGCTTAGTTTAATTCAAAACAATATTTTATATCACCCCTACTTTGGTGAAAAATGGTTTGCCCCAACATTCTCCCAGAACGCATTGCCCCCATAAAAATATTTCAAAATATCCTTTTCTTAAAAAATAAACCACCTTACTTCCTTTATTTCAGAAGGGAGAAAGTATGAACACATTGTAAATGACAAAGAGTCTTCCATGAGATAAAACTCCCATAAAGTCATTTTTAACATCCCTAAGTTATAAATATTTAAATATATGAAGTATAAATACTCTTTTTTTTTTTTTTTTTTTTTTTTTTTTTTGAGATTAAATTCATGATTACATAAAAATATTAGTGTTCAGAATAATCAGGTTGCATGTAAAGAATAATATAAGCCAGTTAAAAATTGGATTGCTTATTTTTTCACTTATGTCTTTTGCTATCATGTTACACCCACGCCCTATACTCTATTGATATATTTAACTAATCCTTTGAGTCTCAGAAAGCTATGTGTTATCCAAGAGGCTAAATGCAAAATGGGTTTTCTTTTAAAATAAATCTGAAATAAAAAGAGGTTTGCACAGTGAAATGTCTTCAATTAGCTGTTAGTTTTTGGTTTAACTATGTATTATCTGTAAAGCTGTTTAGTATGAAATCCTGAAGCAAATCTGGATCAAACCATGTTCCCCAAGTGTGGTGGGGAATAAAATATTTAATGGTTTAAAATATGCCTTAAAAATTCTGAAAGTTTTATAGGACTCTAATGTTTTATAAAGAAAGTCATAAATGTTATCTCTCATATTCAAGGAAGTGAAAGCTGAGTTGAATTCAAAACATTGTTTTACTTGTCCCCTACTGTGGTAAAAAATGGTTTGCCCCAAGCAGTTTAATATGTGTTACTGAATCAAATGTGGAACAAACCACATTCACTGTGGGTGGGGGAGGCAAGTAAATATCTAATGATTTAAAACATGTCTTAATAGCTTTGTATTCTATAGGCAACACGAATGCAATATTATTGAATTCATACATGACATCTCGAAGTTTTCAAGGAAGTGAAAGCTTAGTTTAATTCAAAACAATATTTTATATGACCCCTACTTTGGTGAAAAATGGTTTGCCCCAACATTCTCCCAGAATGCATTGCCCCCATAAAAATATTTCAAAATAACCTTTTCTTAAAAAATAAACCACCTTACTTCCTTTTTTTCAGATGGGAGAAAGTATGAACACATTGTAAATGACAAAGCCTCTTCCATGAGATAAAACTCCCATAAAGTCATTTTTAACATCCCTAAGTTATAAATATTTAAATATATGAAGTATAAATTCTCTTTTTTTTTTTTTGAGATTAAATTCATGATTACATAAAAATATTAGTGTTCAGAATAATCAGGTTGCATGTAAAGAATAATATAAGCCAGTAAAAAATTGGATTGCTTATTTTTTCACTTATGTCTTTTGCTATCATGTTACACCCACGCCCTATACTCTATTGATATATTTAACTAACCCTTTGAGTCTCAGAAAGCTATGTGGTATCCAAGAGGTTAAATGCAAAATGGGTTTTCTTTTAAAATAAAACTGAAATTAAAAGAGGTTTGCACAGTGAAATGCCTTCAATTAGCTGTTAGTTTTTGGTTTAACTATGTATTATCTGTAAAGCTGTTTAGTATGAAAACCTGAAGCAAATCTGGATCAAACCATATTCCCCAAGTGTAGGGGGGAATTAAATATTTAATGGTTTAAAATATGCCTTAAAAGTTATGAATGTTTGATAGGACTCTAATGTTTTATAAAGAAAGTCATAAATGTTATCTCTCATATTCAGGGAAGTGAAAGCTGAGTTGAATTCAAAACATTGTTTTACATGTCCCCTACTGTGGTAAAAAATGGTTTGCCCCAAGCAGTTTAATATGTGTTACTGAATGAAATCTGGAACAAACCACATTCACTGTGGGTGGGGGTGGCAAGTAAATATCTAATGGATTAAAACATGGCTTAAAAGCTTTGTATTCTATAGGCAACACTAATGCAATATTATTGAATTCATACATGACATCTCGGAGCTTTCAAGGAAGTGAAAGCTTAGTTTAATTCAAAACAATATTTTATATGACCCCTACTTTGGTGAAAAATGGTTTGCCCCAACATTCTCCCAGAATGCATTGCCCCCATAAAAATATTTCAAAATATCCTTTTCTTAAAAAATAAACCACCTTACTTCCTTTATTTCAGATGGGAGAAAGTATGAACACATTGTAAATGACAAAGCCTCTTCCATGAGATAAAACTCCCATAAAGTCATTTTTAACATCCCTAAGTTATAAATATTTAAATATATGAAGTATAAATACTCTTTTTTTTTAAATTAAATTCATGATTACATAAAAATATTAGTGTTCAGAATAATCAGGTTGCATGTAAAGAATAATATAAGACAATAAAAAATTGGATTGCTTATTTTTTCACTTATGTCTTTTGCTATCATGTTACACCCACGCCCTATACTCTATTGATATATTTAACTAAGCCTTTGAGTCTCAGAAAGCTATGTGGTATCCAAGAGGTTAAATGCAAAATGAGTTTTCTTTTAAAATAAAATTGAAATTAAAAGAGGTTTGCACAGTGAAATGCCTTCAATTAGCTGTTAGTTTTTGGTTTAACTATGTATTATCTGTAAAGCTGTTTAGTATGAAAACCTGAAGCAAATCTGGATCAAACCATATTCCCCAAGTGTAGGGGGGAATTAAATATTTAATGGTTTAAAATATGCCTTAAAAGTTATGAATGTTTGATAGGACTCTAATGTTTTATAAAGAAAGTCATAAATGTTATCTCTCATATTCAAGGAAGTGAAAGCTGAGATGAATTCAAAACATTGTTTTACATGTCCCCTACTGTGGTAAAAAATGGTTTGCCCCAAGCAGTTTAATATGTGTTACTGAATCAAACGTGGAACAAACCACATTCACTGTGGGTGGGGGAGGTAAGTAAATATCTAATGATTTAAGACATGGCTTAAAAGCTTTGTATTCTATAGGCAACACTAATGCAATACTATTGAATTCATACATGACATCTCGGAGACTTCAAGGAAGTGAAAGCTTAGTTTAATTCAAAACAATATTTTATATGACCCCTTCTTTGGTGAAAAATGGTTTGCCCCAACATTCTCCCAGAATGCATTGCCCCCATAAAAATATTTCAAAATATCCTTTTCTTAAAAAATAAACCACCTTACTTCCTTTATTTTAGATGGGAGAAAGTATGAACACATTGTAAATGACAAAGCCTCTTCTATGAGATAAAACTCCCATAAAGTCATTTTTAACATCCATAAGTTATAAACATTTAAATATATGAAGTATAAATACTCTTTTTTTTTTTTTTTTTTTTTAGATTAAATTCATGATTACATAAAAATATTAGTGTTCAGAATAATCAGGTTGCATGTAAAGAATAATATAAGCCAATAAAAAATTGGATTGCTTATTTTTTGACTTATGTCTTTTGCTATCATGTTACACCCACGCCCTATACTCTATTGATATATTTAACTAACCCTTTGAGTCTCAGAAAGCTATGTGGTATCCAAGAGGTTAAATACAAAATAGGTTTTCTTTTAAAATAAAACTGAAATTAAAAGAGTTTTGCACAGTGAAATGCCTTCAATTAGCTGTTAGTTTTTGGTTTAACTATGTATTATCTGTAAAGCTGTTTAGTATGAAAACCTGAAGCAAATTTGGATCAAACCATATTCCCCAAGTGTAGGGGGGAATTAAATATTTAATGGTTTAAAATATGCCTTAAAAGTTATGAATGTTTGATAGGACTCTAATGTTTTATAAAGAAAGTCATAAATGTTATCTCTCATATTCAAGGAAGTGAAAGCTGAGTTGAATTCAAAACATTGTTTTACATGTCCCCTACTGTGGTAAAAAATGGTTTGCCCCAAGCAATTTAATATGTGTTACTGAATCAAATGTGGAACAAACCACATTCACTGTGGGTGGGGGTGGCAAGTAAATATCTAATGATTTAAAACATGGCTTAAAAGCTTTGTATTCTATAGGCAACACTAATGCAATATTATTGAATTCATACATGACATCTCGGAGCCTTCATGGAAGTGAAAGCTTAGTTTAATTCAAAACAATATTTTATATGACCCCTACTTTGGTGAAAAATGGTTTGCCCCAACATTCTCCCAGAATGCATTGCCCCCATAAAAATATTTCAAAATAACCTTTTCTTAAAAAATAAACCACCTTACTTCCTTTATTTCAGATGGGAGAAAGTATGAACACATTGTAAATGACAAAGCCTCTTCCTTAAGATAAAACTTCCATAAAGTCATTTTTAACATCCCTAAGTTATAAATATTTAAATATATGAAGTATAAATACTCTTTTTTTTTTTTTTTTTTTTTTTTTTTTTAGATTAAATTCATGATTACATAAAAATATTAGTGTTCAGAATAATCAGGTTGCATGTAAAGAATAATATAAGCCAATAAAAAATTGGATTGCTTATTTTTTCACTTATGTCTTTTGCTATCATGTTACACCCACGCCCTATACTCTATTGATATATTTAACTAACCCTTTGAGTCTCAGAAAGCTATGTGGTATCCAAGAGGTTAAATGCAAAATGGGTTTTCTTTTAAAATAAAACTGAAATTTAAAGAGGTTTGCACAGTGAAATGCCTTCAATTAGCTGTTAGTTTTTGGTTTAACTATGTATTATCTGTAAAGCTGTTTCGTATGAAAACCTGAAGCAAATCTGGATCAAACCATATTCCCCAAGTGTAGGGGGGAATTAAATATTTAATGGTTTAAAATATGCCTTAAAAGTTATGAATGTTTGATAGGACTCTAATGTTTTATAAAGAAAGTCATAAATGTTATCTCTCATATTCAAGGAAGTGAAAGCTGAGTTGAAGTCAAAACATTGTTTTACATGTCCCCTACTGTGGTAAAAAATGGTTTGCCCCAAGCAGTTTAATATGTGTTACTGAATCAAATGTGGAACAAACCACATTCACTGTGGGTGGGGGAGGCAAGTAAATATCTAATGATTTAAAACATGGCTTAAAAGCTTTGTATTTTATAGGGAACACTAATGCAATATAATTGAATTCATACATGACATCTCGGAGCCTTCAAGGAAGTGAAAGCTTAGTTTAATTCAAAACAATATTTTATATGACCCCTTCTTTGGTGAAAAATGGTTTGCCCCAACATTCTCCCAGAATGCATTGCCCCCATAAAAATATTTCAAAATATCCTTTTCTTAAAAAATAAACCACCTTACTTCCTTTATTTTAGATGGGAGAAAGTATGAACACATTGTAAATGACAAAGCCTCTTCTATGAGATAAAACTCCCATAAAGTCATTTTTAACATCCATAAGTTATAAACATTTAAATATATGAAGTATAAATACTCTTTTTTTTTTTTTTTAGATTAAATTCATGATTACATAAAAATATTAGTGTTCAGAATAATCAGGTTGCATGTAAAGAATAATATAAGACAATAAAAAATTGGATTGCTTATTTTTTCACTTATGTCTTTTGCTATCATGTTACACCCACGCCCTATACTCTATTGATATATTTAACTAAGCCTTTGAGTCTCAGAAAGCTATGTGGTATCCAAGAGGTTAAATGCAAAATGGGTTTTCTTTTAAAATAAAATTGAAATTAAAAGAGGTTTGCACAGTGAAATGCCTTCAATTAGCTGTTAGTTTTTGGTTTAACTATGTATTATCTGTAAAGCTGTTTAGTATGAAAACCTGAAGCAAATCTGGATCAAACCATATTCCCCAAGTGTAGGGGGGAATTAAATATTTAATGGTTTAAAATATGCCTTAAAAGTTATGAATGTTTGATAGGACTCTAATGTTTTATAAAGAAAGTCATAAATGTTATCTCTCATATTCAAGGAAGTGAAAGCTGAGATGAATTCAAAACATTGTTTTACATGTCCCCTACTGTGGTAAAAAATGGTTTGTCCCAAGCAGTTTAATATGTGTTACTGAATCAAATCTGGAACAAACCACATTCACTGTGGGTGGGGGTGGCAAGTAAATATCTAATGATTTAAAACATGGCTTAAAAGCTTTGTATTTTATAGGGAACACTAATGCAATATTATTGAATTCATACATGACATCTCGGAGCCTTCAAGGAAGTGAAAGCTTAGTTTAATTCAAAACAATATTTTATATGACCCCTACTTTGGTGAAAAATGGTTTGCCCCAACATTCTCCCAGAATGCATTGCCCCCATAAAAATATTTCAAAATATCCTTTTCTTAAAAAATAAACCACCTTACATCCTTTATTTCAGATGGGTGAAAGTATGAACACATTGTAAATGACAAAGCCTCTTCCATGAGATAAAACTCCCATAAAGTCATTTTTAACATCCCTAAGTTATAAATATTTAAATATATGAAGTATAAATACTTTTTTTTTTTGAGATTAAATTCATGATTACATAAAAATATTAGTGTTCAGAATAATCAGGTGGCATGTAAAGAATAATATAAGCCAATAAAAAATTGGATTGCTTATTTTTTCACTTATGTCTTTTGCTATCATGTTACACCCACGCCCTATACTCTATTGATATATTTAACTAACCCTTTGAGTCTCAGAAAGCTATGTGGTATCCAAGAGGTTAAATGCAAAATGGGTTTTCTTTTAAAATAAAACTGAAATTAAAAGAGGTTTACACAGTGAAATGCCTTCAATTAGCTGTTAGTTTTTGGTTTAACTATGTATTATCTGTAAATCTGTTTAGTATGAAAACCTGAAGCAAATCTGGATCAAACCATATTCCCCAAGTGTAGGGGGGAATTAAATATTGAATGGTTTAAAATATGCCTTAAAAGTTATGAATGTTTGATAGGACTCTAATGTTTTATAAAGAAAGTCATAAATGTTATCTCTCATATTCAAGGAATTGAAAGCTGAGTTGAATTCAAAACATTGTTTTACATGTCCCCTACTGTGTTAAAAAATGGTTTGCCCCAAGCAGTTTAATATGTGTTACTGAATCAAATGTGGAACAAACCACATTCACTGTGGGTGGGGGAGGCAAGTAAATATCTAATGATTTAAAACATGGCTTAAAAGCTTTGTATTCTATAGGCAACACTAATGCAATATTATTGAATTCATACATAACATCTCGGAGCCTTCAAGTAAGTGAATGCTTAGTTTAATTCAAAACAATATTTTATATGACCCCTACTTTGGTGAAAAATGGTTTGCCCCAACATTCTCCCAGAATGCATTGCCCCCATAAAAATATTTCAAAATAACCTTTTCTTAAAAAATAAACCACCTTACTTCCTTTATTTCAGATGGGAGAAAGTATGAACACATTGTAAATGACAGAGCCTCTTCCATGAGATAAAACTCCCATAAAGTCATTTTTAACATCCCTAAGTTATAAATATTTAAATATATGAAGTATAAATACTCTTTTTTTTTTTTTTTTTTAGATTAAATTCATGATTACATAAAAATATTAGTGTTCAGAATAATCAGGTTGCATGTAAAGAATAATATAAGCCAGTAAAAAATTGGATTGCTTATTTTTTCACTTATGTCTTTTGCTATCAAGTTAAACCCACGCCCTATACTCTATTGATATATTTAACTAACCCTTTGAGTCTCAGAAAGCTATGTGGTATCCAAGAGGTTAAATGCAAAATGGGTTTTCTTTTAAAATAAAACTGAAATTAAAAGAGGTTTGCACAGTGAAATGCCTTCAATTAGCTGTTAGTTTTTGGTTTAACTATGTATTATCTGTAAAGCTGTTTAGTATGAAAACCTGAAGCAAATCTGGATCAAACCATATTCCCCAAGTGTAGGGGGGAATTAAATATTTAATGGTTTAAAATATGCCTTAAAAGTTATGAATGTTTGATAGGACTCTAATGTTTTATAAAGAAAGTCATAAATGTTATCTCTCATATTCAAGGAAGTGAAAGCTGAGTTGAATTCAAAACATTGTTTTACATGTCCCCTACTGTGGTAAAAAATGGTTTGCCCCAAGCAGTTTAATATGTGTTACTGAATCAAATGTGGAACAAACCACATTCACTGTGGGTGGGGGAGGCAAGTAAATATCTAATGATTTAAAACATGGCTAAAAAAGCTTTGTATTCTATAGGCAACACTAATGCAATATTATTGAATTCATACATGACATCTCGGAACCTTCAAGGAAGTGAAAGCTTAGTTTAATTCAAAACAATATTTTATATGTCCCCTACTTTGGTGAAAAATGGTTTGCCCCAACATTCTCCCAGAATGCATTGCCCCCATAAAAATATTTCAAAATATCCTTTTCTTAAAAAATAAACCACCTTACTTCCTTTATTTCAGATGGGAGAAAGTATGAACACATTGTAAATGACAAAGCCTCTTCCATGAGATAAAACTCCCATAAAGTCATTTTTAACATCCCTAAGTTATAAATATTTAAATATATGAAGTATAAATACTCTTTTTTTTTTTTTTTTAGATTAAATTCATGATTACATAAAAATATTAGTGTTCAGAATAATCAGGTTGCATGTAAAGCATAATAAAAGCCGGTAAAAAATTGGATTGCTTATTTTTTCACTTATGTCTTTTGCTATCATGTTACACCCACGCCCTATACTCTATTGATATATTTAACTAACCCTTTGAGTCTCAGAAAGCTATGTGGTATCCAAGAGGTTAAATGCAAAATGGGTTTTCTTTTAAAATAAAACTGAAATTAAAAGAGGTTTGCACAGTGAAATGCATTCAATTAGCTATTAGTTTTTGATTTAACTATGTATTATCTGTAAAGCTGTTTAGTATGAAATCCTGAAACAAATCTGGATCAAACCATGTTCCCCAAGTGTGGGGGGAAAATAAATATTTAATGGTTTAAAATATGCCTTAAAAATTCTGAATGTTTGATTGGACTCTAATGTTTTATAAAGAAAGTCATAAATGTTATCTCTCATATTCAAGCAAGTGAAAGCTGAGTTGAATTGAAAACATTGTTTTACATGTCCCCTACTGTGGAAAAAAATGGTTTGCCCGAAGCAGTTTAATATGTGTTACTGAATCAAATGTGGAACAAACCACATTCACTGTGGGTGGGGGAGACAAGTAAATATATAATGATTTAAAACATGGCTTAAAAGCTTTGTATTCTATAGGCAACACTAATGCAATATTATTGAATTCATACATGACATCTCGGAGCCTTCAAGGAAGTGAAAGCTTAGTTTAATTCAAAACAATATTTTATATGTCCCCTACTTTGGTGAAAAATGGTTTGCCCCAACATTCTCCCAGAATGCATTGCCCCCATAAAAATATTTCAAAATAACCTTTTCTTAAAAAATAAACCACCTTACTTCCTTTATTTCAGATGGGAGAAAGTATGAACACATTGTAAATGACAAAGCCTCTTCCATGAGATAAAACTCCCATAAAGTCATTTTTAACATCCCTAAGTTATAAATATTTAAATATATGAAGTATAAATATTTTTTTTTTTTTTTTTTTTTTTTTTTTTTTTTTTTTTTTTTAGATTAAATTCATGATTACATAAAAATATTAGTGTTCAGAATAATCAGGTTGCATGTAAAGAATAATATAAGCCAGTAAAAAATTGGATTGCTTATTTTTTCACTTATGTCTTTTGCTATCATGTTACACCCACGCCCTATACTCTATTGATATATTTAACTAACCCTTTGAGTCTCAGAAAGCTATGTGGTATCCAAGAGGCTAAATGCAAAATGGGTTTTCTTTTAAAATAAAACTGAAATTAAAAGAGGTTTGCACAGTGAAATGACTTCAATTAGCTGTTAGTTTTTGGTTTAACTATGTATTATCTGTAAAGCTGTTTAGTAAGAAATCCTGAAGCAAATCTGGATAAAACCATGTTCCCCAAGTGTGGGGGGGAATTAAATATTTAGTGGTTTAAAATATGCCTTAAAAATTCTGAATGTTTGATAGGACTCTAATTTTTTATAAAGAAAGTCATAAATGTTATCTCATATTCAAGAAAGTGAATGCTGAGCTGAATTCAAATCATTGTTTTACATGTCCCCTACTGTGGTAAAAAATGGTTTGCCCCAAGCAGTTTAATATGTGTTACTGAATCAAATGTGGAACAAACCACATTCACTGTCGGTGGGGGAGGCAAGTAAATATCTAATGATTTAAAACATGGCTTAAAAGCTTTGTATTCTATAGGCAACACTAATGCAATATTATTGAATTCATACATGACATCTTGGAGCCTTCAAGGAAGTTAAAGCTTAGTTTAATTCAAAACAATATTTTATATGACCCCTACTTTGGTGAAAAATGGTTTGCCCCAACATTCTCCCAGAATGCATTGCCCCCATAAAAATAATTCAAAATAACCTTTTCTTAAAAAATATACCACCTTACTTCCTTTATTTCAGATGGGAGAAAGTATGAACACATTGTAAATGACAAAGCCTCTTCCATGAGATAAAACTCCCATAAAGTCATTTTTAACATCCCTAAGTTATAAATATTTAAATATATGAAGTATAAATATTTTTTTTTTTTTTTTTTTTTTTTTTTTTTTTTTTTTTTTTTTAGATTAAATTCATGATTACATAAAAATATTAGTGTTCAGAATAATCAGGTTGCATGTAAAGAATAATATAAGCCAGTAAAAAATTGGATTGCTTATTTTTTCACTTATGTCTTTTGCTATCATGTTACACCCACGCCCTATACTCTATTGATATATTTAACTAACCCTTTGAGTCTCAGAAAGCTATGTGGTATCCAAGAGGCTAAATGCAAAATGGGTTTTCTTTTAAAATAAAACTGAAATTAAAAGAGGTTTGCACAGTGAAATGACTTCAATTAGCTGTTAGTTTTTGGTTTAACTATGTATTATCTGTAAAGCTGTTTAGTAAGAAATCCTGAAGCAAATCTGGATAAAACCATGTTCCCCAAGTGTGGGGGGGAATTAAATATTTAGTGGTTTAAAATATGCCTTAAAAATTCTGAATGTTTGATAGGACTCTAATTTTTTATAAAGAAAGTCATAAATGTTATCTCATATTCAAGAAAGTGAATGCTGAGCTGAATTCAAATCATTGTTTTACATGTCCCCTACTGTGGTAAAAAATGGTTTGCCCCAAGCAGTTTAATATGTGTTACTGAATCAAATGTGGAACAAACCACATTCACTGTCGGTGGGGGAGGCAAGTAAATATCTAATGATTTAAAACATGGCTTAAAAGCTTTGTATTCTATAGGCAACACTAATGCAATATTATTGAATTCATACATGACATCTTGGAGCCTTCAAGGAAGTTAAAGCTTAGTTTAATTCAAAACAATATTTTATATGACCCCTACTTTGGTGAAAAATGGTTTGCCCCAACATTCTCCCAGAATGCATTGCCCCCATAAAAATAATTCAAAATAACCTTTTCTTAAAAAATATACCACCTTACTTCCTTTATTTCAGATGGGAGAAAGTATGAACACATTGTAAATGACAAAGCCTCTTCTATGAGATAAAACTCCCATAAAGTCATTTTTAACATCCCTAAGTTATAAATATTTAAAAAGATGAAGTATAAACACTTTTTTTTTTTTTAGATTAAATTCATGATTACATAAAAATATTAGTGTTCAGAATAATCAGGTTGCATGTAAAGAATAATATAAGCCCGTAAAAAATTGGATTGCTTATTTTTTCACTTATGTCTTTTGCTATCATGTTACACCCACGCCCTATACTCTATTGATATATTTAACTAACCCTTTGAGTCTCAGAAAGCTATGTGGTATCCAAGAGGTTAAATGCAAAATGGGTTTTCTTTTAAAATAAAACTGAAATTAAAAGAGGTTTGCAAAGTGAAATGCATTCAATTAGCTGTTAGTTTTTGGTTTAACTATGTATTATCTGTAAAGCTGTTTAGTATGAAATCCTGAAGCAAATCTGGATCAAACCATGTTCCCCAAGTGTGGGGGGGAATTAAATATTTAATGGTTTAAAATATGCCTTAAAAATTCTGAATGTTTGATAGGACTCTTATGTTTTATAAAGAAAGTCATAAATGTTATCTCTCATATTCAAGGAAGTGAAAGCTGAGTTGAATTCAAAACATTGTTTTACATGTCCCCTACTGTGGTAAAAAATGGTTTGCCCTAAGCAGTTTAATATGTGTTACTGAATCAAATCTGGAACAAACCACATTCACTATGGGTGGGGGTGGCAAGTAAATATCTAATGATTTTAAACATGGCTTAAAAGCTTTGTATTCTATGGGCAACCCTAATGCAATATTATTGAATTCATACATGACATCTCGGAGCTTTCAAGAAAGTGAAAGCTTAGTTTAATTCAAAACAATATTTTATATCACCCCTACTTTGGTGAAAAATGGTTTGCCCCAACATTCTCCCAGAATGCATTGCCCCCATAAAAATATTTCAAAATAACCTTTTCTTAAAAAATAAACCACCTTACTTCCTTTTTTTCAGATGGGAGAAAGTATGAACACATTGTAAATGACAAAGCCTCTTCCATGAGATAAAACTCCCATAAAGTCATTTTTAACATCCCTAAGTTATAAATATTTAAATATATGAAGTATAAATTCTCTTCTTTTTTTTTTGAGATTAAATTCATGATTACATAAAAATATTAGTGTTCAGAATAATCAGGTTGCATGTAAAGAATAATATAAGCCAGTAAAAAATTGGATTGCTTATTTTTTCACTTATGTCTTTTGCTATCATGTTACACCCACGCCCTATACTCTATTGATATATTTAACTAACCCTTTGAGTCTCAGAAAGCTATGTGGTATCCAAGAGGTTAAATGCAAAATGGGTTTTCTTTTAAAATAAAACTGAAATTAAAAGAGGTTTGCACAGTGAAATGCCTTCAATTAGCTGTTAGTTTTTGGTTTAACTATGTATTATCTGTAAAGCTGTTTAGTATGAAAACCTGAAGCAAATCTGGATCAAACCATATTCCCCAAGTGTAGGGGGGAATTAAATATTTAATGGTTTAAAATATGCCTTAAAAGTTATGAATGTTTGATAGGACTCTAATGTTTTATAAAGAAAGTCATAAATGTTATCTCTCATATTCAGGGAAGTGAAAGCTGAGTTGAATTGAAAACATTGTTTTACATGTCCCCTACTGTGGTAAAAAATGGTTTGCCCTAAGCAGTTTAATATGTGTTACTGAATCAAAACTGGAACAAACCACATTCACTGTGGGTGGGGGTGGCAAGTAAATATCTAATGATTTAAAACATGGCTAAAAAAGCTTTGTATTCTATAGGCAACACTAATGCAATATTATTGAATTCATACATGACATCTCGGAACCTTCAAGGAAGTGAAAGCTTAGTTTAATTCAAAACAATATTTTATATGTCCCCTACTTTGGTGAAAAATGGTTTGCCCCAACATTCTCCCAGAATGCATTGCCCCCATAAAAATATTTCAAAATATCCTTTTCTTAAAAAATAAACCACCTTTCTTCCTTTATTTCAGATGGGAGAAAGTATGAACACATTGTAAATGACAAAGCCTCTTCCATGAGATAAAACTCCCATAAAGTCATTTTTAACATCCCTAAGTTATAAATATTTAAATATATGAAGTATAAATACTCTTTTTTTTTTTTTTTTTAGATTAAATTCATGATTACATAAAAATATTAGTGTTCAGAATAATCAGGTTGCATGTAAAGAATAATATAAGCCAGTAAAAAATTGGATTGCTTATTTTTTCACTTATGTCTTTTGCTATCATGTTACACCCACGCCCTATACTCTATTGATATATTTAACTAACCCTTTGAGTCTCAGAAAGCTATGTGGTGTCCAAGAGGTTAATTCAAAATGGGTTTTCTTTTAAAATAAAACTGAAATTAAAAGAGGTTTGCACAGTGAAATGCATTCAATTAGCTATTAGTTTTTGATTTAACTATGTATTATCTGTAAAGCTGTTTAGTATGAAATCCTGAAACAAATCTGGATCAAACCATGTTCCCCAAGTGTGGGGGGAAAATAAATATTTAATGGTTTAAAATATGCCTTAAAAATTCTGAATGTTTGATTGGACTCTAATGTTTTATAAAGAAAGTCATAAATGTTATCTCTCATATTCAAGCAAGTGAAAGCTGAGTTGAATTGAAAACATTGTTTTACATGTCCCCTACTGTGGAAAAAAATGGTTTGCCCGAAGCAGTTTAATATGTGTTACTGAATCAAATGTGGAACAAACCACATTCACTGTGGGTGGGGGAGACAAGTAAATATATAATGATTTAAAACATTGCTTAAAAGCTTTGTATTCTATAGGCAACACTAATGCAATATTATTGAATTCATACATGACATCTCGGAGCCTTCAAGGAAGTGAAAGCTTAGTTTAATTCAAAACAATATTTTATATGTCCCCTACTTTGGTGAAAAATGGTTTGCCCCAACATTCTCCCAGAATGCATTGCCCCCATAAAAATATTTCAAAATAACCTTTTCTTAAAAAAATAAACCACCTTACTTCCTTTATTTCAGATGGGAGAAAGTATGAACACATTGTAAATGACAAAGCCTCTTCCATGAGATAAAACTCCCATAAAGTCATTTTTAACATCCCTAAGTTATAAATATTTAAATATATGAAGTATAAATACTCTTTTTTTTTTTTTTTTTTTTTTTTTTTTTTTTTTTTTTTTTTTTTTTTTTTTAGATTAAATTCATGATTACATAAAAATATTAGTGTTCAGAATAATCAGGTTGCATGTAAAGAATAATATAAGCCAGTAAAAAATTGGATTGCTTATTTTTTCACTTATGTCTTTTGCTATCATGTTACACCCATGCCCTATACTCTATTGATATATTTAACTAACCCTTTGAGTCTCAGAAATCTATGTGGTATCCAAGAGGCTAAATGCAAAATGGGTTTTCTTTTAAAATAAAACTGAAATTAAAAGAGGTTTGCACAGTGAAATGACTTCAATTAGCTGTTAGTTTTTGGTTTAACTATGTATTATCTGTAAAGCTGTTTAGTAAGAAATCCTGAAGCAAATCTGGATAAAACCATGTTCCCCAAGTGTGGGGGGGAATTAAATATTTAGTGGTTTAAAATATGCCTTAAAAATTCTGAATGTTTGATAGGACTCTAATTTTTTATAAAGAAAGTCATAAATGTTATCTCTCATATTCAAGAAAGTGAATGCTGAGCTGAATTCAAAACATTGTTTTACATGTCCCCTACTGTGGTAAAAAATGGTTTGCCCCAAGCAGTTTAATATGTGTTACTGAATCAAATGTGGAACAAACCACATTCACTGTCGGTGGGGGAGGCAAGTAAATATCTAATGATTTAAAACATGGCTTAAAAGCTTTGTATTCTATAGGCAACACTAATGCAATATTATTGAATTCATACATGACATCTTGGAGCCTTCAAGGAAGTTAAAGCTTAGTTTAATTCAAAACAATATTTTATATGACCCCTACTTTGGTGAAAAATGGTTTGCCCCAACATTCTCCCAGAATGCATTGCCCCCATAAAAATAATTCAAAATAACCTTTTCTTAAAAAATATACCACCTTACTTCCTTTATTTCAGATGGGAGAAAGTATGAACACATTGTAAATGACAAGGCCTCTTCCATGAGATAAAACTCCCATAAAGTCATTTTTAACATCCCTAAGTTATAAATATTTAAAAAGATGAAGTATAAACACTTTTTTTTTTTTTAGATTAAATTCATGATTACATAAAAATATTAGTGTTCAGAATAATCAGGTTGCATGTAAAGAATAATATAAGCCCGTAAAAAATTGGATTGCTTATTTTTTCACTTATGTCTTTTGCTATCATGTTACACCCACGCCCTATACTCTATTGATATATTTAACTAACCCTTTGAGTCTCAGAAAGCTATGTGGTATCCAAGAGGTTAAATGCAAAATGGGTTTTCTTTTAAAATAAAACTGAAATTAAAAGAGGTTTGCAAAGTGAAATGCATTCAATTAGCTGTTAGTTTTTGGTTTAACTATGTATTATCTGTAAAGCTGTTTAGTATGAAATCCTGAAGCAAATCTGGATCAAACCATGTTCCCCAAGTGTGGGGGGGAATTAAATATTTAATGGTTTAAAATATGCCTTAAAAATTCTGAATGTTTGATAGGACTCTTATGTTTTATAAAGAAAGTCATAAATGTTATCTCTCATATTCAAGGAAGTGAAATCTGAGTTGAATTCAAAACATTGTTTTACATGTCCCCTACTGTGGTAAAAAATGGTTTGCCCTAAGCAGTTTAATATGTGTTACTGAATCAAATCTGGAACAAACCACATTCACTGTGGGTGGGGGTGGCAAGTAAATATCTAATGATTTTAAACATGGCTTAAAAGCTTTGTATTCTATGGGCAACCCTAATGCAATATTATTGAATTCATACATGACATCTCGGAGCTTTCAAGAAAGTGAAAGCTTAGTTTAATTCAAAACAATATTTTATATCACCCCTACTTTGGTGAAAAATGGTTTGCCCCAACATTCTCCCAGAATGCATTGCCCCCATAAAAATATTTCAAAATAACCTTTTCTTAAAAAATAAACCACCTTACTTCCTTTTTTTCAGATGGGAGAAAGTATGAACACATTGTAAATGACAAAGCCTCTTCCATGAGATAAAACTCCCATAAAGTCATTTTTAACATCCCTAAGTTATAAATATTTAAATATATGAAGTATAAATTCTCTTTTTTTTTTTTTTTTTTGAGATTAAATTCATGATTACATAAAAATATTAGTGTTCAGAATAATCAGGTTGCATGTAAAGAATAATATAAGCCAGTAAAAAATTGGATTGCTTATTTTTTCACTTATGTCTTTTGCTATCATGTTACACCCACGCCCTATACTCTATTGATATATTTAACTAACCCTTTGAGTCTCAGAAAGCTATGTGGTATCCAAGAGGTTAAATGCAAAATGGGTTTTCTTTTAAAATAAAACTGAAATTAAAAGAGGTTTGCACAGTGAAATGCCTTCAATTAGCTGTTAGTTTTTGGTTTAACTATGTATTATCTGTAAAGCTGTTTAGTATGAAAACCTGAAGCAAATCTGGATCAAACCATATTCACCAAGTGTAGGGGGGAATTAAATATTTAATGGTTTAAAATATGCCTTAAAAGTTATGAATGTTTGATAGGACTCTAATGTTTTATTAAGAAAGTCATAAATGTTATCTCTCATATTCAGGGAAGTGAAAGCTGAGTTGAATTCAAAACATTGTTTTACATGTCCCCTACTGTGGTAAAAAATGGTTTGCCCTAAGCAGTTTAATATGTGTTACTGAATCAAAACTGGAACAAACCACATTCACTGTGGGTGGGGGTGGCAAGTAAATATCTAATGATTTAAAACATGGCTAAAAAAGCTTTGTATTCTATAGGGAACACTAATGCAATATTATTGAATTCATACATGACATCTCGGAACCTTCAAGGAAGTGAAAGCTTAGTTTAATTCAAAACAATATTTTATATGTCCCCTACTTTGGTGAAAAATGGTTTGCTCCAACATTCTCCCAGAATGCATTGCCCCCATAAAAATATTTCAAAATATCCTTTTCTTAAAAAATAAACCACCTTTCTTCCTTTATTTCAGATGGGAGAAAGTATGAACACATTGTAAATGACAAAGCCTCTTCCATGAGATAAAACTCCCATAAAGTCATTTTTAACATCCCTAAGTTATAAATATTTAAATATATGAAGTATAAATACTCTTTTTTTTTTTTTTTTAGATTAAATTCATGATTACATAAAAATATTAGTGTTCAGAATAATCAGGTTGCATGTAAAGAATAATATAAGCCAGTAAAAAATTGGATTGCTTATTTTTTCACTTATGTCTTTTGCTATCATGTTACACCCACGCCCTATACTCTATTGATATATTTAACTAACCCTTTGAGTCTCAGAAAGCTATGTGGTATCCAAGAGGCTAAATGCAAAATGGGTTTTCTTTTAAAATAAAACTGAAATTAAAAGAGGTTTGCACAGTGAAATGACTTCAATTAGCTGTTAGTTTTTGGTTTAACTATGTATTATCTGTAAAGCTGTTTAGTAAGAAATTCTGAAGCAAATCTGGATAAAACCATGTTCCCCAAGTGTGGGGGGGAATTAAATATTTAGTGGTTTAAAATATGCCTTAAAAATTCTGAATCTTTGATAGGACTCTAATTTTTTATAAAGAAAGTCATAAATGTTATCTCTCATATTCAAGAAAGTGAATGCTGAGCTGAATTCAAAACATTGTTTTACATGTCCCCTACTGTGGTAAAAAATGGTTTGCCCCAAGCAGTTTAATATGTGTTACTGAATCAAATGTGGAACAAACCACATTCACTGTCGGTGGGGGAGGCAAGTAAATATCTAATGATTTAAAACATGGCTTAAAAGCTTTGTATTCTATAGGCAACACTAATGCAATATTATTGAATTCATACATGACATCTTGGAGCCTTCAAGGAAGTTAAAGCTTAGTTTAATTCAAAACAATATTTTATATGACCCCTACTTTGGTGAAAAATGGTTTGCCCCAACATTCTCCCAGAATGCATTGCCCCCATAAAAATATTTCAAAATAACCTTTTCTTAAAAAATAAACCACCTTACTTCCTTTTTTTCAGATGGGAGAAAGTATGAACACATTGTAAATGACAAAGCCTCTTCCATGAGATAAAACTCCCATAAAGTCATTTTTAACATCCCTAAGTTATAAATATTTAAATATATGAAGTATAAATTCTCTTTTTTATTTTTTTTGAGATTAAATTCATGATTACATAAAAATATTAGTGTTCAGAATAATCAGGTTGCATGTAAAGAATAATATAAGCCAGTAAAAAATTGGATTGCTTATTTTTTCACTTATGTCTTTTGCTATCATGTTACACCCACGCCCTATACTCTATTGATATATTTAACTAACCCTTTGAGTCTCAGAAAGCTATGTGGTATCCAAGAGGTTAAATGCAAAATGGGTTTTCTTTTAAAATAAAACTGAAATTAAAAGAGGTTTGCACAGTGAAATGCCTTCAATTAGCTGTTAGTTTTTGGTTTAACTATGTATTATCTGTAAAGCTGTTTAGTATGAAAACCTGAAGCAAATCTGGATCAAACCATATTCCCCAAGTGTAGGGGGGAATTAAATATTTAATGGTTTAAAATATGCCTTAAAAGTTATGAATGTTTGATAGGACTCTAATGTTTTATAAAGAAAGTCATAAATGTTATCTCTCATATTCAGGGAAGTGAAAGCTGAGTTGAATTCAAAACATTGTTTTACATGTCCCCTACTGTGGTAAAAAATGGTTTGCCCAAGCAGTTTAATATGTGTTACTGAATGAAATCTGGAACAAACCACATTCACTGTGGGTGGGGGTGGCAAGTAAATATCTAATGGATTAAAACATGGCTTAAAAGCTTTGTATTCTATAGGCAACACTAATGCAATATTATTGAATTCATACATGACATCTCGGAGCTTTCAAGGAAGTGAAAGCTTAGTTTAATTCAAGACAATATTTTATATGACCCCTACTTTGGTGAAAAATGGTTTGCCCCAACATTCTCCCAGAATGCATTGCCCCCATAAAAATATTTCAAAATATCCTTTTCTTAAAAAATAAACCACCTTACTTCCTTTATTTCAGATGGGAGAAAGTATGAACACATTGTAAATGACAAAGCCTCTTCCATGAGATAAAACTCCCATAAAGTCATTTTTAACATCCCTAAGTTATAAATATTTAAATATATAAAGTATAAATACTCTTTTTTTTTTTTTTTAGATTAAATACATGATTACATAAAAATATTAGTGTTCAGAATAATCAGGTTGCATGTAAAGAATAATATAAGCCAGTAAAAAATTGGATTGCTTAATTTTTCACTTATGTCTTTTGCTATCATGTTACACCCACCCCCTATACTCTATTGATATATTTAACTAACCCATTGAGTCTCAGAAAGCTATGTGGTATCCAAGAGGTTAAATGCAAAATGGGTTTTCTTTTAAAATAAAACTGAAATTAAAAGAGGTTTGCACAGTGAAATGCCTTCAATTAGCTGGTAGTTTTTGGTTTAACTATGTATTATGTGTAAAGCTGTTTAGTATGAAATCCTGAAGTAAATCTGGATCAAACCATGTTCCCCAAGTGTGGGGGGGAAATAAATATTTAATGGTTTAAAATATGCCTTAAAAATTCTGAATGTTTAATAGGACTCTAATGTTTTATAAAGAAAGTCATAAATGTTATCTCTCATATTCAAGGAAGTAAAAGCTGAGCTGAATTCAAAACATTGTTTTACATGTCCCCTACTGTGGTAAAAAATGGTTTGCCCCAAGCAGTTTAATATGTGTTACTGAATGAAATGTGGAACAAACCACATTCACTGTCGGTGGGGGAGGCAAGTAAATATCTAATGATTTAAAACATGGCTTAAAAGCTTTGTATTCTATAGGCAACACTAATGCAATATTATTGAATTCATATATGACATCTCGTAGCCTTCAAGGGAGTGAAAGCTTAGTTTAATTCAAAACAATATTTTATATGACCCCTACTTTGGTGAAAAATGGTTTGCCCCAATATTCTCCCAGAATGCATTGCCCCCATAAAAATATTTCAAAATAACCTTTTCTTAAAAAATAAACCACCTTCCTTCCTTTATTTCAGATGGGAGAAAGTATGAACACATTGTAAATGACAAAGCCTCTTCCATGAGATAAAACTCCCATAAAGTTATTTTTAACATCCCTAAGTTATAAATATTTAAATATATGAACTATAAACACTCTTTTTTTTTTTTTTAGATTAAATTCATGATTACATAAAAATATTAGTGTTCAGAATAATCAGGTTGCATGTAAAGAATAATATAAGCCAGTAAAAAATTGGATTGCTTATTTTTTCACTTATGTCTTTTGCAATCATGTTACACCCACGCCCTATACTCTATTGATATATTTAACTAACCCTTTGAGTCTCAGAAAGCTATGTGGTAGCCAAGAGGCTAAATGCAAAATGGGTTTTCTTTTAAAATAAAACTGAAATTAAAAGAGGTTTGCACAGTAAAATGCATTCAATTAGCTGTTAGTTTTTGGTTTAACTATGTATTATCTGTAAAGCTGTTTAGTATGAAATCCTGAAACAAATCTGGATCAAACCATGTTCCCCAAGTGTGGGGGGGAATTAAATATTTAATGGTTTAAAATATGCCTTAAAAATTCTGAATGTTTGATAGGACTCTAATGTTTTATAAAGAAAGTCATAAATGTTATCTCTCATATTCAAGGAAGTGAAAGCTGAGTTGAATTCAAAACATTGTTTTACATGTCCCCTACTGTGGTAAAAAATGGTTTGTCCCAAGCAGTTTAATATGTGTTACTGAATCAAATCTGGAACAAACCACATTCACTGTGGGTGGGGGTGGCAAGTAAATATCTAATGATTTAAAACATGGCTTAAAAGCTTTGTATTCTATAGGCAACACTAATGCAATATTATTGAATTCATGCATGACATCTCGGAGCATTCAAGGAAGTGAAAGCTTAGTTTAATTCAAAACAATATTTTATATCACCCCTACTTTGGTGAAAAATGGTTTGCCCCAACATTCTCCCAGAACGCATTGCCCCCATAAAAATATTTCAAAATATCCTTTTCTTAAAAAATAAACCACCTTACTTCCTTTATTTCAGAAGGGAGAAAGTATGAACACATTGTAAATGACAAAGAGTCTTCCATGAGATAAAACTCCCATAAAGTCATTTTTAACATCCCTAAGTTATAAATATTTAAATATATGAAGTATAAATACTCTTTTTTTTTTTTTTTTTTTTTTTTTTTTTTTTGAGATTAAATTCATGATTACATAAAAATATTAGTGTTCAGAATAATCAGGTTGCATGTAAAGAATAATATAAGCCAGTTAAAAATTGGATTGCTTATTTTTTCACTTATGTCTTTTGCTATCATGTTACACCCACGCCCTATACTCTATTGATATATTTAACTAATCCTTTGAGTCTCAGAAAGCTATGTGTTATCCAAGAGGCTAAATGCAAAATGGGTTTTCTTTTAAAATAAATCTGAAATAAAAAGAGGTTTGCACAGTGAAATGTCTTCAATTAGCTGTTAGTTTTTGGTTTAACTATGTATTATCTGTAAAGCTGTTTAGTATGAAATCCTGAAGCAAATCTGGATCAAACCATGTTCCCCAAGTGTGGTGGGGAATAAAATATTTAATGGTTTAAAATATGCCTTAAAAATTCTGAAAGTTTTATAGGACTCTAATGTTTTATAAAGAAAGTCATAAATGTTATCTCTCATATTCAAGGAAGTGAAAGCTGAGTTGAATTCAAAACATTGTTTTACTTGTCCCCTACTGTGGTAAAAAATGGTTTGCCCCAAGCAGTTTAATATGTGTTACTGAATCAAATGTGGAACAAACCACATTCACTGTGGGTGGGGGAGGCAAGTAAATATCTAATGATTTAAAACATGTCTTAATAGCTTTGTATTCTATAGGCAACACGAATGCAATATTATTGAATTCATACATGACATCTCGAAGTTTTCAAGGAAGTGAAAGCTTAGTTTAATTCAAAACAATATTTTATATGACCCCTACTTTGGTGAAAAATGGTTTGCCCCAACATTCTCCCAGAATGCATTGCCCCCATAAAAATATTTCAAAATAACCTTTTCTTAAAAAATAAACCACCTTACTTCCTTTTTTTCAGATGGGAGAAAGTATGAACACATTGTAAATGACAAAGCCTCTTCCATGAGATAAAACTCCCATAAAGTCATTTTTAACATCCCTAAGTTATAAATATTTAAATATATGAAGTATAAATTCTCTTTTTTTTTTTGAGATTAAATTCATGATTACATAAAAATATTAGTGTTCAGAATAATCAGGTTGCATGTAAAGAATAATATAAGCCAGTAAAAAATTGGATTGCTTATTTTTTCACTTATGTCTTTTGCTATCATGTTACACCCACGCCCTATACTCTATTGATATATTTAACTAACCCTTTGAGTCTCAGAAAGCTATGTGGTATCCAAGAGGTTAAATGCAAAATGGGTTTTCTTTTAAAATAAAACTGAAATTAAAAGAGGTTTGCACAGTGAAATGCCTTCAATTAGCTGTTAGTTTTTGGTTTAACTATGTATTATCTGTAAAGCTGTTTAGTATGAAAACCTGAAGCAAATCTGGATCAAACCATATTCCCCAAGTGTAGGGGGGAATTAAATATTTAATGGTTTAAAATATGCCTTAAAAGTTATGAATGTTTGATAGGACTCTAATGTTTTATAAAGAAAGTCATAAATGTTATCTCTCATATTCAGGGAAGTGAAAGCTGAGTTGAATTCAAAACATTGTTTTACATGTCCCCTACTGTGGTAAAAAATGGTTTGCCCCAAGCAGTTTAATATGTGTTACTGAATGAAATCTGGAACAAACCACATTCACTGTGGGTGGGGGTGGCAAGTAAATATCTAATGGATTAAAACATGGCTTAAAAGCTTTGTATTCTATAGGCAACACTAATGCAATATTATTGAATTCATACATGACATCTCGGAGCTTTCAAGGAAGTGAAAGCTTAGTTTAATTCAAAACAATATTTTATATGACCCCTACTTTGGTGAAAAATGGTTTGCCCCAACATTCTCCCAGAATGCATTGCCCCCATAAAAATATTTCAAAATATCCTTTTCTTAAAAAATAAACCACCTTACTTCCTTTATTTCAGATGGGAGAAAGTATGAACACATTGTAAATGACAAAGCCTCTTCCATGAGATAAAACTCCCATAAAGTCATTTTTAACATCCCTAAGTTATAAATATTTAAATATATGAAGTATAAATACTCTTTTTTTTTAAATTAAATTCATGATTACATAAAAATATTAGTGTTCAGAATAATCAGGTTGCATGTAAAGAATAATATAAGACAATAAAAAATTGGATTGCTTATTTTTTCACTTATGTCTTTTGCTATCATGTTACACCCACGCCCTATACTCTATTGATATATTTAACTAAGCCTTTGAGTCTCAGAAAGCTATGTGGTATCCAAGAGGTTAAATGCAAAATGAGTTTTCTTTTAAAATAAAATTGAAATTAAAAGAGGTTTGCACAGTGAAATGCCTTCAATTAGCTGTTAGTTTTTGGTTTAACTATGTATTATCTGTAAAGCTGTTTAGTATGAAAACCTGAAGCAAATCTGGATCAAACCATATTCCCCAAGTGTAGGGGGGAATTAAATATTTAATGGTTTAAAATATGCCTTAAAAGTTATGAATGTTTGATAGGACTCTAATGTTTTATAAAGAAAGTCATAAATGTTATCTCTCATATTCAAGGAAGTGAAAGCTGAGATGAATTCAAAACATTGTTTTACATGTCCCCTACTGTGGTAAAAAATGGTTTGCCCCAAGCAGTTTAATATGTGTTACTGAATCAAACGTGGAACAAACCACATTCACTGTGGGTGGGGGAGGTAAGTAAATATCTAATGATTTAAGACATGGCTTAAAAGCTTTGTATTCTATAGGCAACACTAATGCAATACTATTGAATTCATACATGACATCTCGGAGACTTCAAGGAAGTGAAAGCTTAGTTTAATTCAAAACAATATTTTATATGACCCCTACTTTGGTGAAAAATGGTTTGCCCCAACATTCTCCCAAAATGCATTGCCCCCATAAAAATATTTCAAAATATCCTTTTCTTAAAAAATAAACCACCTTACTTCCTTTATTTCAGATGGGAGAAAGTATGAACACATTGTAAATGACAAAGCCTCTTCCATGAGATAAAACTCCCATAAAGTCATTTTTAACATCCCTAAGTTATAAATATTTAAATATATGAAGTATAAATACTTTTTTTTTTTTTAGATTAAATTCATGATTACATAAAAATATTAGTGTTCAGAATAATCAGGTTGCATGTAAAGAATAATATAAGCCAATAAAAAATTGGATTGCTTATTTTTTCACTTATGTCTTTTGCTATCATGTTACACCCACGCCCTATACTCTATTGATATATTTAACTAACCCTTTGAGTCTCAGAAAGCTATGTGGTATCCAAGAGGTTAAATGCAAAATGGGTTTTCTTTTAAAATAAAACTGAAATTAAAAGAGGTTTGCACAGTGAAATGCTTTCAATTAGCTGTTAGTTTTTGGTTTAACTATGTATTATCTGTAAAGCTGTTTAGTATGAAAACCTGAAGTAAATCTGGATCAAACCATATTCCCCAAGTGTAGGGGGGAATTAAATATTTAATGGTTTAAAATATGCCTTAAAAGTTATGAATGTTTGATAGGACTCTAATGTTTTATAAAGAAAGTCATAAATGTTATCTCTCATATTCAAGGAAGTGAAAGCTGAGTTGAATTCAAAACATTGTTTTACATGTCCCCTACTGTGGTAAAAAATGGTTTGCCCCAAGCAGTTTAATATGTGTTACTGAATCAAATGTGGAACAAACCACATTCACTGTGGGTGGGGGAGGCAAGTAAATATCTAATGATTTAAAACATGGCTTAAAAGCTTTGTATTCTATAGGCAACACTAATGCAATATTATTGAATTCATACATGACATCTCGGAGCCTTCAAGGAAGTGAAAGCTTAGTTTAATTCAAAACAATATTTTATATGACCCCTACTTTGGTGAAAAATGGTTTGCCCCAACATTCTCCCAGAATGCATTGCCCCCATAAAAATATTTCAAAATAACCTTTTCTTAAAAAATAAACCACCTTACTTCCTTTTTTTCAGATGGGAGAAAGTATGAACACATTGTAAATGACAAAGCCTCTTCCATGAGATAAAACTCCCATAAAGTCATTTTTAACATCCCTAAGTTATAAATATTTAAATATATGAAGTATAAATTCTCTTTTTTTTTTTTGAGATTAAATTCATGATTACATAAAAATATTAGTGTTCAGAATAATCAGGTTGCATGTAAAGAATAATATAAGCCAGTAAAAAATTGGATTGCTTATTTTTTCACTTATGTCTTTTGCTATCATGTTACACCCACGCCCTATACTCTATTGATATATTTAACTAACCCTTTGAGTCTCAGAAAGCTATGTGGTATCCAAGAGGTTAAATGCAAAATGGGTTTTCTTTTAAAATAAAACTGAAATTAAAAGAGGTTTGCACAGTGAAATGCCTTCAATTAGCTGTTAGTTTTTGGTTTAACTATGTATTATCTGTAAAGCTGTTTAGTATGAAAACCTGAAGCAAATCTGGATCAAACCATATTCCCCAAGTGTAGGGGGGAATTAAATATTTAATGGTTTAAAATATGCCTTAAAAGTTATGAATGTTTGATAGGACTCTAATGTTTTATAAAGAAAGTCATAAATGTTATCTCTCATATTCAGGGAAGTGAAAGCTGAGTTGAATTCAAAACATTGTTTTACATGTCCCCTACTGTGGTAAAAAATGGTTTGCCCCAAGCAGTTTAATATGTGTTACTGAATGAAATCTGGAACAAACCACATTCACTGTGGGTGGGGGTGGCAAGTAAATATCTAATGGATTAAAACATGGCTTAAAAGCTTTGTATTCTATAGGCAACACTAATGCAATATTATTGAATTCATACATGACATCTCGGAGCTTTCAAGGAAGTGAAAGCTTAGTTTAATTCAAAACAATATTTTATATGACCCCTACTTTGGTGAAAAATGGTTTGCCCCAACATTCTCCCAGAATGCATTGCCCCCATAAAAATATTTCAAAATATCCTTTTCTTAAAAAATAAACCACCTTACTTCCTTTATTTCAGATGGGAGAAAGTATGAACACATTGTAAATGACAAAGCCTCTTCCATGAGATAAAACTCCCATAAAGTCATTTTTAACATCCCTAAGTTATAAATATTTAAATATATGAAGTATAAATACTCTTTTTTTTTAAATTAAATTCATGATTACATAAAAATATTAGTGTTCAGAATAATCAGGTTGCATGTAAAGAATAATATAAGACAATAAAAAATTGGATTGCTTATTTTTTCACTTATGTCTTTTGCTATCATGTTACACCCACGCCCTATACTCTATTGATATATTTAACTAAGCCTTTGAGTCTCAGAAAGCTATGTGGTATCCAAGAGGTTAAATGCAAAATGAGTTTTCTTTTAAAATAAAATTGAAATTAAAAGAGGTTTGCACAGTGAAATGCCTTCAATTAGCTGTTAGTTTTTGGTTTAACTATGTATTATCTGTAAAGCTGTTTAGTATGAAAACCTGAAGCAAATCTGGATCAAACCATATTCCCCAAGTGTAGGGGGGAATTAAATATTTAATGGTTTAAAATATGCCTTAAAAGTTATGAATGTTTGATAGGACTCTAATGTTTTATAAAGAAAGTCATAAATGTTATCTCTCATATTCAAGGAAGTGAAAGCTGAGATGAATTCAAAACATTGTTTTACATGTCCCCTACTGTGGTAAAAAATGGTTTGCCCCAAGCAGTTTAATATGTGTTACTGAATCAAACGTGGAACAAACCACATTCACTGTGGGTGGGGGAGGTAAGTAAATATCTAATGATTTAAGACATGGCTTAAAAGCTTTGTATTCTATAGGCAACACTAATGCAATACTATTGAATTCATACATGACATCTCGGAGACTTCAAGGAAGTGAAAGCTTAGTTTAATTCAAAACAATATTTTATATGACCCCTACTTTGGTGAAAAATGGTTTGCCCCAACATTCTCCCAAAATGCATTGCCCCCATAAAAATATTTCAAAATATCCTTTTCTTAAAAAATAAACCACCTTACTTCCTTTATTTCAGATGGGAGAAAGTATGAACACATTGTAAATGACAAAGCCTCTTCCATGAGATAAAACTCCCATAAAGTCATTTTTAACATCCCTAAGTTATAAATATTTAAATATATGAAGTATAAATACTTTTTTTTTTTTTAGATTAAATTCATGATTACATAAAAATATTAGTGTTCAGAATAATCAGGTTGCATGTAAAGAATAATATAAGCCAATAAAAAATTGGATTGCTTATTTTTTCACTTATGTCTTTTGCTATCATGTTACACCCACGCCCTATACTCTATTGATATATTTAACTAACCCTTTGAGTCTCAGAAAGCTATGTGGTATCCAAGAGGTTAAATGCAAAATGGGTTTTCTTTTAAAATAAAACTGAAATTAAAAGAGGTTTGCACAGTGAAATGCTTTCAATTAGCTGTTAGTTTTTGGTTTAACTATGTATTATCTGTAAAGCTGTTTAGTATGAAAACCTGAAGTAAATCTGGATCAAACCATATTCCCCAAGTGTAGGGGGGAATTAAATATTTAATGGTTTAAAATATGCCTTAAAAGTTATGAATGTTTGATAGGACTCTAATGTTTTATAAAGAAAGTCATAAATGTTATCTCTCATATTCAAGGAAGTGAAAGCTGAGTTGAATTCAAAACATTGTTTTACATGTCCCCTACTGTGGTAAAAAATGGTTTGCCCCAAGCAGTTTAATATGTTTTACTGAATCAAATGTGGAACAAACCACATTCACTGTGGGTGGGGGAGGCAAGTAAATATCTAATGATTTAAAACATGGCTTAAAAGCTTTGTATTCTATAGGCAACACTAATGCAATATTATTGAATTCATACATGACATCTCGGAGCCTTCAAGGAAGTGAAAGCTTAGTTTAATTCAAAACAATATTTTATATGACCCCTACTTTGGTGAAAAATGGTTTGCCCCAACATTCTCCCAGAATGCATTGCCCCCATAAAAATATTTCAAAATATCCTTTTCTTAAAAAATAAACCACCTTACTTCCTTTATTTCAGATGGGAGAAAGTATGAACACATTGTAAATGACAAAGCCTCTTCTATGAGATAAAACTCCCATAAAGTCATTTTTAACATCCCTAAGTTATAAATATTTAAATATATGAAGTATAAATACTCTTTTTTTTTTTTTTTTAGATTAAATTCATGATTACATAAAAATATTAGTGTTCAGAATAATCAGGTTGCATGTAAAGAATAATATAAGACAATAAAAAATTGGATTGCTTATTTTTTCACTTATGTCTTTTGCTATCATGTTACACCCACGCCCTATACTCTATTGATATATTTAACTAAGCCTTTGAGTCACAGAAAGCTATGTGGTATCCAAGAGGTTAAATGCAAAATGGGTTTTCTTTTAAAATAAAATTGAAATTAAAAGAGGTTTGCACAGTGAAATGCCTTCAATTATCTGTTAGTTTTTGGTTTAACTATGTATTATCTGTAAAGATGTTTAGTATGAAAACCTGAAGCAAATCTGGATCAAACCATATTCCCCAAGTGTAGGGGGGAATTAAATATTTAATGGTTTAAAATATGCCTTAAAAGTTATGAATGTTTGATAGGACTCTAATGTTTTATAAAGAAAGTCATAAATGTTATCTCTCATATTCAAGGAAGTGAAAGCTGAGTTGAATTCAAAACATTGTTTTACATGTCCCCTACTGTGGTAAAAAATGGTTTGCCCTAAGCAGTTTAATATGTGTTACTGAATCAAATGTGGAACAAACCACATTCACTGTGGGTGGGGGAGGCAAGTAAATATCTAATGATTTAAAACATGGCTTAAAAGGTTTGTATTTTATAGGCTACACTAATGCAATATTATTGTATTCATACATGACATCTCGGAGCCTTCAAGGAAGTGAAAGATTAGTTTAATTCAAAACAATATTTTATATGACCCCTACTTTGGTGAAAAATGGTTTGCCCCAACATTCTCCCAAAATGCATTGCCCCCATAAAAATATTTCAAAATATCCTTTTCTTAAAAAATAAACCACCTTACTTCCTTTATTTCAGATGGGAGAAAGTATGAACACATTGTAAATGACAAAGCCTCTTCCATGAGATAAAACTCCCATAAAGTCATTTTTAACATCCCTAAGTTATAAATATTTAAATATATGAAGTATAAATACTTTTTTTTTTTTTAGATTAAATTCATGATTACATAAAAATATTAGTGTTCAGAATAATCAGGTTGCATGTAAAGAATAATATAAGCCAATAAAAAATTGGATTGCTTATTTTTTCACTTATGTCTTTTGCTATCATGTTACACCCACGCCCTATACTCTATTGATATATTTAACTAACCCTTTGAGTCTCAGAAAGCTATGTGGTATCCAAGAGGTTAAATGCAAAATGGGTTTTCTTTTAAAATAAAACTGAAATTAAAAGAGTTTTGCACAGTGAAATGCCTTCAATTAGCTGTTAGTTTTTGGTTTAACTATGTATTATCTGTAAAGCTGTTTAGTATGAAAACCTGAAGCAAATTTGGATCAAACCATATTCCCCAAGTGTAGGGGGGAATTAAATATTTAATGGTTTAAAATATGCCTTAAAAGTTATGAATGTTTGATAGGACTCTAATGTTTTATAAAGAAAGTCATAAATGTTATCTCTCATATTCAAGGAAGTGAAAGCTGAGTTGAATTCAAAACATTGTTTTACATGTCCCCTACTGTGGTAAAAAATGGTTTGCCCCAAGCAATTTAATATGTGTTACTGAATCAAATGTGGAACAAACCACATTCAGTGTGGGTGGGGGTGGCAAGTAAATATCTAATGATTTAAAACATGGCTTAAAAGCTTTGTATTCTATAGGCAACACTAATGCAATATTATTGAATTCATACATGACATCTCGGAGCCTTCATGGAAGTGAAAGCTTAGTTTAATTCAAAACAATATTTTATATGACCCCTACTTTGGTGAAAAATGGTTTGCCCCAACATTCTCCCAGAATGCATTGCCCCCATAAAAATATTTCAAAATAACCTTTTCTTAAAAAATAAACCACCTTACTTCCTTTATTTCAGATGGGAGAAAGTATGAACACATTGTAAATGACAAAGCCTCTTCCTTAAGATAAAACTTCCATAAAGTCATTTTTAACATCCCTAAGTTATAAATATTTAAATATATGAAGTATAAATACTCTTTTTTTTTTTTTTTTTTTTTTTTTTTTTTTTTTTTTAGATTAAATTCATGATTACATAAAAATATTAGTGTTCAGAATAATCAGGTTGCATGTAAAAAATAATATAAGCCAATAAAAAATTGGATTGCTTATTTTTTAACTTATGTCTTTTGCTATCATGTTACACTCACGCCCTATACTCTATTGATATATTTAACTAACCCTTTGAGTCTCAGAAAGCTATGTGGTATCCAAGAGGTTAAATGCAAAATGGGTTTTCTTTTAAAATAAAACTGAAATTAAAAGAGGTTTGCACAGTGAAATGCCTTCAATTAGCTGTTAGTTTTTGGTTTAACTATGTATTATCTGTAAAGCTGTTTAGTATGAAAACCTGAAGCAAATCTGGATCAAACCATATTCCCCAAGTGTAGGGGGGAATTAAATATTTAATGGTTTAAAATATGCCTTAAAAGTTATGAATGTTTGATAGGACTCTAATGTTTTATAAAGAAAGTCATAAATGTTATCTCTCATATTCAAGGAAGTGAAAGCTGAGTTGAATTCAAAACATTGTTTTACATGTCCCCTACTGTGGTAAAAAATGGTTTGCCCCAAGCAGTTTAATATGTGTTACTGAATCATATGTGGAACAAACCACATTCACTGTGGGTGGGGGAGGCAAGTAAATATCTAATGATTTAAAACATGGCTTAAAAGCTTTGTATTCTATAGGCAACACTAATGCAATATTATTGAATTCATACATGACATCTCGGAGCCTTCAAGGAAGTGAAAGCTTAGTTTAATTCAAAACAATATTTTATATGACCCCTACTTTGGTGAAAAATGGTTTGCTCCAACATTCTCCCAGAATGCATTGCCCCCATAAAAATATTTCAAAATATCCTTTTCTTAAAAAATAAACCACCTTACTTCCTTAATTTCAGATGGGAGAAAGTATGAACACATTGTAAATGACAAAGCCTCTTCTATGAGATAAAACTCCCATAAAGTCATTTTTAACATCCCTAAGTTATAAATATTTAAATATATGAAGTATAAATACTCTTGTTTTTTTTAGATTAAATTCATGATTACATAAAAATATTAGTGTTCAGAATAATCAGGTTGCATGTAAAGAATAATATAAGCCAGTAAAAAATTGGATGGCTTATTTTTTCACTTATGTCTTTTGCTATCATGTTACACCCACGCCCTATACTCTATTGATATATTTAACTAACCCTTTGAGTCTCAGAAAGCTATGTGGTATCCAAGAGGTTAAATGCAAAATGGGTTTTCTTTTAAAATAAAACTGAAATTAAAAGAGGTTTGCACAGTGAAATGCCTTCAATTAGCTGTTAGTTTTTGGTTTAACTATGTATTATCTGTAAAGCTGTTTAGTATGAAAACCTGAAGCAAATCTGGATCAAACCATGTTCCCCAAGTGTAGGGAGGAATTAAATATTTAATGGTTTAAAATATGCCTTAAAAGTTATGAATGTTTGATAGGACTCTAATGTTTTATAAAGAAAGTCATAAATGTTATCTCTCATATTCAAGGAAGTGAAAGCTGAGTTGAATTCAAAACATTGTTTTACATGTCCCCTACTGTGGTAAAAAATGGTTTGCCCCAAGCAGTTTAATATGTGTTACTGAATCAAATGTGGAACAAACCACATTCACTGTGGGTGGGGGAGGCAAGTAAATATCTAATGATTTAAAACATGGCTTAAAAGCTTTGTATTCTATAGGCAACACTAATGCAATATTATTGAATTCATACATGACATCTCGGAGCTTTCAAGGAAGTGAAAGCTTAGTTTAATTCAAAACAATATTTTATATCACCCCTTCTTTGGTGAAAAATGGTTTGCCCCAACATTCTCCCAGAATGCATTGCCCCCATAAAAATATTTCAAAATAACCTTTTCTTAAAAAATAAACCACCTTACTTCCTTTATTTCAGATGGGAGAAAGTATGAACACATTGTAAATGACAAAGCCTCTTCCATGAGATAAAACTCCCATAAAGACATTTTTAACATCCCTAAGTTATAAATATTTAAATATATGAAGTATAAATACTCTTTTTTTTTTTAGATTAAATTCATGATTAAATAAAAATATTAGTATTCAGAATAATCAGGTTGCATGTAAAGAATAATATAAGCCAGTAAAAAATTGGATTGCTTAATTTTTCACTTATGTCTTTTGCTATCATGTTACACCCACCCCCTATACTCTATTGATATATTTAACTAACCCTTTGAGTCTCAGAAAGCTATGTGGTATCCAAGAGGTTAAATGCAAAATGGGTTTTCTTTTAAAATAAAACTGAAATTAAAAGAGGTTTGCACAGTGAAATGCCTTCAATTAGCTGTTAGTTTTTGGTTTAACTATGTATTATCTGTAAAGCTGTTTCGTATGAAAACCTGAAGCAAATCTGGATCAAACCATATTCCCCAAGTGTAGGGGGGAATTAAATATTTAATGGTTTAAAATATGCCTTAAAAGTTATGAATGTTTGATAGAACTATAATGTTTTATAAAGAAAGTCATAAATGTTATCTCTCATATTCAAGGAAGTGAAAGCTGAGTTGAATTCAAAACATTGTTTTACATGTCCCCTACTGTGGTAAAAAATGGTTTGTCCCAAGCAGTTTAATATGTGTTACTGAATCAAATCTGGAACAAACCACATTCACTGTGGGTGGGGGTGGCAAGTAAATATCTAATGATTTAAAACATGGCTTAAATGCTTTGTATTCTATAGGCAACACTAATGCAATATTATTGAATTCATACATGACATCTCGGAGCTTTCAAGGAAGTGAAGGCTTAGTTTAATTCAAAACAATATTTTATATGACCCCTACTTTGGTGAAAAATGGTTTGCCCCAACATTCTCCCAGAATGCATTGCCCCCATAAAAATATTTCAAAATAACCTTTTCTTAAAAAATAAACCACCTTACTTCCTTTATTTCAGATGGGAGAAAGTATGAACACATTGTAAATGACAAAGCCTCTTCCATGAGATAAAACTCCCATAAAGTCATTTTTAACATCCCTAAGTTATAAATATTTCAATATATGAAGTATAAATACTCATTTTTTTTTTTTTAGATGAAATTCATGATTACATAAAAATATTTGTGTTCAGAATAATCAGGTTGCATGTAAAGAATAATATAAGCCAGTAAAAAATTGGATTGCTTATTTTTTCACTTATGTCTTTTGCTATCATGTTACACCCATGCACTATACTCTATTGATATTTTTAACTAAGCCTTTGAGTCTCAGAAAGCTATGTGGTATCCAAGAGGCTAAATGCAAAATGGGTTTTCTTTTAAAATAAAACTGAAATTAAAAGAGGTTTGCACAGTGAAATGCCTTCAATTAGCTGTTAGTTTTTGGTCTAACTATGTATTATCTGTAAAGCTGTTTAGTATGAAATCCTGAAGCAAATCTGGATCAAACCATATTCCCCAAGTGTGGGGGGGAATTAAATATTTAATGGTTTAAAATATGCCTTAAAAATTCTGAATGTTTGATAGGACTCTAATGTTTTATAAAGAAAGTCATAAATGTTATCTCTCATATTCAAGGAAGTGAAAGCTGAGTTGAATTCAAAACATTGTTTTACATGCCCCCTACTGTGGTAAAAAATGGTTTGCCCCAAGCAGTTTAATATGTGTTACTGAATGAAATGTGGAACAAACCACATTCACTGTCGGTGGGGGAGGCAAGTAAATATCTAATGATTTAAAACATGGCTAAAAAGCTTTGTATTCTATAGGCAACACTAATGCAATATTATTGAATTCATATATGACATCTCGGAGCCTTCAAGGGAGTGAAAGCTTAGTTTAATTCAAAACAATATTTTATATGACCCCTACTTTGGTGAAAAATGGTTTGCCCCAATATTCTCCCAGAATGCATTGCCCCCATAAAAATATTTCAAAATAACCTTTTCTTAAAAAATAAACCACCTTCCTTCCTTTATTTCAGATGGGAGAAAGTATGAATACATTGTAAATGACAAAGCCTCTTCCATGAGATAAAACTCCCATAAAGTCATTTTTAACATCCCTAAGTTATAAATATTTAAATATATGAACTATAAACACTCTTTTTTTTTTTTTTAGATTAAATTCATGATTACATAAAAATATTAGTGTTCAGAATAATCAGGTTGCATGTAAAGAATAATATAAGCCAGTTAAAAATTCTAATGTTTTATAAAGAAAGTCATAAATGTTATCTTTCATATTCAAGGAAGTGAAAGCTAAGTTGAATTCAAAACATTGTTTTACATGTCCCCTACTGTGGTAAAAAATGGTTTGCCCCAAGCAGTTTAATATGTGTTACTGAATCAAACGTGGAACAAACCACATTCACTGTGGGTGGGGGAGGTAAGTTAATATCTAATGATTTAAGACATGGCTTAAAAGCTTTGTATTCTATAGGCAACACTAATGCAATACTATTGAATTCATACATGACATCTCGGAGACTTCAAGGAAGTGAAAGCTTAGTTTAATTCAAAACAATATTTTATATCACCCCTACTTTGGTGAAAAAGTTGCCCCCATAAAAATATTTCAAAATATCCTTTTCTTAAAAAATAAACCACCTTACTTCCTTTATTTCAGATGGGAGAAAGTATGAACACATTGTAAATGACAAAGCCTCTTCCATGAGATAAAACTCCCATAAAGTCATTTTTAACATCCCTAAGTTATAAATATTTAAATATATGAAGTATAAATACTTTTTTTTTTTGAGATTAAATTCATGATTACATAAAAATATTAGTGTTCAGAATAATCAGGTTGCATGTAAAGAATAATATAAGCCAATAAAAAATTGGATTGCTTATTTTTTCACTTATGTCTTTTGCTATCATGTTACACCCACGCCCTATACTCTATTGATATATTTAACTAACCCTTTGAGTCTCAGAAAGCTATGTGGTATCCAAGAGGTTAAATGCAAAATGGGTTTTCTTTTAAAATAAAACTGAAATTAAAAGAGGTTTGCACAGTGAAATGCTTTCAATTAGCTGTTAGTTTTTGGTTTAACTATGTATTATCTGTAAAGCTGTTTAGTATGAAAACCTGAAGTAAATCTGGATCAAACCATATTCCCCAAGTGTAGGGGGGAATTAAATATTTAATGGTTTAAAATATGCCTTAAAAGTTATGAATGTTTGATAGGACTCTAATGTTTTATAAAGAAAGTCATACATGTTATCTCTCATATTCAAGGAAGTGAAAGCTGAGTTGAATTCAAAACATTGTTTTACATGTCCCCTACTGTGGTAAAAAATGGTTTGCCCCAAGCAGTTTAATATGTGTTACTGAATCAAATGTGGAACAAACCACATTCACTGTGGGTGGGGGAGGCAAGTAAATATCTAATGATTTAAAACATGGCTTAAAAGCTTTGTATTCTATAGGCAACACTAATGCAATATTATTGAATTCATACATGACATCTCGGAGCCTTCAAGGAAGTGAAAGCTTAGTTTAATTCAAAACAATATTTTATATGACCCCTACTTTGGTGAAAAATGGTTTGCCCCAACATTCTCCCAGAATGCATTGCCCCCATAAAAATATTTCAAAATATCCTTTTCTTAAAAAATAAACCACCTTACTTCCTTTATTTCAGATGGGAGAAAGTATGAACACATTGTAAATGACAAAGCCTCTTCTATGAGATAAAACTCCCATAAAGTCATTTTTAACATCCCTAAGTTATAAATATTTAAATATATGAAGTATAAATACTCTTTTTTTTTTTTTTTTTTTTAGATTAAATTCATGATTACATAAAAATATTAGTGTTCAGAATAATCAGGTTGCATGTAAAGAATAATATAAGACAATAAAAAATTGGATTGCTTATTTTTTCACTTATGTCTTTTGCTATCATGTTACACCCACGCCCTATACTCTATTGATATATTTAACTAAGCCTTTGAGTCTCAGAAAGCTATGTGGTATCCAAGAGGTTAAATGCAAAATGGGTTTTCTTTTAAAATAAAATTGAAATTAAAAGAGGTTTGCACAGTGAAATGCCTTCAATTAGCTGTTAGTTTTTGGTTTAACTATGTATTATCTGTAAAGCTGTTTAGTATGAAAACCTGAAGCAAATCTGGATCAAACCATATTCCCCAAGTGTAGGGGGGAATTAAATATTTAATGGTTTAAAATATGCCTTAAAAGTTATGAATGTTTGATAGGACTCTAATGTTTTATAAAGAAAGTCATAAATGTTATCTCTCATATTCAAGGAAGTGAAAGCTGAGTTGAATTCAAAACATTGTTTTACATGTCCCCTACTGTGGTAAAAAATGGTTTGCCCTAAGCAGTTTAATATGTGTTACTGAATCAAATGTGGAACAAACCACATTCACTGTGGGTGGGGGAGGCAAGTAAATATCTAATGATTTAAAACATGGCTTAAAAGGTTTGTATTTTATAGGCTACACTAATGCAATATTATTGTATTCATACATGACATCTCGGAGCCTTCAAGGAAGTGAAAGCTTAGTTTAATTCAAAACAATATTTTATATGACCCCTACTTTGGTGAAAAATGGTTTGCCCCAACATTCTCCCAGAATGCATTGCCCCAATAAAAATATTTCAAAATATCGTTTTCTTAAAAAATAAACCACCTTACTTCCTTAATTTCAGATGGGAGAAAGTATGAACACATTGTAAATGACAAAGCCTCTTCTATGAGATAAAACTCCCATGAAGTCATTTTTAACATCCCTAAGTTATAAACATTTAAATATATGAAGTATAAATACTCTTTTTTTTTTTTTTATGTTAAATTCATGATTACATAAAAATGTTAGTGTTCAGAATAATCAGGTTGCATGTAAAGAATAATATAAGCTAATAAAAAATTGGATTGCTTATTTTTTCACTTATGTCTTTTGCTATCATGTTACACCCACGCCCTATACTCTATTGATATATTTAACTAACCCTTTGAGTCTCAGAAAGCTATGTGGTATCCAAGAGGTTAAATGCAAAATGGGTTTTCTTTTAAAATAAAACTGAAATTAAAAGAGGTTTGCACAGTGAAATGCCTTCAATTAGCTGTTAGTTTTTGGTTTAACTATGTATTATCTGTAAAGCTGTTTAGTATGAAAACCTGAAGCAAATCTGGATCAAACCATATTCCCCAAGTGTAGGGGGGAATTAAATATTTAATGGTTTAAAATATGCCTTAAAAGTTATGAATGTTTGATAGGACTCTAATGTTTTATAAAGAAAGTCATAAATGTTATCTCTCATATTCTAGGAAGTGAAAGATGAGTTGAATTCAAAACATTGTTTTACATGTCCCCTACTGTGGTAAAAAATGGTTTGCCCCAAGCAGTTTAATATGTGTTACTGAATCAAATGTGGAACAAACCACATTCACTGTGGGTGGGGGAGGCAAGTAAATATCTAATGACTTAAAACATGGCTTAAAAGCTTTGTATTCTATAGGCAACACTAATGCAATATTATTGAATTCATACATGACATCTCGGAGCCTTCAAAGAAGTGAAAGCTTAGTTTAATTCAAAACAATATTTTATATGACCCCTACTTTGGTGAAAAATGGTTTGCCCCAACATTCTCCCAGAATGCATTGCCCCCATAAAAATATTTCAAAATAACCTTTTCTTAAAAAATAAACCACCTTACTTCCTTTATTTCAGATGGGAGAAAGTATGAACACATTGTAAATGACAAAGCCTCTTCCATGAGATAAAACTCCCATAAAGTCATTTTTAACATCCCTAAGTTATAAATATTTAAATATATGAAGTATAAATACTCTTTTTTTTTTTTTTTTTAGATTAAATTCATGATTACATAAAAATATTAGTGTTCAGAATAATCAGGTTGCATGTAAAGAATAATATAAGCCAATAAAAAATTGGATTGCTTATTTTTTCACTTATGTCTTTTGCTATCATGTTACACCCACGCCCTATACTCTATTGATATATTTAACTAACCCTTTGAGTCTCAGAAAGCTATGTGGTATCCAAGAGGTTAAATGCAAAATGGGTTTTCTTTTAAAATAAAACTAAAATTAAAAGAGCTTTGCACAGTGAAATGCCTTCAATTAGCTGTTAGTTTTTGGTTTAACTATGTATTATCTGTAAAGCTGTTTAGTATGAAAACCTGAAGCAAATCTGGATCAAACCATATTCCCCAAGTGTAGGGGGGAATTAAATATTTAATGGTTTAAAATATGCCTTAAAAGTTATGAATGTTTGATAGGACTCTAATGTTTTATAAAGAAAGTCATAAATGTTATCTCTCATATTCAAGGAAGTGAAAGCTGAGTTGAATTCAAAACATTGTTTTACATGTCCCCTACTGTGGTAAAAAATGGTTTGCCCCAAGCAGTTTAATATGTGTTACTGAATCAAACGTGGAACAAACCACATTCACTGTGGGTGGGGGAGGTAAGTAAATATCTAATGATTTAAGACATGGCTTAAAAGCTTTGTATTCTATAGGCAACACTAATGCAATACTATTGAATTCATACATGACATATCGGAGACTTCAAGGAAGTGAAAGCTTAGTTTAATTCAAAACAATATTGTATATGACCCCTACTTTGGTGAAAAATGGTTTGCCCCAACATTCTCCCAGAATGCATTGCCCCCATAAAAATATTTCAAAATATCCTTTTCTTAAAAAATAAACCACCTTACTTCCTTTATTTCAGATGGGAGAAAGTATGAACACATTGTAAATGACAAAGCCTCTTCCATGAGATAAAACTCCCATAAAGTCATTTTTAACATCCCTAAGTTATAAATATTTAAATATATGAAGTATAAATACTTTTTTTTTTTGAGATTAAATTCATGATTACATAAAAATATTAGTGTTCAGAATAATCAGGTTGCATGTAAAGAATAATATAAGCCAGTAAAAAATTGGATTGCTTATTTTTTCACTTATATCTTTTGCTATCATGTTAAACCCACGCCCTATACTCTATTGATATATTTAACTAACCCTTTGAGTCTCAGAAAGCTATGTGGTATCCAAGAGGTTAAATGCAAAATTGGTTTTCTTTTAAAATAAAACTGAAATTAAAAGAGGTTTGCATAGTGAAATGCCTTCAATTAGCTGTTAGTTTTTGGTTTAACTATGTATTATCTGTAAAGCTGTTTAGTATGAAATCCTGAAGCAAATCTGGATCAAACCATATTCCCCAAGTGTAGGGGGGAATTAAATATTTAATGGTTTAAAATATGCCTTAAAAGTTATGAATGTTTGATAGGACTCTAATGTTTTATAAAGAAAGTCATAAATGTTATCTCTCATATTCAAGGAAGTGAAAGATGAGTTGAATTCAAAACATTGTTTTACATGTCCCCTACTGTGGTAAAAAATGGTTTGCCCTAAGCAGTTTAATATGTGTTACTGAATCAAATGTGGAACAAACCACATTCACTGTGGGTGGGGGAGGCAAGTAAATATCTAATGACTTAAAACATGGCTTAAAAGCTTTGTATTCTATAGGCAACACTAATGCAATATTATTGAATTCATACATGACATCTCGGAGCCTTCAAGGAAGTGAAAGCTTAGTTTAATTCAAAACAATATTTTATATGACCCCTACTTTGGTGAAAAATGGTTTGCCCCAACATCCTCCCAGAATGCATTGCCCCCATAAAAATATTTCAAAATAACCTTTTCTTAAAAAATAAACCACCTTACTTCCTTTATTTCAAATGGGAGAAAGCATGAACACATTGTAAATGACAAAGCCTCTTCCATAAGATAAAACTCCCATAAAGTCATTTTTAACATCCCTAAGTTATAAATATTTAAATATATGAAGTATAAATACTCTTTTTTTTTTTTTTTTTTAGATTAAATTCATGATTACATAAAAATATTAGTGTTCAGAATAATCAGGTTGCATGTAAAGAATAATATAAGCCAATAAAAAATTGGATTGCTTATTTTTTAACTTATGTCTTTTGCTATCATGTTACACTCACGCCCTATACTCTATTGATATATTTAACTAACCCTTTGAGTCTCAGAAAGCTATGTGGTATCCAAGAGGATAAATGCAAAATAGGTTTTCTTTTAAAATAAAACTGAAATTAAAAGAGTTTTACACAGTGAAATGCCTTCAATTAGCTGTTAGTTTTTGGTTTAACTATGTATTATCTGTAAAGCTGTTTAGTATGAAAACCTGAAGCAAATTTGGATTAAACCATATTCCCCAAGTGTAGGGGGGAATTAAATATTTAATGGTTTAAAATATGCCTTAAAAGTTATGAATGTTTGATAGGACTCTAATGTTTTATAAAGAAAGTCATAAATGTTATCTCTCATATTCAAGGAAGTGAAAGCTGAGTTGAATTCAAAACATTGTTTTACATGTCCCCTACTGTGGTAAAAAATGGTTTGTCCCAAGCAATTTAATATGTGTTACTGAATCAAATGTGGAACAAACCACATTCACTGTGGGTGGGGGTGGCAAGTAAATATCTAATGATTTAAAACATGGCTTAAAAGCTTTGTATTCTATAGGCAACACTAATGCAATATTATTGAATTCATACATGACATCTCGGAGCCTTCATGGAAGTGAAAGCTTAGTTTAATTCAAAACAATATTTTATATGACCCCTACTTTGGTGAAAAATGGTTTGCCCCAACATTCTCCCAGAATGCATTGCCCCCATAAAAATATTTCAAAATAACCTTTTCTTAAAAAATAAACCACCTTACTTCCTTTATTTCAGATGGGAGAAAGTATGAACACATTGTAAATGACAAAGCCTCTTCCTTAAGATAAAACTTCCATAAAGTCATTTTTAACATCCCTAAGTTATAAATATTTAAATATATGAAGTATAAATACTCTTTTTTTTTTTTTTTTTTTTTAGATTAAATTCATGATTACATAAAAATATTAGTGTTCAGAATAATCAGGTTGCATGTAAAAAATAATATAAGCCAATAAAAAATTGGATTGCTTATTTTTTAACTTATGTCTTTTGCTATCATGTTACACTCACGCCCTATACTCTATTGATATATTTAACTAACCCTTTGAGTCTCAGAAAGCTATGTGGTATCCAAGAGGTTAAATGCAAAATGGGTTTTCTTTTATAATAAAACTGAAATTAAAAGAGGTTTGCACAGTGAAATGCCTTCAATTAGCTGTTAGTTTTTGGTTTAACTATGTATTATCTGTAAAGCTGTTTAGTATGAAAACCTGAAGCAAATCTGGATCAAACCATATTCCCCAAGTGTAGGGGGGAATTAAATATTTAATGGTTTAAAATATGCCTTAAAAGTTATGAATGTTTGATAGGACTCTAATGTTTTATAAAGAAAGTCATAAATGTTATCTCTCATATTCAAGGAAGTGAAAGCTGAGTTGAATTCAAAACATTGTTTTACATGTCCCCTACTGTGGTAAAAAATGGTTTGCCCCAAGCAGTTTAATATGTGTTACTGAATCAAATGTGGAACAAACCACATTCACTGTGGGTGGGGGAGGCAAGTAAATATCTAATGATTTAAAACATGGCTTAAAAGCTTTGTATTCTATAGGCAACACTAATGCAATATTATTGAATTCATACATGACATCTCGGAGCCTTCAAGGAAGTGAAAGCTTAGTTTAATTCAAAACAATATTTTATATGACCCCTACTTTGGTGAAAAATGGTTTGCTCCAACATTCTCCCAGAATGCATTGCCCCCATAAAAATATTTCAAAATATCCTTTTCTTAAAAAATAAACCACCTTACTTCCTTTATTTCAAATGGGAGAAAGTATGAACACATTGTAAATGACAAAGCCTCTTCTATGAGATAAAACTCCCATAAAGTCATTTTTAACATCCCTAAGTTATAAATATTTAAATATATGAAGTATAAATACTCTTTTTTTTTAGATTAAATTTTGATTACATAAAAATATTAGTGTTCAGAATAATCAGGTTGCATGTAAAGAATAATATAAGCCAGTAAAAAATTGGATGGCTTATTTTTTCACTTATGTCTTTTGCTATCATGTTACACCCACGCCCTATACTCTATTGATATATTTAACTAACCCTTTGAGTCTCAGAAAGCTATGTGGTATCCAAGAGGTTAAAAGCAAAATGGGTTTTCTTATAAAATAAAACTGAAATTAAAAGAGGTTTGCACAGTGAAATGCCTTCAATTAGCTGTTAGTTTTTGGTTTGACTATGTATTATCTGTAAAGCTGTTTAGTATGAAAACCTGAAGCAAATCTGGATCAAACCATATTCCCCAAGTGTAGGGAGGAATTAAATATTTAATGGTTTAAAATATGCCTTAAAAGTTATGAATGTTTGATAGGACTCTAATGTTTTATAAAGAAAGTCATAAATGTTATCTCTCATATTCAAGGAAGTGAAAGCTGAGTTGAATTCAAAACATTGTTTTACATGTCCCCTACTGTGGTAAAAAATGGTTTGCCCCAAGCAGTTTAATATGTGTTACTGAATCAAATCTGGAACAAACCACATTCACTATGGGTGGGGGTGGCAAGTAAATATCTAATGATTTAAAACATGGCTTAATAGCTTTGTATTATATAGGCAACACTAATGCAATATTATTGAATTCATACATGACATCTCGAAGTTTTCAAGGAAGTGAAAGCTTAGTTTAATTCAAAACAATATTTTATATGACCCCTACTTTGGTGAAAAATGGTTTGCCCCAACATTCTCCCAGAATGCATTGCCCCCATAAAAATATTTCAAAATATCCTTTTCTTAAAAAATAAACCACCTTACTTCCTTTATTTCAGATGGGAGAAAGTATGAACACATTGTAAATGACAAAGCCTCTTCCATGAGATAAAACTCCCATAAAGTCATTTTTAACATCCCTAAGTTATAAATATTTAAATATATGAAGTATAAATACTCTTTTTTTTTTTTTTTTTAGATTAAATTCATGATTACATAAAAATATTAGAGTTCAGAACAATCAGGTTGCATGTAAAGAATAATATAAGCCAGTAAAAAATTGGATTGCTTATTTTTTCACTTATGTCTTTTGCTATCATGTTACACCCACGCCCTATACTCTATTGATATATTTAACTAACCCTTTGAGTCTCAGAAAGCTATGTGGTGTCCAAGAGGTTAAATGCAAAATGGGTTTTCTTTTAAAATAAAACTGAAATTAAAAGAGGTTTGCACAGTGAAATGCCTTCAATTAGCTGTTAGTTTTTGGTTTAACTATGTATTATCTGTAAAGCTGTTTAGTATGAAAACCTGAAGCAAATCTGGATCAAACCATATTCCCCAAGTGTAGGGGGGAATTAAATATTTAATGGTTTATAATATGCCTTAAAAGCTATGAATGTTTGATAGGACTCTAATGTTTTATAAAGAAAGTCATAAATGTTATCTCTCATATTCAAGGAAGTGAAAGCTGAGTTGAATTCAAAACATTGTTTTACATGTCCACTACTTTGGTAAAAAATGGTTTGCCCCAAGCAGTTTAATATGTGTTACTGAATCAAATGTGGAACAAACCACATTCACTGTGGGTGGGGGAGGCAAGTAAATATCTAATGATTTAAAACATGGCTTAAAAGCTTTGTATTCTATAGGCAACACTAATGCAATATTATTGAATTCATACATGACATCTCGGAGCCTTCAAGGAAGTGAAAGCTTAGTTTAATTCAAAACAATATTTTATATGACCCCTACTTTGGTGAAAAATGGTTTGCCCCAACATTCTCCCAGAATGCATTGCCCCCATAAAAATATTTCAAAATAACCTTTTCTTAAAAAATAAACCACCTTACTTCCTTTATTTCAGATGGGAGAAAGTATGAACACATTGTAAATGACAAAGCCTCTTCCATGAGATAAAACTCCCATAAAGTCATTTTTAACATCCCTAAGTTATAAATATTTAAATATATGAAGTATAAATACTCATTTTTTTTTTTAGATTAAATTCATGTTTACATAAAAATATTAGTGTTCAGAATAATCAGGTTGCATGTAAAGAATAATATAAGCCAGTTAAAAGTTTGGATTGCTTATTTTTTCACTTATGTCTTTTGCTATCATGTTACACTCACGCCCTATACACTATTGATATATTTAACTAACCCTTTGAATCTCAGAAAGCTATGTGGTATCCAAGAGGTTAAATGCAAAATGGGTTTTCTTTTAAAATAAAACTGAAATTAAAAGAGGTTTGCATAGTGAAATGCCTTCAATTAGCTGTTAGTTTTTGGTTTAACTATGTATTATCTGTAAAGCTGTTTAGTATGAAAATCTGAAGCAAATCTGGATCAAACCATGTTCCCCAAGTGTGGGGGGGAAATAAATATTTAATGGTTTAAAATATGCCTTAAAAATTCTGAAAGTTTGATAGGACTATAATGTTTTATAAAGAAAGTCATAAATGTTATCTCTCATATTCAAAGAAGTGAAAGCTGATTTGAATTCAAAACATTGTTTTACATGTTCCCTACTGTGGTAAATAATGGTTTGCCCCAAGCAGTTTAATATGTGTTACTGAATCAAATCTGGAACAAACCACATTCACTATGGGTGGGGGTGGCAAGTAAATATCTAATGATTTAAAACATGGCTTAATAGCTTTGTATTCTATAGGCAACACTAATGCAATATTATTGAATTCATACATGACATCTCGAAGTTTTCAAGGAAGTGAAAGCTTAGTTTAATTCAAAACAATATTTTATATGACCCCTACTTTGGTGAAAAATGGTTTGCCCCAACATTCTCCCAGAATGCATTGCCCCCATAAAAATATTTCAAAATATCCTTTTCTTAAAAAATAAACCACCTTACTTCCTTTATTTCAGATGGGAGAAAGTATGAACACATTGTAAATGACAAAGCCTCTTCCATGAGATAAAACTCCCATAAAGTCATTTTTAACATCCCTAAGTTATAAATATTTAAATATATGAAGTATAAATACTCTTTTTTTTTTTTTTTTTAGATTAAATTCATGATTACATAAAAATATTAGTGTTCAGAACAATCAGGTTGCATGTAAAGAATAATATAAGCCAGTAAAAAATTGGATTGCTTATTTTTTCACTTATGTCTTTTGCTATCATGTTACACCCACGCCCTATACTCTATTGATATATTTAACTAACCCTTTGAGTCTCAGAAAGCTTTGTGGTGTCCAAGAGGTTAAATGCAAAATGGGTTTTCTTTTAAAATAAAACTGAAATTAAAAGAGGTTTGCACAGTGAAATGCCTTCAATTAGCTGTTAGTTTTTGGTTTAACTATGTATTATCTGTAAAGCTGTTTAGTATGAAAACCTGAAGCAAATCTGGATCAAACCATATTCCCCAAGTGTAGGGGGGAATTAAATATTTAATGGTTTAAAATATGCCTTAAAAGTTATGAATGTTTGATAGGACTCTAATGTTTTATAAAAAAAGTCATAAATGTTATCTCTCATATTCAAGGAAGTGAAAGCTGAGTTGAATTCAAAACATTGTTTTACATGTCCCCTACTTTGGTAAAAAATGGTTTGCCCCAAGCAGTTTAATATGTGTTACTGAATCAAATGTGGAACAAACCACATTCACTGTGGGTGGGGGAGGCAAGTAAATATCTAATGATTTAAAACATGGCTTAAAAGCTTTCTATTCTATAGGCAACACTAATGCAATATTATTGAATTCATACATGACATCTCGGAGCCTTCAAGGAAGTGAAAGCTTAGTTTAATTCAAAACAATATTTTATATGACCCCTACTTTGGTGAAAAATGGTTTGCCCCAACATTCTCCCAGAATGCATTGCCCCCATACAAATATTTCAAAATAACCTTTTCTTAAAAAATATACCACCTTACTTCCTTTATTTCAGATGGGAGAAAGTGTGAACACATTGTAAATGACAAAGCCTCTTCCATGAGATAAAACTCCCATAAAGTCATTTTTAACATCCCTAAGTTATAAATATTTAAATATATGAACTATAAACACTCTTTTTTTTTTTAGATTAAATTCATGATTACATAAAAATATTAGTGTTCAGAATAATCAGGTTGCATGTAAAGAATAATATAAGCCAGTTAAAAGTTGGATTCCTTATTTTTTCACTTATGTCTTTTGCTATCATGTTACACCCACGCCCTATACTCTATTGATATATTTAACTATCCCTTTGAGTCTCAGAAAGCTATGTGGTATCCAAGAGGTTAAATGCAAAATGGGTTTTCTTTTAAAATAAAACTGAAATTAAAAGAGGTTTGCACAGTGAAATGCCTTCAATTAGCTGTTAGTTTTTGGTTTAACTATGTATTATCTGTAAAGCTGTTTAGTATGAAATCCTGAAGCAAATCTGGATCAAACCATGTTCCCCAAGTGTGGGGGGGAATTAAATATTTAATGGTTTAAAATATGCCTTAAAAATTCTGAATGTTTGATAGGACTCTAATGTTTTATAAAGAAAGTCATAAATGTTATCTCTCATATTCAAGGAAGTGAAAGCTGAGTTGAATTCAAAACATTGTTTTACATATCCCCTACTTTGGTAAAAAATGGTTTGCCCCAAGCAGTTTAATATGTGTTACTGAATCAAATGTGGAACAAACCACATTCACTGTGGGTGGGGGAGACAAGTAAATATCTAATGATTTAAAACATGGCTTAAAAGCTTTGTATTCTATAGGCAACACTAATGCAATATTATTGAATTCATACATGACATCTCGGAGCCTTCAAGGAAGTGAAAGCTTAGTTTAATTCAAAACAATATTTTATATGTCCCCTACTTTGGTGAAAAATGGTTTGCCCCAACATTCTCCCAGAATGCATTGCCCCCATAAAAATATTTCAAAATAACCTTTTCTTAAAAAAATAAACCACCTTACTTCCTTTATTTCAGATGGGAGAAAGTATGAACACATTGTAAATGACAAAGCCTCTTACTTAAGATAAAACTTCCATAAAGTCATTTTTAACATCCCTAAGTTATAAATATTTAAATATATGAAGTATAAATACTCTTTTTTTTTTTTTTTTTAGATTAAATTCATGATTACATAAAAATATTAGTGTTCAGAATAATCAGGTTGCATGTAAAGAATAATATAAGCCAGTAAAAAATTGGATTCCTTATTTTTTCACTTATGTCTTTTCCTATCATGTTACACCGACGCCCTATACTCTATTGATATAATTAACTAACCCTTTGAGTCTCAGAAAGCTATGTGGTATCCAAGAGGTTAAATGCAAAATGGGTTTTCTTTTAAAATAAAACTGAAATTAAAAGAGGTTTGCACAGTGAAATGCATTCAATTAGCTATTAGTTTTTGATTTAACTATGTATTATCTGTAAAGCTGTTTAGTATGAAATCCTGAAACAAATCTGGATCAAACCATGTTCCCCAAGTGTGGGGGGGAAATAAATATTTAATGGTTTAAAATATGCCTTAAAAATTCTGAATGTTTGATTGGACTCTAATGTTTTATAAAGAAAGTCATAAATGTTATCTCTCATATTCAAGGAAGTGAAAGCTGAGTTGAATTCAAAACATTGTTTTACATGTCCCCTACTGTGGAAAAAAATGGTTTGCCCAAAGCAGTTTAATATGTGTTACTGAATCAAATGTGGAACAAACCACATTCACTGTGAGTGGGGGAGACAAGTAAATATCTAATGATTTAAAACATGGCTTAAAAGCTTTGTATTCTATAGGCAACACTAATGCAATATTATTGAATTCATACATGACATCTCGGAGCCTTCAAGGAAGTGAAAGCTTAGTTTAATTCAAAACAATATTATATATGACCACTACTTTGGTGAAAAATGGTTTGCCCCAACATTCTCCCAGAATGCATTGCCCCCATAAAAATATTTCAAAATAACCTTTTCTTAAAAAATAAACCACCTTACTTCCTTTATTTCAGATGTGAGAAAGTATGAACACATTGTAAATGACAAAGCCTCTTCCATGAGATAAAACTCCCATAAAGTCATTTTTAACATCCCTACGTTATAAATATTTAAATATATGAAGTATAAATACTCTTTTTTTTTTTTTTTTTTTAGATTAAATTCATGATTACATAAAAATATTAGTATTCAGAAAAATCAGGTTGCATGTAAAGAATAATATAAGCCAGTAAAAAATTGGATTGCTTATTTTTTCACTTATGTCTTTTGCTATCATGTTACACCCACGCCCTATACTCTATTGATATATTTATCTAATCCTTTGAGTCTCAGAAAGCTATATGGCATCCAAGAGGTTAAATGCAAAATGGGTTTTCTTTTAAAATAAAACTGAAATTAAAAGAGGTTTGCACAGTGAAATGCCGTCAATTAGCTGTTAATTTTTTGGTTTAACTATGAATTATCTGTAAAGCTGTTTAGTATGAAAACCTGAAGCAAATCTGGATCAAACCATATTCCCCAAGTGTAGGGGGGAATTAAATATTTAATGGTTTAAAATATGCCTTAAAAGTTATGAATGTTTGATAGGACTCTAATGTTTTATAAAAAAAAGTCATAAATGTTATCTCTCATATTCAAGGAAGTGAAAGCTGAGTTGAATTCAAAACATTGTTTTACATGTCCCCTACTGTGGTAAAAAATGGTTTGCCCCAAGCAGTTTAATATGTGTTACTGAATCAAATGTGGAACAAACCACATTCACTGTGGGTGGGGGAGGCAAGTAAATATCTAATGATTTAAAACATGGCTTAAAAGCTTTGTATTCTATAGGCAATTCTAATGCAATATTATTGAATTCATACATGACATATCGGAGCCTTCAAAGAAGTGAAAGCTTAGTTTAATTGAAAACAATATTTTATATGACCCCTACTTTGGTGAAAAATGGTTTGCCCCAACATTCTCCCAGAATGCATTGCCCCCATAAAAATATTTCAAAATAATCTTTTCTTAAAAAATAAACCACCTTACTTCCTTTATTTCAGATGGGAGAAAGTATGAACACATTTTAAATGACAAAGCCTCTTCCATGAGATAAAACTCCCATAAAGTCATTTTTAATATCCCTAAGTTATAAATATTTAAATATATGAAGTATAAATACTCTTTTTTTTTTTTTAGATTAAATTCATGATTACATAAAAATATTAGTGTTCAGAATAATCAGGTTGCATGTAAAGAATAATATAAGCCAGTAAAAAATTGGATTGCTTATTTTTTCACTTATGTCTTTTGCTATCATGTTACACCCAAGCCCTATACTCTATTGATATATTTAACTGACCCTTTGAGTCTCAGAAAGCTATGTGTTATCCAAGAGGTTAAATGCAAAATGGGTTTTCTTTTAAAATAAATCTGAAATTAAAAGAGGTTTGCACAGTGAAATGCCTTCAATTAGCTGTTAGTTTTTGGTTTAACTATGTATTATCTATAAAGCTGTTTAGTATGAAATACTGAAGCAAATCTGGATCAAACCATGTTTCCCAAGTGTGGGGGGGAATTAAATATTTAATGGTTTAAAATATGCCTTAAAAATTCTGAATGTTTGATAGGACTCTAATGTTTTATAAAGAAAGTAAAAAATGTTATCTCTCATATTCAAGGAAGTGAAAGCTGAGTTGAATTCAAAACATTGTTTTACATGTCCCCTACTGTGGTAAAAAATGGTTTGCCCCAAGCAGTTTAATATGTGTTACTGAATCAAATCTGGAACAAACCACATTCACTGTGGGTGGGGGTGGCAAGTAAATATCTAATGATTTAAAGCATGGCTTAAAAGCTTTGTATTCGATATGCAACACTAATGCAATATTATTGAATTCATACATGACATCTCGGAGCTTTCAAGGAAGTGAAAGCTTAGTTTAATTCAAAACAATATTTTATATGACCCCTACTTTGGTGAACAATGGTTTGCCCCAATATTCTCCCAGAATGCATTGCCCCCATAAAAATATTTCAAAATATCCTTTTCTTAAAAAATAAACCACCTTACTTCCTTTATTTCAGATGGGAGAAAGTATGAACACATTGTAAATGACAAAGCCTCTTCCATGAGATAAAACTCCCATAAAGTCATTTTTAACATCCCTAAGTTATAAATATTTAAATATACGAAGTATAAATACTCTTTTTTTTTTTTTTTTTTAGATTAAATTCATGATTACATAAAAATATTAGTGTTCAGAATAATCAGGTTGCATGTAAAGAATAATATAAGCCAGTAAAAAATTGGATTGCTTATTTTTTTCACTTATCTCTTTTGCTATCATGTTACACCCACGCACTATACTGTATTGATATATTTAACTAACCCTTTGAGTCTCAGAAAGCTAAGTGGTATCCAAGAGGTTAAATGCAAAATGCGTTTTCTTTTAAAATAAAACTGAAATTAAAAGAGGTTTGCACAGTGAAATGCCTTCAATTAGCTGTTAGTTTTTGGTTTAACTATGTATTATCTGTAAAGCTGTTTAGTATGAAATCCTGAAGCAAATCTGGATCAAACCATGTTCCCCAAGTGTGGGGCGGAAATAAATATTTAATGGTTTAAAATATGCCTTAAAAATTCTGAATGTTTGATAGGACTCTAATGTTTTATAAACAAAGTCATAAATGTTATCTCTCATATTCAAGGAAGTGAAAGCTGAGTTGAATTCAAAACATTGTTTTACATGTCCCCTACTGTGGTAAAAAATGGTTTGCCCCAAGCAGTTTAATATGTGTTACTGAATCAAATCTAGAACAAACCACATTCACTGTGGATGGGGGTGGCAAGTAAATATCTAATGATTTAAAACATGGCTTAAAAGCTTTGTATTCTATATGCAACACTAATGCAATATTATTGAATTCATACATGACATCTCTGAGCTTTCAAGGAAGTGAAAGCTTAGTTTAATTCAAAACAATATTTTATATGACCCCTACTTTGGTGAAAAATGGTTTGCCCCAACATTCTCCCAGAATGCATTGCCCCCATAAAAATATTTCAAAATAACCATTTCTTAAAAAATAAACCACCTTACTTCCTTTATTTCAGATGGGGGAAAGTATGAACACATTGTAAATGCCATAGCCTCTTCCATGAGATAAAAGTCCCATAAAGTCATTTTTAACATCCCTAAGTTATAAATATTTAAATATATGAAGTATAAATACTCTTTTTTTTTTAGATTAAACATGGTTTGATCCATATTTGCTTCAGGATTTCATACTAAACAGCTTTACAGATAATACATAGTTAAACCAAAAACTAACAGCTAATTGAAGGCATTTCACTGTGCAAACCTCTTTTAATTTCAGTTTTATTCTAAAAGAAAACCCATTTTGCATTTAACCTCTTGTATACCACATAGCTTTCTGAGACTCAAAGGGTTAGTTAAATATATCAATAGAATATAGGGCGTGGGTGTAACATGATAGGAAAAGACATAAGTGAAATAATAAGCAATCCAATTTTTTACTGGCTTATATTATTCTTTACATGCAACCTGATTATTCTGAACTCTAATATTTTTATGTAATCATGAATTTAATCAAAAAAAAAAAAAAAAAGAGTATTTATACTTCATATATTTAAATATTTATAACTTAGGGATGTTAAAAATGACTTTCTGGGAGTTTTATCTCATGGAAGAGGCTTTGTCATTTACAATGTGTTCATACTTTTTCCCATCTGAAATAAAGAAAGTAAGGTGGTTTATTTTTTAAGAAAAAGTTATTTTGAAATATTTTTATGGGTGCAATGCATTCTGGGAGAATGTTGGGGCAAACCTTTTTTCATCAAAGTAGGGGTCATATAAAATATTGTTTTGAATTAAACTAAGCTTTCACTTCCTTGAAATCTCCAAGATGTCATGTATGAATTCAATAATATTGCATTAGTGTTGCCTTAGAATACAAAGCTTTTAAGCCATGTTTTAAATCATTAGATATTTACTTGCCTCCCCCACCCACAGTGAATGTGGTTTGTTCCACATTTGATTCAGTAACACATATTAAACTGCTTGGGGCAAACCATTTTTTACCACAGTAGGGGACATGTAAAACAATGTTTTGAATTCAACTCAGCTTTCACTTCCTTGAATATGAGAGATAACATTTATGACTTTCTTTATAAAACATTAGAGTCCTATCAAACATTCAGAATTTTTAAGGCATATTTTAAACCATTAAATATTTAATTCCCCCCCACACTTGGGGAACATGGTTTAATCCAGATTTGCTTCAGGATTTCATACTAAACAGCTTTACAGATAATACATAGTTAAACCAAAAACTAACAGCTAATTGAAGGCATTTCACTGTGCAAACCTCTTTTAATTTCAGTTTTATTTTAAAAGAAAACCCATTTTGCATTTAACCTCTTGGATACCACATAGCTTTCTGAGACTCAAAGGGTTAGTTAAATATATCAATAGAGTATAGGGCGTGGGTGTAACATGATAGCAAAAGACATAAGTGAAAAAATAAGCAATCCAATTTTTAACTGGCTTACATTATTCTTTACATGCAACCTGATTATTCTGAACACTAATACTTTTATGTAATCATGAATTTAATCTAAAAAAAAAAAAAAAAAAAAAAAAAAAGAAGAGTATTTATAATACATATATTTTAATATTTATCACTTAGGGATGTTAAAAATGAATTTATGGGAGTTTTATCTCATGGAAGAGGCTTTGTCATTTACAATGCGTTCATACTTTGTCCCATCTGAAATACAGGAAGTAAGGTGGTTTATTTTTTAAGAAAAGGTTATTTTGAAATATTTTTATGGGGGCAATACATTCTGGGAGAATGTTGGGGCAAACCATTTTTCACCAAAGTAGGGGTCATATAAAATAGTGTTTTGAATTAAACTAAGCTTTCACTTCCTTGAAAGCTCCGAGATGTCATGTATGAATTCAATAATATTGCATTAGTGTTCCCTATAGAATACAAAGCTTTTAAGCCATGTTTTAAATCATTAGATATTTACTTGCCACCCCCACCCACAGTGTATGTGGTTTGTTCCAGATTTGATTCAGTAACACATAGTAAACTGCTTGGGGCAAATCATTTTTTACCACAGTAGGGGACATGTAAAACAATGTTTTGAATTCAACTCAGCTTTCACTTCCTTGAATAGGAGAGATAACATTTATGACTTTCTTTATAAACATTAGAGTCCTATCAAACACTGAGAATTTTTAAGGCATATTTTAAACCATTAAATACTTACCTCCCCCCCACACTTGGGGAATATGGTTTGATCCAGATTTGCTTCAGGTTTTCATACTAAACAGCTTTACAGATAATACATAGTTAAACCAAAAACTAACAGCTAATTGAAGACATTTCACTGTGCAAACCTCTTTTAATTTCAGTTTTATTTTAAAAGAAAACCCATTTTGCATTTAACCTCTTGGATACCACATAGCTTTCTGAGACTCAAAGGGTTAGTTAAATATATCAATAGAGTATAGGGCGTGGGTGTAACATGATAGCAAAACACATAAGTGAAAAAATAAGCAATCCAATTTTTTACTGGCTTATATTATGCTTTACATACAACCTGATTATTCTGAACACTAATATTTTTATGTAATCATGAATTTAATCATAAAAAAAAAAGAGTTAAAAGTATTTATACTTCATATATTTAAATATTTATAACTTAGGGATGTTAAAAATGACTTTATGGGAGTTTTATGTCATGGAAGAGGCTTTGTCATTTATAATGTGTTCATACTTTCTCCCATCTGAAATAAAGGAAGTAAGGTGGTTTATTTTTTAAGAAATGGATGTTTTGAAATATTTTTATGGGGGCAATGCATTCTGGGAGAATGTTGGGGTAAACCATTTTTCACCAAAGTAGGGGTCATATAAAATATTGTTTTGATTTAAACTAAGCTTTCACTTCCTTGGAAGTTCCGAGATGTCATGTATGAATTCAATAATATTGCATTAGTGTTGCCTATAGAATACAAAGATGTTAAGCCAAGTTTTAAATCATTAGATATTTACTTGCCACCCCCACCCACAGTGAATGTGGTTTGTTCCAGATTTGATTCAGTAACACATATTAAACTGCTTGGGGCAAACCATTTTTTACCACAGTAGGGGACATGTAAAACAATGTTTTGAATTCAACTCAGCTTTCACTTCCTTGAATATGAGAGATAACATTTATGACTTTCTTTATAAAACATTAGAGTCCTATCAAACATTCAGAATTTTTAAGGCATATTTTAAACCATTAAATATTTAATTCTCCCCCACACACCCTTGGGGAATATGGTTTGATCCAGATTTGCTTCAGGTTTTCATACTAAACAGCTTTACAGGTAATACATAGTTAAACCAAAAACTAACAGCTAATCGAAGGCATTTCACTGTGCAAACCTCTTTTAATTTCAGTTTTATTTTAAAAGAAAACCCATTTTGCATTTAACCTCTTGGATACCACATAGCTTTCTGAGACTCAAAGGGTTAGTTAAATATATCAATAGAGTATAGGGCGTGGGTGTAACATGATAGCAAAAGACATAAGTGAAAAAATAAGCAATCCAATTTTTTACTGGCTTATATTATTCTTTACATGCAACCTGATTATTCTGAACACAAATATTTTTATGTAATCATGAATTTAATCTCAAAAAAAAAAAAAAAAAGAGTATTTATACTTCATATATTTAAATATTTATAACTTAGGGATGTTAAAAATGACTTTATGGGAGTTTTATCTTATGGAAGAGGCTATGTCATTTACAATGTGTTCATACTTTCTCCCATCTGAAAAAAAGGAAGTAAGGTGGTTTATTTTTTAAGAAAAGGTTATTTTGAAATATTTTTATGGGGGCAATGCATTCTGGGAGAATGTTGGGGCAAACCATTTTTCACCAAAGTAGGGGTCATATAAAATATTGTTTTGAATTAAACTAAGCTTTCACTTCCTTGAAAGCTCCGAGATGTCATGTATGAATTCAATAATATTGCATTAGTGTTGCCTCTAGAATACCAAGCTTTTAAGCCATGTTTTAAATCATTAGATATTTTACTTGCCACCCCCACCCACAGTGAATGTGGTTTGTTCCACATTAAATTCAGTAACACATATTAAACTGCTTGGGGCAAACCATTTTTTACCACAGTAGGAGACATGTAAAACAATGTTTTGAATTCAACTCAGCTTTCACTTCCTTGAATATGAAAGATAACATTTATGACTTTCTATATAAAACATTAGAGTCCTATCAAACATTCAGAATTTTTAAGGCATATTTTAAACCATTAAATATTTAATTCCCCCCCACACTTGGGGAACATGGCGTGATCCAGATTTGCTTCAGGTTTTCATACTAAACAGCTTTACAGTTAATACATAGTTAAACCAAAAACTAACAGCTAATTGAAGGCATTTCACTGTGCAAACCTCTTTTAATTTCAGTTTTATTTTAAAAGAAAACCCATTTTGCATTTAACCTCTTGGATACCACATAGCTTTCTGAGACTCAAAGGATTAGTAAAATATATCAATAGAGTATAGGGCGTGGGTGTAACATGATAGCAATAGACATAAGTGAAAAAATAAGCAATCCAAATTTTTACTGGCTTATATTATTCTTTACATGCAACCTGATTATTCTGAACATTAATATTTTTATGTAATCATGAATTTAATCTAAAAAAAAAAAAAATGAGTATTTATACTTCATATATTGAAATATTTATAACTTAGGGATGTTAAAAATGACTTTATGGGAGTTTTATTTCATGGAGGAGGCTGTGTTATTTACAATGTGTTCATACTTTCTCCCATCTGAAATAAAGGAAGTAAGGTGGTTTATTTTTTAAGAAAAGGATATTTAGAAATATTTCTATGGGGGTAATGCATTCTGGGACAATGTTGGGGCAAACCATTTTTCACCAAAGTAGGGGTCATATAAAATACTGTTTTCAATTAAACTAAGCTTTCACTTCCTTGAAAGCTCCGAGATGTCATGTATGAATTCAATAATATTGCATTAGTGTTGCCTATAGAATACAAAGCTATTAAGACATGTTTTAAATCATTAGATATTTACTTGCCACCCCCACCCATAGTGAATGTGGTTTGTTCCAGAGTTGATTCAGTAACACATATTAAACTGCTTGGGGCAAACTATTTTTTACCACAGTAGGGAACATGTAAAACAATGTTTTAAATTCAACTCATCTTTCACTTCCTTGAATATGAGAGATAACATTTATGACTTTCTTTATAAAACATTAGAGTCCTATCAAACATTCAGAATTTTTAAGGCATATTTTAAACCTTTAAATATGGGTGTAACATGATAGCAAAAGACATAAGTGAAAAATAAGCAATCCAATTTTTTACTGGCTTATATTATTCTTTACATGCAACCTGATTATTCTGAACACTAATATTTTTATGTAATCATGAATTTAACCCCTTAAGGACCGGAAAAATCTGAGTTTGATTTGATTTAAGGACCGGAGCAATTTTGACTTTTTTGACTATGTCTTTGTTCAACCATATTTTCTCTTTAATTCCTTTTGTGCACCCACATAAATTATATACTGTTTTTTTAAGCACAAGTAGGGCTTTCTTTTGATACCACAATTATATGAATACCTCATTGTTTAATTTGATTAAAATAGAAAAATAGAGAAAAAAAATTGAAAAAAAACAACATTTTGCTTACATTTTTCTGTCAGGATTTGCATACTATTAGTTAATGAAAAAAAAATACCCTTAAATATATTCATTTGCTTCTCCTGAATATGAGAATACCCCATATGCCTAGTATTTTAGTCCTTTACTCACATTTACAAGGTAAATATTACAAGATGGCTGCCGTTATTTCCAACTTGTGATTTCTCAACAATTGGCATGTGAGCATCATAGCTTAGATGACCGTGCCAGAACCAAAAATGTCCCACAAAGGTATATGTTTCTGAAAACTAGACAACATAAGGTAAATAATCAGGAGAATTTTGGGGTTTTTCATGCAGCTATTTTTCCAGAAAAAAATTTCAAAATTGTGGTAATATTTTGTTATTTTGCAGTTTTCACACTTACATTTCAATACTACTGTTGATATCAAGCACATGATAGGTGAAGATTTTTAAAAATGCATTGTTTAGTGTTCAGCTCCTTCTTCTGAGTACGGCAATACCCCATATGCATAGGTTTCTCAAGGTTTGGGAGAGCTACGGGGCCCAAATTGGAACATGCGCGTTTCCAGTTTCACACTTTGAATTTTCACAGCTTGCATCACTGGTGCCATGTCTCATTTGGGGCTGTGTCACAGTGCTCCACTCTAAGATTTCCCCCCAAAAGTATATATTTTTGGAAAGTAGACACCCCAGGCTTTCATTTTATGTATGTTTTCAATTTTTTTACGCAGCCATTTTACCACCAATCGCTCGTAAATCTTGACGTAAGTTAAAAAAACAGCGTTTTTTACACTTGCACTTCAATGTTGATGTGAATTTCAAGCACATGATAGGTGAAGATTTTTAAAAATAAATTGTTTCGTGTTCAGCTCCTTCTTCTGAGTACAGCAATACCCCATATGCATAGATTTCTCAAGGTTTGGGAGAGCTACAGGGCCCAAATTGGAACATGCGCGTTTACAGTTTCATACTTTGAATTTTCATAGCTTGCATCACTGGTGCCATGTCTCATTTGGGGCTGTGTAACAGTGCTCCACTCTAAGATTTCCCCCCAAAAGTATATATTTTTGGAAAGTAGACACCCCAGGCTTTCATTTTATATATGTTTTCAATTTTGTTACGCAGCCATTTTACCATCAATCGCTCGTAAGTCTTGACGTAAGTTAAAAAAACAGCGTTTTTCACACTTGCACTTCAATGTTGATGTGAATTTCAAGCACAGGATAGGTAAAGATTTTTAAAAATGCATTGTTTAGTGTTCAGCTCCTTCTTCTGAGTACGGCAATACCCCATATGCATAGGTTTCTCAAGTTTTGGGGGAGCTACGGGGCCCAATTTTGAACAAATATTGAATTTTCACATCTTGGTTAACTGATGCCATTACTCATTTTGGGCTATGTTCCAGTGCTGCACTTTAGAATTTCCCCCCAATAGTGTATATTTTTGGAATGTAGACACCCCCAGCTTTCATTTTAGGTGTGTTTTCAAATTTTTTACACAGCCATTTTGCCACCACTTTCTCATAAACTTGACGTAAGTAAAAAAACAGCGTTTTTAACACTTGCACTTCAGTGTTGATGTGAATTTCAAGCACATGATAGGTGAAGATTTTTAAAAATGCATTGTTTAGTGTTCAGCTCCTTCTTCTGAGTACGGCAATACCCCATATGCATAGCTTTCTCATGGTTTGGGGTAGCTACTGGGGCCAAATTGGAACATGCGCGTTTCCAGGTTCACACTTTGAATCTTCACAGCTTGCGTTACTGGTGCCATGTCTCATTTGGGGCTGTGTAACAGTGCTCTTTTTTAAGATTTCTCCCCAAAAGTGTATATTTTTGGAAAGTAGACACCCCAGGCTCTCGTTTTAGGTGTGTTTTCCAATTTTATACACAGCCATTTTACCACCAATCCTGTGAAAATTTGACGTAATAAAAAAAAATTCAGCATTTTTCACACTTTGCCTTCAATGTTGATGTGAATTTCAAGCACAGAGTAGGTGAAGATTTTATAAACTGAATTGATTAGTGTTCAGCTCCTTCTTCTGAGTACGGCAATACCCCATATGCATAGCTTTCTCATGGTTTGGGGGAGCTACGGGGGCCAAATTGGAACATGCGCGTTTCCAGGTTCACACTTTGAATTTTCACAGCTTGCGTTACTGGTGCCATGTCTCATTTGGGGCTGTGTAACAGTGCTCTTTTTTTAAGATTTCCCCCCAAAAGTGTATATTTTTGGAAAGTAGACACCCCAGGCTCTCGTTTTAGGTGTGTTTTCCAATTTTATACACAGCCATTTTACCACCAATCCTGTGAAAATTTGACGTAAGTAAAAAAAATTCAGCATTTTTCACACTTTGCCTTCAATGTTGATGTGAATTTCAAGCACAGAGTAGGTGAAGATTTTATAAACTGAATTGATTAGTGTTCAGCTCCTTCTTCTGAGTACGGCAATACCCCATATGCATAGCTTTCTCATGGTTTGGGGGAGCTACGGGGGCCAAATTGGAACATGCTCGTTTCCAGGTTCACACTTTGAATTTTCACAGCTTGCGTTACTGGTGCCATGTCTCATTTGGGGCTGTGTAACAATGCTCTTTTTTAAGATTTCCCCCCAAAAGTGTATATTTTTGGAAAGTAGACACCCCAGGCTCTCGTTTTAGGTGTGTTTTCCAATTTTATACACAACCATTTTACCACCAATCCCTCATAAACCATGACGTAAGTAAAAAAAAAAAAAACAACAGTGTTTTTCACACTTAGGGTTGGCGGCAGTATACTGGGCTGCATACAAATTGGTTTGGGAAACAATTTCACCTAAAATGTCTTCCCCCAAAAACAAATAAAAAAAATGATCATGGGTAAATCCTTCCATATCAATTTGAATCCCTGGGTTGCCTGTGAATTCTGAGATTTGTGGGCATAAATTGATACCCATTCATTAGGATCCGGAGTGGCAGGTGTTGGGGCATTTCTTTGGGCAGGTCTTTTGGCAGGTCTTTGGGCAGATCTTTTGGCAGGTGCTGGGGCAGTTGCCAGGGCAGCTCTTGGGGCAGCACTTGGGGCATTTCTTTGGTAGGTCTTTGGGCAGATCTTTTGGCAGGTGCTGGGGCAGTTGCCAGGGCAGCACTTGGGGCATTTCTTTGGGTAGGTATTTTGGTAGGTCTTTGGGCAGTTCTTTTGGCAGGTGCTGGGGCAGTTGCCAGAGCAGCTCTTGGGGCAGTGCATCTTTTCTTGACAGAAGGCCCAGCGTCATCACTAGAGCTGCTCTCACTTTCTGAAAACTGCGCTATGTCAAAATCTGACGCAGTGTGTGTTGCCTCAGAGTCAGACACCAAAAAGGCATATGCCTCTTCAACGCTGTACCTGCGCTGCATTTTGCCCACTAAGAAAACTTTTTTTTTTTATTTTCTTACGCTATCCCTAAACCTAAATCTAACCCTAAAACTTACCCTAGCTTACGTATATCCTGAACCTACCTAACCCAAGTGAACTACCTATCTAAACTGAACTTATTATATATATATACATTTTTTTTTTCTTTGGGGGGGGTTTTGTGGTTTTTTGGTTTTTTTTTTTTCTTACGCTATCCCTAAACCTAAATCTAACCCTAAAACTTACCCTAACCTACGTATATCCTGAACCTACCTAACCCAATTGAACTACCTATCTAAACGGCGCTTATTATATATATATATTTTTTTTGGGGGTTTTTTTTTTTTTTTTTCCCCTAAACCTAAAACTATCCCTAAAACTTTCCCTAACACACGTCTACACTAAACCTACCCAACTACCTACCAAAATACCTAAACTATATTTACTATTAAAAAAAAAAAAAAAAATTAAAAAATTTTTTAAAAAAATTAAAAAAAAAAAATTACAAATTTTAAAAAAATCTAAAAAAATTCAAGGGGGATGGGGGGTGTACCACAGATCAGAAAACACTGATCTGCAGCAAATTGATCACTCCAAGAGGGCGGGCACTTATTGATCACTGCAGAACAGTGATCAAAGGGTTAAATGTCTTTATTTAAACTTTTTTTTTTACTTTTTTTTTTTTTTTTTACAGTAAGGCAGTAACAGCATGTCTCTCTGTCTCTCTCCACCTCAGCAGTATGCAAGGTGGAAGGAGGCAGAGAGATCTGACAGGGACAGTATTTACAAATACTGTCCCTGTCATTCAGGTTTTGCAACATGTGATTCGCTTTTGAAGCGAATCGCATGTTGCAACAATGTTTCTGCCGCTTGTCACTAAGTGTCCCGATACCGGGACACTTAGTAACAAGCGGCTTGAACTCTTCCATCGCTCTGTGCGGCCGCGATGGAAGAATTTAACCCTTGACGTACCAGGACCGTCAAGGGTCGTTGGATCACATTTACCCTTGACGGTCCTGATACGTCAAGGGTCGCTAAGGGGTTAATCTCAAAAAAAAAAAAAAGAGTATTTACTCTTCATATATTTTAATATTTATAACTTAGGGATGTTAAAAATGACTTTATGGGATTTTTATCTCATGGAAGAGGCTTTGGCATTTACAATGTGTTCATACTTTCCCCCATCTGAAATAAAGGAAGTAAGGTGGTTTATTTTTTAAGAAATGGTTATTCTGAAATATTTTTATGGGGGCAATGCATTCTGGGAGAATGATGGGGCAAACCATTTTTCACCAAAGTAGGGGTCATATAAAATATTGTTTTGAATTAAACTAAGCTTTCACTTCCTTGAAAGCTCCGAGATGTCATGTATGAATTCAATAATATTGCATTAGTGTTGCCTCTAGAATACAAAGCTTTTAAGCTATGTTTTAAATCATTAGATATTTTACTTGCCACCCCCACCCACAGTGAATGTGGTTTATTCAAGATTTCATTCAGTAACACATATTAAACTGCTTGGGGCGAACCATTTTTTACCACAGTAGGGGACATCTTAACAATGTTTTGAATTCAACTAGCTTTCACTTCCTTGAATATGAGAGATAACATTTATGACTTTCTTTATAAAACATTAGAGTCCTATCAAACATTCAGAATTTTTAAGTCATATTTTAAACCATTAAATGTTTAATTCCCCCCCATACCCTTGGGGAATATGGTTTGATCCAGATTTGCTTCAGGTTTTCATACTAAACAGTAGTGTTGAGCGAGCACCCCGATGCTCGGGTGCTCGGGTGCTCTGACCGAGCACCCCCTGAGGCTCGAGTGCTCGGCCGAGCACCCGAGCCCCATTGAATACAATGGGGCGGCACGAGCATTACACCAGGCACCCCCTGCTCTGATGAGGGGAGGGTGCCTGGTCAATGCCCCCCTTCATCTCCGCAATGTCCCCCTTCATCTCCGCAATGTCCCCCTTCATCTCCTCTATGCCCCTCTTCCACAATGTCCCCCTTCATCTCCGCTATGCCCCTCTTCCACAATATCCCCCTTCATCTCCTCTATGGCATAGAGGAGATGAAGGGGGACATTGTGGAAGAGGGGCATAGCGGAGATGAAGGGGGACATTGTGGAAGAGGGGCATAGAGGAGATGAAGGGGGACATTGTGGAAGAGGGGCATAGCGGAGATGAAGGGGGACATTGTGGAAGAGGGGCATAGAGTCTATGCCCCTCTTCCACAATGTCCCCCTTCATCTCCGCTATGCCCCTCTTCCACAATGTCCCCCTTCATCTCCGCAATGCCCCCTTCATCTCCGCAATGCCCCCGTACCTCCAGTCCCTGGTGGTCCAGCGGAGCGTCTTCAGATCTGTGCCTCCTCCGGCACAGATCCCCACCACCCGAACATGGCGGGCGAGCACATGGCGGTACTCGACGAGTACCGCCATGTGCCGAGCAGAGCGATGCTCGAGCCGATCCGAGCATCGGCCGAGCACGCTCGCTCAACACTACTAAACAGCTTTACCGATAATACATAGTTAAACCAAAAACTAACAGCTAATGGAAGGCATTTCACTGTGCAAACCTCTTTTAATTTCAATTTTATTTTAAAAGAAAACCCATTTTGCATTTAACCTCTTGTATACCACATAGCTTTCTCAGACTCAAAGGGTTAGTTAAATATATCAATAGAGTATAGGACGTGGGTGTAACAAGATAGCAACAGACATAAGTGAAAAAATAAGCAATCCAATTTTTTACTGGCTTATATTATTCTTTACATGCAACCTGATTATTCTGAACACTAATATTTTTATGTAATCATGAATTTAATCTTAAAAAAATAGGTTATTTACAGTTCAGATATTTTAATATTTATAACTTAGGGATGTTAAAAATGACTTTATGGGATTTTTATCTCATGGAAGAGGCTTTGGCATTTACAATGTGTTCATACTTTCTCCCTTCTGAAATAAAGGAAGTAAGGTGGTTTATTTTTTAAGAAATGGTTACTTTGAAATATTTTTATGGGAGCAATGCATTCTGGGAGAATGTAGGGGCAAACCATTTTTCACCAAAGTAGGGGTCATATAAAATATTGTTTTGAATTAAACTAAGCTTTCACTTCCTTGAAAGCTCCGAGATGTCATGTATGAATTTAATAATATTGCATTAGTGTTGCCTTAGAATACAAAGCTTTTAAGCCATGTTTTAAATCATTAGATATTTTACTTGTCACCCCCACCCACAGTGAATGTGGTTTGTTCCAGATTTCATTCAGTAACACATATTAAACTGCTTGGGACAAACCATTTTTTACCACAGTAGGTGACATGTAAAACAATGTTTTGAATTCAACTCAGCTTTCACTTCCTTGAATATGAGATATATTTACTATTAAAAAAAAAAAAAATTTTTTAAAAAAATTAAAAAAAAAATTACAAATTTTAAAAAAATCTAAAAAAATTCAAGGGGGATGGGGGGTGTACCACAGATCAGAAAACACTGATCTGCAGCAAATTGATCACTCCAAGAGGGCGGGCACTTATTGATCACTGCAGAACAGTGATCAAAGGGTTAAATGTCTTTATTTAAACTTTTTTTTTTACTTTTTTTTTTTTTTTTTACAGTAAGGCAGTAACAGCATGTCTCTCTGTCTCTCTCCACCTCAGCAGTATGCAAGGTGGAAGGAGGCAGAGAGATCTGACAGGGACAGTATTTACAAATACTGTCCCTGTCATTCAGGTTTTGCAACATGTGATTCGCTTTTGAAGCGAATCGCATGTTGCAACATGCAACAATGTTTCTGCCGCTTGTTACTAAGTGTCCCGATCCCGATAGTAACAAGCGGCTTGAACTCTTCCATCGCTCTGTGCGGCCGCGATGGAAGAATTTAACCCTTGACGTACCAGGACCGTCAAGGGTCGTTGGATCACATTTACCCTTGACGGTCCTGATACGTCAAGGGTCGCTAAGGGGTTAATCTCAAAAAAAAAAAAAAGAGTATTTACTCTTCATATATTTTAATATTTATAACTTAGGGATGTTAAAAATGACTTTATGGGATTTTTATCTCATGGAAGAGGCTTTGGCATTTACAATGTGTTCATACTTTCCCCCATCTGAAATAAAGGAAGTAAGGTGGTTTATTTTTTAAGAAATGGTTATTCTGAAATATTTTTATGGGGGCAATGCATTCTGGGAGAATGATGGGGCAAACCATTTTTCACCAAAGTAGGGGTCATATAAAATATTGTTTTGAATTAAACTAAGCTTTCACTTCCTTGAAAGCTCCGAGATGTCATGTATGAATTCAATAATATTGCATTAGTGTTGCCTCTAGAATACAAAGCTTTTAAGCTATGTTTTAAATCATTAGATATTTTACTTGCCACCCCCACCCACAGTGAATGTGGTTTATTCAAGATTTCATTCAGTAACACATATTAAACTGCTTGGGGCGAACCATTTTTTACCACAGTAGGGGACATCTTAACAATGTTTTGAATTCAACTAGCTTTCACTTCCTTGAATATGAGAGATAACATTTATGACTTTCTTTATAAAACATTAGAGTCCGATCAAACATTCAGAATTTTTAAGGCATATTTTAAACCATTAAATATTTAATTTCCCCCCCACCCTTAGGGAATATGGTTTGATCCAGATTTGCTTCAGGTTTTCATACTTAACAGCTTTACAGATAATACATAGTTAAAACAAAAACTAACAGCTAATTGAAGGCATTTCACTGTGCAAACCTCTTTTAATTTCAGTTTTATTTTAATAGAAAACCCATTTTGCATTTAACCTCTTGTATACCACATAGCTTTCTGAGACTCAAAGGGTTAGTTAAATATATCAGTAGAGTATAGGGCGTGGGTGTAACATGATAGCAAAAGACATAAGTGAAAAAATAAGCAATCCCATTTTTTACTGGCTTATATTATTCTTTACATGCAACCTGATTATTCTGAACACTAATATTTTTATGCGATCATGAATTTAATCAAAAAAAAAAAAAAAAAAAAAAAAAAAAAAAAGAGTATTTACACTTCATATATTTTAATATTTATAACTTAGGGATGTTAAAAATGACTTTATGGGATTTTTATCTCATGGAAGAGGCTTTGGCACTTACAATGTGTTCATACTTTCCCCCATCTGAAATAAAGTAAGTAAGGTGGTTTATTTTTTAAGAAATGGTTATTTTGAAATATTTTTATGGGGGCAATGCATTCTGGGAGAATGTTGGGTCAAACCATTTTTCAACAAAGTAGGGGTCATATAAAATATTGTTTTGAATTAAACTAAGCTTTCACTTCCTTGAAAGCTCCAAAATGTCATGTATGATTTTAGTAATATTGCATTAGTGTTGCCTCTAGAATACAAAGTTTTTAAGACATGTTTTAAATCATTAGATATTTTACCTGTCTCCCCCACCCACAGTGAATGTAGTTTGTTCCAAATTTGCTTCAGTAACACATATTATACTGTTTGGGGCAAACCATTTTTTACCACAGTAGGGGACATGTAATACAATGTTTTGAATGAAACTCAGCTTTCACTTCCTTGAATATCAGAGATATAATTTATGACTCTCTTTATAAAGCATTTTAGTCCTATCTAGCATTCAGAGTTTTTAAGGCATATTTTAAACCATTAAATATTTAATTTGCCCCAGATTTACTTCAGGTATTCACACTTTACAGCTTTACAGATAATGCATAGTTAAACCAAAAGCTTAAAGCTTATTAAAGACATTGCACTGTGCAAACCTGTTTTAATTTTATTTATTTATTTATTTATTTATTTTTTTTTTAAAAGAGAACCCATTTTTGAACTTTACCTCTTGGATATCACATAGCTATCTGGGACTCAAAGGGTTAGTTAAATATATCAATAGAATATAGGGTGAGAGTTGAATATGATAGCAAAAGATATAAGTGAAAAAATAAGCAATCCAATTTTTTACTGGCTTATATTGTTCTTTACTTACAACCTGATTATTCTTAACACTAATTTTTTATGTAAACATTAGTTTAATCAACCAAAAAAAAAAAAAAAAGTATTTATACTTCAGAGATATATATATATATATATTTTTTGTTTAATGTTTTTTAATTTTTACAAACAAATTTGGCGTACAAAAAATAAAACCGTGGTGGGGGGGAGTAGAAGGTAAGACAAACCAAAACAAACAATACAATAAAAAGGAAAATACAAAACAATCAGATAAAAAAATGAAACAAAGGTAAGCAAAGCCGTATGCCCCAGTGGATCGGAATGAAAGAGAAAAAAAAAAAAAGGTAAAGGAGGAAATGGAAAAAAGGGTAGGGGGAGGGAGTCTCACTGAATTGAGGTTGAGAAACTCAACCTCAGTTCAGTGAGGTGAGGTTGAGAAACTCAAAGGAGAAGCATATCACGATGGAATGATGGAGGGAACAAAGAGTCAATCCATGGAGACCATACGCGGATATAAGAAGATGATGAATTATGTGATGAAGCAGTCGATTTTTCTATCCGAATCAGTCTCCAGATCCGGTTATCCAGTTGGACATAACATGAAGGCAAAGACTTCCAGTGGTATGCAATATGGCAGTGTGCCATGGCACACACCCTGAATATCAATTTATTGGTTAACGGGGGCAAAGGAGGATATTGTGTAGATCTATTTAGTAAGGCAGTCCAGGGATCAAGGTGTAGCACCACTCCCAAAGCGGTCCCCAGAAGCGCAAAGACATGAGTCCATAGAGCAGTAACCGACGGACAAGACCACCACATCTGTATGTAAGTACCAGACTGACCACAGCCCCAATAGCACAATGAAGATGCAGACAGACAGATGTGGTGTATTCTGGCTGGGCAATAATACCACCTTGTCAGTACCTTATACGCATTTTCCTTCACCAGAGTACAAGGAGTCAAACTGGAGGAGTTTGCCACAATGCTATTCCATTTCTCATCATCTAACGTTTCACCCAGGTCTGTCTCCCACAAAGCTCGATATGCAGGGGTATGGGGGAAAGCAATGCCAATAAAATGAGAATAGAGTGTTGAGATAGCCCCTCGTCATAAGGGGGTGGTGGAGCAAAGGTGCTCAAACAAAGTCCGAGGAGTGGGAGAGCCAGTTTCGAAATGGGCCCTAGCGAAATGACGAATTTGTACAAAACGAAAAAGTTCAGTCGCCGGTGCCCAAATTTTTCGTGAAACTTATCCCAAGTGAGAAGAGTATTAATAAAGAACATATCGGACACCTTGGTAACCCCCACCACAGTCCACCAGATGAACTGCGTAAGGGAGAATCCAGGGGGGAAATCAAGATTCCGAAAAAGGGGACACATTCTGGAACGGGGATTCGTGAGTTGATGAATTTTCAGAAACCGCCGCCAAATGGCCAGGGTATGGGATAGAGTCAGACTGTAGTGAAATTCACCAATGGAATGGGTAGGGAGCCACACTAAATCGGCAGCAGGGGGAGAAACGCATAAAGAGACCTTGAGTTCTACCCATCGAGGGACATTGGAGACTTGGTGGAGTTGGATAGCTTTAGCAAACTGAGCTACCTTGTAGTATGACCAAATATGAGGAACTGAAAGAACTCCATGGAGTTTAGGCTTATGGAGGAGTGTCGAGTGTAGCCTCGGTTTCTTAGAAGCCCAGTTAAATCAGAAAATGTGTCGTTGAAGAAGGCAGATATTGCCCATATGGAGAGGAATAGCCAGAGAGCGTAAAGGATAAAGTAGCTTGGGTAATAAAGACATCTTGACAGCAAATATACTACCGAACCACGAGATCCGGTAGGAAGCCCAGGTTCTCAGATTGTCATGTAAAGTCTTAAGTAAGGGTAGAGCGTAGAAAAAGATGCGGTTAAATGAATGCCTTGGGACAATTGCGAACAAGCACTCAATCTGAAGTCAAAATTAAGGGCAAGCAGTTTCCGCTTAGGTACAGGGAGAGAGATATCCAGAGCTTCACACTTAGAATGGTTAATCTTGTAGCCAGAGAAAGAGGAGAACTGAGCTAGTAAGGAATTGTCACGGTTTTTGATGAACACTCAGACCAGACCGGTGCATACACGGAATTAGGCCACAGGCCCAAAATACAAAACAATAAATATATAGCAATGGAAATCAGGACCCAGATATAAAGCAAGTCGATGAGGCAGCAACTGGCATCAAATAGAACTGAGCTGGGATGCTGAGGACTGGAGGCACATAAGGAGAGGAATCCACCCTAGTGGACTAGGGTTAATCAGGCTTCTCGACCCAGGACTGACAGCAGAACTATAGATGACAAGTAGTCCTGGAGGTGGTAACTGGCACGAAACCCAGATGCCTGGGTGGCACTGAACCCAATAGGCAACAAGGCAACACTGACCAAGGGACAGGGTCCTAAGAAGACCAAGGCAACCACGAACAATAGACAAACCCAAGAACGCTAGGGGTGGATCGAGGACAGATAACAGGAAAGCCACAACTGTCTCCTCACACAACGAGTGTGATGTAACGCAACCTTGGCTCTTCAGTCAAAGGCTAATGTGACAAGGAATGAAGCTCAGTGTCTCCTTACTCTCACGAGTGTGATGTAATGCAACTGCTGGCTCTTAGCCCAAGCTACTGCAACAGAGAAGGAGCACTGGAAATGCCCAGAGATATACTGCAACTCCCATAGGGAGTGAGCCCAGCAGTAGTGTAGAGGAAGACACAAATAGATCTGAGTAACTCAGTCAGCACTTAATAGCACTGTACCGGTACTTCGCGTGTGCACAACGCCAGGGGCGGTTAGAGTAAGCAGCTATAGCACGAATGCCAAGCCTAAGGTCGACAAGATAAGAATAGCACCACGCGACAAACAACAGACAAGGCAACTGGGAATCTGCTGCTTGTAACGCTGGCCAGACAAGGACAACGGAGATATACAGCCATGCACGGATGGCAACTGAGCGGTGCTCAGTCAGAGATGGCCACAAGCGCAAAGGAAGCACAGTCAGGTCAGCCGCAACGGAACAGGCTCAACATCCAGATAGGTCAGCAATGGAGCGGGTGCTCAGCCAGGTCAGTCAGTAACGGAGCGGGTCCTCAGCCAGATTAGTCGGTAATGGAGCGGGTCCTCAGCCAGATCAGTCAGTAACGGAGCGGGTTCTCAGCCAGATCAATCAGCAATGGAACAGCAACACAGGAAGCGCAGGAACGTCGTCAGGCAGGCCAGGTCATACATGATAAAAGCAACTTAGTAACAAACGACAGGAACAGGTACACTACGAAAGGACGCCTTGGTATAGACACGACAGGGTATATAAAAGCCAAGTCCTGGGTGGAGCAAGAATACTAGGCCAATAAGAGGACGTCATTTAAATGAGGCAGAATAATAATGTCGCCGTCAGATCAGGAACACGGGCACCGTGATAATACCCCCCTCTCAACGACTCCCTCCCCGTGGAGAAGGACCAGGTGTGGTGATCTGTCCACATGGTGAAAATGGATGGGGGTGTGTTTTGTGACATCATATCATTTAGTCAATAGGAAATAAGGGTCAGGGCTAGGAAGTTGTTAAAGGGATAGTAATACTTTGTTTTAACTTTATTTTATTTTGTAGGCATTAAAAAAACATGAAGAATGGTATAAGTCTTATCTCTCAATCCTGTATGGTTTATGAGATATTCACAAGCAAAGTTCCCCTCCCCGCCCCTTTTACTTAGTGTAAGCCATCTCTTCTCAGATGTGGATCAGGTTGTATGACCAGACAGATAACAGAAGGGAACAATTTTCTTTGTATGAAAACAATGAAAGCCCTTCCCCCCTTGACAAGTTTCTCAGCTTTTTCCCTTATCTTAATTGAAGATTGTCCCTCACTGCAGTCTACCTGGGCACCTACCTTCTGATCTGGTTGAACGGGGGGGGATACTTTGTTTGTGAATATCTCTTAAACCATAAAGGTTTGAGAGATAAGACTTGTATCATTCTTCATGTTTTTTTTATGGCTACAAAATAAAATAAAGTTAAAACGAAGTATTACTATCCCTTTAACCCTTTGAGTGCCAAGTGGGTACATTGTACGAGTTTGGACAGCTGTACCCGCTGTGCCAAGCTCGTACAATGTACCCACTAAAATGCGGTCACTGCATGAGCCGGTATAACTGGCATGCAGTGGCCGCATTTAAAAAAAAAAAAAGCTGGGCAATCGTGGGGGGACATGAGGATCACTCCTCATGTCACCCCTGTTATTGATCTCCCAGCCTATCGCGCTGGGAGATCAATAAAGGCAGAGGAGAAGCGCAGCAAAAGCGCAGCTTCTCCTCTCCTGTCTCTCCTACCCGAACTTCCGAGTAGGAGTGGGCGGAACCGGGGGAAGCCTCCCAACGTCATCGGTGACATGGTCACCGATGACGTTAGGGAAGTTTCCCCGGTCCTGCTCACTCCTACCGGTGGTAGGAGAGAAGGGCAGGAGAGCTTTTGCTCTCCTGCAGTCGGCTGGGAGATCAATGACTGAGGGCACACCAGGAGGGGTCCTGATGTCCCCCACGAGGTCTGAAGAGTTCAAAATAAAAAAATAAAAAAAAAATAAAAAAAATAAAAGTAACCCTGTGAGTGCCACAGGGTCCCCAGCACATTGCTTTGCAATGTGCTGGAGATCCCTGTGGCACTCACAGGGTCACTTGCTTTGGTTTTTTTTTTTTTTTCTAAAGACCTCATTGGGGGGATCAGGGGGGTCCTGATGCCCCTCAATGAGGTCTATAATTAAAAAAAAATATATAAAAAAAATGTAACCCTGTGTGTGCCACAAGGGGGTCCAATGCCCCCCCCCTTCCTGTGGCACACACAGGGCTTTTATCATTACTTTGTTATCAGAGATTGTTGGGGGGTCATCAGGATTGGTCCTAATGGCCCCCCAACAAGCTCTGATTACAAAGTAATGATAAAAAAAAAATTAACCCTCTGAGTGCCACAAGGGTCCAATGCATTGCTTTGCAATGTGCTGGAGACCCTGGAGGCACTCACAGGGACACTTTTTTTGATAACTTTTTTTTTTTTTTGGTAAGACCTCATTGGGGGGATCAGGGGGGTTTGTATACCCCTCAATGAGATCTATAATAAAAAAAAGTAAATAAAAAAAAATTAACCCTGTGTGTGCCACGGGGGGGGGGGGCAATGGAGCCCCCCTTCTGCGGCACACACAGGGCTTTTATCATTACTTTGTTATCAGAGATTGTTGGGGGGGTCATCAGGATTGGTCCTGATGGCCCCCCAACAAGCTCTGATTACCAAATAATGATAGAAAAAAATTAACCCTCTGAGTGCCACAAGGATCCAATGCATTGCTTTGCAATGCGCTGGAGACCCCTGTGGCACTCACAGGGTCACTCCGTTTGTGGACATGTATTTTTTTTTTTACTAAGAACTCATTGGGGAGGAATCAGGGGGTCCTGATGCCCCTCAATGAGGTATATAATAAAAAAAATTAAATAAAAAATTAACCCTGTGTGTGCCACTGGGAGGGGGGTTCAATGCAGACCCCCTTCCCGTGGTAGACACAGGACTTTTTATCATTACTTTGTGATCAGAGCTTGTTTGGTGGCCATCTGAATACAAAGTAACAATAAAGAAAAATAACCCTTTGTGTGCTGGACACCCCTGTCGCACATAAAGGATTTTTTCCCCCTTTATTTTTTATTTAGACCTCATTGTATGGGTTCTGATGACCCCAACGAGGTCTACACAAAAATATTGGGGGAAAAAGCCCCAAAAAATGCACGTGCAACAGGAAGGGGGTCCAACGCAGTGCTTTGTATGAGGGGACATACAGTGCACAATGGTAGTCAGAGATCTCCCATACACTCTATCAGACACTGTCCCACCATCACCACCATCCTTGCTCCTCTGCTCATACCCACCCACACTGCCTAATCCCTCACCCTCTCACACATTTTGTTAGACTTGTAGTCACAGGTCCGCACGTACACCGGCTGACGTCCTAGCTTCTTTCATCTGTTAGCCATAAAATCACACATACACTGTTTGCTTTACCATTTCTGTTTCACTGGTAGCTACGCTCTTGTAGCGAAAATTGGTATGTCAACCCAGAGCAGTGGGGTACCATTTTTTTTTGGCTGGCAAGAAGTCCTCCTAGGAAATCCCACGCCATTGAACCATTTTAGTATCTTTGAAGTGACTGATGTGTAAAACAAATGTTTGTTTTTCTTTCCTGTAGCACCACATTCTGGAAATAGTTGTGCCAATTAACTTAGGGGTACAAAGGCAAGTGACCCCTCATTAGATGCGGAAGGTTGTCTTCTTTCCAAAATGGTATGGTTTATCTACCTTTTCTTCAATTCTGAAGGTGTTATAGCCATTTTCGTACAGGCAAGTCAGGTTTGAGAAAATGTTTGAAACATCAGAGTTTGTAGTTGGTGTAGTTTTCTACTTCTAGCACCCCCTAAGGTAGTTCAACTCATACCAATGGGGTGTCGTTTGACTCCTAAGAGCACTAGCTAATGAATACAGTTGGAAATGCCATGGTTTTCACAAATTTCAGTAATGTAAGAAAATGCCTTTTTTTTTCATTAGCGCCACCTCCTGGAAGCATTTGTGCATACCAGCCTTTGGGTAAAAAGGCAAGTGACCCCTCATTAGATGCGGTAGGTTGTTTTCTTTCCAAAATGGCATTGTTTCTCTAACTTTCCTGCATATCTATTATGGTTATAACCATTTTAGTGCAAGCAGATAATTTAAAAAACAAAAGTGCCAGGTTTACATACGTGTTCCTAGCACCCACATGTTGTATGTTAACCCACACAAATGGGCTACCATTTTTCTCATGTTGGTATCAGGTTCTGAATACAGCAGGAAATGTTATGGTTTTCAAAGATTTTAGTATCTTTGAAGTGGTGGAAATGTAAAAAAAACATGTATTTATTCCCATAGCGCCACCTTTTGGAAATATTGTGTGCTGGACACCCCTGTGCTGGATTCTCCCTCACTTGATGCGGGAGAATGTCTACTTTCCAAAAAGGTATACCTTTTATACCTTTCCTTCATGTCTCTAACAGTTATGGACATTTTAGGACAAGCAGCCATTTTCGAAGAAGCAAACAGGTAGGTGTAGTTATGTGCTTCTGGCACCCCTAAGGTAGGTCGACTCATTCTAATTGGGTGTCATGTTTCTCCTAAGGGCACTAGCTAATGAATACAGTTGGAAATTCCATGGTTTTCACAGATTTCCATACAGATGAAGGAGCAGAAATGTAAGAAAATGCCATTTTTTCCTAAAGTTCCACCTTCTGGAAGCATTTGGGCACAACAGGCTTGGGGTAATAAGAAATTCACCTCTCATTAGATGCGGCAGGTTGTCTTCTTTCCAAAATGGTATAGTTTGTGTAGCCTTTCTTCACTTCTCTAGTTGTTATATCCATTTTTGTACAGACAAGTAATGTTTGAGAAAATGTTAGAAAAATTAGAGGTTGCAATAGGTGTAGTTTTGTACTTGTAGCGCCCCCTGAGGTAGGTGAACTCATACCAATGGGGTGTCATTTTTCTCCTAAGAGCACTAGCTAATGAATACAGTTGGAAATGCCATGGTTTTCACAAATTTCAGTACATTTGAAGGGGCAGAAATGTAAGAAAATGCCTTTTTTTCCATTAGCACCACCTTCTGGAGGCATTTGTGCACTCCAGACTTTGGGTAACAAGGCAAGTCACCCATCATTAGATGCGGCAGGGTGTCTTCTTTTCAAAATGGTATGGTTTGTGTACCCTTTCTTCACTTCTGTAGTTGTTATAACCATTTGTGTACAGACAAGTAATGTTTGAGAAAATGTTAGAAAAATTTGAGGTTGTAGTAGGTGTCGTTTTGCACTTCTAGCGCCCACTGAGGTAGTTAAACTCATACCAATGGGGTGTCATTTTTCTCCTAAGAGCACTAGCTAATGAATACAGTTGGAAATGCCATGGTTTTAACAAATTTCAGTACATTTGAAGGGGCAGAAATGTAAGAAAATGCCTTTTTTTTTCATTAGCGCCACCTTCTGGAGGCATTTGTGCACTCCAGTCTTGGGGTAACAAGGCAAGTCACCCATAATTAGATGCGGCAGGGTGTCTTCTTTTCAAAATGGTATGGTTTGTGTATCCTTTCTTCACTTCTGTAGTTGTTATAACCATTTGTGTACAGACAAGTAATGTTTGAGAAAATGTTAGAAAAATTAGAGTTTGTAGTAGGTGTCGTTTTGCACTTCTAGCGCCCCCTGAGGTAGTTAAACTCATACCAATGGGGTGTCATTTTTCTCCTAAGAGCACTAGCTAATGAATACAGTTGGAAATGTCATGGTTTTCACAAATTTCAGTACATTTGAAGGGGCAGAAATGTAAGAAAATGCCTTTTTTTCCATTAGCGCCACCTTCTGGAGGCATTTGTGCACTCCAGGCTTTGGGTAACAAGGCAAGTCACCCATCATTAGATGCGGCAGGGTGTCTTCTTTTCAAAATGGTATGGTTTGTGTACCCTTTCTTCACTTCTGTAGTTGTTATAACCATTTGTGTACAGACAAGTAATGCTTGAGAAAATGTTAAAAAAATTAGAGTTTGTAGTAGGTGTCGTTTTGCACTTCTAGCGCCCCCTGAGGTATTTAAACTCATACCAATGGGGTGTCATTTTTCTCCTAAGAGCACTAGCTAATGAATACAGTTGGAAATGCCATGGTTTTCACAAATTTCAGTACATTTGAAGGGGCAGAAATGTAAGAAAATGCCTTTTTTTTCCATTAGCGCCACCTTCTGGAGGCATTTGTGCACTCCAGGCTTTGGGTAACAAGGCAAGTCACCCATCATTAGATGCGGCAGGGTGTCTTCTTTTCAAAATGGTATGGTTTGTGTACCCTTTCTTCACTTCTGTAGTTGTTATAACCATTTTTGTACAGACAGGTATTGTTTGAGAAAATGTAGAAAAATTAGAGGTTGCAATAGGTGTAGTTTTGTACTTGTAGCACCCCCTGAGGTAGGTGAACTCATACCAATGGGGTGTCATTTTTCTCCTAAGAGCTCTAGCTAATGAATACAGTTGGAAATGCCATGATTTTCACACATTTTAGTATATTTGAAGGGGCAGAAATGTAAGAAAATGCCTTTTTTTTCATTAGCGCCATCTTCTGGAGGCATTTGTGTACAACAGGCTTGGGGTAACAAGGAAAGTCACCCCTCATTAGATGCAGTAGGTTGTCTACGTTCCAGAAATATACAGTTTTATATAGTTATTCCACTGTTTTAGGGTAGATTTACCACAAAAACCCTAGAATGCGCATTTTAGTTTATGAAGTTGAAAGTGTCATTTTGCGCTGCTGCTGATTAGGGCTCTACGCTAGCCATGGACGTAGGTAAAACTATACAAATTTGGTATTTTTTTACTTGGGGCTTTTTCAAATAATTGAAACTTTTTCAATCAAGGTAAATGTTTTTGATGCATAATATGTGATTTTAGCAAAATGAGTAAATTTTCACTTTTTTTGTCATTATGACATCATAGCTTTTTGCACGATGTAAAATTCTCTTCATGTAAGGTACCACAAGAAAGCTCAATTCGTTCTGAAAAAAACAATATATAGTTTTCCATATTTAACTAAAAATCCCCAGAGGAAATCAAGCCTAAACGGAAGGATAGCAAAAATGTTGAAAAAGTGTCTGGCCTGCAGGGTTCAGAAAATGGCCCGAGCCTCTGGCACTGAAGGGGTTAAATAATAGAGCGCACAGCTGCTCAAGGGAGTTCTCTTCTGATCTTGTTAATTCCAGACTGTATCTCTCCTCTTGTGTCTTCTCCCCCCCCCATTTCCTGCCTTCCCATCCCCTCTGTTTGGTGGACAGTTTAGACTATCAGGTAACATTGGGTTTGATTGTGGGTAACTTGATGAAAGAAGGGGTTTGCCTAATATAGTTTGAAGGCTTAGAGGGAAACTTGGCATGTAACTGACGCAACATTGAAGGTGCATGAATATCTGCATGCTTGATCCATGAACGTTCCTTTGGGCCGTATCCCTTCCAATGAACCAGGTACTGGAGTTGCCCACACACCCTGCGTGAGTCACAATATTTTGAACCTCATACTCATCATGGTTTTGAATACGTACCGGGCCCGGCACCACCGGCGCAGAAGTATAGCGGTTACAAACAAGAGGTTTGAGTAGAGATACATGAAAAACATTGTAGATTTGCATGTTTGCTGGGAGTTCCAAAGCATAGGAAACAGGATTGACCCGCTGGAGGACTTTGAATGGGCCAACAAACCGTGGGGCAAATTTGTTACACGGAGTCTGCAAATTCAAATTTCTGGAGGAAAGCCACACATGGTCCCCAACCTGAAAAACAGGAGCCGGCAACCTCCTCTTGTTGGTATGATGCTTATAACGTTGGAAGGAATCACGTAACGAGATCTGCACTTGTGCCCAGTGGAGTGAAGTTGTCGGAGGTGTTCATCAAGTGCTTGCATCTGCTGTGCCTGAAATGCATCCGGAAGCAAGGAAGGTTGGTACCCGTAATTGACAAGAAAGGGGGAGTATCACGGTGCCGTGATTGCTGGCTTTTGCTGTCAGTCAGTTGTAGAGCTCTCCATTGGCTGTCTGTCATTAGTCTGCCCAGTATTGCCTATATAGACTGGGCTCATGCACCCTTTGGGTGCCCTTTCGTGGTGTCTCTATGTCAGTGGTCACCTGCCTATGGGTCCTGTGTCTACTGGGCCTCTTGAGCTCCCTATTGCCCAGTGTCAGTGTCCTTGCCCAGATGTCCAGAGTCACTCCTGAGTGGTACCTGTTTCCGTTCCTGATCCAGTTTGGCTGCCGTCCCTGCTTCCATTCAAGAACCGGTTTGGCTTCCGTTCCTGCTTCCGTTCCTGACCCGGTTTGGCTGCCGTCCCTGCTTCCGTTCCTGATCCGGTTTGGCTGACGTTCCTGCTTCCGTTCCTGACCCAGTTTGGCTGTCGTTACTGTTCCAGTATCCTGTTCTGGCCTGACTGTCGTTCCTGCTCCTGGATCCGGACTGACATTCTCCTTCTGGACTTTGTCGCTTGGGCGACATTCTGACTACTGGATTCTCCTTACGTTGCCTTCCGTTACCAGAGTGGGCCTCCGTGTTGTCCAGTACGCAGTACTGGTTTACTCCATATCACCGGTTGCTAGCTGCCTCCATTACGGCACCGGTAGGGCTTCAGTGTTGTCCAGTACGCGGTACTGGTTTGCTCCATAACACACCGGTTGCTAGCTACTTCCTTAACAGCACAGGTAGGGCCTCCGTGTTGTCCAGTACGCGGTAATGGTTTACTCCATATCACCGGTTGCTAGCTGCCTCCATTACAGCACCGGCAGGGCTTCAGTGTTGTCCAGTATGAGGTACTGGTTTGCTCAATAACACACTGGTTGCTAGCTGCTTCCATTATAGCACCGGTAGGGCTTCCGTGTTGTCCAGTACACGGTACTGGTTTTCTCCACATCACCGGTTGCTAGCTGCCTTCATTACAGCACTGGTAGGGCTTCAGTGTTGCCCAGTACACGGTACTGGTTTGCTCCATAACACACCGGTTTGCTCCATAACACACTGGTTTACTCCATATCACCGGTTGCTAGCTGCCTCCATTACAGCACCGGTAAGGCTTCAGTGTTGTCCAGTATGTGGTACTGGTTTTCTCCATAACACACCGGTTGCTAGCTGCTTCCATTATAGCACCGGTAGGGCTTCCGTGTTGTCCAGTATGGGGTACTGGTTTACTCCACATCACCGGTTGCTAGCTGCCTCCATTACAGCACCGGTAGGGCTTCAGTGTTGCCCAGTACACGGTACTGGTTTGCTCCACAACACACTGGTTTGCTCCATAACACACTGGTTTACTCCATATCACCGGTTGCTAGAGGCCTCCATTACATCACCGGTAGGGCCTCCATGTTGTCCAGTACGCGGTACTGGTTTACTCATTATCACCGGTTGCTAGCTGCCTCCATTACAGCACCGGTAGGGCTTCAGTGTTGTCCAGTACGCGGTACTGGTTTGCTCCATACACACCGGTTGCTAGCTGCTTCCATTACAGCACCTGTAGGGCTTCCGTGTTGTCCAGTACGCGTACTGGTTTACTCCATTTACACCAGTTGCTCACATTACCAACTTTACAGCACCGTTAGGGCCTCCCTGGTTGTCCAGATACCGGTTTGCTCCACATTACCATCTATTGCTGATGTTACCTACGTTACAGCACTTGTGGGGTTGTTTACTCAGTCATTGTGTTAGGCTGCCTTGCCCGGTATATTGGCAAGGCCGGTAGGGCCTCCTTTATAGTTGTGCCATCCTCCAGGCTGCCTTAACCGGTATATTGGCAAGGCCGGTAAAGCCTCATTCATATTGTTGTACCATTCTCAGGCTGCCTTGCCCGGTATATTGGCAAGGCCGGTAGAGCCTCCTTTAATCCTGTGTTGCCAGTTCCAGGCTGCCTTGCCTGGTATATTGGTAAGGCCAGTAGAGCCTACGTCTTCTCATTGTGCCAGTCTCCAGGCTGCCTTACCCGGTATTTGGCAAGGCCGGTAGAGCCTACTATACTGTATCATTGTATGAGTTACTATTTTGTACCCATCATGTGTATGTTTCATATATGTATGTTTAGGACCCGCAAGGTCTTATCTTATCTTAACTCTGTGTCTGAGAGTCAAAACAAACCGTGACAGTACGAAAGGGCCATGACCTCAGACAGTAAGAGTGAGGGTAACGCACAAAACATCCATTGGAGGATGGTTGTACATGAGCAGCGTCTGGATCAGTTGGCATTGGCCATCCAAACTATTCTTGAGCGTACAGTACTTACTGACAAGTCTGTTTCGAGTCCGGTGGTCTCCCCAGTTTCGACACCGGAGAATGATACCATTGCCGCTGTGGCTACAGTCAAAGGGCTAACCGCTTCCGCACCATTGCAACTTAGATATGATGGAGAACCCAGTCTGTGCAGAGGGTTTATCAACCAACTTGAGATATTTCTAGAATTAACCTCCCATGCCTTTCCCAATGATCGCAGTAAAGTTGGGTTTATGATATCTTTATTGACTGGCAGAGCACTGGCATGGGCCAATCCCTTATGGGAGAGTGCGAAACCTTGAACAAAGAATTTCAGGGAATTTGTGCAAACATTGCGGAGACTATTCGAGATCCCTGGTAGAACCGCCTCTGCTGCTAAACGTCTAATGGAGATACAACAGGGCAAGCGGACTGTGGGCGAGTATGCCATAGAATTCCGTACACTAGCAGGAGAGGTAGGTTGGAATAATGAGGCGTTGCTGGCTGCCTTTGCTCAAGGTCTGGGCGATTATATCAAAGATGAAACTGCAGCAAGAGAGTTGCCTAATGATCTGGACGAATATATTGATTATGCAATTCTATTTGACACTCTGATCCATGAAAGACTTATGGCTAAGGACCGTAGGGTACGGTCAAAAAGCATTGGGTCTAGCAGTTCATTTTGCCCACCCATCCCTACCTCGTTGCCTAATCCCAATGACCATTTACGGGAATTTGGTGAACCTATGCAATTAGGCTTTACCAGGTTAACCAAAGAGGAACAAGCACACCGCAGGAGGCAGGGGTTATGCTTATACTGTGGAAAAACTGGTCACTTGCTAAAAACCTGCCCCGTACGTCCGGGAAACGAATGCACCTAGGGTACCTTGGGGGACAGGCCCTAGGTGGTGTTCATCCGTCCCCAGGTTTGATCATACAGAAACCCACCATCCAGGTGGTACTCTCGTGGGCAGATCGCTCAGTGGAGGTTCTGGCCCTGATTGATATTTTATGGATAGTGCCTTTGCTGAACGTCACAAGATTCTGCTGGTTGAAAGAGAATCCCCTCTGGCTATTGAGGTCATTGACGGCAGACCACTAGAACCTGCCCAGGTTACGCTTGAAACGATGCCACTACTTATGACTACTGGGGCACTTCATAAAGAGGAACAGCAGTTCCAGATAATCAGTTCTCCACACTACGCAGTCATTCTGGGATTTCCTTGGTTGCAGTTGCATAATCCTCAGTTTGATTGGCAAAAGTGTGAAATTTCGGCTTGGTCCCAATATTGTATGGAGCATTGTGTGTCTCACTCGGTTAAGATTCTGTGCGCCTCCCTTTCATTGCCAGATGAGTACCAACAATTCAGTGATGTTTTCATTAAGGTGGAGGCTGGCATCCTGCCCCAGCACAGGTCCTATGATTGCGCTATTGAGCTGCCCCCGGGGGTGGTGCCCACTAGGGGATGTACATATCCATTGTCTTGCAATGAGAACCAAGCTATGGAGGGACATATTTCAGATGCCCTCAAGAGAGGGATCATCAACAAATCCACCTCGCCAGCTGGGGCTGGGTTCTTTTTTGTGAAAAAGAAGAATGGCGAGCTAGGACCGTGTATTGATTACCATGGCCTAAACAAGATGATGCCTAAGAATGTGTATCCGATACCACTCATCAACGAACTATTTGACAGGTTAAATGGTTCCTCAATTTTTACGAAATTGGACCTACGTGCAGCTTACAACCTGATTCGGATCAGAGCTGGTGATGAGTGGAAGACGGCTTTTAACACTAGATCCGGGCACTATGAATATCTAGTTATGCCGTTTGGTCTCTGTAATGTGCCCGCAGTGTTCCAAGAACTGATTAATGATATCCTCAGGGATATGCTGCAGTCCTGTGTTGTGGTCTACCTGGACGATATACTTATTCACTCTTATAATTTGTCACAAGACATCAAGGATGTGTCACAAGTATTGCTCCGCCTACGTAAGAACAAATTGTATTGCAAATTGGAAAAATGCGAGTTTCATAGATCCAGTGTGCCCTTTTTGGGGTTTGTAATTGCCAAGGAGGGTATTGCCATGGATCTGGAGAAACTTGCAGCAGTATTGCAATGGCCACGGCCTAAAGTCTTAAAAGCAATTCAGCGATTTCTGGGCTTCGCTAATTATTACAGAAAGTTTATTAAGAACTTTTCCACGATTGTTAAACCATTGTTTCACCTTATTCATAAAGGCGCCAATCCTTCCCAATAGTCTGAGGCAGCTGAATACGTTTTTGAGACACTGAAATCTGCCTTTGCAGCTGCCCCAGTGTTATCCCACCCCAACCCATCGCTCCCGTTTACGTTGAAGGTCGATGCCTCAGAGATTGGGGTTGGGGCAGTACTCTCTCAATGACCAGAAAAAGGGGGTACTCTCAGACCATGTGGGTTTTTCTCAAAGAAATTGTCTGTTGCCCAGAGCCACTATGAGGTGACAGAGAACTACTGGCTATCATTCTCGCCCTTAAAGAGTGGCATAATTTATTGGAAGGCACCAGAAATCCTGTGTTGATTCTTACTGACCATAAAAATCTGACTTATCTATCAGAAGCGAAAAGATTGTCCTCTCGCCAGGCCAGATGGGCGTTGTTTCTTTCCCGATTTAATTTTATTTTATCCTACTTGCCGGGTTCCAAGAACGTTAGGGCTGATGCCCTGTCTAAACAATTTGAGCCTGAGACAGACAGGGACAAGGTCCCAGCACCCATTATACAGCCTGATCGTATATTGGCCACGTTACGTACAAGTATCACTTCGCCACTGGGGGAAGAGATTCTGGCCACTCAGACTACAGCTCCTCCAGAAACCCCAGTCTGCAAGTGTTTTGTTGATGAGCCATTCCGCACTCGATTACTTGAAACCTACCACTCCTCTAAAGGTGCTGGACATATTGGTAGGGATCAATTAATATGGTCACTCTCACAAGTTTTCTGGTGGCCCTCTTTGAGGGCAGACTGTGCTGCATTTACCAATGCCTGTGCCACCTATGCTCGTGCCAAGACCCCTAGACACCTCCCTGTGGGCCTACTCCAACCAGTACCTAATGGCGAATGTCCCTGTCTCATGTTTCCATTGATTTTATGGGAGAAATGCCAGTGTCTAGGGGGTATTCCTTTATACTTACGGTGGTTGACAGGTTTTCTAAAATGGCTCATTTAGTGCCTCTCCGTGGCCTTCCCTCTGCCAAAGAATTAGCGGTGGTTTTCACTAAAGAGGTATTCCGGTTGCATGGGGTACCTAGAGTTCTGGTGTCTGACTGGAGAAGCCAGTTTGTGTCCAGATTTTGGAGAGCATTTTGTGAACAGATGGGCATCCAATTTTCCTTTTCTCCCGCATTCCACCCCCAGACCAATGGGGCCTCTGAGCATGCCAATCAGGGACTGAAGCAGTTCCTGCGCTGTTTTATTACTGACAATCATGATAACTGTGCTGACCTGTTGCCGTGGGCAGACTTCACCAGGAACTGTGTGGTTAACTCATCATCCGGGAGCTCCCCGTTTCTTATCAACTACGGGTTCCAGCCGTGCTTGCTCCCGGATTCATTTCAGTCTCGACAGATTTCAGCTCTGGATGAGCATATTGAGCAGCTCCGCTCCTCATGGGCACAGGTTCTTAGGGCACTCAGTCAGTCTTTTCAGCATCATCAGCGCCATGCTAATTGTAGACGGCTGCCAGCGGTCTCTTTCCAGGTTGGGGACAGGGTATGGCTATCCTCCAGAAACCTCAAGTTACAAGTCCCGTCTAATAAATTGGCTCCCCGGTTTATTGGTCCATACAGGGTGATCCGTAAAAATTAACCCTGTTTCTTATGCCTTGGATATCCCTGCATCCATGCCCATTCATAATGTGTTCCATGTATCTCTCCTCAAACCTCTTGCATGCAGCTGTTATACTACTAAACCTGTGGTGCCAGGGCCTATAGAAGTAGAAGGTCAGGAGGAGTACAAAGTTCAGAGTATCATTGATTCTCGCAGACTTAGCAGAAAATTGCAGTATATGGTACATTGGAAGGGTTATGGTCCGGAGGAACAATCCTGGGTGGATAGTAAGGACCTTCATGCTCCCAAATTACTGCTAATTTTTCATTCCAAGTACCCTCAGAAACCAGGTCCCTCTTCCAGAAGGGGGGGTCTTTGAGAGGGGGTTACTATCACGGTGCCATGATTGCTGGCTTTTGCTGTTAGTCAGTTGTAGAGCTCTCCATTGGCTGCCTGTCATTAGTCCGCGCAGTATTGCCTATATAGACTGGGCTCATGCACCCTTTAGGTGCCCTTTCGTGGTGTCTCTATGTCAGTGGTCACCTGTCTATGGGTCCTGTGTCTACTGGGCCGCTTGAGCGCCCTATTGCCCAGTGTCAGTGTCCTTGCCTAGACGTCCAGAGTCACTCCTGAGTGGTACCTGTTTCCGTTCCTGATCCAGTTTGGCTGCCGTCTCTGCTTCCATTCCTGACCCGGTTTGGCTGCCGTCCCTGCTTCTGTTCCTGATCCTGTTTGGCTGATGTTCCTGCTTCCGTTCCTGAGCCGGTTTGGCTGTCGTTACTGTTCCAGTATCCTGTTCTGGCCTGACTGTCGTTCCTGCTCCTGGATTCGGACTGACATTCTCCTTCTGGACTTGGTCACCTGGGCGACATTCTGACTACTGGATTCTCCTTCTGTTGCCTTCCGTTACCAGGCTGGGCCTCCGTGTTGTCCAGTACGCGGTACTGGTTTACTCCATATCACTGGTTACTAGCTGCCTCTATTACAGCACCGGTAGGGTTTCAGTGTTGTCCAGTACGTGGTACTGGTTTGCTCCATAACACACCGGTTGCTAGCTGCTTCCATTATAGCACTGGTAGGGCCTCCGTGTTGTCCAGTACGCGGTACTGGATTACTCCATATCACCGGTTTCTAGCTGCCTCCATTACAGCACCGGTAGGGCTTCATTGTTGTCCAGTATGCTGTACTGGTTTGCTCCATAACACACCGGTTGCTAGGTGCTTCCATTACAACACCTTTAGGGCTTCTGTGTTGTCCAGTACGCGGTACTGGTTTACTCCTCATCTCCGGTTGCTAGAGGCCTCCATTACAGCACCAGTAGGGCCTCCGTGTTGTCCAGTACGCGGTACTGGTTTACTCCATATCACCGGTTGCTAGCTGCCTCCAGTACAGCACTGGTAGGGCTTCAGTGTTGTCCAGTACGCTGTACTGGTTTACTCCATACACACCGGTTGCTAGCTGCTTCCATTACAACAGATTAAATGTTATATGTGTATGCTACCCACATGGGGTTACTTTAAACTTTTCAATAAAGTTGTGTTTTATCTTAACTCTGTGTCTGAGAGTCATAACGAACCATGACGGTACGAAAGGGCCTTGACCTCAGATAATAAGAGTGATGGTAATACACAGAACATCCTTTGGAGGATGGATGTACATGAGCAACACCTGGATCAGCTAGCGATAGCGATCCAAACTATTCTTGAACGTACAGTACTCATGGACAAGTCTGTCCCGAGTCCGGTGGTCTCCCCAGGTCCGACACCGGAGAACGATACCATGCCCTCAGGGGCTGCAGTTAAGGGGTTATCCGCTTCCGCCCCTTTTCCACTCAGATATGATGGTGATCCTAGCCTGTGCAGAGGGTTTATCAATCAGCTTGAAATAGTTATGGAATTGACTTCGCATGCCTTTCCCAATGACCGCAGTAAAGTTGGGTTTATGATATCCCTGCTGACTGGCAGAGCCCTGGCATGGGCCAATCCCTTATGGGACAATGCGAGACCTTGCACAAAGAATTTCAGGGAATTTGGCAGTCATTTCGGAAAGTGTTTGAGCTCCCTGGTAAAACCGCCTCTGCTGCTAAACACCTTATGGAGATGAAGCAGGGTAGGCGTACTGTAGGCGATTATGCCATTGAATTCCGCACATTGGCAGCAGAGGTAGGTTGGAACAATGAGGCGTTACTGGCAGTGTTTGCTCAAGGTTTGAGCGACCAGATTAAATATGAAATTGCAGCTAAAGAATTGCCTACCGATCTAGATGAATATATTGAGTATGTTATCCTAATTGACACTCGGATCCGTGAAAGATTGATGGCTAAAGATCGAAGGCTAAGGTAAAAAAATAACAGTTCTAGCAGTACATTTTGACCACCCATCCCTCCCTTGGCATCTAAGTCTAATGAACAGTTACGGGAATCAGGTGAACCTATGCAATTGGGCTTCACCAGACTAACCAAGGAGGAGAGAACATACCGCAGAAGGTACGGGTTGTGTTTATACTGTGGCAAAAATGGGCACCTGCTAAGATCTTGTCCCGTATGTCCGGGAAACGAGCACACCTAGGGTACCTTGGGGGACAGGCCCTAGGTGGTGTTCAACCGTCCCCAGTATTGGTCACACTGAAACCCACCATACAGGTGGTACATTCATGGGCAGAACTCTCAGTGGAGGTTCTGGCCCTGGTTGATTCCGGCTCAGCTGGATATTTTATGGACAATACCTTTGCTGAATTGCATGGGATTCCACGGATTGAGAGAGAATCACCTCTCGCTATTGAAGCTATTGATGGCAGACCCCTAGAACCTGCACAGGTCACCTTTGAAACAATGCCTTTATCTATAATTATTGGGGCGCTTCACAAAGAGGAACAGCAGTTCCAGCTTATCAGTTCTCCTCACTACGCAGTCATTCTGGGATTTCCTTGGTTAAAGCTTCATAATCCACAGTTTGATTGGCAAAAGTGTGAAATCTCTGCTTGGTCCCAGTATTGTATGGAGCATTGTGAGTCCCACCTGGTTAAGATCCTGTGTACCTCCCCTTCACTCCCAGGCGAGTATCAACAGTTCAGTGATATATTCAGTAAGGGAGATGCTGGCACCCTACCCCAGCACATATCGTATGACTGCGCTATTGATTTGCCTCTGGGGGTGGTGCCCCCTATGGGACGCACATATCCATTGTCGTGTGATGAGAACCAAGCTATGGAGGAATACATTTCTGATGCCCTTAAGAGAGGGATCATAAGGAAATCCACCTCTCCAGCTGGGGCTGGATTCTTTTTTGTAAAAAAGAAAAATGGCGAACAGAGACCATGCATTGATTACCATGGCGTAAACAAGTTAATGTCTAAAAATGCTTATCCGATTCCACTCATCACCGAGTTATTTGACAGGTTAAAAGGGTCCTCAATCTTTACTAAACTGGACTTACGAGCTGCTTATAACCTGATTCGCATCAGAGCTGGTGATGAGTGGAAAACTGCCTTTAACACTAGATCTGGGCACTATGAATATCTAGTTATGCCGTTTGGTCTCTGTAACGCACACGCAGTATTTCAACAATTAATCAATGACATCCTCAGGGATATGTTGCAGTCCTGTGTGGTTGTTTACTTGGATGACATACTCATTCATTCTGAAAATATGTCACAACACATTAAAGACGTGTCAGAAGTGTTGCTCCGCCTACGTAAAAACAAATTGTTTTGCAAATTGGAAAAATGCGAGTTTCACAAAACTAGTGTGCCATTCTTGGGGTTTGTCATTGGCAAAGAAGGCATTGCCATGGATAAGGAGAAACTGGTGGCAGTTTTGCAATGGCCACGGCCCAAGGGCCTTAAAGCTATTCAGCGATTTCTGGGTTTCGCTAATTATTCTAGGAAGTTTATTAAGAACTTTTCGACAGTTGTTAAACCATTGTCTGACCTTACGCACAAGGGTGCTAACCCATCCCAATGGTCGGTGGCAGCAGAGGATCCCTTTGAAAAATTGAAATCCGCTTTTGTTAACGGTCCTGTGTTATCCCACCCCAACACATCCCTCCCGTTCACTTTAGAGGTCAATGCCTCAGAGATTGGGGTTGGGGCAGTACTTTCTCAACAACCTGTGAAAGGAGGAATTCTCAGACCTTGTGGGTTTTTCTCCAAAGAGTTGTCCGTGGCTCAAAGTCATTATGAGATGGGTGACAGAGAACTACTGGCCATTATTCTTGCCCTGAAGGAATGGCACCACCTACCAGAGGGCACAAAAAACACAGTATTAATTCTGACTGACCACAAAAACTTGACCTATCTCTCTGAGGCTAAAAGATTGTCCTCACGCCAGGCCAACTGGGCACTGTTTCTTTCTCGATTCAATTTTATTGTATCTTACTTGCCGGGTTCCAAGAATGTTAGGGATGACGCCCTATCGAGACAATTTGAGCCTGAAACTGACAGAGACGAGGTTCCAGCTCCTATTATACAGCCTGATCGTATATTGGCTACTCTACGTACTAGTATCACTTCACCACTAGGGGAAGAGATATTGGCCTCCCAGGCTACTGCTCCCCCAGAAACCCCAGTGGGCAAGTGTTTCGTTGATGCGCCATTTCGCACTCGATTGCTTGAGAAATATCATTCCTCTAAAGCTGCAGGTCATATTGGAGGAGATCTATTGATCTGGTCTCTCTCACAAGTCTTTTGGTGGCCCTCCCTGAGGGCAGATTGTGCTGAGTTTACGAATGCCTTTGCCACCTGAGCCCGTGCCAAGACCCCTAGACACCTCCCTGTGGGCCTACTTCAGTCGGTACCTAATGGTGAATGTCCCTGGTCCCAGGTTTCCATTGATTTCATGGGAGAATTGCCAGTGTCTAGAGGGTATTCCTTTATACTTATGGTGGTGGACAGGTTTTTTAAAATGGCTCATTTTGTTCCCCTCCGTGGCCTTCCCTCTGCCAAAGAATTAGCGGTTGTTTTCGTTAAGGAAGTATTTCGGTTGCATGGAGTACCCAGAGTGCTGGTGTCCGACCGGGGGAGCCAGTTTGTATCCAGATTTTGGAGGGCATTTTGTGAACAGATGGGCATCCAATTGTCCTTTTCCTCTGCTTACCATCCCCAGACCAGTGGGGCCGCTGAATGTGCCAATCAAGGATTGGAGCAGTTCTTGCACTGTTTCATTACTGACCATCATGATAATTGGGCCGACCTGTTGCCCTGGACAGAGTTCGCCAGGAATTGTGCGGTTAACTCGTCATCCGGGAGCTCCCCATTTCTGATTAATTACGGGTTCCAGCCTTGTCTGCTCCCGGATTCATTTCAGTCACAGCAGATTCCAGCTCTAGACGAGCATATCGAGCAACTCTGCTCCACATGGGCATAGGTTCAGAGGGCACTCAGTCAGTACTTCCAGCGCCATCAGCGCCATGCTAATCGTAGACGACTACCAGCGGTTTCCTTCCAGGTTGGGGACAGAGTGTGGCTTTCCTCCAGAAACCTCAAACTACAAGTCTCGTCTAATAAATTGGCTCCTCGATTCATTGGTCCCTATAGGGTGATTCACAAAATCAACCCTGTCTCGTATGCTTAGGACATTCCTGCTTCCATGCGTATTCATAATGTGTTCCATGTGTCTCTCCTCAAACCTCTTATATGCAACCATTATACTACCAACCCTGTGGTGCCAGGGCCTATAGAGGTTGAAGGTCAGGAGGAGTATGAAGTTAAGAATATCATTCATTCCCGCAGACTTAGAGGAAAAGTGCAGTATTTGGTACAATGGAAGGGTTATGGTCCTGAAGAACGATCCTGGGTAGACAGTAAGGACCTTCATGCTCCCAAATGACTGTGAATTTTCCATTCTAAGTACCCTCAGAAACCGGGAGTCCCTTCGAGGAGAGGGGATCTTTGAGAGGGGGGTACTATCACGGTGCCCGTGATTGCTGCCTTTCCTTGTCAGTTACCTGTAGGGGGCTCTCCATTGGCTGCCTGCCTTCAGCCCGCCCTGTGTTGCCTATTTAAACTGAGCTTGGGCACCCTTTGGTTGCCCTTTCGTGTTGTTTCTATGCTACCAGCACCTGCATTGGATTCCTGAGCTTCCTGGGCCATTTTTCTGTTCCTGCTCATCAGTGATCGCCTGAGTTCCTGTTCACCGGCTTCCCTGGTTCCAGCATCCGTTCCTGATCTGGTTGGGGTTGCTGTCTCTACTGCTGTTTCCTGCTGCCGTTCCTGATCTGGTTGACTGTCTGCAGATCTCTTTCTTGTTCTTCAACGGCTGTGTTCCTGCTCCTGGATCACCTGCAGTGTGCCCCTCTCCTCCAGTCGCCCTGACGACATTTTCATTCACTTGTGTTCCACTCTCCAGTACGCGGGTACTGGTATGCTCCACATACAACAGGCTGCTGTTGCACCGGTAGAGTTCTAGGCTTACTCCAGTACGCGGGTACTGGTTCGCTCCATGTATTACCGGCTGCTGTGGCACCGGTAGAGTTCTAGTTTATTCCAGTATGCGGGTACTGGTTCGCTCCATGTATAACCGGCTGCTTGTTGTCATCTGTCAGCATCGGTGGTGATTGGGTATCCCCAGTACACGGGTACTGGTTCGCTCCACATACAACCGGCTGCTGTTGCACCGGTAGAGTTCTAGGTTTCTCCAGGAAGTGGGTACTGGTTCGCTCCATGTATAACCGGCTGCTTATTATCCTTTGACTGCACCGGTGGTGCTTGAGTATCTCCAGTATGCGGGTACTGGTTCGCTCCATCTACAGCCGGCTGCTTGTTGCACCGGTAGAGTTTCCTCCTCCAGTAAGCGGGTACTGGTTTGCTCCAAGCATAGCCGGTTGCTGTTCAGTCCTAGACAACTCCGGTAGAGTCTTTGTCCGTCCAGTACGCGGGTACTGGTTCGCTCCATGCATAACCGATTGCTGTTCAGTCCTAGACAGCACCGGTAGGCTTGTTGTTCCTCCAGTACGCGGGTACTGGTTTGCTCCACGTATTAACCGGTTGTTTGCTGCATATTCCTCAGTACCGGTAGAGACTGGGTTCTCCAGTACGCGGGTACTGGTTCGCTCCAGCATTCTAGGGTGCCTATACCATCCTGACTTCCCTGAGGGCCTCAGTCCGTCCATCTCATGCTACTGGTCATTTACACCTTTCATCAGTCACCGAGGTTCCAGTTGCTGACATTTAGTACTTGCAGTCCAGGCTGCCTTGCCCAGTATCTTGATAAGGCCGGTAGAACCTATTCCACATTGTACCAACTTAAGGTTGCCTTACCCAGTATTGGCAAGGCCGGTAGAGCCTCTATACTTGCTGTCTTGGTCCCAAGACCGCGCAATTTGCATTTGGGATAATGGCAAAGGAAGTGATTTAAAAAGATAGAGAAGTTTCGGTAGTGTGATCATCTTAATTAGATTAATTCTCCCAAACCATGATATAAACAGCTTGTTCCATCTTTGAAGATCATCTAGTAGCGTCTCGGAGAGAAATTTGTAATTTAGGGACAATGTTAATTGATTGTCATCTGTCAGAAAAACCCCAAGATATTTAATCTTCTCCATTGGCCAACAAAACGGAAAACGAGTTTGAAATATAGTACAAGTTGAGCGGGGAAGGTTTATATTCAAAATTTCAGATTTATGTTCATTGACCTCATAATTAGAAATCTCACTAAAATCTCGGAAAAGTGCCATCAGGGCTGGCAAGGAGGAAAAGGGGTAGGAGATGAAAAAAAAAGCACATCGTCCGCAAAGGCAGATAATTTAGTCATCCCTCCCAAAGTTGGAAGCCCATAAATGTCTGGATGTGCACGTATCAAATGTAACAAGGGTTCAAGTGATAACATAAAAATAAGCAGAGAAAGTGGACAACCCTGTTGGGGTCTGTTGGTTATAACAAAAGAATCAGACAAAAAGCCGTTTATTTTCAGTCTTGCGGATGGTGAGGCGTAAAGGGCCATTATTCTATGTTTCCCTCTCTCTTTCAGTCCTAAATAGTCTAGGAGACCATCTATGTAAGCCCAATGTACCCTATCAAACGCCTTTTCAGCGTCCATTAAGAACAGCTATGGGCCAGAGCCGTATATATTAGGGACATAGCTTTCGTTGTGTTATCTCTCGTTTCCTGACCAGGGACGATTGATTTGGATGGATAACGCCTTGAAGATATGGCTTCAACCGATTTGCGATCAATTTTCCAAAGAATTTGACATAATTTTAAAGAGAGAAATTGGCCTATAGTTTGCACATATAGCAGGATCTTTATCCAGCTATGGGATAAGGGTGATATGTGCTTCCAGAGCGGTGGGGGTGAATTTCTGACCTTCTAATATGGCATTGAAAAACAGAAACATTGGAGGCATCAGTAGATCTGAAAAAGTTTTATAATAGTCCACTGGGAAACCACCCGGGCCTGGACTTTTGCCACTTGGAGTAGTACGTATTACATTGCGTAGCTCAGCACCCCTAAAGGGAGAATCAAGAAGGTCTAAAACTTCCATTGGGAGGTTCGGGATATTGGATCTGGTCAAAAAGTCTTTTACTCGACCATTGAATGTTTCCTGATCAGGAAGCGAAGGAGTGGGCTCTAGATTATATAAACCATGAAAAATTTTTTGAAAAGCTTCCTTAATCTCAGGAAACTTATGACACAGTTTACAAGCATAATTTTTAATATGGTGAATAAAGTGTTCTTTACGTTTTATTTTAGCCAGTCAAGCTAATAACCTACCTGTTACGGTTTATCTGACACTCAGACACTGGTATAGTAAAAACACAGTTTTATTGAAATAAAAATGAATGAACAGTGTCCCTGGGGGCCAGGAATGGTAAAGGTGAGATACAGGCCCAAATGAGTATAGCAGAGCAAAACAGCACAGGTAAGCAAATATACAGGGTTAAATGTGGAGAAATAGACTGTTTAGTAAACTGATTGGCCAACGCCCAGAAGTTGATATCAGTCTCTTGATGGTGCAGAGAAGGGTGTATTGTGTGACTGAACTAATCACTCTTAGATACCTTTGCACATGAACGCCCAGAATGACCAGCGAATGCCCAGGGCTGAGCCTATACCACCTTAGTGGAATAATCTGGAGTAAAGCCACTGCAAGAGTAAACGGACCAGAACCTGAATCGCACTTAATATTGTCACGGATATAACCCTGCGTATGCCAACGGGAGAAGAGCCGTGAACACCCCTTGGGTGCCAGAGTGGAGCAATCACTGCACAAGCGGTAATGAGCCAATGTAAATGGTGATACGGTAGATGTCTAACACATCGAGCACTTAGTGACCGGAACCGGGACACTCCTCCAGTGTCATGCGGAGCACATACAGCAAGAGCCAATGGAGGTACCAACGCCAACCGGCACGGTCGCGGTGCTAAAGGGCACTGGAGAGAACAACAGCTCTGCTAGTGCAAATAGGTAGGCAATGTCGGAAAGGCACAGGCTCAATAAGTGTTAACAGGCTCAAACAGAATACACTGGCTTGGCAAGTGAAAGAGAACAGGCTCAGATTTCGGAGGCAACCGGCACAGCAAGGGTTAATACAGGTTCGGTAAGGAGACTACAACACAGCAGTGCTATGGAACAGGCTCTGGCAAAGGCCCAGTAGACTAGAAGAGGATTAGTCAGAGCAACACAAACACAGTTCAGAATGTCGCCAGCCGGCGACCAGGATCACACAAGAACTCAGGAACAAACACAGCGCAGGACTCCAACCGGAACAGGGTCAGTACTCGGAGCAGGAACGTCAGCCAGAGCCGGGTCAATCACGGAGCAGGAACGTCAGCCAGAGCCGGGTCAATCACGGAGCAGGAACGTCAGCCAGAGCCGGGTCAATCAAGGAGCAGGAACAATGGAATGGTCAGACTGGCCGAGTCGGTACACAGGAATGCAGAAACACAGCAACAAGGCGCAGGCTCAGGAACACCACGAAAGGGCAACTGACAAGTGCCCAAAACCCAGTATATAAAGGAACGTCCTGGGCAGGCCAATCAGCTTCCTCCAATGCACAGGTAACACAGCAAAGATTGACAGGGAATCACGGGGACCGTGATAGTACCCGCCTCTCAAAGACCCCCTCCCCTGCCAGAGGGTCTCGGTTTCTGAGGATATTTAGAGTAAAAGTTGCACAGCAATCATGGAGCATGGAGGTCCTTCTGGTCTACCCAAGAGCGCTCCTCAGGCCCATAACCTTTCCAGTGGACCAAATATTGCAACTTGCCTCTAAATCTTCTGCAGTCAATAATACTCTGTACTTCGTATTCCTCTTGGCCCTGCACATCCACCGGCCCAGGAACCACCGGAGTGGTAGTATAGCTGTTGCAAACCAAGGGCTTCAATAATGACACATGGAATACATTGTGAATGCTCATAGTATTTGGAAGCTCCAATGCGTATGCCACGGGATTAATTTTGCGAATAATCTTGAACAGCCCAATGAACCGGGGAGCCAATTTGTTTGAAGGCACTTGCAGGTTGAGATTCCTGGAGCAAAGCCACACCCTGTCTCCAACCTGGAAGGAAACCGCTAGCAGCCGTCTGCGATTGGCATGCCGCTGATGTCTCTGGAAGGACTGGCTGAGGGACCTTTGTACCTGTGCCCAAGTGGAACGGAGCTGCTCCATGTGCTCATCCAGAGCCGGATCTGTTGTGACTGGAATGAGTCTGGGAGCAGACAGGGCTGGAATCCATAATTAACGAGGAATGGAGAGCTCCCATACGATGAATTAACCGCACAGTTCCTGGCAAACTCTGCCCATGGCAACAGGTCGGCCCAGTTATCATGATGATCAGTCACAAAGCAACGCAAAAACTGCTCCAGTCCTTGATTGGCACGCCAAGGGCGATCACCATTAGGCACTGGTTGGAGCAGCCCCACTGGGAGATGTCTGGGAGTTTTAGCATGGGCACAGGTGGCACAAGCGGCCGTAAATGCAGAGCAGTCAGCTTTCAGAGAGGGCCACCAAAATGTTCGTGACAATGACCATGCCAACTGATCCCTGCCAATATGCCCGGCTGCCTTAGATGAGTGATAGGTCTCGAGTAACCGGGTACGGAAAGGCTCATCCACAAAACACTTGCCAACTGGGGTTTCCGGAGGTGCCCGAGCTTGTGATGCCAAGATTTGCTCCCCCAGTGGCGAAGTGATACTGGTATGAATCTTAGCCAGAATCCTATCTGGCTGAATTATAGGAACCGGTGCCTCATCCCTCTCAATGTCTGTGCAAAACTGTCTGGATAGAGCATCTGCTCTAATGTTCTTGGACCCTGGCAAGTATGATACTATGAAGTTAAATCTGGACAAAAATAGGGCCCACCTAGCCTGGCGAGATGACAGCCTTTTAGCCTCTGACAGGTAAATCAAGTTCTTATGATCCGTAATAATTAATACCGGGGTTCTTGTGCCTTCCAAAAGATGTCGCCATTCTTTTAATGCCAAGATGATAGTCAACAATTCCCTATCACCAATTTCGTAATGGCTTTGGGCACTAGAAAGTTTCTTGGAAAAGAACCCACACGGTCTCAGTTTACCACCCTCTTTAGGGCGTTGGGAGAGAACTGCCCCTACCCCAACCTCAGAGGCATCAACCTGTAACGTAAATGGCAGGGAGGGATTAGGGTGGGATAGTATAGGAGCAGAAGCAAATGCATTTTTGAGGGTTTCAAAGGCCTTCTCAGCTGTCTCAGACCATTGAGAGGGATTCGCGCCCTTATGTGTAAGGTCAGAGACAGGTTTTACAATGGTAGAAAAGTTCTGAATAAACTTTCTATAATAGTTGGCAAAGCCCAAGAACCGTTGGATAGCTTTTAAGCCCTTGGGTCATGGCCATTGTAGGACTGCAGCCAACTTCTCTTGGTCCATGGCGATGCCATCCTTAGATATGACAAAACCCAAGAAGGGTACTTTGGAACAATGAAATTCACATTTTTCTAATTTGTTCTTACGCAATCAAAGCAACACCTCAGAGACATCCTGGATGTGCTGGGTTAAATTAGCAGAGTGAATCAATATATCGTCAAGGTACACGACTACACAAGACTGTAACATATCGCGGAGGATATCATTGATGAACTCTTGAAATACGGCAGGCGCATTACATAGTCCAAATGGCATAACTAGATATTCGTAGTGGCCCGACATAGTTTTGAACGCTGTTTTCCACTCATCTCAGGCCCTGATCCTTATAAGGTTGTAGGTGGCACGTAAATCGAGTTTCATAAAAATAGAGGAGCCTTTCAACCTATCAAATAACTCTGTAATGAGTGGAATGGGGTGCGCATTTTTGGACATAAGCTTATTGAGTCCACGGTAGTCAATACATGGTCGTAATTTGCCACTTTTCTTTTTTACAAAACAGAATCCTGCACCTGCCGGGGAGGATGATTTATGAATGATTCCCCGTTCGAGAGCATCCTAAATGTACTCCTCCATGGCTCTATTTTCATCACAGGACAATGGGTACGTCCTACCCCTCGGTGGCACCACCCCCGGGGGCAAATCAATAGCGCAATCATAAGGTCTATGTTGCGGCAAAGTGCTAGCCTCACCTTTACTGAATACGTCGTTGAACTTGCTGTATTCAGCTGGCACCGAAGGAGAGGTACACATAATCTTGACTGGATGAGATAGACAGTGACCAGTGCAGTAACCAGACCAAGACTTAATCTCACATCTTTGCCAGTCAAACTGGGGATTGTGCAGCAACAACCAAGGGAACCCCAGAATGACCGCATGATGGGGTGAGTGTATAATTTGGAAACATACCTCCTCCTTGTGGAGGACCCCAATAGACATAGTGATGAGAGTAGTCTCCATGGTGATAAGAGCTGGTTCTAGAGGTCTGCCATCAATAGCCTCAATGGCTAGCGGAGTATCTCTTTTAGACAGATGAATATTGTGTCTCTCATCAAATGCCCGATTCATGAAATAGCCTGCTGTGCCAGAATCTACCAGAGCTAGTACCTCCACAGCTTGGTCACCTAGGAAAAAACTCACCGGTATGGTGGGTTTCTTGGAACAGGGATCTGAGGATGATTGTACACCACCTAGGGCCTGTCCCCCAAGGTACCCTAGGTGCGTGTGTTTCCCGGCCGTACCGGACATGTGCGTAGTAAGTGCTCATTTTTACCACAATATAGGCACAGCCCTTGTCTTTTGCGGTATGCCTGCTCCTCCTTAGAAAGCCTAGTGAACCCCATTTGCATAGGCTCAGCTGTGTCGGGTACATGGTCAGTAGGATTGGGAGGCGAGGGTGGGTTTAAAAACCTATCGTGCCCATAGGTTCTGGGACTTACCCTTTTTGCCAGGCGCCTCTCTCTCATGCGGGTATCGATGAGAATCACATAATCTATATACTCATCCAAATCAGTGGGCACTTCCCTGGCCGCAATTTCATCTTTAATGGGGTCTGCTAACCCTTGGGCAAAGGCTGCCAGCAATGCCTCATTATTCCAAGCGACCTCTGCTTTCAGTATCCGAAATTCTATCGCATAATCGCCTACAGTACGATTGCCCATCTGTATTTCCATCAATCTTTTGGCAGCAGAGGTGGCTCTCCCAGGCATCTCGAATACTCTCCGAAACTGTTTGACAAATTTGTGGAAGTTCAGAGTACATGGTTTTGCCTGCTCCCATAAAGGATTAGCCCATGCCAGGGCTTTACCAGTTAATAGAGATATCATGAACCCCACCTTGCTACGGTCATTCGGAAAGGCATGAGGTGTTAGTTCTAAGAATATCTCTAGTTGGTTAATGAACCCTCTGCACAATGTGGGTTCACCATCATATCTTAACGGTAACGGCGCCGCCACCGTTAAACTTCTGGAGGGTGCCACCATTTGCCCAGTAGTGTTATCCGGTGTCATAACTGGGGGGACCACCGGACTTTGGTTAGGTTTATCTAGGTGTACCGTACGTTCTAGCAAGGTCTGCATGGTCAGTGCCAACTGGTCTAGACATTGCTCGTGAACATCCATCCTTCAGTGGAGGTTCTGTGTATTACCGTCACCTTTCCCGCCTGAGGTCATGGCCCTTTCGTACTGTTACGGTTTTTCTGACACTCAGACACTGGTATAGTAAAAACACAGTTTTATTGAAATAAAAATGAATGAACAGCGCCCCTGGGGGCCAGGAATGGTAGAGGTGAGATACAGGCCCAAATGAGTATAGCAGAGCAAAACAGCACAGGTAAGCAAATATACAGGGTTAAATGTGGAGAAATAGACTGTTTAGTAAACTGATTGGCCAACGCACAGAAGTTGATATCAGTCTCTTGATGGTGCAGAGAAGGGTGTATTGTGTGACTGAACTAATCACTCTTAGATACCTTTGCACATGAACGCCCAGAATGACCAGCGAATGTCCAGGGCTGAGCCTATACCACCTTAGTGGAATAATCTGGAGTAAAGCCACTGCAAGAGTAAACGGACCAGAACCTGAATCGCTCTTAATATTGTCACGGATATAACCCTGCGTATGCCAACGGGAGAAGAGCCGTGCACACTCCTTGGGTGCCAGAGTGGAGAAATCACTGCACAAGCAGTAATGAGCCAACGTAAATGGTGATACGGTAGATGTCTAACACATCGAGCACTTAGTGACCAGAACCAGGACACTCCTCCGGTGTCATGCGGAGCACATACAGCAAGAGCCAATAGAGGTACCAATACCAACCGGCGTGGTAGTGGTGCTAACGGGCACTGGAGAGACCAACAGCTCTGCTAGTGCAAATAGGTAGGCAAGGTCGGAAAGACACAGGCTCAATAAGTGTTAACAGGCTCAAACGGAATACACTGGCTTGGTAAGTGAAAGAGAACAGGCTCAGATATCGGAGGCAACCGGCACAGCAAGGGTTAATACAGGTTCGGTAAGGAGACTACAGCTCAGCAGTGCTATGGAACAGGCTCAGGCAACGGCCCAGTAGACTAGGAGACGATTAGTCAGAGCAACACAAACACAGTTCAGAATGTCGCCAGCCGACGACCAGGATCACACAGGAACTCCGGAACAAACACAGCGCAAGACTCCAACCGGAACCGGGTCAGTACTCGGAGCAGGAACGTCAGCCATAGCCGGGTCAATCACGGAGCAGGAACGTCAGTCAGAGCCAGGTCAATCACGGAGCAGGAACAACGGAATGGTCAGACTAGCCAAGTCGGTACACAGGAATGCAGAAACACAGCAACAAGGCGCAGGCTAAGAAACACCATGAAAGGGCAACTGACAAGTATCCAAAACCCAGTATATAAAGGAACATCCTGGGCGGGCCAATCAGCTTCCTCCAATGCACAGGTAACACAGCAAAGATTGACAGGGAATCACGGGGACCGTGATACTACCACATTTATACCACATAGCGAGACCACAAAAAAAGATTTAGTTGCCAATGCTGAATAGTGATTTGTAATGTCTCTCCTGATGGCCATAATTGCTTGATTGTCATCCCTGGAACGTGAAATCAAATGTTTCTTAGTCTGTTCCCATAAGCGAGAGAGTAGTGAGTCAAGAGAAGGGTTGAGTCTCTTTTTGCGCTGTGTACCTAACCATATAAATTTACCCCGAAGCATGCACTTGTGTTCCTCCCATAGAGACACAGCAGAATCAACTGACCCAGTATTCATTTCAAAATATTCCGAGATACACTTAGCAACTGTCTCTTTTGCTTCTTGGCCCTGTATAAGCAGTTTATTAAGCCGCCAAGCAGTAGGACCCAGAAGCCCAGTGTCAAGATGGAACGTCAATCCCACTGGAGCATGGTCTGACCAGGAAATTTGGCCTACCAACGCTTCTGTTAGTGCATGGAGTTTTTATTGCTCCATCAAGAAATCAATCCTAGAATAACGGCTAGGGGAGTAATAAGTATATTCACGTGCTGTTGGATGTAAGAGGCACCACGTGTAAAACAAAGTATAATCCCTGAATAATTTTCTACATTTATCTATAGAGGATTGGGGAACTTGTGAGGTGCCTGCTGAACAATTCATTAAGGGGTCTAAAGGCGTATTCAGATCTCCCCCAATTAGCATTTGGCCTTGTCTAAAACTTTCCAGTTGATGCAAAACTTTAGCCACAAAAGTAGTGGCTGGTATATTCAGGCCCCTGGCATTGACCAACAGTACCTTTATCAGAGATTTGGAAGATGCCATGACATATTTATAAAGTTGATACTTTGCAGCAAAATAGCAATGTCACTGGCCCCAATCCCCCCATCCACCACACGATGCACAAAGGAAACAAAGAGAAAGTAGAAAAAGGAATGAAATAAGAGAAAGAGAATGACAAGATAGTCAATCTGGAAAGAGATTAAATAACGGGCAGGGATCGCCATCTCTGTAGATAACGGGGATGCGATTCCCCAGATACACGTCAGGAACTTAGTCGTTCCCAGAGGGGGTGAGCGGCTAAGACTCCAACAACCACTTTGGTCGCATAGCAGGACCATCCTGGTATATATAGTAATAAGCTAATAAAACCAACCCCAGCAAGATTGTAGCATTACATGAGAGTAGAGCGATTGAAACAGAGTGCAGTCTGCTGAAACTCACATGGTATTGAAAAGTATCAAGACCCAGTACTGAATGAAAATACTGCCCCTTTGGTGGAAACTGGATAGGCAGAAGGGGAAAATCTGTCCCAAGGATAAGAATGAGCACTGTCAAAAAGGGACCTCACATACAAGTGAAAAATTAGAAAAAAGCAGTTACGGTACTTATACTCCTAAATTATAAACAATTTTTGGTTTCAGCAAACTGTACTTAAGAAGTGTAATGTTCATATAAACCAACAGTTTCTGAACGGCTTGCGTCAAGCAACCAATATGGGAATATCCCTGAGACAACCCCGAAAGTCAGAGACATCTCCAGTACACTACCACACCGGTGGCTTTAGCAATTCCAGAACAAGTAGAGAAGCATTATAAACATGCTCCCCAACGTTTATTATGCACCCCCCAGGTTATCCCTAGGATCCCAATCAAAACCTAAGATAATAGAGTGAATCGCCCATATATCATGCACTACCTTCAAGGAGAAACAACAGTATAGTGTAACAAACATATCCCTCCACACATACACCCAACAGAAACCCTCGGCAACTCAACAAACACATCAGGTGTGTCTCGAAAAGCCGCCGAGCGGGTCCTAAGAGTAGGGCCTTCTAACAGGAACCTGAGAGCCCCCTCCCAGTAGGGAAGAGGCATAATCCATCTTATGAAAAAAGAAGTGCAGCTTATAAGACCCCAACAGGTCAGTACCAGAGGGGATAGCCAAACATGTCCTCCCCCTCAGCTCCGACCCCGGGGGGTCCTCCCAAAGAACATCCGTACCTTTTGTATATCTATTCTAAGCAGAAGAGCTAAAGAAGGCATATAAAGATACTTAAACATTGTAAACTCTAAAGTATAAAATAAATTAATGGGCCATAGGTCTTAAATTGTTATTGCAACAAGTCACCCTTCTGTCGGAGCACCAGAGTCCACCATTCCCCTTTGTTTCTTCTGCTGTGGACCGGACACTGTCGTCCATCTCAGTAGTCCACCTCTCTTGCCCACATCTGCATCACGGTGCCCGTGATATACTGGCGACATTTTAACATGTTTACTTCCTGACATCTTTTTATTGGCTACGCTGTCTTTGCTCCTCCCAGTGATAGCCTTTAAATACCTTGGGCTGTCACTTATGCGCTGCCCTTTTGTGGTGTATCCGTTGCCTATCGCATGTTCCGTTACTCTCATATGATACCAGTGTATGATCCGGACTGTTTGATTACTCTGCCTGTTTACCGTTCCTGCTCTGTGTACCGACCTGGATTGGCTGACGTTCTTGCTTCATGTATTGACCCGGCTTGACTGGCGATCCTGCTCCATGTACCGACCCGGTTTGGCTGACGTTCCTGCTCTGTGTACAGACCCGGCTGGGCTGAAGTTCCTGTTCCTGCACTGTTCCTGCTTACTAGTCACCCTGCTTCTGCTGTTGCTCACACTTCAGTGGTTTTGCCAGACCTCCGGTTGCCTCGGTTCTGTACAGTAGTCCAGTCCGTGATCTGCTCACTCATAGTGCCTGTGTTACCTTCTGGTTGATCCCGGTTGCACCACGTTCGCTTGGTCTGTTACTGCCATTCCTGAGGTTGGGTTCAGTTGGGCACCTCAAGCTATTTCCCATCTGCATACTGGAGCATGCGTTAACCCCTTCAGGGTCAGTGCTGGGCATTCGTATCAGTATTTGTAGTCTCAGTTTGGAGTACTTTATTCCTTACGGCACTAAGCACTGTCTCACGATATCTTTGCAGTCTCCGGTGGGCGTTCACTTTGGCAGTCTTCCTCCTATTGTGCCTTAGCCAGTTCTACTCTGGCTTCACCTGTTCCATAGAATTCCAGTCGCTGTTGTTACTCTCTGCGTAGAGAGCTACCTTGGGCCTCCCACTATTAGGTCCAACTACTGTCCTTGGGCTAAGAAGTATCTCTGTCATATTTACACTGTATCATATGCGATTTAACTGACCTGTGTCAGTATTGTATATTGTATCTACATACTGGACCCTTGTGGGTTAATCATATCATTGTAACCTGTCCTGTGTCAGTCTACCGTTTATCTGTATGCTGGACCCGCGAGGGTTACTGTTATTCATTGTGTGCAAATAAAACTATCTGCCACTGGTGGTCCAGGATCTGCCCCCACATCCGGTCGATTCAGCTGTGGTGGGGGAATACCAAGTTCCATGCATAAGGAGGGAATTGCATCAGGAGTATGGATAATCAATTGTGCACCTTTATGCATCACTATCAGTGCAAAGGGATATCCGCATCTATAGCGCATGGATCTGTCATCTTACAGATGATCTGTAAGAGGTTTCAGTGCACGATGTTGTTGTAGTGTGAGCACTGAAATGTCCTGAAACAGCACCACAGAAGAAACCATATAGACAAAGTCACCCATCTCTCGTCCTTTCTGGTACACTCTTTCTCTGTCTTGGAAATTTAAGAAACGACAAATGACATCTCTAGGGGTGTCATTTTGCAATCTCCTAGGCCGTAGCACTCTATGCACTCTCTCCAGAATCATAGGAGGCTCTAGTGGAAGTCCCATGACATCCGTAAAAATGGTATGTAGTGTAGATTCCAAGTCACCTGGATCCACAGATTCAGGTATGCCTCGAAAACGCAAATTATTGCGACGTGCCCTATTATTGATATCATTTGGCGGTGAGTAGGTTAGTGGTGTCGTCTTGTTGGGCCAAAAGTTGACCTAGGTTGTTCTGTTCCTGGTAAGCGGTCTCTCGGTCCTGCTCCAAGAAATCCACTCTCTGACCCAGAGATGTGATGTCTTTACGGAGCCCAAAAATCTCCTCCTTAACTGCAGACCTAATCTCTGCCACCATATCCTTTAGGTCGACTTTAGTAGGGAAACACGCCAGATCTTCTCTGGTAAAAAAGTTAGCTCCGGTCGATGTAGCCATTTTGTCGTCAACAAATATCAGAGAATGCATTAGACTTGATACTGTAAGTTATCACGGTGCCCGTGCTTCCGGTGCTGATCGGCGACATTATTATTCTCTGCTACCTTCTGATTGGCTGGTCTTAATTGGTAACATTGGACTTGCTTTTATATACCCTGGGATGTCCTCCCTTAGGCGCCCTTTCTGGGTGTACAAGTTCCTGAGTCTATTCTGCGCTTGTGCTGATTCGTGTACGACTTGTCCTGACTGACTACGAGTTTGCTCCTAAGTTCCTGTTGCTACGCTCTGTTGCTGACCTTACTCTGGCAGAGAACCCGCATTGTTGCTGACCGTTTTCTGGCTGAGAAACCGCTCCGTTGCTAACTGTATCCTGGCTGAGAACCCGGTCCGTTGCTGACTGTATTCTGGCTGAGAACTCGCTCCGTTGCTGATTGTATTCTGGCTGAGAACTCTCTCCATTGCTGACTGTATCTGGCTGAAGAACCCTCTCCATTGCTGACTGCATATGGCTGAAGAACCCACTCAGTTGCTGACTGTATCTGGCTGAAGACCCCTCTCCGTTGCTGTCCGTATCCTGCTGTGAACCGCTCCGTTGCTGACTGCTGCTGGCTGGAGAACACGCTCCGTTTGCTGACTGACTACATCTGGCTGTGAACTGCTCGTGACTGACCACATCAGACTGAGACCCGCTTTGTTGCCGACTGTATCTGGCCATAGGACCCGTTCCATTGCTGACCGCTGGTGGCGCTGTTCTGCTCTGTTACTGTCTCCGGTTTGGTTTACCGGCTCAGGTACCAACCGTGTCCGTTTGTACCCTGGGCGACCCCTGGTGGTCATCGTGATACTGGGCTTTGCATTGTCTTTGGTGGTGAGCCGCGTGGCGCTATTTCTTGTCGACCAAAGGCTAAGCTTGAGCTTAAGCTGCTCCTCTAACCGCTGCTGACGATGTGCACATTCGAAGCACCAGTACAGGTGTTCTTACACTGACTGTGTTACTCTGATCTCTCTCTCTCTCTCTCTGTGTGGCCTACCTACCTTTTCCTCTGTTCTCACTCCCTCTGGGAGTTTTCAGTAAGTCGCTGGGCGTTGACCATTAACCCTGTGGATACCTGGATAGTCCAGGAAAGGGCTTACACGGCTCTCTGCAATACCTTGAGTTAGAGCCAGCATTGCCATTCCATACTGTAGGATGTGTGGTCACTAGTTGCGTTACAGGTGCATATTGTCGCTTCGATCCACCCCTAGCGCTCTAGGGTCTGTCTCTAGCAGCTGCCTTGGTCTCCGTTACCCTTCCTAAGGGTAGTATTGCCACTCCACGGTTGCCCGGTATTTGGGACCTGAGTCTGGGTCAGAGTTGCCTCGTTGCCATACCATACCGCCTGGGTCAGAGTTGCCTCGTTACCCTATCAAACAGTCTGGGCCAGTGTTGTCTCGATCCTCCGGGTTTGGTGCCCAGGTGTCTGGGCAGTGCCAGTTCCGTTCCACGTGCACCTCCGGTGTACGCTCTCTGCCTTCAACCTCACTATCCTGCCAGAGTCTTCTCTACTAGCTTTTACCTGTCGTTCCAGTTCACCTATTCTGGTACTGCATCCTTATTTCTATTGTGTATCTGTGTATCACTGTGTGAATTGCCTAGTGGGCCCCAGGGCCTTATTTCTTGTACACTCTCATTCAATAAAGTCATTTTAACCTTACCATCCTGTCTGAGTGTTCATCAGGAACTCTATGGAGTCAGGTTACCAGGTAGCAGGACAGAGATACTCGAGGCCGCGTCTTTCCCACGGTCTGCCCCAGGTCTGTGATGCACCGTGAGGAAGGCAGTAATCTTAGCCTCCTGCTTCTCTGGTTTGGATCTTCTGCCACCCAAAGGCATTTGCAAAGTTATACGGTTTAATTTCATGCGAGTGCGCTGGGCATTAGTGCTAAAATTTCAGGAGTTTAAGTCCTCGCCATGAGGAGAAAACACCTCAAGCGTCCATCTTTGTCCAGTGTAGCTCCGCCCCCCTTCTACCTGTTTTGCCATTGGATTATATTGGGTTTCAAAGGATAGCTGATGTTTATTATCTATCTTTTTCTTTAGTTTTCGAACCAATATTTGGTCCCTATCTAGATTTTCCTCTTTATAACCTCTTTCTATAAATTTCTGTTTTATAGTTGCACACTGATTCTTAAATTCATCTAAATTGCTACAATTCCTCCGTAGTCTAATGAACTGCCCAAACGGAATGTTACTTTTCCATTTATCTAAATGACAACTTTGGGCATGCAAATAATTATTTTTGGACACCTCCTTCACATATACTGTGCTCATGATCTTGGTATCTTCTATATACAATTGGAGATCCAAAAACTTAATCCTTTCTTCATCCATTTCTGATGTAAACTGGATTCCTCTAGTGTTGGAATTGAAGAATTTTATCATAGATTCTAATTGTCCTTTGGTTCCATTCCAGACATGAAGAACATCATTTATAAAACGGCCATAGTATACCAGGTTCACCACCCATGGGTTATTGTTCCACACCTGTTCTTTCTCCCAATAACCCATGAATAGGTTGGCATAACCTATTCTGGTCCCCATGGCCGTACCCTGGGTCTGTAAATAAAACCTATTCTGGCTGTAAAATAATTGTAGCTCAATATAAACTGAACTCCTTTTTGGATGAATTCTTGTTGTGCCAATGGTAATGTTTTATACAAATCCAGAAAATGTGCCACAGACTCCAGACCTAGGTGATGTTGAAAAGATGTTTATAAGGACATGACATCTAGAGTAGCCCATATATAATTTCCAGAATACCAAGTGATGTTTGATAGTTGATGTAGGACATGTTGAGTGTCCCTAATATGTGATCTTAACTGACTCACGTATTTTTGCAAAAAATAGTCCAAAAATGCAGACAAATTTGAGGTGAGGCTATTTATCCCTGATATTATGGGTCGTCCCAGAGGATTTTCTAGCCTCTTGTGCACTTCAGATAGATGGTAAAAGAAAGCCTTATTCGGACTAGATATAAATATAAAGTTGAATTCATCTTGACTGATATTTTTTGACAAGGCTTCATGTAGTAAGGTCTTGAATGATTTGAGGTATCTATCCATAGGATCTGACTCTAAAATTTGATAAGAGTTGCAATCTCCTAATAGCCTATAACCCTACTGTAGATAATCTGTGGTATTCTGAAACACCAATGCTCCTCTCTTATTTGCTTCTTGCAATGTAATTACATCCGTGGTTTTCAATTCTTGTAGGGCCTTTCTGTCACGGTTTTTGATGAACACTCAGACCAGACTGGTAAGGTTAAAATGACTTTATTGTATAAAGTGCATACAAGGAATAAGGCCGTAGGCCCACAATACGAAACAACAAATATATAGCAAGTCAATGAGGCAATGACTGGAATCTGAGTGACTGAGATAAGATACTGAGGACAGAAGGAGCCTAAAGACAGGCAACCTCCCCCTAATGGACTAGGTTAAATCAGGCTACTTGACCCAGGGCTGACAGTAGAACTGAAGTTGACAGGTAGTCCTGGAGATGGTAATTGGCACGAAACCCAGAAGCCTGGGTGGCACAGTGTAACAGTTTGTTCAACACTCAGACACAGTAGGTTAGGATAAAACACAGTTTTATTAAAAAACACAATGAAAATACCCTTAGCGGGCTATAGCGTATCACAGCAGAATAGACTGGTGTAATATAGGACTTAGACTTATGCCTACACAGGCCCAGTATAACAGTAAGAGAGTGTACATATACTGTCACAGGTCAGGCATGACAAGGAGAACTCTGTACAGCATGGTTTAAAGTCTTCTCTGATGTGGTGTGTTCAGTAACGCCCAGTATGATGGAATAACAGCGATAAGGAGACTGTAGTGCTACAATGGAGACAAGCACTTTAGATCTGCTGGAGCAGAGCTGAGACTTATACCCCCTGCCGTAGCAGTAACGGAGGCCACACAATACTCTGCAAGAGCTGTACAGAATACAGCCACGGGCACACTACCATTGCAGTAACGGCGGCAACAGTACTCTGCAAGAGCTGAATTGAATAGAGCCAATGGCACCCTGCCGGTGCAGTAACGGAGACAACAGTACACTGCAAGAGCTGAATTGAATAGAGCCAAAGGCACCCGGCCGGTGCAGTAATGGAGGCAACAGTACTCTGCAAGAGCTGAACAGAAAAGCAACCACGGGCACACTGCCGGAGCAGTAACGGAGGCAACAGTAGCTCTGCAAGAGTTAATGGAAGGCTCAGCAGTAACGGAGGAAACAGTAGCTCTGCAAGTGTTAATGGAAGGCTCTGCAGTAAAGGAGGCAACAGTAGCTCTGCAAGAGTTAACAGAAGGCTCAGCAGTAACGGAGGCAACAGTAGCTCTGTGTAACGGTTTGTACGACACTCAGAAACAGTAGGTTAGAATAAAACACAGTTTTATTAAAAGACACAATGAAAATACCCTTAGCGGGCTATAGTGTATAACAGTGGAATAGACAGGAAAATATAGGTCATAGACATATGCACACACAGGCCCAGTATACAATGAGTTGGATGGTACAGATACTGTCACAGGTCAGGCATAGCAAGACAAACTCAGCACAGCATGGGTTAAAGTCCAATGATATAATCAGTCTCTGATGTGGTGTGTTCAGTAACGCCCAGTATGATGGATAACAGCTATCAGGAGACTGTGGTGCGAGAATGGAGACAAGCACCTAGATCTGCAGAGCAGAGCTGAGACGTATACCCTCTGCTGTAGCAGTAACGGAGGCCATACAATACTCTGTAAGAGCTGAACGGACTTGAGCCACGGGCACCCGACCAGTGCAGTAACGGAGGCAACAGTACTCTGCACGAGCTTAGTTAAGTTGAGCCAATGGCACCCGACCGGTGCCGTCACGGAGGCAACAGTACTCTGCGAGCGTAGATAGAAATGAGCCAATGGCACCCTGCTGGTGCAGTAACGTTGGCAACAGTATTCTGCAAGAGCTGAACAGAACGCAACAACGGGCACACTGCCGGAGCAGTAACGGAGGCAACAATAGCTCTGCAGGAGTTAACGGAAGGCTCAGCAGTAACGGAGGCAACAAAAGTTCTGCAAGAGTTAATGGAAGGCTCGGCAGTAACGGAGGTAACAGTGGCTCTCTTTCTGGCAGGCCCAGACTAGGCAGAAGTCAGAATGTCGCCCAGGCGACACGATGAGCAGGAACTGGAGAGCTGGGATCTTGGAGCAGAAACGTCAGACAAGCCGGGTCAGTTCACGGAGCAGGAACGTCAGCCAGGCCAGGTCGAATCACGGAGCAGGAACGTCAGACAAGCCGGGTCAGGTCACAGAGCAGGAACGTCAGCCAGGCTGGGTCGAATCACGGAGCAGGAACCAGAAGCGGAGTAGTCAGATGGGCCAAGTCGGTACATGGGAACACAGCAACACAAGTAAGCACTGATACAGGAACACCATGAAAGGGCACCAGACAGGTGCCAGAGGCCCAGTATAAAAAGGCCATACTGGGCGGGCCAAACCAAGCTCAGCCAATGGAAGCGCAACACACAGAGACTGACAGGAAAAAGCACGGGCACCGTGATAAGAAGTATATCACTGACACAGGTCAGGTCACAGAGACAGGAGTAACCCACTTAGGCCCAGCAGGTACCCAAGGTGCTATACTGGCACAGGTCAGGTTACAAGGAGCGCAACAACCCACTCAGGCACAGCAGGTACCAAAGGTACTGTACTGGTGCAGGTCAGGTCAGAGTTCGTGTGAAGCTGTGCCACAGAGAGCATTGATGCCAAGACCAGGAACGCCAACAGGCACTAGTAGTGCCACCAATAACGGAGGCTCCCTACGCAGGGAGTAGCCAAGGTAGATCACCCGTAGGTGACTAAAAGGAGGCCTCATGTCACCGTATGGTAGAGACTAGGCAACAGAGTAACGTAGGTTCAGACAGGAGACTAACGGACAAACCCTAGCAGCCTTGGGAAGGCTATAGACTGAAAGGTATATAGGCAACAAGGTGGACTGCACAGTATTGAGGAAAACCGATACCGACAATAGTGAGTCTCGGGAATACTCCCGGATGACAGAGCAGAGCTTTGACCCTGAAGTGCCGTATAATAATCAGAACAAGCACTGGCAACTGGTACACCACGAAAGGGCAGCGCTGAAGTGACAGTACTCAGTATAAAAAGGCTAGGACTGGGCGGAGACAATTTACGGTAGCCAATAAGAGGGAATGAGGAAGTAGATAGACATAACAATGTCGCCAGCGAAAGCACGGGCACTGTGATAGACAAGTAGTCCTGGAATAGATAAGGACTGACAGAAGGACTGAAATTGACAGGTAGTCCTGGAGATGGTAATTGGCACGAAACCCAGACGCCTGGGTGGCACAGAACCCAGTAGGCAACGAGGCAACACTGACCAAGGGACAGGGGTCCCAGGAAGACCGAGGCCACCACTTACAGTTGGTAAACCCTAGAACGCTAGGGGTGGATCGAAGGCAGACAACAGGAAGGCCACAAGTGTCCCCTCACACAACAGTGTGACGTAACGCAACTGCTGGCTCTTAAGCCCAAAGGCTACTGTGACAAAGAATGATGCTCAGTGTCTCCACACACTACCGAGAGTGATGTAAAGCAAGTGCTGGCCCTAAACCCAAGCACTGCAACAGCGTAGGAGCACAGGCTAAACTTAGACGGACTAGGCACTGAACGGGTTAACTGGAGACGCCCAAAGATATACTGAAACGCCCACAGGGAGTGAGCCCAGCAATAGTGCAGAGGAAGACACAGATGGATCTGAGTAACTCAGTCAGCACTTGATAGCACTGTACCGGTATTTCGTGTGTGCACACAGCCAAGGTCGGTTAGAGTAAGTGGCTACAGCACGAATGCCAAGCCTACGGTCGACAAGATAAGAATAGTGCCACACAGCGCACAACAAACAAGGCAACTGGGAATCCGCTGCTTGTAACTCTGGAAAGACTAGGACATCGGAGGAATACAGCCATGCATGGATGGCAACAGAACGAATGCTCAGCCAGGGATGACTACAAGCGTAACGGAAGCACAGCCCTCTCAGGAGCAACGGAACAGGCTCAACAGCCAGATAGGTCAGCAATGGAGTGGGATCTTAGCCAGATCAGTTCAGCAACGGAGCGGCTTCTCAGCCAGATCAGTTCAGCAATGGAGTGGGTTCTCAGCCAGATCAGTCAGTAACGGAGGAGGATCTCAGCCAGATCAGTTCAGCAATGGAGCGGGTTCTCAGCCAGATCAGTCCGTAATGGAGCGGGTTCTCAGCCAGATCATTTCAGCAACGGAGCAGGTTCTCAGCCAGATCAGTCGGTAACGGAGCGGGAACACAGGAAGAACAGGAACGTCATCAGGCAGCCCAGGTCATACACGATAACAGCAACTTGTAAACAACGTCAGGAACAGATACACCACGAAAGGGTGCCTTGGTATAGACATGACAGGGTATATAAAAGCAAGCCCTGGGTGGAGCAAAAATATCAGGCCAATAGGAGGACGTCATTGAAATTAGGTAGAATAACAATGTCGCCGTTCAGAACAGGAAGCATGGGCACCGTGTATCATGGTGCCGTGCTTCCTGTTCTGAACGGCGACATTATTATCACTGCTGTTCTCTGATTGGCTGATCTTAATTGCTACTACTAGGGCTTGCCTTTATATACCCTGGGATGTCCTCCCTTAGGCTCCCTTTCGTGGTGTACGAGTTCCTGAGTTTTTTGTGCTTTTGCTGATTCGTGTATGACCTGGCCTGCCTGACTATGATTTAGTTCCTGAGTTCCTGTTGCTGCACTCCGTTGCTGACTGTATCCTGGCTGAGAACCCGCTCCATTGCTGACCGTATGTGGCTGAAGAACCCGCTCCATTGCTAACTGTATCCTGTCTGAGAATCCGCTCCATTGCTGACCTATCTGGCTGAAGAACCCACTCCGTTGCTGACTGTATCATGGCTGAGAACGCGCTCCGTTACTGAACGTATCTGGCTGAAGAACCCTCTCCGTTGCTGACTGTATCCTGTCTGAGAACCCGCTCCATTGCTGACCGTATCTGGCTGAAGAACCCGCTCCATTGCTGAATGTATCCTGGCTGAGAACCCTCTCCGTTGCTGACCGTTCTGGCGGAAGAACCTGCTCCGGTGCTGACTGTATCCTGGCTGAGAACCCTCTCCATTGCTGATCATAGCTGGCTGTCTTCCTATGCCTCCTGGTCATGCTGAAATTGCCGAACCCATGCAGGTGGGCTTTACTAGACTTACTAAGGAAGAAAGGTAATTTTGCCTTAAGAATGGCCTATGTCTGTACTGTGGTAAAGGACGTCATTTGTTGCGCAATTGTCCAAGCCGGCCGGGAAACGCACGCACCTAGGTTTCCTTAGGAGACAGGTCCTTGGTGGTATTCAGCAGTCCCCAGAGGTCATGCATTCCAAACCAGTGGTTGATGTGGTCATTTCCTCATCCAACCTATCTGTTACGGTATCTGCTTTGCTAGACTCTGGAGCAGCGGGATATTTTATGGACCAGGAATTTGCTACATTACATTACATTCCGCTGGTGTTGTTAAACAATCCTTTGCAGATTGAAGCCATTGATGGGCGACCTTTGGTGCCTCCCCAGGTCACCCATGAAACATGTCCGCTCTCTGTACAGACCGGAGCATTACATTTCGAGACCTTATCTTTTCAGATTATCCAGTCACCTCATTATGTGGTTATTTTGGGGTTTCCATGGTTAAGAACACATAATCCCATAATTAATTGGGACTCCTGTGAGATTGTGGCCTGGTCTGAGCATTGTATGAATCACTGTCTATGCCAAACTAAGAAAATATTGTGTACCTCTCCCTCCCTACTGCCTGAATACCAATCCTTCAGCGATGTTTTCAGTAAGGGAGAGGCTAGCACTTTGCCACCGCATAGGGCGTATGACTGTGCCATTGTGTAATGGTTTGTTTGACACACTGTCACAGTGGGTTAGGATAAAACACAGTTTTATTAAGCAATCAGTAATACAATAACCTTCACAGGTCCTGTAGTATATTTTCGGTACAATACAGACACAAGACAGGTTACATTTACATATGCCTACACAGGCCCAGTATAAACATAGAGTCCGTAACACGATATACTGACACAGGTCAGGCAGAATTCGAAGGAATGTATAGGTACTGCATGGGTTAATGGCCTTCAGCGAGTGTAAACAGTCCCATGTGAGGAGAGATCTGTTAAGGAGCTCACCTAGGATAGAGAGCTTATAGACGAGTAACGCCCAGTAATAGGTTAGCAGACAAACGTGAACTGCCTAAGCAGTAATGGAGGCTGAGCAACATATAGCACTGTCGGAGCAGTAACGGAGACTAGACCACGTGATCACTGCCGTAGCAGTAACGGAGACTGAGTGATGTGGGCACTGCCGTAGCAGTAACGGAGACCAGGCAACTTGTATTCTGCAGTAGCAGTAAACGGAGACTAGGCCACATGTATTCTGCTGTAGCAGTAAACGGAGGCTAGGCCACTTGCACTCTGCCGGAGCAGTAACGGAGACTAGGCCACTTGCACTCTGCCGGAGCAGTAAATGGAAACTAGGCACTTGCACACTGCAGTAGCAGTAAATGGAGACTAGGCACTTGCACTCTGCTGGAGCAGTATCGGAGACTAAGAGACTGGAGACTGCCGTGGCAGTAATGGAAACTGCGCAACTGAGCACTGCCGTGACAGTAAAGGACTGAGCAACTGAGCAACTCGCCCTGAGGTGGCAACCAACCGGGAGCCACACATATGACAAGCCAATAGGAATGTCGCCGAGGTGACACAGAAGCAACCGGAGCAGGAACGTCAGCCAAGCCGGGCCGGTACATGGAGCAGGAATGTCAGCCAAGCCGGGGTCGGTACACGGAGCAGGGACGTCAGACAAGCCAGGTCGGTGCACAGGAGCAGGAGAAGCAGAATAGTCAGGCAGTCCAGATCGGTTCCCAGGCAGGAGACGAGATGCAGAGTAGTCAGGCAGGCCGGGTCGATACACGGAGAACACTGAGATCAGAAACAAGCACTGGTACAGGAACACCACGAAAGGGCACCTGAGAGGTGCCAGAACTCGGTATATAAAGGCCATACTGGGCTGGACCAGCACAGTATAGCCAATAGGAGTAGAGCAGGAGTGTAGACTGACAGAATATCGCAAAAAGAGCACGGGCACCGTGATACATTGATATTGCGTCTGTAACTTTTCCTCCTAGTGGCAGAACGTCTCCCCTCTCTTGTGATGAGAATCTGGCCATGGAGGAGTATATCTCTGATGCCATGGGCATCATTCGCAGATCATCCTTGCCCGTGGGGGCTGGATTTTTCTTTGTAAAAAAGAAGTCCGGGGAATTAAGGCCATGTATCGACTACAGAGGACTTAATAAGTTGATGGTTAAAAGTGCCTACCCAATTCCACTCATCACCGAGCTGTTTGATCGTCTCAAGGGTGCAACAATATCCATCAAATTAGATTTGAGAGCTGCCTATAACCTCATCCGCATCAAGCAGGGTGATGAGTGGAAAACCGCTTTTAATACTCGCAATGGGCACTACGAATACTTGGTAATGCCATTCGTGTTGTGTAATGCCCCAGCAGTATTTCAAGAACTAATTAATGATGTTCTCCGTGACTTGTTCAAGTCTTGTGTAGTTGTCTATCTAGACGACATTTTAGTTTATTCTCCCGATTTGGAAACACATCGCATACATGTGGCTACTGTACTTCAGAGATTAAGGGAGAATAAATTGTTTTGTAAACTCAACAAATGTGAGTTTCATAGATAGATGGTACCATTCCTAGTATACGTTATTTCGAGTCAGGGCATTTCCATGGATAAAGAAAAATTGTCAGCGGTGCTACATTGGCCGCGTCCCAAGGGCCTCAAGGCAATTCAACGGTTTATTGGCTTTGCCAATTATTACCGTAAATTTATCCGTGATTTTTCCAGAATTGTCAAACCCCTCACAGACCTGACACATAAGGGCGCCAAGGCATCAGAGTGGTCCATGGATGCTGAGGAGGCTTTAGAGGCACTCAAAGCAGTGTTTGCCTCTGCACAAGTCCTGTCACACCCGAAAGTTGGCCTACCGTACATACTTGAAGTAGATGAGTCTGATAATGGTGTAGGGGCTGCACTTTCTCAGAGGTCTGGTCCAGGTCAACCACTCAAGCCGTGTGGCTTCTTTTCTAAAAAATTAATGAAAGCGCAATCGGTATATGAGGTTGGTGACCGTGAATTGTTGGCAATTATCCTGGCCTTACGTGAGTGGCGTCACTTGTTGGAAGGCACCAGAGTACCGATTCTTATATTAACTGACCACAACAATCTTTTGTACCTTCTGAAGCTAAAAGACTGTCTCCAAGACAAGCCAGATGGGCTCTCTTCCTCTCTCGCTTCAACTTTGTTGTTTCCTACTTATCCGAGAATAAGTATGAAAGAATGTAAGAGCTGATGCTCTGTCCAGGCAGCACGGTCCTGAATTGGAGTCTGAGGAAGAGCCAGTACCTATTATTCCTCAAGATCGCATCTTGGCCACCCTGCGGACTAGCATCACGTCTCCTTTGGGTCAAGAGATCTTGGCAACGCAAGCTGAATCTCCCCCTGAAAAACCCATCTGCAAATGTTTTGTAGCTGAACCTTTTCAGGCAAAACTCCTTGAAATATGTCATGCTTCACGGGCAGCTGGCCATGTGGGCAGAGATAAATTAATTTGGTCGTTATCTCATATCTTCTGGTGGCCCACACTAAGGGCAGATTGCGCTGATTTTATGGCAGCTTGTGCTGTTTGTGCCCGTTCCAAAATACCCAGACATCTGCCAGTGGGTCTATTGCAACCTGTTCCTAATGGTGATCGTCCATGGTCACATGAGTCTATTGATTTTCTTGGTGAATTACCCGCCTCGAAGGGTTACACATATATATTGATGGTGGTAGACAGAGTTTCAAAAATGGACCATTTTGTGCCGTTGCCTGGTTTGCCTTCAGCTAAGGAATTGGCAATTGTGTTCGCTCGTGAGGTATTCAGACTCCACGGAGTACCTCAGGTGTTGATATCAGACCGGGGCAGCCAATTTATTTCCAGGTTTTGGAAGGCATTCTGCGGCCAAATGGGTATCCCGTTGTCTTATGCGTCTGCATACCATCCACAGACTAATGGAGCTGCTGAACGCTCTAACCAGGGGCTCGAACAATTTATCCGCTGCTTTGTATCCAATCATCATGATGACTGGGCTGAATTGCTACCTTGGGCAGAGTTTGTGAGAAACTGTGAGATTAATAATTCATCCGGAAGTTCTCCATTTCTTGTCAATTATTGGTACCAACCATGCTTGCTTCCGGATGCCTTTCAGGCACAACAGATGCCAGCCCTTGATGAACACCTCAGACAGCTTCGTTCCACCTGGGCACATGTACAGACTTCGCTATGTGAGTCCTTTCAAGGTTACAGGTGTCATGCCAACAACAGGAGGTTGCCAGCTCCGGTGTTTCAGGTTGGGGACTGTGTGTGGCTTTCGTCAAAAAACTTAAATTTACAAACTCCTTGTCACAAGTTTGCCCCACGGTTTATTGGTCCATTCAAAGTCCTCCGGAGAATCAATCCAGTTTCCTATGCATTGGACCTCCCCGCTAATATGCGTATTCACAATGTCTTTCATGTATCCCTACTTAAACCTCTTGTCTGTAACCGCTATACCTCTGCTCCGGTGGTGCCGGCACCAGTTCACATCCAAGATTATGATGAGTATGAGGTTCAAAGTATTGTGGACTCACGCAGGGTGCGTGGGCAACTCCAGTACCTGGTTCATTGGAAGTGGTATATCCCAGAAGAACGTTCATGGGTCAAGCATGCTGACATTCATGCACCAGTATTGTTACGTCAGTTCCATGCCAAATTTCCCTCTAAACCTGGTCCTTCTCCAAGGGGAGGGGGTAGTTGAGAGGGGTACTATCACGGTGCCGGTGCTTCCGGTTCTGAACGGCAGCATTATTATCACTGTTGTTCTCTGATTGGCTGATCTTAATTGCTAGTACTAGGGCTTGCCTTTATATACACTGGGATGTCCTCCCTTAGGTGCCCTTTCGTGGTGTACGAGTTCCTGAATTTTTTCTGTGCTTTTGCTGAATCATGTATGACCTGGCCTGCCTGACTACGATTTAGTTCCTGAGTTCCTGTTGCTGCGCTCCGTTGCTGACTGTATCCTGGCTGAGAACCCGCTCCGTTGCTGACCGTATCTGGCTGAAGAACGCGCTCAGTTGATGACTGTATCCTGACTGAGAACCTGCTCTGTTGATGACCGTATCTGGCTGAAGAACCTGCTCCATTGCTAACTGTATCCTGTCTGAGAACCTGCTCCGTTACTGATCGTATCTGGCTGAAGAACCCGCTACGTTGCTGACTGTATCCTGGCTGAGAACCCACTCTGTTGCTGACCGTTCTGGCTGAAGAACCCACTCTGGTGCTGACTGTATCCTGGCTGACAACCAGCTCCATTGCCGATCATAGGTGGCTGTCTTCCGCGCTGTGGCCGTTACCGACCATGGATTCCTATCCATGTTATTACCGTGTGTTGTCTGTGCCACTAGGTGACCCCGTGAGGTCACCGATTTCCAGGGCCTTACAGTTAATTCTCGGTGTGCGCCGCGGGGCTCTGTTTTCTGTTGACCAAAAGTTGAGAATTGTACTCAAGCTGCTCTACGGCCTTCTAGACGGTGTGTACAATCGAAGTACCGGTGCAGTGTTCTACACACTGACTGAGTTACTCTGATCACTCTCTGTGTCTGCCTCCCTAGTAGCGCTGGGCTCACTCCCTATGGGAGTTGCAGTTACTCTCTGGGCATTGTCATTAACCCTGCATGTACCTGGAGCTTCCAGGTAAGAGCACTACCGTTTCTGACTACAGAGTCTTGGGCTCAAGAGCCAGCGTTGCACTTCCACCTTGCAGGTTGAGAGACACTGGTTGCGTTCCTATTACTTACCTTATATCAATCCACCCCTAGCGTTCTAGGGTTTTCCAGTAGCAGCTGCCTAGGTCTCCTTTAACCCTTTCAGAGTTGATCTGCATATACACGGTTACCTCCTGCCAGCGGTCTAGGGCCTTGGCCAGTGTTGCCTCGCTCCAGTTGGGTCAGTACCCAGGCGTCTGGGTTGTGCCAGTCCCCCACTGTGGGCTTCATGCTACTGTAGTCCTGTTGCCGTTCCTGGACTGTGTACCCTTTAACTTGCCGGTTCTGCCCGAGTCTTTAACTGTCAGTTGGTTCCCAGTTCATTCTATTTGCCCTTACATATTCCAGTACCCAGGTGTCTGGGTCGTTCTGTTGTATTCCTGGACCTCCTGTGTTGGCACCCTACCATCATTTCTGGACTGTACATTGAACCTCACTGGGTTTGCCAGATCCTGTCATATATACGTATATTGTTACCAGTATCCTGATTGTCTAGTCCAGTCCTATTTACTCTACTCATTGTTTATATTTTCCTGTTCTGTATTGTGGATCTATGGCCTACACTCGTGTATGCACTTTATTCTAATAAAGTTATTTTAACCTTACCGTTCTGTCTGAGTGTTCATCTAAAAACCGTGACACCTTGATACTTTCTCTCCCTTCCTGTTAAATTATCTTTTCCTCTCTTTTACTTTTTCCTGTAAGATTATTAAAATCATGTAACAGTCTTATAAAAAGTTTCCTCAAATGGGCCCTTGAAATTCAAAGGATAAAATTTGGACTTGCCCTTAAAATTAGTACTTATAAAGGTGCTTTCTCTGATCTTCATCTCTTCCATAGAATTCTCACCTTTCTCTTCATTCAATTCATATCGATTTATCATATTTCTATCTTCCAGGGTAACTTCATTTTTCTTACCATTAAAAACACGTTTCAACGTTTGAAATTGATTTAAATCCACAAAAAAATTAAATTTGTTAGGATGTTGATTGGGGGTAAAAGCCAAACCTTTTTGTAAGAGGGATACTTGACTACTAGTAATAGTAATGGATGAGAATTTTATTAAACCATTTCTTGTACTACCTGGTTTAATTGGTTCCTTTTTGCTTCATTTTTTCTTTTTACCTCCTCAACACCCTGTATACCTTTGCCCATCTCCTTTTTTCTTTTGTTTTGTTTGTTGGACTTCTCCCAAAGTATTTGAATGGGATTCTTCATTTTCAATATTGTTAGTATACTTGGTCCCAAAAAAGACACAGAAGTCGATGGAACTGGGGAGTTGACATCCATTTCTACTCTCGATTGTAGACTCTCCTGACTACAAACAATCCTTGTAGGAGAGATGTTTTTAGTTTTTTCTTTCTTTTTTCCTTTATTGGACTCAGGAGTTTCATCATGGGTTCTATTGATGAGACGCAAGCATCCGAAACCTCTGTGTATTATGGTTACAGGAAGTAAGGTTATCGTGACTAGCCTGAGGGTCACTGGGAACGAACGTGTCGGAGTAATGCAATGGGGGAATTACGAGGCAATAAAAACAGGATTGCGAAAGGTATTTACTTTTATGTATATCATGTATATTGTGTTACTGAAGTCTTTTTTCATATAGATTTTATATATATTTTGTTCTTGATTTTATTTGAATAAACCAATTTTGGAATATTGGTGGCGATCTGCTCTGTGGAGAAAAAGGAAGAATCTGGAGGAAAGAGATCAGCTAAGTTTATGAGAGTCCATAATTACTATTGGTCTGGAGAGCAGATATTGGAGGGGGGGCATTGTACTATTTATATACATTGCCATCAGATAATCTCTTAGAGGGTTTGCACCCTTTGTCTTGTGTTTTTTACTTTTGACCATTAGCTTATTGAGGCCTCTATAATGAATACACGGCCTTAGTTCACCAGACTTCTTCTTGACAAAAAAAATCCAGCCCCCACGGGCGCCCACGGGCGAGGATGATCTGCGAATGATGCCACGTTCCAAAGCCTCAGAGATATATTCCTCCATCGCCTGATTCTCCTCACAGGAGAGCGGATAAGTTCTGCCACTAGGAGGAACAGTGCTAGGCGCAATATCAATAGCAGAGTCATACGCCCTGTGCGGTGGCAATGTGCTAGCCTCTCCCTATCACGGTGCAGCTTCTCAGGCTGTCACTCTCACTTGTGCTGCGCTCCGATTGGTTGAGCCTGTTTGGCCCGCCCCTGGTGACCTTTTTATTCTGGGCTAGTGGCACCTGTCATTTGCCCTTTCGTGGTGTTCCTGAGCCAGTCTTGCTGTGCTGTGTTCCTGATCTCCGGTTACCGACTTGGCTATCCCTGACTACGATCCTGTGTACCTGCTCCGTGATCTGACCCGGCCTGGCTGACGTTCCTGCTTGTTCTCCTGATCCGGCTTGTCTGAGAAACTGCTCCGTGATTCGACCCAGCCTGGCTGACATTCCTGCTTGTTTTCCTGATCCGGCTTGCCTGAACACCTGCTCTGTGATTCGACCCGGCTTGCTGACGTTACTGTTCCGGTCTCTGCGGCCGGTCTCCGTTCCTGTCCTGCCTTGTCGCCACGGCGACATAGTGACTGTGCTCTCACTATTCATCTCGGCTCCGTGCCTGCTGATTCCTGCCACTGAGCTAATCACTGCTATGCTGTATTCCTCTACCGAGCTGTTAACCCGTGCAGAGCTGTGTCTTACTACCGAGCTGTTAGTCCATGCAGAGGTTGCGTTCCTACTTCTGAGCTGTTAACCCGTACAGTGCTGTGTTCCTACTATCGTGCTGTCTCCAGTGCAGAGCTGTGCTACAACTACTTGCCATTAACCCGTGCAGAGCTGTGTTCCAGTGAGGGCGCACAGCCCATACAGAGAGTTGACTTGTGCTGAGCCAGTTCTCTCCTTGCAGTCCGGTGTAGCTCATTACCGCGCCCGGTGGCGCCCGGCTCTGGCTATTTCTTTGCACATCTCTGTGGTTACGCCCGTAGGGCTATTGATCCAAGCTCTTGCAATCCAGTCTCTCTCTCGCCAGTGGGTTTATTGGCTTAAGCTCTTGCAAATCCATCACGCACGTCTGGGTTATAAGCTCAAGCTCTGGTAACAGGCCATCTCCGTAGGCCGTAGGGCTTTTGGCCCAAGCTCTGGCAGTCTATTTGCTCCGTTAGTACGCCCATGGGGGCTACTGTTCAAGTGCAGCAGGTTCTGGGTTGCAGGTTCCTCGTTGTTGGACAGTTATCTCAGTATTATGAACATTTGGTGTTGAGTCCTCTCCACCATTTACTGTCTTTATCACCTTGGGCATGCCAAACATCACAAATGAGACAGACTGATTACTGTGTTAACCCTTGTATCTCTGTACTCAGTATCTGCCAATTGCCTGTGCTATTTTATGCTATACCTGTATATTGGTCACACTATTGCTTTCCTGCTGCTACCAGTGCTGCCTATAGGGGGCGATCTTTGTCCTTTATTTTGTTCTTAATAAAACTGTATTTTATTTCACCTACTGGTCTGAGTGTCTTGAAAACTGTGACAGTACGAAAGGGCCGTGACCTCAGACAGTAAGGGTGAGAATAATGCACAAAACATCCACTGGAGAATGGATGTTCACACACAGCGCCGAGATTATTGGCATTGGCCTTACAAACGTTACTTGAGCGAACAGTACACCTTGACAAACCAAGCCAAAATCCGTTGGTCTCCCCGGTCACGACACCGGACAATCAGTCTGTAGCTCCCCTTGCTCATCCCAGAGGTCTAACGGCGGTGCCGCCGTTACCGTTAAGATATGATGGCGAACCTAACCTATGCAGGGGCTGTATTAATCAATTGGAGATCTTTTTGGAATTCACGCCCCAGGCATTTCCTAACGACCGTAGTAAGGTCGGATTCATGATTTCCCTGCTGACGGGCAGAGCACTGGCATGGGCCAACCCTCTTTGGGAAAATGCCAAACCCTACACTCGGAACTTAGACGAATTTGTAAGACAGTTCCACAGAGTGTTTGAAGTTCCTGGTAGAACTGCCTCTGCTGCCAAAAGGTTAATGGAAATACAGCAGGGCAAGCATACCTTGGACGATTACGCCATTGAATTTCGGACCTTGGCAGCAGAGGTTGGTTAGAACAACAAGGCACTGGTGGCAGCATTTGCTCAGGGCATGTCCGATACCATTAAAGATGAAATTGCTGCCAGGGAGGTACCCAGTGGCCTGGATGAATACATTGAGTATGTTATGCTCATTGATTCTCGCATTCGCAAGAGACGGTTGGCAAGAAGGGCGAAATCCAGAAATATCACGCATGATAATCCTTTTAACCCACCCTCTCCTCCCATTCCTCCTGAACGGTTCCCAGAGGCAAGTGAACCAATGCAGCTAGGGTTCACCAGACTTACTAAGGAGGAACGGGCAAACCACAAAAGGCTGGGATTATGCTTGTATTGTGGCAAGGCTGGGCACTTAATACGCACATGTCCGGTGAGACTGGGAAACAGACGCACCTAGGGTACCTTGAGGGACAGGCCCTAGGTGGTGTACAGCTGTCCCTTGATTCTAGCACACAGAAAACCACCATCCAGGTGGCATTTTCTTGGGCAGACCTGTCTGTATTGGTCATGGCACTGGTGGACTCGGGTGCAGCAGGATACTTTATGGATCAGTCCTTTGCCGAATTGCATATGATTCCGTTACTCAAAAGGGAGACTCCGCTGGCCATTGAAGCCATTGATGGCTGACCTTTGGATCCTGCATTTATCACTATGGAAACAAATCCTATTTCTATGACTATTGGGGCTCTTCACAAGGAGGAATTACGCTTCCAAATAATTCGTTCTCCTCATCATGCAGTCATATTGGGGTTTCCCTGGCTACTAGTACACAACCCTCAGCTTGACTGGCAGAGATGTGAAGTTAAGTTTTGGTCTGAATACTGCGCTAAGAACTGTCTGTCCCACCCTGTCAAGATACGCTGTACCTTCCCCTCCGTGCCAGCTGAATATCGAGAATTCAGTGACGTATTCAGCAAGGGGGAGGATAGTGCATTACCTTCACATGGACCCTATGATTGCACTATTGATCTGGCCCCGGGTGTGGTTCCTACCAGGGGTCGCACTTATCCACTGTCATGTGATGAGACCAAGGCTATGGATGAATACATAGAGGATGCCCTCAAGAGAAGGATCATTCGCAGGTCTTCCTCTCCGGCTGGTGCCGTTTTTTTCTTTGTGAAAAAGAAAAATGGCAAGCTAAGACCTTGTATCGATTACTGGGGTTTGAACAAGCTTATGCCTAAAAATGCCTACCCCATTCCACTCATAACCGAATTATTTGACAGGTTGAAGGGATCTTCCATCTTCACTAACCTTGATCTCAGGGCTGCTTACAACCTGATCAGAATCAAGGAGGGAGATGAGTGGAAGACGGCATTCAATACCAGATCAGGGCTTTATGAATATCTGGTTATGCCGTTCGAGCTATGGAACGCACCAGCAGAGTTCCAGGAATTCATTAATGAATTAATTTATGACATGCTGCAATCCTGCGTGGTAGTCTATCTTGATGATATATTGATTCACTCTGCGAATCTTACGCAGCATGTTAAGGTTGTTTCTGAGGTTTTGTTACGATTACGTAAAAACAAACTATTCTGTAAACTTGAGAAATGCAAATTTCATAGGTCCCAAGTACCCTTCCTGGGGTTCGTGATTTCTGTAAACGGCATTGCTATGGACCAGGAGAAATTGGCAGCAGTACTACAGTAGCCACTCCCTAAGGCGTTAAAAACGATCCAACGCATTTTGGGCTTCACCAGTTATTATAGGAAATGTTTTCAGAACTTCTCTACGATTGTGAAACCATTGTCTGACTTAACACATAAAGGTGCTACTCCCTCTCAATGGTCCGCGGCAGCGGAGAACGCTTTCGAGACTCTTAAGTCCGCTTTTGCTTCAGCTCCAGTACTGTCCCACCCCAACCCTGCCTTACCATTCACATTGGAGGTCGATGCCTCTGAAGTTGGGGTTGGGGCAGTGCTCTCCCAATGTCCGGTGGAGGGTGGTCCACTGAAACCTTGTGGGTTCTTTTCAAAGAAACTCTCTATTTCCCAAAGCCACTATGAGATTGGTGACAGGGAACTCTTAGCCATTATCCTGGCACTCAAGGAGTGGCGTCACCTATTGGAGGGCACTAAGAACCCAGTATTAATCCTAACTGACCATAAGAACTTGACATATCTCTCCGAAGCTAAAAGGCTGTCCTCACGACAGGCTAGGTGGGCACTTTTTCTGTCTCGGTTTAACTTCATAGTGTCCTATCTACCTGGTTCTAAGAATGTCAGGGCAGATGCGCTGTCCAGACAATTTGCTTCGGACATTGAGAGGGAGGAAAAACCAGTACCTATTACTCAGCCCGATCGTATCTAGGCTACTGTACATACTAGCATCACCTCGCCACTGGGGGAGGAAATATTGGCGTCTCAAGCAAGGGCTCCCCCAGAAACTCCTATGGGTAAGTGTTTTGTGGATGAGCCATTCCGTGCCCGTCTATTAGAGACATACCATTCATCTAAGGCTGCTGGGCATATCGGAAGGGATCAGCTTATATGGTCTTTAACACAATTGTTTTGGTGGCCCTACCTCAGAGCCGATTGCTCCGCTTTTACTGCTGCCTGTGCCACCTGTGCCTGTGCCAAGACACCCAGGCATCTCCCAGTGGGCCTGCTCCAGCCTGTACCTAATGGTGAAAGTCCCTGGTCCCATATATCTATTGACTTTCTGGGGGAACTGCCAGTCTCTAAGGGGTACTCATTCATTCTGATGCTGGTACACAGATTCTCGAAAATGGCTCATTTCGTGCCCCTCTCTGGCCTTCCGTCGGCCCAGGAATTGGCTATGGTTTTCACCAAGGAGGTGTTTCGCTTGCACGGGGTACCCAGAGTGGTGGTGTCAGATCGTGGGAGCCAGTTCATGTCCAGATTTTGGAGGGCATTTTGTGGTCAGATGGGCATCCAATTGTCCTTTTCTTCCGCCTACCATCCCCAGACCCATGGAGCCGCTGAGCGTGCCAATCAGGGACTGGAGCAGTTCCTGCATTGCTTTGTAAATGATCATCATGACAACTGGTAAAACCTGTTACCATGGGCAGAGTTCGCCAGGAACTGTGCAGTTAATTCATCGTCTGGGAGCTCCCTGTTTATGAACTACGGGTTCCAGCCGTGCTTGCTCCCGGACTCATTTCAGGCACAACAGATTCCAGCTCTGGATGAGCATATCGAGCAGCTTCGCTCCACTTGGGCACAGGTTCAGAGGACCCTCGGTCAGTCATTCCAGCGACAACAGCGGCATGCCAATCGTAGACGGCTGCCAGCGGTCTCCTTCCAGGTTGCGGACAGGGTATGGCTCTCGTCCAGAAATCTCAATTTGCAGTGCCTTCCAATAAGCTGGCTCCCAGATTCATTGGTCCGTTTAAAGTTATCTGCAGGGTGAATCATGTTTCATACGCTTTGGAACTCCCTGCCTCTCTGCGTATTCATAATGTGTTCCATGTATCTCTACTGAAACCCTTGGTTTGTAATCGCTACACTACCTCTCCAGTAGTTCCTGGGCTGGTGGACGTTCAGGGCCAAGAGGAATATGAGATACAAAGTATAATTGATTCTAGGAGATTTAGGGGGAAGATGCAATATTTGGTCCATTGGAAGGGCTATGGCCCTGAGGAACGTTCCTGGGTAGATCATAAGGACCTCCATGCACCTAGATTATTGCACAACTTCCACTATAAATACCCCCAGAAGCCGAGAGGGGGCCTTTGAGGGGGGGTACTATCACGGTGCAGTGTTTCCCCTCATGTCACTCTCGCTTGTGCTGCGCTCCGATTGGTTGAGCCTGTTTGGCCCGCCCCCGGTGACCTTTTTATACTGGGCCAGTGCCACCTGTCAGGTGCCCTTTCGTGGTGTTCCTGAGCCAGTATTGCAGTGTTGTGTTCCTGCGTTCCTGATTTCCGGTGTACTGACTTGGCTTGCTCTGACTACGTTCCTGTGTTCCTGCTCCTTGATTTGACCCAGCCTGGCTGACGTTCCTGCTCATATCCTGATCTGGCTTGTCTGAGAACCTGCTCCGTGATTTGACCCGGTGTCACGGTTTGTTAAGACCTAAGGTTTAGGTAAAAAAATAACTTTTTTGAAAAGTTAAAGCAATCCCATAGGGTTTTCATACATATACAAACATCACATATATATAAGCAATTGACAATTGAGATAGGTTCTACCGGCCTTGCAAATAATACCGGCAAGGCAACCCAAGCGATACTGAAGGAAGAGTGATAAGTAGGCTCTACCGGCCCTGCCAATACCGGTAAGGCAACAGTAAGATGGTAACGTGATGGTTCGACCGGCCTTACCAATACCGGGCAGGGCAGCCTGAGGAAAACACAAAGAATAGGCTCTACCGACCCTGCCAATACCGGAAAAGGCAACCGTGGAGTGGCAACGTAACAGGTTCTACCGGTCTTACCAATACCGGGCAGGGCAGCCCAGAATGGATACGCAAGGATAGGCTCTACCGGCCCTGCCAATACCGGGTAAGGCAACCTAATGGTGGCAACGTGAAAGGTTCTTCCGGCCTTACCAATACCAGGCAGGGCAGCCAAGGAGGAAGACACACAAAGACCAGCGACTGTCAGATGACGATGACAGTAGGATGGTAAATAGAGTATACGGTCAAGCTGTCTCACCCAAGGAGAGGCTAGTGTCCGTACACATCTGAAACAAGTGCTGCCAGGACTGGACAGCACCTAGAAACCTGACTGCAAGTCAGGGAGTAAACCAGCGTCCGCACGCTGGGACCAACAACTGTACCTTGAACCGCAAGGCAAATGGAGTAAACCAGCGTCCGCACGCTGGAACCAACTGACAGTATTGTGAGCCGCAAGGCTAATGGAGTAAACCAGCGTCCGCACGCTGGGACCAACAGACAGTATTGCAAGCCGCAAGGCTAATGGAGTAAACCAGCGTCCGCACGCTGGGACCAACAGACAGTATGTGAGCCGCAGGGCTAATGGACTAAACCAGCGTCCGCACGCTGGGACCAACAGACAGTATTGTGAGCCGAAAGGCTAATGGAGTAAACCAGCGTCAGCACGCTGGGACCAACAGATAGTATTATGAGCCGCAGGGCTAATGGAGTAAACCAGCGTCAGCACGTGGGACCAACAGACAGAATGTCGCTGGAGCGACAGGAGAGAAATATCGCCACAGGAACTGAACACAGGAAACAGCAGGAGCAGGCCAAGGCTCAACCGGGACAAGCACCGCTAGTCGGCTGGCAACCGGAATGACAGCAACTGGAACCGGACTGGAACTGACAAGCAGGCAGGAACACAGGAACAGGTAAACTCAGGATCTCAGGAACAGGCCCAATAGCTTCAGCAGACAGGCAAAGTGAATGCTGTCAGAGACACCGTGAAAGGGCCACTAAAGGGTGCCCAGACTGAGTTTAAAAAGGCAACCAGAGGCGGGCTGGCTGCAGACAGCCAATGGGAGCCCCCTGCAGGTGATAGACAGAGAACTGCAGCAATCACGGGCACAGTGATAGTACCCCCCTTTCAAAGACCCCCTCTCCTAGAATAGAGTCTGGGTTTCTGAGGGTATTTGGCATGAAAAATCTGCAGTAGCCTGGGTGCATGAAGGTCCTTACTATCCACCCAGGATCGATCCTCAGGACCATAACCTTTCCAATGCACCAAGTACTGTACCTTTCCTCTAAGCCTCCGGGAGTCAATGATACTCTGCACCTCGTATTCCTCCTGACCCTCGACCTCAACGGGCCCTGGCACCACGGGTGTAGTAGTGTAACGGTTGCATACAAGAGGCATAAGGAGAGACACATGGAAAACATTATGAATGCTCATGGATGCAGGTATAGCCAAGGCATAGGAAACAGGATTAATTTTGCGAATGATTCTGTAAGGGCCAATAAACCGAGGTGCCAACTTATTAGATGGGACTTGGAGCTTAAGGTTCTTGGAAGAAAGCCATACTCTATCCCCAACTTGGAAGGAAACCGCTGGAAGCCTTCTGTGATTAGCATAGCGCTGATGGCGCAGAAATGACTGGCCCAGTGCCCTCTGAGCTTGTGCCCCTGTGGAACGAAGTTGCTCGATATGCTCATCCAGAGCTGGAATCTGTTGCGTCTGAAAGGAATCCGGGAGCAAACAGGTTTGGAAGCCATAATTGATCAGAAACGGAGAGATCCCGGAAGAAGAGTTGACCGCACAGTTCCTGGCGAACTCTGCCCAAGGCAACACGTCGGCCCAATTGCCATGATGGTTAGTCACAAAATAGCGCAGACACTGTTCCAAACCTTGATTGGCACGTTCAGTGGCCCCATTAGTCTGGGGATGATATGCAGAGGAGAAAGATAACTGTATGCCCATCTGTTCTCAACATGCCCTCCAGAACCTGGACACACACTAGCTCCCCCTGTCGGACACCAGTACCCTGGGTACTCCATGCAACCGAAACACCTCTTTAGCAAACACTATTGCCAATTCTTTAGCCGAGGGAAGGCCACGGAGAGGCACAAAGTGAGCCATTTTAGAAAACCTGTCTACCACCATCAATATGAAGGAATACCCTCTAGACCTGAGCAATTCTCCCATAAAATCGATGGAAACATGAGACCAGGGGCGTTCACCATTAGGCACCGGCTGAAGCAAGCCCACTGGGAGATGTCTAGGGGTTTTAGCACGAGCACAGGTGGCACAGGCATTAGTAAAATCGGCACAATCTGATCTCATAGAAGGCCACCAGAATAACTGGGAGAGGGACCATAACAATTGGTCTCTACCAATGTGTCCTGCAGCTTTAGAAGAATGGTAGGTTTCAAGTAATCGAGTACGTAATGGTTCAGCGACAAAACATTTGCCCACCGGGGTTTCCTGGGGAGCGGAGGCTTGGGAGGCCAGAATTTCATCCTCTAGTGGCGAAGTAATACTAGTACGTATGGTGGCCAATATTCGATCGGGTTGAATGATAGGTGCTGGTGCCTCTTCCCTGTCAATTTCTGCATCAAATTGTCTTGACAGAGCATCAGCCCTAACATTCTTAGATCCCAGCAAATATGATACAATGAAATTGAATAAGGACAGGAATAATGCCCATCTGGCCTGGCGAGAGGACAATCTCTTGGCCTCAGAGAGATAATTTAGATTTTTGTGATCTGTCAGGATTAAAACAGGATTTTTAGTGCCTTCGAGCAAATGTCGTCATTCCTTAAGAGCGAGGATAATGGCCGATAATTCTCTGTCACCAATCTCATAATGGCTTTGAGCTCCGGTGAGCTTTTTAGAAAAGAACCCACAGGGTCTGAGTGTTCCACCTTTGACCTGCCTTTGGGAAAGTACTGCTCCAACCCCAATATCTGAGGCGTCAACCTCCAAGGTGAACGGGAGTAATGGGTTGGGGTGGGATAACACAGGAGCATTAGCAAAAGCCACTTTCAGTTTTTCAAAGGCCTCCTCCGCGGCCGCTGGCCAGAGAGATGGATTAGCACCCTTATGCGTGAGGTCTAACAGGGGTTTAACAATGAACTAGAAGTTCTTAATAAACTTCCTATAATAATTGGCAAAACCCAGAAATCGCTGGATAGCTTTCAGACTCTTAGGCCTAGGCCACTGCAAGACTGCTGTCAACTTCTCCTTGTCCATGGCAATGCCGTCTTTGCCAATTATAAACCCCAGGAATGGTACACTGGTTTTGTGGAACTCACATTTCTCCAATTTACAGAATAATTTATTTTTTCATAAGCGCAACAATACTTCAGACACATCCTTGATGTGTTGTGACAAGTCTTTGGAGTGAATAAGTATATCGTCATGGTAGACTATGACACATGACTGTAACATATCTCTAAGAATGTCATTGATCAGTTCTTGAAATACTGCGGGTGCATTGCACAGACCAAATGGCATGACTAGATATTCATAATGCCCAGATCTCGTGTTAAAGGCAGTTTTCCACTCATCACCGGCTCTGATACGTATCAAATTGTATCCTGCCCGTAGGTCCAATTTGGTGAAAATAGAGGAGCCCTTGAGTCTGTCAAAAAGCTCAGTGATGAGTGGTATCGGATAAGCATTCATAGCCATCAGTTTATTTAACCCACGGTAGTCGATGCCTGGTCTCAGTTCGTCCTTTTTTTTCTTAACGATAAAGAACCCGGCCCCAGCCGGGGAGGTAGATTTCCTTATGATCCCTCTATTAAGGGCATCAGAAATGTATTCTTCCATAGCTTGGTTCTCCTCACAAGACAATGGGTACGTGCGTCCCCTAGGGGGCACCGCTCCAGGCAATAGGTCGATGCAACAATCATATGGTTTGTGCTGGGGTAAGGTGCCAGCCTCTCCCTTACTGAAAACATCGCTAAACTGCTGGTATACGTCAGGTAATGAAGGGGAGGTGCACAAGACCTTAACTGGATGGGTGACGCACTTATCCATACAGAACTGAGACCAAGTGGAGATCTCGCATTTCTGCCAATCAAATTGTGGATTATGCAACTGTAACCAAGGAAAACCCAATATTACGGCATGGTGAGGAGAGTTAATTAGTTGAAACTGCTGCTCTTCTTTATGGAGAGCCCCAATAGTCATGGATAAAGGCATGGTTTCAAATGTAACTTGAGCGGGTTCCAGGGGTCTACCATCAATTGCTTCAATAGCCAGAGGGGTTTCTCTTTCAATGAGTGGTACCCCATGTAATTCAGCAAAAGTATTATCCATAAAATACTCAGCTGCACCAGAATCAACCAGGGCCAGAACCTCCACTGAACGTTGCGCCCAAAATAGTACCACCTGTATGGTGGGTTTAAGTGTGCCAATCACTGGGGACGATTGGACACCACCTAGGGCCTGTCCCCCAAGTTACCCTAGGTGTGTTCGTTTCCCGGACGTACCGGGCAGGATCTTAGCAAATGCCCATTTTTACCGCAGTACAAACACAGCCCTTGCTTCCTGCGATACAGTCTCTCCTCCTTGGTTAGCCTAGTAAAATCTAATTGCATAGGTTCACCTGGTTCCCGTACTGGTTCACTAGGTTTAGATGCCAAGGGAGGGATGGGTGGGCAAAATATGCTACTAGACCCATTATTTTTTGACCGTACTTTACGATCTTTGGCGGTTAGTCTCTCACGTATTCTGGAGTCAATTAGAATGACATACTCAATGTAATCATCTAGGTCAGTAGGCAAATAGTTTGCTGCAATTTCATCTTTAATATGGTCACTCAAGCCTTGGGCAAAGGCTGCCAACAAAGCCTCGTTATTCCACCCTACCTCTGCTGCCAAGGTGCGGAATTCAATGGCATAATCGCCCACTGTGCGCCTGCCCTGTTGTATCTCCATAAGACGTTTAGCAGCAGAGGTGGTTCTACCAGGAGGCTCAAATACTCTCCGAAAGGATTGCACAAATTCACAGAAATTCTTAGTGCAAAGTTTCACATTTTCTCACAGTGGGTTAGCCCAAGCCAATGCTCTGCCCGTCAGCAAGGATATCATGAACCCAACCTTGCTGCGGTCGTTCCGGAATGCATGTGCCGTCAATTCCATAAATATTTCAAGTTGGTTGATGAACCATCTGCGATTCACCGTTATACCTTAGTGCAAGGGTGCAGAAGCCTTTACCCTTTGACTGCGGCCCCTGAGGGCCTTGTTTCATTTTCCATTTGCTGATTTAGCGAGACCACTGGACTGGAACCAGACTTGTCAGCAAGGACAGTGAGTTCAAGGATAGTTTGGATTGCAACCGCCAACTGATCCAAATGTTGCTCATGCATATCCATCCTCCAATGGATATTCTGCGTATTACCTTCACTCATATTGGCTGAGGTCATGGCCCTTTCGTACTGTCACGGTTTGTTAAGACTCTCAGACGTAAGGTTTAGGTAAAAACATAACTTTATTGAAAAGTTAAGGCAATCCCTCAGGGTTTACATACATATACAAACATCACATATATATAAAAGATTGACAATTGAGATAGGTTCTACCGGCAAGGCAACCCAAGCGATACTGAAGGAATAGTGATAAGTAGGCTCTACTGGCCCTGCCAATATCGGTAAGGCAACCGTAAGATGGTAACATACTGGTTCTACCGGCCTTCCCAATACCGGGCAGGGCAGCCTGAGGAATACACAAGGAATAGGCTCTACCGACCCTGCAAGGCTAATGGAGTAAACCAGCATCCGCACGCTGGGACCAACAGACAGTATTGTGAGCCGTAAGGCTAATGGAGTAAACCAGCGTCCACACGCTGGGACCAACAGACAGTATTGTAAGCCGCAAGGCCAATGGAGCAAACCAGCGTCCGCACGCTGGAACCAACTGACAGTATTGTGAGCCGCAAGGCTAATGGAGTAAACCAGCGTCCGCACGCTGGGACCAACAGACAGAATGTCACTGGAGCGACAGGAGAGAAATATCGCCACAGGAACTGAACACAGGAAACAGCAGGAGCAGGCCCAGACTCAACCAGGACAAGCACCACTAGTTGGCTGTCAACCGGAACGACAGCAACCGGAATCGGACTGGAACTGACAAGCAGGCAGGAACACAGGAACAGGTAAACTCAGGAACTCAGGAACAGGCCCAATAACTTCAGCAGACAGGCAAAGTGAATGCGGTCAGAGACACCACGAAAGGGCCACTAAAGGGTGCCCAGACTGAGTTTAAAAAGGCAACCAGAGGCGGGCTGACTGCAGACAGCCAATGGGAGCCCCCTGCAGGTGATAGACAGAGAACTGCAGCAATCACGGGCACCGTGATAACCGGCCTGGCTGACGTTCCTGCTTGTATCCTGATCTGGCTTGTCTGAGAACCTGCTCTGTGATTCAACAGGCTTGTTTGATGTTCCATTTCCGTGACCTGCACCAGTAACTTCTGCCCAGACTACGTTCCAGCTTCCTCTGTCGCCGAGGCAACATTTTGACTTCCTCTATCTACTGTCCTGAGCGGCTGCAGTTGTTAACCTGTGTTGAGCTGTGTTCCAACTATTCAGCCGTTAACAGTGCAGAGCTGTGTTCCAACTATCGAGCCATTAACCCGTGCAGAGCTGTGTTCCAACTATAGAGCTGTTAACCCGTGCAGAGCTGTGTTCCAACTATCGAGCTGTTAACCCATGCAGAGCTGTGTTCCAACTATCGAGCCATTAACCAGTGCAGAGCTGCATCCCGGTTCTGAGCCTCCAGTCTGGTACAGAGTGTTGCCTTGGTGCTGAGCCGTTTCTCTCCTTGCAGTATAGTGAAGCTCGTTACCGCGCCCGGTAGGCGCACGGCTCTGGCTGCTACTGTTCAAGTCTCTGTTGTTACACCCGTGGGGGCTATTGGCTCAAGCTCTTGCAATTCAGTTGCTTCCGTTACGCCCATGGGGGCTATTGGCTCAAGGTCTTGCAATCCGGTTGCTTCCGTTACGCCCTTGGGGGCTATTGGCTCAAGCTCTGGCAGTCTACTTGCTCCGTTAGTACGCCCCTGGGGGCTACTGTTCAAGTGCAGCAGGTTCTGGGTTGCAGGTTCCTCTTTGCTGGACAGTTATCTCAGTATTATGAACATTTGGTGTTGAGTCCTCTCCACCATTTACTGCCTTTATCACCTTGGGCGTGCCAAACATGACAACTGAGACGGACTGATTACTGTGTTAACCCTTGTATCTCTGTACTCAGTATCTGCCAGTTGCCTGTGCTATTTTATGCTATACCTGTATATTGGTCACATTATTGCCTTCCTGCTGCTACGCAGTGCTGCCTATAGGGGGCGATCTTTGTCCTTTATTTTGTTCTTAATAAAACTGTATTTTGTTTCACCTACTGGTCTGAGTGTCTTGAAAACCGTGACAGTGTCTAGGGGTTTTAGCACGAACATAGGTGGTACAGGCTGCCGTGGATGCGGAGCAGTTGGCCCATAGGGAGGGCTACCAAAATACTTGTGAGAGGGACCAAATTAATTGATCCCTCCCAATATGCCCAGCGTCTTTAGATGAATGGTATGTCTCGAGCAAACGGGTACCAAATGGTTCATCCACAAAACACTTGCCCACTGGGGTCTCTGGGGGTGCCGTAGCCTGTGTAGCCAGAATCTCCTGCCCCAGTGGTGAAGTGATACTAGTACGTAGGGTAGCCAGGATGCGATCAGGCTGAATGATGGGTACGGGGACCTCATCCTTCTTCATATCTGGCCCAAATTGTCTAGACAAGGCATCAGCCCTAACATTCTTGCAGCCCGGCAAGTAGGATACTATAAAGTTAAAACGAGATAGAAACAGGGCCCATCTGACCTGACATGAGGACAATCTTTTAGCCTCCGAGAGATAAATCAAATTTTTGTGGTCAGTTAGAATTAACACAGGTGTTCTAGTACCCTCCAGCAGGTGACGTCATTCTTTCAGAGCTAGAATGATAGCTAGGAGTTCTCTGTCTCCAATTTCATAATGACTCTGGGCACTAGACAGTTTTTTTGAGAAGAACCCATATGGTCTCACAGGACCCCCAGCAACCAGACATTGTGACAGTACTGCCCCTACCCCATTCTCAGAGGCATCAACCTCCAACGTGAATGGAAGAGAAGGGATGGGGTGGGACAGTACGGGAGCAGATGCGAAAACGGACTTTAATGTCTCAAGAGCATGATCAGCTGCTTCAAACCACTGGGATGGATTAGCACCCTTGTGCGTCAGGTCAGACAGAGGTTTGACAATAGTGGAAAAGTTCCGGATAAACTTCCTGTAATAATTCGCAAACCCAAGTAAGAGCTGGATCGCTTTTAACCCTTTGGGTCGTGGCCATTGCAATACTGCTGCGAGTTTCTCCTGGTCCATAGCAATACCATCTTTAGAGATCATGAAACCCAAAAAAGGCACCATGGACCTGTGAAACCCACATTTCTCCATTTTACAAAATAATTTATTCTTGCGTAATCGATGCAAGACCTCGGACACATCCTTGATGTGTTGGGACAGGTTAGCCGAGTGTATGAGTATGTCATCTAGGTAGACTACTACGCAGGACTGTAGCATATCACGGAGGATATCATTAATAAATTCTTGAAATACAGCGGGTGCATTACTGTTAGCAATGTAAGCTATCTGGATACTTCTCTCTGGGCAAGAAGAAGCTCAGAGGATAGCAAATAGCTAAAATAATATTAAATAGGAGAAGATGAGGAGAACCCGCGCAAACAAGGGGCTAAAAAAGACCCGAACAAATGGAGTACCGAAAATAAGGACAAAACAGGTGGAGTAAAACGAGGACAGGTCAAGGTCAAGAAAAACCGGATGGGCAATCAGAGAAAACCATACGCGGTACCAAATGAGGATCAGGCAGAGGGAAAACCGTGGAACTAGCCAAAGGGTCAAAAACAGGCACAGTTCTAGGCCGATCGGGGTGTGCGGTATGAAAGTCCATAACACAAGAAGGAGCATGCACATTGGAGATAGGTTCCCAGGAGCGGTCTTCCGGGCCATAGCCCTTCCACTGGACCAGATACTCTAGCCGTCCCCTTCAGAATCTTGAATCCAGGATTCGATCAACCTCGTACTCCGCAGATCCATTCACAAGAAGAGGGGGAGGACGAGCCGGTTGGCGATCTGGAAAGGGACTGGCCATCCAAGGTTTTAGTTGAGAAGCGTGAAATGTAGGGTGGATCTTATAGGCCTCCGGTAAGGAAAGACGGAAAGTAACTGGATTGATGACTCTGGTGATGGGAAAGGGACCAAGAAAATGTGGACCCAACTTTCTGGAAGGACAGGACAGGCGTATATGCGTGGAGGAAAGACACACCTTGTCACCGACTCAATAAGATGGACAAGCGAGGCGGTGTTTGTCTGCCTGGAGTTTGGATGCAGCCTGGGCCTGGTGCAGGAAATCACGCAGTTCACGATGTAATTGTTGTAGAGCCACAACATGCTGGTTGGCATCAGGAACAGATGACGAAGGGGGAACACCAGGGAGAGCTGCTGGGTTGAAACCATAGAAAGCATAAAGAGGAGAAGTTCATATGGCTTGGTGATGATGATTGTTATAGGCAAACTCCGCCTGTGGAAGTCACTGCAGCCAGTCGTCCTGTAAATGTGTGGAGAAACATCTGAGATATTGTTCCAAGGTCTGATTAGTCCTCTCTGTTTGTCCATTAGTCTGAGGATGATATCCGGATGAGAAATTGGTTTTTATGTGAAGATTGGAGCAAAGAGCTTTCCAGAATTTGGATGTGAATTGGGATCCACGATCGGAAGTGATAGAGTGTGGAAATCCATGCAAACGAAAAACCCCATTGAGGTATAGGTCGGCAGTGTGAGCTGCAGTAGGCAGACCCTTGGTAGGCAGGAAGTGTGCCATCTTATTAAATTGGTCCACCACCACCAGGATGGTGTCGTGGGAGCCAGACTTAGGCAGGTCAACAATAAAGTCCAGAGATACCTCCCTCCATGGGCCGGAAGGGACCGGTAAGGGACACAAAAGACCTGATGGTTTGGCATGACAAGACTTTGAGCGACAGCATACGTCACAAATTGACACGTAGCGGGTCACATCAGAGTTCATGGAGGGCCACCAAAAGTACCTTTGTAGGCCCTTAAGTGTTTGAGTTATACCCCCATGTCCGGCTGTGGGAAGGTCGTGGTAGTGGTAGAGCACCTCCTGACGAACAGAGTCAGGGACGAATATAAGGTTTTACTTGTATAGGAGCCCATTACTGAATGTCAAGGCATACCTTTGTATGAGCTTCGGTAGGGGTTGAGCTTCCAGCCGTAGCTTAACTAGTAAGTCACTAGAGAGGGCTAGAAAGTGATGGGCTTGTAAAACGGTATCAGGTGGACCAGAAGCAGGTACGCTAGGGCAGTACATCCTGGATAATGCGTCAGCCTTTCCGTTCTTGGATCCTGGTCGATAGGTTATATGGAGGGAAAATCTGGAAAAGAACAAAGCCCATCTAGCCTGTCTGGGACGAAGTCTCTTAGCGGATCATAGGTACTCCAAGTTACAATTCTTCCATGGCTTGCTGGAAAGAGGACCAGGAGTCCAGTACAGGGCTTTCAATGTGCAATAAATGATGAGCCCAAGCCTGCGGTTCGCCAGAGAGCAAGGTAATGGCTGTACGTACTTTTACGAATTCCGTGGCGTAAGTGTAGGGACTCAAAGTAAACAACAAGTTGCAAGCGGTCACAAAAGACTTGTATTTGGAGCGATCTCCATCAAAACGATCAGGCAAGGGAATCCGTGGTTCAACAGGATGGTGAACCTCACTGGCGGAAGCCACGGATCCACTAGGTGCAGGTGCGGCAGGAGGGGGAGAGATGCTAGGTTGTAAGTCTTGCAACTGCTGCTGAAGTAGAGCTTGATTAGCTTGGAGGTCCTGAACCGAGTGAGTGAGAGCTGACAGGGGAGACCCCAAAGAGTTCAATGCATCAATCAGGTTGGCAGGTTCCATCTTCCTTACATTGGCTCACTCGTTCTGTTAGCAATGTAAGCTATCTGGATACTTCTCTCTGGGCAAGAAGAAGCTCAGAGGATAGCAAATAGCTAAAATAATATTAAATAGGAGAAGATGAGGAGAAACGAGGACAGGCCAAGGTCAAGAAAAACCGGATGGGCAATCAGAAAAAATCATAAGCGGTACCAAATGAGGATCAGGCAGAGGAAAAACCGTGGAACTAGCCAAAGGGTCAAAAACCGGCACAGGACTACACAGTGTGAATGCTAAGGGCAGACTGACAGGGAGAATCCCGACGAGTGAGCACTGAGATAGGTGTGACGATAGTTATAGATCTCAGGCGTCTGGCGTCATGACGCCCGACGTCACAAGACCCCAGAAGACAGCCGCGCCGACTACCGCGCATGCGCGCGGGGAAACCAGGAAGAAAGACAGAGTGGCGAACGGAGCAGCAGAGGAAGAAGACGGAGAGCCAAACGGAGCGGCGGTTACCAGCGACGAGGCGCAGAACGTAACAATTACAAAGGCCAAACGGCATGACTAGATATTCATAATGCCCCAATCTAGTATTGAATGCCGTTTTCCACTCATCCCCAGCTCTTATTTTGATCAGGTTATAGGCAGCCCGTAGATCTAATTTAGTGAAAATGGAAGAACCTTTTAACCTGTCGAATAGTTCGGTAATGAGTGGTATGGGGTAGGCCTTCTTGGACATAAGCTTATTCAGTCCTCTGTAATCGATACACGGCCTCAACTCGCCATTCTTTATCTTAACAAAAAAGAAACCAGCACCAGCAGGCAAGGTAGATTTTCTAATAATCCCTCTTTTAAGGGCATCGTCAATATATTCCTCCATGGCCTCATTCTTCTCACACGACAGCGGGTACGTGAGGCCCATAGGAGGCACAGCGCCAGGAGGCAAATCAATAGTGCAATCGTATGCCCTATGCTGGGGCAAAGTGCTAGCCTCTCCCTTAGTAAAAATGTCACTGAATTGGTGATATTCGGCTGGCACGGAGGGAGAGGTACACAAAATCTTAACTGGATGAATCACACAATGCTCCATACAGTACTCGGACCAAGACGTGATCTCACAAGTCTGCCAGTCAAACTGGGGATTATGCAGATGTAACCATGGGAACCCCAGAATGACCGCATGATGAGGAGAATGGATAATCTGAAACCGTGTGGAGGGCCCCAATAGTCATAGATAGCGGAATAGTTTTCATGGTTATCTGAGCTGGTTCAAATGGTCTGCCATCAATGGCCTCAATGGCTAAGGGAGATTCCCTCCTGACCAACGGAATCTGATGTAACGCAGCAAATGAACTGTCCATGAACTATCCGGCCCCGCCAGAATCAACCAGGGCCAGAACCTCCACTGAATGTTCTGCCCGTGAAAATGCCACCTGGATTGTGGGTTTCTGCATAATCGGGTCTAGGGATTGCTGAACACCACCTAGGGCCTGTCCCCCAAGCTACCATAGATGCGTTCGTTTCCCGGACGTACTGGACAGGTACGTAATAGGTGCCCAGCTTTGCCACAGTACAGACATTACCCCTGCCTCCTGCGGTGCGACCATTCTTCCTTAGAAAGTTTGGTGAACCCAAGTTGCATTGGCTCACAAGCCTCCTGTGTACGTTCAAGAGGCATGGGAGGCAGGGGAGGCATGGGTGGGACCAAGAAACTGTTTTGCCCAATGTTCCTAGGCTGTAGCCTGCAGTCTTTAGCCATGAGTCTCTCACGAATACGAGAATCAATTTGGATAGCGAAATCAATGTATTCGTCCAAATCACTAGGCACTTCTCTAGCTGCTGTCTCATCCTTAATACAGTCAGCCAGTCCCTGAGCAAAAGCTGCCACCAGCGCCTCATTGTTCCAACCTACCTCTTCTGCCAATGTATGTAATTCTATGGCATAATCGCCCACAGTACGATTCCCTGTTGTATCTCCATCAATCGTTTGGCAGCAGAGGAAGCTCTACCAGGAACTTCAAATGCTCTCCAAAAAGTACGTACAAACTCCCTGAAGTTCCTGGTGCATGGTTTAGCATTCTCCCACAGGGGGCTGGCTCACACCAGGGGTCTGCCCGTCAATAGAGATATCATGAAACCCACCTTACTGCGATCATTAGGAAAGGCATCAGGGGTTAGTTCCAAAAAAATGTCCAACTGATTGATAAACCCTCTGCACAAGGTGGGTTCTCCTTTGTATCTGAGTGGTAATGGAGCAGAAGTGGTTAACCCTTTACCTGAGGCCACAGTTGTCATGGATTGAGTCTCCGGTCTCAAAATTGGGGGGACCACCGGACTCTGAACTGGTTTATCGAGATGCACCGTGCACTCCAGAATAGTTTGTATGACCAGTGTCAACTGGTCCAAACGCTGCTCATGTACATCCATCCTCCAGTGGATGTTCTGTGCATTTCCTTCCCCTTTAGGGCTCGATTTAAAGGCAGCCATTATTAAAAAAAATCACTAACGGGTGCGTTTCATGTAGCAATTCAAAGATCCATCTAAAGAACAGCTAACGGCAGTTGCAGAATCCTAATGGCCAATACACTTACGTGCATTCAGACGCATGGAACAACATACCCCAGAGCCATTCAAAGGCTTGCGGTACTGGTAACGGTTGAAAAAAGACACACCTAATGGCAAAAAGTTAAGACCCACTTTACTCACACGTTAGACACTTAACGAGCAAAATAAAACACCCGTTACATAGGAAAATACACAAAATGCTTACCTCACAAGCATGTAAATGGAAAAATTAACCAGGGCGATGCCAAAACAACACAAAAACATGGACACACAACACAAATTACTCTCACACACAACAACAAGCAACACCACAGGGACAACGACACCCAAAAAACAACAACACAACATGACACGGAATAATGGGGGTTATCACACAAAGCGGACACTGCAAATATAAGCTCACCTGTGCAACATCAACACGCGACCTGCACCCCACAACTGCACACCCGCAAATGGCAGACACATAACAAGCACAACACACCTCATCTTGTAACACACACACACACCTGCAAACACTTACCTGGACAAAAACAACTCTCCATTGGTCAGCACTCACCTCATCATCACACCTATCAAGTACTTAAAGGGACAACTCACCACACTCACTTGTGGCTTGTTTTCCACTCAGGGAGGGGGAGAGAGAGAGAGAGAGAGAGGGATAGAGAGAGAGGGATAGAGAGAGATAGAGAGAAATAGAGAGAGCAAACAGTATGTTGGGTTACATATTGTTGCAACGACTGAGGAGAAGGCGTGCAAGGGAGAGAGCTAGGGAACATCAGCAACCTCTAGGCATGCCTGATCAACAGCCTTCACTTGTTGCAAGTGAGGAGGCTCCGGCTCAGCAGCCACACAGGAGTCCATCCCCACCTGGAGGGCAGCACCTGCCTGCAGATGCACAGCTGCAGCAACAGGATGCTCCACAGCAGCAGTATCACGGTGCCCGTGATTGCTGCAGTTCTCTGTCTATCACCTGCAGGGGGCTCCCATTGGCTGTCTGCTGTCGGCCTGCCTCTGGTTGCCTTTTTAAACTCAGTCTGGACACCCTTTAGTTGTCCTTTCGTGGTGTCTCTGACAGCATTCACTTTGCCTGTCTGCTGAAGCTATTGGGCCAGTTCCTGAGTTCCTGAGTTTACCTGTTCCTGTGTTCCTGCCTGCTTGTCAGTTCCAGTCCGGTTCCGGTTGCTGTCATTCCGGTTGCCAGCCGACTAGCGGTGCTTGTCCTGGTTGTGCCTCGGCCTTCTCCTGCTGTTTCCTGTGTTCAGTTCCCGTGGCGATATTTCTCTCCTGTCGCTCCAGAGAGATTCTGTCTGTTGGTCCCAGCGTGCGGAAGATGGTTTACTTCATTAGCCTTGCGGCTCACAATACTGTCTGTTAATCCCAGCGTGCGGATGCTGGTTTACTCCGTTAGCCTTACGGCTCATTCTACTGTCTGTTGGTCCCAGCATGGGACGCTGGTTTACTCCATTAGCCTTGCGGCTCACAATACTGTCTGTTGGTCCCAGTGTGCGGACGCTGGTTTACTCCATTAGCCTTGCGGCTCACAATACTGTCTGTTGGTCCCAGCGTGCGGACGCTGGTTTACTCCATTAGCCTTGCGGCTCACAATACTGTCTGTTGGTCCCAGCGTGCGGACGCTGGTTTACTCCGTTAGCCTTACTGCTCACAATACTGTCTGTTGGTCCCAGCATGCGGACGCTGATTTACTCCATTAGCCTTGCGGCTCACAATAATGTCAGTTAGTTCCAGCGTGCGGACGCTGGTTTGCTCCATTGGCCTTGCGGCTCACTATACTGTCTATTGGTCCCAGCGTGCGGACGCTGATTTACTCCATTTTCCTTGCGGCTCAAGGTACAGTTGTTGGTCCCAGCGTGCCGGACGCTGGTTTACTCCCTGACTTGCAGTCAGCTTTCTAGGTGCTGTCCAGTCCTAGCATCACTTGTTTCAGATGTGTACTGACACTAGCCTCTCCTTGGGTGAGACAGCTTGACCGTATACTCTATTTACCATCCTACTGTCATCGCCATCTGACAGTCACTGGTTTTTGTGTGTCTTCCTCCTTGGGCTGACCTGCCCAGTATTGGTAAGGCCGGTAGAACCTTTCACGTTGCTACCTTTAGGTTGCCTTACCCGGTATTGGCAGGGCCGGTAGAGCCTATCCTTGGGTATCCATTCTGGGCTGCCCTGCCCGGTATTGGTAAGGCCGGTAGAACCTGTTACGTTGCCACTCCACGGTTGCCTTACCCGGTATTGGCAGGGTCGGTAGAGCCTACTTATCACTCCTCCTTCAGTATTGCTTGGGTTGCCTTGCCAGTATTATTTGCAAGGCTGGTAGAACCTATCTCAATTGTCAATTGCTTATATATATGTGATGTTTGTATATGTATGAAAACCCTGAGGGATTGCCTTAACTTTTCAATATGTTATGTTTTTACCTAAACCTTACGTCTAAGAGTCTTAACAAACCATGACGGTACGAAAGGTCCATGACCTTAGACAATAAGAGTGACGGTAATAAGCAGAATATCCATTGGAGGATGGATATGCATGAGCAACGTTTGGATCAGCTGGCGGTTGCAATCCAAACTATCCTTGAAGCACTGTCCTTGCTGACAAGTCTGGTTCCAGTCCAGTGGTCTCGCTAAATCAGCAAATGGAAAATGAAACAGGGCCCTCAGGGGCCGCAGTCAAAGGGTTAACGGCTTCTGCACTCTTGCAACTAAGGTATGACGGTGACCCGCACCTCTGCAGAGGGTTCATCAACCAACTTGAAATATTTATGGAATTGATGGCTCATGCGTTCCAGAACGACCGCAGCAAGGTTGGGTTCATGATATCCTTGCTGACAGGCAGAGCATTGGCTTGGGCTAACCCACTGTGGGAAAATGCGAAACCTTGCACTAAGAATTTCTGTGAATTTGTGCAATCCTTTCGGAGAGTATTTGAACCTCCTGGTAGAACCACCTCTGCTGCTAAACGTCTTATGGAGATACAACAGGGCAGGCGCACGGTGGGCGATTATGCCATTGAATTCCGCACCTTGGCAGCAGAGGTAGGGTGGAATAACGAGGCTTTGTTGGCAGCCTTTGCCCAAGGCTTGAGTGACCAAATTAAAGATGAAATTGCAGCAAACGATTTGCCTACTGACCTAGATGATTACATTGAGTATGTCATTCTAATTGACTCCAGAATACGTGAGAGACTAGCCGCCAAAGATCGTAATGTACGGTCAAAAAATAATGGGTCTAGTAGCTTATTTTGCACACCCATCCCTCCCTTGGCATCTAAACCTAGTGAACCAGTACGGGAACCAGGTGAACCTATGCAATTAGGTTTTACTAGGCTAACCAAGGAGGAGAGACTGTATCGCAGGAAGCAAGGGCTGTGTTTGTACTGCGGTAAAAATGGGCATTTGCTAAGACCCTGCCCGGTACATCCGGGAAACGAACACACCTAGGGTACCTTGGGGGACAGGCCCTAGGTGGTGTCCAATCGTCCCCAGTGATTGGCACACTTAAACCCACCATACAGGTGGTACTATCTTGGGCACAACGTTCAGTGGAGGTTCTGGCCCTGGTTGATTCTGGTGCAGCTGGGTATTTTATGCATAATACCTTTGCTGAATTACATGGGGTACCACGCATTGAAAGAGAAACCTCTCTGGCTATTGAAGCAATTGATGGTAGACCCCTGGAACCCGCTCAAGTTACATTTGAAACCATGCCTTTATCCATGACTATTGGGGCTCTCCATAAAGAAGAGCAGCAGTTTCAACTAATTAACTCTCCTCACCATGCCGTAATATTGGGTTTTCCTTGGTTACAGTTGCATAATCCACAATTTGATTGGCAGAAATGCGAGATCTCCGCTTGGTCTCAGTTCTGTATGGACGCACGTACCCATTGTCTTGTGAGGAGAACCAAGCTATGGAAGAATACATTTCTGATGCCCTTAATAGAGGGATCATAAGGAAATCTACCTCCCCGGCTGGGGCCGGGTTCTTTTTCGTTAAGAAAAAAAATGGCGAACTGAGACCATGCATCGACTACCGTGGGTTAAATAAACTGATGGCTATGAATGCTTATCCGATATCCACTCATCACTGAGCTTTTTGACAGACTCAAGGGCTCCTCAATTTTCACCAAATTGGACCTACGGGCAGCATACAATTTGATACGTATCAGAGCCGGTGATGAGTGGAAAACTGCCTTTAATACGAGATCTGGGCATTATGAATATCTAGTCATGCCATTTGGTCTGTGCAATGCACCCACAGTATTTCAAGAACTGATCAATGACGTTCTTAGAGATATGTTACAATCATGTGTCGTAGTCTACCTTGACAATATACTTATTCACTCCAAAGACTTGTCACAACACATCAAGGATGTGTCTGAAGTATTGTTGCGCTTACGAAAAAATAAATTATTCTGTAAATTGGAGAAATGTGAGTTCCACAAAACCAGTGTACCGTTCCTGGGGTTTATAATTGGCAAAGATGGCATTGGCATGGACAAGGAGAAGTTGACAGCAGTCTTGCAGTGGCCTAGGCCTAAGAGTCTGAAAGGTATCCAGCGATTTCTCGGTTTCGCCAATTATTATAGGAAGTTTATTAAGAACTTCTCGTCCATTGTTAAACCCCTGTCGGACCTCACGCGTAAGAGTGCTAATCCATCTCTCTGGCCAGTGGCCGTGGAGGAGGCCTTTGAAAAACTGAAAGTGGCTTTTGCTAATGCTCCTGTGTTATTCCACCCAACCCATTACTCCCGTTCACCTTGGAGGTTGACGCCTCAGATATTGGGGTTGGAGCAGTACTTTCCTAAAGGCAGGTCAAAGATGGAATACTCAGACCCTGTGGGTTCTTTTCTAAAAAGCTCACCAGAGCGCAAAGCCATTATGAAATTGGTGACAGAGAATTATTGGCCATTATCCTCGCTCTTAAGGAATGGCGCCACTTGCTCGAAGGCACTAAAAATCCAGTTTTAATCCTGACAGATCATAAAAATCTAACTTATCTCTCTGAGGCCAAGAGATTGTCCTCTCGCCAGGCCAGATGGGCATTATTCCTGTCCCGATTCAATTTCATTGTATCATATTTGCCGGGATCTAAGAATCTTAGGGCTGATGCTCTGTCAAGACAATTTGTGGCAGAAATTGACAGGGAAGAGCACCAGCACCTATCATTCAACCCGATCGAATATTGGCCACCATACGTACTAGTATTACTTCTCCACTAGGGGATGAAATTCTGGCCTCCCAAGCCTCCGCTCCCCAGGAAACCTGGTGGGTAAATGTTTTGTCACTGAACCATTATGTACTCGATTACTTGAAACCTACCATTCCTCTAAGGCTGTGGGACACATTGGTAGAGACCAATTGTTATGGTCCCTCTCCCAGTTATTCTGGTGGCCTTCTATGAGATCAGATTGTGCCGATTTTACTAATGCCTGTGCCACCTGTGCTCGTGCTAATACCCCTAGACATCTCCCAGTGGGCTTGCTTCAGCTGGTGCCTAATGGTGAACTCCCCTGGTCTCATGTTTCTATCGATTTTATGGGAGAATTGCCCAGGTGTAGAGGGTATTCCATCATATTGATGGTGGTAGACAGGTTTTCGAAAATGGCTCACTTTGTGCCTCTCCGTGGCTTTCCCTCGGCTAAAGAATTGGCAATAGTGTTTGCTAAAGAGGTGTTTCGGTTGCATGGAGTACCCAGGGTACTGGTGTCCGACAGGGGGAGCCAGTTTGTGTCCAGGATCTGGAGGGCATTTTGCGAACAGATGGGCATACAGTTATCTTTCTCCTCTGCATATCATCCCCAGACTAATGTGGCCGCTGAACGTGCCAATCAAGGTTTGGAACAGTTTCTGCGCTGTTTCGTGACTGACCATCATGACAATTGGGCCGACTTGTTGCCTTGGGCGGAGTTCGCCAGGAACTGTGCGGTCAACTCTTCTTCCGGGAGCTCTCCGTTTCTGATCGATTATGGCTTCCAACCCTTTTTGCTCCCGGATTCCTTTCAGACGCAACAGATTCCAGCTCTGGATGAGCATATCGAGCAACTCCGTTCCACATGGACACAAGTTCAGAGGGCACTGGGCCAGTCATTTATGCGCCATCAGCGCTATGCTAATCGCAGAAGGCTTCCAGCGGTTTCCTTCCAAGTTGGGGACAGAGTATGGCTTTCTTCCAAGAATCTTAAGCTCCAAGTCCCATCTAATAATTTGGCACCTCGGTTTATTGGTCCTCACAGAATTATTCGCAAAATTAATCCTGTTTCCTATGCTTTGGACATACCTGCATCCATGTGCATTCATAATGTTTTCCATGTGTCTCTCCTTAAGCCTCTCGTATGCAACCGTTACACTACTACACCTGTGGTGCCAGGGCCTGTTGAGGTCGAGGGTCAGGAGGAATATGAGGTACAAAGTATCATTGACTCCCGAAAGCTTAGAGGAAGGGTACAGTATTTGGTGCATTGGAAAGGTTATGGTCCTGAAGCTCGATCTTGGGTGGATAGTAAGGACCTTCATGCACCCAAGTTACAGCGGATTTTTCATGCCAAATACCCTCAGAAACCCAGACCCTATTCTAGGAGAGGGGGTCTTTGAAAGGGGGGTACTATCACGGTGCCCATGATTGCTGCAATTCAGTGTCTATCACCTGTAGGGGGCTAGCATTGGCTATCTGCATCAGCCTGCCTCACATTGCCTTTTTAAACTCAGTCTGGGCACCCTTTGGTTGCCCTTTCATGGTGTCTTTGACAGCATCCACTTCCTCCTTACTGCAGTAGCTGATTGGGCCTGTTGCTGAGTTCCTGAGTTCCTGAGTTGACCTGTTTCTGAGTTCCTTCCTGCTTTGTCAGTTCCAGTCCAGTTCTGGTTGTTCTCATCAGTAGCTGATGCTCCTGTTGCCAGTCTGCTTGGCCGCGCTTGATCCGGTTGATCTTCTCTGCTGGTTCCTGTTGTTTCCTGCTTCCAGTTCCTGCATCTGTGGCGACATTGTTCTTCATTCGCTTCGGCGACATTTCCTCCTGTTGGTTCCCAGCGTGCGGATGCTGGTTTGCTTCACTAAGCCTTGCAGCTCACATTCAGCCTGTTGGTTCCAGCGTGCGGACGCTGGTATGCTCCATTTGCCTTGCGGCTCACATTACAGTCTGTTGGTTCCAGCGTGCGGACGCTGGTTTGCTCCATTTGCCTTGCAGCTCACATTACAGTCTGTTGGTCCCAGCGTGCGGACGCTGGTTCACTCCATTAGCCTTGCGGCTCTCATTACAGTCTGTTGGTCCCAGCATGCGGATGCTGGTTCGCTCCATTAGCCTTGCGGCTCCCATTACAGTCTGTTGGTTCCAGCGTGCGGACGCTGGTTTGCTCCATTTGCCTTGCGGCTCACATTACAGTCTGTTGGTTCCAGATTGCGGACGCTGGTTTGCTCCATTTGCCTTGCGGCTCACATTACAGTCTGTTGGTTCCAGCGTGCGGACGCTGGTTTGCTCCATTAGCCTTGCGGCTCACATTACAGTCTGTTGGTCCCAGCGTGCGGACGCTGGTTTGCTCCATTAGCCTTGCGGCTCACATTATAGTCTGTTGGTCCCAGCGTGCGGACGCTGGTTTGCTCCACTAAGCCTTGTGGCTCTCATTCTGCCTGTATGTTCCTAACGTAGGGCGCTGGTTTACTCCCTGACCTGCAGTCAGGTTCTTGATGGTTCCGAGTGCGCTGTCCAGTCCTAACAGCATTGATTCCTATAGTACATGGGCACGAGAGTTTCTGATTACTGTGAAACCACTTGACCTGGTAACCTCTATATTCCATCTTACTGTCATTGTCATCTGACAGTCATTAGGTCACTGTGGTTGTCACCTTCCTTTGGGCTGCCTTGCCCGGTATATTGGTAAGGCCGTAGAACCTTTTATGTTGCCACCTTACGGTTGCCTTACCCGGTATTGGCAAGGCCGGTAGAGCCTACTTGTTGGTATTCCGTCAGGCTGCCTTGCCCGGTATATTGGTAAGGCCGGTAGAACCGCATACTATTCCATCTTAAGGTTGCCTTACCCGGTATTGGCAAGGCCGGTAGAGCCTACTACACTGGTATCCCGTTAGGCTGCCCAGCCCGATATATTGGCTGGGCCGGAAGAGCCTCTTGTTCCAGACTCGCCTGGGTTGCTTTGCCAGGTATATTGGCAAGGCCGGTAGAACCTATTTGCTATTGTCATTATCTGCTATGTATTGTTTGTATGTGTATGAAAACCCTATGGGATTGCCTTTAACTTTTCAATAAAGTTATGTTTTTACCTAAACCTTACGTCTGAGAGTCTTAACAAACCGTGACAAATAAGTTCAGTGCCGTGGCTGCACAGATGGCTTGATCTCAAAATCAAACAATCAGATGTCTACAGAGAAGTGATACAAGTATGTAGATAACTAGGCAGACCCTCAAGTAGCAATGTGTCCCCTGACAGAATCAGTGCCTGTGTATGCCTATGTATATAGAGAAATATAACAATGAAAGAGGTTAGAGAAGGAGATGCTGATAGGAGAAACTGCCACAGAGATGAGGTAGCCTGTGCTGACCATGGGTAATGGGGGGAGGTGATCAAAGTTGTGATGGAGAGATGGAAAGATATGATTGGTTATCTGATAATAAGAGATATTAATGTAATTATGCATCTTTGTATATGGAATATATACTGCACGTCTTGGAATCTATCTGTTTATAAGATATGACTGACTACCTTACCATAGTGGTGTGTGATATTCCAAATAAATAAAATATGCCAACATGGATAGAGAGAATACCAAGAGATAAGATACAGGGTGTCATGATTGTACTGAATCTTGGGCATGCAAGTTATGCCCCTTAGGAATCGAATAATCTAGAGATCACTTAAAGGTCAATGAGTCCCTGCTGATACATACAACAAATCATACAAAAGAAAAAGCGGTCATATATATGTCATCAGTATCTTAAAGAGATGAGTACTAAGCCTATAACTTGCAGAGATTGATCGGAGGTTAATAAGGGCTTACAGTGCTTAATAATTGGGACTCAACCATACCGCAGTGTCCTGTTATAAATTGTTGAAGAATGAACCGTGAGTGTAGAGTTCAGAAAACCTTTTATTTTTTTATTTTTTTATTTTTTAATATAATTGTCCCTCAACAGGGTTTCTAAACCTAAGATACAAAATTATCTTGTACGCATACATAAACTGCCTAGAAATCAATTTCCCTAATTATGGCTATACCTGACACACCATTACTCTGAATGATTCGTATAGAATGACTGAATACAATAGAGTTAATCTGTATTTCCAGGAACAGTGAAACTTCCCGAGATACTAAAAAATGTTACTGGACTATAAAGCCTTCCTCGAAGACAACTCAGTTTAACAGAATTAGGGTTTGATAGCAGTGTATATATGCAATGAAGGATGCTAAATAACCTTCTATGCATAGTGATATACGTCATGATACCATACCCTAAGTTACTATGGTTTAGATGCGTGGAGTAAGAATGAGACTCCTGAATATGCCCCGTTCAATGACTACAAATACCTTAAGCAGCAAACCTAATGTTCCCATAAATACCTATATTTACCATGTCTTCCATCTGCTGTGTATGCTCAAGCGATATAAGAACTAACTGAGACAGTATCCGGATATTGAAACTATGTGGTGATAACTATAACTGACTACTGTCCTCTATCAGGAATTCAGGTAAATGATGAGGCAGGGAGAGGGAGCGGGGTAAGTGACCTTATCTCACTTGCAGATGTTATAGTAGAGTGACACAGGTACATAGATACCTAAGCAGACATTCACAGAGCTATGCGTACAGACAGAAACTAGTGTCCATGTGCATACCTATAAATAATTACAATAGAGAGAGGTCAGAAGAGGAGATGCTGATGGAAGGAAACGGACATGGAGATGCCGCAGCCCGCAGCTGAAGTGGGTAAGATGAAGGATGATGGGCGGAGTGTGAGAGAGAGAGGAAGAGAGATGAATATAGATAGTTAATCAATGTTTATGGAAGGAAATACAGCACGTCTGTATCTGGTCTGTCTATAAAGATGTATTAACGAGTTGTGTATATGATATGACCAGCTACATACCCATAGTAGCATGTGTATTGGGTTATTAATACATAAACACAAATACCCACGCCTACCAGATAAATACACGTAAATAGCAAATCCTTAAAACATGCAATAAGGTTCTCACTGTCAGTTCGGATATCTAACATGTATCCGCACTAAGTAAATAAATCAATATTGTCAGGGCATGATGACATCATTGTAATGGACCCTAGGCCGTTACTTGGGTCCTTGACTGGACCTCAAACACTTGTTGCAAAGACTAGGGGCCTGTGGCCTTATTTGAACTTTAATAGGGATTTCCCTATCATTATGTTAAAAGGTTTTATGTCAAACCTGGTACGTTTTGTATATTGTCGAATGTCCTATGTTTAATGTATGGGATGATGTACTGTACGAGGGATACACAAACATCGAAGCCGGTGGTTCCCCGGTTCCTTTGTTCGAGGCATCAACGCCGTCTCGATCGCGGGAAACCGGAGGCAGTGAGTCGACGCCGGATTGGCCGACGTACGACTCACTGCGCACGCTGATTGGCCAGGGTTGAAGCCGCATATTCAAACCAGTGTGTACGTCCTTCAACCCCTGGCCCAGTTCTCAGATGTGTATTCCCTCTACTCAACCTATTGTCTTTGTCCAGACGTTGTTTAATCATGTTAATTCTATCATTATCAATGTTGTGTTCAGTAGCCCAGCTCCCATTGGTCCCTTTGTTCCCTCTCCCATTGGTCCGAATTAGAATGCCTGGCCCTTCCCCTTCCTATTGTGGCATCATGTTGTACTGTATAAAAGATGTGTGGTGTATTCAATAAAGTGTTCATGTTTGGGAGTAAACTGTCTCTGAGTTTACTTTCTGACTGGGATGGTCTAAAGAGTCCTCTTTGACTCCCATCCCTCACTTGCAATTGAGCCATTCACTACTCGAAGATCGAAGGCGTCGACGTCGAACGAATCCGACCTCCTGGAAGTACTACCGGACCGGGACATCCGACGCAGCTCAGCCGACCTCGAAGGCGAGATTTCGGGAACGACGGCCCAGCCCATACCGGTGGCTAGGGAATCCGTTATAATCATATAGTAGATTCCTAGAGTGTGCCTAAAACAGTGGACATGCACTTGCTGGTAACTAGTATACATGAACTATGATAATCTTAATATGGCTGAGCTCATTGGAAAACCCTAGTTATATAAGAACAACATGGTGCATAATATTAATGTTATGAGTATCTGTCGTACTAACTAGCCCCCTTCTATCACCCTCTGCATGAAAAATACGTGTCGCATGCTAGTGTTATCCTTCCCTTCCTCTGTATATCTTCATATAGTATGTAACGGAGTGAAGGCATGGAAAAGGATGTGTGGTGGAATGAGCACAAGTGGGAGACGAGCTACCCCGCTCACACAGAAATAGAATATACAGATGTTGCTGACGCATTATGGGACATCACTACTGAAACCTATAAGGAAAGCATGTGGACCTTGTAGTTTGGGGCCGTCGCTAGAGCTGGATTATTTTAATTTAATACAGCGGCAATGCTTATACTGGATGAGTGGACTAAAGCCTCAGATTTTCCACCTGCTTGAGAATGTAATCGTATAATAGCCTGTGGAACATTAGAGAAGATAGCTTGTGTTGCTTATATCGCCGTATTCCAGAAGATTCCCTGAGCACCGTGAGAAGAAGAAGCCATGTGGGCACCGCAAGAGAAGGCAGGACACGCCAAGCAAGTAAACCCTCACAAGATGTTCAACCTCCAGGGCGTGATGAACTCCGGCTGCTTACTGCTGTGGTAGCCTCGTGGTCGCGTCACGATGATGTAATCGCGACTTCCTCTTCCGCTTTGCTTTCTAACACAGAGCTCAGTCGGAGTTCTGAACAGTCCGGAGGAAAGGATTGAGGCTGGTATAAATGTCTCCAATCGGCCCTCCCACAACTCCAGGCTAACCAATAGCCTTACATTTATAGAAAGCGGTTAGAAAGAGGAACTTTTGGAACAGTCCATCCTTAAAGCCGAAAATCTAGATAGGGACCAATTATTGGTTCCGAAACCAAAGAAAAAGATAGATAATAAACATCAGCTATCCTTTGTAAACCAATATAATCCAATGGCAAAACAGATACAAGGTATTCTGGACCAAAACTGGGAGATATTGAGAGAAGACCCATTGTTAGTGGATGAACTAACAACAAAAAGTAGAGTGATATTCCACAGAGCTCTCAATGTTAGATCTCATATCGTGCCAAGCAAACCGAAGAGAATAGAAAAGAACCAAATGAAAGTTGGGGGGACAGGTGACAGTATTCGAGGGAACTTGAGGTTTAATATTAGATTCTCAACTGCAAATATATGGATCATAAAACCAAATCTTTTACAACATCACAACAAAAGAAAACTTTTGAAATAGACCATTATATTAGCTGTGGTATGTCATCTGTTATCTATTTGATCACCTGCTGATGTGGAAAGAATTAAGTTGGAAGAACAACAAGAAATGTAAGAGAAAGCCTAGGTGAACACAGAAGAAACATCCAAAAAAAAAGCAAATAGATCATAGTGTTCCAAAACATTTTAATGAGTGCTCACAAGGTGGTTTGGAAAACATGGTAGTCAAGGGAATTGATTTTATCCCCAGGTCAGCTCCCAACAGGTTCAGTCTACTGTGTAGGAAGGAGGCTTTTTGGATATACACACTCTCTAACACCAAATGGTTTGAATGAGGAGATAGATCTGTGGTATTTGAACTAGGTAAATTGATAGGAATGAATATATGGCCTATCATTTACATATGTGAATGAACTGTTACTATTGATTATCAGCCTAATCCCTTATATATAGAGCTCTCAATGCAAGATGTCCAAATACGTGATTATATGGCCTATCGTCTATATATATATATATGAATGAACCTGTGTTGTTATTATTAGTTATCAGCTTAATTCCTCATATATAGAGCTCTCAATGCAACATGTCTATATTGAAGCGAGATATGGGCTTCATAATATCCCGTGCTGACATAATGTTTTATATATAATGCTTTGAATATAATGTAAGTGAATACTATTTAATTATCTATGTCACAACGGGATTTTTAATAGAGAATTCACTGTGTGTTCAGTACTATAACTATGGATAGGAATATATTCCCATATGTTTGTTTAAGCAGAGTCATGCTTTCCTTTGCTGAGACGCAAGCATCGGAAACCTCTATGTATTATGGTTACAGGAAGTGAGGTTATCGGGACTAGCCTGCGGGTCACTGAGAGCGAATGTGTCGGAGTAACGCAATTGGGGAATTACGAGGCAATAAAAACAGGAATCTGAAAGGTATTTACTTTTATGTATATCATGTATATTGTGTTATTGAAGTCTTTTTTATTGTGTCCCTGAAGAAGTGTCCATATATAGGGACACGAAACGCGTTGGGCGATTTTATATAGATTTTATATATATTTTGTACCAAGTATGAGTCCTTGATTTTATTTGAATAAACCAATTTTGGAATATTGGTAGCGATCTGTTCTGTGGAGAAAAGGAAGAGTCTGCAGGAAAGAGATCAACTACGTTTATGAGAGTCCATAATTACTATTGGTCTGGTGAGCAGAGATTGGAGGGGGTGCATTCCACTATTTATATATATTTCCATCAGATACTCTCTTAGAGGGTTTGCGCCCCTTGTCTTGTTTTTTTTCCTTTTGACCATTAGCTTATTGAGGCCTCTATAATCAGTACACGGCCTTAGTTCACCAGACTTCTTCTTGACAACAAAAAATCCAGCCCCCGCGGGCGAGGATGATCTGCGAATGATGCCACGTTCCAAAGCATCAGAGATATCTTCCTCTTTCACCTTATTCTCCTCACAGGAGAGAGGATAAGTTCTGCCCCTAGGAGGAACAGTGCCAGGCGCAATATCAATAGCACAGTCATACACCCTGTGTAGTGGCAATGTGCTAGCCTCTCCCTTGCTGAAAACATCGCTGAAAGACTGGTATTCAGGCTGTAGGGAGGGAGAGGTACACAAAATCCTAGTAGGTTGTCGTATACAATGATCTATACAGTGCTCAGACCAGGCCAAAATCTCGCAGGAGAACCAATCAATTCTGGGATTATGCGTCCGTAGCCATGGGAACCCCAGAATGACGGCATAATGTGGTGACTAGATTATTTTAAATGACAGGATCTCAAAATGTAATGCACCAGTCTGCATTGAGAGTGGATACGTCTCGTGGGTGACATGGCTAGGAACCAAAGGTCGCCCATCTGTGGCCTCAATTTGCATAGGGTTGTCAAGCCAAACCAGCAGGATATTATGTAATGCAGCAAACTCCTGGTCCATAAAATATCTCGCTTCTCCAGAATCTATCAGAGCAGATGCTGTAATGGAGAGGCTGGGTCAGGAAATGATCACATCAACCACAGGTTTAGAAGGAACAACTTCTGGAGACTGCTGAACACCATCTAGGACCTGTCCCCTAAGGAAACCTAGGTGCGTGCGTTTCCTGGCTGACTTGGACAATTTCTCAACAAATGACCTACTTTCCCACAGTAGAGACAAAGGACATTCTTTCAGCAAAATGACCGTTCTTCCCTTGTTAGTCTTGTAAAGCCCAGCTGCATAGGTTCAGCTGTTTTGACATGCCCAGGAGGTGTGGGAGGAGAGGGAGGCAAGGTGGGAGAATATTTTTGTGCGACTGCCCTGTAGGAGACCTAGGTTTGCGGTCCCTATTTAGTGTTGGTTCCCTGATCCGAGTATCAATCAAATTTACAAATTTGATAAATTTGTCCAGGGTGTCAGGTAATTCCATGGCCGCAATTTCATCTTTGATACGGTCACTGAGACCTTGTACCAAGGCAGCTACAAGGGCCTCATCATTCTATCCCAACTCAGCTGCCAAGGTGCGAAATTCAATTGAGTAATATGCAACTGTACAATTGCCCTGTTGTATACTCATGATTTGTTTAGCAGCCAAGATATTATGCCCAGGGATTTCAAACACACTACGAAAGGCCCTCACGAATTCACAAAAATTGGTAGTAGTGGGCTTAGCAGTTTCCCAAATCGGGTTTGCCCAGGCTAAAGCCCTGCCAGTCAACAACGAGATCATAAAACCAATCTTGCTTCTCTCCGTAGGAGAAGCTTCAGGAGCTAGTTCGAGGAAAATTTCTAGGTGATTGAGGAAACCCCTGCATAGAGTAGGTTCTACATCGTATCTTAGCAGTAATGGTGCAGTTGCAGATAGCCCTTTACACTGCAGATTGACATTGGAGGTTTGAATTGTCGGTGCCTGTACTGGAGTGGCCACCGAGAACTGAGCAGGTCTGTCCAAGTGTGTGGTCCGCTCCAGAATAGTTTGCACCGCCAGTGACAGCTGATCAAGATGTTGTTCATACAAATCCATTCTCCGATGGATATTTACCGAACTACCATCGCCAGAATTGTCTGAGGTCACTGGCCCTTTCGTACTGTCACGTTTTTTGGTGAACACTCAGACCAGAACGGTAAGGTTAAAATGACTTTATTAGGATAAAGTGCATATATGTAATTAGGCCACAGGCCTACAATACAAAACAATAAATATATAGCAATGGAAATCAGGACCCAGATATAAAGCAAGTCGATGAGGCAGCAACTGGCATCAAATAGTACTGTGCTGGGACGCTGAGGACTGGAGGCACATAAAGACAGGAATCCTCACCCTAGCGGACTAGGGTTAATCAGGCTTCTCAACCCAGGACTGACAGCAGGACTATAGATGACAGGTAGTCCTGGAGGTGGTAACTGGCACGAAACCCAGATGCCTGGGTGTCACTGAACCCAGCAGGCAACAAGGCAACACTGACCTATGAGACAGGGGTCCCAGGAAGACCGAGGCAACCACTTACAATAGGCAAACCCTAGAACACTAGGGGTTGATCGAGGACAGATAACAGGAAGGCCACAAGTGTCTCCTCACACAACGAGTGTGATGTAACGCAACCTCTGGCTCTTCAGCCCAAAGGCTAATGTGACAAGGAATGAAGCTCAGTGTCTCCTTACTCTAACAAGTGTCATGTAACGCAACTTCTGGCCCTAAGCCCAAGCTACTGCAACAGAGAAGGAGCACTGGCCCAGCCTAGACAGTCTAGGCACAGAATGGGTAACTGGAAACGCCCAGAGATATACTGAAACTCCCACAGGGAGTGAGCCAAGCAGTAGTGTAGAGGAAGACACAGATAGATCTGAGTAGCAAGAATGCCAAACCTAAGGTCGACAAGATAAGAATAGCTCCTCGCGACAAACAACAGACAAGGCAACTGGGAATCCTCTGCTTTTAACGCTGGCAAGACAAGGACAATGGAGAGATACAGCCATGCACAGATGGCAACTCAACGGTGCCCAGTCAGGGATGGCCACAAGCGCTACGGAAGCACAGTCAGGTCAGCAGCAACGGAACAGGCACAACAGCCAGATAGGTCAGCAATGGAGCGGGTTCTCAGCCAGGTCAGTCAGCAACAGAGCATGTTCTTCAGCCAGATTAGTCGGTAATAGAGGGGGTCCTAAGCCAGATCAGTCAATAACGGAGCGGGTCCTCAGCCAGATCAGTCAGTAACGGAGCGGGTCCTCAGCCAGATCAGTTGGTAAAGGAGCGGGTCCTCAGCTAGATCAGTCGGTAACAGAGCGGGACCTCAGCCAGATCAGTCGGTAATGGAGCGAGTTCTCAGCCAGATCTATCAGCAACAGAACAGCAACACAGGAAGCGCAGGAAAATTGTCAGGCAGGCCAGGTCATACACGATAACAGCAGTTTAGTAACAAATTTCAGGAACAGGTACACCACGAAAGGACTCCTTGGTATCGACACAACAGGGTATATAAAAGGCAAGACCTGGGTGGAGCAAGAATACCAGGCCAATAAGAGGGTGGCATTTAAATGAAGAGCACGGTGTCACGGTTTTTGATGAACACTCAGACAGAACGGTAAGGTTAAAATAACTTTATTAGAATAAAGTGCATACACGAGTGTAGGCCCTAAGACCCACAAAACAGAACAGGAAAATATATACAATAGGCACAGCGAATAGGACCGGACAAGACAATCAGGATACTGGTAACAATATATGTATATATGATAGGATCTGGCAGAACCAGTGAGGTTCAAGGTACAGTCCCAGAACTGATGGGTAGGTGCCAACACAGGTCCACGAATAGAACAGAACAACCCAGATGCTTGGATACTGGAACCCGTAAGGGCAAACGGAATGGACTGGGAACCAGCTGACAGTTAAGGACTCTGGCAGAACTGGCAAGGTAAAGGGTACACAGTCCAGGAATGGCAACAGGACTACAGTGGCATGAACTCCACAGTGGAGGACTGGCACAACCCAGACACCTGGGTACTGACCCAACAGGAGCGAGGCAACACTGACCACGACCCTAGACCGCTGGCAGGAGGCAACCGTGTATATGCAAACCAACCCTGAAAGGGTTACAGGAGATCTAGGCAGCTGCTACTGGAAAACCCTAGAATGCTAGGGGTGGATCGATATATGGTAAGTAATAGGAACGCAACCAGTGTCCCTCAACCTGCAAGGTGGAAGTTGCAATGCTGGCTCTTGAGCCCAAGGCTCTGCAGTAAAAAATGGTAGTGCTATTACCTGGAACCTCCAGGTGCATACAGGGTTAATGGACAATGCCCAGAGAGTAACTGCAACTCCCAGAGGGAGTGAGCCCAGCGCTACTAGAGAGGAAGACACAGAGAGTGATCAGAGTAACTGTCACGGTTTGTTATGACTCTCAGACACAGAGGATAGGTAAAAACATAACTTTATTGAAAAGTTAAGAGAACCCTATTGGGTTGAAGGTAAATACAAGATATATTTTATTTGCAGTTACATAGGCAAATACATATGATACATAGGTGGATACAGACTCTACCGGCCCTGCCAATACTGGGTAAGGCAACCTTAAGTGGCACAAGATGGTAACAGGTTCTACCGGCCTTACCAATATACTGGGCAGGGCAGTCAGGAGACACAAGCAAGGAATACTGAAGGCTCTACCAGCCGGGCACGGCAGCCACGAGACTGGAGTGGTTGGGGTGAAGCTCTACCGGCCTTGCCAATACCAGGTAAGGCAATCTTAAATGGCACAAGATGGTAACAGGTTCTACCGCCTTACCAATATACCGGGCAAGGCAGCCCACCGAGATAGTGACCAAGGTGACTGGCTAGGTGGTAGAGACCAGCCACAGAGATGACATCTAGGCCACAAGAGAGGATAGCAATAGACTGCCTCTCATAAAGGACAGTGCAATAATACCAGTCATGCGAGGAGCAAACCAGTACCCGTGTACTGGGAGAAACCTTCAAAGAGTCAAGCTGTTAGGACAAGACAGCCTCCTAAAGTGGAGCGAACCAGTACCCGCGTACTGGAAAAACCCAAGACTTTTCCGGTGCAACAGCAACCGGTAATGTACAGCCAACCAGTACCCGCGTACCGGATAACCCAAGGCTCATGTAGGCAATAGACGCAATCTCTGTGGAGCAAACCAGTACCCGCGTACTGGGAAGATCAATGCAAATCGGTGGCTTGAAGCCAATTACAATAGAGCGAACCAGTACCCACGTACTGGAGGAACCAAGAACCACCGGTACTGCAGCAACCGGTTAAAGTGGAGCGAACCAGTACCCGCGTACTGGAGAAACCCAAGACTCTTCCGGTGCAACAGCAACCGGTAACGTAAAGCCAACCAGTAACCGCGTACCAGATAACCCGAGGCTCAAGTAGAGCAATAGCCACAAGCTCAGTGAAGCGAACCAGTACCCGCGTACTGGGGGAACCCAAACTAATCGGTGGCTAGTCGCCAGTACAGTGGAGCGAACCAGTACCCGCGTACCTAAGAGTCCTCCGGTGCAACAGCAGCCGGTTACCGTGAAGCCAACCAGTACCCGCGTACCGGATAAGCCGAGGCTCACATAGTGTGATAGCAACTTGACTCAGTGGAGCGAACCAGTACCCGCGTACTGGAGAAACTCATGAGGAAGTGAAAATGTTGTCCTGACTACCGTGAACAGCAGGCACCCGGTAGTAGATGTTACAGGAACCCCGCTGAAGGAGAGGATCAGATTAGCAACCGGTAGACCGCAGGAACAGCAACCCCAATCGGATCATGAACAGAAGCAGGAACTAGGTCGACTGGCAGGCAGGAACAGGATACTACTGACGATCAGGAACAGCGACAAGGACCAGGAAGCATAGGAGCAGCATGCAGGAACAACAGCACAGCAACAAATACGAAAGGGCAACCAAAGGATGCCCAAGCTTAGTTTAAATAGGCAGTCAAAGGCGGGTGTAAGGGAAGCAGCCAATAGAGAGCCCCCTGCAGGTAAATGACATAAGACTGCAGCAATCATGGGAACCGTGATAGTAGCTCAGTCAGTATGTAGAACACTGCACCGGTACTTCAATTGTACACACCACCTAGATGGCCGTAGAGCAGCTCGAGCACAAGGCTCAGCCTTTGGTCTACAGGAAACAGTGCCCCGCGGCACACACAGAGAATCAACTACAAGGCCCTGGAAACCGGTGACCTAACGGGGTCACCAAGTTGCACAGACAACACATGGTAATAACATGGATAGGAATCCACGGTTGGCAACAGCCACAATGCAGAAGGCAGCCCAATATGGTCAGCAACAGATAGGTGCAATGGCCAGATAGGATCAGCAACGGAGCGGGTTCTCAGCCAGGATACAGTCAGCAACAGAGCGGGTTCTTCAGCCTGATACGGTAAACAACAGAGCGGGTTCTCAGCCAGGATACAGTCAGCAACAGAGCGGGTTCTTTAGCCAGATACTGTCAGCAACAGAGCAGGTTCTCAGCCAGAATACACTCAGCAACGGAGCAGGTTCTTCAGCCAGATACGGTCAGCAACGGAGCGGGTTCTCAGCCAGAATACAGTCAGCAATGGAGCGGGTTCTCAGCCAGATATGGTCAGCAATGGAGTGTAACGGTTTGTTTTCACACTGAGACCAGTAGGTAAAATAAAACAGTCTTTTATTGAAAGAAAATAAATACAAATGATCGCCCTCTACAGTTGACAGCAACAATTGCAAGCTATAACACAGTACACATAGCTTTAATAATAGGGATAGAAGGCACCCAACATAGGAACAGCGAATAGGGAACTGGCCCCTAAAGGGTGAATGAGAGCAAATTGTCACTCTCAGCTGTGGGGTTTGGCACGCCCGTGTGGTGTAGTGATCAAGTGAGCAAATGTGCACAGCACAGAGTTCATATAAAGATGGGTCGTAGATGTTCAGTGACTAATGTGAGTGATAGCAGCACAGTAACCCAAAATAGCCCCCACGGGCGTTCGTCAATAGACCACTGAGCCTGCAAGTGCGAGAGTATGTAGCCCCCACGGGCGTGATCGAGACTAGCCTGAGATGCGAAGCTGGCGTTTTAGCCCCCACGGGCGTATAACCGGAGACCAATGTGAGCACAACACGAGCCAATAGCCCTCACGGGCGTTTACCTACGGATCTAGCAAGAGCTTGGAGCCTAACCTTGCCACCAATAGCTGCACCGGACACCTCCGTTGATAACCGTGAGACCAAGAGCCAAAGATGCCCCACCGGCCTAACAGGATAGACTACTCTGCAAGCGTAATCGGGAGTCGCCGTCCAAGTAGCGGCCAACTCAGCAGCAGCAGACTTACAAGGTAACAGTTCTGTATTTAGAAAGGAGGTCTGGTCAGAGAGCAGCGGCAGTGCAAGGGTTAAAAGGTACGTTTGAATCTCCCAGGCTTGGTATGGTAGCTTAGCTCTGCAGCATGTATAGGCTCGGTACAAGAGGCACAGCTTACGCAAGTCAGCAAGGGACTCTGCACTGATGGATGAGTTAACCAGGAGGGTAATGGTCACACTCGATCGGCACAGCGATGCAGGATTCAGAATGTCGCGGCGGCGACAACAACTAAGCAGGCCGCAATGATCTTGAAGCAGGAAGTCGGCCAGCCGGATCGTAGCACGTAGAGGGTTCACTGACAAGCCGGGTCGTAGCACGTAGAGGATTCTCAGACAAGCCGGGTCATAGCACGTAGAAGATTCTCAGACAGGCCGGGTCGTAGCACGTAGAAGATTCTCAGACAAGCCGGATCATACACAGTCAGGAACACTGGAGAGTAGTCAGGACAGGCCAAAGTCGGTACACAGGAATCGGATACTGGAACACAGCAACAGCAAGTCTGGCTCAGAAACACCACGAAAGGGCATCTGACAGATGTAAGAGTCAGGTATAAAAAGGTCACCAAGGGGCGGGCCAAACCAAGTGAACAAATCACAGTCTGCCACAGATGAGAGTGACAGAATAATCACAGGCACTGTGATAGTACCCCCCTCTCAAAGACCCCCTCTCCCAGCTGGAGGCTTAGGTTTCTGAGGGTATTTGGAGTGGAAATGGCGCACAAGTCTGGGCGCATGGAGGTCCTTCTGGTCAACCCAAGAGCGCTCCTCCGGGCCATAGCCCTTCCAGTGGACCAAGTATTGCAACTTCCCTCTAAGTCGCCTAGAATCAACAATGCTCTGAACTTCATATTCCTCTTGCCCCTGGACGTCCACCGGCCCAGGAACCACCGGAGTGGTCGTGTAACGATTGCAAACCAGGGGTTTTAACAAAGACACATGGAACACATTGTGAATGTGCATAGACGGTGGAAGTTCCAACGCATAGGAGACAGGATTAATTTTGCGAATAATTTTAAATGGGCCAATAAACCGGGGAGCCAACTTATTCGAAGGGACTTGCAGGTTGAGGTTTCTGGAGGAGAGCCATACCCTATCCCCAACCTGGAAAGAGACCGCTGGCAGCCGTCTACGATTGGCATATCGCTGATGACGCTGGAAAGACTGACTGAGGGTCCTTTGTACCTGTGCCCAGGTGGAACGGAGCTGCTCCATATGCTCATCCAAAGCCGGAATCTGCTGAGACTGGAACGAGTCCGGGAGCAAACCTGGCTGAAACCCATAATTCATTAAGAACGGGGAGTTCCCGGACGATGAGTTAACTGCACAGTTCCTGGCAACCTCCGCCCATGGCAACAGGTCGGCCCAATTGTCATGATGATCAGTGATAAAACAGAGCAGGAACTGTTCCAGTCCCTGGTTGGCACGCTCAGCGGCTCCGTTGGTCTGGGGATGGTAGGCGGAGGAGAAGGACAATTGAATGCCCATCATGCCACAGAATGCTCTCCAAAACCTGGACACGAATTGAGTCCCACGGTCGGAGACCACCACTCTGGGTACCCCGTGCAAACGAAACACTTCTTTAGCAAAGACCTTAGCCAATTCCTGAGCCGATGGAAGCCCCCTGAGTGGCACAAAATGAGCCATTTTGGAGAACCGATCAACCACCATAAGGATAAATGTATACCCCCTCAAGATTGGCAACTCTCCCAGAAAATCAATAGATATATGAGACCAGGGCGGTTCTCCATTAGGCACAGGTTGAAGCAAGCCCACTGGGAGATGCCTGGGGGGCTTAACACGGGCACATGTGGCACAAGCGGCAGTAAAAGCGGAACAATCGGCTCTGAGCGTCGGCCACCAGAATAATTGCGAAAGAGACCATACCAGCTGATCCCTGCCGATGTGCCCGGCTGCCCTAGAAGAATGATAGGTCTCCAACAGACGAGTGCGAAAAGGCTCATCTACAAAGCATTTACCAACTAGAGTCTCAGGTGGGGCCCTAGCTTGAGACCCCAAAATCTCCTCTCCCAGAGGTGAGGTTATACTAGTGCGAATAGTAGCCAATATACGGTCGGGCTGAATAATGGGTACCGGTGCTTCCTCCCTGTCAGTGTCCAAAGCGAACTGACGAGACAATGCGTCTGCCCTCACGTTCTTAGACCCTGGGAGGTACAATACTACAAAGTTAAACCGGGACAAAAAGAGTGCCCACCTGGCCTGTCGAGAAGACAACCTCTTAGCCTCAGAAAGGTATGTCAAGTTTTTATGATCGGTCAGGATCAATACAGGGTTCTTGGTACCTTCCAACAGGTGACGCCACTCTTTTAGTGCCAGAATAATAGCCAATAACTACCTGTCACCAATCTCATAGTGGCTCTGTGCGCTGGACAATTTCTTAGAAAAAAACCCACAAGGTTTCAAGGTACCACCTCCCACAGGACGCTGGGAGAGTACTGCCCCAACCCCAACCTCAGAGGCGTCGACCTCCAAAGTAAAAGGCAGGGAGGGATTGGGATGGGACAGTACTGGGGCAGACGCAAAGGCAGATTTTAAGGTCTCAAACGCATTATCAGTGGCCTCGGACCACTGAGAGGGAGTAGCGCCCTTATGAGTTAAGTCAGACAAAGGTTTCACAATTGTAGAAAAGTTACGTATGAATTTTCTATAATAGTTGGCAAACCCTAAAAAGCGCTGAATCGCTTTTAACCCTTTAGGGCGAGGCCATTGTAATACAGCTGCCAACTTGTCCTGGTCCATAGCGATTCCATCTTTGGAGATTACGAACCCCAAGAATGGTACTTGTGACACATGGAATTCGCATTTTTCCAATTTGCAAAACAGCTTATTTTCCCAGAGTAGCAATAAAACTTGCGTGACATCTTTAATATGTTGGGAGAGAGTGGCGGAATGAATCAATATATCGTCCAGATATACCACTACGCAGGACTGAAGCATGTCACGCACGATATCATTAATCAGCTCCTGGAATACCGCAGGTGCATTACATAAGCCAAACGGCATTACCAGATATTCGTAGTGCCCAGTTCTGGTATTAAATGCAGTTTTCCTCTCATCACCTTCTCTGATTCTGATTAGATTGTAGGCGGCCTGCAAATCAAGTTTGGTGAAGACAGAAGAGCCCTTCAATCTGTCAAATAACTCGGTGATGAGTGGAATAGGGTATGCGTTCTTGGGCATCAGCTTATTAAGCCCCCGGTAATCAATACATGGCCTAAGTTCACCATTTTTCTTCTTTACAAAGAAGAATCCGGCACCAGCCGGAGAAGTAGACTTGCTAATAATTCCCCTACCAAGGGCGTCCTCAATGTACTCCTCCATTGCCCTGTTTTCTTCACATGACAGTGGGTAAGTTCGACCCCTCGGGGGAATCACACCTGGAGGCAAATCAATAGCGCAATCATAGGATCTATGCTCGGGCAATGCGCTAGCCTCCCCTTTGCTGAATACGTCACTGAATTCCCCATATTCAACTGGCACAGCAGGAGAGGTACACAGAATTTTGACAGGAAGAGATAAGCAGTTTTCTTTACAGTAATTGGACCAGGAACGAACCTCACATTTTTGCCAATCAAATTGAGGATTATGCCGAAGCAACCATGGAAACCCCAATATGACTGCATGGTGAGGTGAGCGAATAATTTGAAACTGAACCTCCTCCTTGTGGAGTGCCCCAACTGACATAGAAATAGGGATGGTCTCCATTGTAATAAAGGCGGGTTCCAATGGTCTGCCATCAATGGCCTCTACTGCCAATGGAGATTCTTTTTTGCATAGAGGAATATTGTGCGAAGCCGCAAAAGATTGGTCCATAAAGTACCCGGCTGCTCCAGATTCCACCGGCGCCAAGGTTTCTGCGCCCTTATCGGCCCAAAAGAACGTCACCTGGATGGTGGGTTTAGCAATGTTAGAATCTAGGGACTGTTGTACACCACCTAGGGCCTGTCCCCCAAGGTACTCTAGGTGCGTACGTTTCCCGGCCTCACTGGACAATTGCGCAAAAGGTGCCCCTGTTTGCCACAATATAAACATAGGTCTTGCTTTTTACGAAAAGACCTCTCTTCTTTGGAGAGTCTAGTAAAACCCAGCTGCATTGGCTCTGCTGCCTCTCCTGGACGCTCAGTAGGAAAGGGTGGAGAGGGAGGGTCAAAGGAGATGTCCTGCCCAAGCCAAAGCTCTGCCTGTTATTAGCGATATCATGAATCCGACCTTGCTTCGGTCGTTAGGAAAAGCCTGGGGCGTTAATTCCAAATAAATCTCTAACTGATTAATAAAGCCCCTGCATAGGGAAGGCTCGCCATCATATCTCAATGGTAACGGCGCCGTAGCCGTTAAGCCTCTGACACAAGTAGGAGGAGCTAGAGGCGGATTGTCCGGTGTCAAGACTGGGGAGACCACCGGATTCGGATTAGGCTTGTCTAGGTGTACTGTACGCTCAAGTAGGGTTTGTAGAGCCAGTGCCAATTGATCTAAGCGTTGCTCATGGACATCCATTCTCCAATGGATGTTTTGTGTGTTACTTTCACCCTTACTGTCTGAGGTCATGGCCCTTTCGTACTGTAACGGTTTGTTTTGACACTCAGACCAGTAGGTAAAATAAAACAGTCTTTTATTGAAAGAAAATAAATACAAATGATCGCCCTCTACAGTTGACAGCAACAATTGCAAGCTATAACACAGTACACATAGCTTTAATAATAGGGATAGAAGGCACCCAACATAGGAACAGCGAATAGGGAACTGGCCCCTAAAGGGTGAATGAGAGCAAATTGTCACTTTCAGCTGTGGGGTTTGGCACGCCCGTGTGGTGTAGTGATCAAGTGAGCAAATGTGCACAGCACAGAGTTCATATAAAGATGGGTCGTAGATGTTCAGTGACTAATGTGAGTGATAGCAGCACAGTAACCCAAAATAGCCCCCACGGGCGTTCGTCAATAGACCACTGAGCCTGCAAGTGCGAGAGTATGTAGCCCCAACGGGCGTGATCGAGACTAGCCTGAGATGCGAAGCTGGCGTTTTAGCCCCCACGGGCGTATAACCGGAGACCAATGTGAGCACAACACGAGCCAATAGCCCCCACGGGCATTTACCTACGGCTCTAGCAAGAGCTTGGAGCCTAACCTTGCCACCAATAGCCGCACCGGACACCTCCGTTGATAACCGTCAGACCAAGAGCCAAAGATGCCCCACCGGCCTAACAGGATAGACTACTCTGCAAGCGTAATCGGGAGTCGCCGTCCAAGTAGCGGCCAACTCAGCAGCAGTAGACTTACAAGGTAACGGTTCTGTATTTAGAAAGGAGGTCCGGTCAGAGAGCAGCGGCAGTGCAAGGGTTAAAAGGTACGTTTGAATCTCCCAGGCTCGGTATGGTAGCTTAGCTCTGCAGCGTGTAGAGGCTTGGTACAAGAGGCACAGCTTACGCAAGTCAGCAAGGGACTCTGCACTGATGGATGGGTTAACCAGGAGGATAATGGTCACACTCGATCGGCACAGCAATGCAGGATTCAGAATGTCGCGGCGGCGACAACAACCAAGCAGGCCGCGATGATCTTGAAGCAGGAAGTCGGCCAGCCGGATCGTAGCACGTAGAGGGTTCACCGACAAGCCGGGTCGTAGCACGTAGAGGATTCTCAGACAAGTCGGGTCGTAGCACGTAGAAGATTCTCAGACAAGCCGGGTCGTAGCACTTAGAAGATTTTCAGACAAGCCGGATCATACACAGTCAGAAACACTGGAGAGTAGTCAGGACAGGCCAAAGTCGGTACACAGGAATCGGATACTGGAACACAGCAACAGCAAGTCTGGCTCAGAAACACCACGAAAGGGCATCTGACAGATGTAAGAGTCAGGTATAAAAAGGTCACCAAGGGGCGGGCCAAACCAAGTGAACAAATCACAGTCTGCCACAGATGAGAGTGACAGAATAATCACAGGCACTGTGATACGGACGCAGCAAGAGGAACTCAGAAACGCAGTCGTAGTTAGGAAGGCCAGGTCATACACAAATCAGCTAAACACAAAATCAAACTCAGGAATTCGTACACCAAGAAAGGGAGCCTAAGGGAGGACATCCCAGGGTATGTAAAGGCAAGCCCTAGTAGGATCAATTAAGACCAGCCAATCAGAGAACAGCAATGATAATAATGTCGCCATTCAGAATGGGAAGCATGGGCACCGTGATACACGGGCACTGTGATAGGCATAGAGATTAGGTAACGAAGTCATAGGGGACCCCATAGTGATCAAAACATCGTCAGCAAAGAGGCTAAGTTTGTATTCATCGGAACCAATCTGGAGACCACGTATGTCCGGAGAATTCCGTATCGAGCAAGCCAATGGTTCAATACAAAGAGCAAAGAGAAGGGGGAATAGAGGGCAACCCTGTCTAGTCCCGCTGCAAATTGAGAAACTCAGGAAAGAGTGCCCCACCACTAAGACCACCGTGGAAGGATAAGCATAAAGGGCCTAAATACCTCACAGAAAAGGACCCTCAAAGCCAAAAGATCCCAAAACCGCTAATGTATATTCCCAGTCAACGCGGTCAAAGGCCTTCTCGGCATCCAGTGATAGAAGCATCGTAGGGATGGATTTAGTTCGTGCAAAGTGAATCAAGTTCAAGACTCTCCGAACATTGTCTGGGGCCTCCCTGCCCATAACAAAACCGACTTGATCAGGATGAATCAGACGAGTCAAAAGCCGAGAGAGCCTAGTGGCCAGGACTTTAGAGAATATCTTAATATCAACGTTAATAAGGGAAATGGGATGATAACTAGCAAGGGCAGTAGGGTCCTTACCTTCTTTTGGAATGACCACTATCTGAGCGGAGAGCATCTCTGAAGGAGGAGGGGTACCATCTAGAAAAACGTTGAAAAGTGAGAGCAGAGTTGGAAACAAAAAGGTTTGGAATGCCTTGTAGTAGGCGGCGGTATACTATATATAGTATATACATACAGGTATATATACAGGTCCGGATGCCCTAGAGGATTTTAGGCCCTTCAAAGCAAAAGCGACCTCATCAGTTGAGATAGGAGAATTCAGAACGAGAAGTTCCTCATGTGACAAGTGGGGCAAGTGGCAGGAGGTCAAGCGATCACACATAGAACTGGAATGGGTGACCTTACGGCCGTCATAGAGAGACGCATAAAATTTAGCAAAAGCTGAGGTGATTTGGGGGGTCTTGGAGGTAAGACAACCGGGTGTGTAATGGCCCTAATTGTACAAGACTTAATTTGATTCCGAAGATTGGCGGTTAACATTGCGTCAGGTTTGTCGCACTTTTCAAAGTATAATTGTTGAGTCCATTGGAGAGCACGTAGGACGTCCTTGGAAAGCAATAAGTTTAGTTCACCTCTCACATTGGTAAGGCGATGGAGATGAAGAGCAGTGGGATCATGTTTATGGGCCATCTGCGCCTCATGTAGAAGTCCTTCCAGTCTTATCCTTTCAGCTTCCCTCGCCTTTTTCAAGCGAGAGGCAGTTGCGATGAGTTTGCCCCTCATAACTGCCTTATGAGCAGTCCACAGAAGTCCGGTGGGGATATCTGGAGAAGAATTAAGAGCAAAATATCCCTCAGGGGATATCCCTCAGGTCCAATCGGATAGCTGGGTCAAGAAGCAGGGAGTCGTTAACGCACCACGATGAGGGCACGGAAGAGCCATACATGCCTGATAAGGAACATTCCACAATCGCATGGTCAGACCAGGACAGATCATATATTTTGGCGGAACAAAGGCTATTGTCAGTAATTGGGTAGCAAAGAGATAGTCCAAACGGGAGTAAAATCCGTGAGGGTGAGAATAAAAGGTGTAATCTCTAGACCATGGATAAAGAAGGCACTAACAGTCAAAAAGGCCATGAGCATGGACCAAAGAGGTAAGAAGCTTCGATTTAGGCGGTAATGGACAACCTGGAGGAGGGACTGAATGATCCAGGATCAGGTCCATTAGGGCATTGAAGTCACCCTCCAGCACCAGAGGAGTGGTCTGGCATTGGTCTAAGAGAGCCGAGAGACGGGCAAAGAAGGTAGCGTCTGGCACCGTTGGAGCGTAAACATTCAGTAAAGACAAGGGGGACCCCTGTATGTCTCCTTGTAGCAATAGTTATCGACCCTCAGGGTCACGGATCATCCTCGATGTCTGGAAACCCAAGTTGGTATGGATCAAAATAGAGACACCATTTCTCTTGGAGGGCCCAGAGGAATGGAAGTGCACCTGGAAAGGTCTGTCCCAGTATTTAGGTATAGCTTATGAACGAAAATGCGTTTCTTGAAGGAAAATTATATCTGCTCATAAGGAAACATAGTTTCTCATCGCCATTCTGTGCTTCTGGAGAGCATTCAGCCCTTTAACATTATGAGTAACTACTTTCAAAACAGCAGGAGGGGAGGGATGTATGTGCAAATCTCCTGAAGAGGAAGCGTTAGGTTCCCCAGCACTAGTCATAACTGCGGTGTGAAAGCTTCTCAGGAAAACTCAGGGGACACCCAGGGGTATAAGGGAAGGAGAGAGAGAAAAAAAATAATCAGAGACACAAAAAGTATGGGGGTATTTATACTAAAGGAAGAAGGCGATGGAAAGGAAAGGGCAGGATGGAGATTGCAAGGGAAACGGGGAGCCAAAAGGCGCAAAGGTGATCGACCACCAAAAAAAAAAAAAAAAGACCAGGTGGAGGGTGTCACGGTTTTTTGATGAACATTCAGAACAGCTTGGTAAGGTTAAAATTACTTTATTGAAATAAAGATCGCACACGTAGTTAGGCCTATTGGCCCACACAAACAGAGTAGAAATACATGCAGATATATACAGTAATAGCAGGCCAGTAATAGTGATGAATGTGTGAGAGATGACAATCTCTGGCAACAGAGGTTCTAGGTTAATCTTAACAAGCAGCAGGCAACACAGTCTGAGAACTGACCACAGGACCTTGATGGCAGATGGACCTGGAGGAAGTGACTGGCAAAACCCAGTGGAGCGAGGCAACACTGCTGGCACAACCCAGAAACCTGGGAGGCACAGAACCCAGAGGAACAAGGCTAGACTAGTGGCACAACCCAGACATCTGGGAGGCACAGAACCCAAAGGAGCGAAGCAACACTGACCCTGGCACCGGATGCCAAAGGACCGAAATAACTCTCCTGAGCAAAATCCTTGAACGCTAGGGGTGGATCACAACACAGTATAATTACATATATTTAGGTAAGCAACCAGTGTCCCCTCTACTGAGGATGGTACAACGCAGAGCTGGCTCTTGAGCACAAGGCTACTGCAGATAGGAATATGCACAACCCTACCTGGGTTGTCCAGGCATGTAAGGGTCAATAGGTAATGCCTTGTGAGATACTGCAACTCCCCAAGGGAGTGAGCCCAGCGCTGTAAGGGAGGTGGACGCAGAGAGATCAGAGTAACACAGTCAGTGCTATGAACACTGTACCGGTACTTCTCGTGTGCACACCGCCAACGACGGTAAGGAGAGTATCTACAGCACAAATGCTTAGCTAACGGTTGACAGAGTAATAGCGGCACAACCGACTAGCATAACGGCATAAACTCAGGAACGTCGTCAGGCAGGCCAGGTCATACACGATCATCAATAACGGAGCAAAAGTCAGGAACTAGTACACCACGAAAGGGCCCCGTAGTGTAGACATGACAGAGGTTATAAAGGCTATCACTGGGCGGCGACAAGGATACTGGCCAATCAGAAAGGAGATATGGAAAAAGGATAGTCAGAATGTTGCCGCCTGCAGCCAGGAGCACGGGCACCGTAAAAGAACCCCCCTCTCAACGACCCCCTCCCCGCGGAGAAGGACCAGGCTTAGATGGGAATTTGGCATGGAATCTACGCAACAATAGAGGTGCATGGATATCGGAATGTGAAACCCAAGAATGTTCTTCCGGCCTGTAGCCCTTCCAATGCACCAGGTACTGGAGTTGACCACACACTCTGTGTGAATCCAAGTTACTTTTAACCTCATACTCATCGTAGTTGTCAATGCGGACAGGAGCAGGAACCACCGGAGCAGTGGTATAGTGATTGCAAATCAAAGGTTTGAGTAGAGATACATGAAAGACATTATGAATCCGCATGTTTGCAGGAAGTTCCAAAGCGTACGAGACAGGATTGGCCCACCGGAGGACTTTGAAAGGTCCAATAAAACGTGGAGCAAACTTATGACAAGGAGTCTGCAAATTCAGGTTTTTGGAAGACAGCCACACATGATCCCCAACCTGGAAAACAGGAGCCGGCAACCTCCTGTTGTTGGCATGTCGTTGGTAGCGTTGAAAGGACTCAGGTAGCGAGTTTTGTACTTGTACCCACGTGGAGTGGAGTTGTCGTAAATGTACATCTAGGGCCGGCATCTGCTGTGCCTGAAAGGCATCTGGAAGCAAGGATGGCTGAAACAAATAATTGACAAGAAAAGGTGAGCTTCCAGATGATGTATTAATAGCACAATTTCTAGCGAACTCAGCCCAGGGTAACAACTCAGTCCAATTGTCATGATGGTTGGATACAAAGCAACAAATTAATTGTTCAAGCCCCTGGTTAGATCGTTCTGCAGCACCAATCATTTGTGGGTGGTACTCAGATGAATATGACAACTGAATGCCCATCTGGCTACAGAATGCCCTCCAAAATCTCGAAATGAATTGACTGCCACGGTCCAAAATGAGCACCTTAAGGACACCATGGAGTCTAAATAGTTTTTTGGTGAAGACTACCACCAACTCCTTTGCGGAAGGCAGACCCGGTAGAGGCACCAATTGTGTCATTTTGGAAAATCTGTCTACCACCATCAAAATATACGTATAGCCATTAGAAACAGGTAGTTCTCCCAAGAAATCAATGGACACATGCGACCAAGGTCGGTCGCCATTGGGTACAGGCTGTAGCAGGTCCACAGGCAGGTGTCTTGGAGACTTTGAACAGGCACGCACCGTAAAGCGCCAGTAAAGTTAGCGCAATCCGTCCTTAGAGTGGGCCACCAAAATATACGTGACAAGGACCAGAACAATTGATTTCTGCCTACATGCCCTGCCGCTCGAGATGCATGGTAGGGCTCCAATAATTTGGTCTGAAAGGGTTCAGCCACAAAACATTTGCCCATGGGTTTTTCAGGAGAAGATTCATTCTGAGTAGCCATAATCTCCTGACCCAGAGGAGAAGTGATGCTCGTCCGCAGGGTAGGCAAAATTCGGTCAGGAGATATAATGGGTACTGGCTGTACATCAGCTTCTATTTCTGGCCCATGCTGTCTGGACAAAGCATCAGCCAACAAGTTCTTGGAACCAGGCAAATAGGATACCACAAAATTGAACCGGGAAAGAAAGAGTGCCCATCTCGCTTGTCTGGGCGACAATCTCTTAGCTTCCGATAAATATAATAGATTTTTGTGGTCAGTCAAAATCAGAATCGGAGCCCTTGTGCCCTCCAACAGGTGACGCCATTCACGTAATGCCAGGATAATTGCCAATAATTCACGATCACCAATCTCGTATACAGATTGTGCCTTGGTCAGTTTTTTCGAAAAGAACCCACATGGCTTAGGTACCTGACCAGGATCAGACTTTTGGGACAGTACAGCTCCCATGCCTGTATCAGAAGCATCTACCTCCAGAATATATGGTAGGTCAGCCTTAGGATGGACCGGAACCGGTGCTGAAGCAAATGCCGCCTTCAGTGCCTCAAAGGCCTCCTCAGCCTCCTTTGACCACTCAGACGCCTTGGCCCCTTTGTGCGTCAAATCCGTGAGAGGCTTGACAATGATAGAGAAGTCACGGATAAATTTACGATAATAATTGGCAAAGCCAAGAAACCTCTAAATGGCCTTGAGACCCTTGGGACGTGGCCAATGCAGCACTGCAGACAACTTTTCTTTGTCCATGGAAATGCCCTGTTTAGAAATTACGTAACCCAGGAAGGGTACCGTGGACTTATGAAATTCACATTTGTCAATTTTACAAAATAATTTATTCTCCCTGAGTCTCTGAAGTACAGTTGCCACATGAATACGATGAGTATCCAAATCAGGGGAATAAATTAAAATGTCGTCTTAATAGACTACTACACGAGACTGAAGCGGATCTCAGAGAACATCATTAATCAAATCTTGGAACACAGCTGGGGCATTGCACAGCCCAAATGGCATTACTAGGTATTCGTAATGCCCAGTACGCATATTAAACATTGTTTTCCACTCATCACCTTCCTTAAAATGAATGAGATTATGAGCAGCCCTTAGATCCAGTTCCATGAAGATAGTAGCGCCCTTCAGTTGGTCAAACAGCTCAGTGATTTGTGGAATCGGATAAGCGCTTTTAATCATCAGCTTATTGAGCCCTACATAATCGATGCAAGGCCTTAATTCACCAGACTTTTTCTTAACGAAAAAAAATCCAGCCCCTGTAGGCGAGGATGACATACGAATAATGCCCTGAGCCAAGGCGTCAGCAATATATTCTTCCATGGCCATGTTTTACTCACAAGAGAGAGGATAAGTTCTACCCCTGGGGGGGGCACTGTACCAGGCACAATATCAATAGCACAGTCATATGCCCGATGTGGTGGAAAAATGCTAGCCTCTCCCTTGCTAAAAACATCGCTGAAGGACTGGTATTCATGTGGTAGGGAGGAAGAGGTACACATAATCCTGGTAGGTCGTTGTAAACAATGGCTCACTATCACGGTGCCTGTGATCTTCCTATGTCACTCTTTGCAGTGGTGCACTCCCATTGGCTGAGCTTGTCTGGCCCGCCCATTATGGCCTTTTTATACCTGGCCTTTGGCACCTGTCAGGTGCCCTTTCGTGGTGTTCCTGAGCCAGTGTTGCTGTTGCTGTGTTCCAGTGTTCCTGATTCCTGTGTACTGACTAGGCCTGTCTGACTACGCTCCTTGTCTCCTGCTCCGTTACATGACCCGGCTTGTCTGAAAATCCTGCTCCGTGATTGACCCAGCCTGGCTGACGTTCCTGCTCCGTGCCCTAACCCGGCTTGTCTGAGAATCCTGCTCCGTGTTTGACCAGGCTTGGCTGACTTCCTGTTCCGTGACCTGAACGGGCTCATTACCTGACCCTGCCTCTGTTCCTGCCATTTGCTTCTTGGTGTCGCCTAGGCAGCATTCTAACTTCCGCTGTGCTGTGGCAGGGCTTATCGTGGGCCTCTCCATTTCCTCTGCTGAGCCTGCTTACTCCGTTTACTCCTCTGAGCACTGTGCAGTACGTTAACCCTTGCAGAGCCGTGCCTCCGTTCCCTGAGCCTCCATTCACACTTGCAGAGCCGTTATCTCCATTCTCTGAGCCTCCAGTATCACTTGCAGAGCCGTTATCTCTGTTCACCGAGCCTCCATTAACATTTGCAGAGCCGCTACCTGAGTCTTCCACTACACTTGCCGAGCCTGGGTGATCTTGCTACGCCTATGTGGGTGGCTGTGGCTCTTTCTATCTGCATTGCAGCATAGTCGGTCTCCGTTACCGCGCCCGCGGGAGGCTCCATTGGCTCTAAATCTTGCAGTGTTATTAGTCTGTGTTGCTATGCCCGTGGGGGCTATTGGCGCTAGCTCTTGCAGTGATTGTCTCCGTTACTATGCCTGTGGGGGCTATTGGCTTGGCTCTTGCAGTGTAAGTCGTCTCCATTACAACGCCCGTGGGGGCTTGTGGCTCTAGTATTCCTTGATTTAGCAGTGCACTTGCTCTCAGTTTATGCACCAGTTGGGGTGCCAGCGGCTCTAGCTCATCTACTTAAGCAGAGTATTTGGCCTCAGTTCCTGTGCAGCATAAGCAGTAGTCTCTGTTCTATAGGACTGCAGGTGTTTTCTCATCTAGCACCACTTACTGCTCCTTTACCACCTTATGGGTGTGTCAAACACACCACCACAGAGACTGATTGATTTATATGTACTTTAACCATTGTATACCCTGATGTTTCTATGCCTGTCATGTGACAGTATATGTATATTTAATTCCTCTGTATACTGAGCCTGAGAAGGCATCTATATACGCCACTGTTCTTTCTATTTATCTGTATTGCCTATAGAGGGTGGTCTTCCTTGTTTTATTAATAAAACTGTGTTTTATTCTAACCTGCTGGTCTGAGTGTCCTACAAAACCGTTACACTCATACAATAGTCAGACAAGGCCATAATCTCGCAAGAGCCCCAATTAATTCTAGGGTTATGGGTTTGTAACCATGGAAACCCTAAAATAACTGCATAATGTGGTGACTGAATAATTTGAAATGACAGAGTCTCAAAATGTAGTGCTCCAGTCTCGTGGGTGACCTGGGGAGGCACCAAAGGTCGCCCATCAATAGCATCGATTTGCATGGGATTGACCAACTCGACCAAAGGAATATTATGAGATGTGGCAAATTCTGTATTCATAAAATATCCAGCTGCTCCTGAGTCAATCAGAGAGAATGCGGTAAAGGAGAAGCTGGCACCGGAAATTACCACCTCGACCACTGGTTTGGAAGGCACATCCTCTGGGGACTGTTGAATGCCACCTAGGACCTGTCCCCCTTAGGAAACCTAGGTGTGTGCGTTTTCCGGCCGTATGGGACAATTACGCATCAAGTGCCCTCCTTTGCCACAATAAAGGCACAACCCATTCTTACGGCAGAAAGACCGTTCCTCTCTGGTTAATTTCGTAAACCTAACCTGCATAGGTTCCATTAATTCGTTTTGCCTAGGAGGTAAGGGAGGAACTCTTTTATTTAAAAATTCTGACAACAAAATTATAAATCAAGACAATTTACATGAAATGTTACAATATTTACAATATGTACAACTTAAAATGTTTTCATTTGAAAGAAACAACAATATTATCCCAATAAGTTGTACCTTTCTCTTTCATTTGTATCTGTCTTAATTCACTTATTATTAGAGCCATTACCGCCTCTTTTTTCAAAATAATCTGTTTAACAGATAACAGACACCTTGCATGCCACAAATAATATATTACAACTGTGTTAATCAAGTATAAAGTGGTCGCATCATATTGACAAGCAAAAAAATTACCATACATTAATTCTGCAAACTTTTGCTTTCCCAACCATTTGCGTTATCTTTCCAAACAAGTTTTGAAAAAGGACATTCAATCAAAAAATGGTCCAAGGTTTCCAAATTTTTTTTACATGTCTCTCTTGGACAATATCTTTCATCAATGTTCTTGAATTTCAAGTTAGTACGCACATAAAGCTTGCCATTAAAACCTAACCACATGAGGTCTCTCATTTTATATGGAATTCTTTTGCTCGTTACTTTGTCTAAGACACTCTTACTCGATGTTAAAGGACAGTCTCTCAAAATTAGTTGTGCACTAAAGCACCTTTTCATTGCCTGGCATACATAGAAAATTTGTAGGATTTTGATGTGATGCTTTTAATATTTTCTGCACTTATCCAGACTAAAAAATCAGCTATTTGCTCTCTAAATAGCACTGACCAAATCATTATTTTATTGGACTTCAAAAAACATAAGTGTTTTGTGAAGAACAATAAGGAAAAAAACAATTCTGGACATATCATAGCCAACCCTCCCTCTTTTCAGGGAAGATAGGCTAAATTTCTCTTTATTATATTTACTCTATTGCCCCATAAAAACTGCAAAATAAACTTGTCAGTTTAGTAGCTAACTTTTCTGGGAGAGGAAAAACAAAACATACATAAGTAAATAAAGGGATTAAAAACGCTTAATTATAGAAATTTTTTTCCAATAAGACCATTTCCAATTTTTCCATTTTTTTATCTTAACTGAACAAATTTCTATTTGTTCTTCCCAATTTAATTCTGCTTGGTTTTCTTTTTCACTATAGGTTACTTGAAACTTAATTGGAAAACATTTTTGCTTCTCACCAATCCATAAAGCTTCACTTTTATCGTTATTAACTAATGAATTAGAGACCTCTGAAAAATAAGTCAACTCTTTTTGTAACTCTTCATAGTCTTGATCAGATTTTAAAAAAAACTGTTACATCATCAGCATATGCACACAATTTTAAGGGCTCATCTCCACTCAAGCTTAAGCCCGTAAAACGTTGGTTCTGTTGTATTTTCCTAAGTAAAGGATCCAAACTAAAAATATAAAGCAATGCACTCAGTGGGCAGCCTTGCCTAACTCCTGCCTCTATACTGAAAGGTTGACCTATATTACCATTAATTAAAGGAATACAATTTGATCCATTATATAAAATACCAAGCCATTTCACAAAAATACTTGGTATTCCATACTGAAGGAAAGCTCCAAACAGAAATCCGTGATCAACTCTATCAACAGCTTTAGTTTGATCCAGCCTTACAAGATATAAATTGCATTTTTTTGTTTTGGCCTGTTGGATAATCTCTCTTATTAGTATAAGAGCATCATGTATGCTACGACTCTTTATGCCACATAGTTGCCAAAGACTTACCAAATCATTTGCCACATCACTTAATCTGAAATAAAGAAGTTTATCCAAGATTTTATAATCTGTATTCAATAGGGACAGAGGACGCCAATTTTTTAACTCTGTGAAGTCCCCTTTTTTTGCTAAAAGAACCAAAATTGACTGATACTGTGAAGGTATTAATTTTCCTGTTTGTAACATTTCATTATATACCAGTGTCAAATCTGGTGCTAATAGATCTATGAAGGTCTTATAAAACTCAATAGTTAACCCATGCTTCCCTGGACTTTTTTTACTTGAAAGAGAAAAGATGCTTCTCCGAACTTCTTCCTCGGTAATTGGATGTATTAATTCTTTTGCCTTTTCACTATCTAGTTTTGGATTATCTACTGTTTTTAAATGTTCTTGGATCTTTTCTCTTTTTGTCTTTTTATTTTTATATAGTTTGCAGTAATACTTCCTTACTATCTCCATCATTGCCTTTTGAGTTGTTTTTAAACTACCATTTTCATCTTTAAACCCAGTTATAATTTTTTTTCCTACCCGTTCCTTACATGCCTCAAATGGGTCAGGGGAAAGAAAACCCCAGCTATCGAATTTATTTTCTGCAGACAATTACTTCATTCTGTCATACTGAAGGCTTTTCATTTCTTCTTTTACATTTTTATATACACTGCATCTACTATTTCTCCATTATTAATTCTAGAATAAATTTGACTTAATTTTATTCTTAAACCCAGGTGTTTTTTGTAATTTAGGTTACCTTTTAAAATCATTACATATTTGGTTATTATCCAATAAAGTGGCATTTAATTTCCAAAGTCCCTTACCGTATACAATAGATTCTGAAGTATTTATTATGATTTTAATAAGCAAATGATCAGATAATTCTACTGGAACCATAGAAATTTTCTCATTTACAACTTCTTTTTTAACATATATTCTATCTATACGACTAGACCATGGACCTTTGTGGTAAGTATAACCACGATCTTTAGGGAAATCATGTTTAAAACAATCAATAAGCCTTGCTTGACCAACCATTGTTTTCAAAAAATTCTCGTCATAATGCAATATATCATGCTTACTATTGCGATCTGGATTACTGGTGACACAATTAAAATCGTCACCAAATATAAAGTTTTTCTTTTCACTTTAAACTGTGGTGCATAAACATTAATTAGCCTATAACTAAAACCATCAATTGTCGCATCAGTTATTAAACATCTACCAGCGATAACTTCAATAATTTTTTCCACTTTAACATTACATTGTTCAAATAAAATACCTATACTATCATACCTATCAGTACCAAAGGACCAAAAAGATAGTCCCCCTAACCATTCTCTCTTTGCACAAAAAAACCTCTGTATTATCCTGAAATCTGGTTTCCTGTAAAAAAATTACATTCATTTTCTCATGTTTTAGAAACTGATAAATCAATGAACGCCTCTGTTTAGTCTTTAAACTGTTGACATTCAGTGACCCTATACGCAAGGACCCCATAATGTCAGATATTATTTATAGTCATTTTCTTTTTTTGACCAACATTATCTCCCAATGAACCCCATCTTTTGAAGGATACAGATACAACGTCTCTGTCTTCATTGCTTCCTTCCATTAGATGATCCAAGGACAAATTTCTGGTACTACTTTTCTGTATCCCTTCTTGATCCATTATTTCTCCCCAACTCTCACTTAGAACCTCATATATCCCAGCAGTTACCAGCAAAGGGTCACCCATGTCTGTTTTCTTTTCTCTTTTTCCTGGTGGTATCTCCACATGACTTGATGTACGTGATTTGCCTTTCCGTTGCACCACCGGAAATCCATCATATTCCTTATGATTACTGGAAACTTGTAAGGGGCCAGATGGGCCAATGCTTTCTTTATTTTGCTGAGTCTCCATTTCCTGATCACTTGCATTAGTTCCATCAACATTCCCAAGTTGATCATTTTGGGAGACTGTTGGTAAAGGGTCCTTTTCAACACTGGCCTCCATGGCTTCCTCCTCAGATTCCACACAGTTGTGTGCAGCCCGTGGGCAAGTCCTAAAAGTGTGCCCCGTATCAGAACACAAATTGCACACAACATCTATCTTACACTCAGCCCTAGAATGGCCCAATTTGTTACACAAGGTACACTTTATCATAACTGTATGACAAATGTCTGATAGATCCGCATTTAAAACAAACCTTGGGTTGCCCTGGGTAATAACATACCCCTCTTTCAGAGCCTATGAAGAAAACATGAGACAAATGCTTTTTTATTCCTATTCTCTTCCACAATTTTACTTTTATTCTCCAGCCTCCATTCCATATACCATCTTCATCATACACTCTATCAGGTTCCCCCAAAACATCGCATTGTCTTTTCAGCCAAAACATAATATCAGCCAAGGTAACAACTTCAGACTGGAACAATAAAGTCACTGTAACATTCATAGGTCTGGTTATTTCTATTAATTGGATTTTATTCCATATTGGGTGCACTTTTGTGTGATGAAATGTGTCCCAAAAACAATCCAATTGCTGAGGCAATTTAAAACTAACATCAAATATCTTGGATCCAGGGAAAGGTATGAGTGCATTCATTTCATTAGCACTAAACCCCATAAAGTTTATTAATAAATCACAGCCAATAAATCTTCTGTCAGGAATATCTGCTTCTGGACCAGTAAACTTTAATCTCACAGCATTTCGTCTTTGTTTACTTGGTCCTATGGGAGTTACAAATTTAGAGAAGGTTTTTACAGGAACTTTTATACCAGCATTTGGCTCCATTTCCACTTGCTGCAAATACAATTCCACATCTTGTGGCTTTTCCTTGCTGACAGGCAGGTTAGCTGTTTCAGACACACTGGTCTGATTATCTTCACCTGCAGTGCTCACAGTCTGTGCTGGAGTAGCAGAAACTAGCTGTTTGTTTGGGATTGTTTTAGTGACCTCTTCATTACTTACAAGTCAGTTTAGATCAGGAGATTTTCCCAAACTTTCATCTTCTTGCTGGTGTAATCCAGCTTCCAAACTCCTTCCAGGAGACACATCAGACAAAAGACTGGATTTTGCAGGCTGCAAGCTGGCACTTTGCAAAACTCCTGTTTTCTTCTCATGCACCTTTCTTTGGTGAATTTTCCCCAGGATTTTCTCCAGGTTTCTGCTGTGGATATCACCTTCTTTGCAAACACTGGGGTTTTGTTTACTTGCACTGGGGGTTTCTTTGTGTGCATTTGGGGTCTCTTTACTTGTACTGGGGGTCTCCTCACATATTTGTACACTGGAGACTGATGCTTCCATTTTTGTCTTCATGTGTTCTAATTTTATCTGCTCAGATGGAATCTTTAACTTTAAATTTCCTAATGTTCCTGCTTTAACCCTTAGCATTTCCCCTTCCTGGATTTGATTATTTAATGTCTGGATCACTTCTGAATTCTCCACAATATTCATTCTCATCACATCCCTTTGATCACTAACATGAGATATCATGTCCTGTATACTGCCTTGCTGGACTGCATTTCCCTTGTTACTTAATGATTGTAATAACTCCTGGTATCTATCCTCCAGTTCACAAAGTATTTTACATATTGCATCTCTGTTCTCATAAGCAGCTTTCAAATCTACCTCCCAAACCTGGATATCACTCTCTTCAGGACACAAACCAGACATTTTACTCACATGTTGTACTACTTGGCCTGTGAGTACAGCCAAGCCTGGGGCTGGATTAGACTGCTCCCCCAGATCAGAACACTCTCCTGGGCATGAGGCCATGCTGGCCTCCCTCTGCAGGAGCTCCCTCACATAGGAGTTATAGGGAGGGGGTATATGGAGGCAAGGGAGGAGAGGGAGGCAAGGGTGGGAGTTCATTCTTGTGCCGTTGCCCTGCAGAAGACCCTGGTTTGCGGTCTCTATTTTGCGTCCGCTCCCTGATTCTGGTATCAATAAGGTTTACAAATTCTATGAATTTGGCCAGCGTGACAGGCAACTCTCGAGCTACTATCAATTCCTTAATGTGGTCATGGAGTCCTTGTTCAAAAGCCTCTACCAGGGCCTCATCGTTCCATGCAACCTCGGCCGCCAAGGTGCGAAATTCTAAAGAGTAATCAGCCACTGAACGATTGCCCTGTTGTATGCACATAATTTGTTTAGCAGCAGAGATGTTGCGCCCAGGAACCTCAAACACACTACGAAAGGCCCTCACAAATTCACTGAAATTGGCAGAAATAGGCATCGCTGTCTCCCAAATAGGGTTTTTAATAGCAAGATCATAAACCCAATCTTACTTCTTTCAGTAGGAAATGCTTGAGGGGCTAGTTCCAAAACAATTTCAAGCTGATTAAGAAAACCCCGACATAGAGTAGGCTCTCCATCATATCTTAGCGGTAGGGGTTCTGTAGCAGATAGCTCTTTATATTGCTGGTTAGCATTCAGGATTTGGACCGTCGGTGCCTGAACCGGGGTGGCCACTGAGGCTGGTATTGGTTTGTCCAAGTGCTCAGTCCGCTCTGATATGGTTTGCACTGCCACTGACAATTGATCGAGATGTTGTTTGAAAATATCCATTCTTCAATGGATATTCACAGAGCTTCCTTCACCAGAACCGTCTGAGGTCATTGTCCCTTTCGTACTTTCAGAACAGCTTGGTAAGGTTAAAATGACTTTATTGAAATAAAGATCACACACATAGTTAGGCCTATTGGCCCACTCAAACAGAGAAGAAATACATGCAGATATATACAGTAATAGCAAGCCAGTAATAGCGATGTATGTGTGAGAGATGACAATCTCTGGCAACGGAGGTTCTCTGTTAATCTTAACAGGCAGCAGGCAACACAGTCAGTGAACTGACCACAGAACCTTGATGACAGATGGTCCAGAAGAAAGTGACTGGCACAACCCAGAGGAGCGAGGCAACACCGCTGGCACAACCCAGAAACTTGGGGGGCATAGAACCCAGAGGAACAAGGCTAGACTAGTGGCACAACCCAGACGTCTGGGAGGCACAGAACCCAAAGGAGCGAAGCAACACTGACCCTGGCACCGGATGCCAACGGACCAAAATAACTCTCTTGAGCAAAAACCTTAGAACACTAGGGGTGGATCGCAACACAGTGTAATTACATATATATAGGTAGGCAACCAGTGTCCCCTCTACTGAGGATGGTACAACGAAAAGCTGGCTCTTGAGCCCAAGACTACTGCAGATAGGGATATGCACAACCCTACCTGGGTTGTCCAGGCATGCAAGGGTCAATAGGTAACGCCCTGTGAGATACTGCAACTCCCCAAGGGAGTGAGCCCAGAGCTGTAAGGGAGGTGGACACAGAGATATCAGAGTAACACAGTCAGTGCTATGAACACTGTGCCGGTACTTTGTGTGTGCACACCACCAAAGGCGGTAAGGAGAGTAGCTACAGCACGAATGCTTAGCTAATGGTCAACAGAGTAATAGCGCCACGCGGCGCAACTGACTAGCGTAACGGCAAGCCAACACAAGTATAGCACGAGCAATACGGAGGCCACCAGACGGTAGGCTAGATACGGAAGGCAACAATGTGTAACTCTGCTAGACACGGAATAAACTCTCAGCCAGGAACAGTCAGCAATGGAACGGGTTCTCAGCCAGATACAGTCGGTAACAGAAGCGGGTACTCAGCCAGATACGATAAGCAACAGAGCGGGTTATCAGCCAGAAACAGTCGGTAACGGAAGCGGGTCCTCAGCCAGATACCGTCAACAATGGAGAGGGTTCTCAGCCAGATACAGTCAACAACTGAGTAATCGAAGTACAGCAAACTCAGGAATGTCGTCAGGCAGGCCAGGTCATACACGATCAGCAATAACAGAGCAAAAGTCAAGAACTAGTACACCACGAAAGGGCCCCGTAATGTAGACATGACGGAGGTTATAAAGGCTATCACTGGGCTGCAACAAGGATACTGGCCAATCAGAAAGGAGATATGGAAAAAGGATAGTCAGAATATCACTGCCTGCAGCCAGGAGCACGGGCACCGTGATAGAGGGCTACAACCTGGAGAACATGCCTCCGCCCCCAACCACCTGTAATGGAGAAGAATAAGGGATCACCCGCTGGACAATTATTATAAAGCAGCAAAAAGTACCCTATGGTGGGGTATAAGAGCATAACAGCACCAGGTAACAGCCACTGTCAAAAGGGCCAAAATCAAACGGTCACTAATTCTCTCGGGCACAGTGAAGCGGCCACAAGAGTCGCAACCGATGCAGCAAGGAGAGAGGAAAAGGTGAACATCCCACCAAGCGAACCCAGGTAGCCAGAAACACAGTAGAGCAGTCTGACCCCCGAGGGAAAACGCCCCCGGGCACCAGAACACCCCTATCAGGTCTGAAGCAAAATAGCTAATCAAGCCTCCCAGGCCCGCCCGCAAGAGTGAAGGGAAACCCACATGGGCCAAAATCGCTAATGAGATGGGCCTCAGTGCAAGGGGGGGTCAAAACTGACAGTGAGACCCATCATGATGTATACATAAGAATGATTAAAGGGCAAACAATCATAAGGTACAGAAAACCGTTATGAGTTGCCATATGAGACACCAGGGGCATAATCTTTAGGGAAAGGGACCGGAAAGGCCAAAGGCACATGATAAGGGAGTAATGGGGAGAAAGGGATCCATGGGGTTAAGGAAGGTGTTTGGGTCCCACATGGCAACTACATGTGAGTAGCCCCAAAAAGGAGCTGAACACGGTCACTCCATCCACGTACATTAACTGGAAAGGTAGTCAATGTACTGGGAAAGAGGAGGGAAAGACCCCAAGGGGAGGGACCTGCTCCAGAGGGCAAAGAAACCACTCAGGAAGGAAGCATAAAGAGAGAAAGGAAAAGAGGGAAGAGAGCAGAAAAGGACAAGGGAGATATCGTAGGATATACAGAGGGCATAGGTAGAGGACCAGGGGGTGGCAGAGAAAGAAAAAGGAGGGAGAGAGAGGTGCACAAGGGGGGAATAGAAAGCAAGAGCAGTATAAGGGCGGAAAGGGGACCCCAGGCCCAAGAAGCCAGGGAGGAGACCCGCAGAGCCCCAGGGAAAGACCTCAATGAAGGTACACCAGCGGGAGACTGAAGTCCCCGGGGCCTCATGGAACTCCCCCCGGGACACCATCGCATCACCCATAGTGGCCGAAGGTTGACCACAGGTGGCCGGTCAGCCTCGCCTCCTCGCCAAAAGGACAAGCTATACTGGCGAGGAGACCTTGCAGACCAGAAGCCCACGGCCAAGGGTCACCACACAAACATCATCCCCCCCTGCAATATTTAAGCCACATTAAGTATAAAACAATATATTAAACAGAACAAAGCCTGTCGGGACATGGAGGCATAATTGGAGTCAGAGCCATCAAAGATTTTGGAGCTGAGGTCCCACCGGTCAGCCATCCGAACAACATATGCAAAGAAGAACCCGCCTCTGGACATCAAGGGGCAAAGAGACACTCCAAAGCAACCAGGGTTAGCAGGAGCAACAGATGTATAATCGGAGTGTCCACTGAGGAGGCACAACAGGTAAGAGGGTGGTTGAGAAGTCAGGTTAGGCAGGAGAGTCCCAATCAGGGGCAGAGAACTCCTCATATAGGGCCTGGACCTCAAGAGGCATTTAAAAACCCATGGAGCACATGAATTGCAGACAGTTCACCGGGTAACGCAGAATGGCAAGTACCCCATTTTGGGAGACTACCAGACGGAATGGAAAGCCCCATCTGTAAGCGATACCTTGATTGCCGAGGAAAGAGGTCAGGGGTCTGAATGTCCAGAGCTGAAGGATGGTGGGGGCCAGGTCGGCCAAGAAATGAGGAGTCACTCCATCCATGGTCAGTGCATATCTCAAGACTGCCTTCATGATCTCCTCTTTAGTGGAATAAAAGGTGAATTTGACAATAACATCCCTGGGAGGGATCATTAAGGGAAGGTGTTACGGTTTTACTGACACTCAGACCAGGTTGTAACGTAAAACACAGTTTATTGAAATAAAAATGAGCAACACTGCCCCTAGGGGCTAGTAAAGGTAAGAACAGGCAATATAAACAGAGGATGGAGTGAGCTACAAACAGTAGTGCATAGAGGGTTAAGTGAAGCAACTGGTAAGGCTCAGACTAGATTGGCCAACGCCCAGGAGATATATAGCAGTCTATGGTAACAGTCTTTAGATGTAGATCAGGAATTCAGGATCAACGCTGTAACACTCTTGAAGCATAAGCTGAGCCCGTACCACCACAGTGGGCTTATGAGGATTGCTACTGCCGATTTGATGTAACCAGAATAGAAATCGCCCTGAAGGAGTATTGAGTAACCCTGCGTCTGCCACGGAAATATGCCAGCCCTTGGGAGGCCACAGTAGAACGGAATTGCCCAAGCTATGAAGAGCCGATGCACAGAGCAGTGCAGTTGGGATAATGCACTTTGAGCAAATAAGGTACTGCCCAGACACCCACACGGTGTCACCCAGAATCCTTGTTGCAAGAGCGAATGGACTACCAGTGTCAACCAGCGTGACCACGATGCTCACCGGGCATCGAACAAGCGGAGCTCTGCAAGGACTGGTATAGCGTAAAGCGGAGGCTCAAAAGTGTAAAGGCTCAGAGAATCACCGGAGCTTGGCAATATATCAAATTGGCACTTATTCGGAGGCTACCGGCAGTGCAAGGGTTAATCTGGTACATTTGAAAAGAGCAATGCTCAACGAGAACAAGGCAGGCAACCTCGGCTACAGCGTAATGAGTGAGGAAACTGAGAACAGTCAGAATGTCGCCAGCGCGACCAGAGTACACAGGAGCAGCAACCGGACAGGAGCTGTAGCCGGAACCGGATGACTGAGTCGCAGGAACACCACCGGAGAGTAGAACAATCACGGAGCAGGATCAGGGGCCAGAACCAGGTCGGATCACGGAGTGGGGTCGTCAGCCAGAGCCGGGTCAGATCACGGTGCAGGGTCGTCAGCCAGAACCGGGTCAGATCACGAAGCAGGAACAGGAGGAGAGTCAGACTAGCCGGGTCGGTACACAGGAGACACTGGAGATCAGTAACTAGGCGCAGCAACATAACACCACGAAAGGGCAATAGACAAGTGCCCAAGCCTCAGTATATAAAGGCACATCCTGGGCGGGCCAATCAGACTCCTCCAATGCAAATGAATACATACAGAGATTGACAGGGAATCACGGGAACCGTGATAGTACCCCCCTCTCAAAGACCCCCTCCCCTACCAGAGGGTGTAGGTTTAAGGGGATATTTAGAGTGAAAGTTGCGCATCAGTCGTGGAGCATGAAGATCCTTATGATCAACCCAAGACCGCTCCTCAGGCCCATAACCTTTCCAGTGGACCAAGTATTGCAACTTGCCTCTAAATCTCCTGGAGTCAATTAAGCTCTGAATTTCGTACTCCTCTTGGCCTTGTACATTCACCGGCCCAGGAACCACCGGAGTGGTAGTATAACGGTTGCACACCAAGGGCTTAAGAAGGGACACATGAAACACATTATGAATACGCATAGCCCTGGGGAGCTCCAATGCGTATGCCACGGGGTTGACCTTGCGAATGATCTTAAAGGGCCCAATGAACCGGGGAGCCAGTTTGTTAGAAGGTACTTGCAGGTTAGGATTCCTGGAGGAGAGCCATATCCTGTCCCCAACCTGGTAGGAGACCTCTGGCAGCTGTCTGCGATTAGCATGCCGCTGATGTCTCAGGAAGGACTGACTGAGGGACCGTTGTACCTGTGCCCAAGTGGAACGGAGCTGCTCCATGTGCTCATTCAGAGCCGGAATCTGTTGGGACTGAAATGAGTCTGGGAGTAGGCAGGGTTGGAACCCATAATAAACCAGGAACGGAGAACTCCCAGACGATGAATTAACCGCACAGTTCCTAGCGAACTCCGCCCATGGCAACAGGTCGGACCAGTTATCATGATGATCAGTCACGAAGCAGCGCAAATACTGCTCAAGTCCCTGATTGGCACGTTCAGCGGCCCCATTGGTCTGGGGATGGTAGGCAGAGGAAAATGACAATTGAATGCCCATCTGGCCACAGAATGCCCTCCAGAATCTAGACACAAACTGGCTTCCCCGATCAGACACTATCACACTAGGAACCCCGTGCAAGCGGAATACCTCCCTGGCGAAAATTACTGCCAATTCCTGGGCCGACAGGAGACCAGAGAGGGGCACGAAATGAGCCATTTTGGAGAACCTATCTACCACCATCAGAATGAAAGTGTAGCCCTTGGACAAATGCAGCTCTCCCAAGAAATCGATAGATATATGGGACCAGGGACGGTCACCATTGGGTACTGGCTGGAGTAACCCCACGGGGAGATGTCTGGGAGTTTTAGCACAGACACAGGTAGCACAGGCAGCGGTAAATGCGAAGCAATCTGCTCTCAGGGAGGGCCACCAGAATGTTCGTACCAATGACCAAACCAACTGATCCCTGCCAATGTGCCAGGCTGCCTTAGATGAGTGATAGGTCTCGAGTAACTGGGTGCGAAACGGTTCGTCCACAAAACATCTGCCAACTGGGGTTTCAGGAGGTGCCCGTACTTGTGAAGCCATGATTTGCTCCCCCAGTGGTGAAGTGATGTTGGTACGAATAGTGGCCAGGATCTTATCTGGCTGAATTATAAGCACTGGCGCTTCATCCCTCTCAATGTCTGTGCAGAATTGTCTGGAAAGCGCATCTGCCCTAATATTTTTGGAACCCGGCAAGTAGGAGACTATGAAATTAAATCTTGACAAGAAGAGAGCCCAACAAGCCTGGCGAGAAGACAGCCTTTTGGCCTCAGACAAGTAAATTAGATTTTTATGGTCAGTGAGAATTAAGACTGGGGTCCTAGTGCCTTCCAGGAGATGTCGCCATTCTTTCAAAGCCAAGATGATAGCCAACAATTCCCTATCGCCAATTTCATAATGGCTTTGGGCACTAGAAAGTTTTTTGGAAAAAAATCCGCATGGTCTCAGGTTACCTCCCTCCCTGGGTCGTTGGGAAAGAACTGCCCCTACCCCAACCTCGGAGGCATCAACTTCCAGGGTAAAAGGCAGAGTAGGATTAGGATGGCACAGAATAGGGGCAGATGCGAATGCCTGCTTGAGAGTCATGAAGGCCTGTTCAGCTGCCTCAGACCATTGAGAGGGATTTGCGCCCTTATGCGTTAAATCAGAGAGAGGTTTAGTAATCGTAGAAAAGTTCTGAATGAATTTTCTGTAATAGTTGGCAAAGCCCAGGAATCTTTGAATAGCTTTTAACCCCTTGGGTTGTGGCCATTTAAGGACTGCAGCCAACTTCTCTTGGTCCATAGCTATGCCGTCTTTTGAAATAACGAAACCCAAAAAGGGTACTTGAGAACAGTGAAATTCACATTTTTTGAGTTTACAGAACAATTTGTTCTTGCGCAAACGAAGCAATACCTCAGAAACATCCTGTATATGCTGGGTTAAATTAGCTGAGTGGATCAAAATATCGTCCAGATATACCACTACACAGGACTGTAACATATCGCGGAAGATGTCGTTGATGAACTCTTGGAATACGGCAGGTGCATTACATAATCCGAATGGCATGACTATGTATTTGTAGTGCCCTGACCTTGTATTGAAGGCTGTCTTCCACTCATCACCGGCCTTGATTCTTATTAAATTGTAGGCAGCTCGTAAATCGAGTTTTGTAAAAATAGAGGAGCCTTTCAACCTATCAAATAACTCTGTGATGAGTGGAATGGGGTATGCATTTTTGGACATGATCTTATTGACCCCACGATAATCAATACAAGGTCGCAACTCGCCATTTTTCTTTTGCGCAAAAAAGAACCCTGCACCTGCCGGAGAGGATGATTTGCGAATAATCCCTCGTTTGAGAGAATCCTCAATGTATTCCTCCATTGCCTTAGTCTCATCACATGACAATGGGTACGTCCTACCCCTCTGTGGAACCACTCCCTGGGGCAAATCAATAGCGCAGTCACATAGCCGATGCTGCGGCAGAGCGCTAGCCTCCCCTTTATTGAAAACGTCGCTGAACTTGCTGTATTCAGCTGGCAGAGAAGGGGATGTACACATAATCTTAACGGGATGAGATAGACAGTGATTAGTGCAGTATTCTGACCATGCTTTGACTTCACATGTCTGCCAGTCAAACTGGGGATTGTGCACTGTCAACCAAGGGAACCCCAGAATGACCGCATGATGGGGTGAGCGAATAATCTGAAAACGAACTTCCTCCTTATGGAGGACCCCCACAGTCATAGTAAGGAGAGTAGTCTCCATCGTGATGAGTGCTGGTTCGAGAGGTCTGCCATCAATAGCCTCAATGACTAGCGGAGTATCTCTGAGAAATATTATGTCTTTCAGCAAATGCCTGGTCCATGAAGTAGCCAGCAGCACCAGAATCTACCAGGGCTAGTGCTTCCACAACTTGGTCGCCTAGAAGAAAACTCACAGGTATAGTGGGTTTCAAGGAGCAAGAATCTGAGGACGACTGTACACCACCTAGGGCCTGTCCCCCAAGGTACCCTAGGTGCGTGCGTTTCCCGGCCTCACCGGACATGTGCGCAACAAATGCCCACTTTTGCCACAATACAGGCATAATCCTTGTCTTTTACGATACGCCCTCTCCTCCTTAGTCAGCCTAGTAAAACCAATCTGCATAGGATCCCCAGTATCAGGTACATGGACCGGAGGAATGGGAGGAGAGGGTGGGTTAAACAATCTCTCATGCCCATGGATTTTGGAAGTTGCCCTTTTAGCCAAGCGCCTCTCGCGCATACGAGTATCAATGAGTATCACATATTCGATGTACTCATCCAGATCGGTGGGTACCTCCCTGGCAGCAATTTCATCTTTGATAGCATCCGAAAGCCCTTGGGCAAATGCTGCCAGGACTGCCTCATTATTCCATGCCACCTCTGCAGCTAGAATCTGAAATTCGGTCGCATATTCGGCTGCAGTCTGATCGCCCATCTGCATTGACAACAGTTTTTTGGCCGCGGACGTAGCTCGCCCAGGCACCTCAAAGACTCTACGGAACTGTTTAACAAATTCTTTAAAGCACAAAGTGCAAGGTTTAGCCTGTTCCCATAACGGATTTGCCCATGCCAGGGCTTTGCCAGTTAACAGGGATACCATGAACCCCACCTTGCTACGGTCACTCGGAAAGGCATGAGGTGTAAGTTCGAGGAAGATTTGTAGCTGATTAAGGAAACCCCTGCACAGTGTGGGTTCACCATCATATCTTGCTGGTAACGGCGCCGCCGCCGTTAGACTTCTCTGCGGGACCAAGCATTGACCAGAAGTATTATCCGGTTTCATAACTGGGGGGACCACCAGATTTTGATTCGGCTTATCAAGATGTACCGTACGCTCAAGCAAGGTCTGCATGGCCAACGCCAACTGATCTAAGCGTTGTTCGTGAATATCCATCCTCCAGTGGAGGTTCTGTGTATTACCGTCACTCTTCCCGTCTGAGGTCATGGCCTTTTCATACTGTTACGGTTTTACTGACACTCAGACCAGGTTGTAATGTAAAACACAGTTTATTGAAATAAAAATGAACAACACTGCCCCTAGGGGCTAGTAAAGGTAAGAACAGGCAATATAAACAGAGGATGGAGTGAGCTACAAACAGTAGTGCATAGAGGGTTAAGTGAAGCAACTGGTAAGGCTCAGACTAGATTGGCCAACGCCCAGGAGATATATAGCAGTCTATGGTAACAGTCTTTAGATGTAGATCAGGAACTCAGGATCAACGCTGTAACACTCTTGAAGCATAAGCAGGATGAGCCCCTGTTGCTCTAAGCTGAGTCCGTACCACCACAGTAGGCTTATGAGGATTGCTACTGCCAATTTGATGTAACCAGAATAGAAATCGCCCTGAAGGAGTATCGAGTAACCCTGCGTCTGCCACGGAAATATGCCAGCCCTTGGGAGGCCACAGTAGAACGGAATTGCCCAAGCTATGAAGAGCCGATGAACAGAGTAGTGCAGTTGGGATAATGCACTTTGAGCAAATAAGGTACTGCCCAGACACCCACACGGTGTCACCCAGAATCCTTGTTGCAAGAGCGAATGGACTACCAGTGTCAACCAGCGTGACCACGATGCTCACCGGGCATCGAACAAGCGGAGCTCTGCAAGGACTGGTATAGCATAAAGCGGAGGCTCAAAAGTGTAAAGGCTCAGAGAATCACCGGAGCTTGGCAATATATCAAAATGGCACTTAATCGGGAGCTACCAGCAGTGCAAGGGTTAATCTGGTACATTTGAAAAGAGCAATGCTCAACGAGAACAAGGCAGGAAACCTCGGCTACAGCATAATGAGCGAGGAAACTGAGAACAGTCAGAATGTCGCCAGCGCGACAGGAGTACACAGGAGCAGCAACCGGAGAGGAGCTGTAGCCGGAACCGGATGACTGAGTCGCAGGAACACCACCGGAGAGTAGAACAATCATGGAGCAGTATCAGGGGCCAGAACCAGGTCGGATCACGGAGCAGGGTCGTCAGCCAGTGCCAGGTCGGATCACGGTGCAGGGTCATCAGCCAGAGCCGGGTCAGATCACGGTGCAGTGTCGTCAGCCAGAACCGGGTCAGATCACGAAGCAGGAACAGGAGGAGAGTCAGACTAGCCGGGTCGGTACACAGGAGACACTGGAGATCAGTAACTAGGCGCAGCAACATAACACCACGAAAGGGCAATAGACAAGTGCCCAAGCTTCAGTATATAAAGGCACATCCTGGTCGGGCCAATCAGACTCCTCCAATGCAAATGAATACATACAGAGATTGACAGGGAATCACGGGAACCGTGATAGAAGGCTTCGGCCGCAAGGCCCTGTGAGCTCGATCAAGAGAAAGTTACAGATCAGACAGGTCAGGTAGTAAGGTCGAGAAGTATCTGCGTAGGAAGTCAAGAAGGTCTACCACCGACTCAGGGACATCTGAGGGACATCGAGCGTTGAGATTTATTGTCAAGGTCCTCAACTGCATCGTGGATCTGTAAGGCCTCAATGTCATCTGCGTGAGTTGCCTGAGTCTGCGATATTGAGTGCAAGGGACCCTCTAGGGCATCCACGCAGCCAGCTCTCTGCAATATTTCAGTCTTGCGGAGCGTCACACTAGAATGAAGATCCTCGGAGATGTCTCGCTTGATAGTAAGGAGCAAGTCCTTCAAGGAATCCAAATCTTGCTTGGTATAGAGCGGTGGTGAGTCCAGGGGGGTCCGTGATGTTGACGGGGCCGAACCAACGGAGTCCCGTTTCTGAAAAAATTCTGTGGGCTGAACCTCTTTCTGATTCTTCCAGGAGCTTCTTAGATGCTGGCAATCAAGTGCACCACAATAGTGGCGTAAATTGCACGGGTGATTGCAAGTGTAGGCTGAGTTAGACGGCTCAGGATCAGGAGACTCAGAGAAATGCGTCCATGCTCACTGAGCCGCAGGCCACTCCCCCATATTTCAGATATTTTAACACCTTAAGGACCATTGACGTACCAGGACCGTCACACTGGTCCGGAAATTAAGGACCAGTGATGGTCCTGGCATGGAATGGCGTTTAGGTCTACCGGGAGAATGTTGGGGCAAACCATTTTTCACCAAAGTAGGGGACATGTAAAACAATGTTTTGAATAAAATTTAGCTTTCACTTCCTTGAATATCAGAGATATCATTTATGACTTTCTTTATAATGCATTAGCGTCCTATCTAACATTCAGAGTTTTTAAGGCATACTTTAAACCATTAAATATTTAATTTGCCCCACTCAACCCATGGCAAATGTGGTTCGTTCAAGATCTGCTTCAGGTATTCATATTTAACAGCTTTACAGAAAATGCATAGTTAAACCAAAAGCTAACAGATCATTGAAGGCATTGCACTGTGGAAACCTCATTTAATTTCAGTTTTATTTTAAAAGAAAACCCATTTTGCACTTAACCTCTTGGATATCACAAAGCTTTCTGGGACTCAAAGGGTTAGTTAAATATATCATTAGAGTATAGGGTGTGGGTTGAATTTGATAGCAAAAGACATAAAAAAAAGCAATCCAAATGTTACTGGCTTATATTATAAACATATATTAATTTTATCTCAAATAAAAAAAACAAATATTTACACTTCAGATATTTTAATATTTATAACTTAGGGATGTTAAAAATGACTTGATGGGATTTTTATCTCATGGAAGAGGCTTTGGCATTTACAATGTGTTCATACTTTCTCCCATCTCAAATAAAGGAAATAAGGTGGTTTATTTTTTAAGAAATGGTTATTTTGAAATATTTTTATGGGGGCAATGCATTCTGGGAGAATGTTGGGGCAAACCATTTTTCACCAAAGTAGGGGTCATATAAAATATTGTTTTGAATTAAACTAAGCTTTCACTTCCTTGAAAGCTCAGAGATGTCATGTATGATTTCAATAATATTGCATTAGTTTTGCCTCTAGAATACAAAGCTGTTAAGACATGTTTTAATTCATTAGATATTTTACTTGCTACCCCCACCCACAGTGAATGTGGTTTATTTCAGATTTGCTTTAGTAACACATATTAAACTGCTTGGGGCAAACCATTTTTTTCCACAGTAGGTGACATGTAAAACAATGTTTTGAATAAAACTCAGCTTTCACTTCCTTGAATATCAGAGATATCATTTATGACTTTCTTTATAAAACATTTGAGTCCTATCTAACATTCAGAGTTTTTAAGGTATATTTTAAACCATTAAATATTTAATATGTCTGCCTTCACCTTTGGGGAATATGGTTTGTTCGAGATTTGCTTCAAGGTTTTCATTCTAAACAGCTTTACAGAGAATACATATTTAAACCAAAAACTAACAGGTAATTGAAGGCATTGCACTGTGCAACCTCTTTTAATTTCAGTTTTATTTTAAAAGAAAACCCATTCTGCACTGAACCTCTTTTATATCACTTAGCTTGCTGGGACTCAAAGGATTAGTTAAATATATCAATAGAGAATAGGGTGTGGGTGTAACATGATAGCAAAAGACATAAGTGAAAAAAATAAGCAATCCAATTTTTTACTGGTTTATATTATTCTTTACATGCAACCTGATTATTCTGAACACTAATATTTTTATGTAATCATAAATTTAATCTAAAAAAAAAAAAAAAAAAAAGTGTATTTATACTTCATATATTTAAATATTTATAACTTAGGGATGTTAAAAATGACTTTATGGGAGTTTTATCTCATGGAAGAGGCTTTGTCATTTACAATGTGTTCATACTTTCTCCCATCTGAAATAAAGGAAGTAAGGTGGTTTATTTTTTAAGAAAAGGATATTTTGAAATATTTTTATTGGGGCAATGCATTCTGGGAGAATATTGGGGCAAACCATTTTTCACCAAAGTAGGGGTCATATAAAATATTGTTTGAATTAAACTAAGCTTTTACTTCCTTGAAAGCTCCGAGATGTCATGTATGAATTCAATAATATTGCATTAGTGTTGCCTCTAGAATACAAAGTTATTAAGCCATGTTTTAAATTATTAGATATTTACTTGCCACCCCCACCCATAGTGAATGTGGTTTGTTCCAGATTTGATTCAGTAACACATATTAAACTGCTTGGGGCAAACCATTTTTTACCACAGTAGTGAACATGTAAAACAATGTTTTGAATTCAACTCAGCTTTCACTTCCTTGAATATGAGAGATAACATTTATGACTTTCTTTATAAAACATTAGAGTCCTATCAAACATTCAGAATTTTTAAGGCATATTTTAAACCATTAAATATTTATTTCCCCCCCACACTTGGGGAACATGGTTTGATCCAGATTTGCTTCAGGATTTCATACTAAACAGCTTTACCTGAAATACATAGTTAAACCAAAAACTAACAGCTAATTGAAGGCATTTCACTGTGCAAACCTCTTTTAATTTCAGTTTTATTTTAAAAGAAAACCCATTTTGCATTTAACCTCTTGGATAACACATAGCTTTCTGAGACACAAAGGGTTAGTTAAATATATGAATAGAGTATAGGGCGTGGGTGTAACATGATAGCAAAAGACATAAGTGAAAAAATAAGCAATCCAATTTTTTACTGGCTTATATTATTCTTTACATGCAACCTGATTATTCTGAATACTAATATTTTTATGTAATCATGAATTTAATCTAAAAAAAAAAAAAAAAAAAAAAAAAGAGTATTTATACTTCATATATTTAAATATTTATAACTTAGGGATGTTAAAAATGACTTGATGGAAGTTTTATCTCATGGAAGAGGCTTTGTCATTTACAATGTGTTCATACTTTCTCCCATCTGAAATAAAGGAAGTAAGGTGGTTTATTTTTTAAGAAAAGGTTATTTTGAAATATTTTTATGGGGGCTATGAATTCTGGGAGAATGTTGGGGCAAACCATTTTTCACCAAAGTAGGGGTCATATAAAATATTGTTTTGAATTAAACTAAGCTTTCACTTCCTTGAAGGCTCCGAGATGTCATGTATGAATTCAATAATATTGCATTAGTGTTGCCTATAGAATACAAAGCTTTTAAGCCATGTTTTAAATCATTAGATATTTACTTGCCACCCCCACCTACAGTGAATGTGGTTTGTTCCACATTTGATTCAGTAACACATATTAAACTGCTTGGGGCAAACCATTTTTTACCACAGTAGGGGACATGTAAAACAATGTTTTGAATTCAACTCAGCTTTCACTTCCTTGAATATGAGAGATAACATTTATGACTTTCTTTATAAAACATTAGAGTCCTATCAAACATTCATAACTTTTAAGGCATATTTTAAACCATTAAATATTTAATTCCCCCCTACACTTGGGGAATATGGTTTGATCCAGATTTGCTTCAGGTTTTCATACTAAACAGCTTTACAGATAATACATAGTTAAACCAAAAACTAACAGCTAATTGAAGGCATTTCACTGTGCAAACCTCTTTTAATTTCAGTTTTATTTTAAAAGAAAACCCATTTTGCATTTAACCTCTTGGATACCACATAGCTTTCTGAGACTCAAAGGGTTAGTTAAATATATCAATAGAGTATAGGGCGTGGGTGTAACATGATAGCAAAAGACATAAGTTAAAAAATAATCAATCCAATATTTTACTGCGTTATATTATTCTTTTACATGCAACCTGATTATTCTGAACACTAATATTTTTATGTATTCATGAATTTAATCTAAAAAAAAAAAAAAAAAAGAGTATTTATACTTCATATATTTAAATATTTATAACTTAGGGATGTTAAAAATGACTTTATGGGAGTTTTATCTCATGGAAGAGGCTTTGTCATTTACAATGTGTTCATACTTTCTCCCATCTGAAATAAAGGAAGTAAGGTGGTTTATTTTTTAAGAAAAGGTTATTTTGAAATATTTTTATGGGGGCAATGCATTCTGGGAGAATGTTGGGGCAATCCATTTTTCACCAAAGTAGGGGTCATATAAAATATTGTTTTGAATTAAACTAAGCTTTCACTTCCTTGAAAGCTCCGAGATGTCATGTATGAATTCAATAATATTGCATTAGTATTGCCTATAGAATACAAAGCATTTAAGCCATGTTTTAAATCATTAAATATTTACTTGCCTCCCCCACCCACAGTGAATGTGGTTTGTTCCACATTTGATTCAGTAACACATATTAAACTGCTTGGGGCAAACCATTTTTTACCACAGTAGGGGACATGTAAAACAATGTTTTGAATTCAACTCAGCTTTCACTTCCTTGAATATGAGAGATAACATTTATGACTTTCTTTATAAAACATTAGAGTCCTATCAAACATTCATAACTTTTAAGGCATATTTTAAACCATTAAATATTTAATTCCCCCCTACACTTGGGGAATATGGTTTGATCCAGATTTGCTTCAGGTTTTCATACTAAACAGCTTTACAGATAATACATAGTTAAACCAAAAACTAACAGCTAATTGAAGGCATTTCACTGTGCAAACCTCTTTTAATTTCAGTTTTATTTTAAAAGAAAACCCATTTTGCATTTAACCTCTTGGATACCACATAGCTTTCTGAGACTCAAAGGGTTAGTTAAATATATCAATAGAGTATAGGGCGTGGGTGTAACATGATAGCAAAAGACATAAGTGAAAAAATAAGCAATCAAATATTTTACTGCGTTATATTATTCTTTTACATGCAACCTGATTATTCTGAACACTAATATTTTTATGTAATCATGAATTTAATCTAAAAAAAAAAAAAAAAAAAAAAGAGTATTTATACTTCATATATTTAAATATTTATAACTTAGGGATGTTAAAAATGACTTTATGGGAGTTTTATCTCATGGAAGAGGCTTTGTCATTTACAATGTGTTCATACTTTCTCCCATCTGAAATAAAGGAAGTAAGGTGGTTTATTTCTTAAGAAATGGTTATTTTGAAATATTTTTATGGGGGCAATGCATTCTGGGAGAATGTTGGGGCAAACTATTTTTCACCAAAGTAGGGGTTATATAAAATATTGTTTTGAATTAAACTAAGCTTTCACTTCCTTGAAGGCTACGAGATGTCATGTATGAATTCAATAATGTTGCATTAGTGTTGCCTATAGAATACAAAGCTTTTAAGCCATGTTTTAAATCATTAGATATTTACTTGCCTACCCCACCCACAGTGAATGTGGTTTGTTCCACATTTGATTCAGTAACACATATTAAACTGCTTGGGGCAAACCATTTTTTACCACAGTAGGGGACATGTAAAAAAATGTTTTGAATTCAACTCAGCTTTCACTTCCTTGAATATGAGAGATAACATTTATGACTTTCTTTATAAAACATTACAGTCCTATCAAACATTCATAACTTTTAGGGCATATTTTAAACGATTAAATATTTAATTCCCCCCTACACTTGGGGAATATGGTTTGACCCAGATTTGCTTCAGGTTTTCATACTAAACAGCTTTACAGATAATACATAGTTAAACCAAAAACTAACAGCTAATTGAGGGCATTTCACTGTGCAAACCTCTTTTAATTTCAGTTTTATTTAAAAAGGAAACCCATTTTGCATTTAACCACTTGGATACCACATAGCTTTCTGAGACTCAAAGGGTTAGTTAAATATATCAATAGAGTATAGGGCGTGGGTGTAACATGATAGCAAAAGACATAAGTGAAAAAATAAGCAATCCAATTTTTTACTGGCTTATATTATTCTTTACATGCAACCTGTTTATTCTGAACACTAATATTTTTATGTAATCATGAATTTAATCTAAAAAAAAAAAGAGTATTTATACTTCATATATTTAAATATTTATAACTTAGGGATGTTAAAAATGACTTTATGGGAGTTTTATCTCATGGAAGAGGCTTTGTCATTTACAATGTGTTCATACTTTCTCCCATCTGAAATAAAGGAAGAAAGGTGGTTTATTTTTTAAGAAAAGTATATTTTGAAATATTTTTATGGGGGCAATGCATTCTGGGAGAATGTTGGGGCAAACCATTTTTCACCAAAGTAGGGGTCATATAAAATATTGTTTTGAATTAAACTAAGCTTTCACTTCCTTGAAAGCTCCGAGATGTCATGTATGAATTCAATAATATTGCATTAGTGTTGCCTATAGAATACAAAGCTATTAAGCCATGTTTTAAATCATTAGATATTTTCTTGCCACCCCAACCCATAGTGAATGTGGTTTGTTCCAGATTTGATTTAGTAACACATATTAAACTGCTTGGGGCAAACCATTTTTTACCACAGAAGGGAACATGTAAAACAATGTTTTGAATTCAACTCAGCTTTTACGTCCTTGAATATGAGAGATAACATTTATGACTTTCTTTATAAAACATTAGAGTCCCATCAAACATTCAGAATTTTTAAGGCATATTTTAAACCATTAAATATTTATTTCCCCCCCACACTTGGGGAACATGGTTTGATCCAGATTTGCTTCAGGATTTCATACTAAACAGCTTAACAGATAATACATAGTTAAACCAAAAACTAACAGCTAATTGAAGGCATTTCACTGTGCAAACCTCTTTTAATTTCAGTTTTATTTTAAAAGAAAACCCATTTTCCATGTATCCTCTTGGATACCACATAGCTTTCTGAGACTCAAAGGGTTAGTTAAATATATCAATAGAGTATAGGGCGTGGGTTTAACATGATAGCAAAAGACATAAGTGAAAAAATAAGCAATCCAATTTTTTACTGGCTTATATTATTCTTTACATGCAACCTGATTATTCTGAACACTAATATTTTTATGTAATCATAAATTTAATCTAAAAAAAAAAAAAAAAAAAGTGTATTTATACTTCATATATTTAAATATTTATAACTTAGGGATGTTAAAAATGACTTTATGGGAGTTTTATCTCATGGAAGAGGCTTTGTCATTTACAATGTGTTCATACTTTCTCCCATCTGAAATAAAGGAAGTAAGGTGGTTTATTTTTTAAGAAAAGGATATTTTGAAATATTTTTATTGGGGCAATGCATTCTGGGAGAATATTGGGGCAAACCATTTTTCACCAAAGTAGGGGTCATATAAAATATTGTTTGAATTAAACTAAGCTTTTACTTCATTGAAAGCTCCGAGATGTCATGTATGAATTCAATAATATTGCATTAGTGTTGCCTCTAGAATACAAAGTTATTAAGCCATGTTTTAAATTATTAGATATTTACTTGCCACCCCCACCCATAGTGAATGTGGTTTGTTCCAGATTTGATTCAGTAACACATATTAAACTGCTTGGGGCAAACCATTTTTTACCACAGTAGTGAACATGTAAAACAATGTTTTGAATTCAACTCAGCTTTCACTTCCTTGAATATGAGAGATAACATTTATGACTTTCTTTATAAAACATTAGAGTCCTATCAAACATTCAGAATTTTTAAGGCATATTTTAAACCATTAAATATTTATTTCCCCCCCCACACTTGGGGAACATGGTTTAATCCAGATTTGCTTCAGGATTTCATACTAAACAGCTTTACCTGAAATACATAGTTAAACCAAAACCTAACAGCTAATTGAAGGCATTTCACTGTGCAAACCTCTTTTAATTTCAGTTTTATTTTAAAAGAAAACCCATTTTGCATTTAACCTCTTGGATAACACATAGCTTTCTGAGACACAAAGGGTTAGTTAAATATATGAATAGAGTATAGGGCGTGGGTGTAACATGATAGCAAAAGACATAAGTGAAAAAATAAGCAATCCAATTTTTTACTGGCTTATATTATTCTTTACATGCAACCTGATTATTCTGAATACTAATATTTTTATGTAATCATGAATTTAATCTAAAAAAAAAAAAAAAAAAAAAAAGAGTATTTATACTTCATATATTTAAATATTTATAACTTAGGGATGTTAAAAATGACTTGATGGAAGTTTTATCTCATGGAAGAGGCTTTGTCATTTACAATGTGTTCATACTTTCTCCCATCTGAAATAAAGGAAGTAAGGTGGTTTATTTTTTAAGAAAAGGTTATTTTGAAATATTTTTATGGGGGCTATGCATTCTGGGAGAATGTTGGGGCAAACCATTTTTCACCAAAGTAGGGGTCATATAAAATATTGTTTTGAATTAAACTAAGCTTTCACTTCCTTGAAAGCTCCGAGATGTCATGTATGAATTCAATAATATTGCATTAGTATTGCCTATAGAATACAAAGCATTTAAGCCATGTTTTAAATCATTAAATATTTACTTGCCTCCCCCACCCACAGTGAATGTGGTTTGTTCCACATTTGATTCAGTAACACATATTAAACTGCTTGGGGCAAACCATTTTTTACCACAGTAGGGGACATGTAAAACAATGTTTTGAATTCAACTCAGCTTTCACTTCCTTGAATATGAGAGATAACATTTATGACTTTCTTTATAAAACATTAGAGTCCTAAGGCATATTTTAAACCATTAAATATTTAATTCCCCCCTACACTTGGGGAATATGGTTTGATCCAGATTTGCTTCAGGTTTTCATACTAAACAGCTTTACAGATAATACATAGTTAAACCAAAAACTAACAGCTAATTGAAGGCATTTCACTGTGCAAACCTCTTTTAATTTCAGTTTTATTTTAAAAGAAAACCCATTTTGCATTTAACCTCTTGGATACCACATAGCTTTCTGAGACTCAAAGGGTTAGTTAAATATATCAATAGAGTATAGGGCGTGGGTGTAACATGATAGCAAAAGACATAAGTGAAAAAATAAGCAATCCAATATTTTACTGCGTTATATTATTCTTTTACATGCAACCTGATTATTCTGAACACTAATATTTTTATGTATTCATGAATTTAATCTAAAAAAAAAAAAAAAAAAGAGTATTTATACTTCATATATTTAAATATTTATAACTTAGGGATGTTAAAAATGACTTTATGGGAGTTTTATCTCATGGAAGAGGCTTTGTCATTTACAATGTGTTCATACTTTCTCCCATCTGAAATAAAGGAAGTAAGGTGGTTTATTTTTTAAGAAAAGGTTATTTTGAAATATTTTTATGGGGGCTATGCATTCTGGGAGAATGTTGGGGCAATCCATTTTTCACCAAAGTAGGGGTCATATAAAATATTGTTTTGAATTAAACTAAGCTTTCACTTCCTTGAAAGCTCCGAGATGTCATGTATGAATTCAATAATATTGCATTAGTATTGCCTATAGAATACAAAGCATTTAAGCCATGTTTTAAATCATTAAATATTTACTTGCCTCCCCCACCCACAGTGAATGTGGTTTGTTCCACATTTGATTCAGTAACACATATTAAACTGCTTGGGGCAAACCATTTTTTACCACAGTAGGGGACATGTAAAACAATGTTTTGAATTCAACTCAGCTTTCACTTCCTTGAATATGAGAGATAACATTTATGACTTTCTTTATAAAACATTAGAGTCCTATCAAACATTCATAACTTTTAAGGCATATTTTAAACCATTAAATATTTAATTCCCCCCTACACTTGGGGAATATGGTTTGATCCAGATTTGCTTCAGGTTTTCATACTAAACAGCTTTACAGATAATACATAGTTAAACCAAAAACTAACAGCTAATTGAGGGCATTTCACTGTGCAAACCTCTTTTAATTTCAGTTTTATTTAAAAAGGAAACCCATTTTGCATTTAACCTCTTGGATACCACATAGCTTTCTGAGACTCAAAGGGTTAGTTAAATATATCAATAGAGTATAGGGCGTGGGTGTAACATGATAGCAAAAGACATAAGTGAAAAAATAAGCAATCCAATTTTTTACTGGCTTATATTATTCTTTACATGCAACCTGTTTATTCTGAACACTAATATTTTTATGTAATCATGAATTTAATCTAAAAAAAAAAAGAGTATTTATACTTCATATATTTAAATATTTATAACTTAGGGATGTTAAAAATGACTTTATGGGAGTTTTATCTCATGGAAGAGGCTTTGTCATTTACAATGTGTTCATACTTTCTCCCATCTGAAATAAAGGAAGAAAGGTGGTTTATTTTTTAAGAAAAGTATATTTTGAAATATTTTTATGGGGGCAATGCATTCTGGGAGAATGTTGGGGCAAACCATTTTTCACCAAAGTAGGGGTCATATAAAATATTGTTTTGAATTAAACTAAGCTTTCACTTCCTTGAAAGCTCCGAGATGTCATGTATGAATTCAATAATATTGCATTAGTGTTGCCTATAGAATACAAAGCTATTAAGCCATGTTTTAAATCATTAGATATTTTCTTGCCACCCCCACCCATAGTGAATGTGGTTTGTTCCAGATTTGATTTAGTAACACATATTAAACTGCTTGGGGCAAACCATTTTTTACCACAGAAGGGAACATGTAAAACAATGTTTTGAATTCAACTCAGCTTTTACTTCCTTGAATATGAGAGATAACATTTATGACTTTCTTTATAAAACATTAGAGTCCCATCAAACATTCAGAATTTTTAAGGCATATTTTAAACCATTAAATATTTATTTCACCCCCACACTTGGGGAACATGGTTTGATCCAGATTTGCTTCAGGATTTCATACTAAACAGCTTTACAGATAATACATAGTTAAACCAAAAACTAACAGCTAATTGAAGGCATTTCACTGTGCAAACCTCTTTTAATTTCAGTTTTATTTTAAAAGAAAACCCATTTTCCATGTATCCTCTTGGATACCACATAGCTTTCTGAGACTCAAAGGGTTAGTTAAATATATCAATAGAGTATAGGGCGTGGGTTTAACATGATAGCAAAAGACATAAGTGAAAAAATAAGCAATCCAATTTTTTACTGGCTTATATTATTCTTTACATGCAACCTGATTATTCTGAACACTAATATTTTTATGTAATCATAATTTTAATCTAAAAAAAAAAAAAAAAAAAGTGTATTTATACTTCATATATTTAAATATTTATAACTTAGGGATGTTAAAAATGACTTTATGGGAGTTTTATCTCATGGAAGAGGCTTTGTCATTTACAATGTGTTCATACTTTCTCCCATCTGAAATAAAGGAAGTAAGGTGGTTTATTTTTTAAGAAAAGGATATTTTGAAATATTTTTATTGGGGCAATGCATTCTGGGAGAATATTGGGGCAAACCATTTTTCACCAAAGTAGGGGTCATATAAAATATTGTTTGAATTAAACTAAGCTTTTACTTCCTTGAAAGCTCCGAGATGTCATGTATGAATTCAATAATATTGCATTAGTGTTGCCTCTAGAATACAAAGTTATTAAGCCATGTTTTAAATTATTAGATATTTACTTGCCACCCCCACCCATAGTGAATGTGGTTTGTTCCAGATTTGATTCAGTAACACATATTAAACTGCTTGGGGCAAACCATTTTTTACCACAGTAGTGAACATGTAAAACAATGTTTTGAATTCAACTCAGCTTTCACTTCCTTGAATATGAGAGATAACATTTATGACTTTCTTTATAAAACATTAGAGTCCTATCAAACATTCAGAATTTTTAAGGCATATTTTAAACCATTAAATATTTATTTCCCCCCCACACTTGGGGAACATGGTTTAATCCAGATTTGCTTCAGGATTTCATACTAAACAGCTTTACCTGAAATACATAGTTAAACCAAAAACTAACAGCTAATTGAAGGCATTTCACTGTGCAAACCTCTTTTAATTTCAGTTTTATTTTAAAAGAAAACCCATTTTGCATTTAACCTCTTGGATAACACATAGCTTTCTGAGACACAAAGGGTTAGTTAAATATATGAATAGAGTATAGGGCGTGGGTGTAACATGATAGCAAAAGACATAAGTGAAAAAATAAGCAATCCAATTTTTTACTGGCTTATATTATTCTTTACATGCAACCTGATTATTCTGAATACTAATATTTTTATGTAATCATGAATTTAATCTAAAAAAAAAAAAAAAAAAAAAAAAGAGTATTTATACTTCATATATTTAAATATTTATAACTTAGGGATGTTAAAAATGACTTGATGGAAGTTTTATCTCATGGAAGAGGCTTTGTCATTTACAATGTGTTCATACTTTCTCCCATCTGAAATAAAGGAAGTAAGGTGGTTTATTTTTTAAGAAAAGGTTATTTTGAAATATTTTTATGGGGGCTATGCATTCTGGGAGAATGTTGGGGCAAACCATTTTTCACCAAAGTAGGGGTCATATAAAATATTGTTTTGAATTAAACTAAGCTTTCACTTCCTTGAAAGCTCCGAGATGTCATGTATGAATTCAATAATATTGCATTAGTATTGCCTATAGAATACAAAGCATTTAAGCCATGTTTTAAATCATTAAATATTTACTTGCCTCCCCCACCCACAGTGAATGTGGTTTGTTCCACATTTGATTCAGTAACACATATTAAACTGCTTGGGGCAAACCATTTTTTACCACAGTAGGGGACATGTAAAACAATGTTTTGAATTCAACTCAGCTTTCACTTCCTTGAATATGAGAGATAACATTTATGACTTTCTTTATAAAACATTAGAGTCCTAAGGCATATTTTAAACCATTAAATATTTAATTCCCCCCTACACTTGGGGAATATGGTTTGATCCAGATTTGCTTCAGGTTTTCATACTAAACAGCTTTACAGATAATACATAGTTAAACCAAAAACTAACAGCTAATTGAAGGCATTTCACTGTGCAAACCTCTTTTAATTTCAGTTTTATTTTAAAAGAAAACCCATTTTGCATTTAACCTCTTGGATACCACATAGCTTTCTGAGACTCAAAGGGTTAGTTAAATATATCAATAGAGTATAGGGCGTGGGTGTAACATGATAGCAAAAGACATAAGTGAAAAAATAAGCAATCCAATATTTTACTGCGTTATATTATTCTTTTACATGCAACCTGATTATTCTGAACACTAATATTTTTATGTATTCATGAATTTAATCTAAAAAAAAAAAAAAAAAAGAGTATTTATACTTCATATATTTAAATATTTATAACTTAGGGATGTTAAAAATGACTTTATGGGAGTTTTATCTCATGGAAGAGGCTTTGTCATTTACAATGTGTTCATACTTTCTCCCATCTGAAATAAAGGAAGTAAGGTGGTTTATTTTTTAAGAAAAGGTTATTTTGAAATATTTTTATGGGGGCTATGCATTCTGGGAGAATGTTGGGGCAATCCATTTTTCACCAAAGTAGGGGTCATATAAAATATTGTTTTGAATTAAACTAAGCTTTCACTTCCTTGAAAGCTCCGAGATGTCATGTATGAATTCAATAATATTGCATTAGTATTGCCTATAGAATACAAAGCATTTAAGCCATGTTTTAAATCATTAAATATTTACTTGCCTCCCCCACCCACAGTGAATGTGGTTTGTTCCACATTTGATTCAGTAACACATATTAAACTGCTTGGGGCAAACCATTTTTTACCACAGTAGGGGACATGTAAAACAATGTTTTGAATTCAACTCAGCTTTCACTTCCTTGAATATGAGAGATAACATTTATGACTTTCTTTATAAAACATTAGAGTCCTATCAAACATTCATAACTTTTAAGGCATATTTTAAACCATTAAATATTTAATTCCCCCCTACACTTGGGGAATATGGTTTGATCCAGATTTGCTTCAGGTTTTCATACTAAACAGCTTTACAGATAATACATAGTTAAACCAAAAACTAACAGCTAATTGAAGGCATTTCACTGTGCAAACCTCTTTTAATTTCAGTTTTATTTTAAAAGAAAACCCATTTTGCATTTAACCTCTTGGATACCACATAGCTTTCTGAGACTCAAAGGGTTAGTTAAATATATCAATAGAGTATAGGGCGTGGGTGTAACATGATAGCAAAAGACATAAGTGAAAAAATAAGCAATCAAATATTTTACTGCGTTATATTATTCTTTTACATGCAACCTGATTATTCTGAACACTAATATTTTTATGTATTCATGAATTTAATCTAAAAAAAAAAAAAAAAAAAGAGTATTTATACTTCATATATTTAAATATTTATAACTTAGGGATGTTAAAAATGACTTTATGGGAGTTTTATCTCATGGAAGAGGCTTTGTCATTTACAATGTGTTCATACTTTCTCCCATCTGAAATAAAGGAAGTAAGGTGGTTTGTTTCTTAAGAAATGGTTATTTTGAAATATTTTTATGGGGGCAATGCATTCTGGGAGAATGTTGGGGCAAACTATTTTTCACCAAAGTAGGGGTTATATAAAATATTGTTTTGAATTAAACTAAGCTTTCACTTCCTTGAAGGCTACGAGATGTCATGTATGAATTCAATAATGTTGCATTAGTGTTGCCTATAGAATACAAAGCTTTTAAGCCACGTTTTAAATCATTAGATATTTACTTGCCTACCCCACCCACAGTGAATGTGGTTTGTTCCACATTTGATTCAGTAACACATATTAAACTGCTTGGGGCAAACCATTTTTTACCACAGTAGGGGACATGTAAAACAATGTTTTGAATTCAACTCAGCTTTCACTTCCTTGAATATGAGAGATAACATTTATGACTTTCTTTATAAAACATTAGAGTCCTATCAAACATTCATAACTTTTAAGGCATATTTTAAACCATTAAATATTTAATTCCCCCCTACACTTGGGGAATATGGTTTGATCCAGATTTGCTTCAGGTTTTCATACTAAACAGCTTTACAGATAATACATTGTTAAACCAAAAACTAACAGCTAATTGAAGGCATTTCACTGTGCAAACCTCTTTTAATTTCAGTTTTATTTTAAAAGAAAACCCATTTTGCATTTAACCTCTTGGATACCATATAGCTTTCTGAAACTCAAAGGGTTAGTTAAATATATCAATAGAGTATAGGGCGTGGGTGTAACATGATAGCAAAAGACATAAGTGAAAAAATAAGCAACCCAATATTTTACTGCGTTATATTATTCTTTACATGCAACCTGATTATTCTGAACACTAATATTTTTATGTATTCATGAATTTAAATTAAAAAAAAAAAAAAAAGAGTATTTATACTTCATATATTTAAATATTTATAACTTAGGGATGTTAAAAATGACTTTATGGGAGTTTTATCTCATGGAAGAGGCTTTGTCATTTACAATGTGTTCATACTTTCTCCCATCTGAAATAAAAGAAGTAAGGTGGTTTATTTCTTAAGAAATGGTTATTTTGAAATATTTTTATGGGGGCAATGCATTCTGGGAGAATGTTGGGGCAAACCATTTTTCACCAAAGTAGGGGTCATATAAAATATTGTTTTGAATTAAACTAAGCTTTCACTTCCTTGAAGGCTACGAGATGTCATGTATGAATTCAATAATGTTGCATTAGTGTTGCCTATAGAATACAAAGCTTTTAAGTCATGTTTTAAATCATTAGATATTTACTTGCCTACCCCACCCACAGTGAATGTGGTTTGTTCCACATTTGATTCCGTAACACATATTAAACTGCTTGGGGCAAACAATTTTTTACCACAGTAGGGGACATGTAAAACAATGTTTTGAATTCAACTCAGCTTTCACTTCCTTGAATAGGAGAGATAACATTTATGACTTTCTTTATAAAACATTAGAGTCCTATCAAACATTCATAACTTTTAAGGCATATTTTAAACCATTAAATATTTAATTCCCCCCCTACACTTGGGGAATATGGTTTGATCCAGATTTGCTTCAGGTTTTCATACTAAACAGCTTTACAGATAATACATAGTTAAACCAAAAACTAACAGCTAATTGAAGGCATTTCACTGTGCAAACCTCTTTTAATTTCAGTTTTATTTTAAAAGAAAACCCATTTTGCATTTAACCTCTTGGATACCACATAGCTTTCTGAGACTCAAAGGTTTAGTTAAATATATCAATAGAGTATAGGGCGTGGGTGTAACATGATAGCAAAAGACATAAGTGAAAAAATAAGCAATCCAATTTTTTACTGGCTTATATTATTCTTTACATGCAACTTGATTATTCTGAACACTAATATTTTTATGTAATCATGAATTTAATCTAAAAAAAAAAATAAAGAGTATTTATACTTCATATATTTAAATATTTATAACTTAGGGATGTTAAAAATGACTTTATGGGAGTTTTATCTCATGGAAGAGTCTTTGTCATTTACAATGTGTTCATACTTTCTCCCATCTGAAATAAAGGAAGTAAGGTGGTTTATTTTTTAAGAAAAGTATATTTTGAAATATTTTTATGGGGGCAATGCATTCTGGGAGAATGTTGGGGCAAACCATTTTTCACCAAAGTAGGGGTCATATAAAATATTGTTTTGAATTAAACTAAGCTTTCACTTCCTTGAAGGCTCCGAGATGTCATGTATGAATTCAATAATATTGCATTAGTGTTGCCTATAGAATACAAAGCTTTTAAGCCATATTTTAAATCATTAGATATTTACTTGCCTCCCCCACCCACAGTGAATGTGGTTTGTTCCACATTTGATTCAGTAACACATATTAAACTGCTTGGGGCAAACCATTTTTTACCACAGTAGGGGACATGAAAAACAATGTTTTGAATTCAACTCAGCTTTCACTTCCTTGAATATGAGAGCTAACATTTATGACTTTCTTTATAAATCATTATAGTCCTATCAAACATTCATAACTTTTAAGGCATATTTTAAACCATTAAATATTTAATTCCCCCCTATACTTGGGGAACATGGTTTGATCCAGATTTGCTTCAGGTTTTAATACTAAACAGCTTTACCGATAATACATAGTTAAACCAAAAACTAACAGCTAATTGAAGGCATTTCACTGTGCAAACCTCTTTTAATTTCAGTTTTATTTTAAAAGAAAACCCATTTTGCATCTAACCTCTTGGATACCATATAGCTTTCTGAGACTCAAAGGGTTAGTTAAATATATCAATAGAGTATAGGGCGTGGGTGTAACATGATAGCAAAAGACATAAGTGAAAAAATAAGCAATCCAATTTTTTACTGGCTTATATTATTCTTTACATGCAACCTGATTATTCTGAACACTAATATTTTTATGTAATCATGAATTTAATCTCAAAAAAAAAAAAAGAGTATTTATAGTTCATATATTTAAATATTTATAACTTAGGGATGTTAAAAATGACTTTATGGGAGTTTTATCTCATGGAAGAGGCTTTGTCATTTACAATGTGTTCATACTTTCTCCCATCTGAAATAAAGGAAGTAAGGTGGTTTATTTTTTAAGAAAAGGTTATTTTGAAATATTATTATGGGGGCAATGCATTCTGGGAGAATGTTGGGGCAAACCATTTTTCACCAAAGCAGGGGTCATATAAAATATTGTTTTGAATTAAACTAAGCTTTCACTTCCTTGAAGGCTCCGAGATGTCATGTATGAATTCAATAATATTGCATTAGTGTTGCCTATAGAATACAAAGCTTTTAATCCATGTTTTAAATCATTAGATATTTACTTGCCTACCACACCCACAGTGAATGTGGTTTGTTCCACATTTGATTCAGTAACACATATTAAACTGCTTGGGGCAAACAATTTTTTACCATAGTAGGGTACATGTAAAACAATGTTTTGAATTCAACTCAGCTTTCACTTCCTTGAATATGAGAGATAACATTTATGACTTTCTTTATAAAACATTAGAGTCCTATCAAACTTTCAGAATTTTTAAAGCATATTTTAAACCATTAAATATTTAATTCCACCCCACACAACCTTGGGGAATATGATTTGATCCAGATTTGCTCAGGATTTCATACTAAACAGCTTTACCTGAAATACATAGTTAAACCAAAAACTAACAGCTAATTGAAGGCATTTCACTGTGCAAACCTCTTTTAATTTCAGTTTTATTTTAAAAGAAAACCGATTTTGCATTTAACCTCTTGGATAACACATAGCTTTCTGAGACTCAAAGGGTTAGTTAAATATATCAATAGAGTATAGGGCGTGGGTTTAACATGATAGCAAAAGATATAAGTGAAACAATAAGCAATCCAATTTTTTACTGGCTTATATTCTTCTTTACATGCAACCTGTTTATTCTGAACACTAATATTTTTATGTAATCATGAATTTAGTCTAAAAAAAAAAAAAAAAGAGTAGTTATACTTCATATATTTAAATATTTATAACTTAGGGATGTTAAAAATGACTTTATGGGAGTTTTATCTCATGGAAGAGGCTTTGTCATTTACAATGTGTTCATACTTTCTCCCATCTGAAATAAAGGAAGTAAGGTGGTTTATTTTTTAAGAAAAGGTTATTTTGAAATATTTTTATGGGGGCAATGTATTCTGGGAGAATGTTGGGGCAAACCATTTTTCACCAAAGTAGGGGTCATATAAAATATTGTTTTGAATTAAACTAAGCTTTCACTTCCTTGAAGGCTCCGAGATGTCATGTATGAATTCAATAATATTGCATTAGTGTTGCCTCTAGAATACAAAGCTTTTAAGCCATGTTTTAAATCATTAGATATTTACTTGCCTCCCCCACCCACAGTGAATGTGGTTTGTTCCACATTTGATTCAGTAACACATATTAAACTGCTTGGAGCAAACCATTTTTTACCACAGTAGGGGACATGAAAAACAATGTTTTGAATTCAACTCAGCTTTCACTTCCTTGAATATGAGAGATAACATTTATGACTTTCTTTATAAATCATTATAGTCCTATCAAACATTCATAACTTTTAAGGCATATTTTAAACCATTAAATATTTAATTCCCCCCTACACTTGGGGAACATGGTTTGATCCAGATTTGCTTCAGGTTTTAATACTAAACAGCTTTACAGATAATACATAGTTAAACCAAAAACTAACAGCTAATTGAAGGCATTTCACTGTGCAAACCTCTTTTAATTTCAGTTTTATTTTAAAAGAAAACCCATTTTGCATCTAACCTCTTGGATACCATATAGCTTTCTGAGACTCAAAGGGTTAGTTAAATATATCAATAGAGTATAGGGCGTGGGTGTAACATGATAGCAAAAGACATAAGTGAAAAAATAAGCAATCCAATTTTTTACTGGCTTATATTATTCTTTACATGCAACCTGATTATTCTGAACACTAATATTTTTATGTAATCATGAATTTAATCTCAAAAAAAAAAAGAGTATTTATAGTTCATATATTTAAATATTTATAACTTAGGGATGTTAAAAATGACTTTATGGGAGTTTTATCTCATGGAAGAGGCTTTGTCATTTACAATGTGTTCATACTTTCTCCCATCTGAAATAAAGGAAGTAAGGTGGTTTATTTTTTAAGAAAAGGTTATTTTGAAATATTTTTATGGGGGCAATGCATTCTGGGAGAATGTTGGGGCAAACCATTTTTCACCAAAGTAGGGGTCATATAAAATATTGTTTTGAATTAAACTAAGCTTTCACTTCCTTGAAGGCTCCGAGATGTCATGTATGAATTCAATAATATTGCATTAGTGTTGCCTCTAGAATACAAAGCTTTTAAGCCATATTTTAAATCATTAAATATTTACTTGCCTCCCCCACCCACAGTGAATGTGGTTTGTTCCACATTTGATTCAGTAACACATATTAAACTGCTTGGGGCAAACCATTTTTTACCACAGTAGGGGACATGTAAAACAATATTTTGAATTCAACTCAGCTTTCACTTCCTTGAATATGAGAGCTAACATTTATGACTTTCTTTATAAATCATTATAGTCCTATCAAACATTCATAACTTTTAAGGCATATTTTAAACCATTAAATATTTAATTCCCCCCTACACTTGGGGAACATGGTTTGATCCAGATTTGCTTCAGGTTTTAATACTAAACAGCTTTACAGATAATACATAGTTAAACCAAAAACTAACAGCTAATTGAAGGCATTTCACTGTGCAAACCTCTTTTAATTTCAGTTTTATTTTAAAAGAAAACCCATTTTGCATTTAACCTCTTGGATAACACATAGCTTTCTGAGACTCAAAGGGTTAGTTAAATATATCAATAGAGTATAGGGCGTGGGTTTAACATGATAGCAAAAGATATAAGTGAAAAAATAAGCAATCCAATTTTTTACTGGCTTATATTATTCTTTACATGCAACCTGATTATTCTGAACACTAATATTTTTATGTAATCATGAATTTAATCTAAAAAAAAAAAAAAGAGTATTTATACTTCATATATTTAAATATTTATAACTTAGGGATGTTAAAAATGACTTTATGGGAGTTTTATCTCATGGAAGAGGCTTTGTCATTTACAATGTGTTCATACTTTCTCCCATCTGAAATAAAGGAAGTAAGGTGGTTTATTTTTTAAGAAAAGGTTATTTTGAAATATTTTTATGGGGGCAATGCATTCTGGGAGAATGTTGGGGAAAACCATTTTTCACCAAAGTAGGGGTCATATAAAATATTGTTTTGAATTAAACTAAGCTTTCACTTCCTTGAAGGCTCCGAGATGTCATGTATGAATTCAATAATATTGCATTAGTGTTGCCTCTAGAATACAAAGCTTTTAAGCCATGTTTTAAATCATTAGATATTTACTTGCCTTTCCCACCCACAGTGAATGTGATTTGTTCCACATTTGATTCAGTAACACATATTAAACTGCTTCGGGCAAACCATTTTTTACCACAGTAGGGAACATGTAAAACAATGTTTTGAATTCAACTCAGCTTTCACTTCCTTGAATATGAGAGATAACATTTATGACTTTCTTTATAAAACATTAGAGTCCCATCAAACATTCAGAATTTTTAAGGCATATTTTAAACCATTAAATATTTATTTCCCCCCAACACTTGGGGAACATGGTTTGATCCAGATTTGCTTCAGGATTTCATACTAAACAGCTTTACAGATAATACATAGTTAAACCAAAAACTAACAGCTAATTGAAGGCATTTCACTGTGCAAACCTCTTTTAATTTCAGTTTTATTTTAAAAGAAAACCCATTTTGCATTTAACCTCTTGGATACCACATAGCTTTCTGAGACTCAAAGGGTTAGTTAAATATATCAATAGAGTATAGGGCGTCGGTGTAACATGATAGCAAAAGACATAAGTGAAAAATAAGCAATCCAATTTTTTACTGGCTTATATTATTCTTTACATGCAACCTGATTATTCTGAACACTAATATTTTTATGTAATCATGAATTTAATCTAAAAAAAAAAAAGAGTATTTATACTTCTTATATTTAAATATTTATAACTTAGGGATATTAAAAATGAGTTTATGGGAGTTTTATCTCATGGAAGAGGCTTTGTCATTTACAATGTGTTCATACTTTCTCCTATCTGAAATAAAGGAAGTAAAGTGGTTTATTTTTTATGAAAAGGATATTTTGAAATATTTTTATGGGGGCAATGCATTCTGGGAGAATGTTGGGGCAAACCATTTTTCACCAAAGTAGGGGTTATATAAAATATTGTTTTGAATTAAACTAAGCTTTCACTTCCTTGAAAGCTCCGAGATGTCATGTATGAATTCAATAATATTGCATTAGTGTTGCCTATAGAATACAAAGCTGTTAAGCCATGTTTTAAATCATTAGATATTTACTTGCCACCCCCACCCATAGTGAATGTGGTTTGTTCCAGATTTGATTCAGTAACACATATTAAAATGCTTGGGGCAAACCATTTTTTACCACAGAAGGGAACATGTAAAACAATGTTTTGAATTCAACTCAGCTTTCACTTCCTTGAATATGAGAGATAACATTTATGACTTTCTTTATAAAACATTAGAGTCCCATCAAACATTCAGAATTTTTAAGGCATATTTTAAACCATTAAATATTTATTTCCCCCCCACACTTGGGGAACATGGTTTGATCCAGATTTGCTTCAGGATTTCATACTAAACAGCTTTACAGATAATACATAGTTAAACCAAAAACTAACAGCTAATTGAAGGCATTTCACTGTGCAAACCTCTTTTAATTTCAGTTTTATTTTAAAAGAAAACCCATTTTGCATTTAACCTCTTGGATACCACATAGCTTTCTGAGACTCAAAAGGTTAGTTAAATATATCAATAGAGTATAGGGCGTCGGTGTAACATGATAGCAAAAGACATAAGTGAAAAAATAAGCAATCCAATTTTTTACTGGCTTATATTATTCTTTACATGCAACCTGATTATTCTGAACACTAATATTTTTATGTAATCATGAATTTAATCTAAAAAAAAAAAAAGAGTATTTATACTTCTTATATTTAAATATTTATAACTTAGGGATATTAAAAATGAGTTTATGGGAGTTTTATCTCATGGAAGAGGCTTTGTCATTTACAATGTGTTCATACTTTCTCCTATCTGAAATAAAGGAAGTAAAGTGGTTTATTTTTTATGAAAAGGATATTTTGAAATATTTTTATGGGGGCAATGCATTCTGGGAGAATGTTGGGGCAAACCATTTTTCACCAAAGTAGGGGTTATATAAAATATTGTTTTGAATTAAACTAAGCTTTCACTTCCTTGAAAGCTCCGAGATGTCATGTATGAATTCAATAATATTGCATTAGTGTTGCCTATAGAATACAAAGCTATTAAGCCATGTTTTAAATCATTAGATATTTACTTGCCACCCCCACCCATAGTGAATGTGGTTTGTTCCAGATTTGATTCAGTAACACATATTAAAATGCTTGGGGCAAACCATTTTTTACCACAGAAGGGAACATGTAAAACAATGTTTTGAATTCAACTCAGCTTTCACTTCCTTGAATATGAGAGATAACATTTATGACTATCTTTATAAAACATTCGAGTCCCATCAAACATTCAGAATTTTTAAGGCATATTTTAAACCATTAAATATTTATTTCCCCCCCACACTTGGGGAACATGGTTTGATCCAGATTTACTTCAGGATTTCATACTAAACAGCTTTACAGATAATACATAGTTAAACCAAAAACTAACAGCTAATTGAAGGCATTTCACTGTGCAAACCTCTTTTAATTTCAGTTTTATTTTAAAAGAAAACCCATTTTGCATTTAACCTCTTGGATACCACATAGCTTTCTGAGACTCAAAGGGTTAGTTAAATATATCAATAGAGTATAGGGGGTGGGTGTAACATGATAGCAAAAGACATAAGTGAAAAAATAAGCAATCCAATTTTTTACTGGCTTATATTATTCTTTACATGCAACCTGATTATTCTGAACACTAATATTTTTATGTAATCATGATTTTAATCTAAAAAAAAAGAGTATTTATACTTCATATATTTAAATATTTATAACTTAGGGATGTTAAAAATGAGTTTATGGGAGTTTTATCTCATGGAAGAGGCTTTGTCATTTACAATGTGTTCATACTTTCTCCCATCTGAAATAAAGGAAGTAAAGTGGTTTATTTTTTATGAAAAGGATATTTTGAAATATTTTTATGGGGGCAATGCATTCTGGGAGAATGTTGGGGCAAACCATTTTTCACCAAAGTAGGGGTCATATAAAATATTGTTTTGAATTAAACTAAGCTTTCACTTCCTTGAAAGCTCCGAGATGTCATGTATGAATTCAATAATATTGCATTAGTGTTGCCTATAGAATACAAAGCTATTAAGCCATGTTTTAAATCATTAGATATTTACTTGCCACCCCCACCCATAGTGAATGTGGTTTGTTCCAGATTTGATTCAGTAACACATATTAAACTGCTTGGGGCAAACCATTTTTTACCACAGAAGGCAACATGTAAAACAATGTTTTGAATTCAACTCAGCTTTCACTTCCTTGAATATGAGAGATAACATTTATGACTTTTTTTATAAAACATTAGAGTCCCATCAAACATTCAGAATTTTTAAGGCATATTTTAAACCATTAAATATTTATTTCCCCCCCACACTTGGGGAACATGGTTTGATCCAGATTTACTTCAGGATTTCATACTAAACAGCTTTACAGATAATACATAGTTAAACCAAAAACTAACAGCTAATTGAAGGCATTTCACTGTGCAAACCTCTTTTAATTTCAGTTTTATTTTAAAAGAAAACCCATTTTGCATTTAACCTCTTGGATACCACATAGCTTTCTGAGACTCAAAGGGTTAGTTAAATATATCAATAGAGTATAGGGCGTCGGTGTAACATGATAGGAAAAGACATAAGTGAAAAAATAAGCAATCCAATTTTTTACTGGCTTATATTATTCTTTACATGCAACCTGATTATTCTGAACACTAATATTTTTATGTAATCATGAATTTAATCTAAAAAAAAAAAGAGTATTTATACTTCATATATTTAAATATTTATAACTTAGGGATGTTAAAAATGAGTTTATGGGAGTTTTATCTCATGGAAGAGGCTTTGTCATTTACAATGTGTTCATACTTTCTCCCATCTGAAATAAAGGAAGTAAAGTGGTTTATTTTTTATGAAAAGGATATTTTGAAATATTTTTATGGGGGCAATGCATTCTGGGAGAATGTTGGGGCAAACCATTTTTCACCAAAGTAGGGGTCATATAAAATATTGTTTTGAATTAAACTAAGCTTTCACTTCCTTGAAAGCTCCGAGATGTCATGTATGAATTCAATAATATTGCATTAGTGTTGCCTATAGAATACAAAGCTATTAAGCCATGTTTTAAATCATTAGATATTTACTTGCCACCCCCACCCATAGTGAATGTGGTTTGTTCCAGATTTGATTCAGTAACACATATTAAACTGCTTGGGGCAAACCATTTTTTACCACAGAAGGCAACATGTAAAACAATGTTTTGAATTCAACTCAGCTTTCACTTCCTTGAATATGAGAGATAACATTTATGACTTTTTTTATAAAACATTAGAGTCCCATCAAACATTCAGAATTTTTAAGGCATATTTTAAACCATTAAATATTTATTTCCACCCCACACTTGGGGAACATGGTTTGATCCAGATTTACTTCAGGATTTCATACTAAACAGCTTTACAGATAATACATAGTTAAACCAAAAACTAACAGCTAATTGAAGGCATTTCACTGTGCAAACCTCTTTTAATTTCAGTTTTATTTTAAAAGAAAACCCATTTTGCATTTAACCTCTTGGATACCACATAGCTTTCTGAGACTCAAAGGGTTAGTTAAATATATCAATAGAGTATAGGGCGTCGGTGTAACATGATAGGAAAAGACATAAGTGAAAAAATAAGCAATCCAATTTTTTACTGGCTTATATTATTCTTTACATGCAACCTGATTATTCTGAACACTAATATTTTTATGTAATCATGAATTAAATCTAAAAAAAAAAAAGAGTATTTATACTTCATATATTTAAATATTTATAACTTAGGGATATTAAAAATGAGTTTATGGGAGTTTTATCTCATGGAAGAGGCTTTGTCATTTACAATGTGTTCATACTTTCTCCCATCTGAAATAAAGGAAGTAAAGTGGTTTATTTTTTATGAAAAGGATATTTTGAAATATTTTTATGGGGGCAATGCATTCTGGGAGAATGTTGGGGCAAACCATTTTTCACCAAAGTAGGGGTCATATAAAATATTGTTTTGAATTAAACTAAGCTTTCACTTCCTTGAAAGCTCCGAGATGTCATGTATGAATTCAATAATATTGCATTAGTGTTGCCTATAGAATACAAAGCTATTAAGCCATGTTTTAAATCATTAGATATTTACTTGCCACCCCCACCCATAGTGAATGTGGTTTGTTCCAGATTTGATTCAGTAACACATATTAAACTGCTTGGGGCAAACCATTTTTTACCACAGAAGGGAACATGTAAAACAATGTTTTGAATTCAACACAGCTTTCACTTCCTTGAATATGAGAGATAACATTTATGACTTTCTTTATAAAACATTAGAGTCCCATCAAACATTCAGAATTTTTAAGGCATATTTTAAACCATTAAATATTTATTTCCCCCCCACACTTGGGGAACATGGTTTGATCCAGATTTGCTTCAGGATTTCATACTAAACAGCTTTACAGATAATACATAGTTAAACCAAAAACTAACAGCTAATTGAAGGCATTTCACTGTGCAAACCTCTTTTAATTTCAGTTTTATTTTAAAAGAAAACCCATTTTGCATTTAACCTCTTGGATACCACATAGCTTTCTGAGACTCAAAGGGTTAGTTAAATATATCAATAGAGTATAGGGCGTCGGTGTAACATGATAGCAAAAGACATAAGTGAAAAAATAAGCAATCCAATTTTTTACTGGCTTATATTATTGTTTACATGCAACCTGATTATTCTGAACACTAATATTTTTATGTAATCATGAATTTAATCTAAAAAAAAAAAAGAGTATTTATACTTCTTATATTTAAATATTTATAACTTAGGGATATTAAAAATGAGTTTATGGGAGTTTTATCTCATGGAAGAGGCTTTGTCATTTACAATGTGTTCATACTTTCTCCCATCTGAAATAAAGGAAGTAAAGTGGTTTATTTTTTATGAAAAGGATATTTTGAAATATTTTTATGGGGGCAATGCATTCTGGGAGAATGTTGGGGCAAACCATTTTTCACTAAAGTAGGGGTCATATAAAATATTGTTTTGAATTAAACTAAGCTTTCACTTCCTTGAAAGCTCCGAGATGTCATATATGAATTCAATAATATTGCATTAGTGTTGCCTATAGAATACAATGCTATTAAGCCATGTTTTAAATCATTAGATATTTACTTGCCACCCCCACCCATAGTGAATGTGGTTTGTTCCAGATTTGATTCAGTAACACATATTAAACTGCTTGGGGCAAACCATTTTTTACCACAGAAGGGAACATGTAAAACAATGTTTTGAATTCAACTCAGCTTTCACTTCCTTGAATATGAGAGATAACATTTATGACTATCTTTATAAAACATTAGAGTCCCATCAAACATTCAGAATTTTTAAGGCATATTTTAAACCATTAAATATTTATTTCCCCCCCACACTTGGGGAACATGGTTTGATCCATATTTACTTCAGGATTTCATACTAAACAGCTTTACAGATAATACATAGTTAAACCAAAAACTAACAGCTAATTGAAGGCATTTCACTGTGCAAACCTCTTTTAATTTCAGTTTTATTTTAAAAGAAAACCCATTTTGCATTTAACCTCTTGGATACCACATAGCTTTCTGAGACTCAAAGGGTTAGTTAAATATATCAATAGAGTATAGGGGGTGGGTGTAACATGATAGCAAAAGACATAAGTGAAAAAATAAGCAATCCAATTTTTTACTGTCTTATATTATTCTTTACATGCAACCTGATTATTCTGAACACTAATATTTTTATGTAATCATGAATTTAATCTAAAAAAAAAAGAGTATTTATACTTCATATATTTAAATATTTATAACTTAGGGATGTTAAAAATGAGTTTATGGGAGTTTTATCTCATGGAAGAGGCTTTGTCATTTACAATGTGTTCATACTTTCTCCCATCTGAAATAAAGGAAGTAAAGTGGTTTATTTTTTATGAAAAGGATATTTTGAAATATTTTTATGGGGGCAATGCATTCTGGGAGAATGTTGGGGCAAACCATTTTTCACCAAAGTAGGGGTCATATAAAATATTGTTTTGAATTAAACTAAGCTTTCACTTCCTTGAAAGCTCCGAGATGTCATGTATGAATTCAATAATATTGCATTAGTGTTGCCTATAGAATACAAAGCTATTAAGCCATGTTTTAAATCATTAGATATTTACTTGCCACCCCCACCCATAGTGAATGTGGTTTGTTCCAGATTTGATTCAGTAACACATATTAAACTGCTTGGGGCAAACCATTTTTTACCACAGAAGGCAACATGTAAAACAATGTTTTGAATTCAACTCAGCTTTCACTTCCTTGAATATGAGAGATAACATTTATGACTTTTTTTTATAAAACATTAGAGTCCCATCAAACATTCAGAATTTTTAAGGCATATTTTAAACCATTAAATATTTATTTCCCCCCCACACTTGGGGAACATGGTTTGATCCAGATTTACTTCAGGATTTCATACTAAACAGCTTTACAGATAATACATAGTTAAACCAAAAACTAACAGCTAATTGAAGGAATTTCACTGTGCAAACCTCTTTTAATTTCAGTTTTATTTTAAAAGAAAACCCATTTTGTATTTAACCTCTTGGATACCACATAGCTTTCTGAGACTCAAAGGGTTAGTTAAATATATCAATAGAGTATAGGGCGTCGGTGTAACATGATAGGAAAAGACATAAGTGAAAAAATAAGCAATCCAATTTTTTACTGGCTTATATTATTCTTTACATGCAACCTGATTATTCTGAACACTAATATTTTTATGTAATCATGAATTTAATCTAAAAAAAAAAAAGAGTATTTATACTTCATATATTTAAATATTTATTACTTAGGGATATTAAAAATGAGTTTATGGGAGTTTTATCTCATGGAAGAGGCTTTGTCATTTACAATGTGTTCATACTTTCTCCCATCTGAAATAAAGGAAGTAAAGTGGTTTATTTTTTATGAAAAGGATATTTTGAAATATTTTTATGGGGGCAATGCATTCTGGGAGAATGTTGGGGCAAACCATTTTTCACCAAAGTAGGGGTCATATAAAATATTGTTTTGAATTAAACTAAGCTTTCACTTCCTTGAAAGCTCCGAGATGTCATGTATGAATTCAATAATATTGCATTAGTGTTGCCTATAGAATACAAAGCTATTAAGCCATGTTTTAAATCATTAGATATTTACTTGCCACCCCCACCCATAGTGAATGTGGTTTGTTCCAGATTTGATTCAGTAACACATATTAAACTGCTTGGGGCAAACCATTTTTTACCACAGAAGGGAACATGTAAAACAATGTTTTGAATTCAACACAGCTTTCACTTCCTTGAATATGAGAGATAACATTTATGACTTTCTTTATAAAACATTAGAGTCCCATCAAACATTCAGAATTTTTAAGGCATATTTTAAACCATTAAATATTTATTTCCCCCCCACACTTGGGGAACATGGTTTGATCCAGATTTGCTTCAGGATTTCATACTAAACAGCTTTACAGATAATACATAGTTAAACCAAAAACTAACAGCTAATTGAAGGCATTTCACTGTGCAAACCTCTTTTAATTTCAGATTTATTTTAAAAGAAAACCCATTTTGCATTTAACCTCTTGGATACCACATAGCTTTCTGAGACTCAAAGGGTTAGTTAAATATATCAATAGAGTATAGGGCGTCGGTGTAACATGATAGCAAAAGACATAAGTGAAAAAATAAGCAATCCAATTTTTTACTGGCTTATATTATTCTTTACATGCAACCTGATTATTCTGAACACTAATATTTTTATGTAATCATGAATTTAATCTAAAAAAAAAAAAAAGAGTATTTATACTTCTTATATTTAAATATTTATAACTTAGGGATATTAAAAATGAGTTTATGGGAGTTTTATCTCATGGAAGAGGCTTTGTCATTTACAATGTGTTCATACTTTCTCCCATCTGAAATAAAGGAAGTAAAGTGGTTTATTTTCTATGAAAAGGATATTTTGAAATATTTTTATGGGGGCAATGCATTCTGGGAGAATGTTGGGGCAAACCATTTTTCACCAAAGTAGGGGTCATATAAAATATTGTTTTGAATTAAACTAAGCTTTCACTTCCTTGAAAGCTCTGAGATGTCATGTATGAATTCAATAATATTGCATTAGTGTTGCCTATAGAATACAAAGCTATTAAGCCATGTTTTAAATCATTAGATATTTACTTGCCACCCCCACCCATAGTGAATGTGGTTTGTTCCAGATTTGATTCAGTAACACATATTAAACTTCTTGGGGCAAACCATTTTTTACCACAGAAGGGAACATGTAAAACAATGTTTTGAATTCAACTCAGCTTTCACTTCCTTGAATATGAGAGATAACATTTATGACTTTCTTTATAAAACATTAGTGTCCCATCAAACATTCAGAATTTTTAAGGCATATTTTAAACCATTAAATATTTATTTCCCCCCCACACTTGGGGAACATAGTTTGATCCAGATTTACTTCAGGATTTCATACTAAACAGCTTTACAGATAATACATAGTTAAACCAAAAACTAACAGCTAATTGAAGGCATTTCACTGTGCAAACCTCTTTTAATTTCAGTTTTATTTTAAAAGAAAACCCATTTTGCATTTAACCTCTTGGATACCACATAGCTTTCTGAGACTCAAAGGGTTAGTTAAATATATCAATAGAGTATAGGGCGTGGGTGTAACATGATAGCAAAAGACATAAGTGAAAAAATAAGCAATCCAATTTTTTACTGGCTTATATTATTCTTTACATGCAACCTGATTATTCTGAACACTAATATTTTTATGTAATCATGAATTTAATCTAAAAAAAAAAAAGAGTATTTATAATTCATATATTTAAATATTTATAACTTAGGGATATTAAAAATGAGTTTATGGGAGTTTTATCTCATGGAAGAGGCTTTGTCATTTACAATGTGTTCATACTTTCTCCCATCTGAAATAAAGGAAGTAAAGTGGTTTATTTTTTATGAAAAGGATATTTTGAAATATTTTTATGGGGGCAATGCATTCTGGGAGAATGTTGGGGCAAACCATTTTTCACCAAAGTAGGGGTCATATAAAATATTGTTTTGAATTAAACTAAGCTTTCACTTCCTTGAAAGCTCCGAGATGTCATGTATGAATTCAATAATATTGCATTAGTGTTGCCTATAGAATACAAAGCTATTAAGCCATGTTTTAAATCATTAGATATTTACTTGCCACCCCCACCCATAGTGAATGTGGTTTGTTCCAGATTTGATTCAGTAACACATATTAAACTGCTTGGGGCAAACCATTTTTTACCACAGAAGGGAACATGTAAAACAATGTTTTGAATTCAACTCAGCTTTCACTTCCTTGAATATGAGAGATAACATTTATGACTTTCTTTATAAAACATTAGAGTCCCATCAAACATTCAGAATTTTTAAGGCCTATTTTAAACCATTAAATATTTATTTCCCCCCCACACTTGGGGAACATGGTTTGATCCAGATTTACTTCAGGATTTCATACTAAACAGCTTTACAGATAATACATAGTTAAACCAAAAACTAACAGCTAATTGAAGGCATTTCACTGTGCAAACCTCTTTTAATTTCAGTTTTATTTTAAAAGAAAACCCATTTTGCATTTAACCTCTTGGATACCACATAGCTTTCTGAGACTCAAAGGGTTAGTTAAATATATCAATAGAGTATAGGGCGTGGGTGTAACATGATAGCAAAAGACATAAGTGAAAAAATAAGCAATCCAATTTTTTACTGGCTTATATTATTCTTTACATGCAACCTGATTATTCTGAACACTAATATTTTTATGTAATCATGAATTTAATCTAAAAAAAAAAGAGTATTTATACTTCATATATTTAAATATTTATAACTTAGGGATGTTAAAAATGAGTTTATGGGAGTTTTATCTCATGGAAGAGGCTTTGTCATTTACAATGTGTTCATACTTTCTCCCATCTGAAATAAAGGAAGTAAAGTGGTTTATTTTTTATGAAAAGGATATTTTGAAATATTTTTATGGGGGCAATGCATTCTGGGAGAATGTTGGGGCAAACCATTTTTCACCAAAGTAGGGGTCATATAAAATATTGTTTTGAATTAAACTAAGCTTTCACTTCCTTGAAAGCTCTGAGATGTCATGTATGAATTCAATAATATTGCATTAGTGTTGCCTATAGAATACAAAGCTATTAAGCCATGTTTTAAATCATTAGATATTTACTTGCCACCCCCACCCATAGTGAATGTGGTTTGTTCCAGATTTGATTCAGTAACACATATTAAACTGCTTGGGGCAAACCATTTTTTACCACAGAAGGCAACATGTAAAACAATGTTTTGAATTCAACTCAGCTTTCACTTCCTTGAATATGAGAGATAACATTTATGACTTTTTTTATAAAACATTAGAGTCCCATCAAACATTCAGAATTTTTAAGGCATATTTTAAACCATTAAATATTTATTTCCCCCCCACACTTGGGGAACATGGTTTGATCCAGATTTACTTCAGGATTTCATACTAAACAGCTTTACAGATAATACATAGTTAAACCAAAAACTAACAGCTAATTGAAGGCATTTCACTGTGCAAACCTCTTTTAATTTCAGTTTTATTTTAAAAGAAAACCCATTTTGCATTTAACCTCTTGGATACCACATAGCTTTCTGAGACTCAAAGGGTTAGTAAAATATATCAATAGAGTATAGGGCGTCGGTGTAACATGATAGGAAAAGACATAAGTGAAAAAATAAGCAATCCAATTTTTTACTGGCTTATATTATTCTTTACATGCAACCTGATTATTCTGAACACTAATATTTTTATGTAATCATGAATTTAATCTAAAAAAAAAAAAGAGTATTTATACTTCATATATTTAAATATTTATTACTTAGGGATATTAAAAATGAGTTTATGGGAGTTTTATCTCATGGAAGAGGCTTTGTCATTTACAATGTGTTCATACTTTCTCCCATCTGAAATAAAGGAAGTAAAGTGGTTTATTTTTTATGAAAAGGATATTTTGAAATATTTTTATGGGGGCAATGCATTCTGGGAGAATGTTGGGGCAAACCATTTTTCACCAAAGTAGGGGTCATATAAAATATTGTTTTGAATTAAACTAAGCTTTCACTTCCTTGAAAGCTCCGAGATGTCATGTATGAATTCAATAATATTGCATTAGTGTTGCCTATAGAATACAAAGCTATTAAGCCATGTTTTAAATCATTAGATATTTACTTGCCACCCCCACCCATAGTGAATGTGGTTTGTTCCAGATTTGATTCAGTAACACATATTAAACTGCTTGGGGCAAACCATTTTTTACCACAGAAGGGAACATGTAAAACAATGTTTTGAATTCAACACAGCTTTCACTTCCTTGAATATGAGAGATAACATTTATGACTTTCTTTATAAAACATTAGAGTCCCATCAAACATTCAGAATTTTTAAGGCATATTTTAAACCATTAAATATTTATTTCCCCCCCACACTTGGGGAACGTGGTTTGATCCAGATTTGCTTCAGGATTTCATACTAAACAGCTTTACAGATAATACATAGTTAAACCAAAAACTAACAGCTAATTGAAGGCATTTCACTGTGCAAACCTCTTTTAATTTCAGTTTTATTTTAAAAGAAAACCCATTTTGCATTTAACCTCTTGGATACCACATAGCTTTCTGAGACTCAAAGGGTTAGTTAAATATATCAATAGAGTATAGGGCGTCGGTGTAACATGATAGCAAAAGACATAAGTGAAAAAATAAGCAATCCAATTTTTTACTGGCTTATATTATTCTTTACATGCAACCTGATTATTCTGAACACTAATATTTTTATGTAATCATGAATTTAATCTAAAAAAAAAAGAGTATTTATACTTCATATATTTAAATATTTATAACTTAGGGATGTTAAAAATGAGTTTATGGGAGTTTTATCTCATGGAAGAGGCTTTGTCATTTACAATGTGTTCATACTTTCTCCCATCTGAAATAAAGGAAGTAAAGTGGTTTATTTTCTATGAAAAGGATATTTTGAAATATTTTTATGGGGGCAATGCATTCTGGGAGAATGTTGGGGCAAACCATTTTTCACCAAAGTAGGGGTCATATAAAATATTGTTTTGAATTAAACTAAGCTTTCACTTCCTTGAAAGCTCTGAGATGTCATGTATGAATTCAATAATATTGCATTAGTGTTGCCTATAGAATACAAAGCTATTAAGCCATGTTTTAAATCATTAGATATTTACTTGCCACCCCCACCCATAGTGAATGTGGTTTGTTCCAGATTTGATTCAGTAACACATATTAAACTTCTTGGGGCAAACCATTTTTTACCACAGAAGGGAACATGTAAAACAATGTTTTGAATTCAACTCAGCTTTCACTTCCTTGAATATGAGAGATAACATTTATGACTTTCTTTATAAAACATTAGTGTCCCATCAAACATTCAGAATTTTTAAGGCATATTTTAAACCATTAAATATTTATTTCCCCCCCACACTTGGGGAACATAGTTTGATCCAGATTTACTTCAGGATTTCATACTAAACAGCTTTACAGATAATACATAGTTAAACCAAAAACTAACAGCTAATTGAAGGCATTTCACTGTGCAAACCTATTTTAATTTCAGTTTTATTTTAAAAGAAAACCCATTTTGCATTTAACCTCTTGGATACGACATAGCTTTCTGAGACTCAAAGGGTTAGTTAAATATATCAATAGAGTATAGGGCGTGGGTGTAACATGATAGCAAAAGACATAAGTGAAAAAATAAGCAATCCAATTTTTTACTGGCTTATATTATTCTTTACATGCAACCTGATTATTCTGAACACTAATATTTTTATGTAATCATGAATTTAATCTAAAAAAAAAAAAGAGTATTTATACTTCATATATTTAAATATTTATAACTTAGGGATATTAAAAATGAGTTTATGGGAGTTTTATCTCATGGAAGAGGCTTTGTCATTTACAATGTGTTCATACTTTCTCCCATCTGAAATAAAGGAAGTAAAGTGGTTTATTTTTTATGAAAAGGATATTTTGAAATATTTTTATGGGTGCAATGCATTCTGGGAGAATGTTGGGGCAAACCATTTTTCACCAAAGTAGGGGTCATATAAAATATTGTTTTGAATTAAACTAAGCTTTCACTTCCTTGAAAGCTCCGAGATGTCATGTATGAATTCAATAATATTGCATTAGTGTTGCCTATAGAATACAAAGCTATTAAGCCATGTTTTAAATCATTAGATATTTACTTGCCACCCCCACCCATAGTGAATGTGGTTTGTTCCAGATTTGATTCAGTAACACATATTAAACTGCTTGGGGCAAACCATTTTTTACCACAGAAGGGAACATGTAAAACAATGTTTTGAATTCAACTCAGCTTTCACTTCCTTGAATATGAGAGATAACATTTATGACTTTCTTTATAAAACATTAGAGTCCCATCAAACATTCAGAATTTTTAAGGCCTATTTTAAACCATTAAATATTTATTTCCCCCCCACACTTGGGGAACATGGTTTGATCCAGATTTACTTCAGGATTTCATACTAAACAGCTTTACAGATAATACATAGTTAAACCAAAAACTAACAGCTAATTGAAGGCATTTCACTGTGCAAACCTCTTTTAATTTCAGTTTTATTTTAAAAGAAAACCCATTTTGCATTTAACCTCTTGGATACCACATAGCTTTCTGAGACTCAAAGGGTTAGTTAAATATATCAATAGAGTATAGGGCGTGGGTGTAACATGATAGCAAAAGACATAAGTGAAAAAATAAGCAATCCAATTTTTTACTGGCTTATATTATTCTTTACATGCAACCTGATTATTCTGAACACTAATATTTTTATGTAATCATGAATTTAATCTAAAAAAAAAAGAGTATTTATACTTCATATATTTAAATATTTATAACTTAGGGATGTTAAAAATGAGTTTATGGGAGTTTTATCTCATGGAAGAGGTTTTGTCATTTACAATGTGTTCATACTTTCTCCCATCTGAAATAAAGGAAGTAAAGTGGTTTATTTTTTATGAAAAGGATATTTTGAAATATTTTTATGGGGGCAATGCATTCTGGGAGAATGTTGGGGCAAACCATTTTTCACCAAAGTAGGGGTCATATAAAATATTGTTTTGAATTAAACTAAGCTTTCACTTCCTTGAAAGCTCTGAGATGTCATGTATGAATTCAATAATATTGCATTAGTGTTGCCTATAGAATACAAAGCTATTAAGCCATGTTTTAAATCATTAGATATTTACTTGCCACCCCCACCCATAGTGAATGTGGTTTGTTCCAGATTTGATTCAGTAACACATATTAAACTGCTTGGGGCAAACCATTTTTTACCACAGAAGGGAACATGTAAAACAATGTTTTGAATTCAACACAGCTTTCACTTCCTTGAATATGAGAGATAACATTTATGACTTTCTTTATAAAACATTAGAGTCCCATCAAACATTCAGAATTTTTAAGGCATATTTTAAACCATTAAATATTTATTTCCCCCCCACACTTGGGGAACGTGGTTTGATCCAGATTTGCTTCAGGATTTCATACTAAACAGCTTTACAGATAATACATAGTTAAACCAAAAACTAACAGCTAATTGAAGGCATTTCACTGTGCAAACCTCTTTTAATTTCAGTTTTATTTTAAAAGAAAACCCATTTTGCATTTAACCTCTTGGATACCACATAGCTTTCTGAGACTCAAAGGGTTAGTTAAATATATCAATAGAGTATAGGGGGTGGGTGTAACATGATAGCAAAAGACATAAGTGAAAAAATAAGCAATCCAATTTTTTACTGGCTTATATTATTCTTTACATGCAACCTGATTATTCTGAACACTAATATTTTTATGTAATCATGAATTTAATCTAAAAAAAAAAAAGAGTATTTATACTTCATATATTTAAATATTTATAACTTAGGGATATTAAAAATGAGTTTATGGGAGTTTTATCTCATGGAAGAGGCTTTGTCATTTACAATGTGTTCATACTTTCTCCCATCTGAAATAAAGGAAGTAAAGTGGTTTATTTTTTATGAAAAGGATATTTTGAAATATTTTTATGGGTGCAATGCATTCTGGGAGAATGTTGGGGCAAACCATTTTTCACCAAAGTAGGGGTCATATAAAATATTGTTTTGAATTAAACTAAGCTTTCACTTCCTTGAAAGCTCCGAGATGTCATGTATGAATTCAATAATATTGCATTAGTGTTGCCTATAGAATACAAAGCTATTAAGCCATGTTTTAAATCATTAGATATTTACTTGCCACCCCCACCCATAGTGAATGTGGTTTGTTCCAGATTTGATTCAGTAACACATATTAAACTGCTTGGGGCAAACCATTTTTTACCACAGAAGGGAACATGTAAAACAATGTTTTGAATTCAACTCAGCTTTCACTTCCTTGAATATGAGAGATAACATTTATGACTTTCTTTATAAAACATTAGAGTCCCATCAAACATTCAGAATTTTTAAGGCCTATTTTAAACCATTAAATATTTATTTCCCCCCCACACTTGGGGAACATGGTTTGATCCAGATTTACTTCAGGATTTCATACTAAACAGCTTTACAGATAATACATAGTTAAACCAAAAACTAACAGCTAATTGAAGGCATTTCACTGTGCAAACCTCTTTTAATTTCAGTTTTATTTTAAAAGAAAACCCATTTTGCATTTAACCTCTTGGATACCACATAGCTTTCTGAGACTCAAAGGGTTAGTTAAATATATCAATAGAGTATAGGGCGTGGGTGTAACATGATAGCAAAAGACATAAGTGAAAAAATAAGCAATCCAATTTTTTACTGGCTTATATTATTCTTTACATGCAACCTGATTATTCTGAACACTAATATTTTTATGTAATCATGAATTTAATCTAAAAAAAAAAGAGTATTTATACTTCATATATTTAAATATTTATAACTTAGGGATGTTAAAAATGAGTTTATGGGAGTTTTATCTCATGGAAGAGGTTTTGTCATTTACAATGTGTTCATACTTTCTCCCATCTGAAATAAAGGAAGTAAAGTGGTTTATTTTTTATGAAAAGGATATTTTGAAATATTTTTATGGGGGCAATGCATTCTGGGAGAATGTTGGGGCAAACCATTTTTCACCAAAGTAGGGGTCATATAAAATATTGTTTTGAATTAAACTAAGCTTTCACTTCCTTGAAAGCTCTGAGATGTCATGTATGAATTCAATAATATTGCATTAGTGTTGCCTATAGAATACAAAGCTATTAAGCCATGTTTTAAATCATTAGATATTTACTTGCCACCCCCACCCATAGTGAATGTGGTTTGTTCCAGATTTGATTCAGTAACACATATTAAACTGCTTGGGGCAAACCATTTTTTACCACAGAAGGGAACATGTAAAACAATGTTTTGAATTCAACACAGCTTTCACTTCCTTGAATATGAGAGATAACATTTATGACTTTCTTTATAAAACATTAGAGTCCCATCAAACATTCAGAATTTTTAAGGCATATTTTAAACCATTAAATATTTATTTCCCCCCCACACTTGGGGAACGTGGTTTGATCCAGATTTGCTTCAGGATTTCATACTAAACAGCTTTACAGATAATACATAGTTAAACCAAAAACTAACAGCTAATTGAAGGCATTTCACTGTGCAAACCTCTTTTAATTTCAGTTTTATTTTAAAAGAAAACCCATTTTGCATTTAACCTCTTGGATACCACATAGCTTTCTGAGACTCAAAGGGTTAGTTAAATATATCAATAGAGTATAGGGGGTGGGTGTAACATGATAGCAAAAGACATAAGTGAAAAAATAAGCAATCCAATTTTTTACTGGCTTATATTATTCTTTACATGCAACCTGATTATTCTGAACACTAATATTTTTATGTAATCATGAATTTAATCTAAAAAAAAAAAAAAAAAGAGTATTTATACTTCATATATTTAAATATTTATAACTTAGGGATATTAAAAATGAGTTTATGGGAGTTTTATCTCATGGAAGAGGCTTTGTCATTTACAATGTGTTCATACTTTCTCCCATCTGAAATAAAGGAAGTAAAGTGGTTTATTTTCTATGAAAAGGATATTTTGAAATATTTTTATGGGGGCAATGCATTCTGGGAGAATGTTGGGGCAAACCATTTTTCACCAAAGTAGGGGTCATATAAAATATTGTTTTGAATTAAACTAAGCTTTCACTTCCTTGAAAGCTCCGAGATGTCATGTATGAATTCAATAATATTGCATTAGTGTTGCCTATAGAATACAAAGCTATTAAGCCATGTTTTAAATCATTAGATATTTACTTGCCACCCCCACCCATAGTGAATGTGGTTTGTTCCAGATTTGATTCAGTAACACATATTAAACTGCTTGGGGCAAACCATTTTTTACCACAGAAGGGAACATGTAAAACAATGTTTTGAATTCAACTCAGCTTTCACTTCCTTGAATATGAGAGATAACATTTATGACTTTCTTTATAAAACATTAGAGTCCCATAAAACATTCAGAATTTTTAAGGCATATTTTAAACCGTTAAATATTTATTTCCCCCCCACACTTGGGGAACATGGTTTGATCCAGATTTACTTCAGGATTTCATACTAAACAGCTTTACACATAATACATAGTTAAACCAAAAACTAACAGCTAATTGAAGGCATTTCACTGTGCAAACCTCTTTTAATTTCAGTTTTATTTTAAAAGAAAACCCATTTTGCATTTAACCTCTTGGATACCACATAGCTTTCTGAGACTCAAAGGGTTAGTTAAATATATCAATAGAGTATAGGGCGTCGGTGTAACATGATAGGAAAAGACATAAGTGAAAAAATAAGCAATCCAATTTTTTACTGGCTTATATTATTCTTTACATGCAACCTGATTATTCTGAACACTAATATTTTTATGTAATCATGAATTTAATCTAAAAAAAAAAAAGAGTATTTATACTTCATATATTTAAATATTTATAACTTAGGGATATTAAAAATGAGTTTATGGGAGTTTTATCTCATGGAAGAGGCTTTGTCATTTACAATGTTTTCATACTTTCTCCCATCTGAAATAAAGGAAGTACAGTGGTTTATTTTTTATGAAAAGGATATTTTGAAATATTTTTATGGGGGCAATGCATTCTGGGAGAATGTTGGGGCAAACCATTTTTCACCAAAGTAGGGGTCATATAAAATATTGTTTTGAATTAAACTAAGCTTTCACTTCCTTGAAAGCTCCGAGATGTCATGTATGAATTCAATAATATTGCATTAGTGTTGCCTATAGAATACAAAGCTATTAAGCCATGTTTTAAATCATTAGATATTTACTTGCCACCCCCACCCATAGTGAATGTGGTTTGTTCCAGATTTGATTCAGTAACACATATTAAACTGCTTGGGGCAAACCATTTTTTACCACAGAAGGGAACATGTAAAACAATGTTTTGAATTCAACTCAGCTTTCACTTCCTTGAATATGAGAGATAACATTTATGACTTTCTTTATAAAACATTAGAGTCCCATCAAACATTCAGAATTTTTAAGGCATATTTTAAACCATTAAATATTTATTTCCCCCCCACACTTGGGGAACATGGTTTGATCCAGATTTACTTCAGGATTTCATACTAAACAGCTTTACAGATAATACATAGTTAAACCAAAAACTAACAGCTAATTGAAGGCATTTCACTGTGCAAACCTCTTTTAATTTCAGTTTTATTTTAAAAGAAAACCCATTTTGCATTTAACCTCTTGGATACCACATAGCTTTCTGAGACTCAAAGGGTTAGTTAAATACATCAATAGAGTATAGGGCGTCGGTGTAACATGATAGGAAAAGACATAAGTGAAAAAATAAGCAATCCAATTTTTTACTGGCTTATATTATTCTTTACATGCAACCTGATTATTCTGAACACTAATATTTTTATGTAATCATGAATTTAATCTAAAAAAAAAAAAGAGTATTTATACTTCATATATTTAAATATTTATAACTTAGGGATATTAAAAATGAGTTTATGGGAGTTTTATCTCATGGAAGAGGCTTTGTCATTTTCAATGTGTTCATACTTTCTCCCATCTGAAATAAAGGAAGTAAAGTGGTTTATTTTTTATGAAAAGGATATTTTGAAATATTTTTATGGGGGCAATGCAATCTGGGAGAATGTTGGGGCAAACCATTTTTCACCAAAGTAGGGGACATATAAAATATTGTTATGAATTAAACTAAGCTTTCACTTCCTTGAAGGCTCCGAGATGTCATGTATGAATTCAATAATATTGCATTAGTGTTGCCTATAGAATACAAAGCTTTTAAGCCATGTTTTAAATCATTAGATATTTACTTGCCTCCCCCACCCACAGTGAATGTGGTTTGTTCCACATTTGATTCAGTAACACATGTTAAACTGCTTGGGACAAACCATTTTTTACCACAGTAGGGGACATGTAAAACAATGTTTTGAATTCAACTCAGCTTTCACTTCCTTGAATATGAGAGATAACATTTATGACTTTCTTTATAAAACATTAGAGTCCTATCAAACATTCAGAATTTTTAAGGCATATTTTAAACCATTAAATATTTAATTCCCCCCCACACTTGGGGAACATGGTTTGATCCAGATTTGCTTCAGGATTTCATACTAAACAGCTTTACAGATAATACATAGTTAATCCAAAAACTAACAGCTAATTGAAGGCATTTCACTGTGCAAACCTCTTTTAATTTCAGTTTTATTTTAAAAGAAAACCCATTTTGCATTTAACCTCTTGGATACCACATAGCTTTCTGAGACTCAAAGGGTTAGTTAAATATATCAATAGAGTATAGGGGGTGGGTGTAACATGATAGCAAAAGACATAAGTGAAAAAATAAGCAATCCAATTTTTTACTGGCTTATATTATTCTTTACATGCAACCTGATTATTCTGAACACTAATATTTTTATGTAATCATGAATTTAATCTAAAAAAAAAAAGAGTATTTATACTTCATATATTTAAAAATGTATAACTTAGGGATGTTAAAAATGAGTTTATGGGAGTTTTATCTCATGGAAGAGGCTTTGTCATTTACAATGTGTTCATACTTTCTCCCATCTGAAATAAAGGAAGTAAAGTGGTTTATTTTTTTATGAAAAGGATATTTTGAAATATTTTTATGGGGGCAATGCATTCTGGGAGAATGTTGGGGCAAACCATTTTTCACCAAAGTAGGGGTCATATAAAATATTGTTTTGAATTAAACTAAGCTTTCACTTCCTTGAAAGCTCCGAGATGTCATGTATGAATTCAATAATATTGCATTAGTGTTGCCTATAGAATACAAAGCTATTAAGCCATGTTTTAAATCATTAGATATTTACTTGCCACCCCCACCCATAGTGAATGTGGTTTGTTCCAGATTTGATTCAGTAACACATATTAAACTGATTGGGGCAAACCATTTTTTACCACAGAAGGGAACATGTAAAACAATGTTTTGAATTCAACTCAGCTTTCACTTCCTTGAATATGAGAGATAACATTTATGACTTTCTTTATAAAACATTAGAGTCCCATCAAACATTCAGAATTTTTAAGGCATATTTTAAACCATTAAATATTTATTTCCCCCCCACACTTGGGGAACATGGTTTGATCCAGATTTACTTCAGGATTTCATACTAAACAGCTTTACAGATAATACATAGTTAAACCAAAAACTAACAGCTAATTGAAGGCATTTCACTGTGCAAACCTCTTTTAATTTCAGTTTTATTTTAAAAGAAAACCCATTTTGCATTTAACCTCTTGGATACCACATAGCTTTCTGAGACTCAAAGGGTTAGTTAAATATATCAATAGAGTATAGGGCGTCGGTGTAACATGATAGGAAAAGACATAAGTGAAAAAATAAGCAATCCAATTTTTTACTGGCTTATATTATTCTTTACATGCAACCTGATTATTCTGAACACTAATATTTTTATGTAATCATGAATTTAATCTAAAAAAAAAAAAGAGTATTTATACTTCATATATTTAAATATTTATAACTTAGGGATATTAAAAATGAGTTTATGGGAGTTTTATCTCATGGAAGAGGCTTTGTCATTTACAATGTGTTAATACTTTCTCCCATCTGAAATAAAGGAAGTGGTTTATTTTTTATGAAAAGGATATTTTGAAATATTTTTATGGGGGCAATGCATTCTGGGAGAATGTTGGGGCAAACCATTTTTCACCAAAGTAGGGGTCATATAAAATATTGTTTTGAATTAAACTAAGCTTTCACTTCCTTGAAAGCTCCGAGATGTCATGTATGAATTCAATAATATTGCATTAGTGTTGCCTATAGAATACAAAGCTATTAAGCCATGTTTTAAATCATTAGATATTTACTTGCCACCCCCACCCATAGTGAATGTGGTTTGTTCCAGATTTGATTCAGTAACACATATTAAACTGCTTGGGGCAAACCATTTTTTACCACTAAAGGGAACATGTAAAACAATGTTTTGAATTCAACTCAGCTTTCACTTCCTTGAATATGAGAGATAACATTTATGACTTTATTTATAAAACATTAGAGTCCCATCAAACATTCAGAATTTTTAAGGCATATTTTAAACCATTAAATATTTATTTCCCCCCCACACTTGGGGAACATGGTTTGATCCAGATTTACTTCAGGATTTCATACTAAACAGCTTTACAGATAATACATATTTAAACCAAAAACTAACAGCTAATTGAAGGCATTTCACTGTGCAAACCTCTTTTAATTTCAGTTTTATTTTAAAAGAAAACCCATTTTGCATTTAACCTCTTGGATACTACATAGCTTTCTGAGACTCAAAGGGTTAGTTAAATATATCAATAGAGTATAGGGGGTGGGTGTAACATGATAGCAAAAGACATAAGTGAAAAAATAAGCAATCCAATTTTTTACTGGCTTATATTATTCTTTACATGCAACCTGATTATTCTGAACACTAATATTTTTATGTAATCATGAATTTAATCTAAAAAAAAAAAGAGTATTTATACTTCATATATTGAAATATTTATAACTTAGGGATGTTAAAAATGACTTTATGGGAGTTTTATCTCTTGGAAGAGGCTTTGTCATTTACAATGTGTCCATACTTTCTCCCATCTGAAATAAAGGAAGTAAAGTGGTTTATTTTTTAAGAAAAGGTTATTTTGAAATATTTTTATGGGGGCAATGCATTCTGGGAGAATGTTGGGGCAAACCATTTTTCACCAAAGTAGGGGTCATATAAAATATTGTTTTGAATTAAACTAAGCTTTCACTTCCTTGAAAGCTCCGAGATGTCATGTATGAATTCAATAATATTGCATTAGTGTTGCCTCTAGAATACAAAGCTATTAAGCCATGTTTTAAATCATTAGATATTTACTTGCCACCCCCACCCATAGTGAATGTGGTTTGTTCCAGATTTGATTCAGTAACACATATTAAACTGCTTGGGGCAAACCATTTTTTACCACAGAAGGGAACATGTAAAACAATGTTTTGAATTCAACTCAGCTTTCACTTCCTTGAATATGAGAGATAACATTTATGACTTTCTTTATAAAACATTAGAGTCCCATCAAACATTCAGAATTTTTAAGGCATATTTTAAACCATTAAATATTTATTTCCCCCCCACACTTGGGGAACATGGTTTGATCCAGATTTACTTCAGGATTTCATACTAAACAGCTTTACACATAATACATAGTTAAACCAAAAACTAACAGCTAATTGAAGGCATTTCACTGTGCAAACCTCTTTTAATTTCAGTTTTATTTTAAAAGAAAACCCATTTTGCATTTAACCTCTTGGATACCACATAACTTTCTGAGACTCAAAGGGTTAGTTAAATATATCAATAGAGAATAGGGCGTCGGTGTAACATGATAGCAAAAGACATAAGTGAAAAAATAAGCAATCCAATTTTTTACTGGCTTATATTATTCTTTACATGCAACCTGATTATTCTGAACACTAATATTTTTATGTAATCATTTATTTAATCTAAAAATAAAAATAAAGAGTATTTATACTTCATATATTTAAATATTTATAACTTAGGGATGTTAAAAATGACTTTATGGGAGTTTTATCTCATGGAAGAGTCTTTGTCATTTACAATGTGTTCATACTTTCTCCCATCTGAAATAAAGGAAGTAAGGTGGTTTATTTTTTAAGAAAAGTATATTTTGAAATATTTTTATGGGGGCAATGCATTCTGGGAGAATGTTGGGGCAAACCATTTTTCACCAAAGTAGGGGTCATATAAAATATTGTTTTGAATTAAACTAAGCTTTCACTTCCTTGAAATCTCCGAGATGTCATGTATGAATTCAATAATATTGCATTAGTGTTGCCTATAGAATACAAAGCTTTTAACCTATGTTTTAAATAATTAGATATTTACTTGCCTCCCCCACCCACAGTGAATGTGGTTTGTTCCAGATTTGATTAAGTAACACATATTAAACTGCTTGGGGCAAACCATTTTTTACCACAGTAGGGGACATGTAAAACAATGTTTTGAATTCAACTCAGCTTTCACTTCCTTGAATATGAGAGATAACATTTATGACTTTCTTTATAAAACATTAGAGTCCTATCAAACATTCAGAATTTTTAAGGCATATTTTAAACCATTAAATATTTAATTCCCCCCCACACTTGGGGAACATGGTTTGATCCAGATTTGCTTCAGGATTTCATACTAAACAGCTTTACAGATAATACATAGTTAAACCAAAAACTAACAGCTAATTGAAGGCATTTCACTGTGCAAACCTCTTTTAATTTCAGTTTTATTTTAAAAGAAAACCCATTTTGCATTTAACCTCTTGGATACCACATAGCTTTCTGAGACTCAAAGGGTTAGTTAAATATATCAATAGAGTATAGGGCGTGGGTGTAACATGATAGCAAAAGACATAAGTGAAAAAATAAGCAATCCAATTTTTTACTGGCTTATATTATTCTTTACATGCAACCTGATTATTCTGAACACTAATATTTTTATGTAATCATGAATTTAATCTAAAAAAAAAAAAAAAAAAAAGAGTATTTATACTTCATATATTTAAATATTTATAACTTAGGGATGTTAAAAATGACTTTATGGGAGTTTTATCTCATGGAAGAGTCTTTGTCATTTACAATGTGTTCATACTTTCTCCCATCTGAAATAAAGGAAGTAAGGTGGTTTATTTTTTAAGAAAAGTATATTTTGAAATATTTTTATGGGGGCAATGCATTCTGGGAGAATGTTGGGGCAAACCATTTTTCACCAAAGTAGGGGTCATATAAAATATTGTTTTGAATTAAACTAAGCTTTCACTTCCTTGAAAGCTCCGAGATGTCATGTATGAATTCAATAATATTGCATTAGTGTTGCCTATAGAATACAAAGCTTTTAACCTATGTTTTAAATCATTAGATATTTACTTGCCTCCCCCACCCACAGTGAATGTGGTTTGTTCCAGATTTGATTAAGTAACACATATTAAACTGCGGCAAACCATTTTTTACCACAGTAGGGGACATGTAAAACAATGTTTTGAATTCAACTCAGCTTTCACTTCCTTGAATATGAGAGATAACATTTATGACTTTCTTTATAAAACATTAGAGTCCTATCAAACATTCAGAATTTTTAAGGCATATTTTAAACCATTAAATATTTAATTCCCCCCCACACTTGGGGAACATGGTTTGATCCAGATTTGCTTCAGGATTTCATACTAAACAGCTTTACAGATAATACATAGTTAAACCAAAAACTAACAGCTAATTGAAGGCATTTCACTGTGCAAACCTCTTTTAATTTCAGTTTTATTTTAAAAGAAAACCCATTTTGCATTTAACCTCTTGGATACCACATAGCTTTCTGAGACTCAAAGGGTTAGTTAAATATATCAATAGAGTATAGGGCGTGGGTGTAACATGATAGCAAAAGACATAAGTGAAAAAATAAGCAATCCAATTTTTTACTGGCTTATATTATTCTTTACATGCAACCTGATTATTCTGAACACTAATATTTTTATGTAATCATGAATTTAATCTAAAAAAAAAAAGAGTATTTATAATTCATATATTTAAATATTTATAACTTAGGGATATTAAAAATGAGTTTATGGGAGTTTTATCTCATGGAAGAGGCTTTGTCATTTACAATGTGTTCATACTTTCTCCCATCTGAAATAAAGGAAGTAAAGTGGTTTATTTTTTATGAAAAGGATATTTTGAAATATTTTTATGGGGGCAATGCATTCTGGGAGAATGTTGGGGCAAACCATTTTTCACCAAAGTAGGGGTCATATAAAATATTGTTTTGAATTAAACTAAGCTTTCACTTCCTTGAAAGCTCCGAGATGTCATGTATGAATTCAATAATATTGCATTAGTGTTGCCTATAGAATACAAAGCTATTAAGCCATGTTTTAAATCATTAGATATTTACTTGCCACCCCCACCCATAGTGAATGTGGTTTGTTCCAGATTTGATTCAGTAACACATATTAAACTGCTTGGGGCAAACCATTTTTTACCACAGAAGGGAACATGTAAAACAATGTTTTGAATTCAACTCAGCTTTCACTTCCTTGAATATGAGAGATAACATTTATGACTTTCTTTATAAAACATTAGAGTCCCATCAAACATTCAGAATTTTTAAGGCCTATTTTAAACCATTAAATATTTATTTCCCCCCCACACTTGGGGAACATGGTTTGATCCAGATTTACTTCAGGATTTCATACTAAACAGCTTTACAGATAATACATAGTTAAACCAAAAACTAACAGCTAATTGAAGGCATTTCACTGTGCAAACCTCTTTTAATTTCAGTTTTATTTTAAAAGAAACCCCATTTTGCATTTAACCTCTTGGATACCACATAGCTTTCTGAGACTCAAAGGGTTAGTTAAATATATCAATAGAGTATAGGGCGTGGGTGCAACATGATAGCAAAAGACATAAGTGAAAAAATAAGCAATCCAATTTTTTACTGGCTTATATTATTCTTTACATGCAACCTGATTATTCTGAACACTAATATTTTTATGTAATCATGAATTTAATCAAAAAAAAAAAGAGTATTTATACTTCATATATTTAAATATTTATAACTTAGGGATGTTAAAAATGAGTTTATGGGAGTTTTATCTCATGGAAGAGGCTTTGTCATTTACAATGTGTTCATACTTTCTCCCATCTGAAATAAAGGAAGTAAAGTGGTTTATTTTTTATGAAAAGGATATTTTGAAATATTTTTATGGGGGCAATGCATTCTGGGAGAATGTTGGGGCAAACCATTTTTCACCAAAGTAGGGGTCATATAAAATATTGTTTTGAATTAAACTAAGCTTTCACTTCCTTGAAAGCTCTGAGATGTCATGTATGAATTCAATAATATTGCATTAGTGTTGCCTATAGAATACAAAGCTATTAAGCCATGTTTTAAATCATTAGATATTTACTTGCCACCCCCACCCATAGTGAATGTGGTTTGTTCCAGATTTGATTCAGTAACACATATTAAACTGCTTGGGGCAAACCATTTTTTACCACAGAAGGCAACATGTAAAACAATGTTTTGAATTCAACTCAGCTTTCACTTCCTTGAATATGAGAGATAACATTTATGACTTTTTTTATAAAACATTAGAGTCCCATCAAACATTCAGAATTTTTAAGGCATATTTTAAACCATTAAATATTTATTTCCCCCCCACACTTGGGGAACATGGTTTGATCCAGATTTACTTCAGGATTTCATACTAAACAGCTTTACAGATAATACATAGTTAAACCAAAAACTAACAGCTAATTGAAGGCATTTCACTGTGCAAACCTCTTTTAATTTCAGTTTTATTTTAAAAGAAAACCCATTTTGCATTTAACCTCTTGGATACCACATAGCTTTCTGAGACTCAAAGGGTTAGTTAAATATATCAATAGAGTATAGGGCGTCGGTGTAACATGATAGGAAAAGACATAAGTGAAAAAATAAGCAATCCAATTTTTTACTGGCTTATATTATTCTTTACATGCAACCTGATTATTCTGAACACTAATATTTTTATGTAATCATGAATTTAATCTAAAAAAAAAAAAGAGTATTTATACTTCATATATTTAAATATTTATTACTTAGGGATATTAAAAATGAGTTTATGGGAGTTTTATCTCATGGAAGAGGCTTTGTCATTTACAATGTGTTCATACTTTCTCCCATCTGAAATAAAGGAAGTAAAGTGGTTTATTTTTTATGAAAAGGATATTTTGAAATATTTTTATGGGGGCAATGCATTCTGGGAGAATGTTGGGGCAAACCATTTTTCACCAAAGTAGGGGTCATATAAAATATTGTTTTGAATTAAACTAAGCTTTCACTTCCTTGAAAGCTCAGAGATGTCATGTATGAATTCAATAATATTGCATTAGTGTTGCCTATAGAATACAAAGCTATTAAGCCATGTTTTAAATCATTAGATATTTACTTGCCACCCCCACCCATAGTGAATGTGGTTTGTTCCAGATTTGATTCAGTAACACATATTAAACTGCTTGGGGCAAACCATTTTTTACCACAGAAGGGAACATGTAAAACAATGTTTTGAATTCAACACAGCTTTCACTTCCTTGAATATGAGAGATAACATTTATGACTTTCTTTATAAAACATTAGAGTCCCATCAAACATTCAGAATTTTTAAGGCATATTTTAAACCATTAAATATTTATTTCCCCCCCACACTTGGGGAACGTGGTTTGATCCAGATTTGCTTCAGGATTTCATACTAAACAGCTTTACAGATAATACATAGTTAAACCAAAAACTAACAGCTAATTGAAGGCATTTCACTGTGCAAACCTCTTTTAATTTCAGTTTTATTTTAAAAGAAAACCCATTTTGCATTTAACCTCTTGGATACCACATAGCTTTCTGAGACTCAAAGGGTTAGTTAAATATATCAATAGAGTATAGGGCGTGGGTGTAACATGATAGCAAAAGACATAAGTGAAAAAATAAGCAATCCAATTTTTTACTGGCTTATATTATTCTTTACATGCAACCTGATTATTTTGAACACTAATATTTTTATGTAATCATGAATTTAATCTAAAAAAAAAAAGAGTATTTATAATTCATATATTTAAATATTTATAACTTAGGGATATTAAAAATGAGTTTATGGGAGTTTTATCTCATGGAAGAGGCTTTGTCATTTACAATGTGTTCATACTTTCTCCCATCTGAAATAAAGGAAGTAAAGTGGTTTATTTTTTATGAAAAGGATATTTTGAAATATTTTTATGGGGGCAATGCATTCTGGGAGAATGTTGGGGCAAACCATTTTTCACCAAAGTAGGGGTCATATAAAATATTGTTTTGAATTAAACTAAGCTTTCACTTCCTTGAAAGCTCCGAGATGTCATGTATGAATTCAATAATATTGCATTAGTGTTGCCTATAGAATACAAAGCTATTAAGCCATGTTTTAAATCATTAGATATTTACTTGCCACCCCCACCCATAGTGAATGTGGTTTGTTCCAGATTTGATTCAGTAACACATATTAAACTGCTTGGGGCAAACCATTTTTTACCACAGAAGGGAACATGTAAAACAATGTTTTGAATTCAACTCAGCTTTCACTTCCTTGAATATGAGAGATAACATTTATGACTTTCTTTATAAAACATTAGAGTCCCATCAAACATTCAGAATTTTTAAGGCCTATTTTAAACCATTAAATATTTATTTCCCCCCCACACTTGGGGAACATGGTTTGATCCAGATTTACTTCAGGATTTCATACTAAACAGCTTTACAGATAATACATAGTTAAACCAAAAACTAACAGCTAATTGAAGGCATTTCACTGTGCAAACCTCTTTTAATTTCAGTTTTATTTTAAAAGAAACCCCATTTTGCATTTAACCTCTTGGATACCACATAGCTTTCTGAGACTCAAAGGGTTAGTTAAATATATCAATAGAGTATAGGGCGTGGGTGCAACATGATAGCAAAAGACATAAGTGAAAAAATAAGCAATCCAATTTTTTACTGGCTTATATTATTCTTTACATGCAACCTGATTATTCTGAACACTAATATTTTTATGTAATCATGAATTTAATCTAAAAAAAAAAGAGTATTTATACTTCATATATTTAAATATTTATAACTTAGGGATGTTAAAAATGAGTTTATGGGAGTTTTATCTCATGGAAGAGGCTTTGTCATTTACAATGTGTTCATACTTTCTCCCATCTGAAATAAAGGAAGTAAAGTGGTTTATTTTTTATGAAAAGGATATTTTGAAATATTTTTATGGGGGCAATGCATTCTGGGAGAATGTTGGGGCAAACCATTTTTCACCAAAGTAGGGGTCATATAAAATATTGTTTTGAATTAAACTAAGCTTTCACTTCCTTGAAAGCTCTGAGATGTCATGTATGAATTCAATAATATTGCATTAGTGTTGCCTATAGAATACAAAGCTATTAAGCCATGTTTTAAATCATTAGATATTTACTTGCCACCCCCACCCATAGTGAATGTGGTTTGTTCCAGATTTGATTCAGTAACACATATTAAACTGCTTGGGGCAAACCATTTTTTACCACAGAAGGCAACATGTAAAACAATGTTTTGAATTCTACTCAGCTTTCACTTCCTTGAATATGAGAGATAACATTTATGACTTTTTTTATAAAACATTAGAGTCCCATCAAACATTCAGAATTTTTAAGGCATATTTTAAACCATTAAATATTTATTTCCCCCCCACACTTGGGGAACATGGTTTGATCCAGATTTACTTCAGGATTTCATACTAAACAGCTTTACAGATAATACATAGTTAAACCAAAAACTAACAGCTAATTGAAGGCATTTCACTGTGCAAACCTCTTTTAATTTCAGTTTTATTTTAAAAGAAAACCCATTTTGCATTTAACCTCTTGGATACCACATAGCTTTCTGAGACTCAAAGGGTTAGTTAAATATATCAATAGAGTATAGGGCGTCGGTGTAACATGATAGGAAAAGACATAAGTGAAAAAATAAGCAATCCAATTTTTTACTGGCTTATATTATTCTTTACATGCAACCTGATTATTCTGAACACTAATATTTTTATGTAATCATGAATTTAATCTAAAAAAAAAAAAGAGTATTTATACTTCATATATTTAAATATTTATTACTTAGGGATATTAAAAATGAGTTTATGGGAGTTTTATCTCATGGAAGAGGCTTTGTCATTTACAATGTGTTCATACTTTCTCCCATCTGAAATAAAGGAAGTAAAGTGGTTTATTTTTTATGAAAAGGATATTTTGAAATATTTTTATGGGGGCAATGCATTCTGGGAGAATGTTGGGGCAAACCATTTTTCACCAAAGTAGGGGTCATATAAAATATTGTTTTGAATTAAACTAAGCTTTCACTTCCTTGAAAGCTCAGAGATGTCATGTATGAATTCAATAATATTGCATTAGTGTTGCCTATAGAATACAAAGCTATTAAGCCATGTTTTAAATCATTAGATATTTACTTGCCACCCCCACCCATAGTGAATGTGGTTTGTTCCAGATTTGATTCAGTAACACATATTAAACTGCTTGGGGCAAACCATTTTTTACCACAGAAGGGAACATGTAAAACAATGTTTTGAATTCAACACAGCTTTCACTTCCTTGAATATGAGAGATAACATTTATGACTTTCTTTATAAAACATTAGAGTCCCATCAAACATTCAGAATTTTTAAGGCATATTTTAAACCATTAAATATTTATTTCCCCCCCACACTTGGGGAACGTGGTTTGATCCAGATTTGCTTCAGGATTTCATACTAAACAGCTTTACAGATAATACATAGTTAAACCAAAAACTAACAGCTAATTGAAGGCATTTCACTGTGCAAACCTCTTTTAATTTCAGTTTTATTTTAAAAGAAAACCCATTTTGCATTTAACCTCTTGGATACCACATAGCTTTCTGAGACTCAAAGGGTTAGTTAAATATATCAATAGAGTATAGGGCGTCGGTGTAACATGATAGCAAAAGACATAAGTGAAAAAATAAGCAATCCAATTTTTTACTGGCTTATATTATTCTTTACATGCAACCTGATTATTCTGAACACTAATATTTTTATGTAATCATGAATTTAATCTAAAAAAAAAAAAAAGAGTATTTATACTTCTTATATTTAAATATTTATAACTTAGGGATATTAAAAATGAGTTTATGGGAGTTTTATCTCATGGAAGAGGCTTTGTCATTTACAATGTGTTCATACTTTCTCCCATCTGAAATAAAGGAAGTAAAGTGGTTTATTTTTTATGAAAAGGATATTTTGAAATATTTTTATGGGGGCAATGCATTCTGAGAGAATGTTGGGGCAAACCATTTTTCACCAAAGTAGGGGTCATATAAAATATTGTTTTGAATTAAACTAAGCTTTCACTTCCTTGAAAGCTCCGAGATGTCATGTATGAATTCAATAATATTGCATTAGTGTTGCCTATAGAATACAAAGCTATTAAGCCATGTTTTAAATCATTAGATATTTACTTGCCACCCCCACCCATAGTGAATGTGGTTTGTTCCAGATTTGATTCAGTAACACATATTAAACTGCTTGGGGCAAACCATTTTTTACCACAGAAGGGAACATGTAAAACAATGTTTTGAATTCAACTCAGCTTTCACTTCCTTGAATATGAGAGATAACATTTATGACTATCTTTATAAAACATTAGAGTCCCATCAAACATTCAGAATTTTTAATGCATATTTTAAACCATTAAATATTTATTTCCCCCCCACACTTGGGGAACATGGTTTGATCCAGATTTACTTCAGGATTTCATACTAAACAGCTTTACAGATAATACATAGTTAAACCAAAAACTAACAGCTAATTGAAGGCATTTCACTGTGCAAACCTCTTTTAATTTCAGTTTTATTTTAAAAGAAAACCCATTTTGCATTTAACCTCTTGGATACCACATAGCTTTCTGAGACTCAAAGGGTTAGTTAAATATATCAATAGAATATAGGGGGTGGGTGTAACATGATAGCAAAAGACATAAGTGAAAAAATAAGCAATCCAATTTTTTACTGGCTTATATTATTCTTTACATGCAACCTGATTATTCTGAACACTAATATTTTTATGTAATCATGAATTTAATCTAAAAAAAAAAGAGTATTTATACTTCATATATTTAAATATTTATAACTTAGGGATGTTAAAAATGAGTTTATGGGAGTTTTATCTCATGGAAGAGGCTTTGTCATTTACAATGTGTTCATACTTTCTCCCATCTGAAATAAAGGAAGTAAAGTGGTTTATTTTCTATGAAAAGGATATTTTGAAATATTTTTATGGGGGCAATGCATTCTGGGAGAATGTTGGGGCAAACCATTTTTCACCAAAGTAGGGGTCATATAAAATATTGTTTTGAATTAAACTAAGCTTTCACTTCCTTGAAAGCTCTGAGATGTCATGTATGAATTCAATAATATTGCATTAGTGTTGCCTATAGAATACAAAGCTATTAAGCCATGTTTTAAATCATTAGATATTTACTTGCCACCCCCACCCATAGTGAATGTGGTTTGTTCCAGATTTGATTCAGTAACACATATTAAACTTCTTGGGGCAAACCATTTTTTACCACAGAAGGGAACATGTAAAACAATGTTTTGAATTCAACTCAGCTTTCACTTCCTTGAATATGAGAGATAACATTTATGACTTTCTTTATAAAATATTAGTGTCCCATCAAACATTCAGAATTTTTAAGGCATATTTTAAACCATTAAATATTTATTTCCCCCCCACACTTGGGGAACATAGTTTGATCCAGATTTACTTCAGGATTTCATACTAAACAGCTTTACAGATAATACATAGTTAAACCAAAAACTAACAGCTAATTGAAGGCATTTCACTGTGTAAACCTATTTTAATTTCAGTTTTATTTTAAAAGAAAACCCATTTTGCATTTAACCTCTTGGATACGACATAGCTTTCTGAGACTCAAAGGGTTAGTTAAATATATCAATAGAGTATAGGGCGTGGGTGTAACATGATAGCAAAAGACATAAGTGAAAAAATAAGCAATCCAATTTTTTACTGGCTTATATTATTCTTTACATGCAACCTGATTATTCTGAACACTAATATTTTTATGTAATCATGAATTTAATCTAAAAAAAAAAAAGAGTATTTATACTTCATATATTTAAATATTTATAACTTAGGGATATTAAAAATGAGTTTATGGGAGTTTTATCTCATGGAAGAGGCTTTGTCATTTACAATGTGTTCATACTTTCTCCCATCTGAAATAAAGGAAGTAAAGTGGTTTATTTTTTATGAAAAGGATATTTTGAAATATTTTTATGGGTGCAATGCATTCTGGGAGAATGTTGGGGCAAACCATTTTTCACCAAAGTAGGGGTCATATAAAATATTGTTTTGAATTAAACTAAGCTTTCACTTCCTTGAAAGCTCCGAGATGTCATGTATGAATTCAATAATATTGCATTAGTGTTGCCTATAGAATACAAAGCTATTAAGCCATGTTTTAAATCATTAGATATTTACTTGCCACCCCCACCCATAGTGAATGTGGTTTGTTCCAGATTTGATTCAGTAACACATATTAAACTGCTTGGGGCAAACCATTTTTTACCACAGAAGGGAACATGTAAAACAATGTTTTGAATTCAACTCAGCTTTCACTTCCTTGAATATGAGAGATAACATTTATGACTTTCTTTATAAAACATTAGAGTCCCATCAAACATTCAGAATTTTTAAGGCCTATTTTAAACCATTAAATATTTATTTCCCCCCCACACTTGGGGAACATGGTTTGATCCAGATTTACTTCAGGATTTCATACTAAACAGCTTTACAGATAATACATAGTTAAACCAAAAACTAACAGCTAATTGAAGACATTTCACTGTGCAAACCTCTTTTAATTTCAGTTTTATTTTAAAAGAAAACCCATTTTGCATTTAACCTCTTGGATACCACATAGCTTTCTGAGACTCAAAGGGTTAGTTAAATATATCAATAGAGTATAGGGCGTGGGTGTAACATGATAGCAAAAGACATAAGTGAAAAAATAAGCAATCCAATTTTTTACTGGCTTATATTATTCTTTACATGCAAGCTGATTATTCTGAACACTAATATTTTTATGTAATCATGAATTTAATCTAAAAAAAAAAGAGTATTTATACTTCATATATTTAAATATTTATAACTTAGGGATGTTAAAAATGAGTTTATGGGAGTTTTATCTAATGGAAGAGGCTTTGTCATTTACAATGTGTTCATACTTTCTCCCATCTGAAATAAAGGAAGTAAAGTGGTTTATTTTTTATGAAAAGGATATTTTGAAATATTTTTATGGGGGCAATGCATTCTGGGAGAATGTTGGGGCAAACCATTTTTCACCAAAGTAGGGGTCATATAAAATATTGTTTTGAATTAAACTAAGCTTTCACTTCCTTGAAAGCTCTGAGATGTCATGTATGAATTCAATAATATTGCATTAGTGTTGCCTATAGAATACAAAGCTATTAAGCCATGTTTTAAATCATTAGATATTTACTTGCCACCCCCACCCATAGTGAATGTGGTTTGTTCCAGATTTGATTCAGTAACACATATTAAACTGCTTGGGGCAAACCATTTTTTACCACAGAAGGGAACATGTAAAACAATGTTTTGAATTCAACACAGCTTTCACTTCCTTGAATATGAGAGATAACATTTATGACTTTCTTTATAAAACATTAGAGTCCCATCAAACATTCAGAATTTTTAAGGCATATTTTAAACCATTAAATATTTATTTCCCCCCCACACTTGGGGAACGTGGTTTGATCCAGATTTGCTTCAGGATTTCATACTAAACAGCTTTACAGATAATACATAGTTAAACCAAAAACTAACAGCTAATTGAAGGCATTTCACTGTGCAAACCTCTTTTAATTTCAGTTTTATTTTAAAAGAAAACCCATTTTGCATTTAACCTCTTGGATACCACATAGCTTTCTGAGACTCAAAGGGTTAGTTAAATATATCAATAGAGTATAGGGGGTGGGTGTAACATGATAGCAAAAGACATAAGTGAAAAAATAAGCAATCCAATTTTTTACTGGCTTATATTATTCTTTACATGCAACCTGATTATTCTGAACACTAATATTTTTATGTAATCATGAATTTAATCTAAAAAAAAAAAAAAAAGAGTATTTATACTTCATATATTTAAATATTTATAACTTAGGGATATTAAAAATGAGTTTATGGGAGTTTTATCTCATGGAAGAGGCTTTGTCATTTACAATGTGTTCATACTTTCTCCCATCTGAAATAAAGGAAGTAAAGTGGTTTATTTTCTATGAAAAGGATATTTTGAAATATTTTTATGGGGGCAATGCATTCTGGGAGAATGTTGGGGCAAACCATTTTTCACCAAAGTAGGGGTCATATAAAATATTGTTTTGAATTAAACTAAGCTTTCACTTCCTTGAAAGCTCCGAGATGTCATGTATGAATTCAATAATATTGCATTAGTGTTGCCTATAGAATACAAAGCTATTAAGCCATGTTTTAAATCATTAGATATTTACTTGCCACCCCCACCCATAGTGAATGTGGTTTGTTCCAGTTTTGATTCAGTAACACATATTAAACTGCTTGGGGCAAACCATTTTTTACCACAGAAGGGAACATGTAAAACAATGTTTTGAATTCAACTCAGCTTTCACTTCCTTGAATATGAGAGATAACATTTATGACTTTCTTTATAAAACATTAGAGTCCCATAAAACATTCAGAATTTTTAAGGCATATTTTAAACCGTTAAATATTTATTTCCCCCCCACACTTGGGGAACATGGTTTGATCCAGATTTACTTCAGGATTTCATACTAAACAGCTTTACACATAATACATAGTTAAACCAAAAACTAACAGCTAATTGAAGGCATTTCACTGTGCAAACCTCTTTTAATTTCAGTTTTATTTTAAAAGAAAACCCATTTTGCATTTAACCTCTTGGATACCACATAGCTTTCTGAGACTCAAAGGGTTAGTTAAATATATCAATAGAGTATAGGGCGTCGGTGTAACATGATAGGAAAAGACATAAGTGAAAAAATAAGCAATCCAATTTTTTACTGGCTTATATTATTCTTTACATGCAACCTGATTATTCTGAACACTAATATTTTTATGTAATCATGAATTTAATCTAAAAAAAAAAAAGAGTATTTATACTTCATATATTTAAATATTTATAACTTAGGGATATTAAAAATGAGTTTATGGGAGTTTTATCTCATGGAAGAGGCTTTGTCATTTACAATGTGTTCATACTTTCTCCCATCTGAAATAAAGGAAGTACAGTGGTTTATTTTTTATGAAAAGGATATTTTGAAATATTTTTATGGGGGCAATGCATTCTGGGAGAATGTTGGGGCAAACCATTTTTCACCAAAGTAGGGGTCATATAAAATATTGTTTTGAATTAAACTAAGCTTTCACTTCCTTGAAAGCTCCGAGATGTCATGTATGAATTCAATAATATTGCATTAGTGTTGCCTATAGAATACAAAGCTATTAAGCCATGTTTTAAATCATTAGATATTTACTTGCCACCCCCACCCATAGTGAATGTGGTTTGTTCCAGATTTGATTCAGTAACACATATTAAACTGCTTGGGGCAAACCATTTTTTACCACAGAAGGGAACATGTAAAACAATGTTTTGAATTCAACTCAGCTTTCACTTCCTTGAATATGAGAGATAACATTTATGACTTTCTTTATAAAACATTAGAGTCCCATCAAACATTCAGAATTTTTAAGGCATATTTTAAACCATTAAATATTTATTTCCCCCCCACACTTGGGGAACATGGTTTGATCCAGATTTACTTCAGGATTTCATACTAAACAGCTTTACAGATAATACATAGTTAAACCAAAAACTAACAGCTAATTGAAGGCATTTCACTGTGCAAACCTCTTTTAATTTCAGTTTTATTTTAAAAGAAAACCCATTTTGCATTTAACCTCTTGGATACCACATAGCTTTCTGAGACTCAAAGGGTTAGTTAAATATATCAATAGAGTATAGGGCGTCGGTGTAACATGATAGGAAAAGACATAAGTGAAAAAATAAGCAATCCAATTTTTTACTGGCTTATATTATTCTTTACATGCAACCTGATTATTCTGAACACTAATATTTTTATGTAATCATGAATTTAATCTAAAAAAAAAAAAGAGTATTTATACTTCATATATTTAAATATTTATAACTTAGGGATATTAAAAATGAGTTTATGGGAGTTTTATCTCATGGAAGAGGCTTTGTCATTTTCAATGTGTTCATACTTTCTCCCATCTGAAATAAAGGAAGTAAAGTGGTTTATTTTTTATGAAAAGGATATTTTGAAATATTTTTATGGGGGCAATGCATTCTGGGAGAATGTTGGGGCAAACCATTTTTCACCAAAGTAGGGGACATATAAAATATTGTTATGAATTAAACTAAGCTTTCACTTCCTTGAAGGCTCCGAGATGTCATGTATGAATTCAATAATATTGCATTAGTGTTGCCTATAGAATACAAAGCTTTTAAGCCATGTTTTAAATCATTAGATATTTACTTGCCTCCCCCACCCACAGTGAATGTGGTTTGTTCCACATTTGATTCAGTAACACATGTTAAACTGCTTGGGACAAACCATTTTTTACCACAGTAGGGGACATGTAAAACAATGTTTTGAATTCAACTCAGCTTTCACTTCCTTGAATATGAGAGATAACATTTATGACTTTCTTTATAAAACATTAGAGTCCTATCAAACATTCAGAATTTTTAAGGCATATTTTAAACCATTAAATATTTAATTCCCCCCCACACTTGGGGAACATGGTTTGATCCAGATTTGCTTCAGGATTTCATACTAAACAGCTTTACAGATAATACATAGTTAAACCAAAAACTAACAGCTAATTGAAGGCATTTCACTGTGCAAACCTCTTTTAATTTCAGTTTTATTTTAAAAGAAAACCCATTTTGCATTTAACCTCTTGGATACCACATAGCTTTCTGAGACTCAAAGGGTTAGTTAAATATATCAATAGAGTATAGGGCGTGGGTGTAACATGATAGCAAAAGACATAAGTGAAAAAATAAGCAATCCAATTTTTTACTGGCTTATATTATTCTTTACATGCAACCTGATTATTCTGAACACTAATATTTTTATGTAATCATGAATTTAATCTAAAAAAAAAAAGAGTATTTATACTTCATATATTTAAAAATGTATAACTTAGGGATGTTAAAAATGAGTTTATGGGAGTTTTATCTCATGGAAGAGGCTTTGTCATTTACAATGTGTTCATACTTTCTCCCATCTGAAATAAAGGAAGTAAAGTGGTTTATTTTTTTATGAAAAGGATATTTTGAAATATTTTTATGGGGGCAATGCATTCTGGGAGAATGTTGGGGCAAACCATTTTTCACCAAAGTAGGGGTCATATAAAATATTGTTTTGAATTAAACTAAGCTTTCACTTCCTTGAAAGCTCCGAGATGTCATGTATGAATTCAATAATATTGCATTAGTGTTGCCTATAGAATACAAAGCTATTAAGCCATGTTTTAAATCATTAGATATTTACTTGCCACCCCCACCCATAGTGAATGTGGTTTGTTCCAGATTTGATTCAGTAACACATATTAAACTGCTTGGGGCAAACCATTTTTTACCACAGAAGGGAACATGTAAAACAATGTTTTGAATTCAACTCAGCTTTCACTTCCTTGAATATGAGAGATAACATTTATGACTTTCTTTATAAAACATTAGAGTCCCATCAAACATTCAGAATTTTTAAGGCATATTTTAAACCATTAAATATTTATTTCCCCCCCACACTTGGGGAACATGGTTTGATCCAGATTTACTTCAGGATTTCATACTAAACAGCTTTACAGATAATACATAGTTAAACCAAAAACTAACAGCTAATTGAAGGCATTTCACTGTGCAAACCTCTTTTAATTTCAGTTTTATTTTAAAAGAAAACCCATTTTGCATTTAACCTCTTGGATACCACATAGCTTTCTGAGACTCAAAGGGTTAGTTAAATATATCAATAGAGTATAGGGCGTCGGTGTAACATGATAGGAAAAGACATAAGTGAAAAAATAAGCAATCCAATTTTTTACTGGCTTATATTATTCTTTACATGCAACCTGATTATTCTGAACACTAATATTTTTATGTAATCATGAATTTAATCTAAAAAAAAAAAAGAGTATTTATACTTCATATATTTAAATATTTATAACTTAGGGATATTAAAAATGAGTTTATGGGAGTTTTATCTCATGGAAGAGGCTTTGTCATTTACAATGTGTTAATACTTTCTCCCATCTGAAATAAAGGAAGTGGTTTATTTTTTATGAAAAGGATATTTTGAAATATTTTTATGGGGGCAATGCACTCTGGGAGAATGTTGGGGCAAACCATTTTTCACCAAAGTAGGGGTCATATAAAATATTGTTTTGAATTAAACTAAGCTTTCACTTCCTTGAAAGCTCCGAGATGTCATGTATGAATTCAATAATATTGCATTAGTGTTGCCTATAGAATACAAAGCTATTAAGCCATGTTTTAAATCATTAGATATTTACTTGCCACCCCCACCCATAGTGAATGTGGTTTGTTCCAGATTTGATTCAGTAACACATATTAAACTGCTTGGGGCAAACCATTTTTTACCACTAAAGGGAACATGTAAAACAATGTTTTGAATTCAACTCAGCTTTCACTTCCTTGAATATGAGAGATAACATTTATGACTTTATTTATAAAACATTAGAGTCCCATCAAACATTCAGAATTTTTAAGGCATATTTTAAACCATTAAATATTTATTTCCCCCCCACACTTGGGGAACATGGTTTGATCCAGATTTACTTCAGGATTTCATACTAAACAGCTTTACAGATAATACATAGTTAAACCAAAAACTAACAGCTAATTGAAGGCATTTCACTGTGCAAACCTCTTTTAATTTCAGTTTTATTTTAAAAGAAAACCCATTTTGCATTTAACCTCTTGGATACTACATAGCTTTCTGAGACTCAAAGGGTTAGTTAAATATATCAATAGAGTATAGGGGGTGGGTGTAACATGATAGCAAAAGACATAAGTGAAAAAATAAGCAATCCAATTTTTTACTGGCTTATATTATTCTTTACATGCAACCTGATTATTCTGAACACTAATATTTTTATGTAATCATGAATTTAATCTAAAAAAAAAAAGAGTATTTATACTTCATATATTGAAATATTTATAACTTAGGGATGTTAAAAACTGACTTTATGGGAGTTTTATCTCATGGAAGAGGCTTTGTCATTTACAATGTGTCCATACTTTCTCCCATCTGAAATAAAGGAAGTAAAGTGGTTTATTTTTTAAGAAAAGGTTATTTTGAAATATTTTTATGGGGGCAATGCATTCTGGGAGAATGTTGGGGCAAACCATTTTTCACCAAAGTAGGGGTCATATAAAATATTGTTTTGAATTAAACTAAGCTTTCACTTCCTTGAAAGCTCCGAGATGTCATGTATGAATTCAATAATATTGCATTAGTGTTGCCTCTAGAATACAAAGCTATTAAGCCATGTTTTAAATCATTAGATATTTACTTGCCACCCCCACCCATAGTGAATGTGGTTTGTTCCAGATTTGATTCAGTAACACATATTAAACTGCTTGGGGCAAACCATTTTTTACCACAGAAGGGAACATGTAAAACAATGTTTTGAATTCAACTCAGCTTTCACTTCCTTGAATATGAGAGATAACATTTATGACTTTCTTTATAAAACATTAGAGTCCCATCAAACATTCAGAATTTTTAAGGCATATTTTAAACCATTAAATATTTATTTCCCCCCCACACTTGGGGAACATGGTTTGATCCAGATTTACTTCAGGATTTCATACTAAACAGCTTTACACATAATACATAGTTAAACCAAAAACTAACAGCTAATTGAAGGCATTTCACTGTGCAAACCTCTTTTAATTTCAGTTTTATTTTAAAAGAAAACCCATTTTGCATTTAACCTCTTGGATACCACATAACTTTCTGAGACTCAAAGGGTTAGTTAAATATATCAATAGAGAATAGGGCGTCGGTGTAACATGATAGCAAAAGACATAAGTGAAAAAATAAGCAATCCAATTTTTTACTGGCTTATATTATTCTTTACATGCAACCTGATTATTCTGAACACTAATATTTTTATGTAATCATGTATTTAATCTAAAAAAAAAAATAAAGAGTATTTATACTTCATATATTTAAATATTTATAACTTAGGGATGTTAAAAATGACTTTATGGGAGTTTTATCTCATGGAAGAGTCTTTGTCATTTACAATGTGTTCATACTTTCTCCCATCTGAAATAAAGGAAGTAAGGTGGTTTATTTTTTAAGAAAAGTATATTTTGAAATATTTTTATGGGGGCAATGCATTCTGGGAGAATGTTGGGGCAAACCATTTTTCACCAAAGTAGGGGTCATATAAAATATTGTTTTGAATTAAACTAAGCTTTCACTTCCTTGAAATCTCCGAGATGTCATGTATGAATTCAATAATATTGCATTAGTGTTGCCTATAGAATACAAAGCTTTTAACCTATGTTTTAAATAATTAGATATTTACTTGCCTCCCCCACCCACAGTGAATGTGGTTTGTTCCAGATTTGATTAAGTAACACATATTAAACTGCTTGGGGCAAACCATTTTTTACCACAGTAGGGGACATGTAAAACAATGTTTTGAATTCAACTCAGCTTTCACTTCCTTGAATATGAGAGATAACATTTATGACTTTCTTTATAAAACATTAGAGTCCTATCAAACATTCAGAATTTTTAAGGCATATTTTAAACCATTAAATATTTAATTCCCCCCCACACTTGGGGAACATGGTTTGATCCAGATTTGCTTCAGGATTTCATACTAAACAGCTTTACAGATAATACATAGTTAAACCAAAAACTAACAGCTAATTGAAGGCATTTCACTGTGCAAACCTCTTTTAATTTCAGTTTTATTTTAAAAGAAAACCCATTTTGCATTTAACCTCTTGGATACCACATAGCTTTCTGAGACTCAAAGGTGTTAGTTAAATATATCAATAGAGTATAGGGCGTGGGTGTAACATGATAGCAAAAGACATAAGTGAAAAAATAAGCAATCCAATTTTTTACTGGCTTATATTATTCTTTACATGCAACCTGATTATTCTGAACACTAATATTTTTATGTAATCATGAATTTAATCTAAAAAAAAAAAAAAAAAAAAAGAGTATTTATACTTCATATATTTAAATATTTATAACTTAGGGATGTTAAAAATGACTTTATGGGAGTTTTATCTCATGGAAGAGTCTTTGTCATTTACAATGTGTTCATACTTTCTCCCATCTGAAATAAAGGAAGTAAGGTGGTTTATTTTTTAAGAAAAGTATATTTTGAAATATTTTTATGGGGGCAATGCATTCTGGGAGAATGTTGGGGCAAACCATTTTTCACCAAAGTAGGGGTCATATAAAATATTGTTTTGAATTAAACTAAGCTTTCACTTCCTTGAAAGCTCCGAGATGTCATGTATGAATTCAATAATATTGCATTAGTGTTGCCTATAGAATACAAAGCTTTTAACCTATGTTTTAAATCATTAGATATTTACTTGCCTCCCCCACCCACAGTGAATGTGGTTTGTTCCAGATTTGATTAAGTAACACATATTAAACTGCGGCAAACCATTTTTTACCACAGTAGGGGACATGTAAAACAATGTTTTGAATTCAACTCAGCTTTCACTTCCTTGAATATGAGAGATAACATTTATGACTTTCTTTATAAAACATTAGAGTCCTATCAAACATTCAGAATTTTTAAGGCATATTTTAAACCATTAAATATTTAATTCCCCCCCCACACTTGGGGAACATGGTTTGATCCAGATTTGCTTCAGGATTTCATACTAAACAGCTTTACAGATAATACATAGTTAAAACCAAAAACTAACAGCTAATTGAAGGCATTTCACTGTGCAAACCTCTTTTAATTTCAGTTTTATTTTAAAAGAAAACCCATTTTGCATTTAACCTCTTGGATACCACATAGCTTTCTGAGACTCAAAGGGTTAGTTAAATATATCAATAGAGTATAGGGCGTCGGTGTAACATGATAGCAAAAGACATAAGTGAAAAAATAAGCAATCCAATTTTTTACTGGCTTATATTATTCTTTACATGCAACCTGATTATTCTGAACACTAATATTTTTATGTAATCATGAATTTAATCTCAAAAAAAAAAGAGTATTTATACTTCATATATTTAAATATTTATAACTTAGGGATGTTAAAAATGACTTTATGTGAGTTTTATCTCATGGAAGAGGCTTTGTCATTTACAATGTGTTCATACTTTCTCCCATCTGAAATAAAGGAAGTAAGGTGGTTTATTTTTTAAGAAAAGGTTATTTTGAAATATTTTTATGGGGGCAATA